>CM038040.1:123078086-124460154 GCA_021397845.1 Areca catechu | reverse complement strand
GTTTAGACCAAAAAGGCTAAATAAATAAAACTTTAATTTTAGTTAGTAAAAGGGGTTTACCTAACTAACCCAAAATAACAGAAATTAAAAATAAAATATTTACATGGATAAAAGGGTTGGATCTAGGGCTTTATTCACAGGTGATCCACAGGATGTGGATTCAACCTGTCGATATTTTCGGGCCCTGGTGTCCACACCACCAAAAGGTATCACAACCCACTCAAACATGCCATTCTTAGTCTTGAATGCAATCTTTCACTCATCCCCAGGTCTAATCCTAACCTGATGATGGCCGCTCTTAAGGTCTATCTTTGAGAAAACTTTAGCACTGGCCATCATGTCTAACATGTCATCCAATCGGGGGATGGGAAACCTATATTTCACAGTTATTTTGTTGATGGCTCTACTGTCTACACACATCCTCCAGGTACCATCTTTCTTAGGGGTCAGTAGAGCAGGGACTGCACATGGACTCAAGCTCTCCCTATTGAAACCTTTCCTATGTAACTCTCCCACTTGTTTTTGTAATTCTTGATGCTCACTTGGGTTCATTCTATAGTGAGGAAGGTTTGGTAAAGTGGCTCTTGGGACTAGATCTATGGCATGTTGGACATCTCTAAGGGGTGGTAATTAATCAAGTAAATCATTAGGGAAGACATCCTCAAATTCTTTCATAGCCTCAATAATTTCTGGAGGGTGTTTTTTTGGGTCAGCTCATGGATTTCTTAGTGGTCAAGATCCAAATACAGCTACCCTCAGTAATTTCTCTCTCTAACTCCTTAGCCTTAATTAGGTTAACTCCTAGTTTCTTGTCCTTAAGGCTATTAGAACCTCTCTTGACTGGGTCTCTAGGTGGAGTTGGATGGATAACAACTTATTCCTATGGTGGTTAAAAGCAAAGACATTGGTTCGACCAAACAGTGTTGCATCATGATCAAAAAGTCAAGGTTGACCTAAAATGATACTACTTACTTCCATGGGAATGACATCACACCAAATCATTTCCTCATAGGTTTGCAGTTTAACTAAGATTTGGCACCTAGACTTAATCTGGATGCAGGTGGAATCCATCCAAGAAACCTTGTAAGGGCTAGGATGGGGAATTGTGGTCAACACTAAAGATTTGACCGTAGTAGCAGAGACGGCATTGACACAACTCCCATTATCTATAATGATCTTGAGCACCTTATCCCCTACCTTAACAAAGGTCTGTAGGATGTTAGTCCTACGCCAATCTTTCTTAACTTGGGTTTGGGTCAAGATGCACCTAACCACTCCTAATAGGTTCTCAGACTTAGGTTCCTCCTCCTCACCTTCATACTCATCCAACAACTAGTCATCAGTGATGCAGAACGAAAGAAGAGATGATGCGATGCGGAAGTAAATTAAGACTAATTCTTTTTTTTTTTTATATATTTTCAGAAGTCGGCTTTGACTCAAAGGAAAGTTAAACTAAATTGAAAAAAACTATGTAATAATTGAAAGCACAATTTAAAGAAACTAGGTTATCAGAGTAGTTCAGAAGTAAAGGATCGCTGGGGGTTGAGAAACTCCCAGACCTAGGGTTTCGCTCTGAACTTTCAACAGGACAGAAGTAAAGAGAAGAGAAGGGTTACAGACCAGGCAGTGATCTTCACAGAGTTTAGTGGAAGGACTCTCTTGAGCAGATTGTTGGATCCCCGGATTCAGATATCTTCGTAATGGATCCTCCAATACTGGCCCTTTGGCCAAGTTGGCTTCTTCTGAACTCAAGATCTGGGAAAGAAGAAGAACAAGTTATGGAACCAGATACTCAATGAAGGATTTACCTGATAGTAGAACTTGAAAGCTGATGTTGCTGAAATCCTGATTCTCCTGGAATGCTTATTTGACATCCTCTGGATTTGCTCTGTCTTTGAAGTAGCCGAACTGGGCCTGGATGCTGGTGGTCGGCCACTACTTGAAGAGAGGGGCCGTGAGTGATGGGGTAGGCTAGGGTTTTGGTGGAATGAAGAGGATGATGGGCGGCTAGGGTTTGGAGTTGAAGTGGCTAACCTAGGGTTTTGGGGTTGGAGATCTCACACCTCCTCAAGGTTCCTGGGGAACCCGGATTTACTCCCTCACGGAGCTCAACACCTGAATAAAAGTGCGGAAGAGAGAAACACAAAGTTTGCTCACACATAAATTGGATTCATTCATCAGTTGTTTCAAAACTTACAAGAGGGGTTTATTTTATAGGACTTTACAAGAGGTTAGGGTTTTACATCTTCCCATGTGGGACTAATAGGATGGATCTTCAAATTAGGTTTGTAGAATCAATTTCTTCCCATATGGCCGGCCAAGGGGTTCCATAAATGTTGATTGAAAGCTTCAAATGGTAAGTAGGTGGCGCCTCCTAGCTTTGCTCTTTAAGAAATATTTTTTTCCTTCAATGGCTCAACTCTTTTGGACACCTCCTTTTCTTTCTCCCCAAGTCATGGCTCTTCCCAACTTTGCTTTGGGCTTTTTAGGCATGGATTGGGTGCCCCCTTGAAGTGCTCCCCAAGAAATGCTTCTTTCCTTCTTTAGCTTGGCCTTTTAAGGTACATATGGGACGCCTCCTTGATTTTGGCTTCAAGAAAATTTCTTGCTCCCTTGGGTGTGGGGACCAAGACACTGGGATGGATTTGTGGCGCCTCCTGGACTTGACGTGTGGCTGGGAGTGTGGCGCCCACTTGCTTGGGCTTGGAAGAAAATATGGCACCCTGGAGAAGACCTAGACCACTACTAGGACCTGTACTGAGTCAACATGACTCAACAAAATTTAAATTGCAGGGAAATACATACTCAACTAAATTTGAGTTGACCAAGTCAACCCTTATTACAAAACTAGAAAACCCTAATTCTTCGGGCAAGGTCAATCAGAGATCCAGATGGAGCCCTGAAGTCTTCTTCTGAGTCTGGTGCCCACACCAATCAGCCTCATAGATTTCTTTCTCAGGTTCAGCTATGGGTTCAGGCTCCTCTTCCTCTAGCTCACATAAGTGTAGGGCACTAATTGGGCACAGGCTAGCAAAGTGGCCTAGTTTTCGACATTTAAAACAGGTCTTCTGGGAATTAGGACTCCTGTGGACCTCTACAGATTTACCTTTATCATCTCTACGTGTCAAAAGAGTACTAGGATGGGGTCGACTCGGATCAGGGTGACTCAGATTGGGTCAACTCGGGCTAGGTTCGCTAGGGTTGAGTCAGCTCTGGTGGGATTGGCTAGCTCCTAGGTACTGATTATGGTATCTAGTGGGCTCGGGTTTATGTTAGATGGGCCCTCTCTGGAAACGCTCATAATCCCTAGCAATCTAGTAGCCATGGTCTAGGTCCCTAACCTCTCTCATGTAGAGCTCCCTCTTAATATCATCTCTCAGGCCAATGCTAAACCTAGACATGTCAACATTCGTAGCCTCTTTTAAGTCACATGCATGGAATACTCATCAAATTTTGCGATGTACTCATCTACACTCTTGCTACCCTGATTCAATCACTGCCACTGATCCAATAAACCATAATGATATGAGGTATGAATGTATTTCCCTCTAAGCTTAGCCTTCATGGCCCTCTAGGTGACTATGGGTTCATGACCTCCTAGTCTAAGTGTTCTCTCAACTCTAGCCCAATATAACTTGCCCTCACAAACCAACTTAAGCTTGGCAAACCTAAACTTACACTCCTCAGACATATCATACCACTCAAAATACTGGTCAACCTCTCCCTCCCAATCTATATAAACCTTAAGATCATGACAACCATCAAAAGTGGGGGCTTCTAACCTTATGTTCTTGTAGGCTCTATCCTCTTGGTCTATGAAGTCCTGATTGTGTCTCCTTGGATGAACCACTGGGATTGGGTCATGATGATGGGCTCTCCTAGGTTCAGCCTCAAAGTAGGGATCAGGGTTTAGGGTCCTCCTAGGTTCAGCCTCATAGTAAGGATCACGGCGAGGGGTTCTCCAAGGATGGGGAGGTGACTCAGGATCTGGTTCAGACTACAACCCATGGGTTCTCTCTAAGATCCCTATATGGTCCTCTACCTTATCAAACCTATTGGCTAAGTGGTCAAGTCTATTATGGGTTTGGGAATTGGACTTGGTCAACTAAGTCATCTGGGTATTCACCTGGGCTAGCTGTTCAGTAAGGGCTTTAATCTGGGCTTCAAGATTGTCCATGGATTCAGCCAAAAGTGGAGATGGTGGGTGATATGATGCTCCTGATCTAGTGCTCATGCAAGACTTAACACTGACATGACTACAACTGCCTAGACCTAGAGCCCAATCATAATGGGTTAACTCAACTTACACACAACTCAAATCCTAGTCCTTCAATAGGCCAGGTAAGAGGTGGGATGGTGGGAGGCCCCCCTGTTATCGTAGGGACCCAATTAAGGAACCTCCGATCCGCTTAGGTCATTTAACACTGTACCTCTAGCCTAAATACCAGAATCTAGTAATAGGAGATGAATTAGGTACACTAGTCATCCCACGATGATCGAACTTGACCGATTGGTGTCCCTAGCCCACTAGGGCAAATTAAGTCTAGTTAATTTTAGATTAGGCTTGGAACCGAATGCAAGGGATATGGTTTTGGGCTAAGGAGAGGTTATCAACTCCTCCCCTTATTTGACATATAGAAAGTGCTCTTAATGTATTTTATGCAATGATGGCAGGCAGATGAAAATGCAAATTAGGGTTTAGCTATTTTTGGAGTTTCTGAGTATATATAATTTTTTTTTTGTTTTGGGATTTTCTTAAAAAGAAAGATAACTTGCAGATTATGGCTTAATATGCAAGGAACATGCTAAAATTAAAGATATACAAAAATTATACTAAAAGAACCCTAAACTTTCCGAAATCAACTTTGCTACCAAAATAGGGTAGAATTATTCTTAGATAGTTTTTTGGCTGGGAGAAAATCCACAGACTTAAATAATTCCTAAGAAGATTCTAAAAATTAAATTCAATTTCAAGGAATTCAGAAAAATAAATTTTAGATTTTTTGAGTTCTATGAAGGCAGAAACAATTAAAACAACAGGAGATGTACTAAGAAAGCGAGAATGCAAAAATCCTAATGGAATTCTTTGTGTTCTTCTTCAGGGGTCAATTCACAATGGCACCCCTACTGCCATAGGAGATCCCGTGGATTGGAAGAGAGGGTTTTGTAGCCCTATGTATCTTTTATGATTGGATGACCATGGTGAAGCACCCTATCCGAATATCTAAAAAGAACTGAGCCCAAACAAGCTCTGATACCAAATGATGGGAACTAAAATTGCATGCAAGATATTTTTGTAATTTTTTTGATTAGGTTGTGTATTTAGTTTTCGAAGAACAGACCATGAATCTAAGAAAAGGATTCTATGCAAGTAAGAAACTACAGCATGCAAAGTCGAACCTAAAAAGCAATAAGAAGAGGACCGCCGAGCCTGAGAAGTCTCGGTTGGGCTAGTTCATCACCAATAAGGCTACGGCAGGCAAACGGGGTGTACCTGACAATGGTTGATGCACCTGATAAAGATTGTAGATGAAGGGGTCGCTCTCACTTTCGGGTGCGGCCTGGATGATCAAGCCGGAGTCTCGTGGATTCCCAGCTTTCAACTGGGTGATCCGATTGTTACCCGGCTGGAGTCGTTGGATTCGTAGGAGTTGAGGGACCTGCAAACAGCCATTCTAGGGTTAGAAAACAAAGCAAAGATGGAGGATTAATTGAACAAACAGCAATGGGAAGAAGGAGATTGATGTGGGTGGCTAAGGCTTGGAGAGGCAGATGGAGACTAGAGATAGGGCGCAGAACACTAGGAAGAAGAAGAGGGATTCACACAGAATTCCCTTAGCACACAGCAAGTAGCACACAACAATTGGAAGAAACTCAGTTGTATTCATTCAAAAAAGTGCCTTCATACAAGAGAACAGAGTCTCTTAAATAGACTCACTAACTTGGCCCCCAAGTAAGGTTACAATAGACATTTTCTAGGTTTTTGAATCCCACCCAAACCCTAGCTAGAATACATGGTAGGTTTAGGATTTAAAATCCCTCAAATCACTCTCCCCTCTCTTGCCTTGTTCAACCAAGGGAGGTGACCCTAGTGGCCGACCAAGGGGTGGTGACCATAGGGTGGATGGTGCCCTAGCTCCCCTCCTGGGCTTTGGCTGGCCCAATCTACTTCAGGCTATGATTCAGGGCTTCTGGGCTTCCAACTTGACTCTAGGGCTTTTGATTTCTTCTACTAAGCCTTCCATGATCTTCATAACTTCAAGTTAGGTTGAACTTTACTTGTACTGGCTGGGTCTTCACTTGTATGAGTCTTCATTGGACTTGGAACAACATGTACTGAACTCCGAATGAAAACTAGCTCGACATGAGCTGACTGGTACATGACTCAAATAATAAAAGACAACTCAAATAGGCTAAGCCCTTATTACAAATGGACTCAAATATTACTAAGTAATCCACAGAGGGTTGAGAAGTCTCTGTCTTATTCTAGTACCTCTGGTATTTGCACCACCCAAAGTCCATGCACCCCAGGCCCTTGGCCGGCCCTTGCTGCCCCCCATGAAGCCCAACATGCCAATTGTGGCATCCTTGAGGTTGAGTTGGTCCAAGCTAAGAAGAAGAGTCCAAGTAGAAGGAGGAAATCAAGTTTTTATTTTATTCAACTTATATACTCTTAGTTCTAGGGTTTTTATGTAATCTTTCTCCCACTTAAATTGTGTAAACCTATCCTAACTAGGAGAAAGCTGAAGTCCTAATAAGGAGAGGGCATGGGAACTCTATAAATACCCCACCCCTCTTCCTCTTGTATTCATTCTACTCTTATGAAATTAAATTTTGGTGAAATATTGTCTTGAGTTTTGGTGTTGTGTTTGTTTTGCTTTTGTTTTTCTACTTGGCCGACCTCTACCTTCAACTTTAATCCATGCCCAAGCACCCTTTCAAGTCTTCAAGTATCAGCCTTCATCCATGAGAAGAAGCCCAAGGCTGCCCCCTGCTAAGAGCCTCCTTCTTCTCCAAGCTGCCAGCACTCCTAACCCTAATCTTTCCTTTCTATTCATACCTTGCTTTTTTCATTTGATTATTGATTCAAACCTATCCTTAACGCTTTGCAGGATCCCCGATGTATCTCCCCTCCCTAGAGGAGGCTTTCTTGCCTTCAGACTGAGTCCATATCACCTTTAGATTCGGGAACCAAGGGCTTCATCTTCCAAGCATCAATCTGAGAGCTGTGTGACCCCTTCATCAACAAGTTCTTCAACCTCTGACTGGTATAAACCTTCACACTCTTAATTTCTATTTTGATTAAAGGTTAGCTACCCTAAGCCGGGAGTTTCTTAATTCTCGAGTCCTAACTTTTATTATTTTGCATGAGTATGCCTGCGAATATGATGATTCTTTGCATTGCTATTCATCCTGCTAGTCTTTACTTGATTTTGAGAATTTAGCTTACAAATTAAAATTATTAAAAAAATTAGTTCACTATTTTTTCCTGCATGTTTAGGAATCTTAGAGTCATCCTGCATCATGTTTATGAGGTGGAAGATCAATTGTTAGAAGAGTATGAGGGAGAGGAGGAATTACACGAGTCTGATGACCTGTTATGAGTAGTTAGGTGCATCACGACCAGAACATTGTGCAAGAAGATTGGCGTAGGGCTAACATCCTACAAACCTTCATCAAATTAAGGGAAAAGGTGTGCAAGATCATAGTAGACAGTGGGATCTATGTCAATGCCATCTTATTGAGTACTGTCAAGTTCCTAAGATTGACCCCAGTTCCCTATCCCAACTTCTATAAGGTCTCATGGATAGATTCGACTCATGCCTATCAAGTCTAGATTCCATGTTTTGATGAAATTGTAATCATATGAGGAAGAAATTTGGTGTGATGTCCATCCCATGGGAGTCAGAAGCATTATCCTAGGTCGACCCTAGCTTTACGATCATGATGCCATCATTTTTGGTCGGACCAATACCTGTGCCTTTAGTCACCATGGGAAGAAATTTGTAATCAGTCCAACTCAACCTAAGGATCAGGCTAAAATAGGATCTAGTAACCTAAAGGAAAGGAAGCCAGGAATTGACTTGATCAAGGCCAAGGAGTTAGAAAAAGAGGTTACTAAGGGAACCCCTGCTTGGATCTTGGCCACTAAAGATAATTATGAGTCGACCCAAAGAGAACACCCTCAAGAAGCAGTTAAGGCTTTGAAAGAATTTGAGGAAGAATCCTTTAAAAAATTTCAGGGAGAAAAGGCTGATCTTACTAAGAATTTAAATGAAGAAACCCTTGAGCCCAGTGATGACTTTAAGTTTGACAAGGTTGAACCCATTAAAAATCGAGAGAAAGAAACTCTTGAGCCCATCGAAGAATCCAAAGGAGACATCTATGAATCAAGTCTAGTGGAGGAGTTAAAAAAAGAGATTACTGAGGAACCCAACCCTACCATTAGAGTCTTACATGAGGAGCCACTAGAAGAAAGCCCACTTACAGAGCCCAGTCCTAAAATCCAGGAACCCAAGAAATTTGTTGAGGATTTGGCTTATTTAACCCAATACCCTCAGGATGAGCCTCCTCCTACAGTTCCCATTGAAAATCTCTTCCATGAGATTAGTAACCCATTCTTCCCTTATGCAAACACTGTGGATATACCACAACCTTGTAAGGTTAGCCTCAATAGTCTAGGATTAATCCCTGACACCCCTTCTTATATCCTACCCTACTAGACTAACCCTAAACTCACCTCTTATTTTCTGCCATTCCTAGAAGCCTCCAGCATTTCTAGGATTATTAGATTGCATCTTATTGAGATTAGCAAACTGCATAGAGTCATTACACATGCTAGGTTTGCATCTTACTTCTGGCATACTCTATAGCATTTGCTAGGAGCCCATTGTAAATTTTCATGTGCATGCCAATCCAGGGTCAAATCTAGAGAGTCTATAGTTGTTAGTTTTAGGCCCTAGGAATCTAATAAAATTTTTCTTAATAGGAATGCATAGTTGAGTCTGTATGTTGTTAGGTGTCAGTACGAGTCTCAAAGTCCGTAGAGTCATTCACACAGCATGCATAAAGAGATTAGCCAAAAAAAATTAATCTGAGTAATAATGCATGCAAGAAATTGGCTGATTCCCGAAAGCGAGCCAAAGAATTTGAAATAAGGGATTCTGTATTGATAGGCTTAGGCCTGAATGGTTTCCACTAGGAACCGTTAAGAAACTAAATGCTCATGGAGCTGGCCCCTTTAAAGTTATAAGGAGAGTTGGCCTAATGCCTATGTTATTGAGCTACCCCTGGATTATATCATTACCTCAACTTTCAATATCTCAGACTTAGTCGAGTATATGAAACTGGCAATCATACCTAGCAAGACATTTAGGCCTGACCTGTCTTTTGAGAGTGAACTCGACCTAGAGTGTCCACCTCCAATTTTACTTGAGAGAGGAGAACGGATCGAGCGTGTCCTGGATGATCAAGCTATCACCACCCGGGTAAAGGCTATCAGCATTACTTGTCTGATGGCAAGGCCGGTCGGAGTCCGATGATTTATGGATTACCCGAGAGGACTTGCAGCGCCTTGACCTCTACTTTCTTGAAAAATATCAAAGCCAAATCAACCCTTACTCAATCGGGTCGAGTTCCTCACACCTCGAGAGAATTGGTGTGGGCACCAGGATTAGATAGAGGCTTCTCAATCCTTTGTGGATCTCTGATTAGGGTTTTAATCTGTTGGGTCCTGTAATAAGGCTTTTAGCTTGAGCAATTTACTTTTGAGTAATGTAATTGATTTAATTTATGTTTTAGTCATTTATTTTGGCCAATTTGGTCATGTTAGGGTCAATGGGTCCTTTAATTAGCTGAACTGGTTCACAAGCTCAAGTCAACTTGAAGTTGGGCTCAAGCTTGTTTGAAGTTGGGTCCATAAGTGGGCATTCAAGTCAAGCCCAATTATGGACAGGTCAAGCCCTCTCCCCACACCAAGTAAGAGCACCACCATAGCTCATGGAGCGCCACCTCATCAGTACCAATTGGCATGATGAAGCACCACATCACTATGCCACTTCGGTGGCCAAGAGAAGATGGAAGCTTCAAAGTCAAAGCCATGTGGATGCCACATCTAGCCTCTCCTTGATCCAAGCCAACAACATCCCCACCCCACTCCCCACATCAAGCCCTTTTCCAAAGAAGCATGGTCGGCCAAGGAAGGTTCCTCAAGTCAAAAGAGTAGCTCGTGATTCTTGAAGACAACATCCCCATCCCACTCTCCCTATCAAGCCTTTTTCCAAAAAACCATGGTCGGCCAAAGAAAGTCGAAAGAGCATCCCTTGATTCTTGAAGACAACATCCACCCTTCACTCTCCCAAATCAAGCCACTCCACTAAAGCACAAGCAAAGAACATGATCAGCCAAGAGAAGAGCTAAATTTTAGATTTTGGGCACCTCCGAAGACTTGTAACTTTTTTTCATTTGAATTTGAATGGGACTTAGGAGCCTATATAAAGGGCCCTACCCCTCTTGTAAAGTTAGATTTTATGAAATGAAAATTTGAGAAGTTTCTTCTTCCTTCAGCCCTTGTCTTCTTAGACTAGGAACTCTATGAGAGAGTGCCTTTGTCCTTAGGACATCAAGGGATGAGAGGCCCTGAGTTACCTTCTTCCTTCGTAAGCCACCAATCCATCTTCAAGCTTGGATGCCCTTGGAAGATCCACCTGGATGCCCAACGAGAAGAGCCCTTCTAGACCACCATCCCCAACTCTTTTCTCCATCACTTACTTTCTTATACCCTCTTCTTGATATTTTCGAATCCCTTCATTGGGTTGCTTGTAGGTCCTCCAAGTGCCACAGACCGAAGAGTCGGTCTTCCTTGCCTTAGGGACCATCGAACGAAAAGCCGACGAATCCGCAGGGTTGAAGGCTTGATCTTCCAGGCAGCATCCATGAGTGTGAGCGAACTCGGCATCAACCACCCATTTCTGAATCTTCAAGGTTTGCACTCCCTAGTCTCCTAAGTTGGTATTGTCTTGGAGTCAAGTCCTATTGGGATTTTTCAATCCCGGGTCTTTTCTTATCACTGTTTAGGGGCTATGACTGCATGCTAAAGTCTCTTATCATTATGCAAATCCTTAAATCTATTCTTACTTAGAATTCAGGAATCAGTCAATCCCTTCAAATATAAAAATAACAAAAGAGAATACTTGCATACATATCATCTCTCTTAGTAGTCCTACATCATGTTTGGTATAGAGCTTCGTCCCGCATCATTAACCCTAGTTCACCATCCTAGCCCCTATAAAGTCTCATGGGTAGATTCCACCTCCATTCCAATCAAGTCTAGGTGCCAAATCTTGATCAAACTGTAATCATATAAGGAGAAGATTTGGTATGATGTCCTTCCCATGGGAGCCAGTAGTATCATCTTAGGTCGACCATGGCTTTACAATCATGATGCATCCCTATTTGGTCGAACCAACATCTGTACATTTAGTCATCATGGGAAGAAGTTTGTAATTCATCTGAGTCAACCCAGAGATCCAGTTAGGAGAGATTTTAGTAGCCTTAAAAAAATGAATCCAGGAGTTAATCTAATTAAGGCTAATCCTGAGTCCATTGAAGGATCAAAAGAAGAAATTGATGAGTTGAGTCCAATAGAGGAATCTGAAGAAGATGAATTAGAGAGAGAACCTTTTGAAGAATTAAAAGAAAATGATCCTGAATCCACTATAATATTTGAAGGACAAGTGACTGAGCTAGGATCGAACATTATAGATGAAGTTCAGGGTTCACAAGAGTTGTTCATAGAGGAAATCCAGGTACAAGTCTCTAAGGAACAACCCTAGGAGATAGATGTAGGTAGTGAAGTAATATCGGATTTTGAGTCCAATCAATCCACAGACCTACTTCATCAATCTACACGTGCATTGATCTCTGCACAGCATTTGCATCAGGAAATTAGTCAAAAGATGAACCTAAGCAATGCACCCTATAAAAACTTGGCTAATTCTCGAAAATAAGCTAAAGAGTTTTATGCAGGGGATTATGTGATGATCAGGCTTAGGCCTAAGCTGTTCCTACCAGGGACCTAAAGAAATTACATGCTCGCATAACTGGACCACTTAAAATAATTAAGAGAGTTGGATCCAATGCCCATGTGCTCAAGTTGCCACCCAAATTAAGTATTAGTTCCACCTTCAATACTTCTGACCTTATAGAGCATCGAGAGCAAGCAGTGATACCTAGTGAGCACTTTGAGCCTATCTGGTGTGGGCATCGAGGCTAAAAGAAATTGACAAGTTGAACCCATATCCATGTGGATCACCTGTGAGTAAAACCCTGAACCCAAACCCTTTTTTTACCATGTAAATATTTATTATAAATTCTATTATTTTGGTTTAGTTAGAGTAAACCCTTTTTACCAACTATAATTAGTGTTTGGTTTATTTTAGGATAAAATCCTTTTTACCAAGTTGAGTCGAAACCCAATTGATTCAAACCCTATTTACCCAATTGGGATTTAAATGGTCCGATTTGAATTAGCCCTTTTTACCAACTTTAATTGGATTTTTATTCGCAAGTGGTGTGGGCACCATAATCCGACAGAGGCTCCTCAACCTCTGTGGATGTTTAATTAGGGTTCCAACTTTTCGGGTCTTGTAATAAGGCTTCAAGCCTAAACCATGTAATTTTTTTTAGCTTTGAATTAAGTCTCAAGTGTCTATGTCTAGTCCTGTATTTTGACCAAGTTGGTCAAGTAGAGTCCTGTATTGAGTCCAGTCCCGTAATGAGTCCAGTCCGAGTCTGTTTGAAGCAAGATTGGTCTTGAAGTCTAGTCACTTTTTGAGCCAA
The DNA here is from genome assembly GCA_021397845.1 of Areca catechu. Taxonomy (NCBI): domain Eukaryota; kingdom Viridiplantae; phylum Streptophyta; class Magnoliopsida; order Arecales; family Arecaceae; genus Areca; species Areca catechu. Next base: position 124,447,314 of record CM038040.1, on the reverse strand, counting down.
GCCATGAAGGAAGCCAACTCAGCTCAGGGGACCACCTCTTCATCCTACATGGCGCCACTTCACCATGCCATGTGGGCGACACATAATTTAGATTTTGGATGCCAAAAGGGGGGACTCATCACTTGATACACTCCTTTTTTCCCTCCCCCCTATCAAGCTAGTTTCCAAACATTGGTACCAGCCAAGGAAGGTCAAAGGGAGTTAAAGTTTGGAGAATTCAAATCCCTTGCTTCAAGCCCCCTATCAAGCTTTCTTCCCAAACTAAGGAATAGCAAGATCCATGGGCGCCTCCACTTCTCACTCCACATATCATGCCTTGTACCAAAAGCGGAAGCACAACCAAGGAAAGGAGGACACAAGCCTTGATCCAAGCCTCACATCAAGCCATATTCATGGTCGGCCAAGAAGAAAGATTTTTGAATTTTTGAGTGCCCCATCAAGAAAAGATTTGTAATTTTCATTTGAAACTTAAATGGGGTCCTAAGGTGCCTATTAAAGGGACCTTACCCCTCCTTTATAAAGCTAATTGATGATGAATGAAAATCTAAGTCTTTTTGAGAGCTAATTCTCTTTAGTTGCCTTCGTTGACTAAGAACGTCGATCTCCGTGAGGGAGCACCTTCGCCTTTGGGCATCGAGAGGTGTGAGGCCTCTAGTTACTGTGTCCTCCGCAACTCCATCCTCCAACTTCGAGTCAGGGTCCATGGGGATCATCCAATCAGGCGCCTAGCAAGAAGAACTCCACCATCACCACACAACTTTCATCATTTCTTCTATTTGCTTTCTCTTTGATCGAATCCTAACTCTTCTTGAATGCTCACAGGTCCTCTAGGTGACACGAACATGGAGTCGGTTGCCCTTGCCATCGAGACCTTCGGACAGCAAGCCAGCGTATCTACGGGGTTGAAGGCTCGATCATCCAGACTACATCTACTAGAGTGAGTGAACTCGGTATCGGGCACTTCAGATCTTTGAGGTTTGCCACCCTGACTCCTAAGTAGGTATTGATCTGAGAGCTAAGTCCTATGGGGTTTCTCAATCCCGGGGTCTTCTTTTTTATCCTTGTTTAGGGGCTAATTCACATGCTAGTAGTTCTTATTATTATTGAATCCCTAGATCTATTCTTGTTTTGTCTTCGAAATCCATAACTTATAAAAAAACCTAAAAATCATAAAGGAACAAATCACTTGCATCATTTCATCTTGCATTTAGTTAGTCCCCCATCAGCAAGCCTAATTAAGTATGGTTGGTTATTTAGCTGAGTCATGTGATTTATTATTTATGGAGTCCAAGTAACTAATTGAGTCATTGAGTCTGTATTATAAGAGGGGACCTAAGATAACATCCCATGTGCACCCAATTGAAGATCCATGTGACCCCATGTGCTAGCTCAAGACAACCCATGAGCTAGCCTAAGTCACAACCTTTTCTTGGTGCCACCTTTTCGAAGATTTGGACATCAACACAAGTCATGTTTGGATATGTCTTTGGGACAACACTGCTTGGCACTTCAACCAAGACAAGAATACAAGCCATGTCTGAAAATTATTTGCCATTGGGACAAAACACTTGCCATGTCACTTATGTTTGGACATCCCACATGCTATGTCTTTAAGGAATTCCAAATTGGCGCCCCTTCTTTTTAAGAGGTGTAAAGCAGAAGTTCTCCACATTGGCACCCCACTTAAATTATTTCACACCAATTTAAGAAGAAGTCAGCCAAGCATTCCACCACCTCTTCTTGTTGTCAACTTCAAAGAGAGTTCCAAACTATTTGCTTACCAAATGAAAGAAGTTTAAAGGTTCCCTACCATAGAGTTTCAATCAAACAGGTTGCCAGCTGTTTAAATCTCCAAAACTCAAGAGTCTAACCAAAACTCTTGAGTCCTCTCCTATCCAGACTGAAGAGTCCACTCACCTACAGAAGACCACATCATCCAGACTCTAGAGTCCAACAAGCAAGGCTAAGTGATGGAGCATCTTGACCCTACATCAAGTCATCTCACCAGTCCACCACTTGGGCACCCACTTTGGATAAGAAGCCTCAAGATTTTGCCCACTTTGAAATGAGTCCAGATCTTCTTAGCAAACAAGAGTCTAGACTACTTAAAGCAGGATTCTAGGAGTTGTAGTCCAAGGGAGAAAAAGACTAGTAGTTGTATCCCTTATACTACTAGTTGGGGGTCTATAAATACCCCTCCAAACCCCTTGTAATCAATCAATTATTATTCATCAATAAAGACATGCTGTCGAATTTCCTTTGCTGTGTGCATCATGGGGTGTGAGGCCCTTTTCCTTTGTTCTTCGGAACATCGCGGGCGTGCGAGGCCCTAGTTATCCTACCTATCCAGCTAACTAGAAAATCCAAAAACCACCATTTCTAAACCTTCATTTCCTTTCATTCTTTCTTTTTTCTTTGCTGCTTCTTAATTCATGATTTTCATTGTTGAGTATTACAGGTGATCAAGAGTCAAGATCAGGTATTCTTGCCTCAAAACTAGCTTTGCATGAAAGATTGGAGCCCGGGATCAAGTTCTTGAAACCCTGCCATGAAGATCTTGAGAGTTCTGTCAGATATGATTCAGAGGAGTATTTTTTTGGTTGGTAAAATTGAAACTTATTCATTTCTTGTTATTCTCTGATTCGTTGATAAGATAAACCATAGTTTACAATGGTTTTTTCAACCACCAAGTCCTGCTTTCCTAGTTAATTTGTAGGTTTACTTGTGCGGGTAGTTAATTAAACTAGTTTCTTCGCTGTCTCCTTCAAGTCTTCTTTTTAAATCTAAAAATATAATAAAAAATTAATTTTTATTTTTCTCTGCTAATTATTTATTAATATTAGTAGTTTAATTTTAAATATTGTCCCACATCACTATCCCTTCCCTTGAGAGTGAACCCACCCTGAAAGTCCACTTACAATCTGGCCTATTAGAGAGGAAAGGATTGAGCACATCCTAGAGGATCAAGCCATCAGTACCCGGAACAAAGGCTATCAATGGTACTTGGTCCGATGGCAAGGTCAGCCAAAATCTGAGGACTCATGGATCATCCAAGAGGATCTGCAGCGCCTCAACCCAAACCTTCTTGAGCAATATGAGAGCTGCATGACCCTTACTCGATGGGGTTGAGCTCCTCCCATCATAGGAGAATTGGTGGGGGTACTAGAATCTGACATAGATTGCTAGGCCCTATCTGGTTTATTGATTAGAATTTTCTTGAACCCTTAATAATGTGTCAAATTTTGTAATCAAGTCTTGTAATAAAGTTAGTCCAGTTGAGAGTTTTGTAATCAAGTTAGCTTAGTTGAGTTGGATTAAGTCCTGTAATAAGTTGGGTTATCTCAACCAGTCTAATTGAGTCCTGTAAATTTAGTCCAGTATTAATCCAATTATACAAGAGGAAGAGAATCAGTCAAAGCCATCACCATGCCCCTAAAGCAAAGCAAGCCCAAGCCCATGAAGCTCCACATATGAAGTTTCCAAGAACCAAGATGCCCAGGGAATATTCTAGGCCCCAACCCAGGGTTTCCAGGCCACCATGAGGCCCATGCACCCAAGCCCTTTGGAGGCCATCCAAGCCCAAGTAAAGGCCACCCCTTGCTGTCCTAAAGTCCAAGCCCAAGCCATCTTAGCATCCAAGCCTAATGAAAAGCCTTGACCAAGTCAAAGGAGAAGAAGAAATCCAATTCTAACAAGGAGATCAAGTTTAATTCATATTCAAATTATATTCTCCTAGTTTTAAACAAACTTGTAATCTCTCTCCCACTCTACTTTGTAATTCTATTCTAACCAGGAGAGGACTTGGGGAACATCTATAAATACCCAACCCCTCCCCCTCTTGTAAGCATCTTTTATTCATGAATGAAACCTTGCTGAAATTTTATGCTTGCTAGCTTTTTCTTGTGTTCTTGTGTTGAGGTGTGTGAGTTTTGTTTGTGAGCCCTAATTCATCCATGCCCTAGCCATCCCAAAGCACTCTCTTCCAAAACATAACACACCAAGGAGAAGAAGCCCTAAGCCGTCCATCAGCAAGAGGCCTTCTTCCCCCTCCAGCTACCAGCAGCAGAAACCCTAATTCCCTCTTTCCCTAACCCTAGTTCTTTCTTTTCCCTTTCTTATTTGTTTTCTTGCTAACCTCCGATGCTTGTAGGATCCTCATGGTATTCTCCTCCAAGGAGGAGGCCCTCTTTCCCTTCTTGACCGATCCCAGATAGCTACCCAAACCAAGGAACTGAAGGCTTGTCTTCCAGGCAACAATCCCAAGTACTGTGTGACCCCTTCATCGATAGGATCTTCGAATCGGTGCTTGGTAAAATCCTGCCCCCCTCCTAATTTTTGATTTGTTGAAGGTACGCAATCCTAACTTGGGGTTTCTCAATCTCTAAGATCCTTTCTTTTATTATTTTGCATGAGTTCTTATGCAGGTAGGTTTGATCTTGTCATTACTAGTTTACTTGCTACACTTTATTTGATTTCGGGATATTAGCTTGCAAATTAAAATTCTAAAAAAATTATAAAAAAAATTTAGTTTTTGTTTTCTTACAATCATGGTAGTGTTAGGATCATCCTGCATCATGGAGGATTGGTGAAGTGTCATGATGAAAGGCCAAGATTGCTTCATGTGTTGCCTTGATCACTGGACTCTGGAGTCTGGATGATGTGGGCTCTTGCAGGCAAGTAGACTCTTCAATCTGGATAGAAGAAGACTCAAGAGTTTTGGTGAGACTCTTGAATTCTAGAAACTTAAGTAGCTTGGAACCTGTTTGATCAAAATACCTGCGGTAGAGAACCATTGAACCTCTTTCATTTAGGTGATCAAACATTTTGGAACTCCTTGGAAGTTGGCGTGGAAGAGATGCTTGGCCGACTCTTGGAGTTTTTGGCATGAAATTCTTGAGTGAGAGGGCACCAAGGATTAAACTCCTTCTCATTTACTTATCTTAAAAGGAAAGGGTGCCAATTTGGAATTCATTTGGACCAAAAGGGTGACATGGCATGTGTTGTGTTGTCTTGATGAGATGGCAAGTAGTGTTGTCCCGATGAAGTGTCAACTGGTTGGTGTGGACACCAAGGCTAGAAATATGGACAGGTTGAACCCACATCCTTGTGGATCAGCTATGAATAAAGCCTTGGACCCAACCCCTTTTACCATGTAAATATTTTATTTTAATTTATGTTATTATGGGTTAGTTAGGGTTAGCCCCTTTTACCAACTATAATTAGGGTTTTGTTATTTAGCCTTTTGGGATAAACCCTTTTTACTACTTTGATCAAAACCCCATTTATCGGTTGTGTCAAATCCTATTGGGCCAAACCCTGTTTACCAATCTATTTTTTTTATTACATGAGGTTAAGCCTTTTGATCAATTAATCAATCGAGCTTTAGTTATTTAGATTTGAGTCTTGTAAAAATTAGTTATTGAGTCTTATATTACAAGGGGGACCTAATTGAAGACCCATGTGACTTCATTTGCATCTAATTGAAGACCCATGTGCTTGCCCAAAACAAGCCATATGCTAGGCCAAGTCAATTGGATTTTAGTGCCATCTTTGCAAGATTTTTGGACATCACTGCCACGTCATTAGGGGACATCAACACATGTCATGTTTGGACATGTCTGGTCAATTTATTTTGCAGCAACTTCACACTCCATGTCACACTTCATTGGTTGGCCCATGTGAGAAAAATTAGCGCCTACATGAGAAATATTTGGTGCCCTCCCTTTTAAGATAAGTAAGTGTGAAGGACTCCTTTTAATTGGCACTCTCCACTGAAGTTATTCCATGCCAAAATAAAAGAAGTCTGCCAAGCATGTTAGCCTCTTCCTTGATGCCATTTGCCAAAGAATTTCAAGCCAAATTAATTCATCTAAAGTGTTGGAGGTCCAAGGATTTCTACTTCCAGTATTTCAATCAAACAGGTTGCCAACTGCTTAAATTCTTAGAACTCAAGAGTTTCATCAAAATTTTTGAGTCTTCTCCAATCAAGACTGAAGAGTCCACTCTCCTACAGAAGGCTACATTATCCAGACTCCAGAGTCCAGCAACCAAGGCCAAGTGATGAAGTATCTTGACCCTACACCAAGCCACATCACCCTATCTCCATTTTGGCATCCACTTTGGATGAGAAGCTCATGATTGCTGCCCACTTTTGAAAGGAGTCCAGATCAGCCCAACAAGCATGAGTCCAGGCCACCTAGACCAAAATTCCATGAGTTATAATCCAAGGGAGAAGGAGTATACTGTCTGAGTCCCTTACACCACTAGTTGTGGGTCTATAAATACCCTTCAACCCCTTGTAATTTTATTCATTCATTCATCAATAAAGAAAACTATTCTGCCAAAATTTCTTTCTTTGCTATATGTATCATGTGGTGTGAGGCCCTTCCTTTGTTCTATGGAACATCATGGGGTGCGAGGCCCTACCTATCCAGCCGATAAGAATCCCTAACCATCATTCCTAACCCTTCCCTTTCCTTCTTTCCCTTTTCTTTGCTGATTCCTAATTTAAATTTTCTTTGTTGTGTGTTTGCAGGTGATCAGAATCGAAGTCATGAGTTCTTGCCTTGGAACCGGCATCGCACGGAAGATCGGAGCCCGGGAATGAGTTCTTGAAACCTTGTCGCGATAATCGTGAGAGTCCTGCCAGATTTATTTTAGAGGGATGATTCGACGTTGTTAAACTTTAAACCTCTTCCCTTTTCTTTAATTTCTGAAGAGTTGATAAGTAGACCCTAGTTTCGATGGTTTCTTAGCCACCAGATCCTACTTTCCTAGTTATTTTGTTAGGTTTACTTGTGCGGGTAGTTAACTAAACTAGTTTCCTTTACTATCTCCTTCAAGTCTTCTTTTAAAATCTAAAAAAAATATAAAAAAATATTCTCTACTTTCCTTTGATAATTAGATCTTAATCATAGTAATTTAGCTTTAATTATTTGTCTCGCATCAGTTTTGGTATCAGAGTCAGGTTAAACTAGGATTTAATCTCTCTTGTACTGATTTAGTTTTTCTTTAAGTACTCGGATCGGGTGCTTCACCATGGCTATCCGGTCATAGGAAAAACTAGGGGTACAAGACCCTCACGTCCCATTCAAATGAGATTTTTTGTGGCATGTAGGGGTGCTATTGTGAATTGACCCTTGAAGAAAAAAATAAAGAGAGGCATCTTTAGAGTTTATTTTCTGCATCATGTCCATTATAGTACATAGTTTATTATTTTGATTATTTTTTATGTAAGTAACTCAAAATTGCCTGATTCTTTTTTGATAGATCCATCATAATTGATAGTATTTTTTACATTTTTTTCATAAATTATTTCGGTCTATAGATTTTCTGCTCATTGGAATACTGCTTAAGAATAGATTTACCTTGAATTTAGAAATTCTAGTTTAGAGTTCTTTTTGCATAAATTTTACATATTTTAAATTCCTGTATCTTAGTATTTTTTTCTGATAAATATATCTCTTCTGAAAAATAAAAGAACAAAATTAAAAAAAATAATTAATTTATTTTTTTGTTATTTTAATTATTTTAGTTTGATTGCATCTAGGGTTTCATCTTGTGTGTGCACCATCAAGTAACCTAATCTTAAGGGCACTTGAGAATCTTAGATCAGGGCATCACCTATCTGGGCCCACAACAACCTTCTTTGCATCCGAGTCTAACCCTAATTAAAAATTAATTAGACTTAATTACTCTAGTGAACTAGGGACACCAATAGGTTAGGTTCCAAGTATTGTGTGTAAGCTAGTGCATCCAATCTTATGATTATCACTTGAATCTGGTGTCTAAGGCAAGAGATCCAGAGGCGAACGCCTTAAGCAATTTCGTGGTTTTTAATTAGGACCCTGCGAGAGTAGGGGGAGCCTCCTACGACCCCTCCTCTTACCTGGCCAGTGGATAGGATAATTATTGAATTGGTTGTAATTTGAGCTGACCCATTCTACTTGAGCTCTAGGTCTAGGAAACCCTAGTCCGAGTTGAGTTCTATGTGATTGCATTGCATGGCAACTAGGTCAGGCACACCCATATCAGTCTACCTAAAATCAACCCAATCCACCCATGGACCCTAATATGGAAAATTTTATGAAGACTATAACTGATCAACTTATACAGCTCACCACTAGGTTTGATTTGTGGAAGAGAAACTAGGTAACCTTGAAGAATCCTATGCGACTAGATCAGATCCTGAAATACCTAGACCCACACCCCTAGGTCAAAGCTCTGAGATGCCTATACCCATTCCCCTAATTCCACGAGCCCTACTCACTCTTCCAGATCTAAGAGGTCAATATAGAGAACATGCTAGAGCCCAACATAAGGAAATTACTCCTGACTCAATTCCTAGGCGCCACACCCCTAATGTGAATGGCCAGGAAGAAAAGATTCTTAGGAGCATTAGATTAGATGCACTCACATTTGAGGGTAGCTTAGATCCTAAGGTTTATACAGATTGGAAGAGTGATATGGACCAGTACTTTGAATGGTACGAAATGTCGGAGGAGAGAAAGTTCAAATTTGCTAAGCTTAGGCTAGTCTGACAAGCTAGGTTGTATTGGGAAAATGTGGAGCGACTGAACCGATAGAGAGGTGACTTATCTATAGACACATGGTGAGCAATGAAGGTAAATCTTAGGGAAAAATAACTACCATTCTCATATGAACAAAAATTATTAGATCAATGGCAAAAATTGACTCAAGGAAATAAATCTGTGGCTGACTATATTGCCAAATTTGATGAGTTCATTATAAGGTGCAGTGTAGTCGAATCAGAAGCTGTCTCCTTGTCAAGGTTTTAAGCAGGTTTACATAAAGATATTTAGAGGGAGCTATTTTTGAGAGAGGTTAGTGATTTAAATCAGGCCTACTAGATTGCTAGGGATTGCGAACGATTTCAAAGGAGACCTGTTACCAATCGACCTGAGCTAAATAGGTTCAATACCTCTAGGAGTAGACCTAACCCTAACCGATTTCCACCTAGCTGACCCAATCCTACCTCTCAACCATCCCATAGGGATGATAAAGGAAAGGCACCTATAATCCAAAGAGATAAGTGTTAATAATGAACCTTCAGGGGTTACCCCACCGGAGGATGTTATACCCAGGAATGCTATACTAGCAGGTGAAATAACTATACATTTTTAAACATTTTAACATGCGTGCGGAAGAGTTATTTCATAATCCCAGATCTAACATAAGGCATGCTGCATGTAAAACATATTAACAGGCATTTATAACAATTTATTTGGGCGTGTAAACAAATAAGCATGATGCATAACATTGTATAGAATAGCATGGAATAATTATAAACAAACATGGAATAAAACATTCCCATCAACTTAACATTACCTGGGCGTTTCAGTTGATCGGAACTGTATAAGAAACTTATTCTTTTGTTTGGATCCTTCTCCCAGCACTTGAAATGCCAACCGAACCGGTAATAAACCTTCACCCCACTTGGAATAACCCTGGAATAGAACTGTGATTGGCTGGAATTGGCTGGAATAACTGGAATATGTTTATTCCAGTCGTCTTTGATGCAGAACAAAGAACAAAGAAGCATATGCGGAAGTAAAATTAAGATTAATTTTATTTTTTTTTTTATATTTCAGAAATTGGCTTCGACTCAAAGTAAAGTTAAACTAAGTTGATGGAAACTAGGTAAGGATTGAAAGCACAATTTAGAAGAAGCTAATTTATCAGAGTAGTTCAGAAGTAACGGATCGCTGGGGGTTGAGAATCTCCCAACCTAGGGTTTCGCTCTGAACTTTCAACAGGACAGAAATAAAGAGAAGAGATGGTTTACCAACCAGACAGTGATCTCACAGAATTTGGGTGGAAGAACTCTCTCGAGCAGATTGTTGGATCCTCGGATTCGGCTATCTTCCCAATGGATCCTCCAATACTGGTCTTGTGGTTTGGTCGGCTTCTCCTGGACTCAAGATCTGGGAAGAAGAAAAACAAGTGATGGATTCAGAGACTCAGGGAAGGATTTACCAGTTCGAAGAACTTGAAGGCTGATGTCGCTGAGATTCGGATTCTCTTGAAGGCTGATTCGACTCCCTCTGGAAAGAGCTTAGGATCTAAAGTACCCGGACTGTAGTTGGATGCTGGTGGTCGGCCTGGACTTGGAGAGAGAAGCCGTGGGAGGTGGGATAGGCTAGGGTTTGGTGGATTGAAGTGGATGGTGGGCGGCTAGGGTTATGGAGTAGAAGTGGCTAACCTAGGGTTTGGGTTTTGGAGATCTCACACCTCCTCAAGGTTCCTGGGGAACCCGGATTTACTCCCTCATGGAGCTCAACACCTGGATGCAAGTGCGGAAGAGAGAAAATACAAAGTTTGCTCACAAAAAAATTTGGTTTCATTCATCTGATTAATTCAAGAGTTACATAGAGTTGAATATAAAACATAACAAAGAAATAAAATTTCATACACTTCCCATGTGGGACTAATAGGACTAACCCATACTTTAGGCATCAAATTCTCTTCCCAAGACTCCTTCCATGAGTGGGCAGCCCAAAAACTCCAAGAAAACTTGAAAATCAGCTCCAAATGGCAGGTTATGGGGGTATCTCTTAGTATCTCTCCAAATCAAGGATTTTTCCTTCATGGTTTGGCTCTTTTGGACACCTCCTAGTCTTGCTCCACAAGTTTAGGCTTCTTCCTTTCATGGCTTTGGCACTTTAGGAAACTTTTGGGTGCCTCCTTGATTTTCTCCCCAAGACATGCTCTCTTCCCTTTTATAACTTGGATTTTTATGGAACATTGTGGGGCACCTCCTTGATCCTCTCTTCAAGAAAAATTCTTACCATCCTGGCTTGGGTTTATCTGGAAAGAAGTTGGCTCCTTCTTGGATTGAGGTATCTTGATGGATTTCTCCCCCAAGTGGCGCATGAAAGAAGGGACCTGCTTTCTTGTGGTGTGGGGACCAAGGCACACTGGATGGAGATGTGGCGCCTCCTGGACTCTGGCGTGTGGCTGGGAGTGAGGCGCCCACATGCTTGGGCCTGGGAGATAAAATTGGGCACCCTGGACCTTGACTTGTTTTAAAAAAAATGGCACCAACCTGGAGAAGACCTAGACCACTACTAGGACGTGTACTGAGTCAACATGACTCAACAAAATTTAAATTGTAGGGAAATATGGACTCAAGACTAAAATTGAGTTGACCAAGTCAACCATAATTACAAAACCAGAAAACCCTAATTCTTCGGGTAAGGTCAATCAGACATCCAGATGGAGCCCTGAAGTCTTCTTCTGAGTCTGGTGCCTGCACCAGTCTTCTTCGTTGAACGTCCAAATGCTCTGTTTTCAGAGCTTAAAAACAGCACCAAATGATGTTTTACAAGCTTCCAATTCTGGACAACTGTTAAGCAACTATGTTCCCTTTAATCTTCAACTGGAATGGGAAGATTATCCTCCCAAAATCTGCTTCTAAAATGATGAATAATCTGCTGTAAAAATAACTATGTTGCAAAAAACAGAGCAGATCATGTTTCTTGAACAACAATAGCAAATGGAGATTGATACAAACTCTCAGGAGTTCAAATGAACTCCCTCTAGAGGGGAGACATGCCAGAGTTCCTGAACCGAGCTTCTTGCACAATGCTAGCCGGAAGAAGCCTCACACGGTGACTGTGGAAAATAGCAGGAAGAACAGCGAAGAGTTCTTCTCTACCGTGAGCACACACAAAGGAAATAATCTTCCTCTTCCTCTTTGTGGGTGGAACAGTAACATCTAATACTTATCTCTCTCTCTTAGCTTCTCTTTTATCTTCGGAGCTCACTGTAAAAACTTTCAACAGAAAAATGAAACCTGCAGCAAAGCCTCTCATGCAAAGAACATTTGATTCTTCCCTTTTTTTTTACTCTGTCTCACCCCGTGACAAAGAAGCTTGTACTGATATTATATAGAGGCATTGGCTTGGCCCTCATCCAACACCCCGCACGATTTCTCTGCAGTTCCAGCAACTGCAGTAAAGTGGGAAGAAAAACATCATGGATGGAAGAAGACGAAGGCCCGGTCTTCAATTAAAAACCATCTAAAAAAAAACCCGGTTCAAATAATTAAATTAGTTGGTTCAATAGCGATTAAACCGGTTCAATGGAAATTTATCCGGTTCAATCCAATTGAACCTAGTTCAATATTAATTTCATTAATTAAAGTAACCGGTTCAGACTAATTGAACCTGTTACAAATATTCACTTAACTAAGAGAGAGAGAGGGGTTTTAATTTTGAATCCTATTCAAATTAAAACACAATCCAAACTGGTTCAGTCCAGGTTGATCAGGTATCAGCCTGATCCATCCCTGATTGACCTAATGCAGGTCAAATCAATAAGTGTGCTCAGACAATAACCATGACCAAAAATTATCGAGATGATTCTTAGTCGTAATCGGTGCTCGGATCAGGGAGTAACCCTCTATGGCGTGTGACCTCATAGGTTCGAACCTAAACGGTAGCACAGGAACAATTCCAGTACCAGCATAGGAAACCATCTAGTAATGGGTCCCGACGTCCGAATAGGTTGAAGATGCGAGAGCAATCTATCGAACCTCTGGCATATGGTTATTATATAATTCATCCCTTTGACCTCTGATGCTCAGAACGACCGAGGGTTAGACTGCCAACCCTAATATGGTCAGTCCTCATTATGTCTCAACCTTGCAATTCCAGTGACTCCTCACTAAGACTACCCCGGTCGAGGATTTGCTAAATTGATACACTGTGACATATTTAATCCAAACCGTTTGGACAGGTCAATTCCATCTTGGTCCATCACTGCTTCACAAGTACTTGCCTGTACCCAGAAACCTTTCATCACCAAATTAGAAATTCGGGTAGTCTGGCACAAAAGCACAGGGAGTTTCTTGCAATCTACCATGATGACCTCAGGTCAGAGGGACACATATACCCATATCTAATCATGAGTATCCCTTTGGCAGAAAGGGACTGCACGGAGTCACATTCAATATGATATCACATATCCTACTTGCAGATCACATCAGTGTCACCACACTCCTTTGGTCAAGAGGACAACCAAACGATATGAATCACAACAACCTATACTTGAGACATTGCCGCCCAGTATAATGTATCCTTTGGTTGTGAACCTGTTTTTAAAGACCACTTGATATATCCTCTCTATATCAAAATTAGTGTAGTCCTAAGGACTTCATCACATATAAGAGTTCATTACAGGGAAATGTTAATAGTGATGAGCTGCCAAAATAATCTTATATTAATTCATATACAATGTACAATTTAATGCTCAACCGCCTACAGGTTTGGTGATTGGCTTTGGGACAAAATTCCCAACAATTCCCACTTATACTAAAGCCAATCAGAACAATATCTAATACCCATTTTCCTTTTGTAATAGTCGAACTCTTTGATTCCGAGGGCTTTAGTAAAGGGGTCAGCAAGATTTTCCTTTCCATCAATCTTCAGAAGAATGATATCGCCTCGTTCCACGATCTCTCGAAGAGGTGGTAGCGCCGCAGAATGTGCTTTGTGCGGTGATGAGATTTTGGCTCCTTGGCTTGAGCCATGGCTCCAGTGTTGTCACAATACACTGGAATAGGTCCATTTAGGGAAGGTGCCACCCCTAGCTCTGCAAAGAACATCCGCAACCACACAGCCTCTTTCGCTGCATCTGATGCTGCAATTTACTCTGCTTCGCATATCGAGTCTGCAACTGAAGCCTGCTTGGAACTCTTCCAGCAGATCTCTCCTCCATTTACGGTAAACACAAACCCTGACACACTCTTGCTATCATCTCTTTCTGACTGGAAACTGGAGTCAGTGTACCCCACAAGTTTCAAGTTAGGTTCTCCATAGATTAGCCACTGGTCCTTAGTATTTCTCAAATACTTCATGATGGTTTTAACAACCTTCCAATGTGCCTCACCTGGGTCAGACTAGTATCTGCTCATTATTCCTAGTGAGTATGCCACATCTGGTCTAGTACATGTCATAGCATACATGATAGAGCCTACTACAGAAGCATAAGGTACTCTATTCATGCGCTCTCTTTCCTCAGGAGTTGTCAACAATCCTTCTTGGAAAGAGTAATTCCATAACCTATCGGAAGATAGCCTTTCTTGGAATTTTCCATGTTGAACCGTTTCAGCACAATATCAATATATGTAGATTGGGACAATCCCAGAAGCCTCTTAGACCTATCTCTATAGATTTTCATACCAAGTATGAAAGAGGCTTCACCCAAGTCCTTCATGGAGAACTGAGATGACAACCAGACCATTATTCCTTGCATTGCAGCAATGTCATTCCCGATTAAGAGAGTGTCATCAACATATAGTACCAGGGATACAATCACAGAACCATTAGCCCATTTATAGATGCACGGTTCCTCTCCGTTTCTAACGAAGCCATATGATTTGATACATTTATCAAACCGCATATTCCAACTTCGAGATGCTTGCTTGAGTCCATAAATGGATCTTTGCAATTTGCACACTTTCGACTCGTCTGTGGATGTGAACCCTTTAGGTTGCATCATATACACCTCCTCATCCAGCTATCCATTCAGGAAGGCTGTTCGGACATCCATTTGCCAGATCTCATAGTCAAAATGTGCTGCTAAAGCAAGCATGATCCGAATAGACTTGAGCATTGCCACAAGGGAGAAAGTTTTGTCATAATCGATACCATATCATTGACGATACCCCTTGGCAACCAAACGGGCTTTATAGGTCTCAACCTTCCCATCTGCGCCCCTTTTCCTCTTGAAGATCCATTTGCACCCGATGGGTTTTATCCCTTTAGGTGGATCAACCAATGTCCATACATGGTTGATCTCCATGGACTCCATCTTGGATCGCATAGCACCAAGCCATTCCTCAGAGTCAGATCTCTGAAGTATATCCATATAGGTGATTGGATCCTCATTGTTCTCATCGAGTTTAATAGGATCCTCGTCCCGGACCAAGAAACCTAAGTATCTGTCTGGTTGATGCAGTACTCTACCGGATCGCCTAATTATAGTCTCTGGATGTGATCCAATCACAGCCGGTTCAGTGACATCTCTAAAATGTGTAGGTTCTTCTACTGGTTGAACTTCACCAAGTTCAATCTTAGAGGCTATAATTTCTTCACGAAGAAACTCCTTTTCTAAAAAGATAGCCCTAAGAGCGATAAATATTTTCTGTTCATCCTCCAAGTAGAAGAAATACCCTTTTGTTTCCTTAGGATATCCTATAAAGAAGCATCGATCAGATCTAGGACCAAGTTTGTCTGTGTCCAAACGTTTTACATAAGCCGGACAACCCCAGATCCGAAGGTGTGAAATTGAGGGCTTACGTCCTGTCCACATCTCATATGGAGTGGAGACAACAGACTTACTCGGAACATTATTCAACAGGTAACAAGCTGTCTCAAGAGCATATCCCCAGAAGGATATCGGTAGAGTAGCAAAACCCATCATAGATCGAACCATGTCCAATAATGTTCGATTCCTTCGTTCAGACACACCATTCCATTGAGGTGTTCCAGGAGGAGTCCATTGAGAGAGAATCCCATTCTCCTCAAGATATGTCAGGAATTCACTAGATAGGTATTCACCATTTCGATCAGATCAAAGGTTTTTATACTTTTTCCAGTTTGTTTTTCCACTTCATTACGATATCGTTTGAATATTTCAAACGACTCAGACTTATGTCTCATTAAGAAGACATAACCAAACCTTGACAAGTCGTTTGTGAAAGTAATGAAATATCTATATCCTCCTCTAGCAATAACTATTATGGGTCCACATACATCAGTATATACGAGACTCAACAATTCTGCAGCTCGTTCACCTTTTCCAGTAAATGGTGATTTGGTCATCTTACCAAGTAAACAGGATTCACAAGTGGGCAGTTAGTCAGAATCACAGACCTTGAGGAGACCTTTTCCTCACAACTTGTATATCCTATTCTGGTTAATATGACCTAATCTATAGTACCATAGATATAGATCACTGACATTTTCTAACCTTGGGCATTTGCTAGATGTGTAGATAACACTAACAGGCCGTGACAATACATAAATGCCATTATCCAACTTAGCTTTCATTATCACATAGTTATTCACAATAACCTGACAAATATCTCCTTTCATTGAAAGTTCATAACCACAACTGGCCAACTGGCCTACAGAGATAATACACATAATAAAACTAGGGCAGTAATGACAGTCAACTAGCTTAACAGTACAGGACTCGAAGACCAGACTCAGAACCCCAATCGCCAGTACTAGAACACGATTTCCATTCCCGATGCTCAGGAACTGCTCCCCATCTTTGAATTTCCTGCTAACCTATAGTCCCTGCAATGAATTGCAAACATGAATGGGACTACCGGTATCCAATACCCAGTCAGTAGTATCACGAATAGAGAAATTACAAGGACTTATCATATAAATACCTTGTCCAGCACCCTACTGATTTCTTCTCTTAGGCCTGTTCGGGTCTAAGGATGCTTTATAGAGAGAACAATTCCTCTTCTAGTGTCCTCGCTTCTTACAGTAGAAGCACTCTGCATTTGACTGATCAGCTTTTACCTTCCTGGTCTGACTCGGTCTAGGAGCACTTAGCACTTTCTTACCCTTTTTCTTTTTCTTCCCTTTCTTAAAGAGACGACGATTTCCAGATCCTCCCACTAAATTCACCACCCCCTTGTTCAGGTGGTGGTCTTTCTCATAAGTCTGCAGTAACCCTAACAAACCATGGTAGTTTACTGCAGGCCTGTTCATTCTAAAATGATCGAGAAAATCAAGGTAGGAGGATGGCAAAGAATTCAGAATCGCATCCTTGCCGAGCTGCTCATGCAAAGGACACCCAAGCTTGCCCAACCATTCAATCTTCTCGATCATGTACAGTACATGATCAGTGACTGAACCACCATTTGTCATCTTGGCATTGTAGATGGCACAAGAAACCTTGTACCACTCTACATCATCAGGTACGTCAAAAGATTCTTTCAACTTTTGAAGGATCTCATATGGCTGGGCTTCCTCAAACTTGCGACTGAATTCGCCAACATAGTACATCGGACAGTGGTCCGATCAGAGACCCACTTCAAATAAGCATCTCTAATTGGGCCCCGAGCATTGGCAGGAGGGTTCTCAAGTGCAGGATCTGTTATCACATAAAGGATCCTTTCTTGATCCCGGACTATCCTCAACCTTCGATACCAGCTATCGAAGCTGGGAACCTTTAACTTCTCGTTGTCGAGAAGTGATCGGAGCGATAAACTTGAAGTCATCTGAAAGGAGAAAACAAGCCTATTAGTATATGAATTAATCATTAAACATAAAGACTTGGACTTTAGTCTAAAGGTCCCTCCCACTAACTTATCAGACTGGGAGCCTCTAACCTCCAATCCGTGAAATCATATTTCATAGTGGGTACTGCAATTCAATAGACCACGCATAAGCCCGACTATGGCCGGCTTACTTATACACATCTAAAGGTAGGTTCTTAACCAATTTTTTCCCTAGGCAATTTTCAGTATTAGGTTTTGCCCCAAAAAACACCCCAATCAGCCTAGAGGCCTTTTATTGTGGGTTTTTGGTTAGGTCCAACCATTAATATGACCTATCCAATGTTTTTACTTAACGAACGATCAAGCCCGACTATGGCCAGCCCACCTGATCATTGTTAAGAAAATCACACTGAATTATCATTAATCGGAGAGTAATTCCAGTCGCCAGATGTGTACCCATTCTATGGAACTGCCGATACACACCTAGCCAGTGGACATATTACTAACCGACCTAATGGGAGGCAAAGACACCGTCAACTCCATGACCTAGTCTTTTAAGGACTTAATAATTTTAGAGGATTTTGGTTGTGACAGAAGAGATAGACAAAAGCATGGATCATCCTCCCACTGAATAAATCAGATTCCAAGAGGGTTGAAACAATACAACAATTGATCCATGAGCACCTATAGATCAGTCAGACTGATCAACCTGGGTGACATGGGTTAACTCGAGTCAGCGAGCTTTTCCAATCAGTTATGGTCGACTCAACTAGCCAGGTAGGTGAGATCATGGGTGAGTAACTGCCATTAACCATCTTTCCTAGACACCAACCAAGTTGGCCAGGAAAGAGGTAGCCTCATGCAACCATGATCAATATGCCATACCTACCTCGACACCAGTTGGTTTACCAGACTCGATTAGATTTGCCAAAAGACTCAGGCTTCCACTGAGCCACTAATTGGATCCATTTTAGATGAATGGATCAACTAAGCTAACTATTAGATAGTACTAAAAGAAGAACCTTAATCAATATTTGATTAATCTTCCTTTAATCCAGTTCAACTAAACCTAAGTCTAACCCAGATAAGGATCCAATTAGATGACTAACCCAATTTACCCGAATGACTTATGTAAATGACATTTTAGGTTTCATAAACCTTAAGTTTGATTATCATTTATTAAGTCCAACATAAATCAAAAAATTCCTTTTAATTTACTAATCATGTAAAACAATTTTACAGTTTATTCCATGCAACATTTCCAATGTTATCGGTATATCAGCCCAAATACATTTATACATCCAAGCATCTGTATCTACTGAATTAAAACATTTTTAAATCCTTAAATTTCCTTTAAGGTACCTTCTGAAAAGGCCAAAACAGACGACCGCTTCGTGCCCTAGGACACATGGACATGGTGAAGGTCTCAACTAGGTTCCTCCCAGTACTATATATCCGATACAGATTCACAATTTAAAAATTGGTCTACATGCAATCATGCCATGTTACTCCTGAACCTGGCTCTGATACCACTGTTAAAAATGAACCTTCAGGGGTTACCCCACTGGAGGATGTTATACCCAGGAATGCTATACTAGCAGGTTAAATAACTATACATTTTTAAACATTTTAACATGCGTGCGGAAGAGTTATTTCATAATCCCAGATCTAACATAAGGCATGCTGCATGTAAAACATATTAACAGGCATGTATAACAATTTATTTGGGCGTGTAAACAAATAAGCATGATGCATAAAATTGTATAGAATAGCATGGAATAATTATAAACAAACATGGAATAAAACATTCCCATCAACTTAACATTACCTAGGCATTTCGGTTGATCGGAACTGTATAAGAAACTTATTCTTTTGTTTGGGTCCTTCTCCCAGCACTTGAAATGCCAACCGAACCAGCAATAAACCTTCACCCCACTTGGAATAACCCTGGAATAGAACTGTGATTGGCTGGAATTGGCTGGAATAACTGGAATATGTTTATTCCAGTCATCTTCTTCGTTGAACGTCCAAATGCTCTGTTTTCAGAGCTTAAAAACAGCAGCAAATGATGTTTTACAAGCTTCCAATTCTGGGCAACTGTCAAGCAACTACGTTCCCTTTAATCTTCAACTGGAATGGGAAGATTATCCTCCCAAAATCTGCTTCTAAAATGATGAATAATCTGCTGTAAAAATAACTATGTTGCAGAAAACAGAGCAGATCAAGTTTCTTGAACAACAGTAGCAAATGGAGATTGATACAAACTCTCAGGAGTTCAAATGAACTCCCTCTAGAGGGGAGACATGCCGGAGTTCCTGAATTGAGCTTCTTGCACGGTGCTAGCCGGAAGAAGCCTCACACGGTGACTGTCGAAAACAGCAGGAAGAACAGCAAAGAGTTCTTCTCTACCGTGAGCACACACCAATGAAATAATCTCCCTCTTCCTCTCTGTGGGTGGAACGGTAACATCTAATGCTTATCTCTCTCTCTTAGCTTCTCTTTTGTCTTCGGAGCTCACTGTAAAAACTTTCAACAGAATAATGAAACCTGCAGCAAAGCCTCTCATGGAAAGAACGTTTGATTCTTCCCTTATTTTTTTACTCTGTCTCACCCCGTGACAAAGAAGCTTGGACTGATATTATATAGAGGCACTGGCCTGGCCCTCATCCAACACCCTGCACGATTTCTCTGCAGTTCCAGCAACTGCAGGAAAGTGGGAAGAAAAACATCGTGGATGGAGGAAGACGAAGACCCAGTCTTCAATTAAAAACTATCTCAAAAAAAAACCGGTCCAAATAATTAAATTAGTTGGTTCAATAGCGATTAAACCGGTTCAATGGAAATTTATCTGGTTCAATCCAATTGAACCTAGTTCAATATTAATTTCCTTAATTAAAGTAACCGGTTCATACTAATTGAACCTGTTACAAATATTCACTTAACTAAGAGAGAGAGAGGGGTTTTAATTTTGAATCCTATTCAAAGTAAAACACAATCCAAACTGGTTCAGTCCAGGTTGATCAGGTATCAAATAGATCCATCCCTGATTGACCTAATGCAAGTCAAATCAATAAGTGTGCTCAGACAATAACCGTGACCAAAAGTTATCGAGATGATTCTTCGTCGTAATCGGTGCTCGGATCAGGGAGTAACCCTCTATGGCGTGTGACCTCATAGGTTCGAACCTAAACGGTAGCACAGGAACAATTCCAGTACCAGCATAGGAAAACATCAAGCAATGGGTCCCGGCTTCCAAATAGGTCGAAGATGCGAGAGCAATCAATCGAACCTCAGGCATATAGTTACCGTATAATTCATCCCTTTGACCTCTGATGCTCAGAACGACCGAGGGTTAGACTGCCAACCCTAATCTGGTCAGTCCTCAATATGTCTCAACCTTGCAAGTCAAGTGACTCCTCACTAAGACTACCCCGGCCGAGGGATTACTAAATTGAGACACTGCGAGATATTTAATCCAAACCGTTTGGACAGGTCAATTCTATCTTGGTCCATCACTGCTTCACAAGTACTTTCCTGTACCCAGAAACCTTTCATCACCGAAGTAGAAATTCGGGTACTCTGGCACTAAAGCACAGGGAATTTCTTGCAAGCTATCATGATGACCTCAGGTTGGAGGGACACATATACCCATATCCTATCATGAGTATCCCTTTGGCAGAAAGGGACTGCACGGAGTCACGTTCAATATGATATCACATATCCTACTTGCAGATCACATCAGTGTCACCACACTCCTTTGGTCAAGAGGAAAACCAAATGATGTGAATCACAACAACCTATACTTGATACATTGCTGCCCAGTATAATGTATCCTTTGGTTGTGAACCTGTTTTTAAGGACCACTTGATATTTCCTCTCTATATCAAAATTAGTGTAGTCCTAATAACTTCATCACATATAAGAGTTCATTACAGGGAAATGTCAATAGTGATGAGCTGCCAAAATAATCTTTTATTAATTCATATACAATGTACAATTTAATGCTCAACCGCCACAGGCTAGGTGATTGGCTTTGGGACACAATTCCCAACAATAAGAACCAAAACACAATATGTTTTAGGTGTTGTAAAACAGACCATTTTGCTACTGATTGCCCAGTAAGGACTTTACATATATGTGAATGTGAAGAAGAGAATCTAAAAAATATTGAGAAATTTGAAGAGAAAATTTATGAAGCTGAAGAAGAATTACCAGAAGAGTATGAAGGTGATGAAGAGCCAATAGAATTATCTGACCTGCTAGGTGTAATTAGGTGTATTCTAGCTCGAACCAAGAAGAATGCTGACTGGCGTAGGGAAAATATTTTACAAACCTTTATTAAGCTAGGAGATAAAGTGTGCAAGATTATTATAGATAGTGGAAGTTGTGTGAACACCATATCTATCAATGCTGTTAAAAGCTTAGGCTTACCCACCATGCCACATCCTAGCCCATATAAAGTATCCTGGATTGACATGACATCCATTCTTATTAGGTTACAATGCCAGGTCCCTGTCCAAATTCAATCTTACCAGGAGAAAGTATGGTATGATGTGATTCCAATGGGGTTTAGTAGTATCATACTAGGTAGACCGTGGTTATGTGATTATGATGCAACCCTCTTTGGCCGATCTAACTCGTGTGCATTCAAATACCATAAAAAGAGAATTGTGATAACTCGACCCACCCAAAGACAATACCAAGCGAGGGTCTAGTCATTTGAAAGAGAAAGAACATAGATTAAACCTAATTACTGCTAAGGAATTAGAGCATGAAATCACTGAAGGATCAACAGTCTGGATGCTGACTGCTAAAGAAGTTCATGGTGAATCACAAAAAGAACACCCTACGGAGATCTTAGAGTTTCTTCAGGAATTTAAGGTTGTGTTCCCAAAAGACCTCCTTGATTGTTTACCTCCATTAAGGGCATTCAACACACTATAGACTTAGTCCCAGGAGCTACTTTGCCGAATTTATCCCATTGTAGGATGAATCCTACTAAACATAAGGTATTATAGAGGCAAGTTGAGGATCTTCTTAGGAAAGGGTTTATAAGGGAAAGTTTAAGCCCATGTGCCGTTCCAGCTCTCTTGACTCCCAAGAAGGATGGCACCTAAAGAATATGTGTCGATAGTAGAGCCATCAATAAGATTACAGTAAATTATAGGTATCTCATATCTCAACATGATGACATGCTAGACATGATGGATGGTGCTACCATATTTTCAAAGATAGACCTTAAGAGTGGCTATCATCATGATAGAATTAGGCCCGGGGATGAATGGAAGACTGCATTTAAGACCGAGGATGGCTTGTACGAATCATTGGTGATGCCTTTTTGCTTATCGAATGCACCAAGTACTTTTATGAGGATAATGACTCAAGTATTAAAATCATTTATTGGAAAATTTGTAGTGGTATACTTTGATAACATCGTCATATGTAGTAAGAATAAGAAGGATCACCTAGACCATCTTCAGTAGGTTTATTAGGTTCTTAAAGGAGATAATCTTTATGCAAATTTGAAGAAATGTAGTTTTATGACTTCGAAGATTATTTTCTTAGGTTTTGTAATAACTACTGAAGGAGTATTGGCAGACCCTGAGAAAATGAAATCCATAGTTGAGTGGCCTATTCCTAAGAATGTTCATGATGTTCAAAGTTTTCATGGATTAGCTACTTTCTATAGGATATTTATTCGAGGGTTAGTATGATTGTTGTGCCCATTACTGACTATATGAAGAAAGGAGCTTTTGAATGGTCAAAAGATGTTGATAGAGCCTTTAATGACATTATGAATAAGATAACTCAAGCCTCGATTCCGAGGCTACCCGATTTTTTGAAAGTGATTGAGGTTTCTTGTGATGCCTTAGGGGTAGGAATTGGAGGAGCCTTGAGTCAAGAGAATTACCTGGTTGCATTCTTTAGCGAGAAATTGAACGATGCTAAATTGAAATATTCTACTTATGATAAGGAATTATATGCGATGGTTCAAGCACTTAGGTATTGGTGATACTATTTGCTACCACAAGAGTTCATGCTATATTCTAATCATGAAGCTCTTAGGTTCCTTAACTCGCAAAAGAAGTTGAATGCTAGGCATGGAAAATGGGTTGATTACATACAGGCCCATACTTTTGTTTTAAGACATTAATTGGGTACTGATAATAAAGTTGCTGATGCATTGAGTAGAAGATTTATGCTCTTGAATTATGTTAGTACTAGAGTAGTCAGATTTGAGAAATTGAAGGATGAGTATGAGAACTGTGATGATTTTGGTGAAATCTATAAGGTAGTTAAGCAAGGACCGACTAGCTTATATAGTGTGTACACAATTCAAAATGGTTACTTATTTAAAGAGAGTAAGCTATGTATTCCAAACACTTTACTTATATACTTCCTGATTTGGGAAACACGTGCTGGAGGCTTAGCTTGACATTTTGGTAGAAATAAGATAATCTTAGCACTAGAAAACCTATTTTATTGGCCAAATCTTAAGAGGAATGTTGTTTAAATTGTAGCTAGATGTCGAACTTATGCTGTTGCAAAATAGCAAAAGCAAAACACTGGCTTAAATACCCCACTTCCTATACCAGATTGTCAATGGCAAGATCTTAACATGGACTTTGTTCTTGGATTACATAAAACCATTAGGAGAAATGATTCAATCTTAGTAGTGGTTGATAGGTTTTTGAAGATGGCATATTGGTGCGGACACCAGAGGCACCAAAATAAGATAGAGGCTTCTCAACCCTCTTTGATTACTTAGTCGCATTTGAGTCCGCATTTGAGTCCATTTGTAATAAAGGCTTAGTCCATTTGAGTTATCTTTTTTCCTATACTAGTCAGCTCATGTTGAGCTAGTCATTTTCCGGAGTTCAGTACATGTCCAGTAAAGACTCATACAAGTGAAGACCAAGCCAACCCAAGTGAAGACAAACCCAACTGAAGCTATAAAGATCATGGAAGGCCTAGGAGAAGAAATCAAAAGCCTAGGAGAAGAAATCAGAAGCCCGGAGATAAATCCGAAACCCTGAAGCCTTGGACCGCAGCCTGAAGCAAATTAGACTAACCAAGGCCCAAGAGGAGAACCAAGGGGTGCCAAGCTTATGGTCACCTTCCCCTTGGTCGGCCACTTAGAGTCACCCTTCTTGGCCGACCAAGGCAAGTGAGAGGAGAGAGAGTTTTGTTGGATTTTTCTACCTAAACCTACCATGTATTCTAGCTAGGGTTTGGGTGGGAATAGGATTCCTAGGTAATGACTATTGTATCCTTATTTGGGGGCCAAGTCTAAGAGTCTATTTAAGAGACTCTAATCTCTTGTATCAAAGTACTTTATTTCATGAAATAATATTGAATTCCTCAAATTATTGTGTGCTACCTGCTGTGCGCTAAAAGGGATTCTGTGTGAGCCCTTCCTCCCGGTGTTCTGTGCCCAGCTTCTAACCACCATCTAGCTCTCCAAGCCCTAGCCGTCTTCTTCGAAAAACCTCTTCCCTGATGCGGGACGGACTCGATGAACCCTGGTTTATTTGGAAAAGGGAACACCTAAACAAACTAGGACCGTGGGAGGGCTAAGAAGCCTCCCGGGACTGGGGCGAACTGAAACTAAACCCTAAAATAGCTGAACTCTTTTGGTTTTCAATTTTCTTGGTGGAGGAACAATGGGATAGAGGATAGGAAACATGGACACTTTAGGACTGGGGACTCACCTTCACCGAGAAACGTCGCACCTCTAGGGCATTTCACCCATCCCACTACATGTAGTCTAAGGCATCCCACCCATCTCACTACACGTGGAGCCTAGGGCATCCCACCCAAATTGTTACCTTGGGTCGTAAAGAAAAACTCCTAAGAGCTAGAGGGGGACTCGATGGAAGAGGGGATAACTAGGGCCTCACACCCCTCGACGCTCGCATGGAGCAAAGGAAGTGGGGTCTCACACCCCTTGACACCCGCAGGTGAAGGAAAGATGGGCCTCAACCCAGAACTAGAACTAGTGGAAAATCCAAAAATTTTCATTCAAAATTGATTATTACAAGAGGGGGAGGGGGCCTTTATATAGAAAAACCAAAACCCTCAATTACATAACCTGCAAGAAACCCAAAAAAAGAAAATAATTTATATCAAAATCCATGCTACATCAATATTGGTGCTGACCTACTCTGGAATGCATGTTGGCTTGATGAAATGCTCTGAAAAGCATGCTGCTTGGATTGCTCCAGAAAGCATGCAGAATCATCTCGTGGCCATGCACAAGGCGAGGAAACGATCTCCGGCAGCAACCGGCGGACGGTCGACGGCCGAGAAGCGAGCGGCGGATGGGGCCGGTGGATGGCGAGCGGTGAATGGCCGGTGGCGGTGGCACAGAGGTGGCACGGCATGGCCAAGGCATGCCGTTTGGTCTGCCACAATCATGGGGGACCCCTGGGCACCGGCGAGGCCTCTAGCGGCCAGACTTTGGCCGGTGGATGGCGGGACGGCGATGGACGGTGGGCGACGGCCAGGCGGCAGACGGCGATGGTGGCTGCAGGCGGGGCGACGACAAGTGGTGGCATGGCACGCCGTGCATGCCGTTTCATCTTCCCACGGGCATGGGGAACCGGGTGCCATCGAGGACCTCCAGTGGCTGGCGGGTGGCGGATTGACGGCAGGCGGTGGTAGGCGGGCTGTGGCGGCATGCGGCAGTGGCAGGCAACGGTGCAGGGGAAGCATAGCTGCACGACATGCCAAGGGCATGTCGTTTGCTCTTCCCATGGGCGTGGGGTCCAAGGGCATCGGCGAGGACCTTCGGTGGCCTGGCGGGCACCAGCAGATGGCGAGCGAGAGGCCGGCAGTAGGCCAGTGCCGGCGGGTGGCAGCGATGGCCGTGTGGGATGCTTGGCCTTCCCATGGTCATCCCTTCATCTTCCATAGGCGGGGGCGGCGGACGCCAGGTTTTCGGCCAGGGCGGGGCCGACGTGCACCAGCGAGCTGGCCGGCGGAAGCTGTCGGGGTCGGGCAGCCCGGATCTGGGGTGGCAGGGTAGCAGCTAGGGTTTGGGAAGTTTTTAAAATCATGGGATGAAGGTGGAAAAAGGCAAAAATAAGGTAGGGATAAGTTTGGGATAAAGATGGAATAATGGGAATAGGTGGAATAGCGGGAATAGGCAAAAATAAAAAAAATGTGAAAAAAAAAAAAAAGAAAAACAATCTGGACCTGCCTTGGATCCCCATCAGCCTAGTCCTAAATTTCATAAACTAGAAGTCTTTATTATGAATTTGGCTTATCAGTACCCTCATGATGAATCCCCTCCTGTAGTTCCCATTGATGATCCCTTCCCTGAAATTAATGACCTATTCTTCAATACTATAGACCTTGTAGGTAAACCTCAACCGCATAAGGTCAACCTCATTAGTCTAGGACTAATCTCTGACACTCTTTCTTGTATCCTATTCTATCCAATCAATCCCAAACCCTTTCTTACTTTCTATCCTACCAAGCTAACCTTGAACCTATCTCTTATTTTCTATCCTTTTTTGAAGCTTTTCATGTTTCTCTAACCACTAGATTGCATTTTGTAGAAGTTTGCATACTGCATTCATTCATTATGCATGCCATCTTTGCATCTTACATTTGGAGGACCCTTGGCATCTATTAGGAATGCATGTTAAGTTCTCATCTGCATGTCACCCACCTGACCAAGGGTCAAACCCGTAGATGTAGTTTAGAGTTAGTTAAGTTTGCATATCAATAAGTGTTGGTATGAGTTATTGTTGGGGTTTTCGGTGCACCGCAGCGGAAGTATAATTTCAAAATGATGAAATTTGCACCATAATCCCTTAGCCAAAATCTCCGTATTCAGGATTAAAACATATATATAGAACATTTAAACATACA
This sequence comes from Areca catechu, assembly GCA_021397845.1. NCBI lineage: Eukaryota > Viridiplantae > Streptophyta > Magnoliopsida > Arecales > Arecaceae > Areca > Areca catechu. The sequence continues at coordinate 124,420,169 of CM038040.1, read as the reverse complement.
TTGTTAGAATTGGAGTACCAACCTGTAATCGCTAATTCCAACAAAGTTGATGTTGAAGGGGCTGATTGAATTCACCAGGCATCCAAGTGTCCGCCCTCCGATGGTGATCCACACAGAGCAGTGATCAAGACAACTCTATCTTCTTTTCAAAGGTTCCTTCTATTGAGTTCTTCTTCCCAGAACTCAATTGCTTGGACTATGGCTTGAATTCCTCCACACAAAAGCTTGCTTTCCTTTCCTTGACTCCTTCTCCTCCTTCCACCAAGACCTTGGCCCTTTAGACACCCTTGTCTTGAAGAAAAAGACCTTGTCCTAAGAGGACATAGGCTTGTCTTAAGTTGGACGAGAAATTAAGACAATGATGTCTTAATGTAAGAAAGAAAGGAAGAAATCAGAACTTCTTTCTTTCCTTTACCGTCGGAGACTTTTACTTTTATTCTTGTTCAGTAGCAGAGTTTCGACAGAGGTTTACTCTATAAAGGAAACAATGCAAGAGCAAGAAAAAAATAAAAGAGTCTTCAGGAGAGGAAGAAAGAAAAAATTACCTTGTTCTGAATTTTCCCGACCCTTTAAATAATTCTCAGATTGGCGCCTACACACCTCTCCGTAATGTCTTTCTCACGCCCTTCTCAGTTTCTCACGCCCCATCCTCCTATCTCATGGCCTTCCAGATTAAATCCCATGGCTTTTCTTAAAGGAAAAACCACGGTGTTTAAAAAGGAAGGGGTCACGACTTTTCATCTCCGAAGAGATGTTATTTCGCGCGCCCGGGAGGAGTTAGCGCATTCCTTCTTTCTCAAAATCCCATCAGCCATTGGATTCTCATCCAAGGGGGGAGAGATGGTGCGCTAATTGCTTAAGAAAGAGGCCGCCCCAAATAAAATCATCGGAGAAAGTTTTGGGGCGCGCCAAGAGTCCATGCGCCATGGACTCTTCCTTAAGGCGCGCCAAGAGTCCATGCGTGCATGGACTCTTGGCATTTGGCATGAAAAAATAAAGGGGGTGGGTGGGGAGGCTAGCCAAGCAACATGGCTAGCCAATAGGGTTAGCCATATTCCTGTTTTCTCAATTAGGGCTTAATTAGGTCCAATTAGAACCCAATTTGAACCAATCCGAAACCCTAATTCGAATCCGATCTGAATAGAAGCTAGGGTTTGCAACACCTGCCAGAGTGTTATCCTACAAAGATGATTTAATTCCAAATTAAACTCTTGATCAATCCTCTTAAGTGTGTGACCCATTGGGTTCCATATCTAGCCAGCAGTGGGTTCGAATACAAGTTGACCTAATTTGATTAGAACTCTTTCTAATCGATTTAGGTCAAACCGGGCTTACCCGATTCGATCAATTAGGACTCTTCCTAACATGTGATCTTTGAACTTGATAAACCCACAAGACAAGATTGACGTCTAGCAACGTGTCATGTCTAGCCGGAAGATATGGAAATTCTGGTGAAATACCAAAATTACCCTTCAGTAGAGAGTTACCGTACAATTAAATCTTTCGATCAGCCAGCACCCAAAATATAACTATGGATATGGATACATGTCAAATCCAATATTATATTTATTTCTAGCTCAATCTTATAATGATGATTCGATTATCTTGATATTAGAAACCATCTCTAATATCTTCACTTTGATCAAAGATTCCCTGAATCATATTGCGATTGTTGACTAGCTAGATGCAATCTCCTCTTACTAAGAGTGATCGATTCTTTGTTGACCTACTCATTACCTTCACATCCAATTCACCATTCCCAGTATCAATCCTGTGCATGGCTTAGTGTCATGATTAGGATTGTACCAAAGAATGGGTTCATGTACATAAGGTACTTATGGCAGTCTCAGGTCAGAAGATTACTTGTACCACTCCCACTATGAGAACCTTCTATTGACATGTAGCTAAGACTCCATTAGATGTTCTCAAGTTGGATCATATCAGTGAACTCATTCTCCAATGAGCACCCACATCCCAGTATTAGTGTCATACACAAGTGACTGTGAGAGCAGTCACCCTTTCCAGTATACCCGGGATGTGCTAGTCTTATCGGAAAAACTCTGATCCCCTACTCAGGGTTCCTTTGACTAGGAATACTTTAGATTACAGTTTTAAGATTTTAGGTCTCACTGGTATGATTTCATCATAACCCAAAAATCATAGCCCTAATCTATGGTGTTCATCATATAACACAGCGTATGATGAAAAAATAATGCCTTTATTTAGAAAATTATCAATTACAATGGTTTGGGAGATACAACATAGATTGGCTTGTAGGGCATATCCCTTTCAATCTCCCACTTGCACTAAAGCCAATCGCCTTTAAATCTTAATCCCATACATTCGAGGTGGCGATCAAAATCTCGCTGTGGTAGAGCCTTAGTGAACGGGTCTGCTACATTGTTCTTTGTATCAACTCTATCTATGTAGACATCTTGTCTCTCTACTATTTCTCGAACGAGATGGAAGCGTCTCAGAATATGCTTGGACTTATGATGAGCTCTTGGTTCCTTAGCTTGAGCAACAGCTCCAGTGTTGTCACAGTAAAGTGGCACTGGGTTTTCAATTTGAGGAACAACACCCAACTCTGTGATGAACTTCTTCATCCAGACTGCTTCCTTGGCGGCTTCACTAACAGCTATGTATTCTGCCTCTATGGTTGAGTCAGCTACAGTCTGCTGCTTGGTACTCTTCCAACTCACTGCTCCACCATTTAGGGTAAAAACATATCCCAAAATGGATTTGCTATCATCAGGGTCTGATTGAAAACTAGAATCAGAATAAGCTTCTAGTTTAAGATCAGAACCACCATAAACCAGAAAAATATCCTTAGTCCTTCTTAGGTACTTAAGAATATTTTTAACTACTTTCCAATGATCCTCTCCTGGATCAGCCTGAAACCTACTGACAATGCCTAAAGCATATGCCACATCAGGCCTGGTACATAACATGGCATACATTATGGACCCTATTGCTGAAGCATAGGGTATAGAATTCATTCTATTTCTTTCTTCAGGTGTCTTAGGAGACATCCTTTTAGAAAAGATGTATGCCTTGACTCATAGGAAGATAACCTCTTTTACTTCTTTCCATGTTGAATCTTTTCAGCACTAGGTCAATGTACCTTGATTGTGATAAACCTAGCATCCTCTTAGATCTATCTCTATAGATCTTAATACCTAGTATATAGGATGCTTCTCCCAAATCTTTCATGGAAAACTGGTTTGATAGCCAAACCTTGACTGATTGCAACATTGGGATATCATTCCCAATGAGGAGTATGTCATCTACATACAGAACCAAGAAGACTATGGCACTCCCACTAGTCTTCTTATAAACGCAGGGTTCATCCACATTTTTGATAAAACCAAACCTTTTAATAGTTTCATCAAAGCGGATGTTCCAACTCCTAGAAGCTTGCTTTAATCCATAAATGGATTTCTTTAGCTTGCATACTTGATTAGGTTTATTCTTTGAAATAAAACCTTCTGGCAATGACATGTAGACTTCTTCCTCAAGGAAACCATTGAGGAATGCAGTCTTTACATCCATCTGCCATATCTCATAATCATGGTATGCTGCTATTGCAAGTAAAATCCGAATTGATTTCAGCATGGCAACAGGTGAAAATGTTTCATCATAATCAATTCCCTGTTTTTGTCTAAAACCTTTAGCCACTAACCTGGCTTTATAGGTTTCAACTTGGCCATCAACCCCAATCTTTTTCTTATAGATCCATTTACACCCAATAGGATTAACACCCTCTGGTGCATCAACCAAAGACCATACTTGGTTTACATACATAGAGTCTATTTCGGATTCCATGGCTTCTTGCCATTTATCTTAGTCAGTGCTCAAGATAGCTTCCGTATAGGTCAGAGGTTCATCATTTTGAATGACTTGAGCTTCATTATTTTCAATAATAAACCCATACCTCTCAGGTGCCCGTGGCACTCTATCAGACCTACGAGGAGGAGTTTTGTGTTCTGGTTATGTCCTAACTATATGTTCTAATGGTTGAGAATTATCTATCTATATTTCTTGTACTTCTCCAAGTTCAATAGTTCTACCATTGCCCTTTTCTAAGATGAACTCTTTTTCTAGAAAAGTGGCATGCTTGCTGACAAAAATCTTTTGTTCAGTAGGATGGTAGAATAGATATCCTCTACCTTCTTTAGGATATCCTACAAATAGACATTTATCCGCTCTAGGTTCCAACTTATGTCCAAAATTTCTTTTAACATAAGCTGGACATCCCCATACCTTGAAATATTTAAGATATGGTTTCTTTCCACTCCAAATTTCATATGGAGTACTAACAACGGATTTAGAAGGTACCTTGTTCAGAATGTAAACAGCAGTTTCTAGGGCATGACCCCAGAAGGAAATGGGTAAATTTATGAAGCACATCATGGATCGTACCATATCTAATAAGGTACGATTCCTCCTTTCAGCTATACCATTTAGCTGTGGTGTATAAGGAGGGGTCCATTCAGAAAGGATTCCATTAACTTTAAGATAGTCTAAAAACTCCGTGGATAAGTATTCTCCTCCTCGATCAGAACGAAGAACTTTAATACTTTTCCCGGTTTGTTTTTCGACCATACTTTGATACTCCTTAAATTTATCAAAGGCTTCAGATTTGTGTTTCATAAGATACACATATCCAAACCTAGATAAATCATCTGTAAAAGTGATAAAATATGAGTATCCTCCTCTGGCCTGAGTTGTCATTGGACCACATACATCAGTATGTATAAGTCCTAATAACTCAGTTGACCTTTCCCCATGTCTAGTGAATGGAGTTTTTATCATCTTACCCGTGAGACATGATTCGCAAGTTCCTAATGATTCATACTCATAAGGATCAAGGAATTTTTCCTTGTATAACTTGCTAATCCTAGACTCATTAACATGACCAAGTCTATGATGCCAAAGTAAAGTATCATTAAAGTCTTTTCTTTTCCTTTTAGTATTGACATGAAAAATACTATCATTTGAAGAAAGAGTTAAGAGCCCAAGCTAAAAATGCCAGAACAAATAATTTTATTAGATAACATTATCGAGCAACCAGTGCTCGTTACATCCATTACATATCCTTGTTTTAATAACAAAGGAATAGATATAATGTTCCTAATAATCTTTGGCATATAGTAACAATTTTCTAACTCCAAGATCTTCCCTGAAGGCAACTTCAGAATATATGTTCTTATAGCTTCTGCTTGGATGATATCACCACCAGCACCGTAGAGATTGAAGTCACCTTCCTTCAATACTTTAAGCTTGTGGAGGTCCTGCAAAGATTTGCATATATGGTAACCACAAGTGGTATCCAATACCCAAGTATTTGATATAGACGAATTTAATGTCAATATAGTATGTATCTCATACATACCTTTTGGTGCGTCTGCCGCACCAGGCTTCACAGTTGCAAGGTAAGCCTTGCAATTCCTTTTCCAATGTCCCGCTTTACCGCAAAAGAAACAGGTTGACTGTTTTGAGGCCTTCTTTCCTTTCTTGTTCTTATTGATGCCACCCTTAGGGCTTAGCCTCCTACTAAAACCCTTTTTGCCCGATTTCTTCTTATTGGTCTTATCAACAAGAAGAAGTGGAGCCTTTTCTTTCTTAACGTGGCTCTCTGCTATTTTTAACATATTTAACAGCTCAAGCAAGGAAGTGTTCAGTTTGTTCATGTGATAATTCAAGACAAACTGAGAAAATGACTCCGGGAGTGATCGCAGGATTAAATCCTGATTCAGCTCCCCATCCATAATAAACCCTAATTGACCCAATCTGGTGATTAAGTCAATTACCTTCAGGACATGATCCTGAACAGATGTACCCTCTGTCATCCTAGCACGGAATAACTGCTTAGATATTTCGTATCTAGCAGTTCTGCTTTGTTCTCCATAAAGCTCCTTTAAATTGAGCATTATGGATTGAGTATCCATGCTTTCATGCTGCCTTTGTAACTCATTGGTCATAGAGGCCAGTATGATACACTTGACAGTGAGGGAATCATTCTGCCACATTTTGTATGTGGCCACATCTTCCTGTGTGGCATCATCCCCTAGTGGATTAAGACTAGGGGTATCAAGAATATAAGAAAGTTTTTCTGAACTCAGTATAATCTTTAAGTTTCTCAACCAGTCCACATAGTTTGGACCAGTCAATTTGTTGGTATCTAAGATGCTTCTCAGTGATAATGAAGATGCCATTTATCTACATTTAATTAAGAACAATACATAAGCAAACAACCATGAAATGACTTACTTAATTAAATTAGGTCTTCAATTTAACTATGTCTCCCACTATTTTATCAAAAATCATAGCCCTCACTAAGATAATCGAGAAGAACCCTGATCAGTTTTTCTTAGTGAGATCGAGATCCTTATAACTTATAAAAGATCTTGCAGATAACATAACAAATCTTTTGTAAGTTCAAAGGTAGGAAACTCTTCCAATTATATCTCATATAATTCTCAAAAATAACTTGGCCTCTAGAACATTATAAGTCTTGCAGAAAACACAACAAACCATAATGCTCCAGTTAAGTCAAGACCCTTTCATTTCTATACGGTCAGTATTCAAATATAATGCCCTTGCAGATAACACAACAAGGCATTATACTGAATATACTGTAAGCATATTTTTGCACTAGACCAATATTACATCAATCACCCTATTAGGTCTTGCAGATAACACAACAAACCTAATGTGGTTCATAACACAGTAATGATCCAGCATGAAGGAAGACCAACATATAGCATTTTTTAACATTAAGCATATAAGTCAAGATTTAAATATAATCAAATCGGCCAGGCAAGTGGAAGAGATGTGGGAGTCCCCCCGTTGCTTTCCTAGACACCAATAAAAATTGGCCAGGTCAGTCAACGGAACCAATTAAAAACCACGATTCTCTTTACCTTCCCAGAACCAACTTTCTAGACACCGAATGATCAATTGTTCATCATGACTAGTGATGCTTATTAGTTAAATATACTATGACTTAATATAATTTTAAGAAGAGGGCTTTATAAAATTGCCAGCACATTTTATAAAAACATATCATAATGATATCACTCTGATAAACATATATGTGCTAAGTGTGTCATCATACTATGACAACCATTTACCACATAATGGATCCACCATTATGCCAGGGCAACCTTATTTCAGTATGATGAATTCAAAACTAATCATATCTCTATAATAATTAGGGTTTGAGTGAAAAACCCTAATTAGTGGCATACATCAAAACATTAATTATCATATATGCATTCCTTAAATTATGCTAAGTGTGTCAGCATTCAAGGGTTTAAAACCCTAATTGTGATACTACAACAAAAATGCATATAAATAGTTTTCATATATTTTAACTGTAATAAGGATGGCTCTGATACCACTGTTGGGGTTTCCGGTGCACCGCAGCGGAAGTATAATTTCAAAATGATGAAATTTGCACCATAATCCCTTAGCCAAAATCTCCTTATTCAGGATTAAAACATATATATAGAACATTTAAACATACATTGTTAGAATTGGGGTACCAACCTGTAATCGCTAATTTCAACAAAGTTGATGTTGAAGGGGCTGATTGAATTCACCAGGCATCCAAGTGTCCGCCCTCCGATGGTGATCCACACAGAGCAGTGATCAAGACAACTCTATCTTCTTTTCAAAGGTTCCTTCTATTGAGTTCTTCTTCCCAGAACTCAATTGCTTGGACTATGGCTTGAATTCCTCCACACAAAAGCTTGCTTTCCTTTCCTTGGCTCCTTCTCCTCCTTCCACCAAGACCTTGGCCCTTTAGACACCCTTGTCTTGAATAAAAAGACCTTGTCCTAAGAGGACATAGGCTTGTCTTAAGTTGGAGGAGAAATTAAGACAATGACGTCTTAATGTAAGAAAGAAAGGAAGAAATCAGAACTTCTTTCTTTCCTTTACCGTCGGAGACTTTTACTTTTATTCTTGTTCAGTAGTAGAGTTTCGACAGAGGTTTACTCTGTAAAGGAAACAATGTAAGAGCAAGAAAAAAATAAAAGAGTCTTCAGGAGAGGAAGAAAGAAAAAATTACCTTGTTCTGAATTTTCCCGACCCTTTAAATAATTCTCAGATTGGCGCCTACACACCTCTCCGTAATGACTTTCTCACACCCTTCTCAATTTCTCATGCCCCATCCTCCTATCTCACAGCCTTCCAGATTAAATCCCATGGCTTTTCTTAAAGGAAAAACCGTGGTGTTTAAAAAGGAAAGGGGTCGCGACTTTTCATCTCCGAAGAGATGTTATTTCGCGCGCCCGAGAGGAGTTAGCGCATTCCTTCTTTCTCAAAATCCCATCATCCATTGGATTCTCATCCAAGGGGGGAGAGATGGTGTGCTAATTGCAAAAGAAAGAGGCCACCCCAAATAAAATCATCGGAGAAATTTTTGGGGCGCGCCAAGAGTCCATGCGCCATGGACTCTTCCTTAAGGCGCGCCAAGAGTCCATGCGCGCATGGACTCTTGACATTTGGCATGAAAAAATAAAGGGGGTGGGTGGGGAGGCTAGCCAAGCTACATGGCTAGCCAATAGGGTTAGCCATATTCCTGTTTTCTCAATTAGGATCTAATTAGGTCCAATTAGAACCCAATTTGAACCAATCCGGAACCCTAATTCGAATCGGATCCGAATAGAAGCTAGGGTTTGCAACACCTGCTAGAGTGTTATCCTGCAAAGATGATTTAATTCCAAATTAAACTCTTGATCAATCCTCTTAAGTGTGTGACCCATTGGGTTCCATATCTAGCCAGCAGTAGGTTCGAATACAAGTTGACCTAATTTGATTAGAACTCTTTCTAATCGATTTAGGTCAAACCGGGCTTACCCGATTCGATCAATTAGGACTCTTCCTAACATGTGATCTTTGAACTTGATCAACCCACAAGACAAGATTGACGTCTAGCAACGTATCATGTCTACCTGGAAGATATGGAAATTCTGGTGAAATACCAAAATTACCCTTCAGTAGAGAGTTACCGTACAATTAAATCTTTCGATCAGCCAGCAACCAAAATATAACTATGGATATGGATATATGTCAAATCCAATATTACATTTATTTCTAGCTCAATCTTATAATGATGATTCGATTATCTTGATATTAGAAACCATCTCTAATATCTTCACTTTGATCAAAGATTCCCTGAATCATCATGCGATTGTTGACTAGCTAGATGCAATCTCCTCTTACTAAGAGTGATCGATTCCTTGTTGACCTACTCATTACCTTCACATCCAATTCACCATTCCCAGTATCAATCCTGTGCATGGCTCAGTGTCATGATTAGGATTGAACCAAAGAATGGGTTCATGTACATAAGGTACTTATGGCAATCTCAGGTCAGAAGATTACTTGTACCACTCCCACTATGAGAACCTTCTATTGACATGTAGCTAAGACTCCATTAGATGTTCTCAAGTTGGATCATATTAGTGAACTCATTCTCCAATGAGCACCCACATCCCAGTATTAGTGTCATACACAAGTGACTGTGAGAGCAGTCACCCTTTCCAGTATACACGGGATGTGCTGGTCTTATCGGAAAAACTCTGATCCCCTACTCAGGGTTCCTTTGACTAAGAATACTTTAGATTACGGTTTTAAGATTTTAGGTCTCACTGGTATGATCTCATCATAACCCAAAAATCATAGCCCTAATCTATGGGGTTCATCATATAACACAGCGTATGATGAAAAAATAATGCCTTTATTTAGAAAATTATCAATTACAATGGTTTGGGAGATACAACATAGATTGGCTTGTAGGGCATATCCCTTTCAGTTATTTGCTAGCATTAGGTATTTTGTCTGCATGTCAATAAAAGTTGTTGTGTGTCATTTGCACTGCATGATTAGAGATCTACAAGAGAAATTAATCATAAGGTTAGTGTAAGCAATATTTTCATTAAAAAATATGGTTAATTCTCAAAAACAGTCTAAGAGTTTGCTAGAAAAGTTTTGTAATAATTAGGCTACATACTTGTAAGCTGGATCCATCAACGTGATAAAGAGAGTTGGACCCAGCGCCTGAGTTACCTAATTAGGCATTAAGCTCAACGTTCAATATCACAGACTTAGTTGAGTATAGGGAGCCAGCAATTATACCCAGTGAGTATGAGCCTAACCCTTTCTTTGAGAGCGAACCCAACCCTGAGTGTCCACATCAATTTAGCCTGTGAGAAGAAAGATTGAGTGTATCCTGGATGACCAAGCCACTAGTACCCGGATCAAAGGCTACCAGTCACTTGGTTCATTGGCAAGGTCGACTGAGATGTGAGGATTTGTGGATCACTCGAGAGGATCCGCAATGACTCAACCTAGACTCGTCAGAGCAGTACCTGAGCCCAGATTGACCTTCCTACTCGATAGAGTCGAGTTCCTCCCACCCCGGGAGAATTGATGGGGACATCAGATTAGACATAGTCCTCAAGCTTTAATTTATCATCTAAGTCTTGTGTTGGTCAATTTTTATTAAGTCCTATAATTAAGTCCAAATTTTATGAGTATTGCAATAAAGTCAGCCAATTGGATTCACTAAGTCGATGGAAGTTCTTTATTTAGTCCATTGAGTCATGTTTATTTGTTTAGTGAGTCCATTATTTATTTAAGCCTATTTTGAGTCTTGTCAGTTAGGCCTTTTTAAGTCCATATAATTTTTATTCAAGAGGATGACCATTAGACCCACACTTAAGTCACCAACCCAGCATCTGGATTTCTTCATGCTGCCCAAGCCCTCCGAAGATGGTGCCCTGGCATACCAGGCCTTAGGTGCCTCAAGCCCACAAGATTTCATGAAGAAGTGCCACCCCAGATCCCTATTGTTGGCACCCCAATCTAAGGCCCATAGCAGTTGACAGCCCCACAGCCCATCTTGAAATTGGCACCACAAATTTTGACCCAGTCCAAGATGCCCAAGGCTTTGACCCAGTCCAAGCCCAGCAAGAATTTCATATCAGTCCAAGCCCATGGAGAAAAGTAAAAGCTTCCAAGTCCAAGAAGGAGTTGATGTCCAAGTTCTACAAGGATTTCAGTCTACCAATTCTATTCAAATTATGTACTCCTTATTCTACTCAGCTTTATTCTCCTAATCCTATTCATAATGTGTACTCTTAGTTTGACAAGGAAAGGGTTGGATGAATATATAAATACCCACCCCCTTTCCCTCTTGTAATCAATCTTTTCATGAATTAAAACTCTCATGAATTTTTCTTGTGACAATTTGTGTACTTTGGAAGTGTGTGTGAGACTTGTTTTTCTTCTTCTTACTAAACCCTAGCCATTGTCCATCCAAGCAAGAGCCCTAAGATGCCCACCATCAACCCTCCAAGATCCAGATGCCCAAAGCTTCTTCAATTGGCTGCAAGCCTCTCCAATAGCCCCTCGCTTCCCCTCTTCCATCTTCTTTCAGTTTTATATTTTTTTCATCATCTTTGACACTAACCCCTGATGTTTACAGGATACCTTTATTGCCATGCCCTCTAGATGAATTCTTCCTTGCCCTCAAACAAAGCTGATACAAAGTCGACGGATTCATGAAAAGTGACCAGATCATCCAGGTGCCGAATTGAGTGGAGTGATCTCTTCTACAGCAACTAGAAATCATTGCTTGGTATATTAAACCTAATTCCCATCTCTTTTTTTTGATTTCTTAAAGTTGAACATAGTCCTAATAGGCCTTCTTAGACCTAGGATCCTGATTTCATTTTTTTTTTGATTGATCTAGCATGCGGGTAGGATGCTAATTGTTTCAGGATAATCCTAACCTAATCTAGGCTAGTTTTAGGAATCAAAACCATATACAAAAATCCAAAAATATTTGCTTTGATTTGATTTTCTTATCCTTCTATTGTCATTCATCTGCATCCATCATGTTAGAGTCTCATCCCTCATCACATCGACTCTAGGAAGTCCAACAGCAAGTCCCCCACTATAAGAAAAACACCTGTGGATGTCCACGGCCCCATGGTGACCACATGCACACGGAAAGTTTCTATCAGCCATGCAAGGGACCCTCCTCATTATGGTGACCAGTAGAGCCCGGAGAGAGAGCTCCCCGCTCCACTGCTGCCACCTCTGATGGACATCCAGATCACCGCACTAGCCTAGCAGGTCCATGCCCTGGTCATGGTGGTGCATTAGCTCCATTAGCGGCACTGGTCCTTAGCGACCCAGCAGCAACTAGGGATGTCGGTAGCTCATGTCGCCGATCTCCACACCAGCCTACAGTCCTTTTAGGAGGGATCGTCACATGCGACCTCTCACCCATGGGGAGACTGGCATGCAATCGGGAAAGAACAACAGGATGGCCCGACCGACTTATAGAGCTGCTCCCCGGCCTCAAACCATGGTGCACTCTCTCATTGATGACACCAACATGGTCAGGAACTCAAGCTAGAGTTCCTCCATTCCATGCCTCCTTCACCCTTGATGGCCTCTACCAAGGGGTCCACTGATGTGGCCATCCATCATCGATCTGAAAGATGCCTCAAAGAGTAAGAGCACAAGCTGGTCAATCTGTCCCACCAGTTTGCGAAGATTTAGGGCTCCCCTAGTGAGCCCGTGAGTTACGACACCCATCTCCTTTTCTCTCGTAGAATCTAAGAGGAACTGATTCCTAACAAATTTTGCATGCCTCAAGTTGATCCATACGATGGGACAACCAACCCCTTGGAACATCTCGAGAGCTACAAAGCTCTTATAAGGGTCTAGGGGGCTACTGATGCTCTCCTATGTTTCACCTTCCCAGCCACACTCCAGAAGGTTGCTCGAGCCTGGTTCTCCCGACTCGAGTCGAGAAGTATAGATTCCTTCAAATGTTGGAGAAAAAGTTCATGGCATACTACGATGCATGCAGAAAGGTTCCATGTGAGGTCGGCAGCCTCTTCTCTATTCATCAATAGGATTAAGAGCCCCTCTGAGACTATGTATCTTGGTTTAAAGCCACCACCCTGGAGATCTATCACCTTGACAAACCAGTCGCTATGTTGGCCCTGAAAAGGGGGCTCAAGATGTCCCACTTCACCTACTCCCTTAATAAGAAGCCTCCGAAGACTTACTCGAAGCTCCTCCTCCGGGCCCATAAGTATATCTGTATGGAGGAGGCTGACCATACCAGGAGGGAGTTGGATGGGAGTGTCGAGTCTCAGGTGGTGCATTCATGGCTAGTTGGGTCAATGTACATATGTTGGTCTGGTCTATCATGGTTTTCCATGATGTGTCTAGGGCTAGGATTGAGTCCGATATGAGTCCTAGGTGTTTAGGCTCAGTTTTGGTTAGTCTGGATCTTAGGGTCGGCTCTTCTATTGTAAGAGTTGACTATGTTAGTTGGCACATCTCAGAATAGGTGATTATGGTCTAGACGAGTCGACTCAAATGGATTTGAGTCAACTCGGATGTACAGTCATGAAACCCACAGTCTGGACGAGTCGGCTCGAATGGACTTGAGTCAGCTCAGATGATGGGTGAACTATTTTTGAATGATGAAAGCTGGGGGAGTTTTTTGGGATCTCGGGCACGTGTGACCAAGGTATATATATTGTATTCTTGTAAGAGGATAGGTGGTGTAACGAACTTCTTTGAAGTTGAAATCCCTTTCTCCCATGAAAATTCCTCTGGTTTTCTTCTTCTTCTCTCTTCTTCTGTTCTTGGTGTTCTTGATCTTCACATACTTGAATCCTACCATAATCTTCAATGGAGATTGCTGGCAGATGGTCATCCACAACCTGGTGATATGCTTCCGCATTTGCTTTGTTGTTCATGGTGTCAGTTCTTGATCAAAATGAGGCTGTTCTTGAGGGTTTGGTTCATGAAATCTAGTTGGATTTGGAATCGAATTCTCAACTTTGTTTTCAACATTTGGTAACAAAGCAAAGGTTCATGGAAGGAAGTAGATTTTGAGACGTATGATGGCAAGGGAAACTTCACCCTGTGGTAGCAAAGGGTTAAAGATTTACTAGTTCAACAGAGAATCTACAAGGTCTTGGTTAAAGAAAGATCGAAAAAGATTAGTTTTGAAGAATGGAAAGAGTCAGAAGAGATTTATTTCAGCACCATAAGGATGTGTTTGGCTGATCAAGTTTTACCTGAGGTGTGCTCAGAGACTACTATAAAAGGTCTTTGGAGAGGACTGGAGAACACATACATAGGAAAGAACATGACAAACAAGCTATGGCTGAAGAAGCAACCGTATAACTTAAGAATGCCTGAAGGAGGAGACCTTGTTATGCACATTCACAGGTTCAATCAGGTTTGTTCTGAGGTGATGAGTCTGGATGTGAAGATAGATGAAGAAGATCAAGCATTGTTGCTGCTATGTTCACTCCCTGGATCATATAATTCATAATAACTTTGGTTTATGGGAAGGAAACCCTAAACTATGAAGAGGTTGTTGGTGTGCTCAGATCCAATGAGCAAAGAGAAAAGATCTGCAAAGGTAATCCTAACTCAGAGGTTCTTACTATAAATGAGAGGCAAGAAAGATCTAAGGAAAGAGCTAGGAAAAAGTCCAAGGGCAGTCTCAATCTCGGAACCATAAGAGTTTGAAATGCTACAAGTATCGTCAGCTTGGGCATATCAGGAAGAATTATCCTCATTAGAAGACAGAAAAGGGAAGAGCCAATAATAGTGGTGCTAATGCTTTGGAAAGCAATGGAGGAGAAGCACTGGTTGTTTCAGATGGATCAATGGATTGGGAGAATATCTAGATTTTGGATTCCTCATGCTCATACCACTATACCTCATATCGGGATTGGTTTTACACCTTTGATAGGTCAGATAGAGGTAGTGTAAGTCTTGGTGACGATCACCCTTGTATGGTAGCTGGAGTGGTACTATTAGGGTGAGGATGTATGATGGAGTGATAAGGACTCTATCAAATATCAAACATGTACCAGAATTAAAAAAGAATTTGATTTCTTTGGCCAACTTGGAAGAGCAGGGATATGCTTTTAGTTGCCAATTTGGTAGTGGATGTTTGAGAATTACCGAGGGAGCTTTGGTGGTAATGTGAGGAAAAAGATGAGCAATAACCTATACAGGATGGAAGGCTCAATGGTGAGTGATAGTGCTAAGGTGCTTGCAGTGGCACAGGAAGAACAGTTGAAATATAAACTGTGGTACTATCAGATGTGTCATATGAGTGATCGAGGGCTCACGGAGTTAAGCAGAAGAGGGAACATCCCAACTTTGAAAAAGGATGGAAATGACTTGTGTGAGACATGTATCTTTGGTAAACAGTAAAGAGTGAACTTTGCTATTTGTAACAAGCCAAGTGAAGGAGTGCTGGATTTGGTGCACTTGGATGTATAGGGACCAGCACCTATTTTTTCCAGAGGTGGGCAAGGTATTTTGTTACCTTTATTGATGACTTCTCTAAGAAACTGTGGGTATATCTGATGAGGGAAAAATCGGATATTTTTGCCCGGTTTAAAGCTTGGAGAGCTGAGGTAGAGAAAGAGACAAGAAGACATGTAAAGTACCTTCGGACTAATAATGGTAGGGAGAACTCTAGTATAGAGTTTAGGAGTTGCTGTGAGAAAAATGGTATCAAATGCCATTACATAGTAAGGATGACCGCACAGTAGAATGGTGTCGCGGAAAGGATGAACCAGATACTATTGGAGAGGGAAAGGAGTATGAGGCTGCAGTCATCACTGCCAAAAACATTTTGGGGTGGTGCTATTACTCTGGCATGTTTTCTTATAAACAGGTCCCCTCACTTCAAGTTGGATGGTGGACTTCTAGAAGAAGCTTGGAGTACGAAGAAGGTGGAGCTTGGCCACCTTAAAGTTTTTGGTTGCCCATCTTTTGTACATGTGGAGGCAACTGAAGGAAGCAAGCTGGATCCTAAGTCAAAGAAAATGATCTTTATAGGATATCCATAAGGAGTCAAAGGTTACCTACTGTGGGATCCATAGTCTCAAAAGGCAGTGGTCAGTAGGGATGTTATTTTTGTTGAGGGGAGCATCTTGGTGAAACCAGGGACTGCAATCGAAAATGTAATCAATAAGATGAATAGCAATGAGAGCCATCATAGGTGGAGGATATGTCTTCAACATCAGCTGGAAATGAAGTTTCAGTTAAGGTAGAATTGGACAGGAAAGATTCTCTAGGAGTGAAGGATAGGCAAGAAGAATCAGCTATTCAATGGGAAGTGTAAGAGGAGCCACAACAGTAGTCTTGCAGGACAGTGCAAGGAGAGTGGCATTGCATAAGCCTTAATGCACCATTCGGAAGCCGGTTAGATATGGCATGGATAAAGCAATTTCATATGCTCTTAAATCTATGAATGGAGATCCAGAAAGTTTTGTAGAAGCCATCGAAAGTCCTTATAAAGAATCATGGATGCAAGGCATGATGGAACAGATGGAATCTCTCAGGAAAAATTAGACATGGCAGCTGGTGGATCTGCCTAAAGATGCTCATGCTATTGGCTCCAAATGGGTGTTCACTAAGAAATCATTACCTTCAGAGCAAGGTAGAGTGAGATACAAGGCAAGATTGGTAGCAAAGGGATACTCATAGAGTAAAGGAGTTGACTACATAGAAGTGTTTTCTCTTGTGGTATGCCATACTTCAATTCGGGTGTTATTGACTTTGGTGGCAAAACATAATTTGAAATTGGAGCAAATGGATGTGAAGATAGCTTTTCTACATGGAAGACTGGAAGAAAAAATCTATATGAAGCAACCTGATGGCTTCATTGAGATTGGACAGGAGAACTAGGTATGTATACTTCAGAGGTCATTATATGGATTGAAACAATCACCTCGTCAGTGATATCACGGATTTGATACATTTTTTTTGAGCCTTGGATTTCTTAGATGTAAATTTGATCATTATGTCTATGTGAAGGATGTGGATACTATGGATGCTCTGTATTTACTTCTGTATATGGATGATATGTTGATATCCAGCAGAAGTATGACAGCTTTGAAAGGGCTGAAGAGAGCATTATCTCAGGAATTTGAGATGAAAAACTTGGGATCAGCTCAGAAAATCGTTGGAATGGAGATTTTCAAGGATAGATGCAAAGGAATAATCCATTTGTCACAAGTTGGGTACATTAAAAGGGTACTCGAGAGGTTTGGGATGGAAAAGCCCAAACCTATGGAAACACTATTACCAGGGCATATTTCTTTCTCGAAAAAATAGTACTTCCAATCAGAGGAGGAGAAAGAATACATGGAAAGGGTTCCATATGCCAATGCAGTGCGCAGTTTGATGTATGCTACGGTTTGTTGCAGGCCGGATATAGCATATGCTATAAGCCAGGTAAGCGGGTACATGGCTAATCCTGGGAAGGAACACTATAAAGCATTGAAGTAGATTTTGAGATATCTGCAAGGGACTCAAAGACATGGACTGGTATTTGGTGGGCAGCCTGAAGGACATGGATGGAACTCCATAGAATCATATGAGGATTTAGGTCCTTTGGAAGGATTGGTTGAAGCGAGCTATGCAGATAATCTTGATACAAGGAGGTCAACAACAGGTTATCTCTTCTGCATGTATGGTGGACCAGTTTCTTGAGGATCAACCCTTTAACCTATTACTGCTTTGTCTACAATAGAAGTGGAGTATATAGGGATTACTGAAGCTGCAAAGGAAGCACTTTGGCTAAGAAGGCTAGTGTCTGAAATGGGGGTGAAACAATGTATGGTGGTCCTGCACAGTGATAGCCAGAGTTTCATACACTTGACGCAGAACCCAGTCTATCATGCTAGGACCAAGCATATAGACGTGAGATACCACGGAGTTAAGGAGCTGGTGGAGGAAGGAGAAGTGGCACTAGTGAAGGTTCATACAACAGAGAACTAGGCAGATGCACTTACGAAGGATCTACCAAGGGATAGCTTCTACTCTTGTATATGGTTAATGGATTTGAGAAGTCTGTCATATGTAGCCTTGAAGAACTAAGGTAGAGATTATTGAGTCTCAGGTGGTGCATTCATGGCTAGTTGGGTCAATGTACATGTGTTGATCTGGTCAATCATGGTTTTCCATGATGTGTCTAGGGCTAGGGTTGAGTCCGGTATGAGTCCTAGGTGTTTAGGCTCAGTTTTGGTCAGTCTGGGTCTTAGGGTCAGCTCTTCTATTGTAAGAGTCGACTATGTTAGTTGGCACATCTCAGAAAAGGTGATTATGGCCTGGACGAGTCGGCTTGAATGGATTTGAGTTGGCGCGGAAGTATAGTCAAGAAACCTGTAGTCTGGACGAGTCGGCTCAAATGGATTTGAGTCGGCTCGGATGATGGGTGAACTATTTTTGAACGGTGCCAGCTGGGGGAGTTTTTTAGGATCTCGGGCATGTGTGATCAAGGTATATATATTGTATTCTTGTAAGAGGATAGGTGGTGTTACGAACTTCTTGGAAGTTGAAATCCCTTTCTCTTATGAAAATTCCTCTAGTTTTCTTCTTCTTCTCTCTTCTCCTATTCTTGGTGTTCTTGATCTTCATAGACCAGAATACTACCATAATCTTCAATGGAGATTGCTGGCAGATAGTCATCCACAACCTGGTGATCGCTTCCGTGTTTGCTTTGTTGATCAGGGCATCAGTTCTTGATCGGAACGAGGATGTTCTTGAGGGTTTGGTTCGTGAAATCTGGTTGGATTTGGAATCGAATTCTCAACGTTGTTTTCAACAGGGAGGCCACTGAAGAGGCAGGCCATGAAAGAAGCATCTAGCCCCCTGGCCTTTTGGAATGCACCAGCCCCTAGACCATGCCCAAAGCCTAGGGCTGACCCTACCAAGGAAGAGAAGTTAACTTCTCTCCTCATCTTGAGAGCAAAGATTCTCATGGAGATCGAGGGCGAGCAATTTCTACATCGACCTCCCCTGTCAAGGTTGTTTGCTGGATGCGACAGGTCCCGTTAATCTCACTTCCATTGAGACCATGGCCATGATACCGAGGAATGCCACCACCTGGAGTGAGAGAAATAGAAGACCTGATCAGGCACAGCTACCTTGGGAGGTATGTGGAGGCAGGGGCTTCCCTAATAGCCCGGAATGAAGAGCCCTAGAAACTTACCATCACAACTAGCCCACTAAAAAGCCAGTGGAAATGATCTCCTAGAGGGCAGGGAGAAGTTCGAAAAGGGCTAGGGAGAGAGAAGAGAGTGCTAATGTACTTCCCGGTGAGGGAGAAGGGTAGGCAAGCATAAATAACCCAAATAATGATGTTGTCATCAAAGAAATGATGATAGCCAAACAAAAAAATTATGGTTGATAGTGGAAGCTCTACTGACATCCTTTTTTACTATGCTTTTACAAGGATAAACTTGTCTACTGACCAAATAAAGTTAGTATTCACACCCTTGGCAGGCTTCACCGGGAATTCGATCGGTGTGGAAGGAGAAATTACCCTCCTGATAACCGTCAAAATGCCACCTCGATAAAATACTGTGTTGACAATATTCACCATTCTGAGTCTTCCCTCATCTTATAATACGATCCTGGGGCATCCTAGACTCAATATGCTCGATGCCACCATTTTCACCTGATGCCTTCTTGTCCAGTCCCCAATCCCGTGGGAAATCGAGGAGATGAGAGGGTCCCTACAGCTAATCCAACACTGCCTGCAGACCGTCTCAAGAGCACGAGGTGCTAGGTAAGGTCTGGCCATTGACCAATCAACCATGATGGAGCTCAAGCCAAAGGGCGGGCCGGTTGAGCCCTTACTACCATTTTCTCTAGGAGAGGACCCCCTGAAGAGTGTGTAGGTGGGAGCCCTTGATACGGGATGAAGATCTGATACTAGAAATTTATGTGGGACTAAGATGATATGGGACTATACTAATGATGAGATGGGTATGCAAATGAATTTTTTTTTTGTGATTTAGATTTTAAGAGATTTTCTGATTCCCGAAGTCAAGCAAAGATTAGATCTAAAGGTTCTATAAGCACAAGAAACTTCTAGCATGCAAGCTTAGCACCTAAACAATGATGAAGTGAGGACCCCGGGATTGAAAAATCTCGTAGGACTTAGCGTTAAATCAATACTTACTGAGGAGACTAGGGAGTGCAAACCTTGAAGATTCTGATGTGTCTGATGCTGAGTTCGCTCACACTCATGGATGCGGCCTGGAGGATCAAGCCTTCGACCCTGCAGATTTGCTGGCTTTTTGTTCGATAGTCTCGAAGGCAAGGGAGACCGAATCCTTTGTTCATGGCCCCTGAAGGACTTGCGAGCAACCATGTAAAGGATTAGAAAATAGCAAGTATGGGTATAACAAAGTAGGAAGTGTTGGAAAAGGAGTCGAAGATGGTAGTCGATGAGGGCTCTTCTCGTTGGGCATCTTGGTGGATCTTCTAGGTGGCATCCCAGCTTGAAGATGGAATGGTGGCTTATGAAGGAGGATGGTAACTCAGGGCCTCTCACCCCTTGATGTCCCGAAGGACAAAGGAACTCTCTCGTAGAGTTCCTAGTCTAAGAAGATAAGGGCTAATGGAAGAAGAACTTCTCACTTTTTCATTCATCAAAAATTAGTTTTATACAAGAGGAGTAGGGCCCTTTATATAGGCTCCTAAGTCCTATTTAAAATTAAAATAAAATGGCTACAAGTCTTCATCATGGGCGCCAAAAAATCTGAATTTTGACTCTTGAAATCCTCCTTTGGTTGGCATTTATTTGGTGGAAAACTTGATTTGGGGAGGGAAGAGAGGAGGTTGTCCCCATTCAAAATTTGACCTCCTTTCATGAGTCTTGGCCGATCATGGCTCTTTGGGAAGAAGGCTTGATGTGGGAAAGGTTGTCTTTAAGGATCAAGTGATGCTCCATCTTTCATTGGCTGGTCAAGCTTCTTTGGAGAAAGGGTTGATGTGGGGGAATGAAGAAAGGATCTTGTCTTCAAGAATCATGGGATGCTCCATTGACTTGAAGAACCTTCCTTGGCTGACAATGCTTCTTTGGAAAAAGCTTGATGTAGGGAGTGTGATGGGGAGGTTGTGGGCTTGGACCAAGGGGAGAATATATGGGTCATCCAACATGCATTGACATTGAAGTCCTCCATTTTCTCCTGGCTGCCCAAGTGTCTTGGTGATGTGGCGCATCCTTCCACCAAGTGGCACTAGTGAGGTGGTGCTCCAAGAGCTGAGGTGGCATTCTTTCATGTCATGGGGAAGATGGCTTGATCCATTAACAACTGGGCTTGACTCAAATGTCCACTCCATCTTCAGACAAGCTTGAGCCCAATCGTCAAGTAGACTTAGGCTTGGACCAATATAGCTAAATACAAGACCCAATGACCCAACTTGACCAAATTGGCTAAGGTACATGACCAAAACAAAAATTGAGACTAAATACATGACTCCAAAGTAAAATGCTTGGGCTTAAAGCATTATTACAGGACCCAACAAACTAAAAACCCTAATCTGAGATCCATAGAGGGTTGAGGAGCCTCTGTCTGATCCTGGTGCCCATGCCAGCCCTGCTCTTCAAAGAAGAGATATCCCATCTACTCAGTTTCCTGTGGGCCAATGCAAATGTCTTAGCCTGGACTACAACAGACATGCCCGGGATCCCACTAAAAGTAATCACTCACAAGCTAAAAGTCGATCCCAATAGTCACCTAGCCCAGTAGAAGAAGAGAAGCTTCATCTTGAAAAGGCAAAAGGTTATCGATGAGGAGGTCAAAAAGCTCCTCACAATAGGCTTCAGCCATGAGGTGCGATACTCTGACTATCTTGCTAATGTAGTGATGGTCAAGAAAGTTTTTGAAAAATGGAGGATCTGTGTAGACTACACCAACCTCAACCGAGCTTACCCGAAGGATAGCTTTCTGCTTTCCAAGATTGACCAGCTAGTGGATACCACATCGAGCCACAAACTTCTCAGCTTCATGGATGCATTCTTCTGGTACAACCAAATCTTCATGCACCTGGGGGATGAGAAGCACAAGGTGTTCATGACCGACAAAGGTACATACTACTATAGGATAATGCCATTTGGCCTCAAGAGTGTAGGGGCCACATACCAACACTTGGTCAGTAAGGTCTTCAAGGACCAGATAGGCCACAACATACAGGTCTATGTGAATGACATGCATGTCATGAGCGATCAAGAGTTGGATCATATCGTTGACCTAGAGGAAGCCTTCGACAACCTTCACCTTTACTAGATGAAGTTGAACCCCACCAAATGCATATTCGGTTTTGCTATGGGAAAATTTCTAGGGTGCATGGTCACCCAAAAGGGGATAGAGGCCAACCTCGAGAAGATCCAGGAAATCACTGTCATGAGGCATCCCATCTCCAAGAAGGAGGTTCAGCACTTAATCAGGCGCATCTTGACATTAAGCCATTTCATCTTGCATTCCACCAATTGCTGCTAGCCATTCTTTAAGGTAATGCGCAATATGCATGACTTCACCTAGATGGAAGAGTGTTGGGAGGTCTTTGAGGGGCTAAAAAAGCTCTTTGCCTCCCTACCATTGCTGTCCAGGCTAGAGCTTTGAGAAGAGCTCCTCTTGTACTTCGCAATCTCATTGGAGGTGATCAGCTCAGTGCTAGTCTGCACCAATAAGGATGGCTCCCAATAGCAAGTCTACTACACCAGCAAGTAGCTCCATGATGCAGAAACTAGGTACACTCGATATGAAAAGATTATCTTTGCACTCATTATGTCTCTGCAGTGTCTCAGGCCCTACTTCCAAGCACATCTGATAGCCATCCTCATCGACCAGTCTCTGAGGGCCATCCTAAGCCTCCCTGATACATAGGGATGCCTGGCCAAGTGGGCCGTAAAGCTCAACGAGTTCGACATCACCTACCATCCATGATCGATGCAAAAGGCCCACGTCATTACTAATTTCTTGGTAGAATGCACCTAGGTGATTGAGGATCTAGAGGAGCTGGATAGGTGAGCTGAGCCCGAGCAGGACTCAACCTTAGAAGTGACGACATGGATTCTCCACATCGATGGCACGTCCAACATTGAAGGGAGTGGAGCTGAGCTTATTCTCACCAACTCCGATGAAATCATCACAGAATGCATGCTGTGCTTCCTGTTCAAGGCAACCAACAATCAAGATGAGCACTTATGAGTTCAAAAGTAGGAACTCCTTTTCAATTGCATCCTATGCAATTTTCAACAAATCAACTACCTCTACGACACTTATAGCCTTGTGTTACACAACAAGCTATAATGTCATAGTTTAACCAGACCCTTTAATTCCATATAGACATGTTCGAATAATATTGCCCTTATATTACACAACAAAGCAACACTATCAAACATACCATAAAGCATCCAATGCACTAAACTAGTTCATATCTAACACTAGGATAGGCCTTGTGTTACACAACAAACCTATCATAATTATTAGCATGAACTACATTTAGCATGATGGAAGGAAAATTATAATATGTTTAATCAATTAGCATTTCCAACTTAATGTCTTGATATAGCCAAATTGGCTAGGTAAGTGAAATAGATGAGGGGGTCCTCCCGTTGCTTTCCTTAGATACCAAATAAATTGACCCGGTCAAACAACGGAACCAAATATAAACTTTGTTTCCTTTACATTCCCAAAACCACATTGCCTAGACACCAATTGGCCAATCATACCCCAATCGGATTTGCATTATGATTAACTTACACTATGAATAAATATATTTTTTATGAGGGCTTTGATGGTCTCAAATACATCCTAATTAAACATGATATTCAATACATC
Source organism: Areca catechu (assembly GCA_021397845.1). Lineage (NCBI taxonomy): Eukaryota > Viridiplantae > Streptophyta > Magnoliopsida > Arecales > Arecaceae > Areca > Areca catechu. The sequence goes on along the minus strand of CM038040.1, from coordinate 124,396,449 downwards.
ATACAAGCATATTAAACCTAATATGCAAAACATAGCATGATTATGATAATAATTCGTTCACCTCACTTGTTCATGGGATATGGTAACAGCAACACCCCTACATGTCATAGGAGATCATATTAAATAGAAAGAGAGGGCGTTTAAACCCTACTTAACTCCTATAACTGGATGACTATGGTGACTAACCCAATCTCGAAGCAGTCACAAGGATATAACATATAGCATATATGTATTTGAACTAATCATGCATATAATCATATTAAAGCAAGCAATCAACCCTAATGTGACTACTAATTGCATGCATCAAGATGGCTCTGGTACCACTATTGGGTTTCATAGGCCAAGTGCAGTGGAAGATCGAGTTTGAGAAATTTTCATTTTCAAAAATCCTAATCGGTCGGAACCCTAAACCCTAGGACCACTTGATCATAACAATTAATAAATCCAATATTTAGGTATATAAAAGAATACCTGGAGTGCTATAATCCTTTATTTTCATGAGGCACACAAGTGTATGCCCTCCAAAGATAATCCATACAGGAACCGAACCAAGGAAGCACTCCTACAAAGCTTGCTTGTTCGATCGGGAAACTTTTTGATAGCCTTCTTGACTTCCTCCTTTGCTGGACTTCCTACCCTCTTATACGGTACTTTAGGACTTCTCTATCTCTACTCTCAGATCCTGGATACCCCTTCTATTTTTCTCCCTAGGCTCTTGTCTTAAAAGACTAGCCTTGTCTTAGAAAAACAAGCCTTGTTTTAAAAAGACAAACCTTGTCTTAAGGGGAGGGAGAGAAAATAGCAGGTTGGGTTTTCGATGGGAATTGAGATCTCTAGCATCAAATCACTAATGGCTTTATAGAGTAGGATGGGGTGCCTGATATGTCTCTTTTGTAGCCATCTGATAAGACCCTTCAATGAGAAGGAGTCTCTTTGATGGATAGGCTTATCAGATACATATTATCATGCGCCAAGAAACATATTCATGTCTCTTCAAGTTTCCAAGTGATTTCTCCACTTGCCACATGGCATTTACCAGTCAATTAAAAGGCAAAGGGATATGTCCTTTAAATGAAGGCAACAAAAAAAATTAAGATCCTTCAAACAGGACTTTTAATCTCAATTAGCATTATAATGAAGAGATACATCTCTTCATTATGCGCCAGCTTCTTTCATGCATTCTTTCCTTCATTTGACCAGTCAAAACAACTTCCAAATGGTATGGAGATTAGGATGAAGGCCCTTTTGGACTCTATCTAGAATTTATGACTGACTGGCAAAAGGACTCTTCATGCAGGACGGAAACGAAGAATCCATGGTTATTGTGAAAGGGATGACCTAAAGCAAACGAAGGATCGTGGGAGGGCTAAGAAGCCTCCTGGAACTATGATAGAATGACCCCTGAAAAAAAAAAACCTAAAACGGCTGGACTCTTTTGGTTTTCAAATTTTCTTGGCGGAGGTGGCGAAGGAAGGATGGGGATGGGAGACTGGGGACTGGACTCATGATCCTTGGGACTCACCGTAACAAAGATATCATCCACCTCTAAGGCATCACACCCTCATCGATACTTGGGGGCACTAGGATGGATCTCAAGGTCACGAGGGAAGCAGAGAAAGACATGAATTCAAATTATTTTGAATTTGAATTCAAATCCAGGAAGGATTTCTAGGGACTTTATTTTTGAATTTCAAAGGGAGATAGGAATCTATAAATACCCATACTCCTCTTGTAATAAATCAGTTGAAAAATGAAATTTTTGAGGGCTTGTAACCTTGTTCTGGTTCTGGGTTGAGGCCCGTTTGCCTTCGTCCTTCGGGACATCGAGAGGTGTGAGGCCCCAACTTGCCTACATCCTTCGGGACATCGAGGGGTGTGAGGCCCCAACTATCTCCATTCTCTCTCCCACCTTCATGTCTTTCTCTACTTTCCCTCATGATCTTGAGATCTATCCTAGCGCCCCCAAGTATCGAGGAGGGCGTAATTCCTTAGAGGTGGATGGTCTCTTCGTTAGGGTGAGTCCTAAGGATCATGAGTCCAGTCCCCAGTCTCCCATCCCCATCCTTCCTTTGCCACCTCTGCCAAGAAAATTTGAAAAATAAAAGAGTCCAGCTGTTTTAGGTTTTTTTTTTTTTTTCAGGAGTCGTTCTATCCTAGTAATTTTTTTTTTGAAATTTGGGGATTTTGGTTTTGAATTTGAATTCAAATTATTTTGAATTTGAATTCAAATCTAGGGAGGATTTTAAGGGATTTTATTTTTTGAATTTCAAAGGGAGATGGGAATCTATAAATACCCATGCTCCTCTTGTAATAAAGCAGTTGAAAAAATGAAAATTTTGAGGGTTTGTAACCTTGTTCTGGTTCTGGGCTGAGGACCATTTGCCTTCGTCCTTCGGGACGTTGAGGGGTGTGAGGCCCCAACTTGCCTTTGTCCTTCAGGACGTCGTGGGGTGTGAGGCCCCAGGTATCTCCATTCTCTCTCCCACCTTCATGTCTTTCTCTGCTTCCCCTCGTGACCTTGAGATACATCCTAGCGCCTCCAAGTATCGAGGAGGGCGTAACGCCTTAGAGGTGGATGGTCTCTTCGTTAGGGCGAGTCCCAAGGATCATGAGTCCATTCCCCAGTCTCACCCGAAACCCATCTGGGTTTTCTTTTAATTTTTGTAGTTTTTCTTATTTTTCTTATCCCTGCTATTCCACTTATTCCCTTTATTCCCATTTTATACCAAGTTTATCCCCGAGTTATCCCGTCGACCACCTTCTTCAACCTTTCATCCCGTAAAATTATTTTTTTCAAAACCTAACCGCCACCCCCGACCGCCCCCGTCGGCCTGCTCGTCGATGCCCACCGACCCCACCCTCGCCGGAAACCTGGCATCCGCCCCCCACCACCCATGGAAGACGAAGGGATGGCCTTGGGAAGTCCAACAGTCGCCCCCACGGCCACCGCTGCCACCGCCGCCTGCATGCCGCTGCTCGCCACCGATCTGCTGCCCGGCCGCCACCCCGCTGCCCTGCCGGCATCCTTGGGCACCACACCCGCGGGAAGACCGAACGGCATGCTCGAGCATGCCGTTCCGCCGTGCCACCCCTGCACCGCCGCCCGCCACCACTGTCCGCCCCTGGGCCCCATGCCCGTGGGAAGACTGAACGGCATGCTCGTGCATGCCGTGGGGATGTGCCACCCCTGCGCCACTGCCCGCCGCCACTGTCTGCCGCCTGGCCGCCGCCCCGCCGCCACCGCCTGTCGGCCGCGCTTCCGCCCACCGCCCGCTGGCCCCTGGCCGACCGGAAATCATGTTTTCCCCCCTGTTGCTCAGCCGAGAAGAAGCTTCGGCATGCTTCTCAAAGCACACCAAGGAAGAAGATGTTCTGCATGCTTTTTGGAGCTGCATGATTTTTAGAGCAGCATGATTTTTAGGGTAGCATGAATTCCAGAGCAGAGGAAGATTTCAAAATTCAAATAAAAGGGATTTATTTGGTATTTTTTTTTAATGAATGTAATTTGGAAAATTTGGGGATTTTGGTTTTGAATTTGAATTCAAATTATTTTGAATTTAAATTCAAATCTAGGGAGGATTTCTAGTGATTTTATTTTTGAATTTCAAAGGGAGATGTGAATCTATAAATACCCATACTCCTCTTGTAATAAATCAGTTAATAAATGAAATTTTTGAGGGTTTGTAACCTTGCTCTGGTTCTGGGCTGAGGCCCGTTTGCCTTTGTCAATCGGGACGTCGAGGGGTGTGAGGCCCCAACTTGCCTTTGTCCTTCGGGACGTCGAAGGGTGTGAGGCCCCAGGTATCTCCATTCTCTCTCCACCTTCATGTCTTTCTTTGCTTCCCCTCGTGACCTTGTGATCCATCCTAGCGCCTCCAAGTATCGAGGAGGGCGTAATGCCTTAGAGGTGGATGGTCTTTTCGTTAGGGTGAGTCACAAGGATCATGAGTCCATTCCCCCAGTCTCCCATCCCCATCCTTTGCCACCTCCGCCAAGAAAATTTGAAAAATAAAAGAGTCCAGCCGTTTTAGGTTTTTAATCTTGAGGGGTCGTTCTATCCTAGTCCCGGGAGGCTTCTTAGCCCTCCCACGATCCTTGGTTTGCTTTAGGTTTTTCCCATTTCCGACTAACTAGATGCTAGGATGATACACGTGGTTTTTTTTTTTTTTTTTTTTTTTTTTTTTTTTTTTTTTTTTTTTTTTTTCCAGGGGTCATTCTATCCTAGTCTCTGGTGGCTTCTTAGCCCTCCCATGATCTTTGGTTTGCTTTAGGTCTTTCCCTTTCACAATAACCATTGGTTCTTCGTTTCCGTCCCACATCAAATTGGTATCAGAGCCAGCAGCGAATTAGGATTTGCTTCGTCCTCAAACTTGACGAAGTCGAGTTCTTCGCGCTGTAGGAGAATGATGGGGGACCCGAAATCCATCTGGGTTTTCTTTAAATTTTTCTAGTTTTTCTTATTTTTCTTATCCCTGCTATTCCATTTATTCCCTTTATTCCCATTTTATACCAAGTTTATCCCCGAGTTATCCCGGCTAAACCCTTCTTCAACCTTTCATCCCGTAAAATTCTTTTTTTCGAAACCCAGCCGCGCACCCTTCCCCCATCCGGGTCGCCCGACCCCCGGCCGGCCCCACCGGCTCGCTTGCCGGTGCCCGCCGGCCATGCCCTCATCGAAAACCCGGCATTCGCCGCCCCCGCCCATGGAAGATGAAGGGACGGCCTTGGGAAGTCCAATCATCGCCCCCACAGCCGCCGCTCGCCACCGATCCTCCGCTCGCCATCGCCCCGCCGCCCCGCCTGCGTCCCTGGGCCCCATGCCCGTGGGAAGACCGAACGGCATGCTCATGCATGCCGTGCCATCCCTCGGCATCCTTGGGAAGTCCAACCGTCGGCCCCACAGCTGCCGCTACCGTCGTTGCTCACAGCCGATCCGCGGCCCGGCAGCTGCCCCACCGGCATCCCTGGGCCCCATGCCTGTGGGAAGACCGAACGGCATGCTCGTGCATGCCGTCCGGCCGTGCCACCCCTGCCCCGCCGCCCGCCACCACCGTCCACCGCCCTGCCGCCACCACCCGACGGCCGCGCTGCCGTCCGCCGCTCGCTGGTCCCCGACCAACAGGAGATCTGGTTCTCCCCTATTGCTCGACCGGGAAGAAGCTTTAGCACGCTTCTCAAAGCATCCCAAGGAAGAAGCTGTTCTGTATGCTTTTTGGAGCTACATGATTTTCAGAGCAGCATGATTTTCAGGGCAACATGAATTCGAAAGTAGATGGAGATTTCAAAATTCAAATAAAAGGGATTTATATGGTATTTTTTTTAATGAATGTAATTTGGGAAATTTGGGGATTTTAGTTTTGAATTTGAATTCAAATTATTTTGAATTTGAATTTAAATCTAGGGAGGATTTCTAGGGACTTTATTTTTGAATTTTAAAGGGAGGTGGGAATCTATAAATACCCATACTCCTCTTTTAATAAATCAGTTAAAAAAATAAAATTTTTGAGGGTTTGTAACCTTGTTCTGATTCTGGGCTGAGGCCCGTTTGCCTTCATCCTTCGGGATGTCGAGGGGTGTGAGGCCCTAACTTGCCTTCGTCCTTCGGGACATCGAGGGGTGTGAGGCCCCAGGTATCTCCATTCTCTCTCCCACCTTCATGTCTTTCTCTGCTTCCCCTCGTGACCTTGAGATCCATCCTAGCACCTCCAAGTATTGAGGAGGGCGTAATTGAAAGGATTATGCCCTAAAGGCCAATCGAAATGTTATATTTCGATAGGATTTTTTTTTGTATTCCAAACCGATGTATTGACATTATCAATTAATAAAGGCATTTTATTTTTATCATACGCTGTGTCTTATTAATTTTATTAAGATATGATGAACCCCATAGATTAGGGATATGGTTCTAGAGTTATGATGGGATCATACCAGTGAGACCTAAAGCCTTAAAACCATAATCTAGAATATTCCTGGTCGATGGGATATTGAGTAGGTGATCAATGTTTCCGGTATGACCAGCACATCCTACGTATGCTTGGTGAAAAGGATGATTGATCTCACAGTCACTTGTGTTTGACACTAATACTAGGATGTGGGTGCGAATTAGAGAATGAGTTCACTGAGTGGATCCAGCTTGAGAACATCTAATGGAACCTTATCTATTTGTCAATATATAGTTCTCATAGTGGGAGTAGTGCATGTGGTCCTTTGACCTGAGACTGCCATGGTACTGAGTCATTCATTGGGTGATACTGGGTATGGTGGTTTGCATATGGAGGTTGTGAGTAGGTCAAAAAGGAATCGATCAACCCTAGTAAGAGGGAAGCGCATCCAGATGATTTCAATCAAATGAATATTCGAAAAATCTTTGATCAAAGTATGAACATTAGAAATAGTTTCTAATGGTTCATTAATGAATCATCATTTTCAGATTGAGCAAGGAATGAATATGAAATTGGATTTGACAAATATCCATATCCATAGTCATATTCAGGGTGCAAGTAGATCGAAGGACTGAATTGCCCGGTAACTCACCACTGAAGGGTATTTTGGTAAATCCATCAAGTTTCTCATCTTTCGGGTAGGCATGACATATTGCTAGATGTCAATCTTGTCTTGTAGATCTTCATGAACCAATTGATTTGGTTTCATGAGTCAATTCAATGTGTGATTCGAATTGGATAATTAAGTGAGCCAATTTGACATAATTAGGTCAATCGAGTTCGATCGGATCGAATTGTCTCAAACCTAAACCTACTGCTGGCTAGATGTGGAACCCAATGAGTCACACACAATAGAGACTTGGCCAAGGAAGTTATTCATGATTTAATTAGGGTCATTGGATCCTAATTGGTTAGCCGGATTACATACTAGCATATGTAGGCTAACCAAATTCCTAACCCAATTGGATTGGGTCCGGTTGCTTGCTAATTGGGCTGACCTAATTATGGGAAACCTAAATTAGGTTGAGTCCTAAGTGGGACTTGCCTAATCAGAGCCAAATCTGATTTTAATTTGGATTTAAGGTCATTTTAGGCGCCATACATGAAGAGTCCCAATGGCATGGGACTCTTGGTACCTAAATGATACCTTAACTTCAAAAGGGCACAGAATGAGCTATAGATCTCTGATTTGAATATAATTTATATGGTCAGAAAGAAAATTTTATGCTCTTTCCATTGACACCCATATTGCTTATATTTTGACTGGTCAACATTCTTTGAAATTTGCGTGGAAGAAGGATGGGCGCGCGGTGCATGAAGAGTTGCAACTCTTCATGTGGCGTGCGGTTCTGATGGAGAGTCCTTCTGGTATCAGGACTCTTCATAATCTCTGATGTTTGGAGATTGAAAAGGTACCTCTTGGCTTCCTAGAGATCGGTAATTGACATGTGGCAAGTGAGAATTCATCCAGAAAATAAAAGGGATGTGAATAAGGCCTTCGGTGTATGAATGGGCTTATTAGATATGATTTTTCAAGCCATATAACTTCTCTTCGGTCTTGAAAAATCATATCTGATAAGTTGATGGGAGGATATATCACATGCCCCTCTTGTATCTACAAATAGGGGGCAGTGAAATGAGTCTGATAATAATGAATTCCATCGAAGTACTATTCTGAGTGTCTCTCTCTCCCTCCTTCTTTCTTTAAGACAAGACTTGTCTTGTTAAGCTAGGTCTTTTCTACTAGGACAAGGCTTTGTTTTAGGACATAACCCTAAGGAATCCTAGAGGAGGGTTGTCCTAAAACCAAGAGTAGTTTAGGAGAGTGTCTTTAGTGCCCTACAGTAGGATAGGATGTCCTACAGTGGTCAATAAACCAAAGGCTGCCGAAAGAGTTCCACTTCTCCAAGCAACTTGAAGAAGGAGTTCTTCCTTGGTCCGAGTTTTGTGTGGATCACCATTGGAGGGAGAATGTTTGGGCACCTGGTGGAGAAGAAGGCTGAATCAGGATTTTCTTCATTGATTGGATATTAGCGGTTCAGGTGCCTAAACTCTAGTTTATATTATATATGCATGTTTGTATGTTTTAATTCCTAGTAAGGAGGTCTTGGGTTAAGGGTTTGGTAGTGGTTTCATAATAAATTTTTGAAATCCATGCTTCCTTCCTGGTCACCAAAATCCCTTACAGTAATGCCTTAGAGGTGAATGGTCTCTTCGTTAGGGTGAGTCCCAAGGATCATGAGTCCAGTCCCCAGTCTCCCATCCCCATCCTTCCTTCGCCACATCCGCCAAGAAAATCTAAAAAGGTTATTGTGAAAGGGAAAGACCTAAAGCAAACGAAGGATCGTGAGAGGGCTAAGAAACCTCCCGGGACTAGGATAGAACGACCCCTGAAAAAAAAAAAAAAAACCTAAAATCCATAAAACCCTAAAATCACTTGCATCATTCTTCATTCCGCATCTAGTTAGTCCCCCATCAACTCTTGGACCTTCTGCATCCCTTATTATTATCGCATGCCATATGGCACCCAATAGTCCATGTCATCGTGGACTCTCTCATAAATCCAAGATAAGTCCCAATAAAATCTAGATAAAATTTGAATTAGGCTGCCCCACTTAGGACTCAACCCAATTTAATTTTTACTTAAATTGGTTAGCCTAATTGGTAAGCAAATGACCCAATCCAATTGGGTTAGGAATTGAGCTAGCCAATATATGCTAAAATGTCAATTAGCTAGCCAATTAAGATCCCCTGACCCTAATAAAAATATAATTAACTTCCTTGGTGAATTCCTTGATGTGTGTGACCCTTTAGGTTCCACATCTAGCTAGCAGTAGGTCTAGATCCAAGCCAATTCGATCTAATCGAACCTGTTTGATCTAATTAGGTCAAATTGAGCTGACCTAAGTTGCCAATTCGAACTAGCTTCCATATTGATCCATGAATCCAATCGAGTTGATTCATGAAAATATACAAGACATGATTGACATCTAGAAATGTGTCATGTCTACCTGAAAGATGAAAAATTTGATAAAAATTATCAAAATATCCTTTAGAGAAAAGTTACCATGTAATTCAATCTTTCGATCTCCCTTTATCTTGATTAAGTGATGGGCATGGATAAATATCAAATCTTAATACTTAATCATTTCAAATCTCAATTCAATAATGAAGACTTGATCGATGATAGATTAGAAACCCTATATGCTTTGATCAAAGACTTCCTAAGTCATCATTTGAAGATATCACATGGGATAACTACTCCCCTTACTGGGAATGATTGATTTCTTGTTGACCTACTCATTACCTTCATACATAATCCACCATACCCAGAAGCATCCCGTACATGACTTAATTGCCATGAATAAGTATGCACCAAAACATGGGTTTATGTGCATAAGATACTATGATAGTTTCAGGTCTGAGGATTATACGCACAACTCCTACTAAGAGAACATTCCTTTTGATAAGTAAGACTTCCATTTGATGTTTTCTTATTGGATCAATTCAGTGAACTCATAACTTAATGAGCACCAACATCCTTGTATTAGTTTCTCTACACAAGTGGCTGTGACACTAACCACCCTCTTCATTGAGCATACATAGGATGTGCTAGTCTTACCGATAACATTGATCTCTCAATCAATGGTCTAATGGCTAGGAATATTTTAGATTAGAAATTTTAGAAACTTAGGTCTCACCATTATAATTTTTATCATAACCCTAATTTCATTGCCCTAATATATGGATTCATCATAATCTAAAACATATAGACACAACAATATGATGAATAAATATGCCTTAAATAATATCATACAATTATTGGTAGATTATAATAATGCCTTTACAAAGATTGACTTTTAGGGCACTTTTCTTTCAATCTCCAGCTTGCACTAAATCTAGTCGCCCTTGTATCTTATACCCATACAATCTAAGTGGTGATCAAAATGATGCTAAGATAATGCTTTAAGGAATGGGTATGCTATGCTGTTCTTTATTTCCACTCATTCGATGATAACATCTTGTCTTCCTATGATTTCATGAACGAGATGGAAGTATCTTAGAATGTACTTGGACTTTTGATGAGACCTAGGTTCCTTAGCTTGTGCAATAGCTCCAGTATTATCATAATTAAGTGGCACTGGTTGTTGTATTTCAGGAACCACGTCCAATTCCATGATGAATTTCTTCATCTAGACAGCTTCCTTGGTGGCTTCACTTGCAGCTATTAAAAGAATAGTGCTCTAAAAGTCAATCTTTGTATGGGCATTTCTATAATCTTCTAACACATATATGATATTTTTTGATAAATGGAAAGGTATTTTTATTCATCATATTATTGCATCTTATTAAGATTATGATGAACCCCATATGTCAGGGTAATGGAACAAGGGTTATGATGGAGATCAAATGGTGAGACCTAAGTTCCTAAAACCCTAATCTAAAATATTCCTAGTCGTTGGATCATTGATTTGGGGATCGATGTTTCCAGTAAGACTAGCACATCTTATGTATGCTTAAAAGGAGGGTAGTTGGTCTCACAGCACTTATGTAGGGACACTAATCAAGGATGTGGGTGCTCATTAGAGTATCCAGCAAGTCACCTCGGAGGCAAACTGAATGGATCCCTACATCAAATATATTACCACCGGCTCCCTGCCCGAGGATCACAAGGAAGCTAGCCTCCTCAAGAAGAAAGCCGCATGCTTCGTACTGATGGACGGGCAGCACTATCAGAGGTCTTATTCCCCCTTTGCTAAAGTGCTTGAAGCCCTCAGAAGCCACCTATGTACTCCAAGAAATACATGAAGGTGTCTGCGAGAATCATGTGAGGGGTAGGACTCTAGCTTATAAAGCTCCAATAAGGATACTTCTGAGAGACAATGCATGAAGATGTCGCTGACTTTATGAGAAATTGTGACCGCTGTTAGCATCATGCGTACATCCAACATCAGTCTGCTGCACCACTCTCCCAACTCTTTGCATTATGGCATTATCCTAGTAAGGAATGGACATCTTAGGTCCCTTTCCTCCAGCATCCGATCAGCGAAATGAAATAAAAGTGCCCTAAAACCCAATCTTTGTAAGGGCATTATTATAATCTACCAACTCTTGTATGACATTATTTAATTAAATAAAAGCAATTTTGATTCATCATATTGCTACATCTATATTAGATTATGATGAACCCCATAGGTTAGGGCAATGAAATTAGGGTTATGATGAAAATCATAACAGTAAGACCTATGTTCTATAAACCCTAATCTAAAATGTTCCTAGTCGATGGACCATCATTTCGAGGATCAATGAATCCAGAAAGACTAGCACATCCTATGTATGTTTATTGTTGAGGGTGGTTGGTCTCACAGCTACTTGTGTAGAGACACTAATACAAGGACGTTGGTGCTCATTAGGTTATGAGTCCACTAAACTGGTTCGACAAGCAAACATCAAATAGAAGTCTTACTTACTTGTCAAAGGAATGTTCTCCTAGTGGGAGTTATGCATGTGATCCTTGGACCTGAGACTACCATAGTATCCTGTGCACATGAACCCATGTTTTGGTGCATACTCATTCATGGCAATTAAGTCATGTATGAGGTGTTTACGGATATGGTGGATTGTGTATGAAGATAATGCGTAGGTCAACAAGGAATCGATCGTTCCTAGTAAATGGGAGTTGTTATCCCATGTGATCTTTTTGAATGATGACTCAAGAAGTCTTTAATCAAAGCAGGATGAGATTCGATATGGTTTCTAATCCATCATCCATCGAGTCTTCATTATCGAATTGAGATTCAAAATGATTAAGTGCTAGGGTTTGACATTTATCCATGCCCATCACTTAATTGGGATAAAGGGAGATCGAAAAAATTGAAATGCACGGTAACTTTTCACTGAAGGTTATTTTTGTACTTTCTACCAAATTTCTCATCTTCTAGGTAGGCATGACACATTGCTAGATGTCAATCATATATTGTAGGTTTTCATGGATCAATTTGATTGGATTCATGAGTCAATTCAGAAGCTGGTTCAAATTGGCAACTTAAGTCAGCTCAATTTGACCTAATTAGGTCAATCGAGTTTGATTGGATCGAATTGGCTTGGACCTAGACCTATTGTTGGCTAGATATGAAACCCAAAGGGTCACACATATTAGGGAATTGACCTGGAAAGTCAATTGGAATTTTATTAGGGTCACGGGATCCTAATTGGTTATCTAGATTATACACTAGCATGTCTAGGCTAACCTAACTCCTAACCCAATTGAATTGGGTATAAAGGTTACTTAATGGGCTAACCAATTTGAGGGAATCCTAGATTAGGTTGAGCCCAATGTGGGGCAGCAATTATCTGGTTTTATCCAAATTTAATATGATTTTATCCTATTTAAATGAAGAGTCATAACATGATGGGACTCTTGGCACCAATTCATGGTATGTACCAAATTGAATGGGCGCAAAGGACCAAGAGTCTTGATATGGGATAATAATTAAAACTAAATTACTGTTTATAAGTTCTAATTATTAGAGAAAAATATTGATTATTTTTTTTATATTTTTTTATATTTATAAGAAGACTCAAAAATAATAATAAAGTAAACTAGTTCTAGTTAACTACCCACAGGTAAACCTAACAAGTAAGCAAGAAAATCAAGATTTGGAGGCAAAGAAAATATCGTAAACTAGGGTCTACTTTCAACTATTCAGAGATCAAAGAGAAGGGAAGAGGTTTTAAGTGTTACCAATGAAGAACTGTCTCTCTGATGCAAATTGATAGAACTGTCAAGATTCTGCGACAGGACTTTAAGATTTTGATCCTTGGACTCTGATCTCTCGCGATGCCAGTTCCAAGGCAAGAACACCTGACTTTGATTTTAGATCACCTGCAAACACTCAACAATAAAAACTCATATTAGGAAGCATCAAGGGAAGGAAAAAGAATGGAAGGGAAAGGTTAGAAGTGGTGGCTAGGATTTCTTGTCGGCTGGATAGGTAGGGCCTCACACCCCACGATATTTCGTAGAATAAAGGAAAGGGCCTCACACCCCGCGATGCACACAGCAAAGGAATTGGATAGAATAACTTCTTTATTGATGAATAAATTATGAATAATACAAGGGGGGGTTGATAGGGTATTTATAGACCCTTAACCAGTAGTGTAAGGGATATAAAGACTAGACTTGTTTTTCCTTGGACTATAACTCCTGGAATCCTTGCTCTAGGCATCCTAGACTCTTGTCTCTGGGTTGATTTGGACCTCTCACCAAGGTGGGCGAAATCATGGGGCTCTCATCTCATTTGGGTGCCAACATGAGATAAGGTGAGTTGCCATGATGTAGGGTCAAGATGGCTCCATCGCTTGGTCTTGATTGCTAGACTCTGGAGTCTGGATGATGTGGCTCTTGCAGGCAAGTGGACTCTCCAGTTTGGATAGAAGAAGACTCAAGAGTTTTGGTGAGATTCTTGAGTTCCTAGATCTTGAGCAACTTGGAACCTATTTGATTGAAATGCTTGGAATAGAAACCCTTGGACTTCCAACACTTTAAATGAATAATTTTGGTTTGAAACTCTTTGGAAGATGGCATCAAGCAAAAGGCTAGAAAGCTTGGTCGACACTTGGATTTTGGCATGAACTTCCTTGAATGGAATGGTGCTAATTAAGAAGAGTATGTTGACTCCGTTATTGATTTTGATGATAAGCAAATTACTTAAGTATAAGTTAAGTACTAATTATATCTTTGAAGTATGTTTTTATAGAAAAAGGTGCTCATCAATTCAACAAAATTAGATTGATTGTCAAATAATGAAAAAGTCCTAACTATGGATGAAAGATCAGTTTAAAGTGGACTTTGGTAGTTAAAGAATGCTTAAAAGGAAACAAGAATTCAACATAATTTGGTTTTAGCAAAAGTTAAGGTATTTTTGAAGAAATCACAGTCAAGTGTCAACTCATGATAGTGAAAGTGTCGACTCAAGCCAGTATATAGAAAGAGTTTCAGATGTCATGGTTGAGGTTTCAACTCATATCAGTCAAGTATCGACTCAAAGTGTCAACTCAAGGATTGGTTCATCGCCTAAGACTTTTTTGTTACAGAACTTGCTGAAGTTGAAGACTTGCCTGAAGTGTCGACACATGGATGTCAAGTGTCGATTCAAAGTATCGACTCGTCTGAGAATTCCAAAAGCTTCATTGAAGATATTTGAACTAAATGTCGACTTATGGAATGCAAGTGTCGACCCTAAGTGTGACTCACCACTCCAAGTGTCGACACTTGAGTTCTGGGAACAGTAATGGCTAGTTTCTCAAATACGAAACTTGCTCCTCTTGGCTCCCAACGGCTAGCTTTTCATGTCTAACGATCATAAACTGACTTTGAGACCTTGGAAAGGAATTAAATGATTCAAATCAAATCTAAACATAATGAGAATCAAAAGGATTAAGAGAGGAACACCAAGAGAAAGAAAAAGCAAGTGCGTTCACTCAAATTTATTGAGAGCAACTACCTTCAAGCAAAAAGAAGTCTCCAAGCATTCAAGAGCTTTCAAGAGCATTCAAGTTTAACCTTCTTGAGCATTAATAAAGGCTTCATCAAGTTGATGACAGTACTATATCAAAGCTTCAAAGAGATATCCACTTTTATTAGAAAGTTTTCGTTGTTGCTTTACTTCAAACTCTTTCTTGTTGTAAAGGTTTTTAGTTAGCCTACTGGAAAACCAAGGAGATTGTTGGTAAGCCTTGAAAACCAATTAGGTTCTTGATTAGCCCGCAAAACCAAAGGAGGTTGTTGGTGAGCCTTAAAACCAATTAGGTTCTTGGTTAGCCCGTAAAACCAAGGGAGGTTTTGACCTATGAGCCTTATAACAACAAGTCAGGTTTGATTAGTGAGCCCAGAAAACTAATCGAATGTAATCGATTGAGATTATAGTGAATTTCTAAGTGGGCCTTGGGGAGTGGATGTAGGTGCATTGGAAAGCACCAAACCACTCTACTTGCTTTGTGTTTGTGATTGCTTGTCTGTTTAATTTGTTCTTATTTTTATTGCTTTTATATTTTCACTGTATACTCACTAAGAGCACTTTACACATGCATTTATGTTTTTAGAAACCTAGTTTATCCCCCTCTTGGGTTGCTTACTGGGCAACAAGTGGTATCAGAGCCCTGTTCTTAGTGTATAGGTCTAACCGTCTTGAGTAAAGATCTATGTAGCCCCTATTGGTACTTGTATAATTGAGGGATAAGCCTCAAATAGACCTCAATATTTTAATGAAATAAATTATACATATTAGAAAACTAGAATGAGAATTTACATGCATTCAATTGATTATAATTTATGGAAGGTTGTTGATAAGGGTCCTCATATTCCTTCGATTGTTGTCAATGGTGTTTCCATCTCAAAGCTCGAAGAGGATAGGGATGAAAATGACATTAAACAATCTGAGATCAATACGAAAGCAATGAATTTCCTCTATTATGTATTAGATCCTAGTGAGTTAAATATAATTTTACATTCACATCTGTCAAAAAAATATGGGACACACTGAAGTTACACATGAGGGTACTGATCAAGTGAAGAACACTAAAGTAAACATGTTAGTGCACACTTATAAAATATTTTGAATGGAACCAAATGAATCTATCACTGACATGTACACTAGATTCACAAACATAGTAAATGGCATGAAAAGTTTAGAAAAAATTATGTCTAATGTTGATCTTGTCAACAAAATTCTCAGGTCACTTCCAACTTCATGGGAGCCAAAGTTGACCGCCATACAAGAAGCAAAGGATGTTGACAAATTATCCTTAGAGCAGCTAGTGGGATCGCTCATGACTTATGAGCTCAATTTAAAGCAAAAATCTATGAATATGGATAAAAAGAAAAAGGGGATAGCCTTCAAGTCTACTATTCATGAAGAATCCTCAAATGAAGAATCTGAAGAAGAAGAAGAAGATGAGAGTGAGGAAGCACTTTTAGCAATGAAATTTAGAAAATTTATGAAAAGAAGGAAGTTCCCTTACAAGAAAAGGTTCCAAACAACTAAAGAGAAGGAAAAAGAAAAAAGAAAAAGAAAAGAAAAAGGAGAAGGAGATACCTACATGCTTCGAATGCAAGAAGCCTGGATACTACAAATTTGACTATCCTCTTCTAGAGAAATCAAGAAAGAAGCTTAGGAAGAAAGCTATGATGGCAACTTGGAGTGATAGAGAGGACTCCAGCTCAGAGGAAGAACAAGCAAAAATTGCAAATCTATGTTTCATGGCACATCAAGAACAAGAAAAGGTAATTTTTGATACTGAAGTAGATTTTACCTTTTGATTAATTGAAAAATGCTTTTGACAAATTAGTGCATGATTACAAACTGATTTTATCTAAAAATAAAAAATTTGAAAAAGCATGCAAATAGTTTTTCACATGAAAGCAATTCTTTGTTAAATGAAGTTAGTAATTGAAAAATAAACTTGATGTTTTAGAAAAGAAAAATAAGGCTTTAACAATGCAAAATGTTGTTTTGAAAAGAACTAAAACTATCATTTCAAATTGTTATCTTTTAAAAAAAAATAAAGATTTAGAAATAGAAAATAAAAACTATAAAAATGAACTTGATAAAATGAAACACTTTGTTGAAAAGTTCACTTATAGTTCTGAAAAACTAAATCTTCTTTTAAACAACCAAAGAGCTATTTTTAATAAACTAGGATTAGGATACAAACCTCAAAAGCAGCAAAAGTTTCTGAAAACTTTTTTGTACCTGCATTATCAAGTATTACATGTTTTTCATGCAAAAAACAAGGTCACAAAGCTTTTTAATGTAACATGAGAAAAATCAATTTTTTTGGAAAGCTTTAGGTTCCAAAAGAAATCAATTTATGTACTAATCCTAAAGGACCCAAGTTGGCTTGGGTACCTAAAAACAAAACTTGATTTGTTTTACAGGTGTATCTTGCAACCAAGAAAAATAAGACTATGGTATCTTGATAGTGGTAATTCAAGGCACATGACAGGAGATGTGAAGCAATTCACTTCTCTTGAAGCAATAAATGGAGGGAGTGTGACCTTCGGTGATAATGTAAAGGAAAAATCATGATATTGGTAAGGTTCACATCTTACCTTCTACTTGTATTAGAATGTACTCTTAGTTGAAGGTTTAAAGCATAATCTTTTAAGTATTAGTCAATTTTGCGATAAAGGTTTTCACGTTATTTAAATCATCTTATTGTATGATTGCTAGTCTTGATAAAAATGGAGTAAAATTTATTGGAAAGAGGCATGGTAATATATATTTGGTAGATTTGGATAATCTATCCTTGTCTAATAGAGAATGCCTAGTTGCAATGAATTTTACTAAAGATAAGACTAGTTAGCTTTGGCATAGAAGACTAGGACATGCTAATATGTACTTACTTTCAAAACTCTGCAAAAAGGATTTAGTAAGAGATTTGTCGAAACTTAGTTTTGAAAAAGATAGAGTTTGTCAAGCTTGCCAATTTGGAAAACAAGTTAAAATATCTTTCAAATCTAAAGGTTTTGTTACTACTAGTATGCCATTAGAACTACTCCATATGAATTTCTTTGGACCAACTAGAACATCCAGTCTAGGAAGCAAGAGATATGAATTGGTTATAATTGATGATTTTTCAAGATTTATATGGGTATTCTTTGTTGCTCATAAAGATCAATCTTTTTCAGTATTTGTGAAGTTTTGTCATAAGATTTCTAATGAAAAAGGTACTTCAGTCATTTGCATACATAGTGATCATGGTTCTGAATTTGAAAATCAAGATTTAAAAAATTTTTATGATGAAAATGGTATTGAACATAATTTTTCTACACCTAGAACACCTTAGCAAAGGGATAATAGAAAGAAAAAATCATACTTTAGAAGAAATGGCACGTACTATGCTTTATGAAAATGATTTGCCAAGATATTTTTGGGCTATAGCAATTAACACTACTTGTTACATTTTGAATCATATTTTAATTCACCCTATTTTAAAGAAAACTCCTTTAGAACTTTGGAATCAAAGAAAACTAACCTTGAAGTATTATCGAGTTTTTGGTTATAAATATTTCATTTTAAATAATGGTAAAGATAATCTTAGAAAATTTGATGCCAAGTCTGATGAAAGTATATTTCTAGGATATTCTACATCAAGCAGGGCATATAGAATTTTCAACAAAAAAACCCTAGTTGTAGAGGAGTCTGTACATGTAGTTTTTGAAGAGTTTACTAACAAATCCTTTAGAAAAGAGGATACATCTGATGCATGTGCACTTGCTGAATAGCTAAAGAATTTAACATTGGAAGATCAACCCTCGTAATAAAGTAAAGTAGATCAAGATAAATGTGAAAGAGAAGAAGCCATACAATCCATACCAAAGCATCAAGATCTACCTAAGGAGTGGAGGTATGCTCATGGACATCCTAAGGAATTAATGTGATTATATTGCTTTTGTTTCTCAAATAGAGCCAAAATGTTTTGAAGATGCTGAAAAAGATCCTAACTGGATAAATGCTATGCAAGATGAACTAATTCAGTTTGATAGGAATAATGTTTGGACATTAATAGAAAGACCATCAAATGTTTCTATTATTAGCACAAAATGGGTGTTTAGGAATAAATTAGATAAAAATAGAATTATAACTAAAAATAAAGCTAGGCTAGTTGTCAAAGGCTACAATCAGGAGGAAGGAATTAACTTTGATGAAACCATTGCTCCTGTTGCTAGACTTGGGACAATTAGACTACTATTAGCATTTGCTTATTTTATGAATTTCAAACATTTTCAAATGGATGTTAAAAGTGCTTTTCTAAATGGTTACATAGCAGAAGAAGTTTTTTGTAGAACAACCACCTAGTTTTGAAAATCATGCACATCCAGATTATGTTTACAAGTTGCATAAAGCACTTTATGGTTAAAAGCAAGCACCCCGAGCATGGTATGAAAGACTTAGCAAGTTTTTGATTGAAAATGAATTCTTTAAAGGCCATGTTGACACAACCTTATTTCTAAAGAAGAAAAATGATGATTTATTGGTAGTACAAATCTATGTTGATGATATTATTTTTGGTGCTACTAATGAAATCCTTTGTTAAGAGTTTGCTAAGCTTATGCAAGGTGAGTTCGAAATGAGCATGATGGGGGAACTCAATTTCTTTCTCGGACTCTATATCAAGCAAACCAAAGATGAAATCCTCATCAACCAATCTAAGTATATAAGAGAAATCTTAAAGAAGTTTGGAATGGAGACTACAAAGTCAATAGGTAAATCTATGAGCCCCTCTTGTAAACTTGATAAAGATGAGCATGGTAAATCTATTGATCAAAAATGATGAGGGACTAACTAGATGTTAGGAGGAGATGAATGATGCAAGTGATTTTTCTTTTACGATTTTTAGGTATTTTAATGGAGTTAATGATTCTTGAAGATAAGCAAGAGTAGATCTAGAGTTTCTATAACAATAAGAACTTTTAGCAAGCAATGCAGCCCCTAAACAAGGACAAGAAGAGGACCCCGGGATTGAGAAACACTGTAGGACTTAGCTCTTGGATAAATACCAACTTAAGAGTTTAGGGTTGCAAACCTTATAAAGCTCTAATGCACCCAATGCCAAGTTTACTCGCTCTCGTGGATGCGGCCTGGAGGATCAAGCCTTTAACCTTGCGGATGCACCGGCTTTCCGTTCGAAGGTCACGAAGGCAAGGGAGACCGACTCCATTGTCCGTGGTACCTGGAGGACCTGGGAGCAACCAAGAGAAAGGTTAGGAGTCAACAAGGAGTATGAAGAAAGAGGGAACAAAGGTTGAAAATGGTGGTGATGGGGGATCTTTTTGCTAGGCACCTAGATGGATCATCCAGATGGCATCCGAACTCGAAAATGAAAGATGGCTTGCATGGAAGAGATGGTAACTCAGGGCCTCATACCCCTCGACGCCCGAGAGAGAAGGTGCTCCCTTACGGAGATCGACGTTCTTAAAGAACGAAGGTAATAAGCTAGAAGATTAGCACTCAAATTCTTTTTTTCATTTCATAAGCATTAAAAATTCTTACAAGAGGGTTAGGGTCCTTTTATAAGCACCCAAGTCTACATTCAAAATTTGAAAAGGGGAGTTACAAAGCTTGATTTGGGGGAGTGATGAGAGGATGTTGTCTGCATAAATCACGGGGTGCCCATTTGAATTTTGAATTCCTCCTTCATGAAACTTGGCATCTAACTTTTGAATTTTGAATCTTTTCATGAAGCTTGATCTTAGTAGCCTGATTTGTGGAGTGATTGAGGATGTTGTTGGCTTGGATCAAGAAAAGGCTTGATATGGGGAGTGTTGTGTTGATATTGTCTACTTGGATCAAGGGGAGATTAATGGGAGTCAAACATGAATTTGAATTTTTCATCTTGACTTGGCCGCCCAAAGGAGCTTGGTGAAGTGGTACCTCTCCATGCCATGTGGCACTAATGATGTGGCACTCTTCATGAGCTGAAGTGGCACCTCCCGTGCCATGTGGCATTTATGATGTGGCACTCCAGTTGGATGCCCAAAGGAGAGTGGTGAAGTGGGCCTCCCCATGCCATGTGGCATTGATGATGTGGCACTCCTCATGAGCTGAAGTGGCGCCTTCCATGCCATGTGGCACTGATGATGTCGCACTCCAGTTGGCACTCCTACTTGGTGTGGAGGAGGTGGCTTGACTCATCTTCAATTGGGTTTGACTTAATTGCCCACTTGTGAACCCATCTTCAAACTAGCTTGAGCCCATCTTCAAATTGTCTTGAGCTTGTGGACCAACTTGGCTTATTACAGGACCAATTGATCCAAACTTGACCAAATTGGCCAAATTACAAGACTAAACTAAAATTGAAATCAACTAGATGCTAATTACATGACTCAAAAGCAAATTAATCAGACTTTAAGCCTTATTACAGGATCCAAAATATTAAGAACCCTAATTAGAGATCCATAGAGGGTTAAGGAGCCTCTATCTAATCCTGGTGCCCACACCAATTCTCCTAGAGTGGGAGGAACTAGACCCTGTCGAGTAAGAGTTGATTTGGCTTTGGTACTTTTCCAGAAGGTTAGGGTCGAAGCGTTGCAAGTCCTCCCTAGTAATCCATGAATCATCGGACTCCGGTCAACTTTGCCATCGGACCAAGTAATGCTGATAGCCTTTGCCCCGGGTGGTGATAGCTTGATCATCCACGACACGCTTGATCCGCTCTCCTTTCTCAGGTAAAATTGGTGGTGGACACTCTGGGTCGTTTTCGCTCTCAAATGAAAGGTCAGGACCAAATGGCTGCTAGGTATGTTTGCTGGTTCCCTATACTTGACTAAGTCCGAGATATTGAAAGTTGAGCTAATGCCATAATCCGGGGGTAACTCAAGCACATAGGCATTAGGGCCAACTCTCCTTATCACTCTAAAGGGACCAGCTCCACGAGCATAAAGTTTCTTAACAGTTTCTGGTGGGAACCGTTCAGGCCTAAGCCTAACCATTACAGAATCCCTTGTTCAAACGCTTTGGCTTTCTTTCGGGAATCAGCCAAATTATTTAAAATTTGTACTTAATGCAAAATTCTAATATGATGCGAAATGCAGACTCAACTATGCACTCCTATTGAGAAAAAAATTATTGGAATCTTAGGGCCTAAACCTAACAAACTATTGACTCTCTAGGTTTGATCCTGGTCTAGTATGCACATGAAAAATTACCATGGATCTCTAGTAAATGCCATAAGGTATACTAAAAGTAGGTAGCAAAAGGGATGGGCTCTAAGGATTCATGCAACCTGGTAATCTCTACAAAATGTATCCTAATGGCTCTAGAAACATGAGAAGACTCAAGGAAGGGTAGGAAATAGGAAGGAGACTCGGGGACTTGTTCAAAGCTAAAGAGACTGACCTTAATGTATGAACATTGATCTATATCTTTGGGCAAGAAAAGGTCCATGCTATGAAAGGATGGGTCAACAATTTCTGGGAAGAGATCTTGAACTGGGATTGAAGGGATGAACTCCTCCTGAGGGTACCGAACTAAAGAGACCATATCCTTAATAATTTCATCTTGGATTTTAGGACTAGGCTTGATAATTGGATCATCTTCTAGAGTCTCCTCAGGTAAAGTCATTGTAGTATCAGTATCATAGCTTTCTCCCTCTAACTATTCTCCATATTCGTCCATTAAGTGAGCTTCAGCTTCATATACTTCTACTTCAGGCTCACTGGTGGGTTCCGGAATCTCATCAGTGGCAGGGGATCCTTCAGTAATCTCATTGTCTAACTCCTTGGCTTTGATCAGGTTAACTTATGGCTCCCTTTCCTTCAGGCTACTAGATCCTCTTTTAACCTGGTCCATGAACTCTTGATTGGGTCCCCTAGGATGTACCTCTCGGGCTGGGTTAGGGTGTGAGACTCTTCTGGACTCAGCATCTAAGGAGGGATCATGTCGAGGGAATCTCTTTGGGTGGGGAGGTGATTCAAACTTTGGTTTAGTGTGAGGCTCCCGGGTCCTCTCTAGAGTTTCTAGCCTTGTTACAAATTTATCAAACTCTTCAAACCTATTGTTCATCCTAGCTAACTGTTCAATGATGACCTTTAATTGATCCTCTCGATCGTTATCCATGGGTTCACTTAACTAGGAATGATGGGGGTGATAGGGGACTCCTGACCTAGTCGACATGCAACATACAATGGAAGGTGCAACGGGTTTGCTAGACCTAGGAGTTCAATCAAATTGGTTCAATGTAGAAGACACATAGCACAATCAACTAGCCCTTTCACTGACCAGGTAAGAGGTGAGAGTGTGGGAGGCCCCCCTTGCTTTCACTAGGACCCAATTAAAGAACCACAACACCGCTTAGGTCATTTGATGCTAGACCTCTTGCCTTAGACACTAGCTTCTTGGTTCTTATTGAAGGGTTGCATACAACCAGCTTCCCCAAAATGGTTAAACCTGACTCATGGGTGTCCCTAACCTATTAGGTTGCTACTAGATTTTAGATTAGATTTGGGTTCGAAATGCAAGGGTTGTTGTTTTTGGGCTAAGAAAAGGAAATGACTTCCTTCCCTTATCTTATGATATTGACGCCCTTAATTGAATTATAAAAATGATGGCATATAAATGATCTAATTAGATGTATCTAAGTTTTGATTTTGGATTTTTAATGTATGATAGCAGAAAATAAGATGCTGGAAGTAACAAAATATTAACCTAAATGCAAAAATTAAACTATATGAAAAATGAAAGTGGGATGAGATGTACTTGCTGGAATTTTCAGAACCGAATTGTTCTCAGGTAGTATTCTAGCTTGTAGAAATTCTACAGACTACAATAAAATCTAAAAAAATTTTATAAAATACCTTCAAATATATAGGATCTAGAAAAAGAAAAGTCACGAAAATCTTGGTTTCCTATAGGCAGAAATAAATAAAAAAGCAGACTATGTAAGGGAATGTTGAATTTCTAAAGTGCTGAAATCAAAGATGCAATTTTATTTTTATAGATCTAAACCTATCCTTTTGTGTTCCCCTTTAAGGGTCAATCACATCGGCACCCCTACATGCCATAGAAAATTCCCGTGGAATGGGATGTGGGGGTCTTGCAGCCCTACTTTTTTTCTATGACCAGATGGCCATGGTGAAGCACCCAATCCAAGTACTTAAGAAGATGCTAAGTCCTAACCATGCTCTGACACAAAACATGATGTAGGACTAACTAGATGCTAGGAGGAGATGAATGATGCAATTGATTTTTCATTTGTAATTTTTAGGTTTTTTAATGGAGTTAATGATTCCCGAAGACAAGCAAGAGTAGATCTAGGGTTTCTATAACAATAAGAACTTCTAGCAAGCAAATTAGCCCCTAAACAAAGGCAAGAAAAGGACCCCTGAATTGAAAAACCTCGTAGGACATAGCTCTTGGATCAATATCAACTTAGGAGTTTAGGGTTGCAAACCTTGTAAAGCTCTGATGCGCCCGATGCCGAGTTCACTCGCTCTCACGGATGCGACCTGGAGGACCAAGCCTTCAACCCTGCGGATGCACCGGCTTTCTGTCTGAAGGTTGCGAAGCCAAGGGAGACTGACTCCATTGTCTGTGGCACCTGGAGGACCTAGAGCAACCAAGAGAAAGGATAGGAGTCAACAAGGAGCAATAAGAAAGAGGGAACAAAGGTTGAAAATGGTGGTGATGGGGGATCTTCTTGCTAGGTGCCTAGATGGATCATCCAGATGGCATCCGAACTTGAAGATGGAAAATGACTTGCATAGAAGAGATGGTAACTCAGGGCCTAACACCCCTCGACACCCGAAGGCGAAGGCGCTCCGTCACGGAGATCGACGTTCTTAAAGAACAAAGGCAATAAGCTAGAAGAGTAGCACTCAAATTCTTTTTTTCATTTCATAAGCATTAAAAATTCTTACAAGAGGGTTAGGGTCCTTTTATAAGCACCCAAGTCTACATTCAAAATTTGAAAAGGGGAGTTACAAAGCTTGATTTGGGGGAGTGAAGAGAGGATGTTGTCTGCATGAATCAAGGGGCGCCCATTGGAATTTTGAATTCCTCCATGAATCTTGGCATTAACTTTTGAATTTTGAATCTTTTCATGAAGCTTGATCTTGGTAGCTTGATTTGTGGAGAGGAGTGAGGATGTTGTTCGCTTGGATCAAAGGAAGGCTTGATATGGGGAGTGTTGTGTGGATATTGTCTACTTGGATCAAGGAAAGATTAATGGGAGTCAAACATGAATTTGAATTTGAATTTTTCATCTTGACTTGGCCGCCCAAAGGAGCTTGGTGAAGTGGCATCTCTCCATGCCATGTGGCACCGATGATGTGGCACTCTTCATGAGCTAAAGTGGCACCTCCTGTGCCATGTGGCACTCCAGTTGGCACCCCAAAGGAGCTCGGTGAAGTGGGCCTCCCCATGCCATGTGGCACTCCTCATGAGCTGAAATGGTGCATTCCATGCCATGTGGCACTGATGATGTCGCACTCCAGTTGGCACTCCTACTTGGTGTGGAGGAGGTGGCTTGACTCATGTTCATTTGGACTTGACTTGATTGCCTACTTATGAACCCATCTTCAAACTAGCTTGAGCCCATCTTCAAATTGACTTGAGCTTATGGACCAACTTGGCTAATTATAGGACCAATTGATCCAAACTTGACCAAATTGGCCAAATTATAAGACTAAATGAAAATTGAAATCAACTAGATGATAATTACATGACTCGAAAGCAAATTAATCAGGCTTCGAGCCTTATTACAGGACCAAAAATATTAAGAACCCTAATTAAAGATCCATAGAGGGTTGAGGAGCCTCTGTCTAATCTTGGTGTCCACATCAAAAAATTATATAGAGTTATGATTGGCTCTTTATTATATTTGACTACCAATAGACCAGATATAATGTCCAGTGTATGCATGTATGCTAGATATCAGTCTGATCCTAAAGAGTCTCATTTGTTGGCTGTTAAGCGCATTATTAGATTCTTATCTGGTATAATAGATATTGGTTTGTGGTATTCTAGAGACTCATCTACTAATTTAATTAGTTTTTCTGATGCTGATTTTATTGGGTGTAAACTTGATATAAAAAGTACTAGTGGAACTTGCCAATTTCTTGGAGCTAACTTAATCTCCTAGTTTAGCAAGAAATAAACTTTGGTTGTACTATCCATAGCTGAGGCTGAGTATATTGCATCAGGAAGTTGTTGTTCTTAAATTTTATGGATTAAGCGATAACTTGAAGATTTTGGAGTTAGACTAACTAAGACACCCATAAAATGTGATAATACTAGTGTAATATGCTAAACTAAAAATCTTGTTTAGCATTCTAGAAGCAAGCATATTGAAATTAGGCATCATTTTATTAGAAATCATGTTGAAAATAATGATGTTGTGCTTGAATTTATTTTTACTGAATTGCAATTAGCTGATATATTGACTAAGCCTCTCCAAGAAGATCGGTGTAGTATGATTAGAAGAGAGCATGGGGTCATCAATCCTTTTGTTTAAAAAATTCTACTCTTTGACCCATGAAAGATCAATTTAGATATCAATCATATTTAATTTTCTTGAATTTCACCATAATTCTATTAATTTTGATAAATATTTTATTTTCTATTTTGTTTGGTTTTAAGTCAAAGTGTCAACACTTGGAAGTGTCAACACCATGAAGTGTTGACACTTGGCCCTGTGTCATGAGTCAACACTTGGACGGTGACAGACTAAGATAAAAGCCAGAAATAAGGTATTTATATAATATTTTCTCTCCCAAATTGAGCCGACACCTGCCCTAACTATGTTTTATCCCCTTCTTCCATCCAAATCGAACCTCCAATCATCTTAAATTTATGTTTTGGACCGTTTTTGCTTTGGTTTCTCCCTTCCTTTTGATTTTGAATTATAGAAACCCTATATTTCCTATCCTTTTGCACTTCAATCCTTGATTTTATGGAATGGGGCCTAGGAAGCAAGTTGTCCATTGTTCTCGGCCATCTAATCAAGAAGAAGAAAGAAGAACTAAGGCCAGACGTGAAACCAGTGCACCGGATGCCCCTACTCGACCTCTTTATCTTGTGGCTAGTCGGATGGGTACGAAGACCATCGTCAGATGATGCCATGTGGACTTTGAGTTCATTGATTAGCAACATTTTTGGATAGGCTAGTGGCTCAGGGATGCTGGTTTGGTTCCATTCTACTCTTTGACAAAGAGATTTTACCCAGGCTTGATACGAGAGTTCTATGGATCTTTAACCCGAGGTAGTGATGGATGGGTTGCACAGGTCCATGGCAGAGATGCCCCAGTGATAGCAGAGATTCTGAGCAGAGTATTGGACATAACCATGAGAGGATATGCGGTTGATAGCTTAGTAGATAGGTTTAGTGGTCTTCGATGTATCTTCGAAATAGTTGACTTACCTGAGGGATCCACTGTGGTAGCTTCAAGACTGTCAGCTGAGATGAAGTTGCTGCATCATATCGTAACCCGGGTCCTGCTATCGAAGACCGACCATTTCGACTTCATCATAGAGAGAGAGCTACTAGTGATAGTATCTCTAGTTCAGCATGCTCCTGTTTGCCTACCAATACTTATGGTACATCAGAAGATGAAGGAATCTATAAGTCAGAGACTGTGTTTGCCCTATGGGAAGGGCTTGACTTTGCTCTTCAGAGCTTACGATGTTATTATGGATGATGAACCCTACCGAATGTTACTGCACACTGATGTCTATGACATCAGATCTCTTCACCGAATGGGGTATCAGCTAGTCAGAGGCCAATAGAGACGATGAGTATCAAGTTAGATCGCTGACAGAGATGAGGATCAACCAGAGGAGGATCGCATATTTTTGGGTGAGGCAGGACCTTCAGAGACACACATTGACATGCTTGAGATTCAGCCCGAGCCTTCAGCACAGCCAGAGCCTACTCTTCAGCCTGAGCCAGCATGATCAGATATTCTAAGAGCTTCTGAGAGTCTTGAGGATAGGGTTGCTTGCATTGAGACAGAGATTATGATCATTCATCAGCGAGTCAAAAATTTTATTATGGAGACTAGAGAGAGCCATTGAGGTTTGAGAGATGGAATCTCTGCCATTCTATCTACTTTGAGTAGACCCTTTTCTGGGAGTGTTCCCGTTTCTTTAGATCCAGCTAATTCTGCTCCAGTTCCACCTACTCCGGGATCAAACATTGATGAGGATGTGACAGACTCTAACAGGTTTGACTTTCTAGATGTGATGATAGAGCTAGTGCCAGAGACAGCAACTGACCCTCCTAGGAGTCCCATTCATGATCTATTGAGTTCATCCTTCCAGACTCCTATCCTACACACACCTCCTTCTATACCAGGTGATCATTCTATCATTCCTATATTCACACCTATCATTTCATCAGTTGATACACCTATTATTGATACCCTTATTGTTGATTCTCCATAATTGCATACATCTTCCCTCATCCGGGAACTAGGATTTTATACTCCTGGTTTCCATCATCTTGATTTCGATCCTTTATTGATCATACACCACATCCTACAATTTCAAGACTATCACTCTGATCAGTTCTTCTCCTACTGTTGACATGCTTCTACCTCTTCAGTTCCAGCTGAAGGGAGGACTTATGTTAGACGCAGAGGATGAGGTCGTCGTGTTCCATTTAAACGGATTAGGACTCATCTTTGTGATCTTCGATCTATGTGGCATTGATCTCATGCTTCTACTGATACCCGTTCGATCGAGATTAGATCCTCATCTGATGAGGATGATGCTTAGGATAGTTTCAATATTTAGATAGTTTACATTTCTGTACTTGTTATATGTTTCTTTTGATGTTTATTTACTCTTATGTATCAATCTTATTTTAAATGAATAAAACATTTTCTTCTACTTCATGTTATGACTTTGAATGAATGAAATGCATTACTTAAATTTTGTGATTTAATGTTCTCACATTTATGTTCGCATTGATTGCCTTCTTCCTTCCTTTTTTAATGATAACAAAAAGGGGGAGAAGTGTGTATAAATGTGAAAAATGAGATAAGTTTTTAAAATTTGAAAATTTTTGTTCATTAAGTGAGGGGGAGTAATCCCTCTTTTGAATTGAAAAATCTTTTTTGCTAAAATTTTTATGTCCAATTCTTACTTTTAGATGCTTAAATTTTAGCTTACTATCATTTAAAGATCTTCAAAAATCAATTTTACAGATCATATCTTTAGTGCAAGTATCTATACTCTTCACAGTGTTCTATTGTTGAATTTATTACTCTTGAGCATGTTTTCTTTAGAGTATCATGATACATGAATTTATTTCTTATATATGTTTTAAACTATGATACTCTTAGCTCAACTCAGTCTCAAAAGAGAATTTTAAAATCTACAATGAATATCTCTTTTTGTATTTCAATACCTATTGCAAATAAGCTCTATGCACATTGAATTTCTTTTTTAAAAAGTTTATTATATAATTTATACTTAAAGGTTTTGTTATCATCAAAAAGGGAGAGATTGTTGACTTTGTTATTGATTTTGATGATAAGCAAAATACTTAAGTATAAGTTGAGTACTAATTATTTCTTTGAAGTATGTTTTTATAGAAAAAGGTGCTCATCAATTCAATAAAATTTGATTGATTGTCAAACTATGAAAAAGTCCCAACTATGGATGAAAGATCAATTTAAAGAGAACTTTGGTAGTCGAAGAATGCTTAAAAGGATACAAGAATTCAGCATAATTTCATTTCAGCAAAACTTAAGGTGTTTTTGAAGAAATCTTAGCCAAGGTCGACTCATGTTAGTGAAAGTGTCGACTCAAGCCGGTATGTAGAAAAAGTTTCAGATGGCATGGCTGAAGTGTCGATTCAAAGTGTCGACTCAAGGATCGG
Source organism: Areca catechu (assembly GCA_021397845.1). Taxonomy (NCBI): domain Eukaryota; kingdom Viridiplantae; phylum Streptophyta; class Magnoliopsida; order Arecales; family Arecaceae; genus Areca; species Areca catechu. The sequence goes on along the minus strand of CM038040.1, from coordinate 124,367,122 downwards.
CTCATCACCTAAGACATTTTTGTTATAAAACTTGTTGAAGTTGAAAACTTGCCTGAAGTGTCGACACATGGATGTCAAGTATCGACTCAAAGTGTCGACTCACCAGAGTAAGTGTCGACTCGCCAGAGAATTCTAGAAAGCTTCATTGAAGATATTTGAACTAGGTGTCAACTCATGGAATGCAAGTGTCGACCCTAAGTATCGACTCACTGCTTGAAGTGTCGACACTTGGAGTTGTAGGAACAGTAATGGCTAGTTTTTCAAATGTAGAACTTGCTCCTCTTGGCTTCCAACGGCTAGATTTTCATGTCTAATAGCCATAAATTGACTTTAAGGTCTTGGGAAGGTATTTAAATGATTCAAATCAAATTTAAACATAAGGAGAATCAAGATGATTAAGAGAGGAACACCAAGAAAAAGAAAAAGCAAGTGCATTCACTCAAATTCATTGAGAGCAACTACCTTCAAGTAAAAAGAAGTCTCCAAGCATTCAAGAGCTTTAAAGAGCATTCAAGTTCAACCTTCTTAAGCATTAATAGAGGCTTCATCAAGTTGAAGACAGCACTACATAAAAACTTCAAAGAGATATCTACTTTTATTATAAAGCTTTTATTGTTTCTTTACTTCAAACTCTTTCTTGTTGTAAAGGTTTTTGGTTAGCCTTTAGGAAATCCAAGGAGGTTGTTGGTTAGCCTTGAAAACAAATTAGATTATTGGTTAGCCTGCAAAATTAAGGGAGGTTGCTGGTGAGCCTTAAAATTAATTAGGTTCTTGGTTAGCCCAGAAAACCAAGTGAGGTTTTGACTTGTGTGCCTTGTGAAAATAAGTCGGGTTTGATTAGTGAGCCTAGAAAATTAATTAACTGTAATCGGTTGAGAGTATAGTGAATTCCCAAGTAGGCCTTGGGGAGTAGATGTAGGTGCATTGGAAAGCACCGAACCACTATACTTGCTTTGTGTTTGTGATTGCTTGTCTCTTTAATTTGCTTTTATTTATATTGCTTTTATATTTCCGCTGCGTACTCACTAGGAGCACTTTACACTTGCATTTATGTTTTCAGAAATGCAATTCACCCCCCCTCTTGGGTTGCTTACTGGGTAACAGAGTCCTTCTTAGTTACTTATCTTAAAACCAAGTGGCATGAAATCTCTTCTCATGTGGGCGCTAATTGCTTCTCTCATGGGCCGGTCAATAAGGTGACATGGCATATGATGTTGTCCCGAAATTAAATGGCATGTCATGTCCAAACATGACTTGTGTTGATGTCCCCTGATGATGGAGCAGGTGATGTCCAAAATCTTGAAAAGGTGGTGCCAAGAATGGGATGCCATGTGACGCCAAGAACAAGCTGACTTGGTTTGCACATGGGGTCACATGGGCTTTGACTTTAGTGCACATAGGATGTTGACTTGAGTCCCCTCTTGTATTACAGGACTCAACTAAATGCATGACTTAACAAATTACATGGACTCAATAACTTATCACATGGTTTAACTAACTAAATAACAAACCATGATTAATTAGGCTTGCAAATAAAAACTTAATTAAAGTTGGTAAAAAGGGCTAATCAAAACCGGACCATTAAAATCCCAATTAGGTAAATAAGATTTGACTCAATTGGGGTTTTGACTCAATGTGGTAAAAAATGTTTAGCTTAAAAGGCTAAATGAACAAAACCCTAGTTACCATTAGTAAAAAGGGCTAACCCTAACTAAGCCAAAATGATAGAATTTAAGATAGAATATTTACATGGTAAAAGGGGTTTGGGTTTAGGACTTCATTCATAGGTGATCCACATGGATGTGGATTCAACCTATCGATTTCTTCTGGCCTTAGTGCCGGCACCAAGTCCTTCTGCCTGTCAGTTGCCAAATCTAGATGAAGTCCAAGGGACATCATCCTTATCTCCATGCCTTTTTAAATGCCTATTGACCAGTCAACAAATGTGAAGTTTGGTGGAAGGGAGTTGGCACAAATGAAGAGTTGCGACTTTTCATTTGGCGTAAAAACAAGAAGCAGAGTCCTTCTGCTTTAAGCCTCTTTTAATCACCAGTATTTCTCATTGAAATACCATGTTCCTTGGCCATCTTACAACCAGTAATTTCTAAGTGCCAAGTGAAGAAGTCGGATGAAAAAATGAAGGGAGTTGTATAAGGCTTTAGGCACATGAAAATTATTAACTTTTCACTCATAAGACTCCTTCTTTGTGAAGAGTCTTATTTGAACTTTTGAATGGCTTATCAAAGGCTGATGAAGATCCTTATCTGGTACCCCTCCATCTCCTATAAAAAACCATCAGTGTTTATTCTGATGGAATATAATTCTCCTTCTTTTTTACATTCTTACACTCTATCCTACTTGTCTCTTCCTTCCCTTGTTAGGACATAGGTATTCCTTTAAGATAAGTCCACCATTTTAAGACAAGGATTTAGAAAAAGAATTAGGAAGTGATAGAGAGAGAAGAGAAGTTTTAGAGAGGGCTCAGAGTGTTCTACTGGAGGGCAAGGATCTAAGCACGGAAGAAGAGGCTACTAAAGGAAGAAAAGGCCTTTAGAAGAGTCCCAGTGGTTTAAGCAACCTACTAAGGAGCGGTTCCTAGGTTCAATTCTAGTGTAGATCACCTCTAGAGGGCATGCACTTGTGTGCCTAGTAGAAAGAAGAAGGAATTAGCATCCCAGGTATTCTTCTATTACCCTAAAATCTTGATTTATTGATTGTTATGCACAAGTGGTCCTAGGGTTTAGGATTTCGGCCGGTTAGGATTTCAAAAAATGAAAATTTAAAACCAAATCTTCCACTACTCCCGGCCTAGATAACCCAACAGTGGTATTAGAGCCAGTAGATCTAGCAAACCCCTAGCCTAAGTTTGAGTCTGTGTGTGCATGACAACAAGATCAGAGGCACCCTACCAACAAACCCAAGCTCAATCAAGTGCAACCATGGACCAAAATTTTGAGACCTTGATGAAAACCCTGAATGATCAAATAGCCTGACTGAACCAAAACCTGACTGACCAATTGGCCTAGACCAACCAAAGCATGACTGACCAGATGGCCCACATCACTACTAGGCTTGACCGATTAGAGGCTCATACTCCTAGAAGAACCCATGAAATCCATAATGAATTAGAGTCTGAACCAGAGTTTGGTACACCCATCAACCCTAAGAGGGCACCACACTAAGACCTCTTCCCTGAACCCAACCCTAGGAGACCTCATCAAGCCCCTTTCTTTGAGCCAAATCCTTAGAGACCTAGCCCTGATCGAGTCCATGACCCGAACCCTAGGATAGCACACCATGACCTAGCTTATGAGCCAAATCCTAGGAGACCCAATCAAAATCAAATGGACCTTGATGACCGAACCCTTAGGAACATTAGGTTCGAAGCACCCACATTTGATGGAAATCTAGATCCTAAGGTTTATATAGATTAGGAGGGAGGGATGGATCAGTATTTTGAGTGGTACAAGATGACTGAGGAGAGGAAGTGCAAATTTATGAAGCTTAGGTTAGTCCGTCAGGCTAGGCTATACCGAAGAAATGTCGAAAGGTTCATTAGACAAAGAGGTGATGTTCGCATGGTAACCTGGAGGGCAATGAAGCTTAGGCTTAGAGAGAAGTACGTTTCCATGTCCTACCATCAAAGACTTTTAGACCAGTGGCAGAGATTGACCCAGGGAACCAAGAGTGTAGCTGAGTACATTGCAAAATTTGATGAGTTTGTGATGAGATGCAATGTCGATGAGTCCAAATCAGTTACCCTATCTAGGTTCAAAGCCAGATTAAAGGAAGAGATCTAGAAGGAGTTGTTCTTGAGAGAAGTCCAAGATTTTGAGCTAGCCTACTAGGTAGCACGACATGCTGAGAGATTTAATAGGGGACCAATTTATCATAGACCATAACCTCCTATAACTAGTGCATCTAGTTAGTAGCCAGGACCAAGTCAGATGCGACCAAACTGACCCAACCCTAGTGCACCTCTGACCCGTAGAGATGATAAGGGTAAAGCACCAGAAGTTCAAAGAATCCCAAACCCTAGTGCTCCTTGCTTCAGATGTCATAAGATAAGCCATTATGCTAGTAGTTGCCCAACTAGAGCATTGCACATAGGAGAATTACTGGAGAATGAGTCTGAACCCATAGAGCCCCTAGATGATTATGTTGAGGAAGTATATCAGGCTAAGGATAATTTGGCAGATGAGTATGAAGGTGATGAGGATCTTGTAGAGCATGACCATTTAGGAGTAGTTAGATGCATCCTTACCCAGACTAAGACCCAGGAAGATTGGTGTAGGACTAACATCTTACAAACCTTTGTCAAGTTAGGGGATAAGGTGTGCAAAATCATAGTTGATTGTGGGAGCTGTGTCAATGCCATTTCTTTAAGTACTGTCAAATCCCTAGGATTGATCACAGTTCCTCACCCCAACCCTTATAAGGTCTCTTGGATAGATTCAACTTCGATACCCATCAAGTCAAGATGCCAAGTCATGATTAAATTGCAGTCATATGAAGAAAAGATTTGGTGTGATGTCCTTCCCATGGGCATCAGTAGAATTATCCTAGGTCGACCCTGGCTTTATGATCATGATGCCATCCTTTATGGTCGGACCAATACCTGTACCTTTAACCACCATGGGAAGAAATTTACAATCAGTCCAACTTAGCTTAAGGACCAGGTTAAAAAAGAATCGACTAGCCTAAAGGAAAAGAAGACTGATGTTAACCTGATCAAGGCCAAAGAGTTAGAGAATGTGATCACTGAGGGAACCCCTGCCATAAAAAAGACTCATGAACCAATCTAGAGAGAAGAACCTTCTGATGAATTTCATGGAGAAAAGATTGAGCCCACTGAGAATTTTAGTGAAGAAACCCCTGAGCCTATTGAGGAATCCAAAGAAGACATCTGTGAATCAAGTCTAGTGGAGAAGTATGGTGAAGATGGACCCAAGGTTGAAATCACTAAGGAACTCATAGAAAAAGATCCTGAACCCATTATAGAATTTGAAGGAGTGACTGAGCCAGGATCAAACATAGTAAATGAAAGTGAAGGTTTGCAAGTATTGCCCATAGAGAAGGTCCAGGAACAACTCCCTAAGGAACAATCCAAGAAGTAGACATTAGTTTAGAGGACTTTCAAGATAAACTTTCCAAAGACCCTCCTGATGACCTTCCACCATCTAGGAACACCCAGCCTACCCTAGAACTTGCACCCATAGATAAATTTCCAAATTTTAAGATCATCCTGAATAACCAAGGTCTGTTTCATGCTTCCAATAGATTGCCCCAAGGCTCTGATTCCTATTGCCTACCCATCCCTGAGTCTTCTCATGTTTCTAAAGCCATGGGGCTACATTTTATTGAGATTACTAGATTGAATGAATCCTTAGATCCCATCCCATTTGCTACCTACTTCTGGTATACCTTATGGCATTTGCTAGGGATCCATGGTAATTTTTCATGTGCATACCAGACCAGGGTTAAACCTATGGAGTCACTAATCTGTTAGGTTTAGGCCCTAAAGAGTCCAATAAAATTCCTCTCAATAGGAATACATAGTTGGGTCTATTTTTTTTCTTGTCAAGTGTCAGTACGAGTCTCAGAGTCTGCAAAATCATATGTACAACATATTAAGGAATTGCATAAAGAAATTAGTAAAAAAGATTTCAAATGAGCAATGAAGTCTATAAGCATATGGCTAATTCACGTAAACGAATGAGAGAATTTAATGAAGAGGACTCTGTAATGATTAAACTTAGACCTGAAAGGTTTCCTTTAGGAACTATGAAGAAACTGCATGCCCGGGGAGCTGGACCTTTCAAAGTAATTAAGAAAATTAGACCTAATGCATATGTGTTAGAGTTACCACTAGATTATGGCATTAGTTCAACATTTAATATTTCTGATCTAAAAGAATATAAAGAGCCGGCATTAATTCCTAGTAAGCCTTTTAGGCCCTATCCTGCATTTGACAGCAAAACCCTGCCTGAGTGTCCACCAGCAATTCCACTAGAGCGGAGAGATAGAGTTGAACGTATATTGGATGTCCAGACGATTACCACTAGAAGTAATGGCTATCAATGTTATCTTGTTCGTTGGCATGGCTGACCAAAATCTAAGGACTCCTAGATCATCCAAGAGGATATGCAGTAAATTGACCTAGACCTACTAGAAAGATATCATGGTCAAATCGATCCTTACTCGATAGGGTCGAGTTCCTCCCACCCTAGGAGAATTGGTACAGGCACCAGGCTCAGGAAGAGACTTCAATCAATACAGATTAAGCTAGATTCTTTATGGATGGAAGATTGAGAGTTTGAGTCCTGTAATAAGTTTTAATTGGGTATTAGTCATGTATTTATTTTATTTGGGTAATTGAGTCCTATATTTATATCAATTGGGTTCTTTATTGCAATTGAGTCAAGAAGAGTTCAGTCTAAGTCCAATATGGTTTCAGCACAATCAAATAAGGAAGGTTAGCGGTGGATGTGATCGGGACATCAAAACCCATCCTAGTTTTTTCCGTTTTTTTCAGATTTTTTTATTTTAGTTTAAATTTTTATCCTAGCTATTCTCCTTATCCTCGCTATTCTTGTTTTATTCCATATTTATCTCGACTTATCCCTAGCTATTCCTGTCATCTTCTTCCACCCAACCCCAAGACGTTTCTTCCTGGATCCATCACTTGTGACCTCACGTTGTTGCCGACCCTGCCCCGCAGCTGCTCCCTCCCGTCCTGAAGACCCACGACCGAGCCGACCGTGCCACCCAGCCACCCTCCATGATCTGGAAGACCCATGGCCCGAGCCGACCACTATAGTCCATCCAAATCCACTATCTGCTCAACCTCCATGGTCCGCGCCTCTGCCTCGTCCGGCGGTGCTAATGCCACCCTTCACCTTGCATGGACTCGTCTGCCCATTGATGCTGCCAATCATCGCCACTGTTCACGAACATCGCCTCATCTCCCATCGGCCCCACCACCCCCTCGTCGCCGTCCATCTCCACCACCGCTTGCAATTTCGAGATGCGATCCTTGGGTGAAGCTTCGAACGTGATTTTCGTGATCGCAAAACCCCAGCAGAATCGTAGTAGTACCGCAAGCTGTGTCAGCCCGTCTGCCCTCCACCTCGCCCGTGGGTACTGATGCGCGTCACAATGCACTGATTTAATTACCTTAAAATTACTATTCTAAAATTGGATAGCAGGAGCAAGGGTCGAATCCACAGGGACTTTCCTGATTACTTAGAAAACAATCAATATGCAACAGAAATTGTTATCTTAAAACTATAAAAAAAATTAACAAGTAATCACCAGTTAAGGTAACTCAAGAAATGATCTATCCAATAGAGAGCATGGCCCGTATCCATGAATCACGACCCGTCCCATTTCGGGAATAGACTGGTCTAAATGCTAGTGAAATAACCTAGATATGATCTATCTCATAAGAGTACAGCCCGTACTCATTTGGGAATAGGTCAGTTAGGATTAATTTAACTTGACTTACCTCCAAAGCTTAGCCCTAGCAACACATCTGAATCAAAAACAAAAACAAAAACAACAGAACATCAATTACTCGAATGATTTCTTTATTTCAATTAAGAGGGAGTACATCAAAGTAATAAAACCAAAAATAAAAACCCCTTTCCCAAGTGTAGCTCCGGACTCGGTTGATTTCTGCATGAAGATGGCGCTGACCGGTAGAGAATAGGTCCACTGGAATAAAGTTAGGATAAACTTTGAATAGTGTTGGAATAATGGGAATAAAGCTGGAATAAGTGGAATAGCAGAAAACCAAAAGATCGCAGGGAAGATTTTCGGGACTGTGACTAAACCGAGGGTTGGAAGAATGGACTATACTCTCGAGGGTTGGAAGAATGGACTATACTCTGGAATGGTTTCTCTACGACTAAGCTGGAGTGGTGGGAAAATGGCCTGCTGCTCTCTATGATGGAGAAGAAGAAGCTCGGAGAAGAAGAACACAGGGGAAAAAGAATTGTAGATGGCTCCTCACTGATCCACCGAATACCCCTATTTATAGGTTTTCCTTGCCCTGCTCCCAACCCGCTCCATGGTTCCATCGTTGCAACGACCCACTCCTCTGTTAGAACAACATGCTCCTCGGTTGCAACCGAACAACAGAACCCCGCTCCACCATTTGCACCGAAGCTCGGGCTCCCATCGATCTCCAGCTCATCCAGCGACGCTCCATGCTCCAGAACCTTCCTCCCGGTTTGGTTCAATCCCGGTTCGGTCCACCCAGCACATGGCTCGGTCCACATTTGGTATAAACTGAAGAACACTCCCACGACTGCAATCACCATGAAGACATTCCCGACGGCGAAGAAAAGTGCACCGCCATCTTCTCCGGCCGGCGGTGGTCGTGGTAGGTGGTTCGGCGATGTGAAACGGTGGTGCAGTGAGGTTCGACCGAGAGAAAAAAAAATTGAGAATAGCAGCCCCTTTGGAAGAGATTTTTCCGGCCACCGAGGCTTCTCCGGCCAGTGGCAGGCATGCTAGCGACCTCCCCGACGTTGGGGGCGGCTCTCTGGCGAGTCTTGGCGTGTTTGAGGCATGGCGGTCCATGGCTCTGCTTCCGTGGACCGCATCAATGGCGGATCGTGGCCTATGAATCATTTGGTGGACCGAGCAGCCAGTCCACTATGGACCAACTGCTTTAAATTTCGTGCAAATTCTTAGTTAATTGCCCAGAAATTCATTTTGGGCCCGTTCTGAGTCCGATTCGAGTGTCGTTCGCGTCGTTGGACTTCTAAAATTGGGCTCTCTATATTGGTGATGTTCTTTCCTATAAATGATATATAAAAGTATTAATTTTGGAAGAATAATGATATTTTAATATTAAATTAATACTTTTATATTTATGCTTAATGTGGTTATCACACCTCCCAACTTTAACTTCGCTCATCCTCGAGTAAAGCAGAAAGATTATCTATGTGTATCAACCCATCCTTGAATTAGATGTTAACCAAAGCAACCCTAAAAGCAGATGATACCTGGTCAGACTACTACTGAGATACTTCATTGGATTATTAATTCAACTCTTTTAGTGGTCAAGTAGAGCTCATAAAGATTTCTAGAGTTCTTCTTCTGCCAACTTTCCATCTCACTTTAAAATCATCTAACTTTTTAGAATTTATTTCAATAGCTTTCTGCTAGATGATTTTTTCCCCTTTCATGTGTTATATCCAAGCCTCATAAGTATTAGTATTCTCTCCCTTTTTGATGCGAACCATAATGCTTACTTAGGCGAAGGGGCCCAGTTACTTAATATGAGTTCAAGTAAAGCTGTGAGACTAGACTAACTTTTTTTTTTTTTTTTAAGGAAAAACCTTAGCATACTTGATCTTTTGATTTATATCCCAAAATGTAGACTCTTTATTAAGATCAATGGTTAAAAGGCTTTGGGATTACTCCATGAAATTATTTATGATCCATACCCTACCTTTTTTGAGTTTCTTTAATGATTTATCCCTCAACATCTCTAGTATTATCTAGGCCATTAATCAATCATTTCATTAAGGTGCATAAGTAACTCAAGTTCGAGACAATAATTAGGTACCTAATCATTTCTAACTGTACTCGAAGATCTAAGCAAGTCAAGTAAATCTTCCCCTCCCAACTTAATCGACATGGTCCTCAATGGAGTAGGAAAGAAAATGAGAAGTATAATAGGAAAGAATACACCTTGGGAAAATGTGCTTCGAAGGTTTAATGAAGTATTGGATTCATTTGTTGCTGCACTCCCTCACTTTATTCTTCTAAAAAGAAAATAAAAGAAACTAGTTAAAAATTAAAAGCATAAACTGGGTTGCCTCCCAGGAGCGCTAAGTTTAAAGTCTTCAGCTAGACTCAGCTGATGGTAGTACTGGATCCATAAGATCAAGAATTTCAACAATTTCTCCATCATGAATATCCTCAACATAGGGTTTCAAGCATTGGCCATTTACTTTAAAAATATTTCATGTTTGGGATCTTTAAGTTCAATCGTGCCATGAGGAAATACTTGAGTAATGATGAAGGGTCCATCCCATCATGAGTGAAGTTTTCCAGGGAAAAGGCGCATCCTAGAATTTTAGAGCCACACTTTCTGATCAGGCTTAAACATTTTTTGATTAATGAATTTATCATGATATGCCTTAGTTCGAGCCTTATAAATTTTTGAACTTTCATAAGCTTCATTCCGCAGCTCTTCTAATTCACTCAATTGAAGTTTCCTATTAGAACCCGCAGTCTTCAAATCAAAATTACATTGCTTGATAGCCCAAAAAGCACGATGTTCTAACTCTACCGGTAAATGACATGCCTTGACAAACACTAACCAGTATGGAGACATTCCTAGGGGAGTCTTAAAGGCAGTCCGGTAAGCCCATAATGCATCATTCAAACGTTCTGACCAATCATTTCTATCGGGCCTTACCGTTTTCTCCCGGATGTGTTTGATTTCTATGTTTGATACTTCAACCTGGCCACAAGTTTGGGGATGGTAAGGTGTGGCTACCTTATGTGTAATTCCATATTTCTTCATTAATCCTTCAAAATTTTTATTTGTGAAATGCGCGCCCCCATCACTAATAATTGCCCTTGGGCACCCAAACCGACTAAGGATGTTACACTGAATGAACTTGATTACAACTTTGTGATCATTAGTTCGGGTTGCTATGGCTTCGATCCATTTAGACACATAATCAACTGTAACCAGAATATACTCAAACCCAAAAGAAGAAGGGAATGGCCCCATGAAGTCAATGCCTCATACATCAAAAATTTCAACAACTAAAATAGGGATCAGAGGCATCATATCTCTACGCGAAATATTCCCTGTTTGTTGACATCTCAAACAATTACGACCAAATTCACGTGCATTTTTAAAAAGAGTTGGCCAGTAGAACCCACTCTGCAACACTTTTGATGCAGTTTTCCTTCCACTAAAATGTCCCCCACAAGCAAGAGAATGACAAAAAGTGAGTATGCCTTGGAATTCACTCTCAGGGACACATCGTCTAATCACCTGATCTGAACAGTACTTAAACAACTCAGGTTCCTCCCAAAAGTAATATTTGATTTGTGAGAAAAATCTATCTTTTACTTGTTTGGACCAGTGGGAAGGAACTTGCCCTGTTGCTAAGTAATTCACAATATGGGCAAACCAGGGTAAGCCATCAGATAAAATAGAGAAAAGTTGATTATCAGGAAACTGGTCTCTAATTGTTTCTTTGTTGCATTCTACTAAGATCCTAGAAATATGATCTGCTACCAAATTTTCAGAACCCTTCTTATCTATGATTTCTAAGTCAAATTCCTGTAGTAGAAGGATCCATCTAATCAGTTTAGGCTTTGTGTCTTTCTTAGATAACAGATGTCGCAATGCTGCATGATCAGTATACACTAAGATCTTGACCCTAATAGATATGATCAAAATTTCTCCAGGGCAAAAATAATTGCTAGCAACTCCTTTTCAGTATTGGTGTAATTTATTTGTGCATCCGAAAGAGTTTTACTAGCATAATAAATCACATGTGGTTCCTTATTAAACTTTTGTCCTAAAACTGCCCCTACAGCATAATCAGAGGCATCACACATAATTTTGAAAGGCAGGGTCCAATCGGGAGGCTTGATCACTGGTGCAATGGTCAAAGCAATTCTCAGAATCTCATACGCAGCCACACATTCCTTATTAAAATCAAATGGATTGTCTTTAACAAGCAGATTACACAAAGGTCCTGAAATTTTGCTGAAATCCTTAATAAAACGTCTATAAAATCCAGCATGACCAAGGAAGGATCGTACTTATTTAACCGAGGTTGTGGGAGGCAATTTCAAGATCAATTCTACCTTAGCTTTGTCAACCTCAATACCTCGCTCCGAAATAATATGTCCGAGCACGATTCCCTCATGAACCATAAAATGGCTCTTCTCCCAACTTAGGACTAGGTTCATTTCTATACATCGTTTCAAAACCTTAGTCAAGTTTCGGAGACAATCATCAAATGAAGATCCAAACACCGAAAAGTCATCCATAAATATTTCAAGAAATTGACCAACCATATCAGAAAATATGGATAACATACATCGTAGAAAAGTGGCTGGTGCATTGCACAGACCAAATGGCATACGTCTAAAGGCAAATGTTCCAAAGGGGCAGGTAAAGGTGGTTTTTTCTTGATCAGCAGGAAATACCGGAACTTGGTTATATCCTGAATATCCATCTAGAAAATAGAAGAAACTCTACGCAGCTAGCCATTCTAAAATTTGATCAATGAAAGGCAAAGGAAAGTGATCTTTCCTTGTGATGGCATTTAGTTTTCGATAGTCTATACACACTCTCCAACTAGATGGCATTTGAGTAGGAATTGACTCGCCCTTTCATTCTCAACAATAGTAATACCTGACTTCTTAGGTACTCCCTGAGTTGGACTGACCCATTGGCTATCCGAGATTGGGTAAATGATTCCAGCAGCGAGCCATTTTACCACTTCTTTCTTAACAACTTTTCTCATGTTCAGATTAAGCCTTCATTGTATGTCCCAACATGGTTTAGATTCAGGCTCACAGTGAATATGATGCATGCAAACAGAAGGGTCAATTCTCTTAAGATCAGCTGCTGCCCATCCTATTGCTTCTCTATGTTCCATAAGTACTTCCACCAATTTCTCTTCCTGATCTGGAGTTAAAGTAGATGCAATGATCACTGGGAGAGTATCCTTGGATCCAAGAAAAGAATATTTCAACTTTTCAGGAAGAGGCTTCAACTCAAGCATTGGTGGTGTTTCTAAGGATGGCACTGAAGGGGTTGATTGAGTCGGTAAAGGTTCAAACTTGACAGTCCAAGGAGGAGTAGTGTTAGACTTTGGTGGCTCTAACAAAGCACTTACTTCATCAAACTCATCTGATCCAACACATGTCAAACATGCTTGCAGAGGGTCTGCCTCGAGTAGAATGGGGAATTTCTTGTCTATAACTTCCTCAAGCATGTTCACTTCATCAAATACAGGTGGTCCTTGGGATGCATTAAAAATGCTTAATCTCATCTTTTTATTTCCAAAAGATACATCCATAACCCCTGTCCTACAGTTTATACATGCATTAGCGGTAGCTAGAAAAGGTCTTCCAAGAATAATGCGTATTTGGCTAGGATTACCATTAGACTTCATGTCCATGACAAGAAAGTCAACAGGGAAGTAAAACTCGTCGACTTTCACCAATACATCCTCTAATAATCCACGGGGTACCTTAATTGATCGATATGCTAACTGCAACGTTACCGACATGGGTTTCAGTTCCCCAAATCCAAATAAATCGTACATTGAACCCGGGAAAAGGTTCACACTTGCACGCAAATCTAATAAAGCTTTCTTAATTGTGAGGTCCCCTATGACACAGGAAATAGTTGGGGTACTAGGGTCTTTCAATTTGGGTGGGACAATTTGCTGAAAAACTGAGCTTGCTTGCTCAGTCAACTGGATCTTTTTCGGTATGTGTGTTTTAGATTTTCATTTCTGCGTGCAAAATCGTTAAGGAATTTGGCATAAGCCGGCACTTGTTTGATGGCATCAAGAAGAGGTAGGTTTATCTGGACTTGTTTGAACAGCTCAATCATTTCATTCATTTTTAGGCTCTTCTTATCCAAAAATACAGGTGATTCTAAGGCTTTAGGAAATGGAGCCCTAGGTGTTGGTGCTTGGCTAATAGGTTCCTTTCTCTCTTCATTCTTTTCATCTTCTGGCTTAGCCAACTCAAGTTTTTGGGTCAGGTCAGGCTGATTCAATATTTTCCCACTTCTTAAAGTTGTGATCGATTTAGCTTGTTCTGGGAATGTTTCAGGTTTGGTTGAACTTTCAGCCATGTAATGTCCTTTTGGGTTACTGATGGGCTGACTAGGCAACTTACCTTCCTCTCTTCTATTGAAAGATATAGCTAGCTGACCTATCTGGTTTTCTAGCTTTGCAATGGATTGCATGTGGGAGTGAAGGAGTTGGGTGTTCATTTCTAGCCCTTTTAATGCTTGAAGTACCTTCTCTTCAAATGTAGGACCATGATTATTCGGTGGAGGTTGTGGAGCACCCGGGTATTGGGAATAAGGCATGTTTCCAAAGTTGGTCTCCTGATAGTTGGTCCTAATTGGTGTTGGATTATTAACAGCTTGGGATTTCCAAGAAAAATTTGGATGGTTTCGCCAGCCAAGATTGTAAGTATTTGCAAATGGGTCACTTCCTAGTCTAGGAACCATACGGGTTTGTGCTTGATGGGCATGTTCTTGAACAAGCTCGGGGAGTTGATAGGTAGCTGGACAATCATCTATCGAATGGGTAGGACTTGAACAAATGATGCAAACATCATGGTTTTGATGAAGGTTTTGATGAGGTGAGGAAGAGAGATTTCCACTTTGTAGAATTCGGTCAAGCTTTTGGGACAATTCATCTACCTTGCTGTAGATGTCTATAGAGTGACCTATTTCATACATTCCCCCTCTCTTGGGTCCTAGGGGAGGATCTCTATGGGCAGTAGACATGTGATGTAATGAATTTTCACTAAGGGTTTCAAATAGCTGCCAAGCTTCATGTTCATTTTTAAGCATAAATGTTCCTCCACATAAAGCATCTACCATTTGCCGGTATCTTTCAGGCAGACCATCATAAAAACATTGAACCAATTACCATTTTGGTATGGCATGATGGGGACATTTTTTAATCAGATCCATTAATCTCTCCCATGTTTCATAAAACATCTCTCCGTCTAATTGGAAAAAACTGGTTATGGCCTTTCTAATCTAGTTTGTTTTTCCAATTGGAAAGTACTTCTTAAGAAATTCCCTTTGAAGTTGATCCCAAGTTGAAATTCTTACAGTGTCTAGGGAATTAAACCAGTACTTAGCTCTATCTTTTAGGGAAAAAGGGAACAACTTAAGCTTAAGAGCATCATCAGAGAAATGTTGGATTTTGATAGTTGAACATATTTCCAGGAACTCATCTAAATGTTTGTAAGGGTCTTCATTTGTAAGAACATAGAAAGATGGTAGCATCTGGATTATGCTAGACTTAATTTAATACTGGACAGCTTCAACTTGAGGTACTTGGATACAAGGTGAATAGGTATACTTTGAAGGAGTGAAGTACTCCCTCAACTGACGTGGAGGATCAATTTCATGATTGGGGTCCATAGTACCTGATTTGTTTGCTCTACAAGTTCTGTCAATTTCTTGGTCTAGGGGTACAAGTTCCGGTTCTAGTGACCGACGACCTAACATACACCCAATAATGGTATTCTAGAGCAAACAATAGCAGAATTTTTATAAGATTTTTTTTATATGCTAAAATGAGAAAAGGTCTAAAGGAAAGACTCCTAAGAGAATCCTAGAACTAGATGAATTTTTTTTCTTTTTTTCTTTTTTTTTTCTCTTTTTCTTTAAACACTTTACACAAACAATTTACAAAACTCTATCCTAGGGTTAGCTTAAACCTGGACAGCTCCTAACTGTTCCAAGGTCACCTTTGAGCACTCCAAGTCAAAAATCACCCAACTAACTTGGCCAGGTAAGTGTAAGGTTGGTGAAGGTTCCCTTATCGCTTGCCTTAGACACCAATTAAAAATTGGCCAGGTAAGCGGAACCAAAGCACCTCCCTTCGGGCTCTTGTCCCTGAACCACTTTTCTTAGACACCAAGTAGTTAACTGACCTGAACCCGGTATAACTCTAGGGTTCCCTTGTCCTATTGAGCTCGAATTCCTTAGGGCTGGCGTCTAATTGATTTTAGGGTTAGAGGCTTAGGTGAATGCAAATGATGGGAAATGATTTGTGGGCCAAGGAAGGGTAATGAAATCCCCACCTTATCTTATTAAAGAGGTTAATGCCCTTAAGATGAATTATGGAGAAATGAAATGGATGCAATAAGCAAGGTGTCCATATCTTGAAATTATCAAACAAAACAAAACTAATTACTTTTTTTTAAAATTTTGATGATTAAGTATCTAATTCCCTAATGAATTATGATTTTTTTTTTTATTTGATTTTGCAGGAAAGTAAGTTTACCTAAGTAATTCTAAAAAGGAGATCAAATAGAACAAAACAAAAATACCAAAAATTTGAATTTTTGAAATTTGAATTTTTTTGAATTTTTGAAATTTGATATTTTTTTTTGAATTTTGAAAATTTCAAAATAATGCTAAAAGTCCCGGGCAACGGTGCCAAAAATTTGATGCGTGTCGCAACGCACCGATTTAATTACCTTAAAACTACTATTCTAAAATAGGATAGCAGGAGCAAGGGTCGAATCCTTAGGGACTTTCCTGATTACTTTGAAAACAATCAATATGCAACAGAAATTGAAATCTTAAAACTATAAAAGAAAATTAACATGTAATCAACAGTAAAGGTAACTCAAGAAATGATCTATCCGATAGAGAGCACGGCCCGTATCCATGAATCACGACCCATCCCTTGTCGGGAATAGACTGGTCTAAATGCTAGTGAAATAACCTAGATATGATCTATCTCACGAGAGTACAGCCCGTACTCACGTGGGAATAGGTCAGTCAGGATTAATTTCACTTGACTTACCTCCAAAGCTTTGCCCTAGCAACACATCTGAATCAAAATCAAAAACAAAAACAACAGAACATCAATTACTCGAATGATTTCTTTATTTCAAGTAAGAGGGAGTACATCAAAGTAATAAAACCAGAAATAAAACCCCCTTTCCCAAGTGTAGCTCCGGACTCGGTTGATTTCTGCATGAAGATGGCGCTGACCGGTAGAGAATAGGTCCGCTGGAATAAAGTTGGGATAAACTTGGAATAATGTTAGAATAATGGGAATAAAGCTGGAATATGTAGAATAGCAGAAAACCAAAAGATCGCATGGAAGATTTTCGGGACTGTGACTAAACCGAGGGTTTGAAGAATGGACTATACTCTCGAGGGTTGGAAGAATGGACTATACTCTGGAATGGGGTCTCTGCGACTAAGCTGGAGTGGTGGGAAAATGGCTTGCTGCTCTCTATGATGGAGAAGAAGAAGCCAGAGAAGAAGAACACTGGGGAAAAAGAATTGCAGATGGCTCCTCACTGATCCACCGAATACCCCTATTTATAGGTTTTCCTTGCCCTGCTCCCAACCCACTCCATGGTTCCATCGTTGCAACGACCCACTCCACTGTTAGAACAACACGCTCCTCGGTTGCAACCGAACAATAGAACCCCGCTCCACCGTTTGCACCATAGCTCGGGCTCCCATCGATCTCCAGCTCATCCGGTGATGCTCCATGCTCCAAAACCTTCCTCCAGGTTCGGTTCAATCCCGGTTCTGTCCACCCAGCACATGGCTCGGACCACATTTGGTCCAAACCGAAGAACTCTCCCAAACCGTGAAGACCTTTCGGTGACGAGGAAAAGTGCACCGCCATCTTCTCCGGCCGGCGGTGGTCGTGGTAGGTGGTCCGGTAGCATGAAACGGTGGTGAGGTGAGGTTCGGCCAAGAGAAAAGAAAAATTGAGAATAGCAGCCCCTTTGGAAGAGATATTTCCAGCCACCGAGGCTTCTCCGGCCAGTGGCGGGCATGCCGGCGACCTCCTCGACGGTGGGGGCGGCTCTCCAGTGAGTCTCGGTGTGTTTGAGGCATGGCGGTCCACGGCTCTGCTTCCGTGGACTGCGTCAATCGCGGATCGCGGTCTATGAATCATTTGGTGGACCGAGAAACCGGTCCGCTATGGACAGGCTACTTTAAATTTAGTGCAAATTCTTAGTTAATTGCCTAGAAATTCATTTTTTGCCCGTTCTGAGTCTGATTCGAGTGCCGTTCGCACCGTTGGACTTCTAAAATTGGGCTCTCCATGTTGGTGATATTCTTTCCTATAAATGACATATAAAAGTATTAATTTTGAAGGAATAATGATATTTTAATATTAAATTAATACTTTTATATTTATGCTTAATGTAGTTATCAAGTACCGCCTCCTCTAAATCCACCGGTCTCCTCCAAATCTGCCATCCTTCTCCAAATCTGTTGGCCCACATCCTCCGCCTCGCCTTCAAGTACCGCCTCCTCCAAATATGCCGGCCTCCTCCAAGTCCGCCGGCCTCCACCAAATCCGCCATCCTCCTTAAAATCCGCCGGACTCCTCTAAATCCACTGGCCCCCATCCTCCGCTTCGCCTGTGAGCTCGACATCGAGGCCCACGTCCTCCACCCCATTCCGCTCTGATTCTCTGTTCCACGGTCACAGGTGGAAAGACTTGCATAAATCCAGATGTAAAAACAGTTTGCATTGATCTCAAAGTTGAAGGTTTAGGATTTAAAAATAATAATAATAATAATAATAATAATAATAAATAAATAAATTTTCATGTATATCATACTTGGTTTCTAAGTCTTGTAAGCTTATAAAATGGCATCCCCTCTTATATTTGGTTAATAATGAAGATGAATTTTTGAAGAAAAAAGGTGTTCTTGGTTCTGCCTCCGTTAGGAGTGGGCATGAAGCCCGTTTATTCCTTTGCCTTTGGGCGTCGAGGGGTGTGAGGCCTTAGTTATCCCCTTTCCTATCGAATCCCCCTCTAGGTCTTAGAGATTTTCCTTTACGGCCCTAGGTAGCCATTTGGGTAGGATGTCCTACACTCTGCATGTAGTAAGATGGGTGGGATACGCTAGACTACATGTAGTGGGATGGGTGAGATGCCCTATAAGTGAGAGGTCTTTTCGTGAATGTATGTCCCTAGTCCTAGAGCGTCTAATTTTCCTACCCTCCATCCCCATTGTTCTTTCACCACCCCATTACAAAAAAAATCAAAAGAAAAAAGGTACCATAATCTAGGAGACTTCTAGGCTAACCATCGATCCAAGCCCCCCATCTATCCCACATCAATTTGGTATCAGAGCCGGAAAGGATTAGGGCTTGAAAAAAAATAAAAAATAAAAATTGCAGCATCGAGCCTGACTCGACAGAGTCGAGTTTTTCCCATCCCAGGGGAATGATAGGGACGTTAAAACCCATCCAAGTGTTTTCCTTTTTTTTCAGATTTTTTTATTTTAGTTTAAATTTTTATCCCAGCTATTCTTTTTATCCCGTCTATTCTCATTTTATTCCATATTTATCCCCGACTTATCCCTAGCTATTCATATCTTCTTCTTCCACCCAACCCCAAGCAGTTTCCTCCCGGATCCACCGCTGGCGACCTCGTGCTGCCACCGACCCTGCCCCTAGCTGCTCCCTCCCTTCCAGAAGACCAATGCTAGAGCCGATCGTGCCGCCTGGTCGCCCTCCGCGATCTAGAAGACCATGGCTCGAGCCGACTGCTACTGCCCATCCAGATCTGCCGTCTGCTCGATCTCCATGGTCTGCAACTCCGCCTCGTCCGGCGGTGCTGCCGCCACCCTTCACCTTGCCCGGACTCATCCGCCCACCGCTGTTGCCGATCATCGCCACCGTTCATGAACATCACGTCATCTCCCAATGGCCCCGCCACCCCCTCGTCACCATCCATCTCCTCCACTGGTTGCTATTTTGGGATGCGATCCTTGGGCGGAGCTTCGGCCATGATTTCTGTGACATCGCAAAACCCCAATAGAATCGCAGCAGCATCACAAGCTCTGCCGGCCCGTCCGCCTTCAGCCTTGCTTGCGAGTACCGCCTCCTCCAAATTATCCATCCTCCTCCTAATTCGCCGGCCCACGTCCTTCGCCCCACTCGTGAGTATCGCCTCCTCCAAATCCGCCGGCCTCCTTCAAATCCACCATCCTCCTCCAAATCCATCGGCCCACATCCTCTGCCTCGCTTGTGAGCTCAACATCGAGGCCCATGTCCTCTGCCCCATTCCGCTATGATTCTCTATTCCACGGTCACATGAGAAAGGACTCGTACAAATCCAGATAAAGAAACAATTTACACGGATCTCAAAGCCAAGGGTTTAGGATTCAAAAAATAAATAATAAAAATAAATAAATAAATTTCTATGTATATCATACTTGGTTTCTAAGTCTTGTAAGCCTATAAAAAGGCATCCCATCTTGTATTTGGTTAATAATGAAGATAAATTTTTGAAGAAAAAAATATGTTCTTGGTTTTGCCTCCGTTAGGAGTGGGCATGAAGCCCATCTATGCCTCCACCTTCGGACGTCGAGGGGTGTGAGGCCCTAGTTATCCCCTTTCCCATCGAGTTCCCCTCTAGTTATTAGAGATTTTCTTTATTATCCTAGGTAGCAATTTGGGTGGGATGCCCTAGGCTCCGCATGTAGTGAGATGGATGAGATGCGCTAGGCTACATGTAGTGGGACGGGTGAGATGCCCTAGAGGTGAGAGGTCTCTTCGTGAATGTAAGTCCCCAGCCCTAGAGTGTCCAATTTTCCTACCCTCCATCCCCATTATTCCTTCACCATCCCATTACAAAAAAAAATAAAAAGAAAAAAATGTACCCTAATCTAGGTGACTTCTAGGCTCCCATTGATCCTAAACCTCCCATCTGTCCCACATCAATTTGGTATCACAGCGGGAGAGGATTAGGGTTTGAAAAAAAAATAAAAAATAAACATTGCAACATCTAGCTTGACTCGACGAAGTCGAGTTTTTCCCATCCCTGGGAAATGATGGGGACATCAAAATCCATCCGAGTTTTTTCCTTTTTTTTAGATTTTTTTATTTTAGTTTAAATATTTATCCCAGCTATTCTCTTTATCCTCGCTATTCCCATTTTATTCCATATTTATCCCTGACTTATCCCTAGCTATTTGTATCATCTTCTTCACCCCAACCACAAGCTGTTTCTTCCCGGATCCAATGCTGGTGATCGCGCACTGCCACCGACCCTGCCCCGCAGCTGCTCCCTCCTGTCTAGATGACCCACGATTGAGCCGACCGTGCCACCCGGCCGCCCTCCATGATTTGGAAGACCCATGGCCTGAGCCAACCGCTGCAGCCCATCATGATCCACCGTCCACTTGATCTCCATGGTCCGTGCCTTCGCCTTGTCAGGCTGTGCTGCCGTCACCCTCCACCTTGCCCGGACTCATCCACCCAATGCTGCTGTCAATCATTGCCACCATTCACGAACATCACCTCATCTCCCATCAGCCCCACCACCCCCTCGTTGCCTCCATCTCCATCACCGCTTGCTAATTTGGGATGCGATCCTCGGGTGGAGCTTCGACCATGATTTTCGTGACATTGCAAAACCCCAGCAGAATCACAGCAGCACCACAAGCTCCGCCGGCCCGTGCACCCTCCGCCTCGCCTGCGAGTACCGCCTCCTCCAAATCTGCTAGCCTCCTCCAAATCTACCATCCTCCTCCAAATCCGCCGGCCCACATCCTCCGCCTCACCTGCGAGCTCGACATCGAGGCCCAAGTCTTCCACCCCATTCCACTCTGATTCTCTATTCCACAGTCACAGGAGGAAGGACTTGCACAGATCCAGATGTAGAAATAGTTTGCACAGATCTCAAAGCTGAGGGTTTAAGATTCAAAAATAATAATAATAAAAATAAATAAATAAATTTTCATGTATATCCTACTTGATTTTTAGTCTTGTATGCCTATAAAATGGCATCCCCTCTTGTATTTGGTTAATAATGAAGATGAATTTTTAAAGAAAAAAAGGTGTTCTTTGTTCCGCCTCCATTATGAGTGGGCATGAAGCCCGTTTATGCCTTCGCCTTCAGGCATAGAGGGGTATGAGGCCCTAGTTATCCCCTTTCCTGTCGAGTCCCCTTCTAGTTATTAGGGATTTTCCTTTATGTCCCTAGATAGCGATTTGGGTGGGATGCCTTTGGCTCCGCATGTAGTGAGATGGGTGGGATGCGCTAGGCTACATGTAGTGGGATGGGTGAGATGTCCTAGAGATGAGAGGTCTCTCCGTGAATGTAAGTCCCCAGTCCTAGAGTGTCCAATTTTCCTACCCTCCAACCCCATTGTTCCTTCACCACCCCATTACAAAAAAAAATCAAAAGAAAAAAAGGTACCCTAATCTAGGTGACTTCTAGGCTCACCATCGATCCTAAACCCCCCATTTGTCCCATATCAATTTGGTATCAGAGCGGAAGAGGATTAGAGTTTGACAAAAAAAAAAAAAATTGCAACATCGAGCCTGACTCGACGGAGTCGAGTTTTTCCCATCCCAGGGAAATGATGGGGACATCAAAATCCATCCGAGTTTTTTCTTTTTTTTTTGATTTTTTTATTTTAGTTTAAATTTTTATCCCATCTATTCTCCTTATCCCCGCTATTCCCATTTTATTCCATATTTATCCCTGACTTATCCCTATCTATTCATGTCATCTTCTTCCACCCAACCCCAAGCCATTTCTTCCCGGATCCATCGTTGGAAACCTCGTGCTGCCACCGACCCTGCCCCGCAGCAGCTTCCTCCTGCCTGGAAGACCCATGGCTGAGCCGATCGTGCATCCCAATCACCCTCCATGATCCAGAAGACCCACGGCCCGAGCCGACAGCTGTAGCCCGTTCAGATCTGCCATCCGACCGATCATCGGGGTCTGCACCTCCACCTTGTCCGGTGACGTTGCCAGCACACTCCGCCTCACCCGGACTCGTCCGTCCACTGCTGCTACCGATCGTCGCAACCATTCACGAACATTGCCTCATCTCCCATCAGCCCTGCCACCCCCTCGTCACTGTCCATCTCCACCACTGCTTGCTGTTTCGAGATGCGATCCTTGAGCAGAGCTTCGACCATGATTTTCATGACATCGCAAAACCCCAGCAAAATCACAGCAACAACGCAAGCTCTGCCGGCCCATCGGCCCTCCACCTTGCCCTCGAGTACTGTCTCCTCCAAATCCACCGGCCTCCTCCAAATCCACCGTCCTCCAAATCCGTCGGCCCATGTCCTCCGTGAGGCATCATACTTATAAAAAATATGGCATGAATGACTGAAGCAAATAAGTTAATTAAAACTCTAAAATATATGATCTAATTCCAGTCATAGTGGAGTCATTAAGATGCATTAAAGAAGACTAGACTAGAAGGCTTATATGCTTCGCAGTGCAAATCTGAATTAAGTTAATGAACTAGGACCTATAACTAGAAGAACCATCTAATAAGGACTATACCCTATTCAAAAGTTCAGACCACAAGAGGAAAGGAAAGGGTTTAGATACCAATAATGACTCTCCAATAACCTTACACTAGGTTCACTCCTTCACACTCAGAATTGGTGACTAACTAATCAAGCCAACCCACCCTTGGAAGTAGAGGTTCCTGCTGCTAAGTTGAAGGCAAGGATGACTTCATCCTGGACTAGATACTCCTTATGATCCTGCAAGAACAACCATTAGTATTGTGGAGGAGATGAAAGATAGTATGGAATAGAAATAATGGAAGGGAGGGAAGTAGAGGATTGTTGGTGATCTTGGTGGAGTGTGGCCGGTTGCTCTTGAAGATGAGGTAGGCATCAATGGAAGAAGAACTTTTGCTGGAATTTGAGAACTAAAGCACTTGGTTGAGTCTCTCACTCAATCCCTCACAGATGGCATTTGCAAACACAAATGGTGATAAGAAAATTATGGATTGCATTCATTCAAAAGCATTCTTTTACAAAGAGATTAGGGGCATATTTAAAACCTTCTAAGCCCTATTTGAAATTCAAATTTTACATGAAAAGAGGGGAAAATGTAGTTACAAATTTGAATTTCAAAATTCATGAAAAGGGGGTACCAAATGTGAAAATCTGCATGCATGGGTGAAAAGTGTCTAAATCTGAAAATCTTCATATATGGGTGCCAAGTGTCCAAATCTGAAGTTCTACATGCATGGGTGCCAAGTGTCCAAATCTGAAAATCTTCATATATGGGTGCCAAGTGTCTATTCTCTTGGATAAGGTGTCTTGGTGAGGTGGCTTCAATTAAAGCTTCATTCCATCCAATGGCTCTTATTTCATACACCCTTGATTTGAAGATTTACTTAATGTATCTTTGGTTCATCCCTTGGTCCAATTATATGCTCTCTTGGTTGGACTTGACTTAAGCTCAAAAGAAAAATTACAACTCAATTTGGACTTGAGTACATTTGACTATTACAACTCAATTGACCCAAGGCTTCAAGACCTAATACTTTGCAAGACTCAAACATAAAATTCATGGTACAAGAAGACTTAACTAGACTCAAGACTCGGACTAGGAAGAAGTTAACAAGGTTGGAACTCAATCTGCAATCCATAAGAAATTGGTGTTGACTAGGTTTGATTGAAGTCTTCTTTTAACCTTGGTGCCCGCACCAATTCCCCTATGGTGGGAAGAACTCGACTCTGTTGAGTAGGGATCTATTTTACTTTGGTAGTACTCTAATAAGTCTGGGTTGATTCTTTGTAGATCTTCTGGAGTAATCCATGAGTCTTCGGACTCAGGTCAACCTTGCCAATGAACTAAATAGCATTGGTAACCTTTATTCCCGATGGTGATGGCTTGGTCATCCAGACTATGCTCAATCTTATCTCGCTGTTCTGGTAGAACTGTTGGTGGTCACTCAGGGATAGATTCACTCTAAATAATTGGCTCAGGCTCAAATGGCTCACTAGGTATCATTTTTGGCTCCTTATACTCTACTAGGTCTGAAACATTGAAAGTCGAGTTGATGCCTAAATCAAATGGTAAGTCTAGCACATATGCATTAGATCCTATTTTCTTTATAACTTTAAACAGACCTACATTGCAAGCATGCAATTTTTTTAAGGTTGCTGGTGGGAACCGTTCTAGTCTAAGCCTTATCATAACATAATCTCCTTCAGTGAATTCTTTGACTCTCCTATATGAATTTGCCATATGCTTATAAGTTTCATTGCTCAATTGGATCTTTTTATTAATTTCTTTATGTACATCCCTAATATGATGTGCATATGATTCAGCTGATTCAGAAATTCGAGCTTGTGTGGGTAAAGGAATAAGATCTAAGGGCTTCCTAGTTTTGTAACCATGGACCACTTCAAAAGGACTCTTCCCAGTAGATCTATTGATTGAGCTGTTGTAAGCAAATTCAGCACGAAAGAGTAAGAGATCCTAATTTTCCGTATTGTCACCAACTAAACATCTTAGCAGATTTCCTAGACTCCAGTTGACTACTTTAATTTGGCCATTAGTTTGAGGATGATAGGCAGTGAAAAATTTCAGTTTGGTTCCTAACATATGCCTGAGGGTCTTCCAAAAGTAGCTAGTGAACCTAACATCTCTATATGATACAATGGTTTTAGGTAAACCATGTAGTCTAACCACCTCATCGAGAAAAAGTTTGGCCATTCTAGAAGCATCTAGGGTTTGAGAACATGGGATGAAGTGAGCCATCTTAGAAAATCGATCAACTATAACATAGATGGAATCATGTCTTCTTGAGGTTTTTGGGAGTCCTAGTACAAAGTCCATACTAAGATCCTGCCATAGACAAACAGGGACTGGTAAGGCATTGTATAGACCAGTGTTTTGCCTTTGCTATTTGGCAACAGCACATGTTTGACATTGAGCTACAAATTAGGCCACATTCCTTTTAAATCCAGGCCAAAAGAATTGGTCTTCTACCACTAAGATGGTCTTATTTTTACCAAAATGACCTGCTAGGCCTCCAGCTGAACTTCCCAAATCAAAAACTCTCTAATAGAATTCGGGGAATACACAGTTAATTTTCATTGAAAAGGAATCCATCTAGGAGAGTATAGTCACCATGTACACTAGATGGTTCTTGTTGGAGGGATTGATAGATATCACCAAAGTCTGGACACTTAGGATACTCTTCTTTCAGTCTATCAAACCTTACAACCTCGGTACTAACTGAGGACAAAAGCATGGATCGTCGGCTTAATGCAATGGCAACCTTATTTTCAGACCCAGCACGGTGTTTTAAAACAAAGGTGTATGCCTGAATGAATTCCACCCATTTCCCATGCCTAGGGTTCAATTTCTTTTGAGAATTAAAGAATCGTAAGGCTTCATGATCGGAATAAAGAACAAATCTCTGTGGTTGTAAATAGTATCTCCAATATCTCAAAGCCTGAACTATCACATACAATTCCCTATCATACATCGAATATCTCATCCTTGCCTCATTCAATTTCTCACTAAAGAATGCCACTTGATGACTCTCTTGACTCAAAACTCCTCCAATTCCTACTCCAGAGGCATCACAAGCAACCTCAAATACCTTTAAAAAAATAAGCAACCTCAAAATAGGTGCTTGTGTCATTTTTTTCTTTATTTCCAGGAAGGCTCTATCGGTGAGTTTTGTCCATTCAAAGGTTCCCCTCCTAATGCAGTCGGTAATGGGTGCAACTATTATGCTAAATCCTCGAATGAATCTCTTATAGAAGGTAGCTAAACCATGGAAACTATAAACATCATAGATGCTTTTGGGTACGGACCACTCGACTATGGACTTGACCTTTTTGGGGTCGGCAGACACCCCTTCAATGGTGACAACAAATCCTAGAAAGATAACTCTATGGTTCATAAAGTCAAATTTCTTGAGGTTGGCACAGAGACTATCTTGTCTAAGGGCTTGGCAAACTAGTTTCAGATGGTTCAAATGGTCTTCCTTAGTTTTACTGTAGATGAGAATGTCATCAAAGTAGACCACTACGAACTTATCAATGAATGTCCTTAAAAACATGATCCTCATTAAGGTACTAGGTGCATTGGACAGGCCGAAAGGCATCATAACCCACTCATACAAGCCATCTTTGGTTTTGAAGGTAGTTTTCCATTCGTCCCCGGGCTTGATTCATACTTGATGATAGCCACTCTTAAGGTCAATTTTGGAGAATATTTTGTCTCCGGCCATCATATCCAACATGTCATCTAAACAGGGAATAGGAAAATGATACTTAATGGTAATCTTATTTATGGCCCTGCTATCTACACACATTTTTCATGTGCCATATTTCTTAGGGGTCAGAAGGGCTGGTACTGCACATGGGCTTAGGCTCTCTCTAATGAATCCCTTTTGAAGAAGCTCTCCAACTTGACGTTGTAACTCAGAGTGTTCTGTAGGGTTCATTCTAAAATGGGAAAGGTTTGGTAAAGTTGATCTTAGGATCAAATCTATGGCATGTTGAACATCTCTTAAGGGTGGAAGATGATTAGGAAGGTCTTCAGGAAAGATGTCTTGAAACTCCTCTAGAAACCTTAACACTTCCTTGGGTTTTTCCTTATGGGGCTGGTCCTGATTTTCTTAGTTGCTAAAATCCAAACAGGTGAACCATTGCTAAGCTCTTGCTCTAATTCTTTAGCAGTGATCATGTTTATCCCTTATTTCTTATCCCTCAAGTGACTTGATCCCCTCTTAACTTGGTCCCAAGGTGGTGAGGAATTGATTACAATCTTCTTCCTATTATGGGTGAAAGAACATGAATTAGATCGACCATAGAGTATAGCATCATGATCATACAACCATGGTCGGCCTAATATGATGCTGCTAAGTCCCATTGGAAGAACATCGCACCAAACCTTTTCTTGGTATGATTAGAACTAGATTGTGACCTGGCACCTAGACTTAATGGGAATTGAGGTTGAATCTATCCAGGATACCTTATATGGATTAGGATGGGGCATAGTGGGTAATCCTAGGTTCTTGAGTGTATTGGTTGATATGGCATTGACGTAACTGCTACTATCTAAGATGACCTTACACACCTTTTCTCCTATCATGATAAAGGTTTGTAGGATACAAGTCCTACGCCAATTTTCTTGCTCCTTACTCTGGGACAAGATACATCTCACAACTCCTAGGATTTCTGATGAGTTGATGATCTCTTCATCCCCTTCATACTCATCAGCTAAACTCACACCTACCTCATATACCTCTTCTTCCTCCTCACAATTTTCTAGGGGTTCAGTAACTTCTTCTTCTAATTCCCCTATGTGTAATGCTTTAGTGGGACATTTGGTTGCATAGTGACCTATCTTGTGGCACCTAAAACAATGGACATTTCCTTCTCTTCAAACCTCAGGGCTCTTTCCTTTATCTTCTCTTCGAACTAATGGAGTAGCAGGACTGAGTCTATTGGTTGTACTTGGGCTTGGACTTGGTCTATTTCCAGGGGGATTAATCCTATTGGGTTCAGGTTGGTGAAATAAAGGTTGCCTTTGGAATCTCTCACAATCCCTAGCAACTTGGTAGGCCTGGTCTAGGTCATGGACTTCTCTCAAAAATAGTTCTCTTTGGATCTTCTCATGTAGACCTGCTCTAAACCTAGACAAGGTTGCCGCGTCAGACTCAACCACGTTGCATCTCATCACGAACTCATCAAACTTGGTAACATATTCATACACTGTCTTATTCCCTTATGTTAATCATTATCATTGATCCAAGAGTCTCTGTTCATAGGACATTGATAAATACTTCTTCCTACATTTCACCTTCATAGCTCTCCAAGTGGCTATAGGTATGTCACCTCTCTATAGGCTCATGCATTCAATGTTACCCTAATACAATCTAGCCTGACAAACCTATCTAAGTTTGGCAAACTTAAATTTCATATCTTCCAACATTTCATACCAATCAAAATATTGGTCCATATCACCCTCCCAGTCTATATACACCTTAGGGTCCAAGTTTCCATCAAATATAGGTGCATCTAGATAAATATTTCTAAAGGCCCTTTCATCCTAGTCAACATAATCATGGTGAACTCTCCTTGGATGTGGGTCAGGAGTATATTCTTGGCATTGGACTCTAGGATGGACAGGTGGCAATTTGGGTGATTGTGGCTCTATAGGGGCCAAACGGCCATCTTCAAGGGTTCCTATTCTCTTTGCCATTTGATAAAACCTAGTGTTCAATTGCTTTAACTGCTCAGTCATAGTTCTTATAAGGATTTCTAGATTAGGATCCATGGAAGAACTGGGATGGTCAAGTAAATGCTGATAGGGAGTTCCTGATCTAGTTGTCATGTGCACACAGACTCAAACTTAGGCTAGCGGTTTGCTAGACCTAGAGTCCAAAACAAATGTTAGGTCAAGATGGCAATCTTGGTTGTATTAACTTGGCACCTGGCCAGGTAAGTGTAAGATTAGTGGAGGTCCCTCTTTGCTTGCCTTAGACACCAATTTGAAATTGGCCAGGTAAGTAGACCAACCCACCTTCCTTCGGGCTCTTGTCCCTGAACCACTTGCCTAGACACTAGATACATAAGCACACACAAGCAAGTTATCTAAATTGACTTGACACTTGGTTCGACCCGACCTTGTGGGTGTCCCGGCTCACTAGGGCAAATTAAGTGTCTGCTCAGTTTTAATTAAGGGTTGGGTCCGATATGCAGTGTAGTGATTTTGGGCTAAGGACAGGTGATGAAATCTTGCCCCCATGTCATATTGATGCCCTTAGATTGATTTTCCTTGAGATGGTTCAAACATGCATATGAACCCTAATATCAACAACAAAAATTTTGTGTGTTGCAGTTCAAAGTAGGGCTAAGAAGTGTTATGTAACAGTCTCAGAAAAATTCAAAAAATTCACAAAAGACTGTTAGCTTATAGATGATATGCCATATGAAAGGAAATTTAAAAATAAAATTTATGCTATGCTGAGCAGATCCCGAAATTTAGATAATGTAAAAGGAATTGTACAGAATATACAAGAATTTCAGCAACAATAATGTAGTTCAAGAATTTTCATTTTTTCTATGATTTTTTTTCGTAGATAAAATTATGTATGATGATAGATAACTTAAAATGGATTAGGAAAAAAATTACTTCAATGAAAAATTAACTACTTTTTTTATAGTTTTATATGAATTACAGTCAGCCTACTTGGAAATACAGCAAGCAGAAAATAGAAAGTCCTAAGTACAGAAATTCAAAAATATGACCTAACATGCTCTTTATTTTCTTCCTCATGGATCAATCAGAATGGCACCCCAACACGCCTTAGGAGATTCCCATGGAATGGAAAGAGGGGGTCTTGAAATCCTACTTTTCTCCTAAGACCGGACGGCCTGGTGAAGCACCCGATCGAAGAACTTAAAAAACATAACCCTAACCTGAAAGTAAACATGTAGGTGGTTTGACAAGATCCTACACTAGGCATGCAAACATCTGTGGGAGCAGAATGGATTTTAAAACATTTTTTTAAAATTCATGCAGCGAAAATCTGCTCCACCAGGAACTAATCTAAATCTAGTTACATATAGGCATGTATGGTCATATAAAATATTTGTAAAATATTAAACAATTAAGTCTATCCATGCATGATTAAAAAATTAATTTTTCATACCTTTATTCCACCTGGAATAACTCTAGAATAAACCTGGAATAGACTGGAATAACTGGAATAAAGTTATTCCAGTCGTCTTCCTCCTTGGAACTCTATTTTTGGCTTGCAAAACGTCATCGGAACACCTCCTTCCGGACCTCCGTTTGCTCCCAGATTTGAGTAGCAGCAACTTGGACAAGTCTACTTCGATTTTCAACCAATAACTGCAACCAAATGTAAGGCAAAAAATTATAATAAAACACCAAAGTCTGCTGCCAGATTTTTGCAGCAGAACTGGGCAGCAGACTTTGGCTTTCATTTTGGAGTAGCTGGGGCGATCCCGGTCTGCGTAGCTTGCTCCTAGGAGTAGAAGGATACTCACTCTAGAGGGGAGACATGCCCGGGGCTCTCGGATCCACCTCCATGCACGGTGCTAGCCGCTGGAAGAGGGCTTCACGGTCATAGGAATTCTGCAACAGGGAAGAACTTGAGCACTTGAAACAATGGGATTTAAAGCCTTGTTTCTCTCCCTCACAAGCTCCTAAACCTAGTCCCGAAGCTCTCCACTTAAGCCTTTCAAAGAAGAAGATTGCCAAAAGAGTTTTATTGATTTCCCTTGGATCTCTCACGGTGGATCAAAACTTCTCACGCTGAAACCTAACTCTCTTTGAATAGGTATGGCTGGTGTTTATATAGGCTGCAGGGAGAAGTGAAAAACGGAGAGGGGGGGAGGCCAAAAGGCATCGGCTGCAAATCTCCAAATTAACAGCCATTAATCCCAGATTAAACATGGATTTAATGCCAAACGGTGGAGGGAGAAGAAGAGACGCGCGGAGGGTTTGGCCTTCCATCGCTTGGACTTCCTTTCCATTCAAGTGACCGTGTAAAACGGTCCAAGGAGTAAAAAAAAAAACAACGGTCCAACCACTTAAACCGGTCCATCATTTCAAATAACCGGTCCAAGCAAAAATTATGGTTCAAACCGTTGGTTCAATCCAATTGAACCGGTCCGAGCCCAATAAAATTGGTTCAATTGGTTCACAACCAATTGAAGGCCGAAACGAACTCCGAATTAGTTCAAAACTGATTCAAAAAAAACCTGGCGCATGCTGGTCAGCCCGGAATAATTTCCAGTTGACACAGACAAGGGCAAGATGGGGAAAAGAGTTCTCAAAAATACCATGACCATAAAACCGAGACGATTCCCAATCGTAATTGGTATCCGGATCAGAGAGTTATCCTCTGTGGTGTGTGACTCATAGGTTCGAACCTAAACGGTAGCACTAGAACAATTTTAGTACCCGCACAGGAAATCATCTAGCAATGGGTCCCGGCATCCAGATAGGTCGAAGATGTGGGAGCAAACTATCGAACCTCTGGCATATGGTTACCGTATAATTCATCCCTTTGACCTCTAATGCTCATGACGACAGAGATTGGACTACCAACCCAGACTGAGTCAGTCGACTACGTGTCTCAACCTCGCAAGCCCAGTGACTCTTCACTAGGACTACCCCGGTCGAGGATTTGCTAAATTGTGATACTACGAGACATTCAATCCAAACTGTTTGGACAGGTCAATTCCATCTTGGTCCATCACTGCTCCACAAGTACTTGCCTGTACCCAGAAACCTTCCATCACCGGATTAAAAATCCGGGTAGTCCGGCACCAAAGCATAGGGAGTTGCTTGCAAGCTACCGTGATGACCTCAGGTCAGAGGGACACATATACCCATATCCAATCGTGAGTATCCCTTTGGCAGAAAGGGGCTGCACGGAGTCACGTTCAATAAGATATCACATATCCCACTTGCAGATCACATCAGTGTCACCACACTCATTTGGTCAAGAGGACAACCAAACGATGTGAACAACAACAACCTATACTTGATATATTGTCGTCCAGTACAATATATCCTTTAGTTGTGAACAGGGTTTAAGGACCACTCGATACATCCTCTCTGTATCGCAGTCAGTGTAGTCCTAAGGACTTCATCACATTGAAAGAGTTCATTTCAGGGAAATTTAATATGTGATGAGCTTGCTAAAAATATTTTATTAATTTAAAAAAATATATATATATACTGAGCACAACCGCCTTTAACCCAAGCGATTGGCTTTGGGACATAATTCCCAACAACTCCCACTTGTACTAAAGCCAATCAGAAGAGTATCTAATACCCATTTCCCATTTATAATAGTCGAACTCTTTTATTCCGAGGGCTTTAGTGAAGGGGTTGGCCAAATTTTCTTTTCCATCGATCTTCAGAAGATTGATGTCGCCTCGTTCCACGATCTCTCATACGAGGTGGTATCGCTGCAGAATGTGCTTGGTGCGGTGATGAGCTTTAGGCTCCTTAGCTTGAGCAATGGCTCCAGTGCTGTCACAGTACACCGGAACAGGACCATCTAGGGAAGGTGCCATCCCTAGCTCTCCAAGGAACTTCCGCAACCACACGGCTTCCTTTGCCGCATCTGATGTTGCAATGTATTCTGCTTCTCATA
Source organism: Areca catechu (assembly GCA_021397845.1). Taxonomy (NCBI): domain Eukaryota; kingdom Viridiplantae; phylum Streptophyta; class Magnoliopsida; order Arecales; family Arecaceae; genus Areca; species Areca catechu. The sequence continues at coordinate 124,334,428 of CM038040.1, read as the reverse complement.
CCGAGTTTGCAACAGTTGCCTGCTTAGAACTTTTCCAGCAGATCGCTCCACCATTCAGGGTAAATACAAACCCTGATACACTCTTGCTATCATCTCTATCCGACTGGAAACTGGAGTCAGAGTACCCCACAAGTTTCAAGTCAGGTTCTCCATAAATCAGCCATTGATCTTTAGTATTTCCTAAATACTTAAGGATGGACTTAACCACCTTCCAATGCACCTTACCTGGGTCAGACTGGTATCTGCTCACTACTCCTAGTGAGTATGCCACTTCTGGTCTAGTACAAGTCATAGCATACATGATAGAGCCTACTGCAGAAGCATAAGGTACTCTACTCATGCGCTCTCTTTCTCAGGAGTTATTGCACAATCCTTCTTGGAAAGAGTAATTCCAGAACCTATCGGGAGATAGCCTTTCTTGGAATTTTCCATGCTGAACAGTTTCAACATAATGTCAATGTACGTAGACTGGGACAGTCCCAAAAGCTTCTTAGATCTATCTCTATGGATTTTCATACCTAGTATGTAAGAAGCTTCACCCAAGTCCTTCATGGAGAACTGAGATGATAACCAGACCTTTATTCCTTGTAATGCTGCGACATCATTCCCGATTAAGAGAATGTCATCAACATACAGTACTAGGAATACAATCACAGAACCATTAACCCATTTATAGATGCACGGTTCTTCTTTGTTCCTAACGAAGCCATACGATTTGATACACCTATCAAACCGTATGTTCCAACTTCGAGACGCTTGCTTGAATCCATAAATGGACCTCTACAACTTGCATACTTTTGATTCATCTATGGATGTGAACCGTTCAGGCTGTATCATATACACCTCTTCTTCCAGCTCCCCATTTAGGAAAGCAGTTCAGACATCCATCTGCCAAATCTCGTAATCAAAATATGCTGCCAAAGCAAGCATGATCCGAATGGACTTGAGCATTGCAACAGGGGAGAATGTCTCGTCATAATCGATACCATATTGCTGACGATACCCCTTGGCAACCAGACGGGCTTTGTAGGTCTCTACCTTCCCATCTGCGCCCCTTTTACTCTTGAAGATCCATTTACACCCGATGGGTTTTATTCCTTCAAGCGGATCAACCAATGTCCAAACATTGTTGATTTTCATGTACTCCATTTCGGATTGCATGGCTCCAAGCCATGCCTTAGAGTCAGATCTCTGAAGTGCATCCATATAGGTGATCGGATCCTCATTGTTCTCATCGAGCTCAATGGGATCTCCATCCCGGACCAAGAAACCATGGTATCTGTCCGGCCGACACGGTATTCTACCAGATCTACTAATGGGTTCTGGGTGTGATTCAATCACAGCCAGTTTTACGATGTCCTTAGAGTGTGTAGGTTCTTCTATTGGCTGAACTTCATCAAGTTCAATCTTAGAAGCTATAGTTCCTTCTCCAAGGAACTCCTTTTCCAAAAAGATAGCTCTAAGAGCAACGAACACCTTTTGTTCATTTTCCAAGTAGAAGAAATACCCTTTGGTTTCCTTAGGATAACCAATGAATAAACACTGGTAAAACCTAGGACCTAGTTCGTCTGAGTCTAAACGCTTTACATAAGCCGGACAACCCCAGACCCGAAGGTGTGAGATTGAGGGTTTACGTTCATTCCACATCTCATACGGAGTGGAGACAACAGACTTAATTGGAACATTATTTAATAAGTAACAGGCCATTTGAAGTGCATATCCCCAAAAAGATAGCGACAGATTTTCAAAACCCATCATGGATCGAACCATGTCCAACAAGGTTCGATTCCTCCTTTCGGACACACCATTTAACTATGGTGTTCCTGGAGGAGTCCACTAAGAGAGAATTTCATTCTCCTCAAGATATGTCAAAAAAATACTAAATAAGTATTCACCACCTTGATCAGATCGAAGGGTTTTAATACTTTTTCCAGTTTACTTTTCTACTTCATTACGGTATCGTTTGAACATTTCAAATGATTCAGACTTATGTCTCATTAAAAAGACATAACCGAATCTTGAAAAGTCGTTTGTAAAAGTAATGAAATATTTGTATCCTTCTCTAGCACTAACTGACATCGGTCCACATACATCAGTATGTATTAGACTTAGAAGTTCTGTAGCTCGTTCACCCTTTCCAGTAAAAGGTGATTTGGTCATTTTACCAAGTAAACAGGATTCACAAGTGGGCAGAGATTCAGAATCACTGACCTCGAGGAGTCCGTCTCCTCGCATCTTGTTTATCCTGTTTTGGTTAATATGACCTAGCCTACGGTGCCAAAGATATAAATCATTGACATTATCTAACCTTGGGCATTTGCTAGAAGTGTACATTACACTAACAGGCCTTGATAGTACGTATATGCCATTATTTAATCTAGTTTTTATTATAACAGAGTTATTCAAAATAACATTGCAAAAATCTCCTTTTATTGATAGTTCAAAATCACAATTGACCAAAAGGCCTACAGAGATTATGCTCATAATGAAACTAGGACAATAGTGACAGTCAACTAGTTCGACAGTACAAGACTCAAAGACAAGACGCAGGACTCTGACCGCCAGTACTGGAACATGATTTCCATTTTCGATGCTCAGAAACTGTTCTCCATCTTCAAATCTTCTGCTAACTTGAAGTCCCTGTAACGAATTACAAATATGAATTGGACTACCAGTATCCAATACCCAGTTAGCAGTATCAACAATTGAGTAATTATAAGGTTTTATCATATAAATATCTTGTTCAGCAGACTTCTTCTTCCTCGACCTGTTCGGATCAAGGGACGCAATATAAAGAGGACAGTTCCTCTTCCAGTATCCCTTCTTCTTGCAGTAGAAACATTCTACAGAAGATTGATCAGCCTTATACTTCCTGGTCTGACTAGGGCCAGGAACATTCTGCACCTTCTTTCCCTTCTTATTTGTTTTCTTTTTCCCTTTCTTAAAGGGATGACGACCTCTACTTCCTCCCACTAAATTCACCACCCCCTTATTCAGTTGGTGGTCTTTCTCGAAAGTCTGCAGTAACCCCAAAAGACCACGGTAGTTGACTGCAGGCTTGTTCATTCTATAATGATCGAGAAAATCAAGATAGGAAGAGGGAAGAGAATTCAGGATCGCATCCTTGCCGAGTTGCTCGCGCAAGGGGCATCCGAGTTTGCCCAACTTTTCAATCCGCTCGATCATGTACAATACATGATCAGTGACTGAATCGCCATTCGGCATCTTGGAATTGTAGATGGCACAAGATACTTTGTACCGTTCTACATCATCCGGGGTGCCGAAGGATTCTGGTGTGGGCACCAGACTCAGAAGAAGACTTCAGAGCTCCATCTGGATCTCTGATTAACCTTGCCCGAAGAATTAGGGTTTTTGGTTTGTAATAAGAGTTGACTAGATCAACTTAATTTAGCTTGAGCCTACATTACCTGCGTTTTATTTTGTTGAGTCATGTTGACTCAGTAGTGGACTAGGGTTTCAACCTGGGATGTTACATTTTCTCCCAAGACCAAGCAAGTGGACACCACACTCCCAGTCACACTCCCAGTCCAGGGGGCGCCATATCTACATCCAGCAGCCTTTGGTCCCCACTCCACAGATAGCAACTCCCTTCTCTCATGCACCAGATGAGGAGAAGTCCACCAAGAATCCACAAATCAAGGGGCGGCCAAGACTTTCCCAAGAACTCCAAAGCAAAGATGGGAAGAAATTCTCTTGGAAGAAAACTTCAAGGGGGCGCCCACTACCTGCCAAAAACATCCAAAACAAAGATGGGAAGGACCTTGACTTAGGGAGGAAGAAAAGGAGGAGTCCAAAAGAGTTGATCCAGGGAAGGAAAAAATTTTTCTTGAAGATCCAAGCAAGGAGGCGCCATCTACCTGCCTTTTATAACCCAAATCCAATTTTTTTGGTACCTTGGCCGACCATATGTGAATGATTTGCCCTAATTTGTAGATCCCCTCCTTTAGTCCCACATGGGAAGATGTGAAACCCTCCACCCTTGTAAAGTCTTATAAATTAAACCCCTCTTGTAAGTTTAAATGAATCAGATGAATGAAAGAAATTTTTTATGAGCAAACTCGTGTTTTCTCTTTTCCGCACTTGCGTCCAGGTGTTGAGCTCCATGAGGGAGTAAATCCGGGTTCCCCTGGAACCTTGAGGAGGTGAGAGATCTCCAAAACCCCAAACCCTAGGTTAGCCACTCCACTCCCAAACCCTAGCCGCCATAACCCTTCTCTTTCCACCAAGCCCTAGTCTATTCCTCTTCTCACGGCCACCCTCTCCAAGTCCAGGCCGGCCACCAGCATCCAGCTCCAGTCCAGATACTTCAGATCTACAGCAATTCTAAGAGGAAGTCAGATCGGCCTTCAGGAGAATCCTGATTTCAGCAACTTCGGCTTTCAAGTTCTTCAACCTGGTAAAATTTTTTCTTGAGTTTCTAAATTCCATCATTTGTTCCTCTTCTTTCCCAGATCTTGAGTCCAGAAGAAGCCGACCAAACCATGAGACCAGTATTAGAGGATCCATTGCGAAGATAGCCGACTCCGAGGATCCCACAATCTGCTCGAGAGAGTTCTTCCACCAAAATCCTGAGAAGATCACTGTCTGGTTAGTAAACCATCTCTCCTCTCTATTTCTGTTCTGTTGAAAGTTCAGAGCGAAACCCTAGGTCTGGGAGTTTCTCAACCCCCAGCGATCCGTTACTTCTGAACTACTCTGATAATTTTGGTTCCTTCTAAACTGTGCTTTCAATCTTTACTTAGTTTCCTTCAACTTAGTTAGCTTTACCTTTGAGTCAAAGCCAATTTCTGAAAAAAATATATAAAAAAAAAAAAAACAAAAGAAAAAAAAATGAATTAATCTTAATTTTACTTCCGCATACATTTCTTTGTTCTTTGTTCTGCATCATTTTTGGTATCAGAGCCCTGTCTAGGGTTTCTGTTTGATTGCTTGTTTGAGTCCCTCTCTTTTTACTTTGTCTGCTCGAAGTAGACTCCCCAGGACGTCCGGTCCTAGGAACGAAGCGAGGTGCAAACCTCCTCTTCCCATTCCATGGGGTGTTCCTAGGGCGTGTAGGGGATCCGTTGGGTTACAACTTCGTAGCAGAAATTGTAAACGGGGAAGTGCTCTGTTTTCAGTCCGTAATTTACCTGTTGCAGGAATTGTTTCTCACTGCAAGTAACTCCAAATTCAGTGATTTTTGTTTTGATGAAACCAATATAATTAAAACTAATTTTCATAATTTTCTCATGATTTATTGGTTTCCGTACAATTTCTGAGAATTAAATTACTGCAACTCTATTTTTGTGTTCTGCAATCCATTTATTTTTGAGTGTTCATCTCTTAATTCAACTTAAGGGCATTTGAGCATCTAAGATAAGGGAAGGAGTTGATAACCTCTCCTTAGCCCAAAACCACCACCCCTTCATTCGAACCTAAGCCTTTAATCTAAAATTGATTAGACCTAATTTGCCCTAGTGGGCTAGGAACATCAACAAGTCGGGTAAAGGCTAGTGTTGAGTCACTTTGTCAGGTTACTCTGTATGTGCTTTGTACTCAGTGTCTAGAACGGTGGTTCAGGGATTCCATCCCGAAGGGCTTGTGTGCTGGTCCGCCTACCTGGCCAATCTCTGATTGGTGTCTAGGATTGGCACTCAGGGACCTAACACTCCCCTTACACCTGCCTGGCTGAGTCCTGAGTTACTATAGGCTAGCTTGCCACTCTGATTGGGCATCTAGTTTGGGCTCTAGGTCTAGTTAGCCCGTAGTCGTTCAGTTGAGTCTCATTTTGTGTGTTTGCTTGCATCATGTCTACCCGGAATGGAGTGCCCTACCAACCTGGTCAAACCCAACCTGATTTAGAGGCCATGGTTAGAGCTCTTACTGAGAGTATGAACAAATTAATTCAGGATATGAATGAGAATTTTGCCCAGCTTAGGGATCGAGTCCAAGTACTTGAGGAACCTAGGCATCGGAATTGGACTCCTGACCCAGATTTTAATGTGCCTCAACCTCACCCACACCAAGAGCCTAGAAGACCTTTATACCGAGATCCTGAACCTAATCATAGGAGGCCTGACCCAGAACCTGAGGATAGAGATGATAGGTTCATTCGGAACATTAAGTTAGATGCACCCACTTTTGATGGTAGTTTAAATCCTAAGGTGTATTCTGATTGGGAGGGTGAGATGGACCAGTACTTTGAGTGGTATGCTATGTCTGAGGAGAGGAAATTCAAGTTTGCCAAAATGAAATTAATACGTCAAGCTAGGTTATACTGGGGGAACATTGAGCTGACCACTAGAAGACGAAATGTAGAGCCCATAACCACTTGGCAGGGTATGAAAGAGAAACTTAGAGACAAGTACCTACCCATTTCATACCAGCAAAATCTGTTAGACCAATGGCAGACTTTGAAACAAGGGAACCGATCTGTTTCAGACTACATAACCACCTTTGATGAATACCTAATGAGATGTGATGTGAGTGAAGCCCATGAAGTCACTTTGTCTAGATTTAGGGCTGGGCTTAGGGAAGATATTAAGAGAGAGTTGTTTCTGAGAGAGGTTACTGACCTAGACCAAGCCTATCAGATTGCACTGAACACTGAGAAGTTTCAGAGAGGACCCATGCCATCTAGGGTTAGTACCCCAATCCCAAGAAATGGACCTAGCCAGGTTACCCCTAGCAAGCCTTGTTGGGTTCGGGAACCAGTGCGGAAGCGTGGATTTCAAAATTTATGAAACCAGGTCCGAACCCTAATCCCAAATCACCTTATTAGCAATTAAAACTATGACTACATGCATATCCAAATTTAAACATTGTTTAAATACTAACCTCAGATCGCTATTACCAGTCTGATGGAGAAATGAACTCCAAATTGAGTAGCCTCTTGAACACACCAGGCGTCCACTTGTCCGCCCTCCGATGGTGATCCACACGGGCAGATGATCAAGACACTGACTCCTTAATTGGGTTCCTTCCAATCAAGTTCTACCCTAAGAACTTGATATATGGGCTATTGGCTAGGACTCCTCTAGCCAAAACGGGACTAAACCTTCTCTCTTACCCTTCTCCTTGTCTTTTAGCAACTTTGGCCCCTTAAGACACTCTTGTCTTAAGAATAAGCCCTTGTCCTAAAATGAGACAAGGCTTGTCTTGGAGGGAGAAGAAAATTAAGACAAGATTGTCTTAATGTAAGAAAGAAAGGAGAGGCGCCTTCTTCCTTTACCATCGGAGAGTTTCTCTCTGACTCTCCTTCTGTTCTGAGATTCGACAGAGCCAAGGCTCTGTAAAGGAATCAAAGAAGAAAGAGAGGAGGGGGAAACAATCTTCTGGAGAGGGAGAAGAAGAAAAGAGGCAAGGCTTCGCTGTAGAAAAACTTGGAATAAATTTTACGGTGAAGCCTTCTTCTTAAATAGGCGACAGAGAGGTGCCTATCCATCTGGAATCACCTTCTCACGCCCCTCTCTCCCTTCTCACGTCCTTTCCCTTCATCTCATGGCCCTTGATTTAATCTCACAGCCTTTGGGATGGGAAGACGCAAGAAGAGTCGCGAGAAAACACAGAAGGGCGCGCGCAGAAGAGAGGAGTCGCGCCCCTTCGGTGTTTTCTTTCTTTCTTTCACGGTAATCCCCTTTTTTTGAAGAGTCCACGCCTAGGTGGACTCTCTTCCACGCCCTTTCAGCCAAAAAATGCCGATCCCTTTTCTTTTTTTCACGCAAAGACGCCATTTGGAGAGAGTCCACGCGCGCGTGGACTCTTCTCCTTGCGCGCGCGCGTGGGAAGAGAGGGGGAGGGGCTTAGGCGATGTGGGAAAGGGGTTTAGCCTCTTAGGTTAGCCCAATTGCTAGCCTACTGTTAGCCCAATGTTTTGAATCTTCAATTAGATTAAAACCGGAATGAATTTGGATCTAAAAAAGACCAAATCGGAACCCTAACTCGAATCCGATTCAAGTAGAAGCCATGGTTTGCAACACATGCTAGTGTGTTCATCTGCAAACGAGATTTAATTCCAAATTAAATCCTTGATTATCTGTCCTAAGTGTGTGACCCATTGGGTTCCATACCTAGCTAGCAGTGGGTCCGAGTGCAAGTTGACCTAATTTGATCAGAACTCATTCTAATCGATTTAGGTCAAATCGAGCTAACTCGAGTTAGTCAATTAGGACTCCTCCTAATTAGTGATCCAATTAAAACATTTAATTTGATCAACCCACAAGACAAGATTGACGTCTAGCAACGTATCATGTCTACCCGGAAGATATGGAAATTCTGGTGAAATTCCAAAACTACCCTTCAGTGGAAAGTTCCCGTACAATTCGATCCTTCAATCATCTTGCATCCCGAATATAACTATGGATATGGAAACATGTCAAAACCAGCTTATACTCATTCCCAGCTCAGTCATACACTAATGATTCAATTAATTCGATATTAGAAATCATTTCTAATATCTGTACTTTGATCAAAGATTTCTTGAATCATCATCTGACCTAATTTAGTTGTATGCAATCTCCTCCTACTAGATTGGATCAATTCTTGTTGACTTACTCATTACGTTCATATACAATTCACCATGCCCAGCATCAACCTCGTGCATGACCCAGTGTCATGATTGAGATTGAACCAAAGCATGGGTTCATGTACATAAGGTATTATGGCAGTCTCAGGTCATAGGACTACTTGTACAACTCCCACTATGAGAAACATTTATTGACATGCAGCTAAGGCTCCATTAGATGTTCTCAAACTGGATCTATTCAGTGAACTCATTCGCTAATGAGCATCCACATCCTTGTATTAGTGTCCCACACAAGTGACTGTGAGAGCAGTCACCCTTTTCAGCATACATAGGATGTGCCATCTAACCGGAAAACCTGATCCCCAACTCAGGGTTCCTATGACTAGGAATATTCTAGACTAGGGTTTTAAGGCCTTAGATCTCACTGGTATGATCACATCATAGCCCTACAACCATAGCCCTAATCTATGGGTTCATCATATAATGACACAGCGAATGATGAAAATTATTGCCTTTATTAACTTGTCAATTTACAATGGTCTGGGAGATACAAATATTGGCTTATAGGGCATAATCCTTTCAATCTCCCACTTGCACTAAAGCCAATCACTCTTATTCTTTAACCCCATACTATCGAGGTGGCGATCAACTCCCGCCTGTGGTAGAGCCTTAGTGAACGGGTCTACTATGTTGTTCTTTGTATCCACTCTATTGATGCAGACTTATTGTCTCTCGATTATCTCTCGGACAAGATGGAAGCGTCTCAGAATGTTCTTGGACTTGTGATGGGCTCTCGGTTCCTTAGCTTGAGCAACTGCTCCAGTGTTATCACAATAGAGTGGCACCGGTTCTCAATCTCAGGAACTACTCCCAACTCTGTGATGAATTCTTCATCCAGACTGCTTCCTTGGCGGCTTCACTGACAGCTATGTACTCTGCCTCGGTAGTTGAGTCAGCTACAGTCTGCTGTTTAGTGCTCTTCCAACTTACTGCTCCCCATTCAAGGTAAAGACATACCCTGAAATGGATTTACTATCATCTGGGTCTGATTGAAAACTAGAGTCTGAATAGGCTTCTAGTTTAAGATCAGATCCTCCGTATATAAGAAAATATCCTTAGTCCTCCTCAGGTACTTAAGAATATTTTTCACAGCCTTCCAGTGATCCTCTCCTGGATCAGCCTGAAATCTACTGGCTACACCCAAGGCATATGCCACATCAGGCCTGGTACATAACATAGCATACATAATCGACCCTATAGCCGAAGCATAAGGTATAGAATTCATTCTATTTCTTTCTTCAGGTGTCTTAGGAGACATCCTCTTAGAAAGACGTATGCCATGACCAATAGGTAAGTAACCTCTTTTACTTTCCTCCATGCTAAATCTCTTTAGCACCTGGTCAATGTACCTAGACGGGACAAGCCTAGCATCCTTCTTGATCTTTCTCTATAGATCTTTATACCCAGTATATAGGATGCTTCTCCCAAGTCTTTCATGGAAAACTGTTTCGATAACCACACTTTGACTGATTGTAACATTGGGATATCATTCCCATAAGAAGTATATCATCAACATATAGAACTAGAAACTATGGCACTCCCACTAGTCTTCTTGTACACACAAGGTTCATCCTCATTTTTGAAAAAATCAATTCTTTGACTGTTTTATCAAATCGGATGTTCCAACTCCTGGATGCTTGCTTTAATCCATAAATGGATTTCTTTAGCCTACATACCTGATTAGGTTTAGTCTCCAAGACAAAACCTTCGGCTGTGACATATAACCTCTTCCTCAAGGAAACCATTGAGGAATGCAGTTTTTACATCCATTTGCCAGATCTCATAATCATGATATGCTGCTATAGCAAGCATAATCCGAATAGATTTGAGCATGGCAACAGGGAAAATGTTTCATCATAATCTATTCCTGTTTTTGTCTAAAACCCTTAGCCACCAATCTGGCTTTATAAGTTTCAACTTGGCCATCTGCCCCAATCTTCCTTTTATAGACCCATTTACACCCAATAGGGTTAATACCTCTGGTGCATCAACCAAAGACCATACTTGGTTGACATACATGGAGTCCATCTCGGATCTCATGGCTTCCAGCCATTTGTCTGAGTCTCTACTCATGACTGCTTCCGTATAGGTTAGAGGCTCATCATTTTGAATGATTTGGGCTTCATTATTTTCAATTATGAACCCATACCTCTCAGGTGCCTGTCGCACCCTATCAGACCTATGGATAGGAGTGTGTTCAGGTTCTATATTAACTATGTTGTTACTTGACTGAGAAGTGTCTATTTGTTGAATCTCATTAAGTTCGATATTTCTACCAGTGCCCTTTTGTAGGATGAATTCCTTTTCCATAAAAGTGGCATGCCTACTGACCAAAACCTTTTGTTCAGTAGGTGGTAGAACAGATATCCTACTGACCAAAACCTTTTGTTCAGTAGGTGGTAGAACAGATATCCTATACTATCTCTAGGATATCCCATAAATAGACATTTGTCTGTTCTAGCATCTAGTTTATGTCAAAATTTCTTTTTACATAGGCTGGACATCCCCATATCTTAATATACTTAAGATTGGGCTTCTTACCTCTCCATAATTCATATGGAGTGCTAGAGACAGTTTTAGATGGTACTCTATTCAAGATATAAGTTGCTGTTTCCAAAGCATATCCCCAGAAAGAAAAAGGTAACTCCGTGAAGCACATCATGGACCGTACCATATCCATAAAGTACGATTCCTCCTTTCAGCAACACCATTTAATTATGGTGTGTAAGGAGGAGTCCATTCAGAGATGATCCCCTTATTTTAAGGTGATCAAGAAACTCAGTGGATAAGTACTCACCTCCTCTATCTGATCGGAGGATCTTTATACTTTTTCCTGTCTGTTTCTCTACCATACTTTGATACTCTAAAAATTTTCAAAAGCCTCGGATTTATGTTTCATTAGATACACAAATCCATACCTTGAAAAATCATCAGTAAATGTGATGAAGTATGAGTATCCACCATAGGCTTGAGTTGTCATAGGCCCACATACATCTGTGTGTATGAGTCCCAATAACTCTTTTGTCCTTTCTCCATGTCCACTAAATGGAGTCTTGGTCATCTTACCCATGAGACATGATTCACAAGTTCCTAATGACTCATAGTCATAAGGATCAAAGAATTTTTCTTTGTATAACTTGTTAATCATAGTCTCACTAATATGTCCAAGTCGACAATGCCAAAGTAAGGTATTGTTTACATCATCTCTTTTCGTTTGTTAGAAACATGAAAAATATTGTCATTAGTGGAAAGAGTTAATAGACCATTGCAGAATATGCCATAACATATAATTTCATTAGATAAAGAAATTGAGCAGCCACTGCTCATTACATTCATAGTATATCCTTGTTTAAGTAACAAGGGTACAGATATGATATTTCTAATGATTTTTGGCATATAGTAACAATTCCTTAGCTCCAAGATCTTCCCTGAAGGTAACTTCAAAATATAAGTCCCTACAGCTTCTGCTTGGATGGGGTCCCCTCCAGCACCGTAGAGCTCAAAGTTACCTTCCTTCAATACTTTAAGCCCCTGAAGTCCCTGCAATGATTTGCAGATGTTATGACCACAGGTGGTATCCAACACCCAAGTATTTGAAATGGAAGAATCCAATGACAAAATAGTATGAACTTCTTTCATACCTTTTGGTGCCTCTGATGCACCAGGCTTCACACTTGCAAGGTAAACCTTGCAGTTCCTTTTCCAATGACCCGGCTTGCCACAATGAAAGCAGGTCATCTGTCCGGAGGCCTTCTTCCTTTCTTCTTCTTAATGCCCCCTTTGGGATTCATCCTCTTACTGGAACCCCTTTTGCCTATCTTCTTCTTATCCACAAGAAGAACTGGAGCCTTATTTTTCTTTACATGGCTCTCTGCTGTCTTCAACATATTCAACAGCTCAGGCAAGGAAGAATTAAGTTTGTTCATATGGTAATTAAGAACAAACTGTGAAAATGACTCTGGGAGTGATTGCAAGATCAAGTCTTGATTCAACTCCCCATCCATTACAAACCTAATTGACCTAATCGAGTGATTAGATCAATTACCTTTAATACATGGTCTTGTACTGATGTACCTTCTGTCATCCTTGCACGGAACAACTGCTTAGATATTTCATATCTAGCAGTTCTACTGTGTTCTCCATAAAGCTCTTTTAAATTGAGCAGTATGGAGTTAGTATCCATGCTATCATGCTGCCTCTGCAACTCATTAGTCATAGAGGCAAGCATAACACACTTGACAGTAAGTGCGTCATTTTGCCACATATTATATGTGGTCTTCTCCTCTTGCGAGGCATCTTCCCTTGGTGGTTCCAAAATTGGGGTATCAAGAATATAGAAATTCTTTCTTGACTGAGTACTATTTTTAAATTTCTCAGCCAATCAACATAATTAGGCCCAGTCAATTTGTTGGCATCTAAAATGCTACGGAGTGAGAGTGAAGAGGCCATTTATCTACATTTAACAAAGAACAATACATAAGCAAACAACCATGAAATGACAATACATAATTAAATTAGGACTTTAATTTAATTATGTCTCCCACTATTTTATCGAGCATCATAACCCTCTATACGATGATCGAGAAAACCCTAATTAGTTTTTCTTAGTGGGGTTGAGATCCAATCCCTTATAAAAGACCTTGTGTGTACACAACAAATCTTATATAAGTTCATAGGTAGGAAAACTCTTTCCAATTGTAACCCGTACAATTCTCAACTTATCCCGGCCTCTAAAATATTAATAGCCTTGTATACACAACAAACTATAATATTTTAGTTAAGTAAGACCCTTCATTGCCATATAGTCATGACTTTAATAGTAATACCCTTGTGTGTACACAACAAAATATTACATTAAATCATGCCATAAACAAATAATTGTATTAGGCCAAAAATTGTGTTAGTCACCATATTAGGTCTTGTGTGTACACAACAAACCTAGTATAGATCGTAACACAATAATGACCTATCATGAAGGAAGGCCAATAATAGTATTTTAACACCAAGCATGTTAGTCAAGAATTAAATCAATCAGATCGGCCAGGCTAGTGGAAGAGATGTGGGGTCCCCCCGTTGCTTTCCTAGACACTAATTTAAAATTGGCCAGGTCAGTCAACGGAACCAATTAAAAACCACAATTCCCTTTACCTTCCCAGAACCACCTTTCTAGACACCGAAATGACTAATTATCCTCACGACTAATAAGCTTATCGGTTAACTATACTACCACTTAATATAATTTTAAGAGGGATTTATGCAATGCCAGCACATTCGATTAAAAGCTATCACATATATTATACATGCTTTAAACTAAGCAAATATGTGAAATGTGTGCCATCATACTAGGACAACCATTTACCACATAATGGATACACCATTATGCCAGGGCAACCTTATTTCAGTATGATGGCTCCAGGGCTAATCATATCTCTAAGACAATTAGGGTTTCAGTGGAAAACCCTAACTGGTGGCAATCATCAAACTCATGTTCAATCAAAGACATGCATTACATCAATATAAAAACTTTAACATGATACTACATCATGAATTGAACTGCATAAGTTTTAATCCTAATAAGGAGCTCTGATACCACTGTGGGTTCGGGAACCAGTGCGGAAGCGTGGATTTCAAAATTTATGAAATCAGGTCCGAACCCTAATCCCAAATCACCTTATTAGCAATTAAAACTATGACTACATGCATATCCAAATTTAAACATTGTTTAATACTAACCTCAGATCGCTATTACCAGTCTGATGGAGAAATGAACTCCAAATTGAGTAGCCTCTTGAACACACCAGGCGTCCACTTGTCCGCCCCGATGGTGATCCACACGGCAGATGATCAAGACACTGACTCCTTAATTGGGTTCCTTCCAATCAAGTTCTACCCTAAGAACTTGATATATGGGCTATTGGCTAGGACTCCTCTAGCCAAAACGGGACTAAACCTTCTCTCTTACCTTCTCCTTGTCTTTTAGCAACTTTGGCCCCTTAAGACACTCTTGTCTTAAGAATAAGCCCTTGTCCTAAAATGAGACAAGGCTTGTCTTGGAGGGAGAAGAAATTAAGACAAGATTGTCTTAATGTAAGAAAGAAAGGAGAGGCGGCCTTCTTCCTTTACCATCGGAGAGTTTCTCTCTGACTCTCCTTCTGTTCTGAGATTCGACAGAGCCAAGGCTCTATAAGGAATCAAAGAAGAAAGAGAGGAGGGGAAACAATCTTCTGGAGAGGGAGAAGAAGAAAAGAGGCAAGGCTTCGCTGTAGAAAAACTTGGAATAAATTTTACGGTGAAGCCTTCTTCTTAAATAGGCGACAGAGAGGTGCCTATCCATCTGGAATCACCTTCTCACGCCCCTCTCTCCCTTCTCACGTCCTTTCCCTTCATCTCATGGCCCTTGATTTAATCTCACAGCCTTTGGGATGGGAAGACGCAAGAAGAGTCACGAGAAAACACAGAAGGGCGCGCGCAGAAGAGAGGAGTCGCGCCCCTTCGGTGTTTTCTTTCTTTCTTTCACGGTAATCCCCTTTTTTTTGAAGAGTCCACTCCTAGGTGGACTCTCTTCCACGCCCTTTCAGCCAAAAAATGCTGATCCCTTTTCTTTTTTCACGCAAAGACGCCATTTGGAGAGAGTCCACGCGCGCGTGGACTCTTCTCCTTGCGCGCGCGCGTGGGAAGAGAGGGGGAGGGCTTAGGCGATGTGGAAAGGGGTTTAGCCTCTTAGGTTAGCCCAATTGCTAGCCTACTGTTAGCCCAATGTTTTGAATCTTCAATTAGATTCAAACCGGAATGAATTTGGATCTAAAAAAGACCAAATCGGAACCCTAACTCGAATCCGATTCAAGTAGAAGCCATGGTTTGCAACACATGCTAGTGTGTTCATCTGCAAACGAGATTTAATTCCAAATTAAGTCCTTGATTATCTATCGTGTGACCCATTGGGTTCCATACCTAGCCAGCAGTGGGTCCGAGTGCAAGTTGACCTAATTTGATCAGAACTCATTCTAATCGATTTAGGTCAAATCGAGCTAACTCGAGTTAGTCAATTAGGACTACTCCTAATAGTGATCCAATTAAAACATTTAATTTGATCAACCCACAAGACAAGATTGACGTCTAGCAACGTATCATGTCTACCCGAAGATATGGAAATTCTGGTGAAATTCCAAAACTACCCTTCAGTGGAAGTTCCCGTACATTCGATCCTTCAATCATCTTGCATCCCGAATATACTATGGATATGGAAACATGTCAAAACCAGCTTATACTCATTCCCAGCTCAATCATACACTAATGATTCAATTAATTCGATTAGAAATCATTTCTAATATCTGTACTTTGATCAAAGATTTCTTGAATCATCATCTGACCTAATTTGGCTGGATGCAATCTCCTCCTACTAGGAGTGATCATTCCTTGTTGACTTACTCATTACTTCATATACAATTCACCATGCCCAGCATCAACCTCGTGCATGACCCAGTGTCATGATTGAGATTGAACCAAAGCATGGGTTCATGTACATAAGGTATTATCGCAGTCTCAGGTCATAGGACTACTTGTACAACTCCCTATGAGAAACATTTATTGACATGCAGCTAAGGCTCCATTAGATGTTCTCAAACTGGATCTATTCAGTGAACTCATTCGCTAATGAGCACCCACATCCTTGTATTAGTGTCCCACACAAGTGACTGTGAGAGCAGTCACCCTTTTCAGCATACATAGGATGTGCCAGTCTAACCGAAAACCTGATCCCCAACTCAGGGTTCCTATGACTAGGAATATTCTAGACTAGGGTTTTAAGGCCTTAGATCTCACTGGTATGATCTCATCATAGCCCTACAACCATAGCCCTAATATATGGGGTTCATCATATAATGACACAGCGAATGATGAAAAATTATTGCCTTTATTAACTTGTCAATTTACAATGGTCTGGGAGATACAAATATTGGCTTATAGGGCATAATCCTTTCAAGCCTAATCAGGGTATCCCCACCCCTAGGCCCATGGACAAAGGTAAGGCACCTGACACCCAGAGAACCCCTAGTATCGTCTGTTTTAAGTGCTAGAAGCCCGCTCATATCTCCACTCAGTGCACAGCCATAGCTTGTTTTAAGTGTCATAAGGTAGGTCATGTTTCTAGCCAGTGCCCTCGTAGATCCCTATATATAGAAGAGGGAGGAGAAGAGAGTTCCGAGCCAAATGAGGAGTTTGAAGAAGAAGTTTATGAGGCTGGAATGAATTTGGTTGATGAGTATGAAGGAGAGGAAGAATCCACTGAATCTGACAACTTAGGGTTGTGAGATGCATCCTGTCCCAAACTAAAGTTCAGGAAGATTGGCGTAGGACTAACATCCTACAGACTTTCCTTAAACTAGGGGATAAGGTTTGTAAAATCATCATAGATAGTGGGAGCTGTGTGAATGCCATTTCTACTAGCACTGTCAAAATGTTAGGCTTAACCCCAGTCCCCCACCCCAACCCCTATAAGGTTTCTTGGGTAGACTCTACTTCTATACCCATCTAGTCTAGATGTCAGGTCCAAATCCAAATGCAATCCTATCAAGAGAAGATTGGTGTGATGTCTTGCCCATGGGGGTGAGCAGTATAATCTTGGAAGACCCTGGTGTATGATCATGATGCCACCCTCTTAGGAAAATCCAACACCTGTGTCTTTAGTTTCAATGGGAAGAAAATCACAATCCATTCAGTCCCTCCTAAGGACAAGGTAGCTAAAGGACCAGTAAGGTCAGAGAAATGAAGACTGGAGTGAATCTAATTAGTGCCAAGGATCTAGAACAAGAAATTCATAGTGGTTCACCCATTTGGATGTTGACTGCTAAGGAACTTAGGACTCCTACACCCTCAGAGCCTCCTCAGGAAGTTAAGCCTTTATTAGAAGAATTTGAGGATGTTTTTCTCGAGGATCTGCCAGACCACCTTCCACCTCTTAGGGATATTCAGCATTCCATAGATTTAGTCCCAGGAGCTACTTTACCGACTTGCCCAATATAGGATGAATCCATCGGAGCATAAAGAACTGCAAAAGCAGGTTGGCGAATTGTTGAGGAAGGGGTTCATTAGAGAGAGTCTTAGCCCTTGTGCAGTCCCTGCACTTCTAACCCCGAAGAAGGATGGCACGTGGAGGATTGTGTTGACAGTCGTGCCATCAATAAAATCACAATCAAGTATAGGTTCCCCATCCCTAGACTAGATGACATGCTTGATATGATGGCCGATGCCATGGTTTTTTCTAAAATTGATCTCAAGAGCGGCTATCATCAGGTTAGGATTAGACCAGGGGATGAGTGGAAAACAGCCTTCAAACTAAGGATGGTCTCTTTGAATGGTTGTTATGCCTTTGGGTTGTCCAATGCCCCTAGTACTTTCATGAGGATTATGACCCAAGTACTTAGAGCTTTCATAGGGAAGTTTGTAGTGGTCTATTTTGATGATATCCTGATCTATAGTAAGACCCCTGCAGATCACCTAGGCCACCTTAGACAAGTCTGTCAAGTTTTGAGGAATGATAGTCTCTACGGTAATCTCAAAAAGTGTGAATTTATGACCAGTAGGATTATCTTCCTTGGATTTGTTTGTAACCCCTGACGGCGTGGCTGCCGATCCTGAAAAGATTAGGTCCATAGTAGAATGGCCAGAGCCGACCAGTGTGCATGAAGTCAGAAGTTTCCATGGCTTGGCTACCTTCTATAGAGATTCATCAAGGGTTTAGTACCGTAGTTGCTCCTATCACAGACTGCATCAGGAGGGAGAATTTCAGTGGACCAAAGCAGCCCATAAAGCCTTCCTAGATCTTAAGGATAGGATGACCCAGGCACCCATTTTGAGACTACCGGACTTTTCAAAGGTATTTGAGGTTGCCTGTGATGCTTCAGGAGTAGGTATAGGTGGAGTCCTAAGCCAAGAGAACCATCCCGTAGCATTCTTTAGTGAAAAACTTAATGATGCTAAGCTTAGGTATTCTACCTATGATAAGGAATTTTATGCGGTAGTGCAAGCTTTGCGTTACTGGAGACATTATTTATTACCGCAAGAATTTGTGCTGTTTTTGGACCATGAGGCTCTTAGATTCTTGAATTCTTAGAAGAAGCTTAACCCTGGGCATGCTAAGTGGGTAGAGTATATCCAGTCCTACACTTTTGTTTTGAAGCATAAGGCTAGGTCTGAAAATAAGGTAGCTGATGCCCTTAGTCGTCGATCTTTGTTGTTGAATTCTGTTAGGGCTGAAGTCATAGGGTTTGAGCAAATCAAAGAAGAATATGGGTCGTGTCTGGGTTTCAAGACTGTATACGAGGATCTAACTCAAGGACCATCTAGTGAACATAAGGATTATTCCTTTTAGATGGCTTTCTATTCTTTAAGAATAGGCTTTGCATCCCTAGAACCTCTCTTAGGGAATTCTTGATTTGGGAAACTCATGCTGGAGGTTTAGCTGGCCATTTCAGAAAAGATAAGACCACCCGGGCTATTGAAGACCATTTTTTCTGGCCTAGCTTAAAAAGAGATGTAGCACACATTGTGGCTAGGTGTCGGACCTGCGCTGTTGCCAAATAGCGAAAATAGAACACCGGCCTTTATAACCCACTCCCTGTCCCAGATCATCCTTGGCAAGATGTGAGCATGGACTTTGTGTTAGGTTTGCCTAAGACCCAGAGGAGGCATGACTCTATCTGTGTTGTAGTAGACCGATTTTCCAAGATGGCCCATTTCTTGCCTTGTTCCCAAACATTTGATGCATCTAAGGTAGCCACCCTGTTCTTTAATGAGATAGTTCGACTCCATGGCCTACCCAAGACCATTGTTTCAGATAGGATGTTCGGTTCACCAGCTATTTCTGGAAAACCCTTTGGCATAAGTTAGGGACGAAACTTAAGTTTTCAACTGCCTATCATCCCCAGACTGACGGCCAAACCGAAGTAGTGAACCATAGTTTAGGCAATCTGCTAAGGTGTCTTGTTGGTGAAAACATTAGGAACTGGGATTTGTACTTACCTAGAGCTGAATTTGCATATAATGACTTGGTCAATAGGTCTACAGGTAAGAGTCCATTTGAAATTGTGCATGGTTGCAAACCCCACACACCTCTTGACCTAGCTCCTTTACCAGTCCACACACGGGTCTCCGAGTCTGTCGAAGTTTTTGCACAGCATATAAATGACTTGCATAAAGAAATTCAAGCCAAAATAAATTTAAGTAATGAAACTTATAAGAAATTGGCTGACTCTCAAAGGCGAGTCAAAACTTTTGACGAAGGAGACTATGTAATGATTAGGTTAAGGCCTAAACGTTTCCTCCTGGAACCGTTCAAAGTTACATGCTAGGGGAGCTGGACCATTTAGAGTGGTAAAGAGAGTAGGATCCAATGCCTATGTGCTCGAGTTGCCTCCAGAACTAGGCATTAGCTCCACTTTCAACATTATAGACCTAGTAGAGTATAGGGAGCCAGCTGTGATTCCAGTGAGGCGTTTGAACCTAATCCTGCTCTTGAGAGTGAACCTGACCCTGTGTGTCCACCAACAAATTGGCCTGTGAGGAAAGAGCAGATTGAAAAGATCCTGGATGATCAGGTTATCTCTACTCGTAATCGAGGACCAAAGATACCTGGTCCGTTGGCTAGGAAGGCCAGATTCTGATGACTCTTGGATCTCCCGAGAAGAGTTACAAGAGCTGGACCCAGACCTCTTGGAGAGATACCAGAGCCAACTGGATCCATACTCGACAGGGTCGAGTTCCTCCCACCCTGGGAGAATTGGTGCGGGCACCAGACTCAGAAGAAGACTTCAGAGCTCCATCTGGATCTTTGATTAACCTTGCCCAAAGAATTAGGGTTTTTGGTTTGTAATAAGAGTTGACTAGATCAACTTAATTTAGCTTGAGTCTACATTACCTGCGTTTTATTTTGTTGAGTCATGTTG
Source organism: Areca catechu (assembly GCA_021397845.1). NCBI lineage: Eukaryota > Viridiplantae > Streptophyta > Magnoliopsida > Arecales > Arecaceae > Areca > Areca catechu. Next base: position 124,313,902 of record CM038040.1, on the reverse strand, counting down.
ACTCAGTAGTGGACTAGGTTTCAACCTGGGATGTTACATTTTCTCCCAAGACCAAGAAAGTGGACACCACACTCCCAGCCACACTCCCAGTCCAGGGGGCGCCATATCTACATCCAGCAGCCTTTGGTCCCCACTCCACAGATAGCAACTCCCTTCTCTCATGCGCCAGATGAGGAGAAGTCCAAGAATCCAAAAATCAAGGGGGCGGCCAAGACTTTCCCAAGAACTCCAAAGCAAAGATGGGAAGAAATTCTCTTGGAAGAAAACTTCAAGGGGGCGCCCACTACCTGCCAAAAATATCAAAAACAAAGATGGGAAGGACCTTGACTTAGGGAGGAAGAAAGGAGGAGTCCAAAAGTTGATCCAGGGAAAAAAAAAAATTTTCTTGAAGATCCAAGCAAGGAGGCGCCATCTACCTGCCTTTTATAACCCAAATCCATTTTTTTTTGTACCTTGGCCGACCATATGTGAATGATTTGCCCTAATTTGTAGATCCCCTCCTTTAGTCCCATATGGGAAGATGTGAAACCCTCCTCCCTTGTAAAGTCTTATAAATTAACCCCTCTTGTAAGTTTAAATGAATCAGATGAATGAAAGAAATTTTTATGAGCAAACCCGTGTTTCTCTTTTTCGCACTTGCTTCCAGGTGTTGAGCTCCGTGAGGGAGTAAATCCGGGTTCCCCTAGAACCTTGAGGAGGTGAGAGATCTCCAAAACCCCAACCCTAGGTTAGCCACTCCACTCCCAAACCCTAGCCGCCATAACCCTTCTCTTTCCACCAAGCCCTAGTCTATTCCTCTTCTCACGGCCACCCTCTCCAAGTCCGGCCGGCCACCAGCATCCAGCTCCAGTCCAGATACTTCAGATCTACAGCAATTCTAAGAGAAAGTCAGATCGGCCTTCAGGAGAATCCTGATTTCAGCAACTTCGGCTTTCAAGTTCTTCAACCTGGTAAAATCTTTTCTTGAGTTTCTGAATTCCATCATTTGTTCCTCTTCTTTCCCAGATCTTGAGTCCAGAAGAAGCCGACCAAACCACGAGACCAGTATTAGAGGATCCATTGCGAAGATAGCCGACTCCGAGGATCCCACAATCTGCTCGAGAGAGTTCTTCCACCAAATCCTGAGAAGATCACTGTCTGGTTAGTAAACCATCTCTCCTCTCTATTTCTGTTCTGTTGAAAGTTCAGAGCGAAATCCTAGGTCTGGGAGTTTCTCAACCCCCAACGATCCATTACTTCTGAACTGCTCTGATAATTTTGGTTCCTTCTAAACTATGCTTTCAATCTTTACTTAGTTTCCTTCAACTTAGTTAGCTTTACCTTTGAGTCAAAGCCAATTTCTGAAAAAATAAAAAAAAAAAAAACAAAAAAAAAATGAATTAATCTTAATTTTACTTCCGCATACGTTCTTTTGTTCTTTGTTCTACATCAGATTCCTTTAATTTTGAAGGATTTCATCAGGTTGGGACTCCTCGAATTTGTGACTGAACTCGTTGTTCATCGTCGCTAACATAATGCATCGGACAGTAGTCCGATCAGAGACCCACTTCAGATAAGCATCTCTGACCGCACTCCGTGCATTAGCTGGAGGGATTTCAGGTGCCGGATCCGCTATTACATAGAGGATCCGTTCATGCTCCATAATGATTCTCAATCTTCGATACCAACTATCGAAGTTGTGACCCTTTAACTTCTCATTATCGAGAAGTGATCGAGCGATAAATTTGAAGACATCTGAAAAGAAAATAAGACCAAATTAGTATATGAATTAATAACTTAACCGAAAGACTTTGACTTTAGTCTAAAGGTTTCTCCCACTATTTTTTCAGATTGGTAGCCTCTAACTCCAAACCCTGAAAATACTTTTTCAAGTGGGTACTGAAATCCAATAGGCCTTGCATGAGCCCGACTATGGCCAGCTCACCCATACGAGCCTAAAGTTAGGTTTGTAAACCAATTGTTTCCCTAAACAATTTTCAGTATTTTATTTTGCCCCAGAGAGCACCCCAATCAGCCTAGGGGCCTCCTATTGCGGGTCTCTGGTTAGGTCCAACCATTAAAATGACAAATCCAATGCTTCCAGTTAACTAAAGACCAAGCCCGACTATGGTCGGCCCACCTGGTCCCGTTAAGGAGGTTGCACTGAACCATCATCGATCAGATAGAAATTCCAGTCACCGGATGCACACCCGTTATATGGAACTGCCGATGCACACCAAGCTAGTGGACACATTTCTATCCAACTTAATGGGAGGCTAAGACACTATCAACTCCTTGACTTAGTCTTTTTAAGGACCTAATAATTTTAGAGGATTTTTTATAGTTATGACAGAAGAAAAAGAAAAGGACATGGATCATCCTCCAACTGAATCAATCAGATTCTAGGAGGGTTGAAATAAATCAACAAATGATCCATGGGCACCTATAGATCAGTCAGACCGATCAACCTGGGTGACATGGGTTAACTCGAGTCATTGAGCTTTTCCAATCAGTTCTGGTCGACTCGACTAGCCAGGTAGGTGAGATCATGGATGAGTATCCGCCGTTAACCTTCTTTCCTAGACACCAACCAAGTTGGCCAGGAAAGAGGTAGCCTCATACAGCCATGATCACAATGCGAACCTACCTCGACACCAATCGGTTTACCAAACTCGATTAGACTAGCCTAAAGACTCGGGCGTCCACTGAGCCACTAATTGGATCCATTTTAGATGAACGAATCAAGTAATCTAACTATTAGATAGTTCTAAAGAAGGACCTTAAACAACTTTTGTTTAATCTTCTTATTATCCGGTTCAACTAAATTTAGGTCTAACCCAGCTATGGACCCAACTAGTCAGCTAACACAATTAACCCAAAATGGCTTATGCAAATTTGATTAGATTTCATAAACCTAATTTTTTTTTTTTTAATAAGCCAAACACTTAATTAAAATATTTTTTAATTAAGTTTTTATGTAAAACATTTTTACATAACAAATCATGCATCAAAATATTTTACAAATATTTTATAAAACATGCCTAAAACATGTATCTGCAAATTAAAATAATTTTTTAATTTTTAATATTCTTTAAGGATCCTTCTGAAGAGGCCAATACAGATGATCCGCATCGTGTCAAAAACACACGGTCATGGTGAAGGTCTCAACTAGGTTCCAAAAAGAAATCTGGATACATATTAAGATTAAACAATTTTTAATCTATAACCATGCATACTAGATTAGATTACAAAATTCAACGTGGCTCTGATACCACTGAAAGTAAACATGAAGGTAGTTTGACAAGATCCTACACTAGGCATGCAAACATCTGCAGGAGCAGAATGGATTTTAAAATATTTTTTTAAAATTTGTGCAGCGGATATCTGCTCCGCCAGGAACTAATCTAAATCTAGTTGCATATAGGCATGTATGGTCATAAAATATTTGTAAAATATTAAACAATTAAGTCTATCCGTGCATGATTAAAAATTATTTTTCCATACATTTATTCCACCTGGAATAACTCTGGAATAAACCTGGAATAGACTGGAATAACTGGAATAAAGTTATTCCAGTCGTCTTTCTCCTTGGAACTCTGTTTTTGGCTTGCAAAATGTCATCGGAACACCTCCTTCCGGACCTCCGTTTGCTCCCAAATTTGAGCAGCAGCAAATTGGACAAGTCTACTTCGATTCTCCACTGATAACTGCAACCAAATGTAAGCCAAAAATAATAAATCACAAAGTCTGCTGCCAGATTTTTGTAGCAGAACTGGGCAGCAGACTTTGGTTTCATTTTGGAGTAGCTGGAGCGATCCCGGTCTGCGTAACTTGCTCCTTGGAGTAGAAGGATACTCCCTCTAGAGGGGAGACATCCCGGGGCTCTCGGATCCGCCTCCATGCACGTGCTAGCCGCTGGAAGAGGGCTTCATGGTCACAGGAATTCTGCAACAGGGCAGAACTTGAGCACTTGAAACAATGGGATTTAAAGCCTTGTTTCTCTACCTAACAAGCTCCTAAACCCAGTCCCAAAGCTCTCCACTTAAGCCTCTTAAAGAAGAAGATTGCCCAAAGAGTTTTATTGATTTCCCTTGGATCTCTCACGGTGGATCAAAACTTCTCATGCTGAAAACTAACTCTCTTTGAATAGGGATGGCTGGTGTTTATATAGCTGCAGGGAGAAGTGGAAAAGAGAGGGGGGAGGCCAAAAGGCATCGGCTACAAATCTCCCAATTAACACCATTATTCCAGGATTAAACATGGATTAAATGCCAAACGATGGAGGGAGAAGAAGAGATGCGCGGCGGGTTTGGCCTTCCATCGCTTGGACTTCCTTTCCATTCAAATGACCGTGTAAAAAGGTCCAAGGAGTAAAAAAAAAACACCGGTCCAACCACTTAAACTGGTCCATCGGTTCAAATAACCGGTCCAAGCAAAAATTATGGTTCAAACCGTTGGTTCAATCAAATTGAACCGGTCTGAGCCCAATAAAATTGGTTCAATTGGTTCACAACCAATAAAGGCCGAAACAAACTCTGAATCAGTTCAAAACTGATTCAAAAAAAACCTGGCACAATGCTGGTCAGCCCAGAATAATTTTTGATTGACACTGGCAAGGGCAAGACGGGGAAAAAGTGCTCAAAAATACTGTGACCATAAAACCCAGACGATTCCCAATCGTAATCGAAATCCAGATCAGAGAGTTATCCTCTGTGGTGTGTGACCTCATAGGTTCAAACCTAAACGGTAGCACTAGAATAATTTTAGTACCAGCATAGGAAACCATCTAGCAATGGGTCCCGGCGTCCGGATAGGTCGAAGATGCGGGAGCAAACTATCGAACCTCTGGCATATGGTTACCGTATAATTCATCCCTTTGACCTCTAATACTCATGGCGACTGAGATTGGGCTGCCAACCAAGACTGAGTTAGTCGACTACATGTCTCAACCTCGCAAGCCCAGTGACTCTTCACTAGGACTACCCTGACCGAGGATTTGCTAAATTGAGATACTGCGAGACATTCAATCCAAACTATATGGACAGGTCAATTCCATCTTGGTCCATCACTGCTCCACAAGTACTTGCCTGTACCCAGAAACCTTTCATCACCGGATTAAAAATCCGGGTAGTCCAGCATCCAAGCACAGGGAGTTGCTTGCAAGCTACCGTGATGACCTCAGGTCAGAGGGATACATATACCCATATCTAATCGTGAGTATCCCTTTGGCAGAAAGGGGCTGCATGGAGTCATGTTCAATAAGATATCACATATCCCACTTGCAGATCACATCAGTGTCACCACACTCATTTGGTCAAGAGGACAACCAAACGATGTGAACTACAACAACCTATACTTGATATATTGTCGTCCAGTACAATATCCTTTGGTTGTGAACAGGGTTTAGGACTACTCGATACATCCTCTCTATATCGAAGTCAGTGTAGTCCTAAGGACTTCATCACATGGAAAGAGTTCATTTCAGGAAAATTTAATATGTGATGAACAGCCAAAAATATTTTATTAATTCAAAAAAAAAAATACAATACTGAGCACAACTGCCTTTAACCCAGGCGATTGGCTTTGGGACACAATCCCAACATAACCTACCATGCTCTGATACCAAATATGATACGGCATACTTATAGAAAATATGACATGAATGACTAAAGCAATTAAGCTAATTAAAACTCTAAAACATATGATCTAATTTCAGTCATAGTGGAGTCATTAAGATGCATTAAAGAAGACTAAACTAGAAGGCTCATATGCTTCGTAGTGCAAATTTGAATTAAGTTAATGAACTAGGATCTACGTAGCTAGAAGAACCATCTAATTAGTATTATACCCTATTCAAAAGTTCAGACCACAAAAGGAAATAAATGGGTTTAGATACCAATAATGACTCTGAAATAAAAGGTACCTTAATCTATGTGACTTCTAGGCTCACCATCGATCCTAGCCCTCCCATCTGTCCAACATCAGGATGGGCGCGTGGACCATGGGATCACTAACTTGGAAGCCACTTCATCACTCCACCTTGCCACATCACCAAGACACCCACATCATGGATTGTTGCCCAAGGGAAGAAGGAATTTGAATTTGAATGGGTCCACATTTTCCTCCACAATCACCGCCCCTCTTCATGAAGACGCCCCATCATTTTCTCAATATATTTGGTGTAATTTGAATTTGAATTCAAATTTTGAAAGGGCTTGGTAGTCTATAAAATAGAGGCCACCAAACCTTCTTGTAATGATGAATGATGAATGATGATGCTGAATGAAATATTTTTCTTGAAAGAAATTCCCTTGCTTGTTAGCTTGATCCCTTGTGAGAAGGTGGGCATGAGGCCTAGAGTGTTTTCGTTTCCATCATCATTCACTTCATTAGATTCCTCTCATAGAAATTCTACTTCTTTACATTGAATAGCTGCATCTATTCACTTCATTTTTTATTTAGTCATTACTAATTCCATTGAGGATACATTATCCATCATCATTCCCTATCATCTCTTCCCATTCAATGGGGTCTCCTATGGCATGTAGGGGTGCTGTTGTGGCCATATCCTATGAACAAGTGAGGTGAACGGAGTATTATTTTAATCATGCTTTGGTTATGCATATTAGGGATAATATGCTTATGTGTTGGAATAATGTCACGTTAACATGATTAATTAGGATGTCTATAAGACCATCAAAGCCCTAATTAAAATTGTATTTAGTCATAGTGTAAGTTAATCATGATGTAAATCTGATTAAGGTTTGATCAGCCAATTGGTGTCTAGGCAAGTGGTTCTGGGAAGGTAAAGGGCATGAGATTTTTAATTGGTTTCGTTGTCTGACCTAGCCAATTCAATTGGTGTCTAAGGAAAGCAATGGGGGACCCCCTCACCCTTCCACTTACCTGGCCAATTTGGTAATATCTAGACCTTAAATTAGAAATGCTATTTGATTAAGCATACTACAAATTGCCTTCCTTCATGCTAAGCCAAATTAATATAAAAAACTATAGTAGGTTTGTTATGTAGCACAAGGCCTGCTCTAGGGTTTGATATAAAATTTGTCTTGGTGCACTTAGTGCTTTATAGCAAGATTGGCAATGTTGCTTTGTTGTGTAACACAAGGGCAGCATTATTCTATCATGGCTATATAGAAATGAAGGGTCCGACTAAACTAAGACATTATGGTTTGTTGTGCACACACAAGGCTATAACTATCTTAGAGGCTAGTGTTATGTTGAGAATTGCAAGGGATGCAATTGGAAAGGGTTTTCCTACCCTTAAACTCATGATTTTGTTGTGTAACACAAGGCATTCATGAAGAATTGGCATCTCAACCTCACTAAAAAAACTAGGTAAGGTTTCTCGCTTAACATAGGTGAGGGTTATGGTATTCGAATAAAATAGTGGGAGACATAATTAGATATAAAGTCCTTATCTAGTTATGTATGTCATCTTGAGTGGTCTGCTTATAGTTATTCTTTATATTCAGATATATTTAAGTATTATGGCTTCAAGTTTATCACTATGAGGCATTTTAGATGCCAACAAATTGACCGATCCCAATTATATCAATTGGTTAAAGAACCTAAGGATAGTATTAACTTAGGAGAAGCTTTCTTATATTCTTGATTCTCCAGATCCAGAGCCGATTGGAGAGGATGCTTTCTGAGGAGGAAAGGGCCACACATAAAATGTGGCTAAATGATAGCATGACTGTCAAGTGCATCATGTTGGCCTTAATGAGCAATGAGCTTCAGAGGCAACATGAAGAGATGGAACCTCATTCCATATTGCTCAATCTAAAGAAGCTTTATGGAGAGCAAAGTAAGGTTGCTCGATACAAGATATCGAAGCAGTTGTTCCGTGCACGCATGAGTGAGGGTTCATCAGTTTAAACCCATGTTTTGAAAATGATTGACTTAATCTTCCAATTAGGTCAATTAGGGTTTGTAATGGATTGTGAACTCACCAAGACTTGATCCTGCAGTCACTCACAGATTCCTTCTCTCAGTTTGTTCTAAATTATCATATGAACAAATTGAATACTTCTTTGCCTATGCTGCTTAGCATGCTTAGGATAGTAGAGAGCCATTCTAAGGGAGATAAGGCTCATCTTCTTCTTCTTGATGGGAAGATGAAACAGGCAATGAAGACAGGTTTGAAAAGAAAGTTCAACCCTAAAAAGAGCATCCAAAGAAGAAGAAAGAAAAGAAGGCTATTAATGATGGAGCCTGTTTCCACTATGGCAAGCAGGGCATTGGAGAAAAATTGCAAGATATATCTTGCAATTGTCAAGCAAGATGCTGGAGGAGCATCTAAAGGTTGAACATGATATAAACAAATTTATCATTGAGTGCTACCATTTCTAATTCATTGGTTTTGGATACCACATGTGGGTCTCATATCTATAAGTCATTACAGGGACTCCACAGAATTAGAAGTTTGAAGAAATGTGACTTCGAGCTATATGGCACAAGTGGTGAAGCCATGAATGCTGAAGATATAGGAACCTATCTTCTATTATTACCTTCGAGTAATATACTAAAGTTAGAAGATTGTTACTATGTCCCAAATATTGTAAGAAACTTTATTCTATACCCTTGTTATTACAACAAAGATTGTTATTATTATATTTATTCCTTTTTACTAACATATTATAGACAGTGGCTGCTCTATTCTTCATTCTAATAAAATATTTGGACATAGTTATTTTATCAATGGTCTTTCAACTTTAGAACTCGATGATACAATATTGCTTGTTGATGATAAGAAAAGAAAGAGAGATAATATAAATATTACATATCTCTAGCATTGCCGTTTGGGTCATATTAGTGAGTCTAGGATAAATAAGTTGTATAAAGAAAATTTCTTTGAACCTTTTGATCATGAATCATTAGGAACTTGTGAGTCCTGCCTCATGGGTAAGATGACCAATCTCCATTCACTGGACATGGACATAGAGCAACTAAGTTGTTAGGCCTAGTATACACAGATATGTGTGGTCCTATGACACCCAGGCCAAAGGAAGATACTCTTATTTTATCAGTTTTACTGATGATTTATCAAGGTTCATATATGTGTATCTTATGAAACACAAGTCTGAAGCCTTTGAAAATTCAAAGAGTATCAAAGTATGGTTGAGAAACAAACTAGGCATAGTATTAAAATCCTTCGATCTGATAGAGGGGGAGAATACTTATCTAGCAAATTTCTCGATCATCTAAAGACAAAGGAATTCTCTATGAATGGACCCCTTCATATACACCCCAATTAAATGGTATAGTAGAAAGGAGAAACAAAACCTTTTTGGACATGGTAAGGACCATGATGTGCTTCACAGATCTTCCAATATCCTTCTGGGGTTATGCCCTAGAGACTGCTACCCACATACTAAATAGGGCACCATTAAAGGCAATTAAGAGCACTCCATATGAATTATGGAAAAGGAAAAGGCCAATCTTAAGTATCTTAAGATTTAGGGTTGCCCTGCTTATGTCAGGAATGTTTTTTGATATAAGTTAAGTGGTAGGGCTGATAAATGTAGATTATGGATATCCTAAAGAAGGTATAGGTTACCTTTTTTACCATCCTACTGAGCAAAAGGTCATTGTCAGTAGGCATGCCACATTCTTGGAAAGGAGTTTATCCAGAAGGGGGAAGTGGGAGGATATTAGAACTTGAAGAAGTTCAACCTATCAATTCCTCAACCAGATGTTCCAAATGTCCAAACAACCACAACACACACCTCCTCTTTGAAGGATAGAGAGGGTTCATGTGCACCTCTCAGATATGGCTGTGTCATTGGGAATGACAATGAAGCCAATATCATATAGGATAATGATCCTGTGACCTATACGGAAGCTATCGAGAGTAAAGAATTCGATAAATGGATAAATGCCATGAAATCTGAAATAGACTTCATGTATTCCAATTAGGTTTGGACTTTAGTAGATCCACCTAAAAGAATTAAGCAAATCGGGTGTAAATGGGTCTTCAAGAAGATGATTGGAGTAGATGGTCATGTAGAGACCTACAAGGCTAGGCTGGTGGCAAAATGTTTCAAACAAAAAACATGGCATTGACTACGATGAAACTTTTTCACCAGTAGCCATGCTCAAGTCCATTCGATATTGCTTGCTATAGCAGCATACTATGATTATGAGATCTGGCAGATGAATGTTAAGACTACATTCCTCAATAGAAATCTTGAGGAAGAAGTCTATATGACATAGCCAGAGGGTTTTGTCTCAAGTGGGAGACCAAACCAAGTATGCAAGATTAGAAAATCCATTTATGGATTAATGCAAGCATCGAGGAGTTGGATCTTCCTCTTTGATGAAATAATCATGGAGTTTGGTTTTATCAAGTATGTGGATGAACCATGTGTGTACAAGAAGACAAGTGGAAGTGCACTTGCTTTCTTGGTCTTGTATGTTGATGACATACTCATCATTGGAAATGATATTCCAATGTTGCAATCAATCAAATCTTGGCTATCAAAGTAGTTTTTCATGAAGGATTTGGGAGAGGCATCCTATATACAAGGTATAAAGATCTATAGAGATCGATCTAAGAGGATGCTAGGCTTATCCCAATCTAGGTACATTGAGCTTAGTGTTGAGAGTTCACATGGATGGAAGTAAGATGGGTTTAGTTATCTATGAAGTCAATGCAAGACATCTCTCCAAGAAAATGTCTCCTAAGGCACCGAGGAGAGAGAAAGGATGAGTTTGATACCTTATGCTTTGGCTGTAGGATCAATTATGTATGACATGTTGTATACCAGACCTGATGTTGCTCATGCCTAGGGCATAGTAAGCAGGTTCCAGAATGATCCAAGTGAGGATCATTGGAATGCTATGAAAAACATTTTTAAGTACTTGAGAAGGACTAAGTTGTTTTTCTTATATATGGTGGATCAGAGTAAAAACTAGAAGGGTATACGAATTCTAGTTTTCAATCAGATCTAGATGATAGCAAATTCATATCAGGGTATGTCTTCACCCTATATGGTGGCACAGAGTGTTGGAAGAGTACCAGGCAGCCAACTATAGCTGACATAGTCACTGAGGTAGAATGATGATAGCAAATCCATATCAGGATATGTCTTCACCCTATATGGTGGCACAGTGAGTTGGAAGAGTACCAAGTAGCCAACTATAGCTGACTCAGTTACTGAGGTAGAATATATAGCTATATGTGAAGCTGCAAAGGAAGCTATGTGGATGAAAAAATTCATCATGGAATTGGGCATGGTTCCCGCTATAACAACAATCGATGACACTTTATTTTGCTAATATTGGAGCTATTGCACAAGCTAAGGAATCGAGGTCTCATCATAAGTCCAAGCTTATCCTAAGACGCTTCCACCTTATTTGAGAGATTATAGAAAGACAAGACGTTGTCATTGAATGAGTAGAAACAAAGAACAACATAGCAGACCTATCACTAAAGCATTACCTCAACAATATTTTGATCGCCACTTAGATTATATGGGTATAAGATACAAGGGCGATTGGCTTTAGTACAAATGGGAGATTAAAAGAAAAGTGCCCTAAAAACCAATCTTTGTAAGGGCATTATTGTAATCTACCAACCCTTGTATGATATTATTTTAATTAAATAAATAATTTTAATTTATCATATTGCTGCATCTATATTAGATTATAACAAACCCTATATATTAGGGCAATGGAATTAGGATTATGATGGAAATCATAACAGTGGACCTAAGTTCCTATAAACCCTAATCTAAAACGTTCCTAGTCGATGGACCATCGGTTCAGGGATCGATGAATCCGGAAAGACTAGTACATCCTATGTATGCTCAATGGAGAGGGTGGTTGGTCTCACAGCCACTTGTGTAGAGATACTAATACAAGGATGTGGGTGCTCTTAGGTTGTGAGTCTACTGAACTGATCTGACAAGAGAACATCAAATGGAAGTCTTACTTACTTGCCAAAGGAATGTTCTCTTAGTGGGAGTTGGGCATGTAATTCTTAAACCTGAGACTACCATAGTATCTTATGTACATGAACACATATTTTGGTGTATACTCATTCATAGCAATTAAGTCATGTACGAGGTATTTTTGGATATGGTGGATTGTGTTTGAAGAAATGAGTAGGTCAATAAGGAATCGATTGCTCCTAGTAAAGGGAAGTTGTTATCCGATGTGATCTTTTTGAATGATGACTCATAAAGTCTTTGATCAAAGTAGGATGAGATTAGATAGGATTTCTAATCTATCATCTGTCGAGTCTTCATTATCGAATTGATATTCAAAATTATTAAGTACTAGGGTTTCACATTTATCCATTCCCATCACTTAATCTGGATAAAGGGAGATCGAAGGATTGAATTGCATGGTAATTTTTCACTGATGAAATTTTGGTACTTTCTACCAAATTTTTCATCTTCTGGGTAGGTATGACATGTTGCTAGATGTCAATCATGTCTTGTAGATTTTCATGGATTAATTCGATTGGATTCATGAGTCAATTCGGAAGCTGGTTCGAATTAGCAACTTAGGTCAGCTCAATTTGACCTAATTAGGTAATCAGGTTCGATGGTTTGAATTGGCTTAGACATAGACCTACTGCTAGCTAGATATGGAACCCAAAGGGTCACACACATTAGGAAATTGACCTAGGAAATCAATTGGAATTTTATTATGGTCATGGGATCCTAATTGGTCAGCTAGATTACACACTAGCATGTGTAGGCTAACCAACTCCTAACCCAATTGAATTGGGTCTAAAAGTTGCTTAATGGGCTAACCAATTTAAGAAAATCCTAGATTGAGTTGAGTCCAATGTGGGGCAGCAATTATCTGGTTTTATCAAGATTTAATCAGCCTTTATCCTATTTAAATGAAGAGTCATAACATGAAGGGACTCTTGGCACCAATTCATGGTATGCGCCAATTGAATGTTCGCAGAAGAACTAGGAGTCCTTTTGCCTATCAATTGCCAAAGCATTGGACTTCATCCTCATCTCCATGCCTTTTTAAATGCCTATTGACCGGTCAACAAATGTGAAGTTCGGTGGAAGGGAGTTGGTGCAAATGAAGAGTTGCGACTCTTCGTTTGGCACAAAAATAAGAAGCAGAGTCCTTGTGCCTTAAGACTCTTTAATTATCGATATTCTCATTGAAAAGCTACATCCCTTGGCCTTCTTACAACCGGTAATTTCTATGTGGCAAGTGGAGGAGTCGGATGAAAAAATGAAGGGACTTGTATAAGGCTTTTGGTGCATGAAAATTGTTGACTTTTCACTCATAAGACTCCTTCTTTGTGAAGAGTCTTATTTGATCCTTTGAATGGCTTAGCACAGGCTAATGAAGAGCCTATATCTGGCACTCCCCCCATCTCCTATGAAAGGCCATCGGTGTTTATTTCGATGGAATACAATTCTCCTTCTTCATTACATTTTTACACTCTATCCTACTTGTCTCTTCCTTCCCTTGTCAAGACATAGGTCTTCCTTTAAGACAAGTCCATCATTTTAAAACAACAATTTAGGAAGAGAATTAGGAAGTGATAGAGAGAGAGAGAAGAGAAGATTTGGAGTGGGCTCAGAGTGTTCTCTACTGGAGGACAACGGTCTGAGCAAGGAAGGAGAGGCTACTGAAGGATAAAAGGGCTTTCAAAAGAGTCCCAGTGGTTTAAGCAACCTACTAAGGAGTGGTTCCTAGGTTCAATTCTTGTAAGGATCACCTCTGGAGGTGGTGCAGGCACCAGGGCTAAAAGAAATCGACAGGTTGAACTCACATCCCTGTAGATCACCTATGAGTAAAACCCTGAACCCAAACCCTTTTTACCATGTAAATATTTATTTTAAATTCTATCATTTTGGTTTTGTTAGGGTAAACCCTTTTTAACTACTGTAATTAGGGTTTTGTTTAAATCCTTTTACCAAGTTAAGTCGAAATCCAAATTGAGTCAAACCTTGTTTACCCAATTAGGATTTAAATGTCCGATTTGAATTAGCCCTTTTACCAACTTACTTGGTTTTTTATTCACAAGCCTTATTAAGTATGGTTGGTTATTTAGTTGAGTCATGTGATCTGTTATTTATTGAGTCCATGTAACTGGTTGAGTCATTGAGTCCTGTATTACAAGAGGGGACCCAAGACAACATCCATGTGCACCCAATTGAAGATCCATGTGACCCCATGTGCTAGCTCAAGACAACCATGCACTAGCCCAAGTCACAACCTCTTCTTGGCACCACCTTTTCAAAGATTTGGATATCAACACATGTCATGTTAGGACATATCTTTGGGACAACAATGCTTGGCACTTCAACCAAGACAAGAATACATGACATGTTTGAAAATTACTTGCCATTAGGACAACACACTTGCCATGCCACTTATGTTTGGACATCCCACATGCCATGTCTTAAATGAAATCCAAATTGGTGCCCTTATTTTAAGAGGTGTAAAGCAGATGAGTTCTCCACATTGGTGCCCCCACTCAAATTATTTCATGCCAATTTAAGAAGAAGTCAGCCAAGCTTTCCACTCCTTCTTGTCACCCACTTCAAAGAGAGTTCCAAGGTATCCATTCACTAAACAAAAGAGGTTCAAAGGTTCTCTACCACAGCATTTCACTCAAACAGGTTGGAAGCTGCTTAAATCTCCATAACTCAAGAGTCTCACCAAAACTCTTAAGTCTTCTCCTATCCAGAACTCAAGAGTCTCACCAAAACTCTTGAGTCCTCTCCTATCCAGATTGAAGTGTCCACTCACCTATAGAAGACCACAACATCCAGACTCTAGAGTCCATAAGTAAGGCCAAGTGATGGAGCATCTTAACCCTACATCAAGCCATCTCACCAATCCACCACTTGGGCGCCCACTTTGGATGAGAAGCCTCAAGTTGTCACCCACTTTGAAAATAGACCAGATCTTCTCAGCAAACAAGAGTCTAGGCAACCTAAAGCAGGATTCAAGGAGTTGTAGTCCAAAGAAGAAAAGACTAGTAGTTGTATCCCTTACACCACTAGTTGGGGGTCTATAAATATCCCTCCAACCTCCCTTATATTCAATCAATTATTATTCATCAATAAAGTTATTCTACCGAATTTTCTTCTTTTGCTGTGTGCATCACGGGGTGTGAGGCCCTTTTTCTTTTCTTTCGAATCATCACGGGATGCGAGACCTTAGTTATCCTACTTACCCTGTTGAACTAAAAATCTAAAAAATACCATTTCTAAACCTTCCATTCCTTTCATTCTTTCTTTTTCTTTGCTGCTTTTTTTTAATTCATGATTTTTATTGCTATGTGTTACAGGTGAACAAGAGTCAATATTAGGTGTTCATGCCTTGAAACTAGCTTCGCGTGGAAGATCGAAACCGGGATCGAGTTCTTGAAACCCTGCTGTGAAGATCTTGAGAGTTTTGTCAGATCTGATTCAGAGGAGCATTTCTTCATTGGTAAAATTGAAACATTTTCCTTTCTCATTATTTTCTGATTCGTTGATAAGATAAACCCTAGTTTATGATAATTTTTTAATCACCAAGTCCTGCTTTCCTAGTTAATTTGTAGGTTTACTTGCGGGTAGATAATAACTAGTTTTTTTCACTATCTCCTTCAAGTCTTCTTTTAAAATCTAAGAAAAATATAAAAATTTTTCTCTACTTTTCTTAGATAATTAGATCTTACTCGTAGAAATTTAGTTTAATTTATTTATCCAGCATCAATTTTGTATTATAGCAGGTTAAACTAGGATTTAATCTCTAATGTGCTGATTTAGTTTCTCTTTAAGTACTCAGATCGGGTGCTTCAACATGGCGATCCGGTCATAGGAAAAATAGGGCTACAAGACCCTCACCTCCTATTCAAATGGGATTTTCTATGGCATATAGGGGTGCCGCTGTGAATTGACCCTTGAAGAAGAAAAGAAAGAGATAGGCATCTTTAGGGTTTATTTTCTGCATCACGTCCATCACAGTGCATGGTCTATTATTTTAATTATTTTTGCATGTAAGTAACTCATAATCTCTTCATTATTGTTTTTTGGATCCATCATAATTGATGTTATTTTTTAGAAATTTCTCAAAAATTATTTTGTTCTGTAGATTTTCTGCTCACCGGAATACTGCCTGAGAACAAATCTGCCCTGAATTTCAGCAATTCTAGTTTAGGATTTTTTCTTCATAATCTTGCATATTTTAATTTCTTGCATCTTTGGATTTTTTCTGCAAACTATATCTTTGCTGAAAACAAGTAACAAAATACAAAAAATAATAATTAATTTTATTTTCTATTATTTTAACTATTTAGTTTGATTGCATCTAGGATTTCATCTTGTGTTTGCACCATCAAGTAACTTAATCTTAAGGGCACTTAAGCATCTCAGATCAGGGCAGGAGTTCATCACCAGTCCTAGGCCCATAACAACTGATGGGGGACCCGAAACCCACCCAGGTTTTATTTTTCTTTTTTTTAGATTTTTTATTTTTTAGTTTAAAAATACTTATCCCAACTATTCCTCTTATTCCCGTTATCCATACCTTATCCCGATGTTATTCCCAACTTATTCCAGATCTATTCCTATCTTCTTCAACCTCAAGGAAATCACAGAGTTCATTTTTTCGATTTTTTTTGCCCCACCGGTCCCTGATCCGCCGTGTCGGACCCCCGCCGCTCCCGCCGGACTGCCGCCGACGCTCGCCGGCCCCCACCCTCGTCGAGAAGCCGCCACCGAGCCCACACCCGGGGAAGATGAACGGATGCGGGAGACGTCCGTCCGCCCACCTGCGACCGTGCCGCCCTGCGCTGCAGTTGGCCTGCTTCCCGCCGCCCGCTGGCCCCTGCCCGGCCGCCGGTGGGGTCAGCCACCACCTATGCCCGTGGGAAGACGAACGGACACGGGTGGCATCTGTCCACCCCATGTGTTCATGTGACGCCGCCACTGTGCCGCCCCGCCATCATTGCCCACCCGCCGGCGCACCGCCGTGCCGCCCCACCGCCGCCCGCTAGGCCGGCCGCCGGAGATCGCCCCCCTTGTGGCTCGGCAGAGAGAAGCTTTGGCATGCTTCTCAAAGCACCCCAAGGAAAGGCTGTTCTGTAAGATTTCTTGGAGCTGCACGATTTTTAGAGCAACACGATTTTCAGGACCGCATGATTTTCAGAGCAGAGGGAGATTTCAAAATTCAAATAACAGGGATTTATTTTGTATTTTTTCATGATTGTAATATGGGTTTAAAATGAAAATTTGGGATTTGAGTTTGGAATTTGAATTCAAATCTAGGGAGGATTTTAGGAGATTTTATTTTTGAATTTAAAAGGGACATGGGCATCTATAAATACCCATACTCCTCTTGTAATAAACTAGTTGAAAAAATGAATTTTTGAAAGTGTTTTTTCACTTGTTCTGGTTCTGGGCTGAGGCCCGCTTGCCTTCATCCTTTGGGACGTCGAGGGGTGTGAGAACCCAACTTGCATTCATCCTTCGGGACGTTGAGGGATGTGAGGCCCCAAGTATCTGCGTTCTCCCTCCCACATTCGTGTCTTCCCCTCGTGGCCTTGAGATCCATCATAGCACCTCCAAGTATCGAGGAGGGCGTAATGCCTTAGAGGTGGATGGTCTCTTCGTTAGGGTGAGTCCCAAGGTCCATGAGTTCTAGTCCCTAGTCTCCCATCCCCATCTTTCCTTCGCCACCTCCGCCAAGAAAATTTAAAACCAAAAGTCCAGCCCCCTAGGATTTTCAGGGATCATTCTATCCTAGTCCCGGGAGGCTTCTTAGCCATCCCACGATCCTTGGTTTGCTTTGGGTCTTCCCTTTCCAAATAACCATGGGTTTTTCGTCGTCATCCGACATCATTTTTGGTATCGAGCCAGCAGTGGATAGGATTTGCTTCGTCCTCAAACTCGTCGGAGTCGAGTTCTTCGTGCTGTAGGAGAATGATAGGGGACCCGAAACCCACCCGGATTTTCTTTTTCTTTTTTTAGATTTTTTTATTTTTTAGTTTAGAAATACTTATCCCAACTATTCTTCTTATTCCCGTTATCCTTACCTTATCCCGATGTTATTCCCAACTTATTCCAGATCTATTCCAATCTTCTTCAACCTCCAAGAAATCATAGAGTTCATTTTTTCGATTTTTTTTGCCCCACCGATCACCGATCTACCGTGCTCGACCCCGGCCACCCCGCCGAACCGCTGCCGATGCTCGCTTGCCCCCACCCTTGTCGGAGAAGCTGCCACCATCGCCCATGCCTGTGGGAAGATGAACGGACGCGGGAAGCATCCATCCGCCTCACCCCTGCGACTGTGCCGCCCTGCACCGCCGCCGCCTGCTGCACGCCATAGTTCCCATCGCCCGCGGCCCCCGCACGGCCAACGCTTGGTCCGTCGCCGCCCACGCCCGTGGGAAGACGAATAGATGCGGGAGGCATCTGTCCACCCTGTGCATCCGTGTGATGCTGGCCCGCCATCGCCGCCCGCCCGCCGGCGCTCCACCGTGCCCCCCACCGCCGCCCGCTAGGCTGACCGTCGGAGATGGCCCCCCCGGTGGCTCGACCGAGAGATGCTTTGGCACGCTTCTCAAAAGCACCCCAGGAAAGGATGTTCTGCATGATTTCTTGGAGCTGCACGATTTTCAGAGCTGCACGATTTCATGGCTGCATGATTTCCACAGTAGTGGGAGATTTCAAAATTCAAATAACAGGGATTATTTGATATTTTTTCATGATTGTAATGTGGGTTTAAAATGGAAATTTAGGATTTGAGTTTTGAATTTGAATTCAAATCATTTTGAATTTGAATTCAAATATAGGGAGGATTTCAGGGAATTTTATTTCTGAATTTCTTAAGGGATATGGGCATCTATAAATATCCATACTCCTCTTGTAATAAACTAGTTGAAAAAATGAATTTTTGAAAGTGTTTTTCACTTGTTCTGGTTCTGGGCTGAGGCCTGTTTGCCTTCGTCCTTCGGGATTCGAGGGGTGTGAGGCCCCAGGTATCTCCGTTCTCCCTCCCACCTTCGTATCTTCCCTCGTGCCTTGAGATCCATCATAGTGCCTCCAAGTATCGAGGAGGGCGTAATGCCTAGAGGTGGATGGTCTCTTTGTTAGGGTGAGTCCCAAGGTCCATGAGTTCCAATCCCCAATCTCCCATCCCCATCTTTCCTTGCCACCACCTCCGCAAGAAATTTGAAAACCAAAAGAGTCCTGCCATTTTAGGATTTTTAGGGGTCATTCTATCCTAGTCTCGGGAGCTTCTTAGCCCTCCCACGATCCTTGGTTTGCTTTAGGTCTTTCCCTTTTCCAAATAACCATGGGTTCTTCGTCATCATCCCACATCAACAACCTTTTTTGCATCCGAGCCTAATCCTAATTAAAACTTAATTAGAATTAATTTACTCTAGTGAGCTAGGGACACCAATAGATCGGGTTCCAGTACTGTGTGTAAGTTAGTGCACCCAATCCTTTGATTATCACTTAATATGGTGTTTAAGGCTAGAGGTCCAAAGGCAAACATCCTAAGCGATTTTGTGGTTCTTAATTAGGACCTTGCGAGAGTAGGGGGAGCCTCCCATGATCCCGCCTCTTACCTAGCTAGTGGACAGGGTAATTATTGAATTGGCTGTAATTTGAGCTGACTCATTCTACTTGAGCTCTAGGTCTAGGAAATCTTAGTCCGAGTGATGAGGGATGAGATGCGCAGATCGATGGTGAGCGTAGAAGACACAAGGGGATTAGGGCTTGCACTCAAGAACAGGGAACCCGGGTGTCACACCCACTTCAATTTGAGGAAAAACTCAGATAAAATAACTTTTAATTTGTATTCATGAGAAGAAGATGTTTCGTACAAGAGAGGAGGGGTGGGTATTTAAAGATTCACCCCAGGTACATGACTTGAGGGTAAGAAACCCTGACTTGTGGGCCAAGAAACCCTGGGGGATTTGGTCAACAGTGGGCCTTTGTCTTGGACTGGAGCTCTCTTTTATGGGCTTGGTGGCATGAAAGGGCCTAGGTGCATGAAGGCCAGCTCTGGTTGGGAGGGGCCTGGTGAATCTCCTAGCTACAGACTCTCCTCTTGTACATGATCTGAATGAAAACTACATTGACTCAATTGGACTTGACTGGACTTAAAGACTGGACCTAAATAAGTGGACTCAACTGAATACAGTTGTCTTACTTTATTACAAGACTCAAAAAAAAATAAAATTATACTTTTGGTCCTCATCATTTCCTATGGTGGGGAGAACTCGACTTTGTCGAGTTTGGATGAGCGGGGGTTTGATGGAACTGGAACCATCACAAAAAAGGCTAGGTTCTTCACTTTCTTTTCTTTTTTTTTTTTCTTTTATAATCTCTGCTTTAAAAGCCATGCAACTTTGAAATCGTGTGGTGCTGAAATTTGTGCTGCTCTGGTTCTTGTAGCTTCAGAAACCGTGCAGTGCTAATGTCGGTAATAGGGTGGGAGATTGCATTCATGTTCATGCGCTGGACTTCCTTTCTCTCCATGGACCAAAGGATAGAATAGGAGAGGTTTCGGAGGGCAATCCGGTGCGTGTTCGTTGTGGTGGTGTTGGGGTGGAGATGGCAGCTCAGGGAGATGAGTCCGGTGGATGGCACGGAGTGACGGTGTTCGACGGCGGTGGGGTGCGGGCGGCAGTGGGGGCGCAGGAGGTGGCCTTCTGATGGAGAAGAGGAGAGCTTGCCTTCACCATCGGCTGGAGGATGGAGCATCAGCCCTGAGGACGGAGGGTCGACCTTGGTTTGGAAGATCCCATCCTCATGAAGCTTGTCCTCGCCGACGAGGGGATGATCCCGTGAAGGTGGTGAATGCCACGGAAGCCTTAGTGAGAGGGTCGCGGGTGAGTCCAAGGCCAGAGCGGTGACGCATGGGTGATGCTCCAACACGAGAAGATCCAACGATGAGGGAGATCCACATGTGGCATGGGTGGATCAGGAGAGGGGGGATCCAGAGAGAGTCGGTGGTGTATGGGAGACTTGATCGGAGGTGTTCCCGATTGCAGGTAGTGTGGAGATGGGCTTCAAGGGTGACAAAGAGGAGAGGGGCTCTGGTGCAGGCACTAGCGAGGATCTCGTTGATGAGGTCTTTGGTCTGGGAGTAACGACGGCTAGAGACGACTCCGAGCGGAATGGTGGAGAGCAATCTTCATGGGCGGAGGCGTAGTCTGATGGCTGGGAGACTTCACGGGTTGTGGAGACAGGTTTCATGGAACGCAGAGAGGGGGGGTGGCTCTGTCTAGGTGGAGGTGAATCTTTTGGTGGGGCTTTCGGTGGAGATGATTGGCTGGGTTGGCCGATGAAATCAGGGGTGTTGTTGGGTGTGGGGAGGAGTCTTGGTGGTTCGGTGGTGCAGGGACATGGAGTGGCTCTAATTTTTTTATGATTGCAGGGATGACTCTAAGATTGCAGGAAAATAGTAAACTAACTTTTTTGTGACTTTTATAATTTCGGTTTATAGGCTAAATTCCCAAAATAAAACAAAACTAGCAGGATATTCAGCAATGCAAAGAATCATCGAATCACAAAATATCTCATGCAAGATAATGAAAGAGAGGATGATGCGAGACTAACTAGATGCAATATGAGAGGAATGATGCAAGTGATTGTGTTCTTTGTAATTTTTTATTTTTTTGGATTTAGGATTCCTGAAGACAGACAAAATGTAGATCTAGGGTTCTACAATAATAAGAAATTCAAGCAAGCAAGTCCCTAAACAGGATAGGAAGAGGACCCCAGGATTGAGAAACCCTGTAAAACTTAGCTCTTGAATCAATATCAACTTAGGAGTCCTAGGGTTGCAAACCTTAAAAGCTCTAAAGCGCCCGATGCCGAGTTCACTCGCTCTTGCGGATGCGGCCTGGATGATCAAGCCATCAACCCCACGGATACGCTGGCTTTCCGTCCAAAGATCTCGAAGGCAAAGGAGACTGACTCTGTCTTCATGGTACCTGGAGGACCTGCGAGCAATCAAGGGAAGGATTAGGAAATCAACAAGTAACAGAAAAATAAAGGAAGAAAGGTTGAAGATGATGTGATTATGGTCTTCTTGTATCTTGCTGGCGCCTAGATGGATCATCCAGTTGTCCTCTGAACTCGAAAATGGAAGAGGATTAGTGGAAGAGAAGGTAACTTGAGGCGTCACATCTCTCAACGCTTGAAGGTGAAGGCGCTCCCTCACGATGATCGACGTTCTTAAGGAATGAAGGCAACTAACAAGAAGAGCAACACTTAAATCTTTTTTTTTCATTCATCAACATTAACTTTACAAGGGAGGGGTAAGGCCCTTATATAGGCACCTTAAACCAATTCAAATTTCAAAAAAAATACAAAGCTTCATGAAGAGGGCACCCAAATTCAAATTCTTCTTCCTTTGGCTGACCAAGGTCTTGTGGCTTGATTTAGGTCTTGAAGAAGGAGTTGTCTTCAATTTGAGGGTCGATGCTTTTCTTCCATAGCCGACCAAGCACATTGGGAAGATGGCCTGATATGGGGCTTGAAATAGGGAGTTGTCTTCTTGATTTGAGGGTCGATGCTTTTTCTCATAGCTGACCAAGCACTTTGGAAAGAAGTCTTGATATGGGGCTTGAAACAGGGAGTTGTCTTCTTGATTTGAGGGTCAAGTTTTTCTTCCATAGCCGACCAAGCATTTTGGGAAGAAGTCTTGATATTGGGCTTGATACAAGGATCATGCCTTCATTGCCCATTGACTTCCTTAGATGTCCATAGCTACTTTAGAAAGAGGTTTGATAGGGGAGGGACAGGAGGAAAGAAACCAAGGAATGGCACTCATAAATTCCAACATTCCCCTCTTGCCTTGGCCTCCCACATGTCAAGGTGAAGTGGCACCACATGGGATGGATGAGGTGGCACCAAGTGGCATCTTTCATTGCTTTGGAGAGGCTTGGCCATTACAAATTGGATTAGACTCGAAGACCACTCCGGCTTGGGCCCATATTCAAACAGACTCAGACTGGAATCATTACAGGACCCATTGACCCCAACTTAACCAAATTGGTCAAGGTACATGACTAAAACAAAACATTAAACTAAATACTGGCTAAATTAAAAAATACTTAGGCTTGAAGCCTTATTACATGATCCGATAAATTGAAACCCTAATCAAATATCCACAGAGGGTTGAGGAGCCTCTATCCAATTCTGGTGCCCACACCAGTTCTCCCTGGTGGGCGGACTCGTCCTGTCGAGTAAGAGTTGATTTTGCTTTGTACACTTCCAGAAGGTCGGGGTCGAGGTGCTGCGAGTCCTCCTAGGTAATCCATGAGTCATCGGACTTCGGTTAGCCTTGCCATCGACCGTAGTGCTGAAAGCCTTTGCCCTGGTGGTCATAGCGCTTGATCATCCAGGACACGCTCAATCTGCTCTACTCTCTCAGGTAAAATTGGAGGTGGACACTTTGGGTCGGGTTCGCTCTCAAATGAAGGTTAGGCCCAAATGGCTCACTGGGTATGTTTGCTAATTTCCTGTACTCGACTAAGTCCGGGATATTAAAAGTCAAGCAAATGCCATAATCCGGGGTAGATCAAGCACATAGGTAATATGGCCAACTCTCCTTATCACTCTAAAGGGCCAGCTCCATGAGCATGAAATTTCTTAACGGCTCCCGTGGAAACCGTTCAGGTTTAAGCTTAACCATTACAGAATTCCTTATTCAAACTCTTTGATTCTCTTTCAAGAATCAGCCAAATTATTTTAAAATTTATACTTAATGTAGAATTCTAACATGATGCAAAATGCATACTCAACTATGCATTCTTATTGAGAAGAATTTTAATGGACCCTCTAGGGTTTTATTGCACTCTCTAGGGCCTAAACCTAACAGATTATTGACTTTCTAGGTTTGACCCTGGTTTGGTATGCACATGAGAATTTACCATGGATTCCTAGCAAATGCCATAAGGTCTTCCAAAAGTAGGTCGCAAATAGGATGGGCTCAAGGGTTCATGCAACCTGGTGATTTTAATAAAATGTAACCAAATGGCTTTAGAAACATGTGTAGACTCAGGAAAGGGTAAGAAATAAATCAGAGTCTTGGGACAATCTATGCGAAGCATGAAATAGACCATGATTACTCAAGATGACCTTAAGATTCGGATATTGATCTATGGGTGTCATAAGGTCAAATTGATGGATGGAAAATTTGGTCATTGTAAGTGAAGGTTATTCAAGAAGGGAAGACTTAGTCAGTTCCAGAAAAAGGTCATCAACTGGGGTTTGGGGAATGAACTCTTTACAAGGGAGCTGAATGAGGTCTCGGGTTGAGGCTAAAGGAGTGGGTTCTTCCTGAGGGCAGTGACTTACAGGAACCAAGTCCTCACTATTTATTGTTGTTCTGATGTTTCAGGACTTGGTTCAAAAATCTTATCTTCTCCAAGGGTTTTCTTAGGTAAGGTACTAGAGTTGTCCTTCTCACAGTCTTCTCTTTCATATTCTTCTACCAAACTCATGTCAGCCATATACTTCTACTTCAGACTTACTGGTGGGTTCAGGATCTTCTGAGGGTCCTTCCAAAATAGATTTAGCTTGGGTGTTTTTTTGGTCAACCAATTCCATGTCAGTGATATATTCCTCCTCTTTAATGTCACCATGGTGAACACATGGGGTAGCAAGGATGGGTTAACTCGGGTTAGGGTTGGGCTTGGTTTCAGAGGTACTAACCCTATTGGACCGAGAGTGACTGGTCATGAGTTCCCTTTGATAAGACTCGAACTCTCTGGCTATGTGATAGGCTTCCTTACGATTCTAAATTTTTTAATGGGATAGTTCCTCTTGGATGTCCCTACGTAGGCCAGCTCGAAACCTCGATATGATCATAGCCTCAAACTCAACTCTGCTACACCTCCTAATAAACCCATTAAATTTCTCAATATACTCAAATACTAGTCTATGCCCTGTCTCAGTTGTACCATTGGTCTAAAAGTCTTTGCTCATAAAATCTACCTAGGTACTTTTCGCTTAGCATACTTCTCATGGTTTTCCAGCTACGTATTCTATCTCCTCTTTGATAACTTCATCTTCAATAGCTATCCAATGCCACTTAGCATGTCGTGTTAACCTACGTATGGCCAATCTTAATTTTTCTGACTCAGACATCCTAGTGTACTCGAAAGAGTGATCCTTGCTCTCCTCCCAATTGATATACACCTCTTTTCTTCCATAAAATATGGGTGCATAAGGTTGGGTGCTCTTAATGGGTCCCTCCTCGGAGTCAACCAAGTATAGCTATGGGCTCCTAGGGCTAGACTTAGGGGCAAGATCATGATCATGGGCTCTTGGATCAAGGGAATTGGGCCTAGAGGAATTGAATTTAGCATGGGCCTTGCGGGCTTCTACCCGTGCCTCTGCTTGGGCCATCTTTTGGTCCAATTGGGCTAGTTGTTCACTGAGGGCCCGCAAGTGGGCTTCAAGGTTTGATCCCATGACTACACTAGGCTAGATATGGACTAATGGGCTAATGGACTCCTATTCTAGACTAGACATGCAACACATAACGAATGGTGCTACGGGTTTGCTAGACCTAGGAGTTCAATCAGAATGAGTCCATGTAGAAGACACACAAAACAATCAACTAGCCCTTTCACCGACCAGGTAAGAGGTGGGAGTGTGGAAGGCCCCCCTTGCTTTTGCAAGGATCCAATTAAGGAACCACAACACGCTTAGGTCGTTTGATGCTAGATCTCTTGCCTTAGACACCAGCTTCCCGGTACCAATTGAAGCATTTTATGCAACCAGCTTCTCCAAAATGGTCAAACCCAACTCATTGATATCCCTAATCTATTAGATTGCTACTAGATTTTAGATTAGGTTTGGGTTCGAAATGAAAGGTAGTTGTTTTTGTGCTAAGAAAAGGTAATGACTTCCTTTTCTTATCTTTTGATATTGACGCCCTTAAGTTATTTATGAGAATGATGGCACACACATGATCTAATGGGATGTAACTAAACTTTGTTTTTTGGTTTTTAATGTATGAAAGAAGAAATAAGATGATGGAAATAAAAAGATATGAAACTAAATGCAAAATTAAACTATGTGAGAAATGAAAACATGAAAAGATGCACTTGCTGAAAGATCTCAGAACAGATTTTGTTCTCAGGTAGTAATCAACATGTAGAATTTTACAAGCTACAATAAAATCTGAGAAAATTATCAAATTACATTCAAAAATCTTGGACTCTAACAAAATGTAATTAGCAAGTTTGGAGATTTCTACAAACAACAACACCTAAAAAAACAGGATATGTACTGAAAGGAAAAAAATATAGAAATTTAAAAAAGATGAGATCTAATGATGCAAAAATTTTCTTTTGGTTTTTTTTTTTAAAAAAAAAACCTAACTCCTTGTGTTTCCCTTCAAAGGTCAATCTCAGTGGCACCCCTACATGCCATAGGAAATCCCC
The DNA here is from genome assembly GCA_021397845.1 of Areca catechu. Lineage (NCBI taxonomy): Eukaryota > Viridiplantae > Streptophyta > Magnoliopsida > Arecales > Arecaceae > Areca > Areca catechu. The sequence goes on along the minus strand of CM038040.1, from coordinate 124,287,504 downwards.
GTGGAATGGAAAGTGAGGGTCTTGCAGCCCTTCTTATTTCCTATGACCGGATGGCCTGGTGAAGCACCTAATCCAAGTACTTAAGAAGTGCTAAGTCCTAACCATGCTCCGATACCAGATGATGCGGGACTAACTATGCAATATGAGAGGAATGATAAAAAGTTATTTTGTTCTTTATGATTTTAGTTTTTTAGATTTAGGATTCCCGAAGATAGGTAAAAGTAGATCAGGGTCTACAATAATAAGAAATTCAAGCAAGTGAGTAAGTCTTAAAACAGGATAGAAAGAGGACCCCGGGATTGAGAAACCCCGTAGGACTTAGCTCTCGAATCAATACACTTAGGAGTTTTAAGGTTGAAATTAAAGCTCAAGCACCGATGCCCAGTTCACTCGCTCTCGGATGCGCCTGGATGATCGAGCCTTCAACCCCCGTGGATTCATCGGCTTTCCGTCCGAAAGTCTCAAAGGTAGGGAGACCGACTCTGTCTTCGTGGTACTTGGAGGACCTGTGAGAAATCAAGGAAAGATTAGGAATCACAAGTTGCATAAGAATAAAGGACGAAAGGTTGAAGATGATGTTGATTGTGGGTCTTCTGCTGGGCGCCTAGATGGATCATCTAGTTGTCCTTTGAACTCAAGATGAAAGATGGATTGATGAAAGAGAAGTAACTTGAGGCTCACACCTCTCGGAAGGCGAAGGCACTCTCTCATGAGACGATTTCTTAAGAACGAAGCACTAACGAAGCCCAAATTCATTCTCAACATTACTCGGAGCGTGGCTCTTTAGGACCTTAAGATTCAATACAAGCTTAGAACCTTCAAACCGGTTGGATGCAAGTCCCCATTGAAAGTCAAGGCAGGGGGTCCGACAACGGACTTGGATTAGACAAAAAAGATATCAAGCTATGCATGAAGAACCCAGTGATCATGTGATATCTGAAATAAAGTGGATGTTGAAATGAAGAATGTGCTTAGAATGGCATCTGTCGTTGGACCTTTAAAAGTCTAGATGGATGTATTGTGATGTCTTTGAGTACTCTTGAACTCAAAGATGAAAGATGGATTGATGAAAGAGAATGTAACTTGAGGCCTCACACCTCTCGACGCCCGAAGGCGAAGGCACTCTCTCATGGAGATCGACTTTCTTAAGAAACGAAAGCAACTAACAAGAAGAGTAACACTCAAATCCTTTTCTTTTCATTCATCAACATTAAACTTTACAAGGGAGCGGTAAGGCTCTTTATATAGGAACCTTAAAACCTATTGAAATTTCAAAAAAAATACAAAGCTTCATGAAGAGGGAGCCCAAATTCAAATTTCTTCTTCCTTTAGCTGGCCAAGGTCTTGTGGCTTGATTTGGGACTTGAAAGAAGGGAGTTGTCTTCTTGATTTGAGGGTCAATGCTTTTCTTCCATAGCCGACCAAGCACTTTGGGAAGATGGCTTGATATGGGGCTTGAAACAAGGGAGTTGTCTTCTTGATTTGAGGGTCAATGCTTTTCTTCCATAGCCGACCAAGTACTTTGGAAAGAAGTCTTGATATGGGGCTTGAAACAAGGGAGTTGTCTTCTTGATTTGAGGGTCAATGTTTTTCTTCCATAGCCAACCAAGCACTTTGGAAAGAATTCTTGATATGGTGCTTGATACAAGGATCATGCCTTCATTGCCCATTGACCTTCCTTGGATGTCCATAGTTGCTTTAGAAAGAGGCTTGATAGGGGGAGGGAAGGGAGGAAAGAATCAAGGAATGGCACCCATAAATTCTGGCATTCCCTTCTTACCTTGGCCACCCACATGTCAAGGTGATGTGGTGCCACATGGGATGGATGAGGTGTTACCATGTGGCATCTTTCATGGCTTGGGAGATGGCTTGACCCATTACAAATTGGACTAGACTCGAAGACCACTCTGGCTTGGGCCCAATCTTCAAACAGACTCGAACTGGAATCATTACAGGATCCATTGACCCAACTTGACCAAATTGGTCAAGGTACATGACTAAAACAAAAAAGCTAAAACTAAATACATGACTCAAAAGTAAAAATGCTTAGGCTTGAAGCCTTATTATATGACCTGATAAATTGAAACCCTAATCAGATATCCATAGAGGGTTGAGGAGCCTCTGTCTGATTCTGGTGCCTACACCACAGGACCCGAGAGTTGAGAAACTCTCGACTTAGGATACTTATCTTCAATCAAATCAGAGGTTAAGAGTAGGAAAGGATGTTACCAATTAGTGATTTGAAGAACTTCCGATGAAGAAATCATACAGCACTCTGATTGGAGTTTGGATGATGAAGCTCGATTTCCTTAAATTTGATGACTAATCTAGGTGGTCCTAGAGGCGAGGAAAACCTCCTCGGGGGAGGTGAAACACTCGGGGATCCTACAAGCATCACGGGTTAGGCAATAAACAACAAAATAATAAAAGGAAATTGGTTGGAAAGAAGAAAGGGAATCAGGTTTCCAAAGGCTGGCGGCTAGAAGTAGAGGAAGGCATCTTCTTCTTGGACACATGGGGCTCTTTCAACTGGGGCATGGCTGATCTCCTAGGATGCAAATGGAAGCTAAAGAAGTAGGGATTCGGCCAAGGTACATAAGAAGAGCACTCACAAATAAGAACTAACATAAGAACAAGGCAATGACTCAAATTTCAGCAAATTATATTCATAAGAAAAAGTTTTAAGTTTTTTTTTCTCCAGATTGGAGTGGGTGTGAGACCCATATTCCCTATTGTTGGTGTCTATGCTCGCCAGCGATCCATGCATCCTATCCCTCATCACCAAGTCAAGTTCTGTGTGATTGCATTGCATGGCAACTAGGTCAGGCACACCATATCAGCCTACCCAAAATCAACCCAATCCACCCATGGACCCTAATATTGAAGATTTTATGAGGACTATAACTGATCAGCTTAGACAGCTCACAACCAGGTTGATCAGGTGGAAGATAGACTAGGTAACCTTGAAGAATCCCATGGAACTAGATCAGATCCTGAAACACTTGGACCCACTCCCCTTGGTCAAAGCTCTGAGATGCCTAGACCCATTCCCCCAATTCCACGAGCCCAACTCACTCCCCCAGATTTAAGAGGTCAACACAGAGAACCTACTTACCCAGGTCCAAGAGCCCAACATAGGGAAATTACTCCTGACATAATCCCTAGGCGCCACACCCCTGATGTGAATGACCAGGAAGAAAGGATCCTTAGGAGTATTCGATTAGATGCACCCACATTTGAGGGAAGTTTGGATCTTAAGGTCTATACTGATTGGGAAAGTGATATGGACCATTACTTTGAATGGTGCGAAATGTCGGAAGAGAAAATTCAAATTTGCCAAGCTTAGGCTAGTCCGACAAGCTGAATTGTACTGGGGAAATGTAGAACGATTGAACTGACAGAGAGGTGACCTACCTATAGGTAAATGGTGATGCATGAAGGTAAATCTTAGGGAGAAATATTTACCATTCTCATATGAACAAAAATTATTAGATTAATGGCAAAAATTAACTCAAGGAAATAGTTAAGTAGCTGATTATGTTGCCAAATTTGATGAGTTCGTTATGAGGTGTAGTGTAGTCAAGTCCGAAGCTGTCACCTTATCAAGGTTTAGAGCTAGTTTACATGAACATATCCAGAGGGAGTTATTCTTAAGGGAAGTTAATGATCTGGAAAAGGCTTACTAGATTGCTAGGGATTGTGAATGTTTTCAGAGAATACCTGTTACCTATAGACCTGAGTCAAATAGGTTGAATACCACTAGAACAAGACCTAGCCCTAATCGATTTCCACCTAGCCGACCCAATCTTACTTCTCAACTAGTTCGTAGGGAAGATAAAGGAAAGGCACCTATGGTCCCTAGAGATAGGAATCAAAATACCTTGTATTTTAGGTGCCGTAAAATTGGTCCAGCTGATTATCCAGTATGAGCATTACATATAGGTGAATGTGAGGAAGAGAACCTAGAGAATGTAGAAGAATTTGAAGAGAAAATTTACGAAGCTGAGGAAGACTTGGTAGAAGAGTACGAAGGTGATGAAGAGCCTATAGAGTCATCTGACCTACTAGGTGTAGCTAGGTGTATTCTAGCTCAAACCAAGAAGAATGAGGATCGGCGTAGGACAAATATCTTACATACCTTCATTAAGCTAGGAGATAAAGTGTATAAAATCATTATAGATAGTGGGAGTTGTGTAAATGCAATATCTACTAATGCTGTTAAGAGCTTAGGCTTACCCACAGTTTCACATCCTAGCCTATATAAGGTATCCTGGATTGACTCTACATCAATTCCTATTAGGTAACAATGCCAGGTCCCAGTCCAAATTCAATCCTACCAAGAGAAGGTATGGTGTGACGTGATTCCAATGGGGGTTAGTAGCATCATATTAGGCAGACCATGGTTATATGACCATGATGCAACCCTCTTTTGGCCAATCTAACTTGTGTTCATTTAAACACCATGAGAAGAGAATTGTGATTAACTCGACCCAACCCAAAGATAATACTAAAAGAGGGTCTAGTCATTTGAAAGAGAAAGAACCCAGAATGAACGTAATTATTGCTAAAGAGTTAGAACATGAAATCATTAAAAGTTCAACAGTCTGGATGCTGACAACCAAAGAAGTTCATGATGAACCCTAGAAAGAACATCCTAAGGAAATTTTAGATTTCCTACAAGAATTTAAGGATATATTTTTAGAAGACCTCCCTGATTATTTACCTCAATTAAGGGACATACAACATGCTATAGACTTGGTCGCAGTAGCTATCTTGCCGAATTTACATCACTATAGGATGAATCCTACCGAGCACAAGGAATTGCATAGGCAAGTTGAGGATCTTCTTAGAAAAGGATTTATCAAGGAAAGTTTGAGCCCATGTGCTATTCTAGCCCTTTTGACTCCTAAAAAGGATGGCACTTGCGTGTGTGTAGATAGTAGAGACATCAATAAGATTATAGTGAAGTATAGGTTTCCCATACCCCGACTTGATGACATGTTAAACATGATGGCCGGTGCTATCATATTTTCAAAGATAGACCTTAAGATTGGCTATCATCAGGTTAGAATTAGGCCTGGGGAAGAATGAAAAACTACATTTAAGATCAAGGATAGCTTGTACGAATGGTTAGTGATGCCTTTTGGCTTATCAAATGCACCTAGTACTTTTATAAGGATTATGACTCAAGTATTAAAATCATTTATTGGAAAATTTATGGTAGTGTATTTTGATGACATCCTCATATATAGTAAGAATAAGAAGGATCACTTAGACCATCTTCAGCATGTTTGTCAAGTACTTAAAGGAGATAATCTTTATGTTAATTTGAAGAAATGTAGTTTTATGACTCCAAGGATTATTTTTCTAGGATTTGTAGTAATTACTGAAGGAGTATCTCAGACCAGAGAAAATCAAATCCATAGTTGAGTGGCCTATTTCTAAGAATATTCATGATGTTCAAAGTTTTCATGGATTAGCTACTTTCTATAAGAGATTTATTCGAGGGTTTAGTATGATAGTTGCACCCATTATAGATTGCATGAAGAAAGGAGCATTTGACTGGTCAAAGAAAGCCAATAGGGCTTTTGAAGAGATTAAGAATAAAATGACCCAAGCCCCAATTCTAAGGCTACTCGATTTTTGAAAGTCTTCGAGGTTGCTTATGATGCCTCAGGATAGGAATTGGAGGAGTCTTGAGTCGAGAGAATCACCCAATTGCTTTCTTTAGCAAGAAATTGAGCGATGCTAAGTTAAAATATTCTACTTATGATAAGGAACTATATGCAGTAGTTCAAGCACTTAGATACTGGTGACACTATTTGCTACTGTAAGAATTTGTACTTTATTCTGATCATGAAGCTCTTAGGTTCCTTAACTCGCAAAAGAAATTGAATTCTAGGCATGGAAAATGGGTTGAATACATTCAAGCCTATCTTTTGTTTTAAGACATCAATCGGGTACTGATAATAAAGTTGCTGATGCGTTGAGCAGGAGATTTATGCTCTTGAATTGTGTTAGTGTTAGAGTAGTCAGGTTTGAGAAATTAAAGGATGTGTATGAGAATTGTGAAGATTTTGGTGAAATCTATAAGGTAGTTAAGCAAGGACCAACTAGTTCATATAGTGAGTACAAAATTCAAGATGGGCACCTCTTTAGGGAGAGTAAGCGATGTATTCCAAATACTTCACTTAGAGACTTCTTGATTTGGGAAACACATGCCGGAGGTTTAGCTGGACATTTTGGTAGAAATAAGACAATCTTAGCACTAGAAGACCAATTCTATTGGCTGAGTCTTAAGATGAATGTTGCTCAAGTTGTAGCTAGATGTCGGACATGTGTTGTTGCCAAACAGCAAAAGCAGAACACTGGCTTATACACCCCTCTTCCTGTACCAGATTATCCATGGCAAGATCTTAGCATGGACTTCATTCTTTGATTACCTAAGACTTTAAGGAAAAATGATTTTGTATTTGTAGTGGTTGATAGGTTTTCAAAGATGGCACATTTACAGCCTTGTTTCCAAACCTATGATGCTTCTAAGGTAGCAAAGCTATTTATGAATGAAGTAGTTAGACTGCATGGTTTACCTAGGATAATAGTTTTCAACAGAGATGTCCGATTCAACAGTTATTTCTGGAAAATACTCTAGTACTTATTAGGGACAAAACTTAAGTTTTCCATATCTTATCACCCTCAGACTAATGGCCAGACTAAAGTTGTGAATCAAAGTTTAGGAAACTTATCGAGAAGCTTAGTTGGAGAGCAAGCTACCAATTGGGACCTATTACCATCTATAGCTGAATTTGCATATAATAGCTCAGTGAATAGGTCTACGGAAAAAAGTTCGTTTGAAATTGTTAATGGGTACAAACCTAGAAAACTTCTAGACCTCATTCCTTTATCCATGAATGAATGCATATCTAAATCTACTGAGTCATATGTTGAACATGTTAGAGAGTTGCATAAAGAGATAATTAAAAAAATTAATAAAAGCAACGAATCTTATAAACATATGGCTGATACTAAAAGAAGACTCAAGTAGTATGAAAAAGGAGACTTTATTATGGTTTGATTATGAACTGAACAGTTCCCACCAGGAACCATGAGAAAATTGCATGCCCGTAGTAGTAAACCATACAAAATAATTAAAAAATTGGACCTAATGCCGACGTGCTTGAATTGCCACCTGAACTAGGCATTAGCTCTACTTTCAATGTTTCAGACCTTATCGAGTATAGAGAGCCAACATTAATTCCTAGTGAGCCATTTGGGCCTAATCCAGTCCTTGAGAGTGAACCAACCCATGTGTGTCCACCTGCCATACCACCAGCATGGACAGATAAGATTGAACGGATCTTGGATGACAAGATCATCGTCACCTGGAGCAAAGATTACTAGCGATATCTAGTTCATTGGTAAGGATGACCTAAGTCTGATGATTCCTGTATCACAAGAGAGGACTTGCAAAGAGTTTCCCCTAACTTAGTAGAGTATTATAACAGTGGAGTTAACCCATACTCGATAGGGTTGAGTTCCTCCCACCGAGGGAGAATTGCTGCAGGCACCAGGGCTAAAAGAAATCAACAGGTTGAACCCACATCCCGGTGGATCACCTGGGAGTAAAACCATGAATGCAAACCCATTTTACAATGAAAATATTTATTTTAAATTCTATTATTTTGGTTTAGTTAGGGTAAACCCTTTTTACCAACTATAATTAGGGTTTTGTTTAAACCCTTTTTACCAAGTTGAGTCGAAACCCCAATTGAGTTAAACCCTATTTACCCAATTGGGATTTAAATGGTCTGATTTGAATTAGCCCTTTTTACCAACATTAATTGAAATTTTATTTGCAAGCCTAATTAAGTATGGTTGGTTATTTAGTTGAGTCATGTGATTTGTCATTTATTGAGTCCATGTAATAGGTTGAGTCATTGAGTCCTGTATTACAAGAGGGGACCCAAGACAACATCCCATGTGCACCTAATTGAAGATCCATGTGACCCCATGTGCTAGCTCAAGACAACCCATGTGCTAGCCTAAGTCACAACGTCTTCTTGGCACCACCTTTTCAAAGATTTGGACATCAACACATGTCATGTTTGGACATGTCTTTGGGACAACACTGCTTGGCACTTCAACCAGGACAAGAATACATGACATGTCTGAAAATGACTTGCCATTGGGACAACACACTTGCCATGTCACTTATGTTTGGACATCCCACATGCCATGTCTTAAAAGAATTCCAAATTGGCGCCCTTCTTTTAAAAGGTGTAAAGCAGAAGGAGTCTCCACATTGGCACCCCCACTCAAACTATTTGATGCGGCACGATGATGAGAATGTAATCTAAATGATGAATTGAGAAGTGAGAGCAATGAAGCCTATTAACAGGTACTAAATTTCAGATCAAAAGTACTAAGATAAAGCTATGGAAGGAGCACGGAAATTTGGAACTTACGCCGCGATGTAGTTATTTAAATCCTAGAAAAGATTAGGGCTAATGATTATGGATTCTAAACCTAGGAAAACTGTCTTCAATAACCCAAACTTAAGAATATTAGAAGGGAATTGTTACCATGATGAGCACTCCTTGTTGGTGTAGATTCGTTGAAGCAATCAAATAAACAAGCCCTGGATGAAAAGATGACTCTTCCATCGAAACAAGTTCTCACCATACTTGATATGATGGCAATGAACCCCTTCTTGAACTCCGAATCGTAGAAGGAACCCTGCGCAATGAAGGCATTAGGACTAAGCTTATTTGAAGGAATACCAAATCAAAGTAGGAGGAAGGAATTAAGAAAACAAGAGGTCGTTGAGGGAAGATGGGATCCTTAGAGAAGTCGTTGGCTTGGGAGGTAGAAGATCACACGCCAAGATTGAAACACAACCACACTACAAAACACTTGCTTCATAGAAAAACTACTCCTTCTTGTTTCATCATCCAAAAGCCCCCTTTACCATGGGCGTACAAGAGGCTTTTATTGGCCTTTCAATCAATTTGAAATTCCCCATATCATGGAGAAATATTAGGGGGGGTTACATGAAATGTGGAGGATTTGGTGGAGGGTTACATAGAATGTGGAGGATTTGGTGGAGGGTTACATGGAATGTGGAGGATTTGAATGCTTGGTCCCCACTTGAAGTTGGCGCCTCTTGGTGATTACTTGGCAAGGTGAGTTGGCATGGTGAGGTCCCCACTTTGAAGTTGTTTTGATGTGGCACCACTTGGTGATGACTTGGCAAAGTAAGTTGGCATGGCGAGGTGGTTTCCAAATCCAATGATGTGGCAAGGTGAAATGGCATGGTGACATGGTGCATCCTTCTTCATGGCACCCCTTGGAGATGACTTGGCAAAAAAGGTGATGTGGCATTCTTTGGTGATGAGTTGGCATAGGTGGTCCATGATGATATGGCGCTCCAAGTAAAGCTGGTATGGCCCAATTTCAAGTAGCTCTTGAACTTGACTTAGTATAAAGCCTAATTGACTCTAATTGAACTTTAAAATCCAAAAAGAAAATAAAACAGGACTCAATAAACATATAGGACTCATACGAGACTTGAGTTCCTAGTCTCAATCCATAAAGAACTTGATATTAGTTGAAGCTTCTTTCTGAACATGGTGCCTCCACCAATTCTCCCCGGGTGGGAGGAACTCGACCCTGTCGAGTATGGTCCAGCCTGGCTTTGATATTGTTCAAATAAGTCCGGGTCCAGTCATTGTAGGTCCTCTCTAGCGATTCAGGAGTCGTCAGATTTTGATCTCCCTTGCCAACTGACCAAATATCGATAGTAATCCTTGTTTCTGTTAGTGACAATCTTATTATCCAGGATTTGTTCAGTTTTCTCTCATTTTTGAGGAATGGTTGTTTGTGGATACTCGGGTAATAGTTCACTCTCAAAAATATGGTCATGCCCAAAAGGCTCACTAGGTATCATCATGGGTTCCTTATATTCTATCAAGTCTGAGACATTGAAGGTTGGGTTGATACCTAGGTCTGAAGGTAATTCCAATATGTAAGCATTAGATCTAATCTTCTTTAGGACTTTAAAGGGGCCTGCACCATGGGTATGTAGTTTCTTGAAAGTCCCGGATGGGAACATGATCTCTCTCATAGAATTCCTTGACTTTCTTTCTTGAATTAGTCCTATGTTTATAGGATTCATTGCTCAAATTTATTTCATGATGCAAATCCTCAACATGCTATGCATAGGACTCAGCAGACTCAGAAACTTACACAAGCACTTACGAAATGCAGACTGAACAAGGCATCCTTATTGAGAGGAATTTTATTGGACTCTCTAGGGCCTAAACCTAACAGATTAATGACTCTCTAGGTTTGACCCTAGTCTGGCATGCACATGAGAATTTACCATGGGTTCCTAGCAAATGCCATAAGGTTTTCCAAAAGTAGGTATCAAAAAGGAATAGGCTTTAAAAGCTCATGCATCCTAGTAATCTCATCAAAATGAAACTTAATGGCTCTAAAATTATGATAAGACTCAGGGAAAGGCAGGAAATAGGAATCCGAGACTTGGGATAATTTAGGAGAATCTTGAAACAGACCTTGGTTACTCATGATGACCTTAAGATTAGAATTTTGATCTACAGGCGGGATGCTTCTAGGTAGTTGAAGGTCATTAGAAAAGTCTTCTAAAATAATGATTGGGTTCTTCTCAGGTACCTGAAGGAGTTCTTGTGTCGAAGCTAAAATATTGGGTTCTTTCTGAGGGCATTGTCTTACGGGAACCAAGTCTTCACTAAAATTTGGTTGTTCTGATGTTTCAGGACTAGGCTCAATAATCTTTTCTTTACCAAAGGTTTCCTCGGTAAGGTACTAAAGTTGTTCTCTTCACAGTATTCCCCTTCATATTCATCTATTAAACTTATGTTAGTCTCATACACATATTTACTAGGTTCAGATTTGCCTTCTTCCTTCCCTAGCCCTTCAATTTGAGGATACCCTAAGTCTTGGGTATTAATGAACTCAACTTGTACTTCAGGGTTCTTACTCCTATCATTCATATGAGCTAATGGGATAGTAGGAGTTGGTTGCTCTAAGGAAAATTGTTTAGCCAGAATTTGGTTCAATTGGGCCATTAGATCATTTAGGCCTTTCAGCATGGTTTCAAGATTTGGGTCCATGGCTACACTGGACTGGGCTTGGATTGGTGAATATGGCATCCCTGCTCTAGTTGTCATGCATGCAAATGGACTCAAGTTCGAGCTAAGGTTTCCTAGACCTAGAGCACAAATTAGAAGTCTAATTAAGTGAACGAACTAGCTAGTAGTACTTATGGGACTTAGCCAGGTAGGTGGAGGGGAGTGAAGGTCCCTGATTGCCAACCTTAGACACCAATCTGAGATTGGCCAGGTAGGCGGACCAAATCACAAGCCCTGATGCACCAATCCTAGACACCAAGCCAGTAAGCACACACCAATTAGCTGACACAGTTAACTTGACCCTAACCTGAACCCAACTTGTTGGTGTCCCTAACCAACTAGGGCAATTAAGGTTCTAATCGATTTTAATTAGGGTTTGGGTTCAATGCACAATGTAGGCAGTTGTTCTTGGGCTAAGGACAGGTGATCAATCTTGCCCCCATGTCATATTGGAGCCCTTAATTGGATTAAAATGGATGCACACAATCATGCTGAAATTTATCCTACTAAAATTTAAAGCAGAACAGTACAAGAATTACAGTCCAAAACTTCTATGATTAAATAAGAATTCTGGAAAAATTACGAAAAATTATATCAATTATAATGGATCTAACAAAATTAGAATCACTAAATTTGGGTTTCTGTGCTAAGAGAAATGAGTTAATGTTCAGACCATATTTGTGGAACTATTTACAATAGAATAGGGAAATGATGCGGGAATTTTCATTTTTTTTGTGATTTTTTTCTAATGATGAAATTTAATACGGTGATAAATGACTTAAAATGGGAAATGAAAAAAAATATTTCAATGCAAAATATGTAACCTGCCTTTGGAGCTGCAGACGGATTACAATCAGCCTACACAGAAAAGAAACAGCAAGCAGACCCTAATACAGAAAATAGAAATTAACCCTAACCTAATGCAACCATGCTCTGATACCAATTTGATGCGGCACGATGATGAGAATGTAATCTAAATGATGAATTGAGAAGTGAGAGCAATGAAGCCTATTAACAGGTACTAAATTTTAGATCAAAAGTACTAAGGTAAAGCTATGGAAGGAGCACGGATATTTGGAACTTACACCGCGATGTAGTTATTTAAATCCTAGAGAAGATTAGGGCTAATGATTATGGATTCTAAACCTAGGAAAACTGTCTTCAATAACCCAGACTTAAGAATATTAGAAGGGAATTGTTACCATGATGAGCACTCCTTGTTGGTGTAGATTCGTTGAAGCAATCAAATAAACAAGCCCTGGATGAAAAGATGACTCTTCCATCGAAAAAAGTTCTCACCATACTTGATATGATGGCAATGACCCCCTTCTTGAACTCTGGATCATAGAAGGAACCCTGCGCAATGAAGGAATTAGGACTAAGCTAATTTGAAGGAATACCAAATCAAAGTAGGAGGAAGGAATTAAGAAAACAAGTGGTCGTTGAGGGAAGATGGGATCCTTGGAGAAGTCGTTGACTTGGGACGTAGAAGATCATACGCCAAGATTGAAACACAACCACACTACAAAATACTTGCTTCATAGAAAAACTACTCCTTGTTTCACCATCCAAAAGCCCCATTTACCATGGGCGTACGAGAGGCTTTTATTGGCCTTTCAATCAATTTGAAATTCCCCATATCATGCAGAAATATTAGGGGGGGTTACATGAAATGTGGAGGATTTGGTGGAGGGTTACATGGAATGTGGAGGATTTGGTGGAAGGTTACATGGAATGTGGAGGATTTGAATCCTTGGTCCCCACTTGAAGTTGGTGCCTCTTGGTGATTTCTTGGCAAGGTGAGTTGGCATGGTGAGGTCCCCACTTTGAAGTTGTTTTGATGTGGCACCACTTGGTGATGACTTGGCAAAGTGAGTTGGCATGGCGAGGTGGTTTCCAAATCCAATGATGTGGCAAGGTGAAATGGCATGGTGACATGGCGCATCCTTCTCCATGGCACCCCTTGGAGATGACTTGGCAAAAAAGGTTATGTGGCATTCTTTGGTGATGAGCTGGCATAGGTGGTCCATGATGATATGGCGCTCCAAGTAAAGCTGGTATGGCCCAATTTCAAGTAGCTCTTGAACTTGACTTAGAATAAAGCCTAATTGACTCTAATTGAACTTTAAAATCCAAAAAAAAAATAAAACAGGACTCAATAAACATACAGGACTCATACGAGACTTGAGTTCCTAGTCTAAATCCATAAAGAACTTGGTATTAGTTGAAGCTTCTTTCTGAACTTGGTGCCCCCACCACTATTTCATGCCAATTTAAGAAGAAGTCGGCCAAGCTTTCCACTCCTTCTTGTCGCCCACTTCAAAGAGATTTCCAAAGTATCCATTCACTAAATGGAAGAGGTTCAAAGGTTTTCTACCATAGCATTTCACTCAAACAGGTTGGAAGTTACTTAAATCTCTAGAACTCAAGAGTCTCACCAAAACTATTGAGTCCTCTCCTATCCAGAACTCAAGAGTCTCACCAAAACTCTTAAGTCTCTTATCCAGACTGAAGAGTCCACTCACCTATAGAAGACCACATCATCTAGACTCTAGAGTCCAACAAGCAAGGCCAAGTGATGGAGCATCTTGCCCATACATCAAGCTATCTCACCAATCTACCTCTTGGGCACCCACTTTGGATGAGAAGTCTCAAGTTGTCGTCCACTTTGAGAAGAGTCCAAATCTTCTCAGCAAACAAGAGTCTAGGCTACCTAAAGCAAGATTCTAGGAGTTGTAGTCCAAGGGAGAAAAAGACTAGTAGTTGTATTTCTTACACCACTAGTTGGGGGTCTATAAATACCCCTCCAACCCCCCTTGTAATTAGTCAATAATTATTCATCAATAAAGTTATTCTGCTAAATTTTCTTCTTTTGCTATGTGCATTGCGGGGTGTGAGGCCCTTTTCCTTTGTTCTTTGAAACATCGTGGAGTGCGAGGCCCTAGTTATCCTACATATGCTACCGACCAGAAAATCCAAAAAACACCATTTCTAAACCTTCCTTTACTTTCATTCTTTCTTTTTCTTTGTTACATTTTTTTAATTCATGATTTTCATTGTTGACTATTACAGGTGAACAGGAGTCAAGATCAGGTGTTCTTGTCTTGAAACTAGCTTCGCACGGAACATTGGAACCTGGGATCGAGTTCTTGAAACCCTGCCATGAAGATATTGAGAGTTCTGTCAGATCCGATTCAGAGAAGCATTTTTTTGTTGGTAAAATTGAATCTTATTCATTTCTTGATATTCTTTAATTCGTTGATAACATAAATCCTAGTTTATGGTGATTTTTCAATCACCAAGTCCTGCTTTCCTAGTTAATTTATAGGTTTACTTGCAGGTAGATAATAACTAGTTTCCTTCGTTGTCTCCTTCAAGACTTCTTTTAAAATCTAAAAAAGATATAAAAATTATTCTCTACTTTTCTCAGATAATTAGATCTTACTCATAGTAATTTAGTTTGATTTATTTGTCCTACATCAGGAGTGCATGCAATTTTGTGCCTAGTGGAAAGAAGAAGGAATTAGCGTTCCAGGTATTCTTCTATTATCCTAAAGTCTTGATTTTCTGATTGTTATGCACAAGTTGGTGGGGACATGCAAGATGAGAATGCAACTATGCAACCCTAAAGGAGATTAGCAAAGATTAACTTAGCAATTTCTTATTTGCATATGATTAGTTCAGCATATAGTATCAAAGGAGGTCTAATAAAGAGAACTCGAACGATCAAACGTAAACCTAATTAATAAGACTATCAAAATAACAAAGAAATAGGAATAAGATTCGAACCACACAAGTTAAGCTAGGCAAATTTAATATTTCAGACCTAATCGATACTAGAACATACCTAGCATTAATCTTTCAAGTAGATCAAGATCACTCATGAAGAGACCTCCCAAATGACAAGACCATACTACAAATTGAGGGCCCTTCTTGTTTTCTGGATTATGGCAAATAATTCCTTCCTCTTGAGTTCGGAATCCCGGAGAACCCTACAACAAAGAAACCTTGAGATTAGGAACTTGGTAAAATACGTTAGTCATGAAATGGAGAAACTAAAGAAGAGTCGAGGAAGCAGTGTTGAAGAATAATCTTGGCGCCATGGTAGATCACTTGAAATGGATTTAGCCGGCCTCCTTGTGATGGTCTTCTTGATCAACCTTAGATATTGAAGAGCTAGCTTGAGATTGGAGAAGAAGAAGAGTGTCTTAGGCGTTGGAGATGGAGGAGGAGAAAGTAGGGTTGGCGTGGGATAGGGAGAGGAATTTAGAACTACCACTTAGGCACATAGAACTCACATAGAAGAAAACTTTTATTTTTTCTTTTCCATCCTCTCTTTACAAGAAGACTAAGAGTCTTTTATAGACTATTAAGCCATTTTGAATTCAAACTACACCAAATATCATGGAGAAAAATTTGTGGAGAAAAATATGGGGCATCCCATGAGTAGTGGAGGAAGTTGTGGAGGAGGTTGTAGCTAATTCAAATTCAAATTCCCCTTTTCTTCTCTTGGGTGGCAACCTTGGATGGTGAGGTGGCATGTGTGATGTGGCAGCAACCTTGGATGGTGAGGTGGTATGTGTGATGTGGCAGCAACCTTGGATGATGAGGTGGCATGTGGTCCCCACTTGAGGTGGCTTTGGTCTTGCTTTGGAGTATAAGTCTTGAGTCTTCTTTAGTCTTCAAATGTGGTTTGGTTTGATTCTTCATGGATTGGACTTGACTCATTTGGACCCAACTCTCAAATACAAGATTAATCAGGCTGGACTAGTTCCAACATAAAATTGAAATGGACTCGAATTACATAATTATTTGGACTCAAAATTAAAGAAAGAAAAAAATTACAGGACTTTCTTTTACTCATCCAACCATAAGGACTCGGATTTGACTTGAATTGGTTGGAGTCTCTTCCTGATTCTGGTGCCCACACCAATTCTCCCGGGTGGGAGGAACTCGACCCTATCGAGTGAGGGTTGGCTTGATATGTTTCTAATGCATCCGTGTCGATTTGTTGTAGGTCCTCTCGGGAAATCCAGGAGTCTTCAGATTCAGGACATCCTTGCCATCTAACCAGATAACGTTGGTAGCCTTTATTTCTAGTAGTAATGATCTGGTCATCCAAGATCCTTTCAATTCTCTCCTTCCTCTCAGGAACACTTGGTGGTGGACACTCATTTGGTGTTTCACTCTCAAAAGAAACATTAGGACCAAAAAGCTCACTAGGTATCAATGCAGGTTCTTTGTATTCTTTTAAGTCTGAAACATTAAATGTTGAACTAATGCCATAACTTGGTGGTAATTCTAATACATAAGCATTTGGTCCAATTTTCTTTATTATTTTGAAAGGTCCGGCTCCCCGGGCATGGAGTTTCTTCATAGTTCCCGGCGGAAACCTTTCAGGTTTAAGTTTGATCATGACGGAGTCCCCTTCATTAAATTCTTTTAATCGTTTATGTGAATTAGTCATATGCTGATAGAGTTCATTGCTCATTTGAATCTTTTGGCTAATCTCCTTATGCAATTCCCTAATATGCTGTGCATATGACTCGGCAGACTCGGACACCCGTGCATGTGTGGGTAAAGGAGCTAGGTCTAAAGGCTTCCTAGGTCTGTATCCATGGACCACTTCGAATGGACTTTTCCCAATAGACCTATTAACTGAGCTGTTATAGGCAAATTCAGCACGAGGAAGTAATAGGTCCCAGTTTCCTAGGTTGTCACCAACTAAGCATCTCAACAGATTTCCTAAGCTTCGGTTTACTACCTCAGTCTGGCCATTGGTTTGAGGATGATAGGCAGTAGAGAATTTCAGCTTGGTACCGAGCATGTGCCAGAGGGTTTTCCAGAAATAGCTAGTAAATTTGACATCTCTATCGGACACAATGGTTTTGGGTAAACCATGAAGCCTAACGACCTGATCGAGAAAAAGCTTGGCCACCTTCGAAGCATCTAAAGTTTGAGAACAAGGAATGAAGTGAGCCATCTTGGAGAAACGATCGACAACAACAAAGACAGAATCATACTTCCTAGACGTCTTAGGGAGGCCTACTACAAAATCCATGCTGATATCCTGCCATGGACAATCAGGGACAGGTAAGGGTGTGTACAGACCGGTGTTCTGTCTTTGCTGTTTTGCAACAGCACAGATACGGCACTGAGCTACAATCTGGGCCACATTTCTTTTGAGACCAGGCCAAAAGAATTGGTCTTCTATTGCTAAGATGGTCTTATTCCTACCAAAATGTCCTGCTAAGCCCCCAGCATGAACTTCCCAGATCAGAAATTCCCTAACAGAGGTCTTGGGAATACACAACTGATTTCCTCTGAAAAGGTATCCAGCTAAAATGGTATAATCACTATGCTCACTAGATGGTCCTTGTTGAAGGGATCGATAGATGTCACCAAAATCAGGGCATGTAGGATATTCCTCTTTTAATCTTTCAAACCCTACTACCTCAGTGCTCACAGAATTCAACAACATTGAACGACGACTCAATGCATCAGCAACCCTATTTTCAGTTCCGGCACGATGTTTTAGTACGAACGTATAAGCTTGTATGAACTCTACCCATTTCCCGTGCCTAGGGTTCAATTTCTTCTGAGAACTAAGGAACCTAAGAGCTTCATGGTCAGAAAATAGGACAAACTCTTGTGGTAGAAGATAATGCCTCCAATAACGTAATGCCTGAACTACCGCATACAGCTCCCTATCATAGGTGGAATACCTTAGTCTCGCTTCATTTAACTTCTCACTGAAATATGCTACTGGGTGATTCTCTTGACTCAAGACACCTCCAATTCCTACCCCAGAAGCATCACACGCAACCTCGAACACTTTGGTAAAATCGGGTAACCTCAAGACGGGTGCGTGTGTCATTTTTTCCTTAATTGTTAGGAATGCTTTGTCTGCTGCTTTAGTCCATTCAAAAGTTCCCTTCCTAATACAATCAGTAATTGGAGCCACTATCGTACTGAACCCTCTAATGAATCTTCTATAGAAGGTGGCTAAACCGTGAAAACTACGGACATCATGGATACTCTTGGGTACAGGCCACTCTACTATTGATTTAATTTTCGCAGGGTCAGCGGACACTCCTTCAGATGTTACTACGAATCCTAGAAAGATAACTCTATGTGTTAAGAAATCACACTTCTTGATATTGGCATAGAGGCTATCCTTTCTAAGGACTTGGCAAACTTGTCTTAGGTGGGTTAAATGGTCTGCCTTAGTCTTGCTATAAATAAGAATGTCATCAAAGTAGACCACCACAAATTTCCCGATGAAAGTTTTCAACACCTGATTCATAATTCTCATAAAGGTGCTGGGTGCATTGGACAGACCGAACGGCATGACTAACCACTCATATAATCCATCTTTAGTCTTAAAAGCGGTCTTCCATTCATCTCCAGGCCTAACCCTAACCTGGTGATAGCCACTCTTTAAGTCTATCTTGGAGAAAATTGTTGATCCGGCTATCATATCTAACATATCGTCCAGTCTTGGGATTGGAAACCTATATTTGACAGTAATCTTGTTGATGGCACGGCTGTCTACACACATCCTCCAGGTACCATCTTTTTTAGGGGTTAACAAGGCAGGGACTGCACAAGGGCTTAAACTTTCTCTAACAAACCCCTTTCTAAGAAGTTCACTAACTTGCCTTTGTAACTCTTGATGTTCAGTTGGATTCATCCTATAATGAGGCAAATTAGGTAAAGTCGCGCCAGGAACTAAATCTATGGCATGTTGTATGTCCCTTAAAGGTGGAAGATTGTCGGGAAGATCCTCGGGAAACACGTCTTCAAAGTCTTTCAATAATTGGACCGCCTCTTGAGGGTGTTCTACAGGGGTGTGGTCCATAGTTTCCTTAGCAGCTACCATCCAAATAGGTGCTCCCTCATTAATGTCTTTTTCTAATTCTCTTGCACCTATCAAATTTAATCCAGTCCTTTTTTCTTTCAGGCTGCTAACTCCTCTTTTGGTGTTGTCCTTAGGCTGGGTTGAATGAATGACAATTTTCTTGCCATTGAAATTGAAAGCACAGGAATTTGATCGACCAAAAATTGTCACATCATGGTCAAACAGCCATGGCCTACCTAGGATGATGCTACTTACTCCCATAGGGAGTACATCACACCAGATTCGTTCCTGATAGGACTGAAGTTGGATTCGAACCTGACATCTCTGTTTGATTGGGATAGAAGTGGAATCGATCCAGGATACCTTATATGGATTGGGATGTGGTTCAGTGGGTAATCCTAGACTCTTGGCTGCACTAGTGGAAATGGCATTGACACAGCTTCCACTATCGATCACGATCTTACAGACCTTTTCTCCTATTTTGACAAATGTGTGTAGGATGCTAGTCCTACGCCAGTCTTCCTGCTCCTTGGTCTGTGTCATGATACATCTCACAACTCCTAACACATCTGATGAGTCTACATTTTCTTCATCTCCTTCATACTCATCAGCCAAGCAATCCCCTGCTTCATAAACCTCCTCTTCAACATTCTCTAAGGGTTCTGATTCACCTTCTTCTGCCTCCCCTATATGTAAAGCTCTAGAGGGACATTGGCTCACAAAATGACCTGGTTTACGACACTTATAGCAAACTCGCTCCCTCTCACCTCGAACTTCAGGGCTCTTTCCTTTGTCTTCTCTAGGAATTGGGGAAATGGCAGGGTTGGTCCTAGGGGTTGGATTCGAGCTGGATCTTGGTCTATTGGTTGTACCAGGGACTGAACTAGGTTGACTAACAGGAGGATTAAACCTAATGGGCTCAGGTCGCCTAAATGTAGCTCTCCTTTGAAACCTCTCATAGTCCATGGCAACTTGGTATGCCTGATCTAAATCATGGACTTCTCTCAAAAACAGTTCCCCTTTTATATCTTCATTCAATCCTGATCTAAACCTCGACAATGTGGCTGCCTCAGACTCGACTACGTTGCATCGCATTACAAACTCATCAAATTTAGCAACGTACTCAGAAACGGTCTTATTTCCTTGTGTCAATCGTTGCCACTGATCTAACAACCTTTGCTGATAAGACATAGGCAAATATTTCTCTCTAAGCTTTCTCTTCATGTCTCTCCAGGTCACTATAGGTAAGTCTCTCCTCTGCCTAGCTATGCGTTCGACATTTCCCCAATACAACCTAGCCTGACGGACTAGTCTGATTTTGGCAAACTTGAATCTTCTCTCTTCAGACATATCATACCAGTCAAAATATTGGTCCATGTCAGCTTCCCAGTCTATGTACACCTTAGGATCTAGGCTTCCCTCAAAGGTTGGTGCATCTAGACGTATATTCCTTAAGGCCCGATCATCCTGATCAAAAGTATCATGGCGAGGTCTTCTAGGATTTGGCTCCGGAGTGTGATCAATATAATCCTGATGTGGCCTTCTATGAATTGGATCAGGTGTATGTTCCTGTCGTTGGGCTCTAGGGTGAACTGAAGGTAATCTGGGTGAAGGTGGTTCAGTTGGGGTCAACCTAGATTCCTCTAGGGTTCCTATCCTTTCCTCGAACTGGTCAAACCTAGCATCCAAACGGTCCATCTTCTCGATCATAGATCTCATAAGGCTTTCCATACTAGTATCCATGGATGAACTAGGTTGGGCTTGTGAAGGGTGGTAAGGTGTGCCTGACCTAGTTGTCATGCAAACAATTAGACTCAGACCCGAACTACGAGTTTTCTAAACCGGTTAGTCCAAATAAACTGAGTTGACTAGATACAATGAAATCAACAGCTACTCTCTTCCACTGGCCAGTCAGGAGGTGGGTCTGTGGGAGGTTCCCCCAGCTTTCACTGGGTCCTAATTAAAAACCACAAGAACCGCTTAGGCTTGAGCCACTTAACCTCTATCCTTGACACCAGCTTCCAATAATAGATGAAGAAATTGGTTGCACAAGCTTTCCCAATTGAATTGAACTGGACCTAGAGTTCCAAGCTAGTTGCCTAATCAAGGTGGCAAGCTAGATTGTAGTAACTCTATACTTGGCCAGGTTTTAGAACAAGGGGAGTGTGAGATCCTGTCTCTGGCCTACCTAGGCCCGGTGGAATTGGCCCGATAGACGGATCAGCACCCAAGCCCTTAGTCCCAATTCTAGACACCAAGTAATAGGGCACACACAAGACTAGTTGACACAATGAGTTGACAATAACCTGGGCTCGACCAAATTGATGTCCCTAATCCACTAGGGCAATTAATGTCTAATCAATTTTAGTTAGGGATTGGATCGATATGCAATTTGGTGATTTTTGGGCTAGGGACAGGTGATGAAATCCTGACCCTATGTCAATTTCATGCCCTTAATTTGATTTGTCATGAGATGCATGCAAATTTCAAATTTCAGGTGCAGAAGTAGTGTGTTGCAGTTTAAATGTGGTATTGATAAGTGCAGAAAAAAATATCAGAAAAATCTAAAAAAATCACAGAAAACTCTTAACTTATAGATGACATACCAGATGAAACAGAATTTCAAAATAAAATCTGTACTATTCTAGGCAGATTCTGAAATGAAGATAATGAAAAGGAACAGAACAGAACAGAAACCTTAATTACACTGATGGACTGCAGGAATTTTCATTTTTTTTGTAATTTTTTTCTCAGATTGAAATTTAAAACGGTGATAAAAAACTTAAAACGGAATAGGAAAAAAAATATTCCAACGAGGAATGTGATACTTGCCTTTGGAGTTGCAGGCGGATTACAGTCAGCCTACAGAAAATACAGCAAGCAGAAAAACAGAACGTGACCAATACAAAATTCACAAATGAAATCTAAAAAGTCCTTTGGCTTTCTTTTTCACGGGTCAATCACAATGGCACCCCGACACGCCTTAGGAGATCCCCGTAGAATGGGAAGAGAGGGTGTTTAAACCCTACTTTCTCCTAAGACCGGACGGCCTGGTAACGCCCCCGATCCAAGTACTTCAAGGACTTAATGCTATGCAATCAGGAACTTATTCTACCATGCTCTGATACCAAGATTGGTGGGGACATGCAAGATGAGAATGCAACTATGCAACCCTAAAGGAGATTAGCAAAGATTAACTTAGCAATTTCTTATTTGCATATGATTAGTTCAGCATATAGTATCAAAGGAGGTCTAATAAAGAGAACTCGAACGATCAAACGTAAACCTAATTAATAAGACTATCAAAATAACAAAGAAATAGGAATAAGATTCGAACCACACAAGTTAAGCTAGGCAAATTTAATATTTCAGACCTAATCGATACTAGAACATACCTAGCATTAATCTTTCAAGTAGATCAAGATCACTCATGAAGAGACCTCCCAAATGACAAGACCATACTACAAATTGAGGGCCCTTCTTGTTTTCTGGATTATGGCAAATAATTCCTTCCTCTTGAGTTCGGAATCCCGGAGAACCCTACAACAAAGAAACCTTGAGATTAGGAACTTGGTAAAATACGTTAGTCATGAAATGGAGAAACTAAAGAAGAGTCGAGGAAGCAGTGTTGAAGAATAATCTTGGCGCCATGGTAGATCACTTGAAATGGATTTGGCCGGCCTCCTTGTGATGGTCTTCTTGATCAACCTTAGATATTGAAGAGCTAGCTTGAGATTGGAGAAGAAGAAGAGTGTCTTAGGCGTTGGAGATGGAGGAGGAGAAAGTAGGGTTGGCGTGGGATAGGGAGAGGAATTTAGAACTACCACTTAGGCACATAGAACTCACATAGAAGAAAACTTTTTTTTTCTTTTCCATCCTCTCTTTACAAGAAGACTAAGAGTCTTTTATAGACTATTAAGCCATTTTGAATTCAAACTACACCAAATATCATGGAGAAAAATTTGTGGAGAAAAATATGGGGCATCCCATGAGTAGTGGAGGAAGTTGTGGAGGAGGTTGTAGCTAATTCAAATTCAAATTCCCCTTTTCTTCTCTTGGGTGGCAACCTTGGATGGTGAGGTGGCATGTGTGATGTGGCAGCAACCTTGGATGGTGAGGTGGTATGTGTGATGTGGCAGCAACCTTGGATGATGAGGTGGCATGTGGTCCCCACTTGAGGTGGCTTTGGTCTTGCTTTGGAGTATAAGTCTTGAGTCTTCTTTAGTCTTCAAATGTGGTTTGGTTTGATTCTTCATGGATTGGACTTGACTCATTTGGACCCAACTCTCAAATACAAGATTAATCAGGCTGGACTAGTTCCAACATAAAATTGAAATGGACTCGAATTACATAATTATTTGGACTCAAAATTAAAGAAAGAAAAAAATTACAGGACTTTCTTTTACTCATCCAACCATAAGGACTCGGATTTGACTTGAATTGGTTGGAGTCTCTTCCTGATTCTGGTGCCCACACCACAAGTGGTCCTAGGATTTAGGGTTTCGACCGGTTAGGGTTTCAATGAAATTTTGAAACCTAGTCTTCTGCTGCACCCAGCCTAGGCAACCCAATATGGATGTACCTTATCGTGGCCTTCGACTGCTTCACCAAGTGGGTTGAGGCTGAGCCCTTGGCACGGATCACCGAGGCCAAGGCCTGATCTTTTTTCTTAAAGTCAGTCTTCTATTGTTTCGGACTCCTATACTTGGTCATCATCGATAATGGGTGGTAGTTTGACAATCAGGCTTTCAAAGAATTCTATGCTGAACTCAACATCCACCACTGCATCACTTCAATGGCTCATCCTTAGACCAAGGGGAGGCTGAGGTGACCAACCGAACCATCCTGCAAGTGCTCCACACCAGCTTAGATAAGGCCAAGGGATGATGGACAGAGGAGTTTCCTAGTGAACTGTGGGTCTACCACACCACACCTCGGATGGAAACAAGTGAGATGCCCTTCATTATCATTTTGGTGCAGAGACTATGATTCCAGTGGAGGTGGGTATGCACACACTATGGGTAGAGCAGTACAATGAAGCTAAGAATCCAGCTCACCTTCTCCTCAACCTAGATCTGCTAGATGAAATGAGAGACAAATCTCGACTCTAATGGTAGCACACCAGCAATGAGTAGCTCGCCCTTACAACTCTTGCGTCAGGCCCAAGAAGTTCAGTCCAGGTGACCTGGTTCTTAGGCAAGCAGAAATATCCCAACCAGGAGAGTATGGCAAACTTTTCTCAAACAGGGAAGGTCCTTATAAGGTGGCGAGGCTCTGCCAAACAGAGCCTACTACCTTGCCGAACTCGATGGCACCAGTTCCCTTGAACATGGAATGCTAGCAATCTGAGGATGTACTATAAATAATATAAGGTGTTCCCTTAATTATTAAAGTTTCTTTTTTGTGCAACACTATCTTCCACCAGTGCAAGAACTGTTGGGTTTCAGTGACACAACAGAATAATGGATTTCATAAATTTTCATTTTAAAACTCCAAATAACTAGAAACCCTAAGCCCAATGATGGGGACTGAAGAGTCTACTAGAGTTCATTAGTACTGAGTCACTTATACTAAAGTGAGCCAATTGAGTCCTGTAATAAAGTGAGACAACTGAGTCCAATTGAGTCCACTTAGTCAGGTTCAGTCATTTTTAGTCCAGTCAAGTCCAATCAAGTCCATGTAGTTTTCATTCAAGTCATGTTCAAGAGAAGAGTCAGTAGACCAGGAAATTCACCAAGCCCACCCCAACTAGAGTTGGCCTTCATGCACCTGGGTCACTACTCAAGCACACAAGGTTGGCGCCTCTCCTAGTCCAAGTTCAGTTGGCACCCTCCCCAGCCTTGTGCCAAGTCCAAGGCCCAAGAGAGTTTTCTTGGCCCTCAAATTTGTAGTCCCAATCTGTCAGGGAGTCCAGGGACTTGGGTGAATCTATAAATACCCCACCCCCTCTTGTATTTTTTCATGCTAAAATCTATTATGAATGAATTTTTTCTCGAGTTCTTCTCAAATTGCTGTGTGCTTTGCTGTGTGATTTGCTATGTGATTTGTCCTCTTAAGGGTATCTATGTGATCCCTACCGCCTGCCTCCTAGTCCTCAATGAAACCCTAGCCGCCATCATCTTCTCACAAGCCCCAAACCTATCCTAATCCCTGGTACTTCTATGCTCGCCAGCGATCCCCGCATCCCCGTCCCTCATCAATTAAGTATCAGAGCTAGAGGATTAGGGTAGATCAGAATATGCTTCGTCCTTCATGACATCAACCAGTTCATCCAAATTTTCTGTCCATCTCCACTATTTTAGTACCCGATCACGTTCCCACCACCGCCACCCTTCTCATCCCCAGAGCAACAACTCCCACACCTTGCCCCAAATCCCACGATGCTCCAAGATCCCCTCTCACCAACCATAGAGGAGTCACGGAGAAAGCAACTTGAAGAAATCACTGGAGAGAAGAAAAGGTATCATCGTTGCCATGGTGCAATACGACTACACAATCACAGTCTTCTCCCCTGACGGCCACCTGTTCCACGGGGAGTACACCCTCGAGGCCATCCGCAAGGGCAACGCCACCGTTGGCATCCACAGCATCGACACCATCATCCTCAGCACTGAGAAGAGAAGCACCCCGATGCTCTAGGACTCCCGATTGGTGAGCAAAATCATGATCCTGGACAACCACATTGCACTGGCTTGCATGGGGCTGACAGCCGACGCATGGGTCCTCATCCACCGATCTCACATCGAGTGCTAGAGCCATCGCTTGATAGTGGAGAACCCTGTCACCATCGAGTACATCATGCACTATATCGTCAGGCACCAGTAGAAATACACCTAGAGCGGTAGTGTCAGGCCCTTCAGCCTCTCGACCTTCATCGTTGGCTTTGATCCCTACACCGGGGTGCCAGCGCTCTACCAGCCCAGATCCAATCGACGCGTCCACCGGATCGCCTCCCTTCTACCATTGACCACTACTCCCATCCATGCTGCCATCTCTGCCCAGCACCGACACCGGCAAAACCCCTCCACGAGCATCCCCTATTTTTGGTATTCATCCATGAGAAGGAGAGTCCAGCACATGAACATGAATGCAACTTCCTTCCCTGTTGCCAAATTCAAAGTTGCACAATTTTCAGGGCACTTGAATTTCAAAGCAGTCAAAAGATCCATGAAGCACAGTTTTCAAAGCAAAATAAAGTTAAAACATGGATCTTAAAGCAACACAAATTTCAGAGTTGCACTATTTTCAAAGCAGAGCCTCTTCTTTATTCCAAGCTTATTTGGGTTTATTTGACTGAATCTATTTTATGGATTTATAATGCGGGACTATTTATGTATGCTAGTTATTTTTCGGTTGTTATGCATTAAGTTTGGAGTTTGTATCCCAAATTTCAAGCCAAGATATTATGTAGTAAATTCTATAGAAAATCTGAAGCACAGGCATGCAGAAATAAACCCTAAAAGTGAAGAAACAAGATTACCAAGGCTGAGAAGCACCAGTTAGGACTAGCTCTTCTGTAATACCGCTACTAGAGGAGTCTAGGGGGGGTACTTGGCAGAGATTTGAAGACGGATCCATGAAGAGTTCTTTCGTTGCTCTCGGATGTGGCCTGAAAAATAAAGTTATCGACCTTGCAGATTCACGGCTTTCAATCCAGTGGCTCAAAAGCTAGTCAACTAGAATCCTTAGATTCGTGAACTCTGAGGGACCTGCAAATCCCCTAACAAGGGTTAGAAAAAAAAAAAAAAATAGGCAAGATGATTGAAAGAAGAAGAAGGGGAAGAGGTTTGTGGAAGGCGGCCAAGAGATGAAGAAGCCTGGCGGCTTGGAGGCAGGGCGCAGGGATCACACAGAAACCCTGAGGGACCACATAGATACCCTTAATCACATAGAAACTCACACAAAATTCACATAGAAATCTTGAGAAAAACTCAATAGAAATTCATTCATAATAATTCATAATAATTGATCAAAATATATGAGAGGGGGGGCCTTTATATAGGCATACAAAACCTGGGCTTCAAGAAATGATATACATGTAAAATCCTAAGTATCCTTTTCCTTTACAAATACATAGAGATCTCCTCTCCCAAATATGTTCAAACTTCCTCTTCTCACTAGGATTACTCTTCTCCTCCTCTTTGACTTGGTCTTGGCCAAGGGAGGTGGCCATAAGTGGGGTGCCCAAAGGGAGGTAATCCTAAGGGTGGGGTGCCAATTCATGAAGGCTTTAGGCTTTGGGCGGCCCACTTCAATGATGGGCTGGTGATGAGTGACAGGATTCTAATATGATGCAGGATGATATGCAAGGGATCAAGTTGATGAAAATCATATTAAATCAAGAAAATACTTTTGCATTTTTTTATGGTTTTGAGTCTAATAAGTTCCCAAACCTAACTCATCTATTTACACTTGCATTGACCTCTACATAGCATTTGTATCAGGAAATTAGTCAAAAGATGAACCTAAGTAATGCACCCTATAAAAAACTTGGCTAATTCCCGAAAATAAGCTAAAGAGATTTCTATAGGAAATTATGTGATGATCAAGCTTGGGCCTGAGCGGTTCCCTCTAGGGACCGTAAAGAAATTTCATGCTCACAAAGCTAGACCATTCAAAAAAATAAATAGAGTTGGATCCAATGCCTATGTGCTCGAGTTACCACCTGAATTAGATATTAGTTCCACCTTCAATATTTCAGACCTTGTGGAGTACCAGGAGCCAGCAGCGATACCTAGCGAGCCCTTTGGACCTATCCCTTCCCTTGAGAGTGAACCTACCCTAGAGTGTCCCCCTACAAACTGGCCTATTAGTGAGGAAAGGATTGAGTGCATCCTGGATGATCAAGCCATCAGTACTCGTAATAAAGGCTATCAATGATATTTTGCCCGATGGCAAGGTTGGCCAGAATCTGAGGGCTCATAGATCACTCGAGAGGATCTACAGCACCTCAACCCAGACCTTCTTGAATTATATGAGAGCCGCATTGACCCTTACTCGACGAGGTCGAGTTCCTCCTGCCCCTAGAGAATTGGTGGGGGCACCAGGATCTGACACAGGTTGTTGGGCCCTATCTAGTTTACTGATTATGGTTTTTTCCAAACCCTTAATAATGTGTCAAATTTTGTAATCAAGTCTTGTAATAAAATTAGTCTAGTTGAGAGTTTTGTAATCAAGTTAGCTCAGTTGAGTTGAGTCCAATTGAATCCTGTATCTCAACCAGTCTAATTGAGTCCTGTAACTGAGTTAAGTTATTTGAACTAGTCCAATTGAGTCCTGTAACTTGAGTCCAGTAGAAGTCTAGTTATACAAGAGGAGGAGCATCAGTCAAAGCCTTCACTAGGCACCCAGAGCAATGCAAGCCCAAGCCCATATGAAGATTCCATGAACCAAGATGCCAGAGAATATTCTAGGAGCCCCAGCCTAGGGTTTCAAGCCCACCTGGAGGCCCATGCGCCTAAGCCCTAGTTTGGCCGCCCAAGCCTAAAGGGGAGACGCCCCTTGCTGCCCTAAGTCAAAGCCCACTTCTAAGTTGGTGTCCAAGCCCAAAGAAGGCCCTTTGACTATGTCAAAGGAGGAGAGGAAATCCAATTAGAACAAAGAGATCAAGTTTTATTTTTATTCAAAGTGTACACTCCTAGATTTAAGAAAACTTGTAATCCCTCTCCCACTCTACTTTGTAATCCTATCCTAACTAGGAGAGTACATGGGGAACATCTATAAATACCCCACCCATCCCCCTCTTGTAGGCAACTTTATTAATGAATGATACCTTGCTGAAATTTTGTTAAGTTGTGTTAAATACCCCACCCATCCCCCTCTTGTAGGAAACATTATTAATGAATGAAACCTTGCTGAAATTTTGTTAAGTTGTGTTCCTTGTGTTCTTGTGTTTGAAGTGAGTGAGTGACTCTTGAGTGCCTTAGTTCTTCCAAGCCTTGGCTGACCAAAGCATCAGCATTTAAGCCCTAATCCATCCTAAAAAAGAGAGCCCTAGCCATCCATCAACCTGAGTCTTCTTCAACCTCCAGCTACCAGCTTTAGAAACCCTAATTCCCTCTTTCCCAAACCCTAATTCTCTTCTTTTGCTTTCTTATTTGTTTACTTGCCGAACTCTGATGCTTGCAGGATCCCCGTGGTATTCACCTCCAAAGAGGAAGCTCTCTTTGCCTCCAGGACCAATCCTAGATAGCTACCTGAATCGAGGAACTCAAGGCTTGTCTTCCATGCGACAATCCCGAGTGCTTTGCGACCTCTTCATTGACGGGATCTTTGAATCGGTGCTTGGTACAATCATTTTCCCTCCTAATTTCTAATTTGTTGAAGGTACATTATCCTAACCGAGGGTTTCTCAATCTTCGAGATCCTTTCTTTTATTATTTTGCATGAGTTCTTATATAGGTATGTGGATTCTTTGCATTGCTAGTTTATCTGCTAACCTTTACTTGATTTCGGGACATTATCCTGCAAATCAAAATTCTAAAAGAATTACAAAAAAATCAGCTTATGTTTTCCTGCTTTCATGGTAGTCTTAGGATCATCCCGTATTAGCTGGTTCTTGGGTTTCTTCCGGTTGTCCTTCTCTTGGCAGGCTGACATAGTGATTATCCTTCTCATATAATCAAATATGGCACATCCAGATGTGACTGGGACTCCTTGAAGTTGTCAAATTCTTATTTTGACTGGGATCCATCTGTGTCTTGAGTCTTCATACTAGACAGGACTCAAAATGAAACTTACAGGACTCAAAATGAAAAAGGGCTCAACATGAGCAGACTCATGACTTGACTCAACAGAACTTAACTTGACTTATCCAAAACACTAAAGGTAAGGATGACTCTAATTATAGGACCTAAATGCAGAAAGATCTAAAACAAGACTCAGGGGCCAGAATACGGACTCAAAATAGGACTAAGGGACCAGAATACAGACTCGAGTGGGCTAAGTCATTATTTCAAAATTGGACTCAATTACCCAAAACATTACTAAGATAACCATAGAGGGTTGAGAGGCCTCTATTTTATTCTAGTGCCTCTGTTAACTAGAATCCGATGATTCGTGAATTAATCGAGAGGACCCACAGCACCTCTACCCAAACTTACTGCCAGCACCAGACTAACTCGATAGGGTCGAGTTTCTCCCACCCCGGGAGAATAGATGGGGACATCAGGTCAACCCTAGTTCACCATGTGTCCCTGAGTTTTGAGTCCCTTAGCCATGATTCAAATTTATCTTTAAGTCCAATAATCTGGTTGTGTTAGCTATTTGAGTCCTATATTTAGGCCTTGAGTTTTATTTTTTAGGCCATGTTATACTTGAGTCCTGTATTTATAGTCAACTCACATCATTAGGGTTTATGAGTCAAGTTTTGGATTATGTTTGGCTCAGTTGAGCTTAGTTGTTCTAGTCAACTCATTATGAGTCTTTAGTTACTTTGGTCTTGTTATGTCATTTTGGTTCATGTGTTAATTTGAGTCTTGTAGTTTTGTTCAAGTCCTATGTTGAGTCTAGTTTAGTTAAGTCAAATTGAGTCCTGTAATAAGTTGAGTTGTCTCAACCCTAGTCCAGTCTAATTAAGTCTTGAAAGTTTATGTTCAGTCCAGTACAAGTCCAGTTTTATACAAGAGGAGGAGCACCAGCCAAATCCTTTACCAAGCTCTCCCAGAATAGAGCAAGCCCAAGCTTATAAAGCTCCACACATGAAGATGACAGGGAATATTCTAGGCACCCCAGCCCAGGGTTTCCAGCCCACCAGGAAGCCCATGCACCCCAGCTTTGAAGGCCACGACCAAGCCCAATTACGGAGGATGTCCTTGCTGCCCTAAGTCCAAGCCCACTCCACTTTGGCACCCAAGCCTAAGAGAGAGCTCCTTGACCAAGTCTAAGAAGGAGAGAAATCCAATTCAAACAAAGAGATTGTATTTTATTTCTCATAAAATTGTTAGTGGGGGCACCAGGATCAGACACAGATTACTGGGCCCTATTTGGTTTACCTAGCCATGTGTCAAATTTTGTAATTAACTAAAATTGAGTCCTGTAATAAGTTGAGGTTAGTTGATTTGTCTCAACCCTCAACCTAGTCATTATTTTGAGTCCTGTATATCAGTTATGAGTCCAATATGAGCTCAATTTTTGTACAAGAGAGGAGGTTACCATATTTTGGAGTTCTTCCAGAACATATCCAGGAGTCAGAGGCCACTACATCAGCCCATTGGATTTTGTATGACAACCCTAGATCCAAGATGCTTCCGGAAACCCTGATTCCTTCTAGATGCCCTCCGGATACCCTCCAGATGCCCAGATTTCCTTCCAGATGCCAGAGCATATTCTTAGAACAGGGCACCCATGATTCTAGAGGTCCACCTACATCCAAGCCCAAAGAAATCAAGCCCAGGTGCCAAGCCCAAGCCTATAAGAAGCAAGATTCTAGGGAATATTCCTACTACCAGGCTAACAGGCCACCCCAGCTTCCAGAGGCCCAAACCCATGCACCCAAGCCCCTTTGGGCCGGTCCCTTGATGCTCCTAGAGGCCCAACATGCCCCCCTAGGCATCCTTGAAGTTTTGACCACGTCCAAAGAGGTTTGACCAAGTCCAAGTTGAAGAGAAGAAGGAGAAGACCAAGCCTTTTCCTAACCTAGTTGGGATTTCTAATCCTTTTAAACTTTATAATTCTAACCTATCTAGGAAAGGACTTGTATTCCAATTTGGAAGAGGACTTGCAACCCAAATGTAACCATGGTTAGTGAGGGTATGGGAACTCTATAAATACCCCACCCCTGCCCCTCTTGTAAGCATCTCTTTCTTATGAATACAATTTGCTGAAATTTGAGTTACTACCTTGTGTTGGTGTTTTGTTTTGGTTCTTTGGTTTGGATGAATTTGTTGCTACAATAGCTTCATTCCACACCCTAACTCACTGCCATCCAAGCCTTCACACATCCAAGGAGGAGTGCCCTAGGCCGCCAACCGAGGATATCTTCAATAAGCTTCAAACAGCCATCTTCTAACCCTAATCTTGATTCCTTTCAACCCATAGTTCCTTTCATATTTTTTAATTGCTATTTTGATTAACCCTAACACTTGTAGGATCCCTAAGGTGCTTCCCCTCCCCTGAGGAGGCCTTCTTTCCTGCCTGGACTGCTCAGATTTGCCATCAGATTCAAGGGAAATAAGGCTTCTAAATCCAGGCTCCGATCAGAGTGCGTGTGATCCCTGCTATTGAATTTTAATCTCTGACCGGTAAGAAACCTTCCTAACTCTTATTTTTGATTTAATAAAGAAAAACTTTCTTAAACTGGGAGTTTTTCAACTCTTGGGTCCTGTATATTTCATTGCTTTGCATGAGTATGCCTGCGACCCGATGATTCATTGCACTGCTAGTCCTTCTACTAGTTTTTACTTTATTTTGGGAATCTAGCCTACAATTAAAATTATAAAAATCACAAAAAATTATTTTACTATTTTTCAAGCATGTCTAGCAGTCCTTGAATTGTCCCACATCAGTTTGGTATCAGAGCAGGTTTAGGATAGTTTTTATCTGCATTGCAAGCACAAACCCTAATTTCAGCATTCTGTCCACTGTATTAGGTTTCAGTTTTGCATCTATTTTCGACCATCTAAAAATTTTATTTTTCTTTGAAATTAGCATGAATTGTTCTCTGTTGAGTCCTTTATTTTATAAGAATTTTTAATTATTTTTACTGAAACCCTAAATCTTTAAAATTTTGCATAATAGGAACCCTAATAGTATTCTGATAATTTCTGTAGCAGTCTAGAAAACCCTAGGTTTGCATCATCATATGATTTTTTTTCTACATGAAATTTGGTAGAAATCATCAGCACCGTCCATCCTCTGTTCAAGATTTTTTTTGAATTCTTTATGCAACGGGATCTGTATCAAATTCTGCATCATCTGAACCCTAATTTTTCTGATTTCTGCTACATTCTACAACTTGACTATTTCAAACCTAATCAACATCCAAACCCCCCAATCCCAAGCCAAACCTTGTTTGCTAACCCTAGTAAAATTAAACTTAACTTGACATCTCATAAATTAATTAAGAAATTATTTTATTTTTTGATTGTTTTAGATTGCATCAGGACCATTGATTGTTCATCATCTGTTAATCTAATCTTAAGGGCAATCTATATAACATTAGGGCAGGAGGTCATAACTTGTCCTGGGCCCAAAATAACCACCCAGCATTTCCACCCAAGCCTTAATTAAAATTGATTAGACCTAATTTGCTCTAGTGGGCTAGGAGACATCAACAGGTTGGGTCTGAGCTGTGTGGGCCAACTAGTGCATTTAACCTTTTTGCTATTACTGAAAGCTGGTGTCTAAGGTTAGGGGTCCAGAGTCAAATGACCTAAGTGGTGTTGTGGTTTTTAATTGGGTCCCTGCGAAACCAGGGGGGCCTCCCACACTCGCACCCCCTATCTGGCCAGTGGAAGGATTAGCTATTGGGTTAGGTGTAAGTTGAGCTGACCCACCCAGTTTCTGGCTCAGGTCTAGGATACCCTAGATTATACTAGCCTTTTCTTTCTCTTTTGCATGCTTGGTTGCATCATTTCATTTTGATTATTTGATTTGTGCATGACCACTAGACTAGGAACCCAATATCAGAAATCTAAACCCCAACCTAGCTAAACCATTGACCCTAGTCTAGAGGCTCCCATGAAAGCCATGACCGAACGATTTGATTGGATCGATTTATCCAATAACCAATTCAATACTAAGTTTGACCAAATGAACTATAGGTTCAACCAAGTAGGAACCCTAGGCAAGACCCATAGAGTTGAACCCCAGGAACCCATAGTCCCTAGATATGAACCTAATAGTAACCCACTATCCCTCAGTCAACCTGAACCGTATAGGATTGATACCCCTAGATTTGAACCCATAACCTTTGAACCCACAACCCTTAGTTTACCAAACCCTTTTACCCTAGATCCTAGTCAATTTTCCATTTGCCAAACCCGTCTTACCACCCCACTGGTCCACCAAGATGACTTAGAAGAAGAAATATATGAGGCTGATCCAAGTTTGGTAGAGGAGTATGAAGATGATGAGTCTATAGAAGAATGAGAGGAAGACCCACCTATAGAAGACCCAAAAGTAGTTGACCATGACCAAACCCAGATCGCAACCAATCCAGTGTTAGTTGACCAAGTAGATGACCAGGTAGAAGATCACCCAACATTAGTTGACCCCAACCATATCCAAGTAGGAGCCGATCTAGATTTAGCCAACCATAGCCATACCCAAACCATAACCAACATAGAGTTAGATGACCATTTAGTGAAAGAACCCTTAAAGGAAGAAGACCATGAGGAACCCAATCCTACTGTTAGAATCCTACCTGAGGAGCTACTAGAAGAAAGCCCAATTAGAAAGCCCAGTCCAAAATTTCTTGAACTTGATGACTTTATTAAGGATTTGACTTATCAGTACCCTCAGGAAGAATCCCATCCTATAGTTCTCATTAATGATCTCTTTCCTGAGATTATTGACCCACTCTTCCATACTATAAACCATGTAGGACTACCTCAAACCCATAAGGTCAATCTCATTAGCATAGGCCTTATCCCTGAAATTCCTTCTTATCTCCTATTCTACCCAATCAACCTAGAACCTTCTTCTTACTTTCTATCCTATCAGACTAACCCTGAGTCCACATCATATTTTTTGCCTTTTCTTGAGTTTTTCTATATTTCTTTAACCATTCACCTGCATCATGTAGAGGTTTGCATGTTACATTCATTCCTTGCACATGTTAGGATTGCATCATACTTCTTGCATACCATTTGGCATTTACTAGAAGCACATAGTAAGTTTTCATGTGCATGTCATGCTAGGGTTAAACCTAGAGAGTCTATAGTGTGTTAGGTTAGACCCTAGAAAGTCCAATAAAACTTTCTTTGATAGAAAAATTTAGTCGAGTCTAATAGGTATTAGTTGAGTCCAATAAAATTCATAGTCCTGAATTACATGTATACACATGTACTACCCTCTGCACAACATATGCATATGAAAATTAGTCAAAAGTTGAACAAAACTAATAAACTAAATAACAACTTGGCTAATTCCCAAAAGAGAGATAAAGAATTTTGCAGAAGATTTTGTAGTTGTAAAAGAATTTTCTGCTCGCAAAGTTGGCCCATCCAGGATAATGAATATCTGTGGACCTAATGCCTATATGCGTGAGATACTACTAGATTTAGGTATTAGCTCCACCTTCATCATCTCAGATCTTATAGAGTCTAGGTAGCCAGCAACGATACCTAGTGAGCACCTTGAGCCTATCCCTCCCTCTGAGAGATAACCCACCCCAGAGTGTCCACATATAATTGGCCAAATAGTGAGGAAAAGATTGAGAGAATCCTGGACGATCAAGCCATATGTACCTAGAATCATGGCTATCAGAGGTACTTGGTCCGGTGGCAAGGTTGGCCAGAATATGAGGACTCATGGATCACCCGTGAGGATCTGCAGTGCCTCAACCCAGACCTACTCGAGCACTATGAGAGCCAAGTTATCCCACACTCGATGGGATCGAGTTCCTCCAACCCCGGGAGAATTGGTGTGGGCACCAAGATCAGACACAGATTACTGGGCCCTATTTGGTTTACCTAGCCATGTGTCAAATTTTGTAATCAACTAAAATTGAGTCCTGTAATAAGTTGAGGTTAGTTAATTTGTCTCAACCCTCAACCTAGTCATTATTTTTAGTCCTGTATATCAGTTATGAGTATAATATGAGCTAAATTTTTGTACAAGAGAGGAGGTTACCATATTTGGGAGTTCCACTAGAACACATCTAGGAGTCAAAGGCCACTACATCAGCTCATTGGATTTTGTATGACAACCTTGGATCCAAGATGCTTCCGGAAACCATGATTCCTTCCAGATGCCCAGATTCCCTTCCAGATGCCAGAGCATATTCTTAGAACAGGGCACCCATGATTCTAAAGGTCCACCTACATCCGAGCCCAAAGAAATCAAGCCCAGGTGCCAAGCCCAAGCCCTTAAGAAGCAAGATTCTAGGAAATAATCCTGCTACCAGGCTAACAGGCCACCCCAGCTTCCAGAGGCCCAAACCCATGCACCCAAGCCCCTTTGGGCAGGCTCCTTGCTGCTCCTAGAGGCCCAACATGACCCCTAGGCATCCTTGAAGTGTTGACCACGTCCAAAGAGGTTTGACCATGATGTGGAATAAAGCTCTGATACCAAAAATGATGTAGAATAAAGCTCTGATACCAATAACGATGTAGAATAGGGCTAGAGATGCTAGTATGGATGCTTATGATGCAAAGGAATTTTTATAGCTGATGAGTTTTAGATGTTTTTCTTAGGGTTTTGATTTCCAATCACAAGCAAAGACTAGAAATAAGAGAAGTTGAATAACAGAAGCTTACACTAGCAGTTCAAGTCCCTAAATAGTGAAAATGAGAACAGAATCCTGGGATTAAGAAACCCCGGTAGGACTAAGCTCGAAACACAATACCTACTTAGGAGATAGGGGCAAACCTCACACATCTGAAGTGCCCGATGCAGAGATCACTCAACTCGACGGATGCAGCCTGGATGCCCGAGCAGTCGAACCCATGGATGCACTGGCTTTTGGTTGGATGGTCGCGATGGCAAAGCAGACTATCTCCGGTGCCCGAGATACCATGGAGGACCTGTAGGCAATCAAAATAGGGATTAGTGAAATGGAGAGATGTATTGAAATGGACTAAGATAGGGTTAAGAAGGGGCTTCGAGCCCGATGTCCGGCTGGATTCCGAAGTCGAAGAAGGAGATAACTTGGGGCCTCGCATCCCGTGATGTCCTTAAGGGCGAAGGATTGTGGCCTAACACCACTCGACGTCCAGGAGGATGAAAGACTTGCGATGCACTGGGGTGACAGAAAGGTGGCCTCGCACCACTCGACGTCCTTGGGGACGAAGGAAACTTCACTCAAACCTAGTCTAGGAGACAATGGTTGGAAGATAAACAAAACTCAAGCAAACTTTTTCATTTAATCATTCAATACCCTTTACAATGGAGGGGTTGGCTCCTTTAAATAGGCACCCAAGGCCCATTTTGAAATTCAAATGCAATAATATAAAACTTCTTCTTCTTTTTCTTGAATGGGCGCCCAAACCTTGACTTTCTTCTCTCTTTGGCGAACCAAGTGCTAGTCTTGAATGGGCGTGGCATGAAGCAAGGCTAGGAGGCGGGATCATGGCACCTTGAAGTTGGAAAAAATCTTCATTATTTTAGAAAAAGACATGAAGAGGGGCTTGTAGCAAGGCATGTGTTCTTCCTCCTTCCTTGGTTGGTGTTCTTTCTTTAGTACAAGGCCTGACAAGGGGAGTGTTAGGTGGAGGCATCCAAGGCTCTTTTCTCTCCCTTCCAAAGAGGTTGAAGCAAATTGGGAAGAAGGCTTGATTAGAGGGCTTAAAGCAAGGGATTTGAATTCCCTACATCATCTTCCATTGACTTCTTCCTTGGCTGACCACCCTTGCATGGCAAAGAGCTTGATAGGGGGGGAGGGAAAAAGGCTTGAACCAAGTGAAGTGGTCCTCCCCATTGGGCTTCCTTGCATGCTATGTGTGCTGACCACATGGCAAGATGTCATGGCGCCATGTAGGATGCCTAGGTGGGCCCTGAGTTGACTTGGATTCTTTCCCGACTTGCTTCCAAGGAGACTAAATTTTAAGACCCACTCTTGTAATGGACCCATACTTCTAATAGACTCAAACTGGACTCGATTTGTGACTCGACTTAGTACAGGACTCAATTTGACCTAATTGGTCAATTTACAGACTCAATTCAAAGCAAAAGACAATTACAAATTTAAGTCTTGAAGCCTTATTACAAGACACAAAGAAGTGGAACCCTAATCTGAGATCCACAGAGGGTTGAAGAGCTTCTATCGGATCCTGGTGCCAACACCAATTCTCCCGGGGTGGGAGGAACTTGACCCTGTCGAGTATGGGTAAGTCTGGCTTTGGTACCTCTCCAGGATGTCGGGGTCGATGCGCAAGTCCTCCTGGGTGATCCGCGATTCATCAGATTCGGGTCGGCCTTGCCATCGGACCAAGTAACGTTGATAGCCTTTGCCCCGGGTAGTGATAGCTTGGTCATCCAGGACATGCTCGATCCGCTCTCCTCGCTCAGGTATATTTGGAGGTGGACACTCAGGTTTAGGTTCACTCTCAAAGGAAAGGTCAGGCCCAAATGGCTCGCTAGGTATGTTTGCAGGTTCCCTATACTCGACTAAGTCAGAGATATTGAATGTCAAGCTAAATCCATAATCCGAAGGTAATTCTAGCACATAGGCATTAGGGCCCATTCTCCTAATCACTTTAAAGGGTCCAGCCCCCACGAGCATGAAGCTTCTTAACGGTTCCCAGTGGAAACCGTTCAGGCTTGAGCCTAATTATTACAGAATTCCTTAGATCAAAGTCTTGGCTCGTTTCCGGGAATCAACCAAATTATTTTAAATTTTTTTATTTAATGAATAATCCTAACATGATGCAAAATGCAGACTCAACTATGCATTCCTATTGAGTAAAGTTTTATTGGACTCTCTAGGACCTAAACCTAATAGATTATGGACTCTCTAGGTTTGACCCTGGTCTGGTATGTACAAGAAAAATTATCAAGGATCCCTAACAAATGCCATAAAGTGTACCAAAAGTAAATGGCAAAAGTGATGGGTTCTAAGGAATCATGCAGCCTGGTAATTTCAACAAAATGCAACCCCATGGCTCTAAAAATGTGAGAAGGCTCTGGGAAGGGGAGAAAATAGAAGTCGGAGTCTTGGGGTAATCTCTCGGCATCATGAAATAGACCTTGGTTATTCAGGATAATCTTAAGATTTGGACCTTGTTCTACATGTGCAAGTTCCAAGGCTAGATGGGTGTTCCTAGATGGTGGAAGGTCGTAAGGAAGGTCTTTGGGAATGTTATCTTGAAAGTCCTCAAAATTGATGTCTACCTCCTGGGGTGGTTCTATAGGGACTTGTTCTTGGACCTCCTCTAAGGGCAATACTTGTGAACCCTCATCATCCTCTATAATGTTCGATCCTGGCTCAATTACTCCTTCACAGTCTCTAGTGGGTTCACAATCTTTTTCTTTTGGTTCCTCGATGATTTCTTCACCATATTCCTCTACTAAACTTGATTCACAGATGTCTTCTTTCAATTCTTTAATGGGCTTAGGAGTTTCTTTCCCTAGATTTTCAATGGGTTCAACCTTAAAGTCTTCAATGGGTTCAATGGTTTTTGTACTCAAATTCTTAGATTGTTCATCCTTCTCTCCCTGAAATTCTTCCTATAATTAATTTTCAGGATCGTA
Source organism: Areca catechu (assembly GCA_021397845.1). Lineage (NCBI taxonomy): Eukaryota > Viridiplantae > Streptophyta > Magnoliopsida > Arecales > Arecaceae > Areca > Areca catechu. The sequence continues at coordinate 124,248,120 of CM038040.1, read as the reverse complement.
GACTTCCTCCTTTGGTTCAACAATGGGTTCAAGTTTAGTTTCAGTCGGTTCATCTATAAGTAGGGCAGGGGTGGTGCACTGACTAGCAAAATGCCCAGGTTTATGACACCTATAGTAGTTACCTTGGGGACTGGGTCTCCTCTGGACTTCAATAGCCTTACCCTTGTCCTCTCTACTGTATTGGGGTCGATTCAGACTAGGAAGACTAGGACCGGGTCGGGCTAGGCTTGGTCGACTGGGGTCAGATCGGTTCGGGCTTGGTCGACTTAGGTAAGCCTGGCTATAACCTTAGGTGGATCTGGGGATATGGCTCTGGTTCCCAAAGGGCTCAGGTCTTCTGTAGGCGGGAGCTCTCTGGAAATGTTCACGGAGCCTAGCAGCTTTCTCTATGGATCCTAGTCTGGCCTCTATTTGATCACATCTATTAGTCAACTAGTTGCTTAATTGAGTCATGGATTGAGTTATGGATTGAGTTAGGGCTCCAATGTCAGCTCGAAGTTGGTCCATGGCTTCTGTAGGGGGTGGAGAAGGTGGGTGAAAAGAGGTTCCTGATCTAGTGCACATGTAACACACACACAGAATGGTGCTACTGTTTGCTAGACCTAGGAGATCTCACCAAATGTGAAGTCAAGAAGATGAACCTGGAAGTAGTAACTTGGCACCCGGCCAGGTAAGTGTAAGATGAGTAGAGGTTCCTCTTTGCTTGCCTAGACACCAATTTGAAATTGGCCAGGCAAGTGAACCAACCCACTTCCCTTCGGGATCTGGTCTGGTGCGGGCACCAGACTCAGAAGAAGACTTCAGAGCTCCATCTGGATCTCTGATTAACCTTGCCCGAAGAATTAGGGTTTTTGGCTTGTAATAAGGGTTGACTTGCTCAACTCAATTTTAGTTTGAGTCTGTATTACCTGCATTTTTATTTTGTTGAGTCATGTTGACTCAGTAGTGGACTAGGGCTTCAACCTGGGGGTGTTACATTTTCTCCCAAGGCCAAGCAAGTGGGCGCCACACTCCCAGCCACACTCCCAGCCATACACCTGAGTCCAGGGGGCGCCACATCTCCATCCAGCAGGCTTTGGTCCCCACACCACAGATAGCAGCTCCCCTCTTTCATGCACCAATTGAGGAGAAATCCACCAGGGGTCCACAAATCAAGGGGGCGGCCCAAGACTGCCCAAAAGAACCAAACTATGAAAGGGAAGAAATTCACTTGGAGAGAAATTCAAGAAGGCGCCCAGTACCTGCCAGAAATACTCAAAACAAAGTTAGAAGGAGCCATAACTTGGGGAGAAAGAAAAGGAGGTATCCAAAAAGGGTTGAGCCATGAAATGAAGGAGATTTCTCTTGAAAAGCAAGGTTAGGAGGCGCCCTAATCATTCCAACAAAAGCTAGATATAAAAGGCAACAAATTTTCTCTTGGAGGGCAAGGTTAAGAGGCGCCCCAACACTTCCAGATAAGGCCAAGCATAGAAGGAAAAAAATATTTTCTTGGAGGTCAAGACAAGGAGGCGCCACCCACTTTCCTTTTTGAAGCTTCAATCAATTTTGGAATTAATTGGCCGGCCATATGAGTAGAGATTGATATCCTAATTTGAAGATCCCCTCCTTTAGTCCCACATGGGAAGAAGTAAAACCCTACTCTCTTGTAATGGCCTAAAAATTAAATCCCCATGTAAGTTTGAAAAGGATGAGATGAATGAAACCAAATTTTTTTGTGAGCAAACTTTGTGTTTTCTCTCTTCCGCACTTGCATCAAGGTGTTGAGCTCCGTGAGGGAGTAAATCCGGGTTCCCCAGGAACCTTGAGGAGGTGTGAGATCTCCAAAACCCCAACCCTAGGTTAGCCACTTCACTTCCAAACCCTAGCCGCCCATCACCCTTCTCTTTCCACCAAGCCCTAGGATATCCCACCTCTCACGGCCATTCTCTCCAAGTCCAGGCCGACCACCAGCATCCAGCTACAGTCCGGATACTTCAGGTCCAAAGCTCTTTCCAGAGGGAGTCGAATCAGCCTTCAAGAGAATCCGGATCTCAGCGACATCAGCCTTCAAGTTCTTCGAACTGGTAAATCCTTTCCTGAGTCTCTGAATCCATCACTTGTTTTTCTTCTTCCCAGATCTTGAGTTCAGGAGAAGCCGACCCAGCCACGAGACCAGTATTGGAGGATCCATTACGAAGATTGCCGACTCCGAGGATCCAACAATCTGCTCGAGATAGTTCTTCCACGCAAATTCTGTGAAGATCACTGTCTGGTTGGTAAACCGTCTCTTCTCTTTATTTCTGTCCTGTTGAAAGTTCAGAGCGAAACCCTAGGTCTGGGAATTTCTCAACCCCCAGCGATCCGTTACTTCTGAACTACTCTGATAACTTTGCTTCTTCTAAATTGTGCTTTCTATCCTTACCTAGTTTCCATCAACTTAGTTTAACTTTACTTTGAGTCGAAGCCAATTTCTGAAATATATAAAAAAAAAAGAATTAATCTTAATTTTACTTCCGCATACGCTTCTTTGTTCTTTGTTCTACATCATTTTTGGTATCAGAGCTTTCATTCTGCATCATTTTTGGTATCAGAGCCCTGTCTAGGGTTTCTGTTTTGATTGCTTGTTTGAGTCTCTCTCTTTTTACTTTGTCCGCTCGAAGTAGACTCCCCAGGACATCCGGTCCTAGGAACGAAGTGAGGTACAAACCTCCTCTTCCCATTCCACGGGGTGTTCCTAGGGCGTGTAGGGGATCCATTGGGTTATAACTTCGTAGCAGGAATTGTAAACGGGGAAGTGCTCTGTTTTTAGTCCGTAATTATCCTGTTGCAGGAATTATTTCTCACTGCAGATAACTCCAAATTTGGTGATTTTTGTTTTTCTGAAACTAGAATAATTCAAACTATTTTGCATAATTTTCCTGTGATTTATTGGTTTCCGTGGGATTTCTGAGAATTAAATTACTGCAACTCTATTTTTGTGTTCTGCAATCCAATTATTTTTGAGTGTTCATCTCTTAATTCATCTCAAGGGCATTTGAGCATCTAAGATAAGGGGAGGAGTTGATAACCTCTCCTTAGCCCAAAACCACCACCCACTCATTCGAACCTAAGCCTTTAATCTAAAAATTGATTAGACCTAATTTGCCCTAGTGGGCTAGGGACATCAACAAGTCGGGTCAAGGCTAGTGTTGAGTCAGTTTGTCTGGTTACTCTGTGCGTGCTTTGTACTCAATGTCTAGAATTGTGGTTCAGGGATTCCATCCCGAAGGGCTTGTGTGCTGGTCCGCCTACCTGGCCAATCTCTGATTGGTGTCTAGGATTGGCATTCAGGGACCTAACACTCCCCTTACACCTGCCTGGCTGAGTCCTGAGTTACTACAGGCTAGCTTGCCACTCTGATTGGGCATCTTATTTGGGCTCTAGGTCTAGTTAGCCCGTAGTCATTTCAGTCGAGTCTCATTTGGTGTGCTTGCTTGCATCATCATGTCCACCCGGAATGGAGTACCCTACCAACCTGGTCAAACCCAACCTGATTTAGAGGCCATGGTTAGAGCTCTTACTGAAAGTATGAACAAATTGAGTCAGGATATGACTGCTACTGTTACCCAGTGTAAAGAACAAGTCCATGAGAATTTTACCCAGCTTAGGGATCGAGTCCAAGTACTTGAGAAACGTAGACATCAAAATTGGACCCCTGATCCAAAATTTAATAGGCCCCGACCTCATCCATGCCAGGAGCCTAGGAGGACCTTATACCGTGATCCCGAGCATAACCTTAGGAAGCCTAACCATGATATCTATAGTGTGGATCGTGTCTATGAGAGGTCCTTACAATATTCTAGACCAGTCACTCAACAACCCATGTCTTCTAGATCAAACCATTTAGATCCACACCCATGCCCAAGTAAGGTCTCTACTAGCTTGAAACCCAGTGTGACCCAGGTTCCTATATCGCAAGAATGTTTGTTTTGTGGAGAAAGAGGCCATAAATCTAGTCAGTGCCCATGCATAGGACTGGCTTGTGCACAGCTAAGTGGTAAGAATCCTAAGGATGACATTAATGATGGAGAACCCAAGCCTACCAATGAGGAAGAGCGGTTAGGTATGACAAGCCTAGAATCAGTTGACCCGATTACCACTGACCCGAAACCCATTGGAGATGGCACCGAGGAAGTATATGATGCTGGCTTGAGTCTAGTTGATGAATATGAGGGGGACGAACTTGAAGAATGTGACATCGATACTATTGGTTCCTCACCTGAGGAGACCTTGGAGAGCAACCAAGTGGTAGGACCTAGTTCAGAAATTCAAGAGATTTGTGAGAATCAGGTTCCTTTAGTCAAATACCCCCAGGAAGAACTCATAGTGTTAGCCCGAGCTATCAGTTCGTACCCTCTAATGACAGTCATTCCCCAAGTACCAATTAAAGATCTTTGCACTGAACTGTTTAAGTTTGCCCACCCTATGGTAGATCCTCTCCTTAGGATGACTGAATCAAGCCTCTTACAATTGGACCTTGTCCCATGCCCAGCCACTAAGGTCTCTCCCGTAATCTTAGTTGAACATCCTTGTCTTGAGCGGATTGATTCACCCAGTCCTATAGAAGTCCTCCTTATGGCCCCAAATCCCTTCCTTCGCATGACTGACCTACCCTTCTATAGAGTATACCTTTCCGCACCCATAGGTCAAATTTCAAGTCTTGAGGTCATCAGCCATAGGCCCTCCCATGAATCATTCTCTAATCTAGTTCTTGAGAAAGTGGATCATTATTTGCTTAAAGAGCAAACTTTAACTGTTGCAATCACATGTCCTAGGCTGCTTCCCGAACCATCTCTTGATCCATTCCTGGGAGTAGCAAACTTTTCCTTTCGAAAGGATGACCAGTTGACACTCATAGATCACCATTCAAACCTTCAGGTCACCACCTTTAGTCAGTAGGTAATTCGTGACTCCGCCTCATATTTCCTCCCTTTCTCTAGGACTTCCAATGCTTCTTACACCATCCAAGTATACTTTGTCGAAGTCTTTAGAGTGAACCACGTGTCAGAACCTATTAGGTTTGCCACCTACTTCTGGAAGACCTTATGGCACCTACTAGGCACCCATGATAAGTTTTCATGCTCTGCATGCCATCCTCCGACCCAAGGTCAAACCTAGAGAGCCGTAGTTTGTTAGGTTTAGACCTAGGGTTCCTTTGAATAAAGTCCATTCTTTAGGAATGTATCGTCAGTCGAGTTTAGGACATTGACTCAGATTTTGGTTGAGTGAGAATACCAGGAATTGGGATTTGTATTTTGTTCAGGACTGAAATTGCATTTAATGTTTCGATCAATAGGTCTATAGGCTAGAGTCCCTTTGAAATTGTTCATGGATACAAGCCTCACACACCACTTGATCTGATTTCACTATTAGCCCACACACACAAGTCTCTTGATGCACTTGCATAGAATGTAAAGGACTTGCATAAAGAAATTCATGCCAAAATAACTTTAAGTAATGAAACTTATAAGAAGTTGGCTGATTCTCAAAGGCGAGTCAAAACTTTTAATAAGGAAGACTTGTAATGATTAGGTTAAGGCCTGAATGGTTTCCTCCTGGAACCGTTAGAAAGTTACATGCTAGAGGAGCTGGACCATTTAGAGTGGTGAAGAGAGTAGGATCCAATGCCTATGTGCTCGAGTTGCCTCCAGAACTAGGCATTAGCTCCACTTTCAACATTACAGACCTAGTAGAGTATAGAGAACCAGCTGTGATTCCCAGTGAGCCTTTTGAGCCTAATCCAGCTCTTGAGAGTGAACCCAACCCTGTGTGTCCACCAACAAACTGGCCTGTGAGGAAAGAGCAGATTGAAAAGATCTTGGATGATCAGGTTATCTCTACTCGTAATCGAGGATACCAAAGATACCTGGTCTGCTGGCAAGGAAGGCCAGATTCTGATGACTCTTGGATCTCCCGAGAAGAATTACAAGAATTGGACCCAGACCTCTTGGAGAGATACCAGAGCCAACTTGATCCATACTCGACAGGGTCGAGTTCCTCCCACCCTGGGAGAATTGGTGCGGGCACCAGACTCAGAAGAAGTCTTCAGAGCTCCATCTGGATCTCTGATTAACCTTGCCCGAAGAATTAGGGTTTTTGGCTTGTAATAAGGGTTGACTTGCTCAACTCAATTTTAGTTTGAGTCTGTATTACCTGCATTTTTATTTTGTTGAGTCATGTTGACTCAGTAGTGGACTAGGGCTTCAACCTGGGGGTGTTACATTTTCTCCCAAGGCCAAGCAAGTGGATGCCACACTCCCAGCCACACTCCCAGCCATACACCTGAGTCCAGGGGGCGCCACATCTCCATCCAGCAGGATTTGGTCCCCACACCACAAATAGCAGCTCCCATCTTTCATGCACCAATTGAGGAGAAATCCACCAGGGGTCCACAAATCAAGGGGGCGGCCCAAGACTTCCCAAAAGAACCAAACTATGAAAGGGAAGAAATTCACTTGGAGAGAAATTCAAGGAGGCGCCCATTACCTGCCAGAAATACTCAAAACAAAGTTAGAAGGAGCCATAACTTGGGGAGAAAGAAAAGGAGGTATCCAAAAAGGGTTGAGCCATGAAAGGAAGGAGATTTCTCTTGAAAAGCAAGGTTAGGAGGCGCCCTAATCATTCCAACTAAAGCTAGATATAAAATGTAACAAATTTTCTCTTGGAGGGCAAGGTTAAGAGGTGCCCCAACACTTCCAGATAAGGCCAAGCATAGAAGGAAAAAAATATTTTCTTGGAGGTCAAGACAAGGAGGCGCCACCCACTTTCCTTTTTGAAGCTTCAATCAACTTTGGAATTAATTGGCCGGCCATATGAGTAGAGATTGATATCCTAATTTGAAGATCCCCTCCTTTAGTCCCACATGGGAAGATGTAAAACCCTACTCTCTTGTAATGGCCTAAAAATTAAACCCCCATGGAAGTTTGAAAAGGATGAGATGAATGAAACCAAATTTTTTTGTGAGCAAACTTTGTGTTTTCTCTCTTCCGCACTTGCATCCAGGTGTTGAGCTCCGTGAGGGAGTAAATCCGGGTTCCCCAGGAACCTTGAGGAGGTGTGAGATCTCCAAAACCCCAACCCTAGGTTAGCCACTTCACTCCCAAACCCTAGCCGCCCATCACCCTTCCCTTTCCACCAAGCCCTAGCATATCCCACCTCTCATGGCCATTCTCTCCAAGTCCAGGCCGACCACCAGCATCTAGCTACAGTCCGGATACTTCAGGTCCAAAGCTCTTTCCAGAGGGAGTCGAATCAGCCTTCAAGAGAATCCGGATCTCAGCGACATCAGCCTTCAAGTTCTTCGAACTGGTAAATCCTTCCCTGAGTCTCTGAATCCATCACTTGTTTTTCTTCTTCCCAGATCTTGAGTTCAGGAGAAGCCGACCCAGCCACGAGACCAGTATTGGAGGATCCATTGCGAAGATTGCCGACTCCGAGGATCCAACAATCTGCTCGAGAGCGTTCTTCCACCCAAATTCTATGAAGATCACTGTCTGGTTGGTAAACCATCTCTTCTCTTTATTTCTGTCCTGTTGAAAGTTCAGAGCGAAACCCTAGGTCTGGGAGTTTCTCAACTCCCAGCGATCCGTTACTTCTAAACTACTCTGATAACTTAGTTTTTTCTAAATTGTGCTTTCTATCTTTACCTAGTTTCCATCAACTTAGTTTAACTTTACTTTGAGTCGAAGCCAATTTCTGAAATATAAAAAAAAAAAAAGAATTAATCTTAATTTTACTTCCGCATATGCTTCTTTGTTCTTTGTTCTGCATCATTTTTGGTATCAGAGCTTTCGTTCTGCATCATGGTCCCTGAACCACTTGCCTAGACACCAGCTTCTTAAGCGCACACACCAACAAGTGATCTAGCTTGGCTCGGCACTTGGGTCGACCCAACTTCGTGGGTGTCCCTAGCTCACTAGAGCAGATTAAACATCTAATCAATTTTAGTTAATGGCTAGGGTTCGATATGTCAGGTGGTGGTTTTTTGGGCTAGGGACAGGTAATGAAATCCTGATCCTATGTTAATTTGACGCCCTTAGGATGAGTTATGTAAAACGATGCACAAAAATGACTAATGAAATGACTTAAAATTTCTTGTTTTTTTGTGTCTTTCAGATGTGTGAATGCTAAACAAAATGCAGGAATTGAAATATGTCCCTAAATGCAAGAAATAAGCTAGATGGATGAATGAAGCAAGAAATGAGATGCTAGCAGGAATTTCAGACCTGAGATTTTTTCAGGTAGTATTTTGGCTTTTAGAAATTCTACAAACTGAAATAAAATCTGAGAAAATAGCCAAAAATACTCTGAATTAAATGTGATCTATCAAAATAGAAATCAAAAAATTTGGAGGTCTCTACAGAGAAAAACAATTCAATATTCAGACCATATACGGGCTAACCAGAATGTAGAAAATGAAAGGAAAAGATGCACTAGTCCTAGCCTTGCTCTGATTCCAAAAATGATGTAGAATAAAGCTCTGATACCAAAAATGATGTAGAATAAAGTAAGGGGGGCCTAGGGATGCTTGTGATGGAATGCTTACGATGCAATGGAACTCTTTTTTAGGGTTGATGAGTTTTTAGATGTTTTTCTTAGGGTTTTGATTCCCAATCACAAGCAAAGACTAGAAATAAGAGAAGTTGAATAACAGAAGCTTACACTAGCAGTTCAAGTCCCTAAATAGTAAAAATGAGAACAGGATCCTAGGATTAAGAAACCCCGGTAGGACTACGCTCGAAACACAATACCTACTTAGGATATAGGGGCAAACCTCACACATCTGAAGCGACCGATGCAGAGATCACTCAACTCGATGGATGCGGCCTGGATGCTCGAGTAGTCGAACCCGTGGATGCATTGGCTTTTGGTCAGATGGTCACGATGGCAAAGCAGATTGTCTCCGGTGCCCGAGATACCAGGGAGGACCTGTAGGCAATCAAAATAGGGATTAGCGAAATGGAGAGATGTATTGAAATGGACTAAGATAGGGTTCAGAAGGGGCTTCGAGCCCATTGTCCGGCTGGATTTCGAAGTCAAAGAAGGAGATAACTTGGGACCACGCACCCCGTGACATCTTGAAGGATGAAGGATTGTAGCCTCACACCACTCGACGTCCAGGAGGATGAAGGACTTGCGATGCCCTGGGGTGACAGAAAGGTGGCCTCGCACCACTCGACGTCCCTGGGGACGAAGGAAACTTCACTCAAACCTAGTCTAGGAGACAATGGTTGGATGATAAACAAAACTCAAGCAAACTTTTTCATTTAATCATTCAATACCCTTTACAATGGAGGGGTTGGCTCCTTTAAATAGGCACCTAAGGCCCATTTTGAAATTCAAATGAAATAATACAAAACTTCTTCTTCTTTTTCTTGAATAGGTGCCCAAACCTTGACTTTCTTCTCCCTTTGGCTGACCAAGTGCTAGCCTTGAATGGGCATGGCATGAAGCAAGGCTAGGAGGCGGGATCATGGTACCTTGAAGTTGGAAAGAATCTTCATTGTTTTGGAAAAAGTCATGAATAGGGGCTTGTAGCAAGACATGTGTTCTTCCTCCTTCCTTGGTTGGTGTTCTTTCTTTGGTACAAGGCTTGACAAGGGGAGTGTTAGGTGGAGGCATCCAAGGCTCTTGTCTCTCCCTTCCAAAGAGGTTGAAGCAAATTGTGAAGAAGGCTTGATTGGAGGGCTTGAAGCAAGGGATTTGAATTCCCTACATCATCTTCCATTGACTTCTTCCTTGGCCGACCATCCTTGCATGGAAAAGAGCTTGATAGGGGGGGAGGTAAAAAGGCTTGAACCAAGTGAAGTGGTCCTCCCCATTGGGCATCCTTGCATGCCTTGTGTGCTGCCCACATGGCGAGATGTCATGGCGCCATGTAGGATGCCTAGGTGGGCCCTGAGTTGACATGGATTCTTTCCCGACTTGCTTCCTAGGAGACTAAATTTTAAGACCCACTATTGTAATGGACCCATACTTCTAATAGACTCAGACTGGAATCGATTTGTGACTCGACTTAGTACAGGACTCAATTTGACCTAATTGGTCAGGGTATAGACTCAATTCAAAGCAAAAGATAATTCCAAATTTGAGGCTTGAAGCCTTATTATAAGATACAAAGAAGTGGAACCCTAATCTGAGATCCATAGAGGGTTGAAGAGCCTCTGTCAGATCCTGGTGTCCACACATGACAAAGTCTAAGTTGAAGAGAAGAAGGCGAAGACCAAGCCTTTTCCTAACCTAGTTGGGATTTCTAATCCTTTTAAACTTTGTAATTCTAACCTAGCTAGGAAAGGACTTGTATTCCAATTTGGAAGAGGACTTGTAACCCAAATATAACCATGGTTAGTGAGGGCATGGGAACTCTATAAATACCCCATCCCTTCCCCTCTTGTAAGCATCTCTTTCTTGTGAAAACAATTTGCTGAAATTTGAGTTACTAGCTTGTGTTGGTGTTTTGTTTTGGTTCTTTGGTTTGTGTTCTTGTGTTTGGACGAATTCCTTGCTGCCTGGTGCGAACACCGACAACGGTCTTCACTCACTATGGATCGACTCCTGATGTAGCACATTCAACCCCGACTTGAAGAACAATCTTATCTTGTTTTAATTGGTTAGAATGATACAAGAAAGACAACTACTATGGCAACTACCAATCAACTACCAGGGCAACTAAAAGTCAACTACCATCAAATAACTACTAAGCAACTACCTTTAAACTTCTCATGGGATTGCTACATCATCATGCCACTTCACCAAGCTTAGTGGATGCCACATCATCATCCACATCATCAAGCAACGCCACCTAATGGGATTGCCACCTCATGTGCCACCCCAACGCCACCTAATGGGATTGCCACCACATGTGCCACCTCACCCATTGAAGTGGGTGACCAAGATGGAGTCAAATTCAAAATTGGGCGGCCAAACTAAACCTCCACCTCATGTAACCACTCCCCCTCCTATCTCTCCAACCATCCCATGTATCTCTCCTCTCTTTTAAATTTTAAATAAAGGGCTTGGTAGCTTATAAAAGGAGGTCCAACACCCCATTGTAGGAGGCTAATTTTTTTGATGAAATGAAATGAAGAAGAAGGTCTTTGTCTTGCTATAACTCGAGTGTTTGTGATGTTCTCTTATAGCTTTAGATAAAGTTCTAGTTTGAAGTTTGAGAAGCATTTCTTCTTTGGGTGTACAACTTCCATCTAATTTCAAGTGTCAATTCCATTTCCAAGAAGAAGACATCAAGGAGACATCCTTCCATGGATCCCATCTTCCCCAACAAGAGTTTCTCGAGCCTCTATAAGAAGAACAATTCTTATGACCTCTTCTCTTCCTTTGTGTTTTGATCATTTCAAATATTCCATTCCTAATTCTTTTCTTGCTGGGTTCTCTTTAATCTGGAGTTCAAGAGCTCATCGTCTTGCCAGAGGATCACAGATGGATGGAGCATATTTCCTCAGAACGATCATCTTCTCATCCAGGATTGGTTTATTCGAATGCTACTACGGGTCTATCACTTCAAAAAAAGAGGGCTCATCATTGGTAACAAACCTTCCTCATCTCTTAATTTCTGATTTATTGAAGGTTAACTTCTAGGTTCTTAATCCTTTAGCCTTAGATTTAATCTTCTTTTAGGACAATCTGGCTATTATTGCGACATATGTTTAATAATTGCCAGATTTTCTCTAGGTCTTGCTTGAGTCTCTTAAGATTGAAAGCTAGTTCTTGTGTTTAGGTTTTCATTGCTCAACTTTTAACTCATCTTCAATAGAAATCATTTTCATGCCACATCATTTTGGTATCAGAGCATGGTTGGATTAGGGTTGGATTTGCATAGATGCTGAAATTTATTGTTTGCTGGAATTCTGCACATAGAGTTTTTAATATTTGCATAGCCTGCTAAGTGTTTGCATAAATGCATGTTAAATCCTTATAGTATAAGGTTGTCCTATCTTGGTGACGGGGGACTAATATGCATGCAATTCTTTTTGTATATTTTACATGTGGAGTTAGGTGATTAATTCCCGAATTTTATATCAAAATTATTTGTAGGGAATTTTGTATGAATTTTTGAAGATCAGCATGCAGATTAGGACCTAGAAAAGTAGCAAAGAAGGACCGCCGGGGATGAGAAGCCTCGGTTAGGGCAATTTCTCCTACAATAAAACTACAGGAGGTAGAGGGGTGTACCTGACAACGTCTGTGAAGATCGCAGTGAAGGGGTCTCTCGTTCCTCGACGGATGCGGCCTGGAAAACCGAGCCAATGACCCGCGGATACCCGGCTTTCTGCTCGGTGGTCCGATTGAGGCTTGGCTGGAGTCGTTGGATTCATAGGAACTCAGGGACCTGCAAATGACCTGTCAGGGGTTAGAAAACTCACAAAGGAACAAGAAAATAAAGGGAAAACATCAAGAGAAGGCTTCTTTAGGAGTGGGCATCTAGGGATCTGAGAGGCTTGTTGGCAGTAGGAAGATGATTGCAGCACTGGGAAGAAAAACTCTCACAAACCCCTTTATGCACACAGCAGGGTATCACACAACTCAATAGAAGAACTCAAGGTTTTAATTCATATAAAAAATTCTCCCTTCATACAAGAGGCTAGGTTCCCTTAAATAGACCCTTAACCTTGGGCTCCAAGTAAGGGCACATTAGTCTTTACATGAGAATCCTTTTCCCTCTCAAACCCTAGCTAGAAAATAAGAAAACATTAGGTAGAAAAAATCCCTAAAATTTCTCTTGACTTGGCCTACACTCCAAGGACACCTAGGGGGGCGTGTTGGGCTTCTAAGAGCGGCAAGGGGCCGGCCCAAAGGGGCCCGGGTACATGGGTTTGGGCCTCTGGAAGCTAGGGTGGCCTGGTAGCTAGGTAGCAGGAATATTCCCTGGTATCTTGCTTCTTAGGGGCTTGGGCTTGGTGCCCGGGCTTGATTTCTTTGGGCTAGGATGCAGATGGACCTCTAAAATCATGGATGCCTTGGTATATGAATATATTTTGGCATCTAGAAGGGAATCTGGGCATCTAGAGGGCATCTGCAAAGAATCAGGATTTCTGATTTTCCTCCTAGGGTCTTCAAATCTTCAAGCTGGGTTGGACTTGGGCTAAACTTCCATGTCTTCAATCTGGTTGGACTTGGTCTTTACTTGTATGATGTGTTCTTGAGTCTTCAGAATGCTTGGATAGGACTCAAAAAAAATAAAATTAGCTCAACATGAGCTGACTAGTACAGAACTGAAATAACAACTCAAAATACTCAAATAATAACTAAAATGGACTCAGATGAGCTAAGCCCTTATTACAGATAGACTCATAAATTATTGAATAATTTACAGAGGGTTGAAAAGCCTCTGTCTTATTCTGGTGCCTCCGGTGTCCCCACCAATTCTCCCGGGGTTGGAGGAACTCGACCCTGTCGAGTGAAGATCAAGCTGGCTCACATATCTCTCGAAGAGGTCTGGGTTGAGGTGCTACAAGTCCTCTCGAGAAATCCACAAATCGTCCGACTCTGGCCGGCCTTGCCATCAGACCAGGAAGCATTGATAGTCACGGCCCCGGGTCGTGATGGCTTGATCGCCCAGGATACGCTCGATCCGTTCTCCTCTCTTAGGCAAATTTGTTAGTGGACACTCTGGGTTAGGATCACTCACAATGAAAAGGAACAAGTCCAAAGGCCTCACTAGGTATCGCTGCCAGTTCCCTATACTCAACCAGGTCTATAATATTGAAGGTAGAACTAATGCCCAAATCCGAAGGCATGTCTAACACCTAGGCATTTGATCCAACCTTTTTTATCACTTTAAAAGGTCCGACTCTGCGAGCATGAAGCTTCTTTTAGGCCTAAGCCTAACCAAGATAGAATCCACTACATCAAATTCTTTGATCCATCTTCGGGAATTAGCCAGTTTGTTTAAAATTAGTGTAGGTGGTGAACATGCTAGGCACATGCAAACTCCTAACAAATGATTCAAAGGACTCATACTAACACCTAATAGACTCGACTTTGCATTCCTATCGAAGGAAATTTATTAGACTTTTATGGGCCTAAACCTAAGAGACTATAGACTCTCTAGGTCTGACCCTAGTGTGGTGTGCACAAGAGTATTTACAATGGACTCCAAGCAAATGCCAAAGGGTATGCCAGAAGTATAATGCAAACCTAACATGCGTAATGAATGCATGCAGTACGCTAATTTCAACTAAATGCAATCTAATGATCCTAGAAATGTTGGAGACGTCTGGAAAGGACAGAAAATAAGAAGTGGGTTCAGAATTAGTTTGGTAGGGTAGAGAAAAAGGTTCATGGTTAGTTGGATAAAGTAGGATAAAAGATGGGGTGTTAGGAACTAATCCTATACTAATGAGGTTAACCTTACGAGGTTGAGCTATATCTACAGGGTTTGCATAATGGAAGGATGGGTCGCCAATTTCGGGGAAGAGGTCCTTATGGGGAACTATAGGAGGGGACTCATCTTGAAGGTATTGATTCAAAGAGATCAGGTCCTTAATAAATTCTTCTGGTTCTTGTATTTTTTGACTAGACTCTATAATTTGGCTCTCCTCTATGGTTTCCTCAGGTAAGGCTCTAGCAACAGTACCTAGGTTCTCTTCCTCTATTTGTTCTTCCATTATAGCTTTAGGTTGGATGTGGTCAAGGTCAACTAGCTCTGGGTTGGTTTCTACCTGGGTATCTACTGGGTCAGCTAATTCTAGGTCTACTAAAGGTGTCTCCTCTTCTCCTTCATACTCATCTACTAGGCTCGCATCAGCTTCATACACTTCTGCGTTAATGTAAGCCTTGTCAATCTCAGGAAGGTTGGAGAAAGTCGGCTAGGGGAAAATTGGCTAGGTCCTAGTTTCTGATTATGGACACTAGTCCTAGTAGGTTCAAGTTGCCTAAGGGGTAGTGGCTCACTACTGTGTTCATATTTAGGGGTACTAATCCTATGGGCTTCAAGTTGACTAAGGGAAACCTGACTAGTACTAGATTGATACCTAGGGGTTATGGGCTCCCTAGGCTCATAGAACAAGGGTGCAGATCTATGGGTCAGGGGATTATAGGATCTGGGGTCATAGGATTTTGGGTCAGCTCTATGGTCAGGTTCTAAGGATGGATCATGGTATGGAGTCCTCCTAAGGTTGGGCTCCCTATATAGGTCAGGATATTGGGTTCTCCTAGGGTTGGACTCCCCATATGGGTCAGAATATTGGGTTCTCCTAGGGTTGGAATCCCTATATGGGTCAGAATATTGGGTTCTCCTAGGGTTGCACTCCCTATATGGGTCAGAATATTGGGTGTTGGGTTTAGTATCATAATAAGGGTCATGGTAAGGGGTTCTTCTAGGTTCAGTATTATTGTATGGGTCAGGCTGAGGGGCTCTCCTAGGTTCAACCTCTCGGTATGGATCAGGGTTTGGGGTCCTCCTAGGTTGAGGATTGTAGTACGGGTCAGGATGAGGGGACTCAGGATTTGGCTCAGACTGTGACCCATGGGTTCTTGCTATGGTCCACACACGGCCTTCTAACTGGTCAAACCTATTGGTAAGATGGTCAATTCTATTATTGGTTTGGGTACCGGACTGAGTTAACTGGGTAGTCAACTGGGCCATGGATTGGGTTAGTTGCTCAGTGAGTGCTTTTATTTGGGCTTGCAAATTTTCCATGGGTTCAGACATTTTTGAAGGAGGTGGGTGATATGAAACCCCTGATCTAGTGCTCATGCAAGACTCGATCAGACCGACTATAGCTGACTAGACCTAGAGTCCAAACTAGATGCTCAATCAGGGTGGCAAACTAGCCTATAGTAACCCTATACTCAGCTAGGCAGGTGTAAGGGGAGTGTTAGGTCCCTGATTGCCGATCCTAGACACCAATCAGAGATTGACCAGGTAGGCGGACCAGCACACAAGCCCTTCGGGATTGAATCCCTAAACCACAATTCTAGATACTGAGCACAAGGCACATATAGGTTATCTTGACACAATGATCTGACACGTAGCCCGGACCCGACCAGTTGGTGTCCCTAGCCCACTAGGGTAAATTAAGTCTAGTTAATTATAGGTTAAGGCTTGGGACCGAATGCAAGGGATGTGGTTTTGGGCTAAGGAGAGGTGATCAAATCCTCCCCCCATCTGATATAGCAAGAGTGCCCTTAAAAGTAAATTATGCAATGATGGCAGGCAGATGAGGATGCAAATTAGGGTTTAGATATTTTTGGTATTTTTGAAGAATATGTAAATTATTTTTTTTGGTATTTTTTTAAATAGAAGAAAACTTGCAAATCATGGCCTAATATGCTGAAAATATACTAAAATTAAAAGATATGCAAAAGATGCTAAACAAAACCCTAAAACTTCCAAACTTGTCTTGCTGAAAAAACAGGTCCGAAATTTTTCAGGCTATATTTTGGATTGAAGAAAATTCACAAGACATAATAAAATCTGAAAAAAATTCTAAAAATTATTGTGAATTATTATAAATCTAGAAAAATAAATTTCAGAATTTTTGGAGTTTTTATCATGGAGAAATAATTAAAATAACAGAGTATATATGGACTAAAAAATTGTAGAAAATAAGCCCTGATCTAAGCTCTGATACCAAATGATGGGGGACTAATATGCATGCAATTATTTTTGTATGTTTTACATGTGGAGTTAGGTGATTAATTTCCAAATTTCATATCAAAATTATTTGTAGAGAATTTTGTATGAATTTTTGAAGATCAACATGCAGATTAGGACCTAAAAAAGTAGCAAAGAAGGATCGCCGGGGCTGAGAAGCCTCGGTTAGGGCAAGTTCTCCTACAATAAAACTACAGGAGGTAGAGGGGTGTACCTGACAATGTCTGTGAAGATCGCAGTGAAGGGGTCTCTCGTTCCTCGACGGATGCGGCCTGGAAAATCAAGCCAATGTCTCGCGGATACCCAGCTTTCTGCTCGGTGGTCTGATTGAGGCTTGGCTGGAGTCGTTGGATTCGTAGGAACTCAGGGACCTGCAAACGACCTATCAGGGGTTAGAAAACTAACAAAGGAACAAGAAAATAAAGAAAAAATATCAAGGGAAGGCTTCTTTAGGAGTGTGCGTCCAGGGATCTGAGAGGCTTGTTGGCAGCAAGAAGATGATTGCAGCACTGGGAAGAAAAACTCTCACAAACCCCTTTATGCACACAGCAGGGTATCACACAACTCAATAGACGAACTCAAGGTTTAAATTCATATCAAAAATCCTCCCTTCATACAAGAGGCTAGGGTCCCTTAAATAGACCCTTAACCTTGGGCTCCAAGTAAGGGCACATTAGTCTTTACATGAGAATCCTTTTCCCTCTCAAATCATAGCTAGAAAATAATAAAATATTAGGTAGAAAATGATGCAGAACAGAAGCTCTGATACCAAGATTGATGCAGAACGGAAGCTCTGATACCAAAATTGATGCAGAATGGAAGCTCTGATACCAAAATTGATGCAGAACAAAAAACAAAGAAGCGTATGCAGAAGTAAATTAAGATTATTATTATTATTTTTTTAATGTTTTGAAGTTGGCTTAAACTCAAAGAAAGTTAAACTAAATTGAAAGAAACTACATAATAATTGAAAGCATAATTCAAAGAAACTAGATTATCATAGTAGTTCAGAAGTAAAGGATCGCTGGGGGTTGAGAAACTCCCAGACCTAGGGTTTCGCTCTAAACGTTCAACATGACAGAAATAAAGAGAAGGGAAGGGTTATGTACCAGGCAGTGATCTTCACAGAGTTTGGTGGAAGGACTCTCTCGAGCAGATTGTTGGATCCTCGGATTCGGATATCTTCGCAATGGATCCTCCAATACTGGTCCTTTGGCAGAGTTGGCTTCTCCTGAACTCAGGATCTGGGAAAGAAGAAGAACAAGTTAAGGAACCAGATAGTCAAAGAAAGGATTTACCAGACAAGAAGAACTTGAAAAATTGATGTTGCTGAAATCCTGATTCTCCTGGATGCTGATCTGACTTCCTTTGGGATTTGCTCTGTATTCGAAGTAGCAGATCTGGACCTAGATGCTGGTGGTCGGCCTCTACTTGGAAGAGAGGGGCCGTGAGATGATGAGGTAGATTAGAGTTTGGATGATTGGTGGAAGGAAGAAGATGATGGGCAGCTAGGGTTTGGAATTGAAGTGGCTAACCTAGGGTTTAGGTAGGGTTTGGAGTTCTTACACCTCCTTAAGGTTCCTGTGGAACCCGGAATCACTCCCTCACGGAGCTCAACACTTGAATACAAGTGCGGAAGAGAGAAACACAAAGTTGCTCACAAAGAAATTGGTTTCATTCATCATTATCTTCAAGAGTTACATAGAGTTGAATATATAGACATAACAAAGAAATAAAATTTTATACATTTCCCTGTGGGACTAATAGGACTAACCCATACTTTAGGCATCAAATTCTCTTCCCAAGACTCCTTCCATGAGTGGGCAGCCCAAAAACTCCAAGAAATCTTGAAAATCAGCTCCAAATGGCAGGTTATGGGGGTGTCTCCTAGTATCTCTCCATGAATCAAGGATTTTTCCTTCATGGTTTGGCTCTTTTGGACACCTCCTAGTCTTGCTCCACAAGTTTAGGCTTCTTCCTTTCATGGCTTTGGCTCTTTTGGAATCTTTTAGGTGCCTCCTTGATTTTCTCCCCAAGACATGCTCTCTTCCCTTTTATAACTTGGATTTTTATGGAACATTGTGGGGCACCTCCTTGATCCTCTCTTCAAGAAAAATTCTTGCCATCCTGGCTTGGGTTTATCTGGAAAGAGGTTGGCTCCTCCTTGGATTGAGGTATCTTGATGGATTTCTCCACCAAGTGGTGCAAGAAAAAAGAACCTGCTTACTTGAGGTGTGGGGACCAAGGTACACTGGATGGAGATGTGGCAGGGAGTGTGGCACCCACTTGTAGCTGGAAAATGTGGTGCCCTATGGTAAAGGGAATGACACCTACCTGGGCCTTGGACTTGGACTGAGTCAACATGATCCAACAAAAATTGAAATGACAAAATTACAGACTCAAAATTAAGTTGATCAGGTCAACCCTTATTACAAAACCAGAAAACCCTAATTCTTCGGGCAAGGTCAATCAGAGATCCAGATGGAGCCCTGAAGTCTTGTTCTGAGTCTGGTGCCCGCACCAGAAAAAATTCCTAAAATTTCTCTTGACTTGGCCAACACTCCAAGGACACCTAGGGGGGCATGTTGGGCTTCTAAGAGCAGAAAGGGGCCAGCCCAAACGGGCTCGGGTGCATGGGTTTGGGCCTCTGGAAGCTGGGGTGGCCTGGTAGCTAGGTAGCAGGAATATTCCCTGGTATCTTGCTTCTTTGGGGCTTGGGCTTGGCGCCTGGGCTTGATTTCTTTGGACTAGGATGCAGATGGACCTCTAAAATCATGAATGCCTTGGTATATGAATATATTTTGGCATCTGGAAGGGAATCTGGGCATCTGGAGGGCATCTGCAAGGAGTCAGGGTTTCTGATTTTCCTCCTGGGGTCTTCAAATCTTTAAGCTGGGTTGGACTTGGGCTAAACTTTCATGTCTTCAATCTGGTTGGACTTGGTCTTTACTTGTATGATGTGGTCTTGAGTCTTCAGTATGCTTGGATAGGACTCAAGAAAAATAAAATTAGCTCAACATGAGCTGACTAGAATTGGACTGAACTAGCTCAGCATGAGCTGACTAGTACAGAACTAAAATAACAACTCAAAATACTCAAATAACAACTAAAATGGACTCAGATGAGCTAAGCCCTTATTACAGATGGACTCATAAATTATTGAATAATTTACAGAGGGTTGAAAAGCCTCTGTCTTATTCTGGTGCCTCTGGTGTCCCCACCATATGGTCATTACCATTGTTAGCATAGATTAATTTGTTAATTGTTTTTACTTGCTGGAATTTTTTGAATCTGTATGTATATGGTCTGATAAATGAATTGTTTTTCTTAGCATAGAACTCAGAATTTAGTGATTCTTATTTTCTTAGATCCGACTTAATTGAAAGAAGTTTTCATAATTTTTCTAAAATTTTTAGTTAACTGTAGAATTTTCGAGCTGTGATTTAGTACTGTTCTATCTAAAATTCCAATAGAGTTAATTTTCAGTAGGGTTGTGTGCATTCATCTTAACTCAATTAAGGGCACCAATATAACATGGGGGCGGGATTGATCACCTGTCCTTAGCCCAAGAACAACAACCCTCATTGTGCATCGAACCCAATCCCCTAATTAAAATTGAGTAGAACCTTAATTGCCCTACTGGGTTAGGGACATCAATTGGTCGAGTCTTGGTTAGTGTCAAGTCATTGTGTCAACTAGTCTTGTGTGTGCCCTATTACGTGGTGAATAGGATTGGAACTAAGGGCTTGGGTGCTGATCCGTCTACCGAGTCAATTCCACCAGGCCTAGGTAAGCCAAAGAAGGGATCTCACACTCCACTTGTTCTGACACCAGGCCAAGTGTAGAGTTACTACAATCTAGTTTGCCACCTTGATTAGGCAACTAGTTTGGGACTCTAGGTCTAGTTCAAGTCAATTGGGACAAGCTTGTGCAACCAATTCTTCACCTATTATTTGAAGCTGGTGTCAAGGATCGAGGTTAAGTGGTTAAGCCTAAGTTGTTCTTGTGGTTTTTTTTTAATTAGGTCCCAGTGAGAGCTGGGGAAACCTCCCACAGACCCACCTCCTGACTGGCCAGTGAAAAAAAGTAGTTGTTGGTTTGATTGTACCTAGCCAACTCAATTTATTTGAGCTAACAGGTCTAGAAAACCTTATCCCGAGTTTGAGTCCACTTGCATGCATGACAACAAGAGCAGGGACATCATATTCACCAGCCCAAGCCCAGTCTAGTGTAGCCATAGACCAAAATCTTGGAAATCTGATTAAAGCCTTGAATGATCAAGTGGCCCAACTAAACAAAAATTTGACTGAGCAATTGGCCCAAACCAACCAGAACGTTGCCCAGACCAACCAGAGCATGAATGATCTGTTAGCCCACATCACGACTAGGTTGGATCAATTAGAAACTAGAACTCCTGGAGGAAACCATGAAGTCCAAAGTGATCCCGAACCCGATCTTGAACCTGAGTTTGAAACACCAGTCAACCCTAGAAGGGTTCCATGCCAAAACCTTTTCCATGAACCCAACCCTAGGAGACCTCAGCAAGACCATTTCTGTGAACCAAATCCTAGGGGGCCCAATCATGAGCAAGCCCATGAACCCAATCCAAGGAGAGTCTATCTTGAGCCCACTTATGAACCAAATGGCAGGAGACCCACTCCAATTCAGTTAGACCAGGATGATCAAGCCATAAAAAATGTTAGGTTGGAAGCACCCACATTTGATGGAATCTTAGATCCAAAAATTTACATCGATTAGGAAGGAGAAATGGACCAGTACTTTGACTGGTATTACATGACTGAGGAAAGAAAATGTAAGTTTGCAAAACAGAAGTTGGTAAGACAAGCTAGATTCTACTGGGGAAATGTTGAGCGATTAGCTAGACAAAGAGGTGATGTGCCTATAGTAACCTGGAGAGCGATGAAACTTAGGCTTATGGAAAAATACCTTCCTATGTCCTACCACCAAAGACTCCTAGATCAATGGCAAAGACTTACTCAAGGAAATAGGAGTGTCGCAGAGTATATTGCCAAATTTGATGAATTTGTAATGAGGTGCAATGTTGATGAATCTGAGTCGGTGACCCTGTCTAGATTTAGAGCCGGACTGAGGGAAGAAATCTAGAAGGAATTATTCATGAGGGAAGTCCATGATCTAGAACTGGCTTATCAGATAGCTAGAGATGCTGAGAGATTTCATAGGAGTCCAGTTTATCGTAGACCCGATGTCCCTAGGACTAGTGCACCAAATCAGCAGATAGGACCCAATCAGTCTAGAATTAACCAACCCAATCCTAATGCACCTATGACCCGTAGAGATGATAGGGGTAAAGCACCAGATGTTCTTCAAAACCCAAATCCCAATACATGCTATAAATGCCAGAAAGTAGGTCACTTTGCAAGTTAGTGTCCCACTAGAGCATTACACATAGGTGAAGTAAAAGGGGAAGCCATAGAACCCCAAGATGAGTGTGAAGAGGAAATATACCAGACGGATGAGAATTTGGCTGAGGCATATGAAGGTGATGAAGCCCTAGTTGATCATGATCTTTTAGGAGTGGTTAGGTGTATCCTCACCTAAACCAAAGACCAAGAAGACTGGCATAGGACTAGTATCCTACAGACTTTCATCAAGATAGGCGAGAAAGTGTGCAAGGTCATCTTAGATAGTGGTAGCTGTGTCAATGCCATATCCACCAACACAGTCAAAAACCTAGGATTGTCCACTATACCCCATCCTAATCCATATAAGGTATCCTGGATAGACTCAACCTCTATTCCCATCAAGTCTAGGTGCATAGTTACCATCCAGTTTTAGTCTTACCAAGAGAAAGTTTGGTGCGATATTCTTCCAATGGGAGTTAGCAGTATCATTTTAGGATGACCATGGTTATACGATCATGACGTTATACACTACGGTCGCTCTAATTCATGCTCGTTTACTCATAATGGGAAGAAGATTGTAATCCATTCTTCTCCACCTAAGGACCCAATTAAAAGAGGATCTAGCCAATTGAGAGATAAGACACAAGGGATAAACGTGATCACTGCTAAAGAATTGGAGCAAGAGATTAGCAATGGTTCACCTGTTTGGGTTTTGACAACTAAGGAACATCAAGAGCCCTCCCCAAAAGGACAACCTCAGGAAGTCGTTGAAGTGCTAGATGAGTTTAAGGATGTTTTCCCCGATGAGTTACCCGACCAACTCCCACCCCTTAGGGACATCCAACATGTAATAGACTGTCTCTGGAGTGACCTTACCGAACCTTCCCCATTATAGAATGAACCCTACCGAACATCAAGAATTACAACGACAAGTAGGGGAACTTCTTAGGAAAGGATTCATTAGGGAGAGTTTAAGCCCATGCATAGTCCCAGCCTTACTCACCCCTAAGAAAGATGGCACGTGGAGGATGTGTGTCAATAGTCATGCCATAAATAAGATCACGGTGAAATATAGGTTTCCCATCCCCAGATTGGATGACATGCTAGATATGATGGCCGGTGCGATGATATTTTCTAAGATTGACCTGAAGAGCGGCTATCACCAAGTTAGGATTAGACCAGAGGATGAATGGAAGACTTCCTTTAAGACTAAGGATGGGTTATTTGAATGGGTAGTCATGCCTTTTGGACTATCAAACGCCCCTAGCACCTTTATGAGAATCATGAACTAGGTCCTACGATCCTTTATTGGAAAGTTTGTCGTTGTGTATTTTGACGACATCCTTATCTATAGTAGGACTAGAGATGATCATTTGAACCATCTGAAGCAAGTATGTTTGGCACTTAGGAAGGATAATCTCTATGCCAATTTGAAGAAATGTGATTTTGTGACTACTAGAGTTATCTTTGTAGGATTTGTCGTAACCCCTGAAGGAGTATCAGCTGACCCTGAGAAGATTAGAGCAATTGTAGACTGGCCAACACCCAATAATATTCATGAAGTAAGAAGTTTTCATGGCCTCGCTACATTTTACAGAAGATTTATTAGAGGGTTTAGCACCATAGTTGCTCCTATTACGGATTGCATTAGGAAAGGCAATTTTGAATGGACAAAAGCTGCTGATAAGGCCTTCCTAAACATTAAGGACAGGATGACACAAGCACCGATCTTAAGATTACCCAATTTTTCTAAGATTTTTGAGGTAGCTTGTGATGCCTCTGAAGTAGGAATTGGAGGAGTCTTAAGTCAAGAAAGTCATCCAGTGGCATTTTTTAGTGAAAAGCTGAATGAGACTAGGATGAAATACTCAACCTATGACAAGGAGTTATATGCGGTAGTTCAGGCATTGAGGTACTGGAGACACTATCTGCTACCGCAAGAGTTTGTCTTATTCTCAGATCATGAAGCCCTTAGTTTTCTTAGCTCCCAGAAAAAGTTGAACCCTAGGGATGCCAAGTGGGTAGAGTTCATCCAAGCCTATATCTTCATCCTAAAACACCATGCGGGAACTGAGAATAGGGTTGCTGATGCTTTAAGTCATAGAGCATTGCTCTTAGAATCAGTCATCACTGAAGTCGTAGGTTTTGAGAGACTTAAGGAGGAATACGAAACCTGTCCGGATTTTGGTGAGATTTATCAGGATTTACATCTAGGACCGTCTAGCGATCATAGTGACTATACCCTTCTAGATGGTTATCTTTTTAGAGAAAACAGGCTCTGTGTTCCAAGAACCTCCTTAAGGGATTTTCTAGTTTGGGAAACACATGCTGGAGGTTTGGCTGGCCATTTTGGGCGAAACAAGACTATCTTAGCTGTTGAGGAACAATTCTACTGGTCAGGCCTTAAGAGACAGGTAGCAAACCTTGTAGCCCGATGTAGGACATGTGCTGTTGTAAAACAGCAGAAACAGAATACCGGGTTATACACTTCTTTACCTGTACCTGAGTGTCCAAGGTAGGATCTTAGCATAGACTTTGTTTTAGGGTTATCCAAGACCATTAGAAAACATGATTCAATCTTTGTAGTGGTTGATCGGTTTTCGAAGATAGCCCATTTCCTACCCTGCTCCCAAACTTCTGATGCCTCTAGGGTAGCCAAGCTCTTTCTTGATCAAGTAGTCAGGCTACACGGGTTACCCAAAACCATTGGTTCTAATAGGGATGTTCGTTTTACAAGTTACTTCTGGAAAACCCTTTGGCACCTATTAGGAACCAGACTGAAATTTTCAACTGCCTACCACCCCCTGATTGATGGACAGACTGAAGTTGTGAATAGAAGTCTAGGGAATTTGTTGAGATGTCTAGTGGAAGATAGTTTAGGAAACTGGGATTTGTTATTGCCTCGTGCTGAGTTCGCATATAACAGTTCGGTCAATCGATCTACGGGCAAAAGCCCATTTGAAATAGTCCATGGTTACAAGCCTAGGAAGCCTTTAGATCTGATCACACTACCCACAAATGCATGAGTTTCTGAGTCTGCTGAATCCTATGCACAGCATATTAAGGATTTGCATCATGAAATAAACAAGAAAATTATTGCCTCGTGCTGAGTTCGCATATAACAGTTCGGTCAATCGATCTACGACCAAAAGCCCATTTGAAATAGTCCATGGTTACAAGCCTAGGAAGCCTTTAGATCTGATCACACTACCCACAAATGCATGAGTTTCTGAGTCTGCTGAATCCTATGCACAGCATATTAAGGATTTGCATCATGAAATAAACAAGAAAATTCACTTTAGCAATGAATCCTATAAACATAGGGCTAACTCACGAAAGAAAGTCAAGGAATTCTATGAGAGGGATCATGTAATGATTAAACTCAAACCTGAAAGATTCCCATCGGGGTATTTTAAGAAATTACATGCCTGTGGCGCAGGCCCATTCAAAGTCATAAAGAAGATTAGCTCTAATGCTTATGTACTGGTTTTACCTTCTGACCTAGGTATCAGTCCAACCATCAATGTTTCAGACTTAATAGAGTATAAGGAACCAATGATGATACCAAGTGAACCTTTTGGGCCTGACCCTATTTTTGAGAGCGAACCTATCCCAGAGTGTCCACAAACCACCTTTCCAAAGAAACGAGAGAAAATTGAACAGATTCTGGATGATAAGATTGTCACCATTAGGAACAAAGACTACTATCATTATTCGGTCCGTTGGCAAGGGTGACCTGAATCTGACAACTCTTGGATCACCAGAGAGGACCTACAACGAATGGACCCGGATTTATTTGAACAATATCAAAGCCAGATTGGACCATATTCGACAGGGTCGAAATCTCGTCACCCTGGGATATTTGGTGTGGACACCGACAACGGTCTTCACTCACTATGGATCAACTCCTGATGCAGCACATCCAACCTCGACTTGCAGAACAATCTTATCTTGTTTTAGTTGGTTAGAATGATACAAGCAAGACAACTACCAGGGCAACTAACAGTCAACTACCATCAAATAACTACCAAGCAACAACCTCTCAACTTCTCATGGGATTGCCACATCATCATGCCACTTCACCAAGCTTAGTGGATGCCATATCATCAAGCAACGCCACCTAATGGGATTGCCACCCCAACACCACCTAATGGGATTGCCACCACATGTGCCACCTCACCCATTGAAGTGGCCGACCAAGAAGGAGTCAAATTCAAAATTGGGCGGCCAAACTAAACCTCCACCTCAAGTAACCACTCCCCCTCCTATCTCTCCAACCATCCCATGTATCTCTCCTCTCTTTTAAATTTTAAACAAAGGGCTTGGTAGCTTATAAAAGGATGTCCAATGCCCCATTGTAGGAGGCTAATTTTTTTGATGACATGAAATGAAGAAGAAGGTCTTTGTCTTGCCATTACTCGAGTGTTTGTGATGTTCTCTTATAGCTTTAGATAAAGTTCTAGTTTGAAGTTTGAGAAGCATTTCTTGTTTGGGCGTACAACTTCCATCTAGTTTCAAGTGTCAATTCCATTTCCAAGAAGAAGACATCAAGGAGACATCCTTCTATGGATCCCATCTTCCCCAACAAGAGTTTCTCTAGCCTCCTTAAGAAGAACAATTCTTATGACCTCCTCTCTTCCTTTGTGTTTTGATCTTTTCAAATATTCCATTCCTAATTGTTTCTTTGCAGGGTTCTCTTTAATCCGGAGTTCAAGAGCTCGTCGTCTTGCCAGAGGATCACGGATGGATGGAGCATATTTCCTCGGAATGATCATCTTCTCATCCAGGATTGGTTTATTTGAATGATACTACGGGTCTGTCACTTCAAAAAGGAGAGCTCATCATTGGTAACAAACCTTCCTCATCTCTTAATTTCTTATTTATTGAAGGTTAACTTCTAGGTTCTTAATCCTTTAGCCTTAAATTTAATCTTCTTTTAGGACAATCTAGCTATTATTGCGGCATATGTTTAAGAATTACCAGATCTTTCTCTAGGTCTTGCTTGAGTCTTTTAAGATTGAAAGCTAGTTATTGTGTTTAGGTTTCATTGCTCAACTTTTAACTCATCCTTAATAAAAATCATTTTCATGCCGCATCACTGCCCTAGCTTCATTCCACACCCTAACTCACTACCATCCAAGCCTTCACACGTCCAAGGAGGAGTGCCCTAGGCCACCAACCGAGGAGGTCTTCAACAAGCTTCAAACAGCCATCTTCTAACCCTAATCTTGATTCCTTTCAACCCATAGTTCCTTTCATATTTTTTAATTGCTATTTTGATAAACACTAACGCTTGTAGGATCCCTGAGGTGCTTCCCCTCCCTTGAGGAGGCCTTCTTTGCTGCCTGGACCACTCAGATTTGCCATCAGATTTAAGGGAAACAAGGCTTCTTCATTCAGGCTCCGATCAGAGTACGTGTGATCCCTGCTACTGAATTTTAATCTCTGACTGGTAAAAAACCTTCCCAACTATTATTTTCTGATTTAATAAAGAAAAGCTATCCTAAACCAGGAGTTTCTTAACTCTCGGGTACTGGATATTTCATTGTTTTGCATGAGTATGCCTGTGACCCGATGATTCTTTGCACTGCTAGTCCTTCTGCTAGTTTTTACTTTATTTTGAAAATCTAGCCTATAATTAAACTTATAAAAATCACAAAAAAATTATTTTACTATTTTTCATGCATGTTTAGTAGTCCTAGAGTCGTCCCGCATCAATTGTGTACTCCTAGTTCTAAGCAATTTTGTAATCCTTCTTCTAATTAACTTTGTAATTCTATCCTAACGATGAGAGAACATGAGAACATCTATGAATACCCCACCCCTTTTTAATGTTTTATGCTATTGAATATATGAAAAAAATTTCTTGAGTTCTTCTCAACTTTGTGTGTGAATTATGTCTAAAGTTTTGTGTGATTAAGGGTATCTGTGTGATCCCTCAGGGTTTCTATGTGATCCCTGTGCCCTGCCTCCAAGCCACCAACCTTCTTCATCTCTTGGCCACCTTCCTCAAGCCTCTTCTCCTTCTTCTTCTTTCAGCCATCTAGCTTACTTGTTCTTGTTTTTCTAACCCGTGAATGGTAATTTGGAGGTCCCTCAGAGTTCACGAATCCAAGGATTCCATCTGACCAGCTTTCGGGCCATCGGATTGAAAGCCATGAATCCGCAGGGTCGATAGCTTCATTTTCCAGGCAACATCTGAGAGTGTAGAGAAAACTTTTCATGGATCGATTTTCAAATCTCTGCCAGGTACACCTCCTAGACTCCTCTGGTAGCGGTATTCTAGAAGATCTAGTCCTAACCAGGGATTCTTAGCCTTGCATGCTAATTAGTTCCCCATCACCCAAGATCCCTTATTCATTATAATTAACAAGTTATTCAATTAGGGTTTGAAAGAATACCTGGAATGCTAATTCCTTCTTCTTTCCACTTGGCATATAAGTGCATTCCCTCTAGAGGTGATCCACTCAGGAATTGATCCAAGGAAGCACTCCTTAGTAGGTTGCTTAAACCACTAGGACTCTTCACTTTAGCCTTTCTTCCTTTGGCAAACTCTCCTTCTTTGCTTAGACCCTTGCCCTCGAGTATAGCACTTTGATCCTTCTCTTAAACCTCTCTTCACTCTCTTGATCACTTCCTAAATCTCTTCCTAAACCCTTATCTTAAAATAGTGGACTTGTCTTAAGACAAAACCTAAGTTCTAACAAGGGAAGGAGGAGACAAGGATAGTGTGGCAGAGTGTAAGTGTAAGAAAAAAGGAATCAGATAATTAATCATACCTTTAGCCGAAACACCAATGGCTATTTATAGGATACGGGGAGGTGCCAATGATGGCTCTTCATCAGCCTTTCATCTTTCAATCAACAAACCAAATAAGACCCTTCATTAAGAAGGAGTCTTATCTTGAAACATCATGACTCTTCCTGTGCAAAAAGCCATGATCCTTCCTGTGCCAAATGCCATTTCTCCTCATGCCATGTGGCACTTAACTGATTGATAGGGGTCTTAAGATGGCATGGAAGCATTGTGACTTATCAAAGAGTCAAGTTCCTTCATTGACAAGGACTCTTGGGTTTAAATCATCTATGGTTTGTAAGGGTTTTGGTGACTAGGGCGGAAGCATGGATTTCAAAAATTTATTATGAAACCACTACCAAACCCTTAACCCAAGACCTCCTTACTAGGAATTAAAATATACAAACATGCATATATAATATAAACTAGAGTTTAGGCACCAACCTGAACTGCTAGTATCCAATCCGATGAAGAAAACCCTGATTCAACCTTCTTCTCCACCAGGCGCCCAAACGTTCGCCCAACAACGGTGATCCACACGAAACTCAGACCAAGGAAGAACTCCTTCTTCAAGTTGCTTGGATAAGTGGAACCCTTTCTGCAGTCTTTGATATATTGACCACTATAGGACACCCTGTCCTACTGTAGGGCACTAAAGAAACTCTCCTAAACCACTCTTGGTTATAGGACAACCCTCCTCTAGGACCCCTTAGGCTTATGTCCTAAAACAAAGCCTTGTTTTACTAGAAAAGACCTTGTCCTAACAAGACAAGTCTTGTCTTAAGGAAAGGAGGGAGAGAGAGACATTCAGAATAATAATTCGGTGTAATTCTTATATCAGACATATTTTACCGCCCCTATTTATAGATACAAGAAGGGCATGTGATATGTCCTCCCATCAACTTATCAGATATGATTTTTCAAGACTGAAGAGAAATTATCTGGCTTGAAAAATCATAGCTAATAAGCCCATTCATGCACTGAAGGCCTTATTCACATCCCTTCTTTTATCTGGACGAATTCTAACTTGCCACATGTCAATTACCGATCTCTAGGAAGCCAAGAGATGCCTCTTCAATCTCTAAACATCAGAGATTATGAAGAGTCCTGATAGCAGAAGGACTCTCCATTAGAATCGCGCGCCACATGAAGAGTTACGACTCTTCATGCACCGCGCGCACCATCCTTTTTCCATGCAAATCTCAAAGAATGTTGACCAATCAAAACATAGGCAATATGGGTGTCATTGGAAAGAGCATAAAATCTCCTTTCTGACCATATAAATTATATTCAAATAAGAGATCTATAGCTCATTCTGTGCCCTTTTGAAGTTAAGGTATCATTTAGGTACCAAGAGTCCCAAGCCATTGGGACTCTTCATGTATGGTGCCTAAAATGCCCTTAAATCCAAATTAAAATCAGATTTAGCTCTGATTAGGCTAGCCCCACTTAGGACTCAACCTGATTTAGGTTTTCCATAATTAGGTTAGCCCAATTAGCAAGCAACCGGACCCAATCTAATTGGGTTAGGAATTTGGTTAGCCTACATATGCTAGTATATAATCCGGCTAACCAATTAGGATCCTATGACCCTAATTAAATCATGAATGACTTCCTTGGCCAAGTCTCTATTGTGTGTGACCCATTGGGTTCCACATCTAACCAGTAGTAGGTTTAGGTTTTAGCTGATTCGATCCGATCGAACCCGATTGACCTAATTAGGTCAAATTGGCTCACCTAATTGTCCAATTCGAATCACACATCGAATTGACTCATGAAACCAAATCAATTGGTTCAGGAAGACCTACAAGACAAGATTGATATCTAGCAATGTGTCATGCCTACCCGGAAGATGAGGAATTTTGGTTGATTTACCAAAAATATCTTTCAGTGGTTAGTTACCGGGCAATTCAGTCCTTCGATCTATTTGCACCCTGAATATGACTACGGATATGGATACTTGTCAAATCCAATTTCATATTCATTCCTTGCTCAATCTGATAATGATGATTCATTAATGAACCATTAGAAACTATTTCTAATATTCATACTTTGATCAAAGATTTTTCGAATCTTCATTTGATTGAAATCATCTGGATGCGCTTCCCTCTTACTAGGGTTGATCGATTCCTTGTTGACCTACTCACAACCTCCATATGCAATCCATCATACCCAGTATCACCCCATGCATGACTCAGTGTCATGATTGAGTGTGAACCAAAGTATGGATTCATATATACAAGGTACCATGGCAGTCTCAGGTCAAAGGACCACTTGCACTACTCCTACTATGAGAACTATCTATTGACAAACAGATAAGGTTCCATTAGATGTTCTCATGCTGGATCCATTCAGTGAACTCATTCTCTAATGAACACCCACATCCTAGTATTAGTGTCAAGCACAAGTGATTGTGAGATCAGTCACCCTCTTCACCAAGCATACCTAGGATGTGCTGGTCTTACCGGAAACATTGATCCCCTACTCAATATCCCATCGACCAGGAATATTCTAGATTAGGGTTTTAAGGCTTTAGGTCTCACTGGTATGATCTCATCATAACCCTAGAACCATAGCCCTAATCTATAGGGTTCATCATATCTTAATAAAATTAATAAGACACAGCATATTATGAAAATAAAATGCCTTTATTAATTGATAATGTCAATACACTGGTTTGGGATACAAAAGATAATCCTATCGAAATACAACATTTTGATTGGCCTTTAGGGCATAATCTTTTCAATCTCCCACTTGCACTAAAGCCAATCACCTTTAAATTTTAACCCCATACAATCGAGGTGGCGATCAAACTCCTGCTGTGGTAGAGCCTTAGTGAACGAGTCTACTATGTTGTTCTTCGTTTCTACTCTTTTAATGCGGACTTCTTGTCTTTCAACAATCTCTCGAACGAGATGGAAGCATCTTAGAATGCGCTTTGATTTGTGATGAGCTCTAGGTTCCTTAGCTCGAGCGATGGCTCCAGTATTATCACAGTAAAGTGGTACTGGACCTTCAATCTCCGAAACAATGCCCAACTATGAGATAAACTTCTTCATCCAGACAGCTTCCTTGGCAGCTTCACTAACTTTAATGTATTCTACCTCAGTTGTTGAGTACAGTCTACTTTTTAGAATTCTTCCAGCTTATAGCTCCTCCATTTAGGATAAAAACATACCCTGAAATAGATTTGCTATCATCTGGATCCGATTGAAAACTAGAATCTGAATAAGCTTCCAGTTTAAGATCAGATCCTCCATATATCAGAAAAATATCCTTAGTCCTTCTCAAGTACTTAAGAATATTTTTCATAGCCTTCTAGTGATCCTCTCCTAGATCAGCCTGAAATCTACTGGCTATACCTAAGGCATATGCCACATTAGGCCTTGTACATAACATAGCAACATTATAGATCATACAGCCAAAGCATAAGGTATAGAACTCATTCTATTTCTTTCTTCAGGTGTCTTAGGAGACATCTTCTTAGAAAGATGTGTGCCATGACCAATGGGCAAGTAACCTCTTTTACTTCCCTCCATGCTAAATCTCTTTAGCACTTGGTCAATGTACCTAGACTGGGATAAGCCTAGCATCCTCCTAGATCTCTCTATAGATCTTGATACCCAGTATATAGGATGCTTCTCCCAAGTCTTTCATAGAAAACTATTTTGATAACCATACATTGACTGATTGTAACATTGGGATATCATTCCCAATGAGGAGTATGTCATCCACATATAGAACCAAGAAAACTATGGCACTCCCACTAGTCTTCTTGTACACACAAGGTTCATCCTCATTTTTGATAAAGTCAAACTCTTTGACTATCTTATCAAATCGAATGTTCCAACTTTTGGATGCTTTCTTTAATCCATAAATGGATTTCTTCAGCCTACATACTTGATTAGGTTTAGTCTCTAAGACAAAACCTTTTGGCTGTGACATATAGACCTTTTCCTCAAGGAAATCATTAAGGAATGCGGTTTTCACATCCATCTGCTAGATTTCATAATCATGATATGCTGCTATAGCAAGCATGATCCGAATAGATTTGAGCATGGCAACAGGAGAAAATGTTTCATCATAATCTATTCCCTGTTTTTGTCTGAAACCCTTAGCCACTAACCTGGCTTTATAAGTTTCGACTTGGCCATCTGCCCCAACCTTTTTCTTATAGACCCATTTGCATCCAATAGGGTTAACACCCTCTGGTGCATCAACCAAAGTCCACACTTGGTTGACATTCATGGAGTCCATTTCGGATCTCATGGCTTCCAGCCATCTGTCTGAGTCCCTACTCATGATAGCATCCGTATATGTTAGAGGCTCATCATTTTCAATGATCTGGGCTTCATTATTTTCAATAATGAACCCATACCTCCAGTTGCATGATGCACCCTATCAGACCTACGGATAGGAGTGGTGTGTTCTGGTTTTATACTAACTATGTTATCATTTGGTTGAGATGTATCTATTTGTTGAACTTCCTCAAGTTCAATATTTCTCCCACTGCCCTTTTGTAGGATGAACTCTTTCTCCAGAAAAGTGGCATGCCTACTGACAAAAACTTTTTGTTCAGTAGGGTGGTAGAACATATATCCTATACTATCTTTAGGATATCCTACAAATAGACACTTATCTGCTCTAGCATCTAGCTTATGTCCAAAATTTCTTTTGACATAGGTTGGACATCCCCATATCTCAAGATACTTAAGATTGGGTTTCTTACCCCTCCATATCTCATATGGAGTGCTAGAGACAGATTTAGATGGTACTCTATTTAAGATCTTAGCCACGGTTTCCAAGGCATATCCCCAGAAGGAAACAGGTAACTCTGTGAAGCACATCATAGACCGTACCATATTTAATAAGGTACGATTCCTCCTTTTAGCAACACCATTTAATTATGGTGTGTAAGGAGGGGTCCATTCAGAGATAATCCCCTTTTCTTTAAGGTGATCGAGAAACTCGGTGGATAAGTATTCACCTCCTCGATCTGATCGAAGGATTTTAATACTTTTCCATGTTTGTTTCTCTACCATACTTTGATACTCTAAAAATTTATCAAAGGCTTCGGACTTATGTTTCATAAGATACACAAATCCATACCTTGAAAAATCATCAGTAAACATGATGAAATAAGAGTATCCACCCTTGGCCTGAGTTGTCATAGGCCCACAAACATCTGTATGTATGAGTCCTAATAACTCAGTTGTCCTTTTTCTATGTCCACTAAATGGAGTCTTAGCCATTTTACCCATGAGACATGATTCACAAGTTCCTAATGATTCATAATCATAAGGATTAAGAAAATTTTCCTTGTTTAACTTGCTAATCCTAGTCTCACTAATATGTCCAAGCCGACAGTGCCAGAGTAAAGTATTGTTTACATCATCTCTCTTTTGTTTGTTACTTACATGAAGTATATTGTCATTAGTGGATAGAGTTAAAAGACAATTGCAAAATATGCAACAACATATAATTTCATTAGAAAAGCTGATTGAGCAACCATTGCTCATCACATTCATAGTATAAACTTGTATAAGTAACAAGGGTACAGATATGATATTTCTAATGACCTTAGGGGTATAGTAACAATCTCTCAACTCTAAAATCTTCCCCGAAGGTAACTTTAAGATATAAGTCCCTACGGCCTCTGCTTGGATGGACTCTCCTCCAGCACCATAGAGATCAAAGTCTCCTTCCTTCAATACTCTAAGCCTCTGCAGCCCCTGCAATGATTTGCAGATATTATGACCACAGGCGGTATCCAATATGCAAGTATTTGAAATGGAAGAATCCAATGACAAAATAGTTTGAACTTCTTTCATACCTTTTGGTGCATCCGATGCACCAAGCTTCACACCTGCAAGGTAAGCCTTGCAGCTCCTCTTCAAATGACACAGCTTGCCATAGTGAAAGCAGGTCATCTGTCTGGAGGCCTTCTTTTCTTTCTTCTTCTTGATGCCCCTTTTTGGGTTCAATCTACTCTTGGAATCTTTTCTGCCTGACTTCTTCTTCTTGATCCCATCCACAAGAAGAAGTGGAGCATTATTATTTTTTAAATGGCTCTCTGCTGTTTTTAACATATTTAACAGCTCAGGCAAGGAAGTGTTAAGTTTGTTCATATGATAATTAAGAACAAACTATGAAAATGACTCTGGGAGTGACTGCAGGATCAAATCTTGATTCAACTCCCCATCCATAACAAAACCCAATTGACCTAATCGAGTGATCAGGTCAATAACCATCAGTACGTGGTCTTGTATGGAAGTACCTTCTATCATTCTCGCATGGAACAACTGCTTAGATATCTCATATCTAGCAGTTCGACTATGTTCTCCATATAGCTCTTTTAGATTGCGTAGTATGGAGTTAGTGTCCATGCTATTATGTTGCCTCTGCAACTCATTGGTCATAGAGGCAAGCATGATACATTTGACAGTGAGTGAGTCTTTTTGCAACATCTTGAATGTGGTCTTTTTCTCTTGCGAGGCATCTTCCCTTAAAGGTTCCAAGGTAGGGGTATCAAGAATGTAAGAAAGTTTTTCCTGGCTGAGTACTATCTTTAGGTTTCTCAACCAGACAACAATGTTCGGTCCAGTCAGTTT
The DNA here is from genome assembly GCA_021397845.1 of Areca catechu. Taxonomy (NCBI): domain Eukaryota; kingdom Viridiplantae; phylum Streptophyta; class Magnoliopsida; order Arecales; family Arecaceae; genus Areca; species Areca catechu. The sequence continues at coordinate 124,212,697 of CM038040.1, read as the reverse complement.
ATTGGCATCAAGTATACTACGGAGTGAGAGTGAAGAGGCCATTTAATCTACATTAACAAAGAATATAACATAAGCAAACAACCAACATTGACAAACAATAATTAAATTAGGACTTTAACTTAATTATGTCTCCCACTATTTTATCAAGCATCATAACCCTCTATATGATGATCGAGAAACCTTAATTGGTTTTCTTAGTGGGGTTGAAATCCTAATTCCTTATAAAAGACTTTGTTTGTACATAACAAATCTTTTATATATTCAAAGGTAGGAAAACTCTTTCCAATTGTATCTCATACAATTCTTAACAAAACCTGGCCTCTAAAATATTAATAGCCTTGTGTGTGCACAACAAACTATAATATTTTTAGTTAAGTAAGACCCTTCATTCCTTTATAGTCATGATTGTAATAATAATACCCTTGTGTGTTCACAACAAAGTATTATATTAAATCATGCCATAAGCATCAAATGCACCAGGCCAAAATTATGTTAGTTACCATAATAGGCCTTGTGTGTACACAACAGACCTAATACGGATCATAGCATAATAATGACCTAGCATGAAGGAAGGCCTAATGTAGTGAATATTTTACTAAGCATATCAATCAAGAATTAAGTTAATTTTATTGGCTAGGTAAGTAGGAGAGTAGTGGGAATCCCCCCGTTAATTTCCTAGATACCAATAAAAATTGGCCAGGTCAGTCAACGGAACCAATTAAAAACTACGTCCTCTTTACCGATCATGAACCACTTTTCCTAGACACCGAATGATCAACTAATCATCTTGATTATTTTGCTTTTAGTATATGACACTACAACTTAATATAATTTTAATAGAGGGCAATTCAAATAGAAGCACATTCTAATATTACCATTCATCAACCATGCATCATATATCATTTTATAATGTGCCAAGTGTGTCATCATACTAGGACAACCATCTACCACATAATGGATCCACCATTATGCCAGGGCAACCTTATTTCAGTATGATGACTAGAAAGCTAAACATATCTCTATATCGGTTAAGGTTTAACTGAAAACCCTAACCAGTGACATACATATATGCATAAACATATCAATCATATGTAACTTTAAACTTTTGTAGAGTCCTACAAAATTGGACAACTTCAAATTTTGTAGAGTCCTACAAAAGTGGGCAACCTCAAGAGTCCTACAAAATTGGACAACTTCAAATTTTGTAGAGTCCTACCAAAATGAGCAACCTCAAGAGTCTTACAAAATTGGGTAACTTCAAAATTTGTATGATTTAGCCCTAATAAGGTAGCTCTGATACCACTGTAAGGGTTTTGGTGACCAGGATGGAAGCGTGGATTTCAAAAGTTTATTATGAAACCACTACCAAACCCTTAACCCAAGACCTCCTTACTAGAAATTAAAACATACAAACATGCATATATAATATAAACTAGAGTTTAGGCACCAACATGAACTGCTAGTATCCAATCCGATGAAGAAAAACCTGATTCAGCATTCTTCTCCACCAAGCGGCCAAATGTTCACCCTCCAACAGTGATCCACACGAAACTCGGACCAAGGAAGAACTCCTTCTTCAAGTTGCTTGGATAAGTAGAACTCTTTCGGCAGCCTTTGATCTATTGACCAATATAGGACACCCTGTCCTAATGTAAGGCACTAAAGACACTCTCCTAAACCACTCTTGGTTTTAGGACAACCCTCTTCTAGGACCCCTTAGGCTTATGTCCTAAAAAAAAGCCTTGTCCTAGTAGAAAAGACCTTGTCTTAACAAGACGAGTCTTGTCTTAAAGAAAGGAGGAAGAGAGAGACATTTAGAATAATACTTTGGTGGAATTCTTATATCAGACTCATTTCACCACCTCCTATTTATAAATGCAAGAGGAGCGTGTGATATGTCCTCCCATCAACTTATCAGATATGATTTTTCAAGACCGAAGAGAAGTTATCTGGCTTGAAAAATCATATCTAATAAGCCCATTCATGCATAGAAGGACTTATTCACATCCCTTCTTTTATCTGGACGAATTCTCACTTGCCACATGTCAATTACCGGTCCCTAGGAAGCCAAGAGGCACCTATTCAATCTCCAAATATTGAATATTATGAAGAGTCTTGATAGCAGAAGGACTCTCCATCATAACTGCGTGCCACATGAAGAGCTGCGACTCTTCATGCACCGCGCATGCCATCCTTCTTTCATGCAAATTTTAAAGAATTTTGACCAGTCAAAATATAGGCAATATGGGTGTCATTTGAAAGAGCATAAAATTTTCTTTCTGACCATATAAATTATATTCAAATCAAAGATCTATAGCTCATTCTGTGCCCTTTTGAAGTTAAGGTATCATTTAGGTACCAAAAGTCCCAAGCCATTGGGACTCTTCATGTATGGCACCTAAAATGCCCTTAAATCCAAATTAAAATTAGATTTAGCTCTGATTCGGCTAGCCCCACTTAGGACTCAACCAAATTTAGGTTTTTCATAATTAGGTTAGCCCAATTAGCAAGCAATCGGACCCAATCCAATTGGATTAAGAATTTGGTTAGCCTACATATGCTAGTATGTAATCCGGCTAACCAATTAGGATCCTATGACCCTAATTAAATCATGAATGACTTCCTTGGCCAAGTCTCTATTGTGTGTGATCCATTGGGTTCCACATCTAGCTAGTAGTAGGTTTAGGTTTGAGCTGATTCGATCGATCAAACCCGATTGACCTAATTTGATCAAATTGGCTCACCTAATTGTCCAATTCGAATCACACATCGAATTGACTCATGAAACCAAATTAATTGATTCATGAAGACCTACAAGACAAGATTGACATCTAGCAACGTATCATGCTTACCCGGAAGATGAGGAATTTTGGTTGATTTACCAAAAATATCCTTCAGTGGTGAGTCACCGGGTAATTCAGTCCTTCGATCTACTTGCACCCTGAATATGACTATGGATATGGATACTTGTCAAATCCAATTTCATATTCATTCCTTGCTCAATCTGATAATGATGATTCATTAATGAACCATTAGAAACTATTTCTAATATTCATACTTTGATCAAAGATTTCCCGAATCTTCATTTGATTGAAATCATCTGGATGCGCTTCCCTCTTACTAGGGTTGATCGATTACTTTTTGACCTACTCACAACCTCCATATGCAATACACCATACCCAGTATCACCCCATGCATGACTCAGTGTCATGATTGAGTGTGAACCAAAGTATGGATTCATGCATACAAGGTACCATGGCAGTCTCAGGTAAAAGGACCACTTGCACTACTCCCACTATGAGAACTATCTATTGACAAATAGATAAGGTTCCATTAGATGTTCTCAAGCTGGATCCATTCAGTGAACTCATTCTCTAATAAGCACCCACATCCTAGTATTAGTGCCAAACACAAGTGACTGTGAGATCAGTCACCCTCTTCACCAAGCATACATAGGATGTGCTGGTCTTACCAGAAATATTGATCCCTTATTCAATATCCCATCGACCAGGAATATTCTAGATTAGGATTTTAAGGCTTTAGATCTCACTGGTATGATCTCATCATAACCCTGGAACCATAGCCCTAATCTATGGGGTTCATCATATCTTAATAAAATTAATAAGATATAGCATATGATGAAAATAAAATGCCTTTATTAATTGATAATGTCAATACACTGGTTTGGGATACAAAATAAAATCCTATCAAAATACAACATTTCGATTGGCCTTTAGGGCATAATCCTTTCAGTTAACATGAAAGGACGCATCCCTTCATGTGTGCGCCAATTATTATTCACCACCCAAACCATTTTCTATCGAGGAATTAGCCATAGAATTTGGACATGGGATAAGGCTAGGAATGCCTTGTTTCATCTAGAAAAAAATGCCCTAAGCAAAAGGACTCTAGGTCCTTTTCTGCGTGCCAACTTATCTTGGCGCATAAATCATTTGGCGCCAAGAGTCCCTCCATATTTGGACTCTTCATAAAAATTAAGTAAAGGCTAATAAAATCTAGATAAAACTAGATAATTACTACCCCACTTCGAACTCAACCCAATCAAGGATTCCCTCAAATTGGTTATCCCATTAAGCAACCTTTAGACTCAATTCAAATTGGGCTAGGAGTTAGGTCAGCATACACATGGCAGTGTGTAATCTAGCTAACCAATTAAAATTCCATGACCCTAATAAAATGTCAATTGACTTTCTTGGTCAATTTCCTAATGTGTGTGATCCTTTGGATTCCACATCTAGCCAGTAGTAGGTCTAGGTCCAGGCCAATTCGATCCAATCGAACATGATTGACCTAATTGGTCAAATTGAGCTGACCTAAGTTGCCAATTTGAACTAGCTTTCAAATTGACTTATGAATCCAATAGAATTAATTCATGAAAACCTACAAGACATGATTGATGTTCAGCAATGTGTCATGCCTACTCGGAAGATAAGGAATTTGGTGAAAAGTACTAAAGTATTCTTTAGTGGAAAGTTATCATGCAATTCAATCTTTCGATCTCCCTTTATCCCGAATAAGTGATGGGTATGGATAATTGTCAAACCCTAGCACTTAGTCATTTTGATTCTCTATTCGATAATGAAGAATCTGTTGATTACTGATTAGAAACCACTTTTAATCTCATCCTACATTGATCAAAGACTCTCTGAGTCATCAATCGAAGAGATTACTTGGGATAACAATTTCTCAAACTAGGAATGATCGATTACTTGTCGGTCCACTAATATCCTTCATTGACCTTCTACCATACTTGAGAACACCCCATACATGACTCAATGTCATGAATGAGTATGAACCAAAACTTTGCTTAGTGTGCATAAGGAACCAAGGTGATTTCAGGTCTAAAGATCACTCGTACAACTCTCACTATGAGAACTATCTCTTGATAAGTAGTAAGACTTACATAAGATATTCTCAATGCAGATCAGTTCAGTGAACTCATACCCTAATGAGCACCCTTATCCTTGTATTAGTATCTCTACACAAGTAATTGTGAGACCAATCACCCTCTCCTTCGAGCATAAATAGGATAAGCTAGTCTTTGCAGAAGCATCGATCCCCAAATCGATGATCCAATGACTAGGAACATTTTAGATTAGGATTTATAAGAACATAGGTCTCACCGTTATGATCTCCATCATAATCCTAATTCCTTTTTCCTAACCTACGGGGTTTATCATAATCTTTAATAAGACACAATAGTATGATGAAATAAAATGCCTTTTATTAATATAATAATGTCATACAAGAGTTGAAAGATTACAAAAATGTCCGTACAAAGATTGGCTTTTAAGGCACTTTTCTTTCAATCTCCCACTTGCATTAAAGCTAATCACCCTTGTATTTTATACCCATACAATCTAAGTGGTGATCAAACTGCTACTGGGATAGTGCTTTAGTGAATGGGTCTGCCATATTATTCTTTGTATCAACTCATTCGATGACAATATCTTGTCATTTTATGATTTCTCAAATGAGGTAAAAACATCTTAGGATGTGCTTGGACTTATGATGAGACCTTGGTTTCTTAGATTGTGCAATAATTATAGTGTTATCACAATATAGTGGCACTGGTTATTGTATTTGAAGAACCACCCAAATTCCATAATTAATTTGTTCATCCAGATAGCTTCCTTCATGGCTTTATTTGTAGTTATGTATTCTACCTTAGTGACTGAGTCAGCTACAGTCGGCTACTTTGTACTCTTCCAATTCACTGCACCACCATATAGGGTGAAGACATACCTTGATATGGATTTGCTATCATCTGGATTTGATTGAAAATTAGAATATGTATATCCTTCTAGTTTTAAATCTGATCTACCATATAGAAGAAAAACATTCTTAGTCCTCAGGTACTTAAGGGTTGACCCCTGGAATGATTTTGATGATTACAAAATATTGGAGCATGTATGCATTACTAATTCTTTCAATTACTCAAGAAGTTTTGCATGAAAGTATGTAACTTTATATCAGTTGGTTTTCTAACTAGTTGAAAAGTATTCCAACATTGTATGAACTCATATACACTTCATGTTGTAAATCCCTAATTTTTCATCCATGTAATCTTATAAAAAGGGCTCTAAATTAATAATAATGTGTGCAATTAGGTTAGACATATTTGGTAGGCTCTTTGAAGCTTTTTGGAAGACTTGCTCTTGTTGAAATCTTGAAATGAAGAAGTTTGGAGAAATTTGAAGCATAAGAAGAATTTTTGCAAGAGCCAACTCATGGACCAAGAGCTGACTCCTATTCTGGCATGGCACAAAGATTTTAGAGTTTCAGAAGATCGAGCCAACTTGAGCCTTAAGAGCTGACTTGACCAAGACTTGTATTTTTCCTGACTGAGAGTTCGAGCTGACACAAGCCCTAAGAGCTGACTCGACCAAAAGTTATGTTCCTGGTGACTGAGACTTCCAGCCGATTCAAGCCTAGAAGCACCGACTTGTCTAGAGTTTATATTGTTGGTGACTGAGACTTCGAGCCAACTCAGCCTTGAAGAGCCAATTCCTTCAAAGTTTATTTTTCCATTGTTTGAGACTTCGAGCTGACTCATGGTTCTCGAGCCAACTCGAGTGACGGGTTTTGGCAATCTAACGGCTAGTTCCTGATTCAAATTTTTGAACACCAAAAGCCCTCCAACGACTCTATTTCAGTTCCCTAGGCCCTATAATGGCTAGTTTCTATTGAAGAATATAAAAGGGAGTATTTATGATGGTTTAAACAATTATTGATAGATTATTCTTTGATTATTCAAGTGGATTTCAAGTCATTCACCAACCAACTTCAAGTGAGCATTCAAGATAGGATTCAAAGCTTCACCAACTGATCTTCATCCTTGAATCCAACCTTTTAGGAAAGTCAAGAAGTAGCTTGAAGAGCATTCAAGAGCATTTAAAGCTAGGCTTCAATTTGATCTTCATCGGCAACACTCAAACAAATTTTATTTGTTGTAAAGTTGCTTTTTACATTTGATATATCTTATTTTATCTCTAAGAACAGCAAGAGGCTGTATCTTGAGACTGTATTTATGGAGGGGGCACCAGGACCAGACATAGATTACTAGGACCTATTTGGTTTACCTAGCTATGTGTCAAAGTCTTGTAATCGACTAGAATTGAGTCCTGTAATAGTTGAGTTTAGTTGATTTGTCTCAACCCTCAACCTAGTCTTGTATATTGAGTCCTGTATACCAGTGTGAGTCTAGTATGAGTTAACATCTTATACAAGAGAGGAGGCTATGCTATTTTGAAGTTCCACCAAACCTCATTCTGAAGCTAGAAGCAGTTACACCAGCTTAGGGGAGCTCAATCGACACCCAGGTGCCCTAATTATGCCTTGATTTTTCTTAGGTGCCATTTCAGATGCCAGATTCCCTCCAGATGCTTCCGGAACATTCCATATGCCTGGAGCCCATGTTTTCTAGGTTATTCCAGCACTCCAGGCCTTAAAATCAAGCCTAGGCGCCAAGCCCAAGCCCTTAAGAAGCAAGATTCCAGCAAGATTCCCTGGAATATGCTAGCCCATGCGCCCAAACCCTGGAAGCCCACCTGGACCCCTCAAATTTTTTTCCAAGCACATGAAGGAGGCATCCTTGCTGCTGCCCCAAGGTCCAAAAATGAATTTGAAGAGTTTGACCAAGTCCAAGCCAAGTGGGGAGAGGAAAGAAGAAAAGACTAGGTCAAAATCCTAACCTAGTTGGGATTTATACTCCTTTTAAAACTTTGTAATTCTAACCTAGCTAGGAATGGACTTGTATTCTAATTGGGAAGAGAACTTGTAACCCAAGTGTAACCATGGTTAGTGAGGGCATGGGAACTCTATAAACACCCCACCCCTCCTCCTCTTGTAATCATCTTTCTCTTATGAATAAACCTTGATGAAATTTTGAGTTATTGCCTCGTGTTGGTGTTTTGTTTTGGTTCTTTGGTTGGTGTTTTTGTGCTTGGACAAATTCCTTGCTGCCCTAGCTTTCTTCCACAACTTAACTCATTGCCATCCAAGCCTTCACACATACAAAAAGGAGTGCCTTAGTGATGGGGACATCACCAGCATGGATCCTGGAGCAAGAATGAATTTTGAAGTTGCATGAATCTCGGAGTAGCATGAATTTTGGAGCAGCATGAATCACGATGCAGTATGAATTTCGATGCAAATAAATTTAGATTTGAAGAATATTTCATCCTCCACATAAGAAGGTCCTCACATGAATGTTAAGTGACACCCAACACATGAAGACACAAGAATGCCCACATGACTGCCAAGTGGTGCCCATGCATGCAAATTTTCAGATTTAGACATTTGGCAACCACAAGGAGATACTTGACACCCATGCATTTTGCCATCCCTTTTCATGAAACTTGAAATTCAAAACTACCTTCCCCCTCTTTCCATGTAAAATTTGAATTTCAGATGGGACTTAGAAGGCTATAAATATGCCCCTAATCTCTTTGTAAAAAATGGATGTGATGAATGAAATTTTTTTAGAGAAGAGTGATTCTTCTTTTGCTCCGTGAGGAGAGGGTGTGAGGCCCAACCTCAGGACATGATGTGAGGTCATGTCTAATTATCCCCTTCCTTGATTCCATCTTCCTTACCACCCACATGTCATTTGAGATTCATCCTAATGGCTCCATTAGTAAGGTGGGTGAGATGCCCTAGAGGTGAGAGGTCTCTTCATTAGAGTGAGTCCAAAGTCAATGAGATCCAGATCCATGTCATTCATCCCCGTTATTTCATTCACCATCCCTAAAAAAAATATATAAAAAAAACAGTAGTACCCTAATCTCGGTGACTTCACAGCTCGTCGATGATCCTACCATGATCCCATCCTGCATCAATTTAATGATGGGGACATTGCTAGCATAGATCCCGGAGCAAGCACAAATCCTGAAGTTGCACGAATCTCGGAGCAGCATGAATTCCGGAGCAACATAAATCATGATGCAATATGAATTTTGATGCAAATAAATTTAGATATGAAGATCATTTCATCATCCACAAGAGAAGATCCCCACATGAATGCCCAATGGCGCCCAACACATGATGACACATGAATGCCCACATGAATGCCAAGTGGCACCCATGCATGCAGATTTTTAGATTTGGACACTTAGCAAGCACAAGGAGACACTTGGCACCCATGCATTTTGCCATCCCTTTTCATGAAATTTGAAATTCAAATTTGTAACTACATTTCCCCCTCTTTTCATGTAAAATTTGAATTTCAAATGGGGCTTAGAAGGTTATAAATAGGCCCCTAATCTCTTTGTAAGGTATGCTATTGGATGAATGAAAATTTTCTTTAGAGAAGAGTGATTCTTCTTTTGCTCTGTGAGGAGAGCATATGAGGCCCAACCCCAGGACAAGATGTGAGGTCATTTCTAGTTATCCCCTTGATTCCATCTTCCTTACCACCTTCATGTCCTTTGAGATTCACCCTAACGGCTCCATTAGTGAGATGAGTGAGATGCCCTAGAGGTACGAGATTTCTCCATGAGTATGAGTCCCAAAGTCCATGAGATCCAGATCCCTGTCTTTCATCCCCGTTATTTCCTTCGCCACCCCTAAAAAAATACAAAAAAACTAGTAGTACCCTAATCTCGGTGACTTCTCAGCTCGCAGACGATCCTACCCCGATCCCGTGCCGCATCAATTTTGGTATCAGAGCAGGTTAGAATTAGGGTTGAAAAAAAAAATTATATATTTTTATTTCTAGCTATTCCTCTTATCCCCTTTATTCCCATTTTATTCCATGCTTATCCCTGAGTTATCCCTTGTTATTCATGTCATCCCCTTCCTCCCTCCATCGCCTAGATATGACAATTTTCATCGGCTTCGCCACCTGATCTTTCCCCTACAGTCTCCATTGCCGCCGGAGACCCATTTTAGCTGCCCGTTCTTTGTGGTCCGTGTCTCCACCGTGCCGCCGTCTGCCTCCCACCGACCAAGCTACAAATCTACGGTCGAGCTGACCGTGCCCGTCGTTCTCCCTCCCCAGTACTAGTTCTTGCTGGTGACCACCGAGTCGGCCCCTCCGCCCGATTCCTCTAGCATGCTTGATCCCCACACCGCCGCCTCCACCTTCGTGAAGCCACCCACCTCTGCCCGATCTCCATTTTACTGTGACGCCCGACTTTCGCCACCCTGCATTGCCCAAAGCCGACCACACGGATCTACCCGATTCCACTGGCATGCCCCTGCCGTGGCTCCTTCCCATTGTCCCACATAGTCTGCGACGATCCCGAGCCCGCTGCCGTCGCCGTGTCCCTCCTCATCTCCTCCGCTTGTTTCTTTTGAGCACATCGACACCCAGCCACTGGACTCCACCTCCGTCGTCCTCACCACTGCTCGGATCGCGATGATCACCCACCGGATCTCCACCGTTGCCAGCCACCCCAGCCCGCTACCGGTGAATGCCTGAGATCCGGTCGGAAGACCCCCCCCACGCTCCATTCCCCTTCGATCCGTGGAGAAGAAACCTAGCTACCTGTTGTCGACTTCAGGTCCCGCACGAGTTTGAGATGCACGCATTTCAAAGTTGTATGGATTTTGAAGCTGCACAGATCTCAGAACTACACGGATCTCAAAGCTCCACAGATCTCAGAGCAGGGCTATCAAAAAAAATGTTGGATTTCGAATGAATCGAGATGGTGAAGCATCGATATCAGAGCTGCAGAGATTTTGACACAAGAAGCAGTGCTGCACAGATTTCAGAGTTGCACAGATCTCAAAGCAGAGCTTCTTTCTGAATGGATTCTGTTCCACCAAAGACCTCACTAATCCTGACTCAACGGAGTTAAGTTCTTCTCACCTCAGAGGAATGATGGGGACATCGCAAGCATGGATCCCGGAGCATGCACAAATCTTGAAGTTGCACGAATCTCGGAGTAGCACGAATTTCGAAGTAGCACAAATCATGATGCAGTATAAATTTTGATGCAAATAAATTTAGATTTGAAGATCATTTCATCCTCCACATGAATGACAAGTGGCGCCCATGCATGCAGATTTTTGGATTTGGACACTTGGCAAGCACAAGGAGATACTTGGCACCCATTCATTTTGTCATCCCTTTTCATGAAATTTGAAATTCAAATTTGTAACTACATTTTCCTCTCTTTTCATGTAAAATTTGAATTTCAAATGGAGCTTAGAAGGTTATAAAAAGGTCCCTAATCTCTTTGTAAGATAAGCTATTGGATGAATGAAAATTTTCTTTAGAGAAGAGTGATTCTTCTTTTGCTCCGTGAGGAGAGGGTGTGAGGCCCAACCCCAGAACATGATGTGAGGTCATGTCTAGTTATCCCCTTGATTCCATCTTCCTTACCACCCTCATGTCCTTTGAGATTCATCCTAACGGCTCCATTAGTGAGATGGGTGAGATGCCCTAGAGGTGAGAGATCTCTCCGTGAGTATGAGTCCCAAAGCCCATGAGATCCAGATCCCTATCTTTCATCTTCGTTATTTCCTTCGCCACCCTTAAAAAAATACAAAAAACTAGTAGTACCCTAATCTCGGTGACTTCTCAGCTCGCCGACGATCCTACCCCGATCCTGTGCCGCATCACCTAGACCGCCAAGCAAGGAGATCTTCAACAAGCTTGAAATTACCATCTTCTAACCGTGATTCCAATTCCTTCTAAATCCTAGTTCCATTTCTAATTTTTACTTGCTGTTTTGATTAACCTCTAATGCTTGTAGGTTCTCTGAGGTGCTTCCCCTCTCTTGAAGAGGCCTTCTTTGCCTTCAGGACTGCTTAGATCAGCTATCAGATTCGAGGGAAACAAGGCTTCTTCTTCCAGGCTCCGATCAGAGTTGTGAGTGATCTCTTCTGCTACTGAATTTCAATCTCTGATTGGTAAGAAACATTCCCTTCTCTTATTATCTGATTTTGATGAAGATAAACTATCATAAATTGGGAATTTCTCAACTCTTGGGTCCTAGATATTTAATTGGTTTGCATGATTATGCCTGCGACCCGATGATTCTTTGCACTGCTACTCTTTTCTCTAGTTCTTACTTTATTTTGGGAATCTAGCTTGTAAATAAAATTATAATAATCATAAAAAAAATTATTTTATTATTTTTCATGCATGTTTAGTAGTCTTAGAGTCATCCCGCATTAGTTTGGTATTAGAGCTGGTGTAGGATAGTTTTTTATTTGCATCGCATTCACAAACCCTAATTCTGCATTCTATCCACTGCATTAGGTGTCTAGGTTTCATCTGATTTCAGAATCATAAATATTTTATTTCTTTGTGAAACTTGTACTGCATGTCCTCTATTCTATCCTAGGAATTATCAGAATTTTTAATTAATTTTACTGATACACTAGACCCCTAAAATTTGGTATATTAGAAACCCTAACAGAATCCTGATAGTTTCCGCAGCAGTCCAAATAAACCCTAGGTTTGCATCATCATATAATTTTTGTTCTATATGAAATTTGGTAGGATTCATCTTTACCGTCCATCCTCTCTTTCAAGTTTTTTTTTAATTTTTTTATGCATCAGGATCTATGTCAAATTCTGCATCATCTGAACCCTAATCTTTTTGATTTCTGTTATTTCTGCATACTTAACTCAACCTAACCTAATCAACTTCCAAACCCCCAATCCAAAGCCAAACCTTGTTTGCTAACCCTAGTTAACTTGAATTTAATTTGTCACAACTTAAAATAATTAAAAAATATTTTATTTTTTGATTGTTTTGGATTGCATCAGGGCTATCGATTGCCATCATTCTTAACCTAATCTTTAGGGCAACTCACTATCTCAGATCGGGGCAGGATTTCATCACCTGTCCTGGGCCCAAAACCACCATCATCATACTAACCCAAGCATAATTAAAATTAATTAGACCTAATTTGCCCTAGTGGGATAGGAGAGATCAACAGGTCGGGTCTGAGCTGTGTGGGCCAACTAGTGCATTTAACCTCTTAGCTATTACTGAAAGTTGGTGTCTAAGGCTGGGGGTCCAGAGTCAAATGACCTAAGTGGTGCTGTGGTTTTTAATTGGGTCCCGATGAAAGCACGGGGGCCTCATACACTCCCAACCCCTACCTAGCCAGTGGAAGGATTAGCTATTAGGTTAGCTGTAAGTTAAGCAGATCCACCCAGTTTCTGGCTCTAGATCTTGGAAACATTATATTACACTAGCCTTTTCTTTCTCTTTTGCATGCTTGGTTTTCTCATTTCATTTTGATTGTTGATTTGTTGCATAACCACTAGATTAGGAACCCAATACTAGAAGTCTAAACCCCAACCCAGTTCAACCATGGAGTCTAGTTTTGAAGCACTCATAAGAACTATGAATGAACAATTGAACCATAAACTTGACCAAACCAATACCCAGATGACCCAATTGATCCAATCCCAAAACCAAATGAACCCTAGATTCGACCAAATAGACCAAAGATTTGATCACATGACCCAAACCAATAACCAGGAACCCATAGTCCTTAGATATGAACCCAGTAGTAACCCACTAGCCATCAGTCGACCTGAACCCTATAGGATTGATACCCCTAGATTTGAACCCATAACCCTTAGTTTACCCACCCCTATTATCCCAGACCCTAGTCAATTTCCCATTAGCCAAACCCCTCTTACCACCCCATTGGTTCACCAGGATGACTTAGAAGAAAAAATATATGAGGCTGACCCAAGTCTGGCAGAGGAGTATGAGTCCATTATATATCTAGAGGAAGAAACATCTATAGAAGACCCAGAAGTAGTTGACCATGACCAAACCCAGATCGCAACTAATAGGCTTGACCAATTACCCTATAGGTTAGACCAGGTAGAAGCCAATGTAGTGTTAGTTGATCTAGTAGATACCCCAGTAGGAGCCGACCTAGATTTAGCTAACCCTAGCCATACCCAGACAGTAACAGACATAGAGTTAGCTGACCATGTAGTGGAAGAACCCTTGAAGGAAGAAGACCATGAGGAACCCAATCCTACTATTAGAGTTTTACTTGAGGAGATACTAAAAGAAAGCCCAACTATAGAGCCTAGTCCTATGATTCAAGAGCCAAAAGAATTTATTAAGGACTTGATCTATTTGAATCAGTACCCTCAAGATGAAATCATTCCATTGACTCCTATTGATCTCTTTCCTGAAATTAATGACCCTTCCTTCCATTATACAGACCCTTTAGATAGGCATTAATCCCATAAGGTCAACCTTATTAGTATAGGCTTCATCCCTGAAATCCCTTCGTATCTCCTATTCTACTCGATCAACCTAGAACCTTCTTCTTACTTTCTACCCTATCAGACTAACCCCAAATCCACCTCATATTTTTTGCCTTTTCTTGAGATTTCTTATATTTCTTTAACCATTCACTTGCATCATGTAGAGGTTTGCATGTTGCATTCATTTATTGCCCATGTTAGGTTTTTATGTTACTTTAGGTATACTTTATGGCATTTGCTAGGAGTACATAGTAAGTTCTAATGTGCATGCCATGCTAGGGTCAAACCTAAAGAGTCTATAATCTATTAGGTTTTGTCCCTTAGAGTCCAAAAATACATCCTTTGATAGAGATATCTAGTCGAGTCTATTAGGTATTAATTGAGTCCAATTAAAGCACAACCAGAATTACATGTCTGCACCTGCACTACCCTCTGCACAGCATATCCATATGAAAATTAGTCAAAAGCTGATCATAACTAATGAACTAAATAACAACTTGGCAAATTTTCAAAAGAGAGAAAGAATTTGCAAGGGATTTTGTAGTTGTAAAGAATTTTCTGCTCACAAAGCTGGCCCAACCAAGATAATGAATATCTATGGATCCAATGCCTATGTACGTGAGATACTACCTGATTTAGGTATTAGCTCCACTTTCATCATCTTAGATCTTATAGAATCTAGGGAGCTAGTAGTGATACCTAGCGAGTACCTTGAGCCTATCCCTCCCTTTGAGAGAGAACCCACCCTAGAGTGTCCACCAACCAATTGGCCAAATAGTGAGAAAAAGATTGAGAGAATCTTGGATGATCAAGCCATATGTGCCTGGAATAAAGGCTATCAGAGGTATTTGGTCCAGTGACAAGGTCGGCTAGAATCTAAGGACTCGTGGATCACCGGTGCGGATTTGCAACACCTCTACCCAGTCCTACTCGCGCACTATGAGAGCCAAGTTATCCCATACTCGATGGGGTCAAGTTCCTCGCACCCTGGGAGAATCGGTGGGGGCACCAAGATCAGACACAGATTATTGGGCCCTATTTGGTTGACCTAGCCATGTGTCAAAGTTTTGTAATCAACTAGAATTGAGTCCTGTAATGAGTTGAGGTTAGTTGATTTGTCTCAACCCACAACCTAGTCCAGTACATTGAGTCTTGTATAGCAGTGTGAGTCTAGCATAAGTTCACATCTTATATAAGAGAGGAGGCTACGCTATTTTGGAGTTCCCCCAAACCTCATTCTGAAGCTAGAAGCAGTTACACCAGCTTAGGAGAGCTCAATCGACACCCAGGTGCCTTGATCATGCCCTGATTTTTCTCGGGTGCCATTTTAGATGTTAGATTCCCTCCATATGCTTCCATAACATTTCATATGCTAGGAGCCCATGTTTTCTAGGTTATTCCAGCACTCCAGGCCTTAAAATCAAGCCCAGGTGCCAAGCCCAAGCCCTTAAGAAGCGAGATTCCAGCAACATTCCCAGGAATATGCTAGCCCATGTGCCCAACCCTTGAAAGCCCACCTGGACCCCTCAAATTTTCATCCAAGCCCATGAAAGAGGCATCCTTGCTGCTGCCCCAGGGTCCAAAAATGAATTTGAGGAGTTTGATGAAGTCGAAGCCAAGTGGGAAGAGGAAAGAAGAAAAGACTAGGTCAAAATTCTAACATAGTTGGGATTTCTACACCTTTAAAAACATTGTAATTCTAACCTAGCTATGAATGGACTTGTATTTTAATTGGGAAGAGGACTTGTAACCCAAGATTAACCATGGTTAGTGAGGGCATGGGAACTCTATAAATACCCCACCCCTCCCCCTCTTGTAATTATATTTCTCTTATGAAAAAACCTTGCATAAATTTTGAGTTATTGCCTTATGTTGGTGTTTTGTTTTAGTTCTTGGGTTGGTGTTTTTGTTCTTGGATGAATTCCTTGCTGCCCTATCTTTCTTCCAGACCCTAACTCACTACCATCCAAGCCTTCACACATCCAAGAATGAGTGCCCTAGGCCACCAAGCAAGGAGATCTTCAACAAGCTTCAAACTGCCATCTTCTAACCCTGATTCCAATTCCTTCTAAACCCTAGTTCCTTTTCTAATTTTTACTTGCTATTTTGATTAACCTCTGATGCTTGCAGGTTCCCCAAGGTGCTTCCCTTCCCCTGAGGAGGCCTTCTTTGCCTTCAGGACCACCCAGATCAGCCATCAGATTCAAGGGAAACAAGGCTTCTTCTTCCACGCTCCGATCAGAGTTGTGGGTGATCTCTTCTGCTACTGAATTTCAATATCTGACTTGTAAGAAGCCTTCCCTTCTCTTATTATCTGATTTTTATGAAGATAAACTATCCTAAACTAAGAGTTTCTCAACTCTCAGGTCCTGGATATTTCATTGGTTTGCATGAGTATGCCTGCGACCCAATGATTCTTTGCACTGCTAGTCTTTCCACTAGTTCTTACTTTATTTTAAAAATCTAACCTGCAAATAAAATTATAAAAATCATTAAAAAATTACTTTACAATTTTTTATGCATGTTTAGCAGTCTTAGAGTCTTCCAGCATCAGTTTGGGTTTCTTGGTGATCCTGGTATAAAAGCAAGAGTGGGTTTTCCTTGGTGAGCCCGTTTTTAAAAACCAAAGGGAGTTAGGTTCTTGGTTAGCCTATATTAAAACCAAGTGTGGGTTTTCTTTGGTGATCCCGTATTAAAACCAAAGTATAAAGGTTTGGATTGTGAGCCTGTTAAAACAATCTGATTATATTCCAGTGGGGGATATAGTGGAAATCCCAAGTGGTGCTTGGGTAGTAGATGTAGGAGCAGGTTGCTCCAAACCACTCTAAATTCCTTGTATTTGTGATTATGCTTGTTTAACTTTATTACATTTATTTACTTGCTTCTTCATTACATTATTCACCACAACACTAAAAGGATTTTAAATTATACATACTTGCTAAAGTTTTTATAATCCCAATTCACCCCCCTCTTGAGAAGCAACCTAGGCAACAAGTAGTATTAGAGCAGAGTCTCTGAAAATTTCTTAGACTAAAGATTGATGGCACATCCTATGAGCCCCTCCTTGGCCGAAGGCCAATCCACAAATTGACCTCCACTTTTCACTGGAATTAATTACACATATTGGAAGGCTAGGATGAAGATATACATTCAAGTTGTTGACTTTCATTTGTGGAAAATAATTCAAAAAGGACCTCACACACCCACTATTAGAATTAATGATATTGAGGTTCCCAAATTGGAAGAGGAATGGGACGAGAGTGATATGAAATTGGCCGAGCTAAATGCTAAAGCCATGAAATTACTTTATTGTTCTTTGGACCCAAATGAGTTTAATAGAATTTTCACTTTCAATTCTGCTAAAGAAATTTGGGATAATCTTGAAATCACAAATGAGGGCACATTGCAAGTTAAGATATCAAAAATCAATCTTCTTGTGCACAATTATGAATTGTTTAAAATGGATCCAAATAATACTATATCTACTATATATAAACATTTTTCTAATATCATAAATGGTCTTAAAAGTCTTGGTAAGACTTATACTAATGCTGATCTAGTCCAAAAAGTTTTGAGATCTTTGCCAGAAAAATAGAAATCAAAAGTTACAGCTATTCAAGAGGCAAAGGACTTAAAAACTCTACCATTAGATATACTGTTGGGATCACTGATCACTCATGAGCTAGCCATACAACAAAGAATAGAAGAATATCCAAAAAGGAAAAAGGCTATTACATTTAAAGCAACTAAAGAAGAAAAAGATGAAGATTCAAAAACTTCTGATGATGATATGGAAGATGATGAATTTGCCCTAGTTATAAGAAAGTTTAAGAGATTTATGTGTAGAAGAAGAATGAACAGATGGAGAAAGCAATTCAGAAGAGGAGACCATGGAAAAGAAAAAGAAAAAGACAAAGAAAAGGATAAGGACAAAGATCAAACTCCTATTTGTTATGAATGTAAAAAACCTGGACACATACGTCCTGATTGTCCATAGATCAAGAAAATGATGTTTAATAGAAAGAAAAAAAAGGCAATGCTTGTGGCATGGAGCAATAGTGATGAATCTACATCAACCAAAGAAGAAGAAGATACAACAAACACATCTTAAATCTGCCTTATAGGTTTGGAGGATGAGGAAACAACTTTTGAACCTAATCTAGAATTTACTTTTGATGAGTTTCATAATGCTTTTTGTAAAAAAAATTGATAGAGTATAAAAAAGCTGGTCTGAAAATGAAGAACTTGAAAAATAATTGTGATATAATTGAAAAAGATAAAATTGAAGTTTATGAAAAAAATAAGATTTTACAAAGAGAAGTAAGTTTGATTTGTGAAAGACTTAAATCCATCCAATTTGAAAAGGAGGAACTTCTTGAAAAGAATAGAACTTTACAAAAGAAAAATACTATTTTGCATAAAGAAGTTCAAAAACTAAAACCCTTGGTTGAAATATTAACATTTAAGCTCTAACAAACTTAAACTGATTTTGAAAGATCAAAGAGATACTAATAACAGGTTTGGAATTGGTTATAAAAGCTCAAATTCAAATAAATTTTCTACATCCACATCGTCTACTCCAAAGTTCATTAGACTAAAGTAATATGGACCTAAGTTTGTATCATCATATACATTTTATTCAAAGCTAAAATTATCTGCTTTTCTTGCAATAATATTGGTCCTAAAGCATTTGAATGTCATTTGAAATATAATGAAAAAAAGAAAATCAAGAAAATTTGGATTCCAAAAGGAAACCTAAATCCATTACTTGATTATTTTGCAGGGATGTCTTGCAGCCATGAATGCAAAGAAAAGATGGTACCTTGATAGCGGCTATTCAAGATATATGACGGGTGATATAGATCAATTCTTCACCCTAGAACAAAAAGATGGTGGCAAGGTAACCTTTGGTGATAACCGCAAAGGAAAATCGATATTGGTAAAATTAAAATTACTCCTACTTTTATTGAGAATGTACTACTTGTAGAGAAATTAAAGCATAATCTTTTAAGCATCAATCAAATTTGTGATATTGGTTTTTATATTTTCTTCAAGTCTTCAATGTGTATAGTAGTCGATCCTCTTGACTCTAGTACAAAGTTCATTGGACATAGACTTGGTAATATTTATGCAGTAGATCTTAATGATCTAGCTATGTCAAGCAATACAAGTCTTGTAGCAATGAATGATAAGAGCAAGGAATCAAGTTTACTATGGCATAGATGACTTGGACATGCTAGTATGGTTACTATTGCAAAGCTTATTTCAAAAGATTTGGTTAAAGGTCTGCCAAAATTTAAAGTAAATTTCGATTATATCTGTGATGCATGTCAATTTGGAAAGCAAGTGAGGGGGAGTTTTAAATCCAAAAATATTGTTTCTACCACTAGACCTTTCGAGCTACTTCACATGGATCTCTTTGGACCTACTAGGACAACAAGCCTTGATGGAATGAAGTATGGCCTTGTGATTGTAGATGATTTTTCAAGATACACTTGGATTTTATTCATTGCATATAAAGATAAATCTTTTAAAGCATTTAAAAAGTTTTACAAAAGAGTTTCCAACTTGTTGGCGTAGAATCCCTCTTTCGATCGAGTGGAGTTGCTAGATCGCAGGTTCACTTCCTTGGTTCACCTGCAAAATAGACCCCTGGCTGGATGTTCTCCGATGAGGGACACTCCGATGCCTAGGGAGAGGCGGGCTCCAGCCATAGAATGGGGAAGAAGCTGAGGAGCAAGAATGGTGAGGAAAGGAGCTCTGGGATTTTCAAAGTTTCATTCTCTTACCTGGAGTGTTCCCTCTTATCCATATTTATATCGGCTAGTCCAGCCTGCGACTCCATTTCTTTTTCTACGATTACGATGGGGGGAGTTAATTGATTCCCCTCTATCCATAACCATGGGCGGTTGTTGAATGGCTCCGGCCAGGCTTGAGATGTTACCAGTTGGAGTTAGTGGCCACGTGGCCACTTCGATGTGGCCGTATTTTGAAAGTGACCATTATTCTCCATGTTCATGGGGGTTTGAGGTAGGTTGGAGGTCTACTTTCGGAGCTCCTCCTCAGGAGTGTTTGTTGCAGATCGGTGGGGCATTTTCATCCTGAGATGTCTTCGTCTTGAGACGTCTTTGGAACAGCACGTGTGGCTGAAGCTGAAGATCGTGTCTTTAGTGGAGGTCGAAGGCTAACTCTTTGGCTGAAGCTGAGAGTTGTGTCTTTGTCTTGCCTATTAACCATTCAGCTTCTTCCGGGTGCATCGATTCGGCATGCCTAGTTCTAGGGGGAGCATACGAGTGGTTGGACCGGTAGCAGATCCATGCCTGAACTAGTATACTCCAATAGTTGCCCCTAACTCTCAGTTTTCAAAGCGGTGGCCCATCTTGAAGAGTGAGAGTATTGTTGGCTTGTCGTTTTCGTCTGGGGGAGGTATGGCTGATGATCATGAAATCTCTAATTTGATCGTTCGCCATCATTATTGATTGATTTGAGGATCAGGTAGTGGACAGCTATCATCCCCTGATTAGAGTATGGAAAAGGAATAGGTGGAGCAGGAGGTGTCTTCTCCTTTTTCTATTTCACGGTGGCTCGGCCAATCTTTTTATTGGAATTTGGGTGGAGGTCGTGCCCCGCTCCTATCTCTTGGAAAAGTTGCGAGCCCTATCTTTGCCATTGGTTGGCATCGCGTGGATCATGACCTTTGGTCCCTTCCATGTCAAATCAGCTTTGGGTCATTTGGGGCTTCGCATCTGTCTCCGGCGTTCATGGCAGGCTCAGAGAGATGGCCCCTTCTATCCAGGTGAGAATCTGGAGACTTTTTGTCCCTTTATAAGGGGGAAGGGAAGACTGGCTGAAAAAGCTTCTCCATTTTTGTTTGCTTCCGCCCTTGGCCCAGCTTTTCCTGCCTTGGCCATTCGTCTCTCCCACAGGTATGACCTTTCTCCTGCTTCATTGTTTCTTTTCCCGATCATGGCCAAGATCATGGGAGTTCCACGGGGGAGGTTGGGTCTTCCGGTACTGATGATGTGGTGCATCCGGAGCTGGTTTCCAGCTCCATTTTGTCAAGGAAAATAGTTCAGCTTCAGGAGCGCTATCATGTCCATGAAGGGTTCCCTTTGATTCTCCCGATGTCAGAAGAGCGGGGGCATAAACCTCCCGCTGGATGTATTATCGTGTATGAAGATCACCTAAAGGCTGCTCTTCATTTTCTGCTGCACTCTTTCTTCATCAAGGTCTTTCTCATGTATCAAATCGTGCCTGCATAGTTGACTCCAAACAGTATTTAAAATATTTGCGGGTTTTTGGTCCGGTGTCATATAGCTAATGTGAGGCCTGGGACCAACTTATTCGCTTCTCTCTTCATTCTCAAGAGGGATTTCCATTTCCATGGATGGTGGGTTATTGACCCTCGACCTGGCCGCAAGATCATGAAGGACATGCCTAGTGTTATTCACAGGTGGAAACCCAACTTTGTTTTTGTTTCTTCCATCGAATCATGGAGTTTCAGTAGTGAGTGGAGGGAGCCATGCCTGGATGCTAACACTAGGAAAAAGGTTCTGGCCACCGACCAATCTGATTACACCTTGTTGTCCAGTTCGGAGGCTATCTCAATCCATGAACTATTGGAGGAGAGGAATCTCCTTCTTGCGGGGATTAGTGAGTCCCTGGTGTTAGGTATAAATGGTTGAGGTTCTCGATTTCCCTCTTTTCATTTTCTTTGTGATCCAATTGATTCTGAAGGGCTTTGCAGGCGATGGGATGATGCCTGATTTGGGCTGGCTTCATCAATCTTCCAAGAGGATGGCAACCCAGGCCCTCCCCTCAGGATCAGAGGTCCGAAAGAAGGTCCGGGAGGATGATCCCGGTAGAAGTAGAAGCGCTTCATCCTCTAGAGGAATGTTTGGAGGGGATTGGGTATCGATGACGAAGGCTCCAAAAGGGCCTCTACTAGCTGAGTCCCTATAGACGGCCGGCTCTCCAGTTTAGATAAGGGAGAGTCTGTCTCCAGTGGTCGATGCACCATTGCCTTGCCCCCTATGATGGATAGGGGCAAGGCTCCGCAACTTGAGGAGGAGTCCGTCTAGCAGGCTCCTCCCAGTGGAAGTCGTCCTGCGGATCCTTTGGAGTTTTCCACCATGGGGGGTCTTTCAGTCCCTGCCGTTGCTAGGTTGGTATTGAAAGACATTCTGCTGCCCCATGACTTGGCAGTTATCTGGTGGTGCGGGCACCAAACTCAGAAGAAGATTTCAGGGCTCCATCTTGATCTCTGATTGACCTTGCCCGAAGAATTAGGGTTTTCTGGTTTTGTAATAAGGGTTGACTTGGTCAACTCAAATTTAGTTGAGTCTGTATTTCCCTGCAATTTAAATTTTGTTGAGTCATGTTGACTCAGTACAAGTCCTAGTAGTGGTCTAAGTCTTCTCCAGGGTGCCACATTTTCTCCCAAGCCCAAGCAAATGGGCACCACACTCACAGCCACACGCCAGAGTCCAAGAGGCGCCACATCTCCATCCCAGTGTCTTGGTCCCCACACCCAAGGGAGCAAGAATTTTTCTTGAAGCCAAAATCAAGGAGGTGCCCCACATATACCTTAAAAGGCCAAGCTAAAGGAGGAAAGAGGCATTTCTTGGGGAGCACTTCAAGGGGGAGCCCAATCCATGCCTAAAAAGACCAAAGCAAAGTTGGGAAGAGCCATGACTTGGGGAGAAAGAAAAGGAAGTGTCCAAAAGAGTTGAGCCATGGAAGGAAAAAAAATTTTCTTGAAGAGCAAGGCTAGGAGGCGCCACCTACTTACCATTTGGATCCATCAATCAACACTTATGGAACCTCTTGGCTGGCCATATGAGAGGAGTTTGATTCTACAAACCTAATTTGAAGATCCATCCTATTAGTCCCACATGGGAAGATGTAAAACCCTGACCTCTTGTAAAGTCCTATAAAATAAACCCCTCTTGTAAGTTTTGAAAAAAACTGATGAATGAATTCAATTTATGTGTGAGCAAACTTTGTGCTTCTCTCTTCCACACTTGGATTCAGGTGTTGAGCTCCGTGAGGGAGTAAATCCGGGTTCCCCAAGAACCTTGAGGACGTGTGAGATCTCACCCCAAAACCATAGGTTAGCCACTTCACTTCCAAACCCTAGCCGCCCTTCATCCTCTTCATTCCACCAAACCCTAGCCTACCCCATCTCTCACGACCCCTCTCTCCAAGTAGAGGCCGACCACCATCATCCAGGTCCAGTATAGCTACTTCGAAGACAGAGCAAATCCCAGAGAAAGTCAGATCAGCATTCCAGGAGAATCAGGATTTCAGCAACATCAGCTTTCAAGTTCTTCTATCTGGTAAATCCTTCCTTGAGTATCTGGTTCCATGACTTGTTCTTCTTCTTTCCCAGATCTTGAGTTCAGAAGAAGCCAACTCTACCAAAGGGCCAGTATTGGAGGATCCATTGCGAAGATATCTGAATTCGGGGATCCAACAATCTGCTCAAGAGAGTCCTTCCACTAAACTCTGTGAAGATCACTGCCTGGTCTGTAACCCTTCTCTTCTCTTTACTTCTGTCCTGTTGAAAGGTCAGAGCGAAACCCTAGGTCTGGGAGTTTCTCAACCCCCAGCGATCCTTTACTTCTGAACTACTCTGATAACCTAGTTTCTTTAAATTGTGCTTTCAATTATTACATAGTTTTTTTCAATTTAGTTTAACTTTCCTTTGAGTCAAAGCCGACTTCTGAAAATATATAAAAAAAAAAAAAATATTCTTAATTTACTTCCGCATCGCATCATCTCTTTTGTTCTGCATTATTTTTGGTATCAGAGCTTTCGTTTTGCATCAATTTTGGTATCAGAGCCCTGTCTAGGGTTTCTGACTTGCTTGCATGTTTTGAGTGTCTCTCTTTTTTACTTTGTCTGCACGAAGTAGACTCCCCAGGACGTCCGGTCCTAGTAACGAAGCGAGGTGCAAGCCTCCTCTTCCCATTCCACGGGGTGTTCCTAGGGCGTGTAGGGGATCTGCTGGGTTACAACTTTGTAGCAGGAATTGTAAACGGGGGAAGCATTCTATTTTTAGTCTGAAACTACCCTGTTGCAGGAATTGTTTCTCATTGTAAGTAACTCTAAATTGTATGATTTTTTTTTTCCGGGACCAATATAATTGAAACTATTTTACATAATTTTACTGTAAGTTATTGGTTTTTGTGGAATTTTTGAGAGTTATATTACAGAAACTCTGTTTTTGTATTTCTGCAATTCAATTTTTTGAGTGATCATCTCCTAATTCATCTTACGGGCAATTGAGCATTTAAGATAAAGGGAGGAGTTGATAACCTCTCCTTAGCCCAAAACAATCACCCATTCATTCGATCCTAAGCCTAATTTTAAAATTTATTAGACTTAATTTGCCCTAGTGGGCTAGGAACACCAACTGGTTAGGTCCAGCCTAGTGTTGAGTCAGTTTGTCTAGTTACTCTGTGTGTGCTTTGTACTCAGTATCTAGAACGGTGGTTCAGGGATTCTATCCCGAAGGGCTTGTATGCTGGTCCGCCTACCTGGCCAATCACTGATTGGTGTCTAGGATTGGCAATTAGGGACCTAACACTCCCGTTACACCTGCCTGGCTGAGTCCCGAGTTACTACAGGCTAGCTTGCCACTCTGATTGGGCATCTAGTTTGGGCTCTAGGTCTAGTTAGCCCGTAGTCATTTCAGTCGAGTCTCATTTGGTGTGCTTGCTTGTATCATCATGTCCACCCGGAATGGAGTACCCTACCAACCTGGTCAAACCCAACCTGATTTAGAGGCCATGATTAGAACTCTTACCGAAAGTATGACCAAATTGAGTCAGGATATGAATGAGAGTTTTGCCCAGTTTAGAGACCGAGCCCAGTGACTTGAGAAACGAAGACATCAAAATTGGACCCTTGATCCAAAATTTAATAGGCCCCAACCTCACCCATGCCAGGAGCCTAGGAGGACCTTATACCGTGATCCCGAGCATAACCCTAGGAGCCTATACCCATACTTGGTTGACTCAGAGAAGGGACCCGTTAGGAACACCGAACCTTATGCACCCACTTTTGATGGAAGACAAGAGATATATATTAAGTGGGAAGAATAAATGGATCGGTATTTTGAGTGCACTAACATATCGGAATTAGGACAAGTTAGGTAGGCCAAAACCAAGTTCACCAAACATGCTAGGTCACATTGGTATGCTATTGAGCGTGAGTGTTATCAAAGAAAAGAGGAAATATATACTTGGAGAGATATGAGAAGTAAGTTGAGAGATAGGTACCTAGGTAGATCCTATAAGAAAATACTTTTAGACCAATGGTACCAATTGCGACTAGGTAATAGGCCTGTGTCTAAATATATCGAGGACTTCTTGTGGTATGACATGAAATGCAATACCATTGAGACCGAAGCTCAGATCACATCGAGGTTTAGGGTTGGGTTACACCCAGACATTTATAGGAAGCTATGCCTTGAAAAGACCAATAAGTTAGACCGAGCCTACCAAGAAGCCCAAGACTATGAGTGGTCTTTAGATATAACCAATCAAGTACTTTGGACTTAAAGCCAACCTCTACCAACTTGAGTCAAGTTCCGATTGATCCGACATCCGTAGTGAACCAGACTTTTGTTTGTCAATTTCCACTTGTGTCACCTCTTGACCAGAAGGATAACACTGAGAAGGAGTTAGGCATGGCCATCCCAAAATTAGTTGACCCGACCAGAGCCGTACTTAAAGAGGAATCAAAGGAGAAAAGATTAGAACCTTTCAGTGAGATTGAGGAAGAAATATATGAGCCTGACATAAGTTTGATAGATGAATATGAAGAAGAATTTGAGGATATCCCTCCCGATAATTCAATTAACCAACTCCTACCTGATGGGGTTATTGAGGGGACCCCTGCCACTCAAGGAATTCAGGAGCTAACCCTAAGAGAAGACCCTTTTGAGGAAGTTCAGGAAGAGGAAATTGCACCCAATGAGAGTTTAAGTGAGAATACCCCTGAACTCATTGTGGAATCCAAAGAAGACACCCCTGAGTCAAATCTGGTAGAGAAGTGTAAAGAAGGAAGGGGTTCACAAGAATTGCCCATTAAGAATGTCCAAGAACAAGAAAAAGACAGTAGCTTAGAAGACTTTCTAAATAAACATTCCAAAGACCTTCCTGATAACCTTCCACCTTCTAGGAGCACCCAGCCTACCCTACAACTTGCACTTGTAGACCCTCCTAGAGCAAATCATGAGGTTTGGATGAGTGCACCTATAGAACAATGTCCTCATTTTAAGGTCATCCGGAATAACCAAGGTATGTTTCTTGTTTCCTATAAGCCACCTCAAAACTCTGATTCTTATAGAACAATGTCCTCATTTTAAGGTCGTCCTGAATAACCAAGGTATGTTTCTTGTTTCCTATAAGCCACCTCAAAACTCTGATTCTTATTTCCTACCCTTCCCTAAATCTCCTCATGTTTCTAGAGCTAGGGGATTACACTTTACTGAGATCTCTAGGTTGCAAGACTCCTTAGAACCTATTAGGTTTGCCACCTACTTCTGGAAGACCTTATGGCACCTACTAGGCATCCATAATAAGTTTTCATTCTCTGCATGCCCTCCTCCGACCCAAGGTCAAACCTAGAGAGCCTTAGTTTGTTAGGTTTAGACCTAGGGTTCCTTTGGAATAAAGTCCATTCTTTAGGAATGCATCGTCATTCTAGTTTAGTTTTTCTTGACCCTTTACTAGGCTTTGGCTCAGATTTTGGTTTGATTGAGAGCACCAGGAATTGGGATTTGTATTTTGTCCAGGGCTGAAATTGCATTCAATGTTTCAATCAATAGGTCTATAGGCTAGAGTCCCTTTGAAATTGTTCATGGATACAAGACTCACACACCACTTAATATGATTTCACTATTAGCCCACACACACAAGTCTCTTGATGCACTTGCATAGCATGTAAAGGACTTGCATAAAGAAATACATGCCAAAATAACTTTAAGTAATGAAACTTATAAGAAGTTGGCTGATTCTCAAAGACAAGTCAAAACTTTTGTTGAGAGAGACTATGTAATGATTAGGTTAAGGCCTGAGCGGTTTTTTCCTTGAACTGTTAGAAAGTTACATGCTAAAGGAGCTGGACCATTTAGAGTGGTGAAGAGAGTAGGGTCCAATGCCTATGTGCTCGAGTTGCCTTCAGAACTAGGAATTAGCTCCACTTTCAACATTACAGACCTAATAGAGTATAGAGAGCCAGCTGTGATTCCCAGTGAGCCTTTTTGAGCCTAATCCTGCTCTTGAGAGTGAACCCAACCCTGTGTGTCCACTAACAAACTGGCCTGTGAGCAAAGAGCAGATTGAAAAGATCCTGGATGATCAGGTTATCTCTACTCGTAATCGAGGATACTAAAGATACCAGGTCCGCTGGCAAGGAAGGCCAGATTCTAATAACTTTTGGATCTCCCGAGAAGAATTACAAGAATTGGACCCGGACCTCTTGGAGAGATACCAGAGCCAGCTTGATCCATACTCGACAGGGTCGAGTTCCTCCCACCCCGGGAGAATTGGTGCAGGCACCAGACTCAGAAGAAGACTTCAGGGCTCCATCTGGATCACTGATTGACCTTGCCCGAAGAATTAGGATTTTCTGGTTTTGTAATAAGGGTTGACTTGGTCAACTCAAATTTAGTTGAGTCTGTATTTCCCTGCAATTAAAATTTTGTTGAGTCATGTTGACTCAGTACAAGTCCTAGTAGTGGTCTAGGTCTTCTCCAGGGTGCCACATTTTCTCCCAAGCCCAAGCAAATGGGTGCCACACTCCCAGCCACTCGTCAGAGTCCAGGAGGTGCCACATCTCCATCCCAGTGTCTTGGTCCCCACACCCAAGGGAGCAAGAATTTTTCTTGAAGCCAAAATCAAGGAGGCGCCCCACATATACCTTAAAAGGCTAAGATAAACGAGGAAAGAGGCATTTCATGGGGAGAACTTCAAGGGGGCGCCCAATCCATGCCTAAAAAGACCAAAGCAAAGTTGGGAAGAGCCATGACTTGGGGAGAAAGAAAAGGAGGTGTCCAAAAGAGTTGAGCCATGGAAGGAAAAAAAAATTTCTTGAAGAGCAAGGCTAGGAGGCGCCACCTACTTACCATTTTGAGCCATCAATCAACACTTATGGAACCTCTTGGCCGGCCATATGAGAGGAGATTGATTCTACAAACCTAATTTGAAGATCCATCTTATTAGTCCCATATAGGAAGATGTAAAACCCTGACCTCTTGTAAAGTCCTATAAAATAAACCCCTCTTGTAAGTTTTGAAAAAAACTGATGAATGAATTCAATTTATGTGTGAGAAAACTTTATGTTTCTCTCTTCCACACTTGCATTCAGGTGTTGAGCTCCGTGAGGGAGTAAATCCGGGTTCCCCAGGAACCTTGAGGAGGTGTGAGATCTCCAACCCCAAAACCATAGGTTAGCCACTTCACTTCCAAACCCTAGTCGCCCTTCATCCTCTTCATTCCACCAAACCCTAGCCTTCCCCATCTCTCACGACCCCTCTCTCCAAGTAGAGGCCGACCACCATCATCCAGGTCCAGTACAGCTACTTCAAAGACAGAGCAAATCCCAGAGAAAGTCAGATCAGCATTCCAGGAGAATCAGGATTTCAGCAACATCAGCTTTCAAGTTCTTCTATCTGGTAAATCCTTCCTTGAGTATCTGGTTCCATGACTTGTTCTTCTTCTTTCCCAGATCTTGAGTTCAGAAGAAGCCAACTCTACCAAAGGAACAGTATTGGAGGATCCATTGCGAAGATATCTGAATTCGAGGATCCAACAATCTGCTCAAGAGAGTCCTTCCACTAAACTCTGTGAAGATCACTGCCTGGTCTGTAACCCTTCTCTTCTCTTTACTTCTGTCCTGTTGAAAGTTCAGAGTGAAACCTTAGGTCTGGGAGTTTCTCAACCCCCAGCGATCCTTTACTTCTGAACTACTCTGATAACCTAGTTTCTTTAAATTGTGCTTTCAATTATTACATAGTTTCTTTCAATTTAGTTTAACTTTCCTTTGAGTCAAAGCCGACTTCTGAAATTATATATAAAAAAAAAATTAGTCTTAATTTACTTTTGCATCGCATCATCTCTTTTGTTCTGCATCATCTGGGGTTGGAGCCTTGCCAAGGTGTCCAACTTTGCTTTTTCCTCCCTACTGTAGGTGAGATTTTCATCACTGCCCCCACATCTGGTGGGTCATTTAGTTTATGGCTAATCTCACTCCTTGTTTTGCTAGTACAGCTACTCTACGACATCACCTTTCTGGAAGAGGGTCTGGGGAGCATTGATAGCCTCATTCATGGCATGAAGGAGGAGCTCCAAGTGGCCTGAGCCAAGAGGGAGGTGGCCAAGGAGCTGAAGCTGTCCATGGAGAATCAGCTTACTCATGTGGACGCCAAGGTTTAGGTACTGAAGGGCGAACTAAAGACGCCCACCTGAAGATCTCGGAGCAGGAGGTGAAGCTGAGGAAGGTGAAGCAGGTTGACTCTTTCAAGCACTCTGTTAAGGACATCTAGGAGAAGGCCGAAGGCCTAGCCAAGACGGTCTAGGAGAAAACTAGGAGGGCTGAAGAGGTGTCTTCGAGGGCCGAGGAGGCAACTTTGAAGGCCGAAGCAGCCATGAGGGAGTCCGAAGCTATGAGAGAACAAGTGGCTAGGGCTGTTGAAGGCTTTAGAAAGTCTTCATAGTTCGAAATGGAAGTGAATGAAACTAGCTTGTTCAGTTATCAGTTTGGCTTCAATGATGAACTCGCCAAGGTCAGCGAGGTCTTTCCCGATCTTGATCTTTCTGCTATCCCTGCGTATGACATCGAGGAGGAAAGAGAGGAAGAGATCGGGGTCCTTGATGGAGTTGAGGAGATGGCAAACCAAAGTGAAGAAGTCCCATTCATAGCTGAATAGTTGGCCGTGGCCAATATAGTAGTTTCGGTCCTGGCCAAAGAGGAGATCCAGGCTGAAGGTTCTCCGGCTCTGGCCCAGGTAAAGGAGATCATCTCCGCTTAGATTAAGGAGATACTCCATTCTGCCAATGCTGGGTCTTCCTCGGCTGATCCGTAGGGGCTTGTCAGGCTTGGAGCCTTGTACTTCTTCTTCTTTTTTTTCTCTTGGCATGTAATCAATGAATTCTCCAAGATTAATGAACATTTCTCTTTTTATGAATGCTGGATACTATGGGACTCCCTAAGTGTGGAATCTTTGAACTTGGTTTTGGTAGGGCCATCGGTTTTAGCGATGGACTGACTCGTGCAACCCTTCATTGAATTAATCTTCCCTGAACATGGTCTCACCCCTTAGACCTCGAAACATGATGGGAGGTCCTTATGTAAAGAAAACTTCTGGTTCACCGATGGTTTGGGCGATCGTTATGCGACTACTCGGAGAGATGATGGCGATCAGGATCATAATGGCTGTGCTTGGGAAAAGTTGTCATAGTGGCTATAGCCTTTTAGCGGTCTTTTCTCCTTTGAAATAAATGACTGATTTTATTTAGACCGGTTTCTTTTGAGTTGATCTTTTTCCTATGGGTAAGTCAAAGACTGACCAGTTTAGTGATGGTAATCCTTGCTCGAACGATGATGAACTCTGAAGTGGGGTCATAATACTGCCGGGCCATTGCTGATTTCCGTAGTATGACTGATTGGATCAGAAAGGACTTGACCGATCTCTTGGACCAGGGTTAATCTCAATTGGGTTGACATCGATCATCCATCATAATTATCCTTTCTGCATTAGTGGTAGCGTGGCAGATGGATGTCACATTGTCATTGGCGGTTCATTAAAGGACATTGAGCATGTTTCTCATAGTCCATGTTGAGCATGTTGGTATTCGAACAGTTGCATCTTCGCATGTCTTGGGTGTTGCTAGGCTTACCTTTCCTGAAAAGTGTCCATTAGTGTTGTAACCGTTCGAGGGAGATTGCCCTGGGTTCGAAGTACCACCAGCCTCTATCCTCGAGAGCGATTAATGGTGATCATACTATTCCAGAGTGGCCTTTCAGGTTTCAACGCGTCACTCCAACACGTGGCATCCTCTGGCTGGCTCAGGGAAAGGTGTGGAGCACATTTTTCTATGGTCGTTTGTGGGTGCAAGATCTCATTAAATAGGACCCCGCTCATTCCCTTTGGAGCCCATCGAGACATCAAACTTCTATTTTGAAGGTTGTCCCCCTTCTTTTCCTCAACACATCACAAAGATGAAGTTCAATGTTTCAGAGCTTCGAAGGATGGCTAGGAAGAGGGCCTTCGGCTCCCAGGCAGAGGGTGAGCCTAGTCGGAAGGCTCACTAGGTAGATGACAACGATCGCCAGTAGGGGAACATTGCCCATCTGGAGAAGAAGATACGGGTCCTAGAGGCCCATATGGAGGAGGCCAGGGCTCGAGTCACAGAGGCTGTTGTAGAGGCAGAAGAGGTCAGGGAGGAGGCGGCGAGGGTCGTCACAAAATTCATGGCATCCTCAGCCTTCAAGGATGAGGTTGCCAAGTAGTTCCTAGACTCTTACCATCGGGGGTTCCAAGAGCACAAAGATAAGCCCTTTCGTTATTATGACTTGAAAGGCCTTGAGAACATTAGGATAAGCCCTTTCGTTATTATGACATGAAAGGCCTTGAGAACATTAGGATAAGCCCTTTCGTTATTATGACATGAAAGGCCTTGAGAACATTAGGCCTTCTATCCCCTTCCTTGGTCATAAATATGATTCTGGTTTTGAAGAGGAGTTGAAATCTGAATTGGAAGGGAAGTCCCCTCGGGCGCGTCTCAGAAATTTGGCACCCCCTGTCAGCATGGAAAGGGGCTGGCAGGTGGTTTTTAGATCTGCCTTTTACCATCTGTCCTCTCTCTTTTTTTTTTATAACGTTTCTGAGATGCAATGAAGAAAGTATCTTTCTTTACCCTTCTTTCTTTCTCTGTGAATGGCATTCCTTAGATCATTATGATCTTGGAACATTACGAAGTGTGGGCTTCTTTATATGACAAACATGTAGAGCGATTGAGATTTTCCAGCAGAATGGGATCGATTGAGCCATCCGCAAGGGGTCTATCATTGACAAAGTGGGTGATTTGGACTCACTTCGGCATGCTTTCGGGTTTACCACAAGGTAAGGCATCTGGGCCATCCCTGTAGCTTTCTGTTGAAGTTAAAGTAGGTTGATTAGGCCCATCCCGATGTGTCTTCAGATTTATGGTAGGGTAGGTTGCATGAACCATCCTTGCGCCTTCTTCAGTATAAGGTAGGCTGGCCAGGCCTGCCCCGGCGCATCCTCGGATTATTGTAGGGCAGGTTGTATGAACCGTCCCTGTGCCTTCTTTAGTATAAGGTAGGCTGTTAGGCCTGCCCCAGTGCATGTTCGAACTCACCGTAGGGTAGTTTATATAAACCATCCCTGCACCTTTGATCATTTGGCAGCCTGATTGGGCTGTATGTTGTGCTCGTCGGGCTTACCGATAAGGTGAGTGGATCAAACTCGCCTTTGCGCTTTTAGTCGATTCTATTGATTAGACCATTGAAACCGTTGTCGCACCACTGACATAGCAGGTTGTTTAGACTTGAACAGACTTTCATAAAAATCTATGGGGTATGTTTATTGATAGTACTTGCGAAGATTTTGTATATTTCAAGGCCGAGATAGCACAATGCCATCCAGGGTTTCAAGTCGATATGTTCTTGGATGCATAATTTTCTTGATTTGGTATTTTCTCTCCCAATTGGGAGAAAGTTAGCCCTGCTCCTTTGGCCTGGATACTTAAGTTCTTCACTGTACCATGTCCCCAGCATGGAAGATCTGCTCTTTCACTCTAGAGTTGTAATATTTGGCAACTTTTTGTTGGTACGTTGCCATTTTCATTTGGGCCTGGAGTCTGGTACTCGGCAGTAGATCCAAGTCCACTCTTCTGCGTTCGGAGTTCTTAGGCTCCTCGTACATGTCGATTCTCAAAGACTGGAAGGAGATTTTGATAGGGAGGACTGCTTCAGTACCGTATGCCAAGTGAACGGAGATTCATCGGTAGTTGTTCTCAGGGTCATCCGATATGCCTAGAGAACGGAGGTCAGCTTTTCTGCCCAAAGTCCTTTGACCATGCTTTTAGACCATGGAGAATGGTTTGATTCATTACTTCGGCCTCTCCATTAGATTATGGATGGCTGATGGACGTCAGTCCGTGCTTCACGTGGTACCGAGCATAGAAGTTTTTAAACTTGGGGTTATCAAACTGCATCCTGTTGTCGATGATTATGGTATTTGGAATTCCAATCTGGAATATGATGAAATTCTTGACAAAGCTTTCGACTTTTCCTTTCGTGATGTGAGCCAATGGTTTGGCTTCGACCCACTTGGTAAAGTAGTCGATGGCAATGATAAGGAACTTTTTTTGCCCGGACGCTGGTGGGAACGGGCCAAGGATGTCCATGCCCCACTTGGCAAAGGGCCAGGGAGCCATCAGCTGAGTCAAATGGCTTACTGGTTATCTTTGGACATTGGCATACCTCTGTCATTGATCACATCTTTGGACAAAGTCAGCTGAGTCCTTCTGAATAGTGGGCCAGTAGTATCCCTGGCATATTATTTTATACGTTAAGACCTGCCTCCTAGGTGATCTCCGCATATGCCTTCATGGACTTTGTTCAGGGCATAGTCAGCATCTATTGGTTCCAAACATTTCAGCAGAGGCTGGGAGAACGATCTCTTATAGAGGGTTCCATCTAAAATGACATATTGAGATGCCATCCAGCGGATCCTTTTGGCCTCTGCCTTGTCTTCCGATAGAGTACCTTCATTAAGGAATTTAAGGATGGGATCCATCCAACTATGCTCGGTCTCAATATGGTGCATTTCCAAGGCTTCTTCGATTATACTTAGGACCTCGAGATGTTTGATGAAGGTGTGACCGAGGGATTTTGGAGTGGTGGTGGTGAGCCTAGACAATGCATCTACCCGGGAGTTCTTCGATCGGGGGACATGGATAATCTCGAAAAACTCCAAGTGAGAGGATAGGGCTTATACCTTCTCTAGGTATTGGATCATTGTAGGACCTCTGTCCTCAAACTTGTCTTTGACCTGGTTCACCACCAGTTAGGAATTCGAGAAGACCTGGAGTCTTTGGACACCCAACTTTTCGGCGATTCATAGCCATGTAAGCAGGGCTTCGTATTCGTCTTAGTTGTTTGAAGCACGGAAGGAGAATCAGAGTGCATACTCAACTGTGTGTCCGTTTGGTTTGGCTAGATGAGGCCTACACCACACCCTGCAGAGTTAGAGGCTCCATCAACATGGAGTACCCAGATGGACCCCAAGTCTTTCGAAGCATCTCCTTCTTCGGTTGGTCGCACTTCATCTTCAAACTTCCATTTGCACTCAGCCAGGAAGTCAGATAGTACCTAGGCTTTCATAGCCGATCGAGGTTGGAAGATGATGTCAAACTCACTTAACTTCATGACCCATTTGGCTATCCTCCCCGAAGTGTTAGAACATTGGAGAATGGCCTTAAGAGGCTGATCAGTTAAGACCATGATGGAATGGGCATGGAAATAAGGTCGCAATCGCTTTGCCGCAATTATCAAAGAGTAAATTAGCTTCTACATCTTTGAATATCTTGTTTTAGCATTGTACAAGACTTTGTTGATATAGTAGATTGGCTTATGGGAGCCATCCTCCTCTCTTCGAATAAGGACCGAGCTGACTGCTTCGTCCGAAGTAGAGAGGTACAGATAAAGTATTTCCCCCTCTTGAGGTTTGGAGAGCAAGGGTGGATTCTCCAAGTACTTCTTTAGTTCTTCAAAAGCAATGCAGCAATCCTCAGTCCATTTGAAGCCTCAGGATTGTCGAAGTACTTTGAAGAAGGGGAGGCACTTCTTGGTCGACCGTGAGATGAATCTGCTTAAAGTGGCGATCCTCCCTATCAGCTGTTGTACATCCTTCTTTCAAGAAGGATGCCTTATATCCCTAAGGGCCTAAATTTTCTTGGGGTTTGCCTCGATCTCTCTGTTAGTAACGAGGAATCCCAAGAACTTGCCCAAAGTTACCCTGAAGGTGCTCTTCGTTAGGTTCAACTTCATATGGTGGCATCGTAGGGCATCGAATGATTCTTCCAGGTCCTTGATGTGGTCTTCTTTAAGAAGGCTTTTCACAATCATGTCGTCGACGTAGGCCTCCATGTTCCTCCCCAATTGTTCCTTGAATACCTTGTTAATCAGCCTTTGGAATGCTGCCCAAGCATTCTTGAGCCCAAACGGTATCATTTTGTAGCAATAAAGATCTTTGTCAGTGATGAAGGCTATCTTTCCTCATCCTAGGGATCCATTCGGATCTGCTAATATTCGAAGAAGGCAACCATGAAGCTTAATAGCTGGTGGCCAGTGGTGGCGTCAACTAGTTGGTCGATCTTTGAAAGGGGAAAGCTATCTTTTGGGGCAAGCTTTGTTGAGGTCTATGTAGTCAAAGCAGACCCTCCACTTATCGTTAGCTTTCTTTATCATCACTACATTGGCCAACCATTCAGGATAATGCACTTCTCGAATGAATTCTACCTTGATGAGCTTGTTTACTTC
This sequence comes from Areca catechu, assembly GCA_021397845.1. Taxonomy (NCBI): domain Eukaryota; kingdom Viridiplantae; phylum Streptophyta; class Magnoliopsida; order Arecales; family Arecaceae; genus Areca; species Areca catechu. The sequence goes on along the minus strand of CM038040.1, from coordinate 124,176,894 downwards.
TTCATCTATTGCCTTCTATCTTTCGGGGGCGAAATCTTTTTTCTTCTATCGAACCGTCTTGTATTCGGGAGCAACCTCCAGCCGAAGGGTAATCACTTCGACTGGGATCCCAGGCATATCAGAGGCTAACCATGCGAAGACATCGGAGTTGTTTCTGAGAAAATGAATCAACTTCTCCTTGGTTTCCTCATCGAGCAGGCTTCCAATTTGCACAATCTTGGTGGGATCTTCTTCAGTTAGTTATACCAGAATGGTTCTTTCCATGGGTTCACCAGAGTCTGCAATTGGGTCCCTCGGATCTAGTTGATCCCAAGTGGTAGGATTGCTAGAGTGCTTGTCCTGAATCTTCAAGCATTGCCGTGCCACTCTCTGATCTCCCTTTGCTTCTCTGACACCACTCATGGTGGGGAAACATACCAAGAGGTGATAAGTTGACACTATGGCCCAAAATTTATTCAGGGCAGGCTATTCCAAAATCACGTCGTAGGTTGAGGGGGTTCGAATCATCAAGAAGTTGATTGGTAGTGTCTTCTATCGGGGTTCGGTGCTGAGGGTTACAAGCAGTACTATTTCTCTTTCGACATCGACCTGGTTACCTCCGAAGCCAATGAGCGATATAGGGGATCTTTGCAATTTGTTTTTAGGTAGGCACATCCGAGAGAATGCGTTGTAGAGTAAGACATCTACAGAACTTTCATTATCGACTAAGATACGACTATTACCATAATTGGCCACAACGACCGATATTACAATAGGGTCATCATGCGGAAGTTGGACCTCCGCGAGGTCATCATCGGAGAAGAGTATAGCATTATTATCTTTGAGTCACTTCTGGGCATCATCTTCGGCCCTTCTCTAGTTGGTCGGCCGATGCAGCATCCCCACATTCCTTTGGTGGGCCTCTGGTTTGGCAGTTCATCTTCTTCAGGGGCCCTCTAGGGAACTGCGGCTTCTGACCGAGGTCCATAGCGGCTGATGTACCACCCCAAGTAGCCTCTCTTGATAAGATCCTTAGTGGCATCTCTAGGCTAGATGCACTCTTCGGTATCATGGCCATGGTCCTGGTGGAATCGACAGTATTTATTTCGATTCCTCGCAAAAAAGGATGCCTTCATGGGACGTGACTATTGTAGATAGTTTTCTTTATCTATCTCCAGTAGGATCTTTTCTCTAGGGAGGTTGAGGGGGGTATATGAGTTGAATCTCCCGCCTGGTGCTCTGGGCCTGGGGCTTCGTCGTCGATCAGTATACTTATTGTTGTTGTTGTTGGGTGAAGGGGGAGCTTGTCCCCTGCTATTCTTCTTATTTGGGAGGGGCTTCCCTTCGGCTAGCCATCGATTTGCTGCTTGTTCTTTGGCATTGACATATTTTTGAGCTCTAGACAAGAGCTAAGTGTAGCTTGTGGAGAACTTTTTATCTAAGGAGAAGGTGAGCCTTGACATTTGTAGCCCCTTTTTTAGTGTAGACATGGCCACGTGCTCATTGAGATCAGGGATCTCGAGTGTGGTCGAGTTGAATCTGGAGATATAATCTCGTAGAATTTCTCCTTCATTCTGGTGAAGGAGGAATAGGTTGTCCATGTTGCAGGGGGTTTTGCGGCAGGTCCTGAAATGTAAGATAAACAATTTTTCTAGCTCAGAAAAGGAATTGATGGTACCTGGGTGTATGCTCAAGTACCACATCTGAGCGGCTTTCTTCAAAGTGGCCAGGAATATGAGGTCGTACAGCACGTCCGAAGCCTCTTAAATCATCATATGGGCGTTGAAACTGTCCAGGTGATCAAGCGGGTCAGAGGTGCCATCGTAGGGCTCCATCTGAGGGACCCTAAAATGCCAGGGGACAACATCAGCCATTATTCGATCGATGAATGGAGGGTGTAGTTTGTACATCATGAGGTCACCGTGGTCTGTCTACTTTTGAAGTTTTGCGACCTCAGACTCGAGAGCGTTGAGTTTGTCCTCGTAACTTGGGAGGACTTCTTCTGGTAGATCCTTTTTAGGAGTGGAGTCTTCGGAGGAAGGAGAGGGTGATTGCCTAGGCCTCTTCCCTCTTCACAATGAGTCGGTGAGCCTCAGCATTCTGGAGCTTCAACCCTCAAGAGAGGGTCGATCACAAAGTAAAAGATGGGTGGACCCATCTCGAGGGGCTTTTTCCCTCCGGGATCGATGGCTGTGTTTTAAGGTGGCTAGCGGATGCCCCACCTAAAGGGTCTTATCTTGAAAGTTCTGAACCATAGTTGTAAGAGTGTTGACCTAGTTTAAGAGAGTCTCAAACGGCTACTATCCCATGATAAGCATGGGAGGCAGAATGTCATTCCTTTCCGGGAGTTCCCCTATCAGGGAGGAGACACGGCTTCTACTTGCTAAGGCATTCTAAGTTTTTTCCCTCACCATTGGAAGCTCCTTACACTTCCCCTTTTTCAAGGAAGGGAGCTAATGGTGGATGCTTAATATAGGCTAGTTTGCACCTGTCCTTCCCCAACCCGTCATGCCAATCTATTGGCGTAGAATTCCTTTTCTGACCAGGCGGAGTTGCCGGATTGCAGGTTCGCTCCCTTGGTTCACCTACAAAGTAGACCCCTGGCCGGATGTTCTTCGACGGGGGACACTCAGATGCCTAAGTCAGAGGCAGGCTCCAACCATAAAATGGGGAAGAAGTTGAGGAGCAAGAATGGTGAGGAAAGGAGCTCTGGGACTTTTATAGTTTCGTTCTCTTATCTGTAGTGTCCCCTCTTACCCGTATTTATATCCGCTAGTATGGCCTACAACTCCATTTCTTTTCTGCGATTATGATGGGTGGAGTTAATTGATTCCCATTTGTCTATAACCAAGGATGGTTGCTGAACTGCTCCAACCAAGCCGGAGACATTATCTGTTGGAGTTAGTGGCCATATGGCCACTTCGATGTGGCCGTATTTTGAAAGTGACCATTATTCTCCACGTTTGTGGGGATTTGAGGTAGGTCAGAGGTCTGCTTTCGAACCTCCTCCTCAGGAGTGTTTGTTGCTGGATTGGTGGGGTGTTTTCATCCTGAGATGTCTTCATCTTGAGACATCTTTGGAATGGCATGTGTGGCTAAAGCTGAAGATCGTCTCTTCAACGGAAGCCGAAGACTAACTCTTCGGCTGAAGCTGAGAGTTGTGTCTTTGTCTTGCCTGTTAACCATTCAGCTTCTTCCAGGCACACTGGTTTGGCATGCCTGGTTCTGGGGGGAGCATATGAGTGGTTGGACCGGTAGCAGATCCATGCCTGAACTGGTATATCCCAACATAAATTATAAAATCTTTCTATTATTTGTATTCGTAGTGATCATGGTACGAAATTTGAAAATCAATATTTTGATGACTTTTGTACAAAGCATGGTATTGATCACAACTTCTCCACTCCTAGAACACCATAGCAAAATGGTATTGTAGAGAGAGAATAAAACTTTGGAAGAAATATCCAGAACAATGCTTTGTGAAGGAAATCTTCCAAAATACTTTTAGGCAGAAGATATGAATACTGCTTGCTATATTTTAAACAGAGTTTTAATTAGACCTATTATAAGAAAAATTCCGTATGAACTGTGGAACAATAGAAAGCCTAATATCAATTACTTTCATGTTTTTGGTTGCAAATGTTTTGTTCTTAATAATGGTAAAGAAAATCTTGGTAAGTTTGATGCAAAATTCGATGAGGCTATATTTCATGGTTATTCTACAAATAGTAAAGCCTATCAAGTTTTCAATAAAAGAACTTTAACTGTGGAAGAATCAATCTATGTTGTTTTCAATGAAATTGACATGACATCTTCTAGAAAACAAGATTGTGCTGATGATGATATAGGTACACTTGAACATGGACTAAAGGATATGACTATCAAAGATAAGCAAGCAAGTGAACAATATGAAGAAGTGGTAAGCAAAGATCATGAAGATTTATCTAAAGAATGGAGGTATGTACACTCATATCCTAAATAACTTATTATATGAGATCCATCTCAAGGTGTTAGAACTAGAGCTTCACATAGGGATGCACATGATTTGATGCATGACGACTCTAAGACTGCTAAACATGCATGAAAAATAGTAAAATATTTTTTTTATAATTTTTATAGTTTTATTTATAGGCTAGATTCTCAAAATAAAGTAAAAACTAGCAGAAGGACTAGCAGTGCAAAGGATCATCGGGTTGCAGGCATACTCATGCAAACCAATGAAATATCCATGACCCGAGAGTTGAGAAACTCTCAGTTTAGGATATTTTATCTTCATCTAAATCAGATAATAAGAGAATGAAAGGTTTCTTACCAGTCAGAGATTATAATTCAGTAGCAGCAGAGATCACTCACAACTTTGATTGGAGCCTGGAAGAAGAAGCCTTGTTTTCCCTTGAATCTGAAGGCGAATCTGGGTGGTCCTGGCAGCAAAGAAGGCCTCCTCAGGGGAGGGGAAGCACCTCGAGGATCTGTTTGAAGCTTGTTGAAGATCTCCTTGCTTGGCAGCCCAGGACACTCCTTCTTGGATGTGTGAAGGCTTGGAAGGCAGTGAGTTAGGGTGTGGAAGGATGCTAGGGCAGCAAGGAATTTGTCCAAGCACAAGAACACAAACCAAAGAACCAAAATAAAACACTAGTACAAGGCAATAACTCAAAATTCCAGCAAGTTGTATTCACAAGAAAGAGATGCTTACAAGAGGGGGAGGGGTATGGTATTTATAAAGTTCTCATGCCCTCACTAACCATGGTTACACTTGGGTTACATGTCCTCTTCCATATTGGAATACAAGTCCTTTCTTAGCTAGGTTTGAATTACAAAGTTTAAAAGGATTAAAAATCCCAACTAGGTTAGGAATAAACTTGGTCTTCTCCTTCTTCTCTTCAACTTGGACTTGGTCAAACCTCTTTGGACGTAGTCAACACTTCAAGGATGCCTAGGAGGGTGTGTTGGACCTCTAGGAGCAATAAGGGGCCAGCCCAAAGGGGCTTGGGTGCATGAGTTTGGGCCACTGGAAGCTGGGGTGGCCTGGTAGCCTGGTAGCCAGAATATTCCCTGGAATCTTGCTTCTTAAGGGCTTGGACTTGGCACCTGGGCTTGATTTCTTTGGGCTTGGATGCAAGTGGACCTCTGAAATCATGGATGCCCTATTTTGGGAATATGCTCTGGCATCTGGAAGACAATCTGGGCATCTAGAGGGCATCTGGAAGGAATCAGGGTTTCCGAAAGCATCTTGGATCCTGGGTTGTCACATAAAATCCAATGGCTGATGTAGTGGCCTCTAACTCCTGGATGTGACCTGGTGGAACTTTAAAATAGGGTAACCTCTTCTCTTGTATAAAAATCAAGCTCATACTGGACTAATAATTGATGTACATGACTCAAAATACTGACTAGGTTGAGGGTTGAGACAAATCAACTAACCTCAACTTATTACAGGACTCAATTCTAGTTGATTACAAAATAAGACACATGGCTAGGTAAACCAAATAGGGTCCAGTAATCTGTGTCTGATCCTGGTGCCCCCACCATGATTTGATTGCTTTTGTATCTCATGAAGAACCACACACCATAGAAGAAGCTGAAATCGATCCTAATTGGATGTTAGCTATGCATGATGAATTAAACCAATTTAGGAGAAACAATATTTGGACACTTATAGAAAGACCAAATGACTACCCTGTTATAGGCACTAGATGGGTTTATAGAAACAAGCTAGATGAGCAAGATAATGTAATTAGAAATAAGGCTAGACTGGTAGCTCAAGGATACAATCAAGAAGGAATTGATTTTGATGAGACCTATGCACCAGTAGCTAGGCTAGAAGCTATTAGACTACTCTTGGCATATACATGTTCTTTGAACTTTAAATTATTTCAAATAGACATAAAAAGTGCTTTTCTAAATAGTTTTCTATCTGAAGAAGTTTTTATGGAACAACCACCTGGTTTTATCGATCACATTTTTTCAAATCATGTTTTCAAGTTGAATAAAGCTTTATATAGTCTTAAACAGGCACCTAGAGCCTGGCATGACAGATTAAGCAAGTTTTTAATTAGAAATGATTTTATAAGAGGTATTGTTGATACTACCTTGATCATACAAAAGAAAAACAATGATATTTTGGTTGTTCAAATTTATGTTGATGATATAATATTTAGATCTACTGATGAATCTTTGTGCCAAGATTTTGCTAAGTTAATATAGGGAGATTTCGAAATGAGTTTAATGGGTGAGTTAAGCAACTTCCTCGGGCTTAAAATCAAACAATTACAGGAAGGAATTCTGATCAACCAGGCCAAATATATTAAAGAGATTATCAAAAAGTTTGGCATGGAATCAAACAAAGAAGTTGGAACACCCATGAGTCCTGCATGCAGACTTGATAAAAATGAAAATAGCATAATTGTTGATCAAAAATTGTATAAAGGTATGATTGGATCTCTACTTTATTTAAATACCAGTAGACCTGATATTCTTTTTAGTGTTTGTATGTGTGCACGTTTTCAATCAAATTCAAAAGAATCACACATTATTGCTGTTAAAAAAATCATTATGTATCTTAAAGGCACATGTAATATAGAATTATGGTATTCCAAGCATTCATTTTTAAAGTAATTAGTTATTCTGATGCTGATTATGGTGGCTATAAGATTGATAGAAAAAGTACAAGTGACACTTGTCAATTTCTAGGTGTCAACTTGATTTCATGGCACTACCGTAAACAGAACACTATAGCACTGTCTACTGCTGAGACAGAATATGTGGCTGCGGGAAGCTGTTATGCACAAGTGTTATGGATCAAGCAATAGCTAGAAGATTATGGTGTTATCCAGTCTAAGATTCCTATTAAATTTGATAACACGAGTGCTATTAATTTGTCTAAAAATCTAATTCACCATTCTAGAACAAAGCATATAGAAATTAGATATCACTTCATTAGAGATCATGTTTTAAATAATGTTGTAGAAATAAAATTTGTGTCTACAGAAGACCAACTTGTTGATATTTTCACCAAACCTCTTGGCTAAGATAGATTTGAAAAGATTAGATATGAATTAGGTCTATGTAATCCATATTAAGAGTTTTGACCTAATTTTTTAAAAAATAAAGAAAAATTATCTTGACTTTTCAAAATTCACTTTAGAGCTTTTGACCACTTCATCAAGTGCTAAGCTACCTATAGAATTTTATTTTTTAAACTTTTGAGCTTTAACCTTCATTTTTGCTTGAGCCGACTCGAGCTCCCCTTTGTTCTATCGAGTCGACTCGAAAGTCGGGCTCAAGCTTTTTAAATAGGGCTCCGTAGGTTTTGAAATCAACTTTGTTTCCACTTTTCCTATTCCACTCCAAACGTTCACTCTTCCATATCTTAGAAAAGGCCCTAGAACCACTCCAAACATCAAATCCAACCAAAATTGGTGCTAGGAAGGCCATAGGGAAGAGAGCAAAAAGGGTTGTGTGGACCGTAGTAGAGGAAAAAAGAATGAAGAGGAGATTGGACACTTCAAATCCCATTGAAGAGCCACACAAAGAGCAGCATGAGGATCTGGAAGCTCCAAGGCAAGTCATTCTTATGGGAAACAGGCAAGTTACTTCTAGACGATGTGTAGATTTCACTTTTCTTGAACAAGAAAACCTAAGAGTAGGGGAATGGCTTATTGGACAAGGGTGGAAATCTTTTTGCATGATGAATTTACCAACTTTTCCAACCCTAGTAGGGCAATTCTTTGAAAACCTATCTCTATGTACTTTTCATATGGATTCAACATTTAAAGGGAAACACATTATGATAAATGAGCAGAAACTGAGTGACATTCTTTAGATTCCCAAGGAAAGGGAATGTTTCTCAGTAATGAAGGAAAAATAGAAGACTTTGAGAATAATCCTAGAAAGGAATGATGTTTTTGGAGTTGTGCATGTTAGGGCAAACCAACTTTCTTTGGAGATGAGATTGATTCATAATATTATTAGCCATGTTTTTTTACCCAGAAGTGGAAGGTTTGTCTGGGTGAGTGAGAGGGATCTTGTATTTATGAGATGCTTGATTGAGGGGGAGGGCCTCAACTTACCATACATCATGATATCCTAGATGCGGGAAGTAGCTCGTAGGGCACGAGCTTGTCTTCCTTATGGCATGGTTTTTACACTACTTTTTCAGGATGCCGAGGTGGACTTATCTGGTGAGGAGAGTAGATCTTTGCTACATACTGACAGATATAATGTTAAGTCTTTGAGTAGAATGGGATTTCTGTAGGTAGATGGGCAATGGATCAGGAAGACTTCCGGACTACCAACTACATATTCTGATAGAAAGTCAGATGAGGATGACCAGACTGGTCAGGCATAGGGCACTGAGGCTGAGCTACAGACTGATGAGGCTAGACCTTCTGAGCCAGCACCTTCTATCCTCATTCACCTGTGAGAGGATCTAGTCCTGATGGTTTGGGTGATGATCGTAGATTACAGCTTATTCAGGAGGAGCTCTCTACTCTACAGAAAGGTAGGGTAGAGACTGATGCTAGGATAGTGGCACTTCAGACTGAGATGCGAGATGGCTTTTAGCAGATTTTGTTAGTTCTTCAATAGATCAGGATAGCTAGCCATTCAGCACCTCCTCTATCTTCAACAAGACCAGATATTCAGGATGTTGATTGTGCACAGGGAGAGACTGAGCATTCTACTGACACAAATGTTGCAGCCACTCCTACTGTTGGACTTGGTACTGGCACCAGGGTCCGAGCACAGGTATATCGGACACACCGGCAACTCAGATTTTATCGAGCACCAGCACCCTAGCTTTATCTGATCTCGATCGTCCTTCTGCATGACCGACACCCATCCTGATCTCTTCAGATGCTCCAACCAAATCTAGACCTAGAGTTTCTAAGCCTTCAGCTCTAGTTAAGACTAGACTTAGAGACCTTAAACCTAGGTTTCCAAAGTTTAGACCTGCTCCTGGCATTCAAAAGATTGACTCTTCCTCTAGTGAAGATGAGTCTAGTGATGATAGACCCAGTCCTTCTTTCTGACCATCATGACTATATTTTTCTGCATTTCCTGTTGTTTGTGATATTGTTTCGGTGTGCTTCAGCACTTTGATAAAGTATCACATCTTGTATTGACTCTTTATATATATATCTGTGTTTTGAAAATGTTATGTTTTGATGCATATGAATGATTGAATATGAATAAATGTTTTCCCTAAATTGTACACTTGTTGTACTGACTTTATATATCTATATATCTTTCGAAAGTTCTATATTTTAATTGATTCCATATAAATGCTTGTGAATGATATATAAAAAGGGAAAAAAGAATATGTTGTTGTAATTTATGGTTATATATTTTGTTGATGACAAAAATGGGGAGAAGAGATGAAAATGAGCATGAAAAATGAAAGAAAATGGGAAAAGAGATGAAAATGAGCATGAAAAATGAGAAAAAAGCTGAAAATGAGCATGAAAATCTTTATTATATGAGAAAGGGGGAGTATTTTTTGAGCAGTTTTTTTTTTTTTTTTTTTAAACCTCTTTCAAATGCAAAGTAAAAAGTTCTCCTAATTGAAGCTGAAATTTGATATAGTGATGATTTGATACTTTCATACAATTTTAGTGCATGATTATTATAGTAAATCTATTGACTTATTACTTGTTGAAAAATTTATTTTGATACTACTTCGTTTGAACATCTTGATTACTTGCTTTCATACACACTACTTTGAATACACCTTAATACATGTGAATATGGTACATAATATATCATTACAAGTAATTGTAAAGTGTTTTAAACCTTTTCATGTCCAGTATTTTATCATCATAAAAAAGGAAGAGATTATTGACCCATGGAATGATTTTGATGATTACAAAATATTGGAGCATGTATGGATTACTAATTCTTTCAATTACTTAAGAAGTTTTGCAGGAAAGTATTAATCTTCATATCAGTTGGATTTCTAACTAGTTGAAAAGTATTCAAACATTGTTTGAACTCATGTACACTTCAAGTTGTAAAGCTCTAATTTTCATCCATGTAATCTTGTAAAAAGGGCTCTAAATTAGTAAAAATAAGTGCAAGTAGGTTAGACATGTTTGGTAGGCTCTTTGAAGCTTTTTGGAAGACTTGTACTTGTTGGAATCTTGAATTGAAAAAGTTTGGAGAAATTTGAAGCATAAGAATAATTTTTGCAAGAGCCAACTCATGGACCGAGAGCCAACTCCTATTCTGGCACGGCACAAAAATTTCAGAGTTTCAGAAGTTCAAGTCGACTCGAGCCTTAAGAGCCGACTCGACCAGGACTTGTGTTTTTCCTGACTGAGAGTTCGAGCCGACTCAAGCCCTGAGAGCCGACTCGACCAAAAGTTATGTTCTTAGTGACGAGACTTCGAGCTGACTCTAGCCCAAAAGAGTCGACTCGTCCAGAGTTTGTGTTGTTGGTGACTGAGACTTCGAGCCGACTCAGCCTTGAAGAGCCAACTCCTGCAGAGTTTATTTTTTCACTGTTTGAGACTTTGAGCTGACTCATGGTTCTCGGCCGACTCGAGTGATGGGTTTTGGCAGTCTAACGGCTAGTTCCTGAATCAAATTTTTGAACACTTAAAAGCTCTCCAACAGCTCTATTTTAGTTTCCTAGGCCCTACAATGGCTAGTTTTGATTGAAGACTATAAAAGAAAATATTTATGATGGTTTAAACAATTATTAATAGATTATTCATTGATTATTCAAGTGGATTTCAAGTCTTTCACCAACCAACTTCATGTGAGCATTCAAGATAGGATTCAAAGCTTCACCAATTGATCTTCATCCTTGAATCCAACCTTTTAGGAAAGTCAAGAAGCAGCTTGAAGAGCATTCAAGAGTATTTAAAGCTAGGCTTCAATTTGATCTTCATCGGCAGCACTCAAACAAATTTGGTTTATTGTAAAGTTGCTTTTTACATTTGATATATCCTGTTTTATCTCTAAGAACAGCAAGGGGCTGTATCTTGAGAGTGTGTTTGGGTTTCTTGGTGATCCCGGTTTTAAAAACCAAAGGGAGTTAGGTTCTTCATTAGTCTGTATTAAAATCAAGTGTTGGTTTTCTTTGATGATCCCGTATTAAAACCAAAGTGTAGAGGTTTGGATTGTGGGCCCATTAAAATAATCCGACTATATTCCAGTGTGGGATATAGTGGAAATTCCAAGTGATACTTGGGTAGTGGACGTAGGAGCGGGTTGCTCCGAACCACTCTAAATTCTTTGTGTTTATGATGGTGCGGGCACCAGACTCAGAAGAAGATTTCAGAGCTCCATCTGGATCTCTGATTAACCTTGCCCGAAGAATTAGGGTTTTTTTGGGTTTTTAATAAGAGTTGACTAGATCAGCTTAATTTAGCTTGAGTCTACATTACCTGCATTTTATTTTGTTGAGTCATGTTGACTCAGTAGTGGACTAGGGTTTCAAAATGGGATGTTACACTTTCTTCCAAGACCAGGCAAGTGGACACCACACTCCCAGCCACACTCTTAGTCCAGGGGGCGCCATATCCACATCCAGCAGCTTTTGGTCCCCACTCCACAGATGGCAACCTCCTTCTCTCATGCGCCAGATAAGGAGAAGTCCACCAAGAGACCACCAATCAAGGGGGCGGCCAAGACTTTCCCAAGAAAATCCAAGCAAAGGAGGGAAGAAATTTCTCTTGGAAGAACATATCAAGGGGCGCCCATTACCTGCCAAAAACACCTAAAACAAAGATGGGAAGGGCCTTGACTTAGGGAGGAAGAAAAGGAGGAATCCAAAAGAGTTGATCCAGGGAAGGAAGAAAATTTTTCTTGAAAATCCAAGCAAGGTGGCGCCATCTACCTGCCATTTATAACCCAAATCCTATTTTTTGGTATTTTGGCCGACCATATGTAAGGGATTTGCCCTAATTTGGAGATCCCCTCCTTTAGTCCCACATGGGAAGATGTGAAACCCTCCTCCCTTGTAATGCCTTATAAATTAAACCCCTCTTGTAAGTTTAAAAAAAATATAGATGAATGAAAGAAATTTTTTTTCTTGAGCAAACTTGTGTTTTCTCTTGTCCGCACTTGTTTCCAGGTGTTGAGCTCCATGAGGGAGTAAATCCGGGTTCCCCTGGAACCTTGAGGAGGTGAGAGATCTCCAAAACCCTAAACCCTAGGTTAGCCACTCAATTCCCAAACCCTAGCCGCCATCACCCTTCTCTTTCCACCAAGCCCTAGTCTTTTCCTCTTCTCACGGCCACCTTCTCCAAGTCCTGGCCGACCACCAGCATCCGACTCCAGTCCAGATACTGCAGATCTACAGCAATTCTAAGAGGAAGTCAGATCGGCCTCCAGGAGAATTCGATTTCAGCAACTTCAGCTTTCAAGTTCTTCAACCTGGTAAGATCTTTCCTTGAGTTTCTGAGTTCCATCATTTGTTCCTCTTCTTTTCCAGATCTTGAGTCCAGGAGAAGCCGACCAAACCACAAGACCAGTATTGGAGGATCCATTGCAAAGATAGCCGACTCCGAGGATCCCACAATCTGCTCGAGAGAGTTCTTCCACCAGAATCCTGAGAAGATCACTGTCTGGTGAGTAAACCGTCCCTCCTCTCTATTTCTGTTCTGTTGAAAGTTCAGAGTGAAACCCTAGGTCTGGGAGTTTCTCAACCCCAGCGATCCGTTACTTCTGAACTACTCTGATAATTTGGTTCCTTCTAAACTGTGCTTTCAATCTTTACTTAGTTTCCTTCAACATAGTTTAGCTTTACATTGAGTCAAAGCCAATTTCTGAAATATATATAAAAAAAAAAAAAAAAGAATTAATCTTAATTTTACTTCCGCATACGCTTCTTTGTTCTTTGTTCTGCATCATTTTTGGTATCAGAGCCCTGTCTAGGGTTTCTGTTTGATTGCCTGTTTGAGTCCCTCTCTTTTTACTTTGTCTGCTCGAAGTAGACTCCCCAAGACGTCCGGTCCTAGGAACGAAGCGAGGTGCAAACCTCCTCTTCCCATTCCACGGGGTGTTCCTAGGGCGTGTAGGGGATCCGTTGGGTTACAACTTCGTAGCAGAAATTGTAAACGGGGAAGAGCTCTGTTTTCAGCCCGTAATTACCCTGTTGCAAGAATTATTTCTCATTCCAAGTAACTCCAAATTCAGTGATTTTTGTTTTTCTAAAACCAGTATAATTGAAACTAATTTGCATAATTTTCTCATGATTTATTGGTTTCTGTGCGATTTCTGAGAATTAAATTACTGCAACTCTATTTTTGTGTTCTGCTATCCATTTATTTTTGAGTGTTCATCTCTTAATTCAACTTAAGGGCATTTGAGCATCTAAGATAAGGGGAGGAGTTGATAACCTCTCCTTAGCCCAAAACCACCACCCCTTCATTCGAACCTAAGCCTTTAATCTAAAATTGATTAGACCTAATTTGCCCTAGTGGGCTAGGGACATCAACAAGTCGGGTCAAGGCTAGTGTTGAGTCAGTTTGTCTGGTTACTTTGTGTGTGCTTTGAACTCGGTATCTAGAATGGTGGTTCAGGGATTCCATCCCGAAGGGCTTGTGTGCTGGTCCGCCTACCTGGCTAATCTCTGATTGGTGTCTAGGATTGGCATTCAGAGACCTAACACTCCCCTTACACCTGCCTGGCTGAGTCCTGAGTTACTACAGGCTAGCTTGCCACTCTGATTGGGCACCTAGTTTGGGCTCTAGGTATAGTTAGCCCGTAGTCGTTCAGTTGAGTCTCATTTTGTGTGCTTGATTGCATCATGTCTACCCGGAATGGAGTACCCTACCAACCTGGTCAAGCCCAACCTGATTTAGAGGCCATGGTTAGAGCTCTTACAGAGAGTATGAACAAATTAAGTCAGGATATGAATGAGAATTTTGCCCAGCTTAGGGATCGAGTCCAAGTACTTGAGGAACCTAGGCATCGAAATTGGACTCCTGACCCAGATTTTAATGTGCCTCAACCTCACCCACACCAAGAGCCTAGAAGACCTTTATACCGAGATCCTGAACCTAATCATAGGAGGCCTGACCCAGAACCTGAGGATAGAGATGATAGGTTCATTCGGAACATCAAGTTAGATGCACCCACTTTTGATGGTAGCCTAAATCCTAAGGTGTATTCTGATTGGGAGGGTGAGATGGACCAGTACTTTGAGTGGTATGCCATGTCTGAGGAGAGGAAATTCAAGTTTGCCAAAATGAAGTTAATACGTCAAGCTAGGTTATACTGGGGAAACATTGAGCTGACCACTAGAAGACGAAATGTAGAGCCCATAACCACTTGGCAGGGTATGAAAGAGAAACTTAGAGACAAGTACCTACCCATTTCATACCAGCAGAATCTGTTAGACCAATGGCAGACTTTGAAACAAGGGAACCGATCTGTTTCGGACTACATAACCACTTTTGATGAATACCTGATGAGATGTGATGTGAGTGAGGCCCATGAAGTCACTTTGTCTAGATTTAGGGCTGGGCTTAGGGAAGATATTAAGAGAGAATTGTTTCTGAGAGAGGTTACTGACCTAGACCAAGCCTATCAGATTGCACTGAACACTGAGAAATTTCAGAGGGGACCCATGCCTTCTAGGATTAGTGCCCCAATCCCAAGAAATGGACCTAGCCAGATTACCCCTAGCAAGCCTAATCAGGGTATTCCCACCCCTAGGCCCATGGACAAAGGTAAGGCACCTGACACCCAGAGAACCCCTGGTATCGTCTGTTTTAAGTGTCAGAAGCCCGGTCATATCTCCACTCAGTGCACAGCCATAGCTTGTTTTAAGTGTCATAAGGTAGGTCATGTTTCTAGCCAGTGCCCTCGTTGATCCCTATATATAGAAGAGGGAGGAGAAGAGAGTTCCGAGCCTAATGAGGAATTTGAAGAAGAAGTTTATGAGGCCGGAATGAACTTGGTTGATGAGTATGAAGGAGAGGAAGAATCCACTGAATCTGACCACTTAGGGGTTGTAAGATGCATCCTGTCCCAGACTAAAGTTCAGGAAGATTGGCGTAGGACCAACATCCTACAGACTTTCCTTAAACTAGGGGATAATGTTTGTAAAATCATCATAGATAGTGGGAGCTGTGTGAATGCCATCTCTACTAGCACTGTCAAAATGTTAGGCTTAACCCCAGTTCCCCACCCCAACCCCTATAAGGTTTCTTGGGTAGACTCTACCTCTATACCCATCCAGTCTAGATGTCAGGTCCAAATCCAAATGCAATCCTATCAAGAGAAGATTTGGTGTGATGTCTTGCCCATGGGGGTGAGCAGTATAATTCTTGGAAGACCTTGGTTGTATGATCATGATGCCACCCTCTTAGGAAAATCCAACACCTGTGTCTTTAGTTTCAATGGGAAGAAAATCACAATCCATTCAGTCCCTCCTAAGGACAAGGTAGCTAAAGGAACCAGTAAGGTTAGGGAAATGAAGACTGGAGTGAACCTGATTAGTGCCAAGGATCTAGAACAAGAAATTCATAGTGGTTCACCCATTTGGATGTTGACTGCTAAGGAACTTAGGACTCCTACACCATCAGAGCCTCCTCAGGAAGTTAAGCCTTTATTAGAAGAATTTGAGGATGTTTTTCCCGAGGATCTGCCAGACCACCTTCCACCCCTTAGGGATATTCAGCATTCCATAGATTTAGTCCCAGGAGCTACTTTACCCAACTTGCCCCATTATAGGATGAATCCATCGGAGCATAAAGAACTGCAAAAGCAGGTTGGCGAATTGTTGAGGAAGGGGTTCATTAGAGAGAGTCTTAGCCCTTGTGCAGTCCCTGCACTTCTAACCCCGAAGAAGGATGGCACGTGGAGGATGTGTGTTGACAGTCGTGCCATCAATAAGATCACAATCAAGTATAGGTTCCCCATCCCTAGACTAGATGACATGCTTGATATGATGGCCGGTGCCATGGTTTTTTCTAAAATTGATCTCAAAAGCGGCTATCATCAGGTTAGGATTAGACCAGGGGATGAGTGGAAAACCGCCTTCAAAACTAAGGATGGCCTCTTTGAATGGGTTGTTATGCCTTTTGGGTTGTCCAATGCCCCTAGTACTTTCATGAGGATTATGACCCAGGTACTTAGAGCTTTCATAGGGAAGTTTGTAGTGGTCTATTTTGATGACATCCTGATCTATAGTAAGACCCCTGCAGATCACCTAGGCCACCTTAGACAAGTCTGTCAAGTCTTGAGGAATGATAGTCTCTACGGTAATCTCAAAAAGTGTGAATTTATGACCAGTAGGATTATCTTCCTTGGATTTGTTGTAACCCCTGACGGCGTGGCTGCCGATCCTGAAAAGATTAGGTCCATAGTAGAATGGCCAGAGCTGACCAGTGTGCATGAAGTCAGAAGATTCCATGGCTTGGCTACCTTCTATAGGCGATTCATCAAGGGGTTTAGTACCGTAGTTGCTCCTATCACAGACTGCATCAGGAAGGGAGAATTTCAGTGGACCAAAGCAGCCCATAAAGCCTTCCTAGATCTTAAAGATAGGATGACCCAGGCACCCATTTTGAGACTACCAGACTTTTCAAAGGTATTTGAGGTTGCCTGTGATGCTTCAGGAGTAGGTATAGGTGGAGTCCTAAGCCAAGAGAACCATCCCGTAGCATTCTTTAGTGAAAAACTTAATGATGCTAAGCTTAGGTATTCTACCTATGATAAGGAATTTTACACGGTAGTGCAAGCTTTGCGTTACTGGAGACATTATTTACTACAGCAAGAATTTGTGCTATTTTCGGACCATGAGGCTCTTAGATTCTTGAATTCTCAGAAGAAGCTTAACCCTAGGCATGCTAAGTGGGTAGAGTATATCTAGTCCTATACTTTTGTTTTGAAGCATAAGGTTGGGTCTGAAAATAAGGTAGCTGATGCCCTTAGTCGTCGATCTTTGTTGTTGAATTCTGTTAGGGCTGAAGTCATAGGGTTTGAGCAAATCAAAGAAGAATATGGGTCGTGTCCGGATTTCAAGACTGTATACCAGGATCTAACTCAAGGACCATCTAGTGAACATAAGGATTATTCCCTTATAGATGGCTTTCTGTTCTTTAAGAATAGGCTTTGCATCCCTAGAACCTCTCTTAGGGAATTCTTGATTTGGGAAACTCATGCTGGAGGTTTAGCTGGCCATTTCGGAAAAGATAAGACCACCCTGGCTATTGAAGACCATTTTTTCTGGCCTAGCTTAAAAAGAGATGTAGCACACATTGTGGCTAGGTGTCGGACCTGCGCTGTTGCCAAATAGCGAAAACAGAACACCGGCCTTTATACCCCACTCCCTGTCCCAGATCGTCCTTGGCAAGATGTGAGCATGGACTTTGTGTTAGGTTTGCCTAAGACCCAGAGGAGGTATGACTCTATCTGTGTTGTAGTAGACCGATTTTCCAAGATGGCCCATTTCTTGCCTTGTTCCCAAACTTTTGATGCGTCTAAGGTAGCCACCCTGTTCTTTAATGAGATAGTTCGACTCCATGGCCTACCCAAGACCATTGTTTCCGATAGGGATGTTCGGTTCACCAGCTATTTCTGGAAAACCCTTTGGCATAAGTTAGGGACGAAACTTAAGTTTTCAACTGCCTATCATCCCAAGATTGATGGCCAAACCGAAGTAGTGAATCGTAGTTTAGGCAATCTGCTAAGGTGTCTTGTTGGTGAAAACATTAGGAACTGGGATTTGTACTTACCTAGAGCTGAATTTGCATATAATGACTCAGTTAATAGGTCTACGGGTAAGAGTCCATTTGAAATTGTGCATGGTTACAAACCCCACACACCTCTTGACCTAGCTCCTTTACCAGTCCACACACGGGTCTCTGAGTCTGCCGAAGTTTTTGCACAGCATATAAAAGACTTGCATAAAGAAATTCAAGCCAAAATAAATTTAAGTAACGAAACTTATAAGAAATTGGCTGATTCTCAAAGGCGGGTCAAAACTTTTGACGAAGGAGACTATGTAATGATTAGGTTAAGGCCTGAACGGTTTCCTCCTGGAACCGTTAGAAAGTTACATGCTAGGGGAGCTGGACCATTTAGAGTGGTAAAGAGAGTAGGATCCAATGCCTATGTGCTCGAGTTGCCTCCAGAACTAGGCATTAGCTCCACTTTCAACATTACAGACCTAGTAGAGTATAGGGAGCCAGCTGTGATTCCCAGTGAGGCTTTTGAACCTAATCCTGCTCTTGAGAGTGAACCTGACCCTGTGTGTCCACCAACAAATTGGCCTGTAAGGAAAGAGCAGATTGAAAAGATCCTGGATGATCAGGTTATCTCTACTCGTAATCGAGGATACCAAAGATACCTGGTCCGCTGGCAAGGAAGGCCAGATTCTGATGACTCTTGGATCTCCCGAGTAGAGTTACAAGAGCTGGACCCAGACCTCTTGGAGTGATACCAGAGCCAACTTGATCCTTACTCGACAGGGTCGAGTTCCTCCCACCCTGGGAGAATTGGTGCGGGCACCAGACTCAGAAGAAGACTTCAGAGCTCCATCTGGATCTCTGATTAACCTTGCCCGAAGAATTAGGATTTTTTTTGGTTTTTAATAAGAGTTGACTAGATCAACTTAATTTAGCTTGAGTCTACATTACCTGCATTTTATTTTGTTGAGTCATGTTGACTCAGTAGTGGACTAGGGTTTCAAAATGGGATGTTACACTTTCTTCCAAGACCAGGCAAGTGGACACCACACTCCCAGCCACACTCTCAGTCCAGGGGGTGCCATATCCACATCCAGCAGCTTTTGGTCCCCACTCCATAGATGGCAACCTCCTTCTCTCATGCGCCAGATAAGGAGAAGTCCACCAAGAGACCACCAATCAAGGGGGCGGCCAAGACTTTCCCAAGAAAATCCAAGCAAAGGAGGGAAGAAATTTCTCTTGGAAGAACATATCAAGGGGCGCCCATTACCTGCCAAAAACACCTAAAACAAAGATGGGAAGGGCCTTGACTTAGGGAGGAAGAAAAGGAGGAATCCAAAAGAGTTGATCCAGGGAAGGAAGAAAATTTTTCTTGAAAATCCAAGCAAGGTGGCGCCATCTACCTGCCATTTATAACCCAAATCCTATTTTTTGGTATTTTGGCCGACCATATGTAAGGGATTTGCCCTAATTTGGAGATCCCCTCCTTTAGTCCCACATGGAAAGATGTGAAACCCTCCTCCCTTGTAATGCCTTATAAGTTAAACCCCTCTTGTAAGTTTAAAAAAAATATAGATGAATGAAAGAAATTTTTTTTCTTGAGCAAACTTGTGTTTTCTCTTGTCCGCACTTGTTTCCAGGTGTTGAGCTCCGTGAGGGAGTAAATCCGGGTTCCCCTGGAACCTTGAGGAGGTGAGAGATCTCCAAAACCCTAAACCCTAGGTTAGCCACTCAATTCCCAAACCCTAGCCACCATCACCCTTCTCTTTCCACCAAGCCCTAGTCTTTTCCTCTTCTCACGGCCACCTTCTCCAAGTCCTGGCCGACCACCAGCATCCGACTCCAGTCCAGATACTGCAGATCTACAGCAATTCTAAGAGGAAGTCAGATTGGCCTCCAGGAGAATTCGATTTCAGCAACTTCAGCTTTCAAGTTCTTCAACCTGGTAAGATCTTTCCTTGAGTTTCTGAGTTCCATCATTTGTTCCTCTTCTTTTCCAGATCTTGAGTCCAGGAGAAGCCGACCAAACCACGAGACCAGTATTGGAGGATCCATTGCGAAGATAGCCGACTCCGAGGATCCCACAATCTGCTCGAGAGAGTTCTTCCACCAGAATCCTGAGAAGATCACTGTCTGGTGAGTAAACCGTCCCTCCTCTCTATTTCTGTTCTGTTGAAAGTTCAGAGCGAAACCCTAGGTCTGGGAGTTTCTCAACCCCAGCGATCCGTTACTTTTGAACTACTCTGATAATTTTGTTCCTTCTAAACTGTGCTTTCAATCTTTACTTAGTTTCCTTCAACATAGTTTAGCTTTACTTTGAGTCAAAGCCAATTTCTGAAATATATATATAAAAAAAAAAAAAAGAATTAATCTTAATTTTACTTCTGCATACGCTTCTTTGTTCTTTGTTCTGCATCATATGATTGTGCCTGTTTAACTTTATTACATTTATTTACTTGCTTGCGCCTTACATTATTCACCACAACACTAAAAGGATTTTAAATTGCACATACTTGCTAAAGTTTATATAATCCCAATTCACCCCCCTCTTGGGAAGCCACCTGGGCAACATTAAGGATATTTTTTACAACTTTCCAATTATCCTCTCCTGGATCTTCTTGGAAGCTGCTCACGATGCCTAAGGCATAAGCAACATCAGGTCTAGTACATAACATGGCATATATAATTGATATTATAGCCGAAGCATAAGGAATCATAGCCATCATCTCTCTCTTCTGATGTCTTAGGAGACATTTTCTTGAAGAGATGTATGCCTTGACTTATAGGTAAGTAACCCCTCTTACTACCATCCATATTAAATCTCTTCAACATTAAGTCAATGTACTTGGATTGGGACAAGCCTAGCATCCTCTTAGATCTATCTCTATAGAACTTAATCCCTAATATATAGGATGCCTCACCCAGATCCTTCATGGAAAACTTTGATGATAGCCAAGTTTTGACCGATTGTAACATTGGATATCATTCCCAATGATATGTCATTGACATACAGAACCAAGAAGATAATTGCATTTCCATTTATCTTTTTATACACACAAGGTTCATCCATATTTTTAATGAAACCAAACTCTCTGATTGCTTCATCAAAATGGATGTTCCAACTCCTCGATGCTTGCTTTAATCCATATATAGATTTTTAAAGTTTGCATACTTGGTTTGGTCTTCCACTTGAGATAAACACTTCTAGTTGTGACATATGGACTTCTTCCTCAAGATATCCATTAAGGAAAGTAATCTTTATATCCATCTGCCAGATTTCATAAACATAGTATACTGCTATTGCAAGCAAAATCCTGATGGACTTGAGCATTGCTACTAGTGAAAAGGTTTTTTCATAGTCAATACAATATTTTGTTTGAAACCTTTTGCTACTAGCCTAGCCTTGTAGGTATCTACTTGGCCATCTACTCCAATCTTCTTCTTGAAGACCCATTTTCACCTTATTGGATTAATTTCTTCAGGTGGATCTACCAAGGTCCAAACCTGATTAGAATATATGGAGTCCATTTCAGATTTCATGGTATTTAGCCATTTATCAGAGTCACTACTCATGATAGCTTCCGTATAGGTCATAGGATCATCATCCTAAATGATACTGGTCTCATTGTCATTTCCAATGAAAAAGCCATATTTGAGAGGTGCACAACACACCCTCTCTGACCTTCGGAGAGGAGGTGTGTATTGTGGTTATTTGATGCGGGATGACTCTAAGATTTCAAGAAAATAATAAACTAATTCTTTTGTAATTTTTATAATTTAGGTTTATTAGATAAATTCCCAAAATAAAATAAGAACTAGTAAGATATTCAGCAATGCAAAGAATCATCGTATTGCAAAATAACTCATGCAAGATAAGAAAAGACAGGACCCGAGAATTGAGAAATTCCTAGCTTATGATAGTTATCTTCAATCAAATTAGAGATTAAGAGTAGGAAAGGATGTTACCAATCAGTGATTTGAAGAACTTTCAATGAAGAGATCACACAGCACTCTGATTGGAGTCTGGATGATGAAGCTGTGTTCCCTTGGATTAGAAGGCTGATTTGGGCAATCCTGGAGGCAAGAGGAACCTCCTCTGGGGAGGTGAAATACCTCGGGGATCCTGCAAGCACCAGGGGTCAGTCAAAACTGCAAGTAAATAAAGTAAAGGAAACTAGGGTTGAAGGAAATCATAATCAGGGTTGATGGCTGGCGGGTAGAAGCTTGATGAAGATCCTTCCTTGGGCGGCCTAGGGTTCCTTCCCTTTGGGCGTGTGAAGGCTTGGATGGCAGAAAGCTTGGGCGTGGAAGGATTCTAGGCTAGCAATGATGGCTAGGGCATACAAAGTAATCAACAAAATACAAGGACACAATTCCAACACAAGAGCAAACTCAAATAAAATTCACTAGGATTTTGATATCATGAATAAAAGTTATTACAAGAGGAAGAGGGGTGGGGTATTTATAGAGTTTCCATACCCTCTCCTTGTTAGAATAGGAATACAAGCTTGATAGGGAGAAGGATTACAACTGGAGTAGGAATAGGTTCACAAGTTTAGTAAGAATAGGTTCTCCTTATTTGATATGGATTTCCTTCCTCTTTTAACTTGGTCAAAGGGCTTTGGACTTGGTTAAATCTCCTTTTCTTGGGTTTGGATGCCTCTTGGCTTGGACTTGGGCTCTTGCGCAATAATTGGGGCATCCAAGGATGGGTTGGGCGCATGGGCTTTGGGCCCTAGAGGCCTGGGATGCTTGGAGCAGGAATATTCCAGGTATCTTGGTCTGGGCTGGAATATACCTGGAATCTTGGTGCTTCATGGACCTGGGCCTTGTATTCACTTGGGTTGGGGTGCAGGTAAGTCTTTGAGATCATGTTATGACCTGGTCTGGGAATATACTTTGGCATCTGGAGGGAATCTGGGCATCTGGAAAATATCTGGAAGGCTTTTGGGCATCATGCAGGAATCTTGGACCTTGGGTTAGCATACAAAGTCCAATTGGCTGAAGTGGGGTCTTCTGGCTTTTGGATGAGGCTTGGTGGAACTCTAAAATAGGATAACCTCTTCTCTTGTACAAAATTTGAACTCATACTGGACTCATGGCTAACGTACAGGACTCAACATACTAACAGGGTTGAGGGTTGAGACAAAAAAACTAACCTCAACTTTTTACAGGACTCAATCTTAATTGATTACAAAACTTTCAAAACTTTGACACAAGACTAAGGTTCTAAAATTAAAACCCTAATCAATAAACTATAAGGGATCTAGTGATCTGTGTCTGATCCTGGTGTCCCCACCACTATTCTTGATCAACAAGAATATTTGGTTGAGGAATTTCATTCAAAGACTCTTTAGGTACTGGTTGTTGGTTTTGAACTTCACTAAGTTCAAGTATTGTTCCACTACTTCCTTCTTGGATAAATTCTTGCTCTAAGAATATAGCATGTCTACTGACAAATATCTTTTATTCAGTAGTATGATAAAGAGGTATCCAATACCCTCTTTGGGATAACCGACAAACCTGTATTTGTCAGCCCTAGCACTTAACTTATATCCAAAATTATTCTTGACATAAGCATAGCAACCCCAAATCTTCAAGTATTTAAGATTTGGTCTTTTGCCATTCCATACCTCATAAGGAGTGCAAGTCTCTGACTTTGATGGTACCCTGTTCAAAATATAAGCAGCAGTTTCCAGGACATATCCCCATAAGGAAATGTGAAGATCTGTGAAGCTCATCATGGACCTCACCATGTCTAACATGGTACGATTTCTCCTTTCTACCACACCATTTAATTGGGGTGTATAAAGATGATGCGGGACTAACAACATGCTAGGATGATGAAGGTGATTTTTCTTTGTGATTTTTAGGTTTTTTAAATGAGGTTAAGGATTCCCGAAGACAAGCAAAAGTAGATCTAGGGTTCTATGATAATAAGAACTTCAAACTAGCAAGTAAGCCCCTAAATAGGATAAGAAGAGGACCCTAGGATTGAGAAACCCCATAAAACATATCTCTCGGATCAATACCAACTTAGAAGTTAGGGTGGCAAACCTTAAAAGTTCTGAAGCGCCCGATGCCGAGTTCACTTACTCTCATAGATGCGGCTTGGATGATCGAGCCTTCAACCTCGTGGATGTGCCGGCTTTCCGTCCGAAGGTTTCGAAGGCAAGGGAGACCGACTCCGTATTCGTGGCACCTGGAGGATCTGCGAGCATTCAAGAGAAATGTTGGGAGTTAGCAAGAGACAAGAAACAATAAGGGAAGAAAAGTTGAAGATGGTGGTGAATGGGGGATCTTCTAGCTAGGCACCAAGATGGATCATCCTAATGGACTTTGAACTCAAAGATGGAGGATGGCTTGCACAGAAGAGAAGGTAGCTTAAGGCCTCACACCTCTCGATGCCCGAAGGCGAAGGCGCTCTCTCATGGAGATCGACATTCTTCAGGAATAAAGGCAATAACTAGAAGAGTAGCACTCAAAATATTTTCTTTCATTCATCAAGATTAGCTATACAAATGAGGGGTAAGGTCTTTTACATAGGCACCTTAGGACCGTTTTCAAATTCTAAAGAAAATTACATGTCTTCTCTTGATAAGGCGCCAAAAATTTGAAATCCCTTCACCTTGGCTGACCAAAGCTTTGCATGTGATTGGGCATGGCTTGATTTGGGGTTTGGAAGAAGGATCTTGGTGCCCTTGGACATGGAAGGCTGATCTCACATTTTGGGAAGAAGGCAAGATTTGGGTTCAGGGTCATTTTCCTTTGATTCTTCAATGATTTCAACCTTGGGCCCATCTTCACCATAATCATCTACTAAACTTGACTCATAGATATTTTCTTTAGATTCTTTAATGGGCTCAAGAGTTTCTTTCTCTAGATTTTCAATGGGTTCAAACTTTTCATACTTAAAGTCTTCAATGGGCTCAGGGGTTTTTCTATTCAAATTCATAGAATGTTCAACCTTTTCTCCCTGAATTTCTTTAAAGGGTCCTTTCTTTATAATCTTTTCTTCTAACTCATTGTCCTTGATCAGGAAAACTCCTGGCTTCTTTTTCTTTAGGCTATTCGATCCTTTTTTAACCTGATCCTTAGGCTGAATTGGATTGATTGTAAATTTCTTCCAATGGTGGTTAAAGGTACAGGCATTGGTCCGACCATAAAGGGTGGCATCATGATCTGATGGGGTTCCAGGGTAGGTTCGGATTCTTTTTCTTATTTTTTCTTATTTTCTCACATTGTTTTTTATTTTTTCTTTTCTCGCTATTCCACCTATCCCCACTATTCCAGCTTTATCCCAACCTATCCCTATTTTATTCCAGCCTTATTCCATCTCCATCCTGTGTTTTTTAAAACCTCCCAAACCCTAGCCCACCTCTCCGCCGCTCACAGATCCATGATGCCCGACCCCCAGCCGCCCCCGCTGGCCGGTCCGCCAGTGCTCGCCGGCCCCGCCCTCGCCAGAAAACCGGCGTCTGTCGCCCCATCCATGGAACACGAAGGGATGGCCGTGGGAAGACCAAGCATCGCCCATGGCCGCCGCTACCGCCAGCCACCGCCGGCCCGCTGCCGGCCGGCCACCCACTGTCCGCCGGCCCATGCCCGACCGCCGGAGATCCTCGCCGGTGCCCTTGGGCCCCACGCCCGCAAGAAGACCAAACGGCGAACTCGTGCATGCCGTGCATCCATGCCACCCCTGCGCCACTACCCACCACTGTCACCATCGCTCGCCTGCTGCCGCCCGTTGTCGATCCACCGCCCGCCAGCCGTCAGAGGTCCTCGCCGTTGCCCGGGGCCCCACGCCCATGGGAAGACAAAATGTAATGCAAGTGTGCCGTGTCGTCGCTTGCCTTCGCCCTGCATGCAGCCACCTCCATCGTCAGCCACCTGGCCATTGCCCTCCATCCACCACCATCCCGCCATCCGCTGGCCAAATCCTGGTCGCCAAAGGCCTTGTCGGTGCCCACGAGTCCCCAAGGTGGTGGGAGAACAAACGGCATGCCCTGTGCATGCCATGCCACCTCTATGCCGTCGCCCCACTTGCAGCCCGTCGCCCGTCGTCCGTTGCTCGCTGTCATCTGGCCGTCCGCCGCTCGCGTCCTGGCCACCGGTCGTCTGTCAATTGCAATCGAAGATGGTTTCCTCCCCATGTACACAGCCACGAGTAGAGTCCGCACAAATTTTGGAGCAATCCAGTTTTTAGAGTAGCACGCTCTTCAGAGCACTTCATCAAGTCGACATGCTTCCCAGAGCATATTAGCACCAATATTGATGAAGCATGGATTTTGATGTAATTTATTTTTATTTTTATGGGTTGCTTGTAGGCTAAGTGAAGGATTTGGTTTTTTTATATAAAGGCCCCCTCCCCCTCTTGTAAAATAAGAAGTGAATAGAAATTTTTAGGTATTTCCACTGGTTCTGGGCTGAGGCCCATCATTCCTTCACCTGCGGGTGTCGAGGGGTGTGAGACTCCAATTCCTTTACTCCATGCGAGTGTCGAGGGGCGCGAGGCCCTAGTTATCCTCTTTTTCCATCGAGTCCCCCTCTAGGTCTTAGGGATTTTTCTTTACGGCCCCAGGTAGCGATTTGGGTGGGATGCCCTAGGCTCCGCATGTAGTGAGATGGGTGGGATGCCCTAGACTACATGTAATGGGGCGGGTGAGATGCCCTAGAGGTGCGACGTCTCTCCATGAAGGTGAGTCCCTAGTCCTAGAGTGTCCATGTTTCCTATTCTCCATCCCATTGTTCCTCTACCAAGAAAATTGAAAACCAAAAGAGTTCAGCTATTT
Source organism: Areca catechu (assembly GCA_021397845.1). Classification (NCBI taxonomy): domain Eukaryota; kingdom Viridiplantae; phylum Streptophyta; class Magnoliopsida; order Arecales; family Arecaceae; genus Areca; species Areca catechu. Next base: position 124,150,481 of record CM038040.1, on the reverse strand, counting down.
TAGGATTTAGTTTTAGTTCGCCCTAGTCTCGGGAGGCTTCTTAGCCCTCCCACGGTCCTAGTTTGTTTAAGTATTCCCTTTTCCAAATAAACCAGGGTTCATCGAGTCCGTCCCTCATCAAATTGGTATCAGAGCGAGTTGTGGATTTGGGTGTGCTCCATTATTCGAACTCAACGGAGTCGATTACTTCACGGTCGAGGAGAATGATGAGGATCCAGGGCAGGTTCGGATTCTTTTTCCTATTTTTTCTTAATTTTTCATATTTTTCTTTATTTTTCCTATTCCTGCTATTCCACCTATCCCCACAATTCTAGCTTTATCCCAACCTATCCCCACCTTATTCTAGCCTTTTTCCATCTCCCTTCCGTGTTTTTTAAAACCTCCCAAACCTAAGCAAATTGCCCTGTCGCCCCTAGATCTGGGCTGCTCGACCCCCGGCCACCCCGGCTAGCCCACTAGCTGGTGCTCGCCGGCCCCGCCCTCGCGGGAAAACCAGTGTCTGCCGCCCTGCCCGTGCAAGACAAAGGGATTGCCATGGAAAGACCAAGCATCGCCCATGGCTGTCACTGCCACCCACCATCGCCGGCCTGCTGCCGACCGGCCGCCCGCCGTCCGCCGGCCCACGCATGACCACCGGAGGTCCTCGCCAATGCCCTTGGGCGCATGCCCGTGAGAATACCAAACGGCATGCTCGTGCATGCCGTGCGACTGTGCCACCCCTGCGCCACCGCCCACTGCTGCTGCGTGCCACCGACGCCCACCTGCCACCGCTCCCCGCCGATCCATCGCCTGCCAACCGCCGAAGGTCCTCACCGGTGCCCAGGGCCCCATGCCCGCGGGAAGACGAAATGGCACGCAAGCGGGCCATGCCAACGCTTGCCACCACCCCGCTTGTAGCTGCCATCGCTGTCCATCGCCTGGTCGCCGCCCCGCCTGTAGCCGCCATCGCCATCCACCACCTCGTCGCGGCCCTCCATTCACCGCCATCCCGCCATCCACCGGCCAAAGCCCGGTCACCGGAGGCCTCGCAGGCGCCTAGGGGTCCCCACGGTCGTGGGAGACCAAACAGCATGCCCTGGGCGTGCCGTGCCACCTCTATGCCATCGCCCCTCCTGCAGCCCACCGGCCTGCTTACAGCCCGCCGCCCACCGTCTGTCGCTCACTGGCCCCATCCGTCGCCCGCTTCCCCGCCGTCGGCCATACACCATTTACCGCCGTAGATGGTTTCCTCCCCCTATGCAAGGCCACGAGTAGAGTCCACACAAATTTTGGAGCAAACCATTTTTCAGAGCAGCACGCTCTTCAGAGCACTTCATCAAGTCGACATGCTTCCCAGAGCATATCAGCACCAATATTGATATAGTATGGATTTTGATGTAATTTATTTTCCTTTTTTGGGTTGCTTATAGGCTAAGTAAGTGAGGGGTTTGATTTTTTTATATAAAGACCCCCTCCCTCTCTTATAAAATAAGAAGTGAATAGAAATTTTTGGGTATTTCCACTGGTTCTGGTTCTGGGTTGAGTCCCGTCTTTCCTTCACCTATGGGTGTCGAGGGGTGTGAGACCCCACTTCCTTCGCTCCATGCGAGCGTCGAGGGGCACGAGGCCCTAGTTATCCCCCTTTTCCATCGAGTCCCCCTCTAGGTCTTAGAGATTTTTCTTTACAGCCCAGGTAGCTATTTGGGTGGGATACCCTAGGCTCCGCGTGTAGTGAGATGGGTGGGATGCGCTGGACTACATATAGTGGGGTGGGTGAGATGCCCTGGAGGTGCGACGTCTCTCCGTGAAAGTGAGTCCCCAGTCCTTGATTGTCCATGTTTCCTATCCTCCATCCCATTGTTCCTCCACCAAGAAAATTGAAAACCAAAAGAGTTCAGCTATTTTAGGGTTTTGTTTCAGTTCGCCCTAGTCCCGGGAGGCTTCTTAGCCCTCCCACAGTCCTAGTTTGTTTAGGTGTTTCCTTTTCTAAATAAACCAGGGTTCATCGAGTCTGTCCCTCATCATGACCGTAAAGCCAAGGTTGACCTAATATAATACTACTGACATCTGTGGGAAGGACATCACACCAAATCGTCTCTTCATATGACTATTATTTGATCATGACTTGGCATCTAGACTTGATGGGTATGGAAGTTGAATCTGTCCATGAGACCTTATAAGGGTTGGGGTGAGGAACTAGGGTCAATCCTAAGGCTTTGACAGTACTTGAAGAGATGGCGTTGACATAGCTCCCACTATCAATTGTGATCTTACACACCTTATCCCCTAACTTGACAAAGGTTTGTAGGATGTTAGTCCTACGCCAATCTTCTTGTACTATGTTTTGGGTAAGGATACACCTAACTACTCCTAAAAGGTCTTCAGACTCAAGCTCGATGGATGGTCTACTATCCTTTTCTATGGTTCTAAATCTATCTTCAAACTCATCAAGCCTTTTGTTTATCCTAGCTAACTATTCAGTGATGACCCTTAATTGATCCTTGTGGGTGTTCTCCATGGGTTCACTTGATTAGGAATGATGGGGGTGATAGGGGACTCCTGACCTAGTCAACATGCAACACGCAACGAATGGTGCTACTGGTTTGCTTGACCTAGGAGTTCAATCGTAATGTGTCCACGTAGAAGACACAGCATAATCAACTAGCCCTTTCACCGGCCAGGTAAGAGGTGGGAATGTGGGAGGCCCCCCTTACTTTCTTAAGGACCCAATTAAGGAACCACAACTCCACTTAGGTCATTTGATGCTAGACCTCTTGCCTTAGACACCAGCTTCCCGGTACTAATTAACGTGTTGTATGCAACCAGCATCCCCAAAATGGTTAGACCCAACTCGTTGATGTCCCTAATCTATTAGGTTCCTACTAGATTTTAGGTTAGGTCTGGGTTTGAAATGCAATGGTGGTTGTTTTTGGGCTAAGGAAAGGTAATGACTTCCTTCCTTTATCTTATGATATTGATGCCCCTAAGTTATTTATGAGAATGATGGCACACACATGATCTAATGAAATGTAACTAAGGTTTGTTTTTGGATTTTTGATGTATGATAGCAGAAATAAGATGCTAGAAATAAAAAGATATGAACCTAAATGCAAAATTACACTATATGGAAAATGAAAATGGGATGAGATGCACGTGCTGAATTTTCAAAGCAAAATTTTCTCAGATGGTAATCAGCCATGTAGAAATTCTACAGACAGAAATAAAATTTGAAAAAAAAATTGGAAAATACAACTAATTATGCAGAATCCAACAAAATAAAAATTCGACGTTCCAACAGGTAGAAACAACTAAAATATCAGACTATGTACTGAAATAAAAAAAATGCAGAAATTTGAAGATGCTATATTCTAATGATGCAAAACTATTCTTTAAGATTCAAAACTTATCTCCTTGTATTCCCCTTCAAAGGTCAATCATATCGGCACCCCTACACACCATAGGAAATCCCCGTGGAATGGGATGTAAGGGTCTTGTAGCACTTCTTTTTCCTATTACCGGACGGCCATGGTGAAGCACCTAATTTAAGTACTTAAGAAGATGCTAAGTCCTAACCATGCTCTGATACCAAACATGAGACGGGACTAAATAGATGCTAGGATGATGCAGGTGATTTTTTTTTATGATTTTTATGTTTTTTAAATGAGGTTAAGGATTCTTGAAGACAAGCAAAAGTCGATCTAGGGTTCTATAATAATAGGAACTTCAAACTAGCAAGAAAGCCCCTAAACAGTATAAGAAGAGGACCCCTGGATTGAGAAATCCCATAGGACTTAGCTCTCGGATCAATACCAACCTAGGAGTTAGGGTGGCAAACCTTAAAAGTTTTGAAGTGCCCGATGCCGAGTTTACTCGCTCTCGTGGATACGGCCTGGATGATTGAGCCTTCAACCTCGCGGATGCGCTGGCTTTTCGTCCGAAGGTCTCAAAGGCAAGGGAGACCGACTCTATTTTCGTGGCACCTAGAGGATCTGCAAGCAATCAAGAGAAATGTTGGGAGTTAGCAAGAGACAAGAAACAATAAGAGAAGAAAAGTTGAAGATGGTGATGAATGGGGGATCTTCTTGCTAGGCACCAAGATGGTTCATCCTGATGGACTCCAAACTCGAAGGTGCAAGATGGCTTGCACAGAAGAGAAGGTAACTTGAGGCCTCACACCTCTCGATGCCTGAAGGCAAAGGTGCTCCCTCACGGAGATCGTCATTCTTCATGAACGAAGGCAATAACTAGAAGAGTGGCACTCAAAATATTTTCTTTCATTCATCAAGATTAACCATACAAATGAGGGGTAAGGTCCTTTATATAGGCACCTTAGGACCCTTTTCAAATTCAAAAGAAAATTACATGTCTTCTCTTGATAAGGCACCAAAAATATGAAATCCCTTCTCCTTGGCCGACCAAGGCTTCGCATGTGATTGGGCATGGCTTGATTTGGGGCTTGGAAGAAGGATCTTGGCACCGTTGGACTTGGAAGGCTGATCTCACATTTTGGGAAGAAGGCATGATATGTGGCTTGTAGCAAGGCTTGTGTATTCCTTTTTTCCTTGGTCGCCCACCCACCTTTGGTGAAAAACATGATATGAGGCTTGGAAGATGGAGGTTGTCTTGTCGCCCTTGGACTCTTGATCTTCCTTCGATAGCTGGTCAAATATTTTGGAAAGAAAGCTTGATATGAGGGCTTGAAGTAAGGGACTTTTCTCATAAAATCTTCAACCCCCATTGACCTTCCATTGGCCACCCATGACTCTTTTAGCAAGAGGCTTGATAGGGAGAGGGAAGGGAGGAAAAGATCAATGGATGGCGCCCACAAAAATCAGCATCCCCCCTTGTCTTGATCGCCCACATGTCAAGGTGATTTAGAGCCACATGGGATGGATGAGGTGGCACTCAAGGGTTGAAGTGAAATCATTCAAGGCTTGGGAGATGGCTTGGTCCATTAACTTCAAACAGACTCGGACTGGAATCAATACAGGTATCATAGACACAATTTGACCAAATCGGTTAAGGTACAAGATTAAAACACAAGCAATTGAGACTAAATTAATGACTAAAAAAATACAATGCTTAGGCTTGAAGCCTTATTACATGACCCAACAAATTGGAACACTATTCAGATATCCACAGAGGGTTGAAGATCCTCTGTCAGATTCTGGTGCCCACACCTGTTCTCTCGGGGTGGGAGGAACTCGACCTTATCGAGTAAGAGTTGATTTGGCTTTGGTACTTTTCCAGAATGTCGGGGTTGAGGCACTGCAAGTCCTCCCGAGTAATCCATGAGTCATCGGACTCTGGTCAGCCTTGCCATCGGGCCAAGTAATATTGATAACCTTTGCCCCATGTGGTGATAGCTTAATCATCCAAGACATGCTCAATTCGCTCTCCTCTCTAAGCTAAAAATGGAGGTGGATACTTTGGATCGGGTTCACTCTCAAATGAAAGGTCAGGCCCAAATGGCTGTTAGGATATGTTTGCTGGTTCCCTGTACTCGACTAAGTCCAAGATATTGAAAGTCGAGCTAATGCCATAATCCGGGGGTAGCTCAAGCACGTAGGCATTAGGGCCAACTCTCCTTATCACTTTAAAGGGGCCAGCTCCACGAGCATGAAGTTTCTTAATGGTTATTGGTGGAAACCTTTCAGGCCTAAGCCTAACCATTACAGAATCTCCTTGTTCAACCTCTTTGGTTCTCTTTCAAAAATTAGCTGAATTATTTAAAAATTTATACTTAATACAAAATTCTATCATGATGCAAAATATAGACTCAACTATGTATTCTTATTGAAAGGAATTTTATTGGACTCTCTAGGGCCTAAACCTAGTAGATTATTGACTCTTTTGTTTGACCCTGGTCTGGTATGCACAAGAAAAATTATTGAGGATCCCTAGCAAATGCCATAAGGTATACCAGAAGTAGATGGCAAAAGGGATGGTCTCTAAGGGTTCATGCAACTTGGTAATCTCTACGAAATGTAACCCTATAGCTATAGAAATATGAGAAGACAGGGAAGGGTAGAAAATAGGAATCATAGTCTTAGGGCGATGTATGGGAAACATGAAACATACCTTGGTTAGTCAGGATGATTTTAAAATTTGGACATTGATCGATGGGTGCAAGTTCTAAGGCAGGTTGGGTGTTCCTCAGGGGTGGTAATTGATCAGGTAACTCATCAAGAAGTACATCCTCAAATTCTTTCTGAGCTTCAACCATCTCTTGAGGATGTTCTCTTTGGGTCAGTTCATTAAGGGTTAGTTCCTGAACTCCTATGGAAAAGGCTAGCGAACCCTCATGTTGATTTACCAAATGTGATCCTGGCTAGGTCATTTCTTCTTCAAATTCTGTAGTGGGTTCTGGGTCATTTTCCTTTGATTCCTCAATGATTTCAACCTTGGGCCCATCTTCACCAATATGTTCTACTAAACTTGACTCATAAATGTTTTCTTTGGATTCTTTAATGGGCTTAGGAGTTTCTTTCTCTAGATTTTCAATGGGTTCAACCTTTTCATACTTAAAGTCTTCAATGGGCTCAGGGGTTTTTTTATTCAAATTCATAGAATGTTCAACCTTTTCTCCCTGAATTTTTTTAAAGGGTCATTTCTCAGTAATCTCTTCTTCTAACTCATTGTCCTTGATCAGGTTAACTTCTGGCTTCTTTTCCTTTAGGCTACTCGATCCTCTTTTAACCTGATTCTTAGGCTGAATTGGATTGATTGTAAATTTCTTCCCATGGTGGTTAAAGGTACAGGCATTGGTCCGACCATAAAGGGTGGCATCATGATCGTAAAGCCAAAGTCGACATAAGATAATGCTACTGATGCCCATGGAAAGGACATCACACCAGATCGTCTCTTCATATGACTGCAATTTGATCATGACTTGGCATCTAGACTTGATGGGTATTGAAGTTGAATCTATCCATGAGACCTTATAAGGGTTGGGGTATGGAACTGGGATCAATCATAGGGCTTTGACAGTACTTGAAGAGATGGCGTTGATATAGCTCCCACTATCAACTGTGATCTTACACACCTTATCCCCTAACTTGATAAAGGTTTATATGATGTTAGTCATATGCCAATCTTCTTCCACTATGTTTTGGATAAGAATACACCTAACTACTTCTAAAAGGTCTTCAGACCCAAGCTCGATGGATGGTTTACTACCCTTTTCTAGGGTTCTAAATCTATCTTCAAAGTCATCAAGCCTTTTGTTTATCCTAGCTAACTATTTAGTGATGACCCTTAATTGATCCTCGTGGGTGTTCTCCATGGGTTCACTTGACTGGGAATGATGGGGGTGATAGCGGACTCCTGACCTAGTCGACATGAAACACGCAACGAATGGTGCTACTGGTTTGCTTGACCTAGGAGTTCAATCATAATGAGTCCACGTAGAAGACACAGCATAATCAACTAGCCCTTTCACCGGCCAGGTAAGAGGTGGGAATGTGGGAGGCCCCCCTTACTTTCTTAAGGACCTAATTAAGGAACCACAACTCCACTTAGGTCATTTGATGCTAGACCTCTTGCCTTAGACACCAGCTTCCCGGTACTAATTAACGTGTTGTATGCAACCAGCATCCCAAAAATGGTTAGACCCAACTCGTTGATGTCCCTAATCTATTAGGTTCCTACTAGATTTTAGGTTAGGTCTGGGTTTGAAATGCAATGGTGGTTGTTTTTGGGCTAAGGAAAGGTAATGACTTCCTTCCTTTATCTTATGATATTGATGCCCTTAAGTTATTTATGAGAATGATGGCACACACATGATCTAATGAAATATAACTAAGCTTTGTTTTTGGATTTTTGATGTATGATAGCAGAATTAAGATGCTAGAAATAAAAAGATATGAACCTAAATGCAAAATTACACTATATGGAAAATGAAAATGGGATGAGATGCACGTGCTGAATTTTCAGAGCAGAATTTTCTCAGATGGTAATCAGCCATGTAGAAATTCTACATACTAAAATAAGTTTTAGAAAATTTTGAAAAATACTCCTAATTATGCAAAATCTAGGAAAATAAAAATCATAAAAATCCGACATTCCTATAGGTAGAAATAACTAAAATATCAGACTATGTACTTAAATAAAAAAATGCAGAAATTTGAAGATGCTATATTCTAGTTGTTGCCCAGGTGGCTACCCAAGAGGGGGATGAATTGGAAATTTTAAAAAAAAATTAAGGCAATTAATATGCAATTAAGAATTTCTTTGAAAGTGTTAAGTGCTGTGACAAGACAATAAGTTGCAGAAGCCAAATAAGAGTAAAGAAGCACAACACAAACACACAAGATTTATAGTGGTTCGGAGCAATTCAGCTCCTACATCCACTACCCAAGATACCACTTGGGATTTTCACTATGTTCATACCCGAATACAGTACGATTGTTTTACAGGATCACAATCTAAAACCTATATACTTTGGTTTTACGGGATCACCAAAGAAAACCTAAATCCCTTTGGTTTTAACAGGCTCTCCAAAGAAACCTAACTTGGTTTTACCAGGATCACCAAGAACCCAATACTTGGTTTTTATCAAGGCTCACCAAGAACCTATTTGGTTTTTCAATCGGGCTCACCAATAACCCAACAATTCAAAAATGAATTGAAATAAATGCAACAAAAATGACAAACTCAATTTGTCGAATAGTTGCCAGTGCAGCTTGATGGATGTCCACTTGAATGCACTTGAATAAGCTTTAATTGCTTCAGTGGCTTCTTCCCAAATTGCTTCAAGCTTCGGATAGGAGTTGGTGAAGACTTGAAAGCAGACTTGAAAACTCTTGTGCTTTCTTCTTTAGTTGGTAGGTTGGATATTCAATGAAGCTCTCTTTTCTTTGAAGAACTTTCTCTCTTAATTTTCTTCAAGAAAGTTCAAATCCTTCAAATATAAAGTCTTCTATCATTCCAAGGTAGTTCTAGCCATTGTAGATTATTGAGAAATGATTTGTGACCATTGGAGCACCTTTTAGAATTCAAAAACAAATTTGGAACTAGCCATTGGATACCTGAAAGCGATGATCGAGTCGGCTCAGATTCCTTCGAGTTAGCTCGAATCCTTCGAGTCGATGGGTCGAGTCACCAAATCTTTAATATAGTTGGCTCTTTATCTCAGGGTGCAAATCTTCACTGTGGATGAGTCGACTCTTTGTTGCTCGGGTCGGCTCGAACTTGTATCATTGAAAAACTTGAACTCGAGGAGTCAGCTCGTTTGATCTTGGATCAGCTATTATTCTCAGGTTCTAAAATTGTCACTCTGAAAGAGTCGGCTCGATGCAGTTCGGGTCGGCTCACTTTCTCAAGTCTTCAAAATTAGGTCTGGCAGAGTCGGCTCTTTCTGGTTTATGTCGGCTCGCCTGGCTATTCTCAAAAATCTTCAAAAATTGGACTCTAGAGGAGTCAGCTCGGACTGATTCCAGTCGACTTGGATTCACTGGAGTCAGCTCGAATTGCTGCATTCCAGAATCCTTGTTGCGTTCCAGTAGGTAGAGTCGGCTCTTCAATGTGCTGGATCGGCTCGAGTATTTTCTTTAGGATTTTTACACTTAAACTCAAAGAAAAACTCTCACCAACTCTTTACATTTTCAAGCATACCAATTCAAAATAATTTTTATGGAACACTCACATAGAAGTAACCCTTTTTACATGATTTTTTGTTAGCTTTTTCATTGGGTTCTTCTTTACAAAAACACATTATAACACAACTCAAACAAGAAAATGTAGGTGTAGGAGATGAGGTTTGAACATTTAATCCATCCTACAAAAACTTGTAAAATACTTGAAGAGTTGTCAGAAATAAATGTACATGCTCCAATGTTTGGTTATCATCAAAATCACTTATGGGGTCAACAATCTCTCCCTTTTGATGATGACAAAACACTGGGCATGAGATATTCTTTACACTTTACATGTATAACAGTATTTGAACATTAAATATTCACATGTATGAGAGCTAATTTAGTTTGTAAACAAGTATCAGAGATCAAGAGATGATATCATTGTATATCATTGTATACCAAAAATGATGTAGAACAAAGAACAAGGAAGCATATGCGGAAGTAAATTTAAGATTAATTTTTTTTTTTTTTTTTATATTTCAGAAATTGGCTTTGACTCAAAGTAAAGCTAAACTAAGTTGAAGGAAACTAGGTAAGGATTGAAAGCACAATTAGATGAAACTAAATTATCAGAGTAGTTCAGAAGTAACGGATCGCTGGGGGTTGAGAAACTCCCAGACCTAGGGTTTCGCTCTGAACTTTCAACATAACAGAAATAGAGAGGAGAGATGGTTTACTAACCAAACAGTGATCTTCTCAGGATTTGGTGGAAGAACTCTCTCGAGCAGATTGTGGGATCCTCGGAGTCGGCTATCATCGTAATGGATCCTCCAATACTGGTCTTGTGATTTGGTCGGCTTCTCCTGGACTCAAGATCTGGGAAAGAAGAGGAACAAGTGATGGAATTCAGATACTCAAGAAAAGATTTACCAGGTTGAAGAACTTGAAAGCTGAAGTTGCTGAAATCAGGATTCTCCTGGAGGCCGATCTGACTTCCTCTTAGAATTGCTGTAGATCTGAAGTATCTGGACTGGAGCTGGATGCTGGTGGCCGGCCTGGACTTGGAGAGGGTGGCCGTGAGAAGTGGAATAGACTAGGGCTTGGTGGAAAGAGAAGGGTGATGGCGGCTAGGGTTTGGGAGTGGAGTGGCTAACCTAGGGTTTGGGTTTTGGAGATCTCACACCTCCTCAAGGTTCCAAGGGAACCCGGATTTACTCCCTCATGGAGCTCAACACCTGGATGCAAGTGCGGAAGAGAGAAAACACAAAGTTTGCTCACAAAAAAAATTGATTTCATTCATCTGATTCCTTTCAAACTTACATGGGGGTTTAATTTATAGGCCATTACAAGAGAGTAGGGTTTTACATCTTCCCATGTGGGACTAAAAGGAGGGGATCTACAAATTAGGATATCAATCCCTACTCATATGGCCGGCCAATTAATTCCAAAGTTGATTGAAGCTTCAGAAAGGAAAGTGGGTGGCACCTCCTTGTCTTGACCTCCAAGAAAATATTTTTTTCCTTCTATGCTTGGCCTTATCTGGAAGTGTTTGGGCGCCTCTTAACCTTGCCCTCCAAGAGAAAATTTGTTGCCTTTTATATCTGGCTTTAGTTGGAATGATTAGGGCGCCTCCTAACCTTGCTTTTCAAGAGAAATCTCCTTCCTTCCATGGCTCAACCCTTTTTGGATACCTCCTTTTCTTTCTCCCCAAGTTATGGCTCCTTCTAACTTTGTTTTGAGTATTTCTAGCAGGTAATGGGCGCCTCCTTGAATTTCTCTCCAAGAGAATTTCTTCCCTTTCATAGTTTGGTTCTTTTGGGAAGTCTTGGGCCGCCCCCTTGATTTGTGGACCCCTAGTGGATTTCTCCTCAATTGGCGCATGAAAGAGGGGAGCTGCTATCTGTGGTGTGGGGACCAAAGCCTGCTGGATGGAGATGTGGCGCCCCTTGGACTCAGGCGTATGGCTGGGAGTGTGGCGCCCACTTGCTTGGCCTTGGGAGAAAATTTAACACCCCAGGTTGAAGCCCAAGTCCACTATTGAGTCAACATGACTCAACAAATAAAAATGCAGGTAATACAGACTCAAACTAAAATTGAGTTGATCAAGTCAACCCTTATTACAAGCCAAAAACCCTAATTCTTCGGGCAAGGTTAATCCGAGATCCAGATGGAGCTCTGAAGTCTTCTTCTGAGTCTGGTGCCCGCACCATCTCCACTTGAAGAAGAGAAGCCTACCTCTAAAACCTTATCATAGGGTTTAGTTTTCAGGGGTTTAAACCTTAAATCCCTGAACCTAGTTCTAACAGGGGCTCTAAGAACTTTAGTCTTCTTGGTTTTGGGTTCTTTCTTGGTTTTAATAGGTTTCGGTGGATCAGATGAAGGAATAGGAGCAGGAGTCTCAAGTGACTTCTTGGTAATCTGTTCAGGAGCATCTTCAGTGGAAATTGATTCCTTCTGTGGTTGCAATAGGATGCTTCTGACTTCTTCCTTGAAATCCTCCATTTCTTTCTCAATTTCCGCTGGTGGAGCTTTTGTTCATATCTCAATTCTTGCAAGCTGATGTCAATTGATCTCCTTATTTTCTTAATTGTAGAATTCATGTGATCTGTCAATGAGCTTGAAATTGTTTCCATCTTCTGAAATATTAACTTCTTAAGGACAGATGGAGTAATCATTGTGCCTTTAGTCCTTTCTTCAACAGCAGCTTCATCATCTTCAGAAGAGGTAGCAGCAAACTTGACTAGGCACCTTCTTTATCCAAATTCCTTCTTGTAGCTTGTAACCCATTCTTTTTAGTGAGTTGAAGGAATAAACAACAAAGTGATGTAAAGGCTTGCCTATTTCATTAGTTAAGTCAACCCCAGCTTCTTCAAACAATAGAGTGAAGACCATACAGTAAGGTAGACAAGATTTGATTTTTCTTGCTGCTACAGTCATCTGGATCATCATTATATAAGGAAGATTGATAGGCCTTTCTTCAATTAAGTGTCCCATAAAGATCATATCTTTCTCACAGACCCAATCAAAATGACCGGTCATGGGAAGGATTATCCTGTTGATCATACTATGCAAAAGCCTCATTTCCTTCGACAGTAAATTGGCTTGTACAGATTGGACTGTGCTCACGTCTTTTTTTTCCGAAATCAACTTTAGAATATGTTCCTTGTTTGATAGAAGGAGCTCAGTGGCGCCATCCATTGGCATTTGCAGTAAACGGCCCAATTTTTCTTCATCCACCATTACTACTTTCCCTTGACAGTAGATTATAAGTGAAATTCTTTGATAACAATGTTTTCATAAAAAATTTGTACCAATGAAGGATAGGTCAAGATGTCCAAAGAATAGAAGTGCTTGCAGCCTTGACTTTCTATCCAATTTTCAATTTTCATTCCCATTTCTTCTAGGAATGCAAAGTCGATCCTTCTTCCGCAAGTGACAGGCCAATTGATCATTGAGACACGCTGTCCGGGAGGAGGAGTTTCTTCTTCTCGTTGCACTGGAGCATATCTTTTCCTCTTTTCCCCTTTTTCCATTGCATCTTCATTGCAAGCGCTTGATTCACCAATCTGAACAACCTTCCTTGTAGATTTTCGAGAAGCCATTGCAGTGGGATTTAGGAAATTTAGGCTCTTGGGAATGATTTTTGGGGGGTTTGGTAAAGTTTCTGAGAGAAGTGGAGTGAGTTTGAAGTAAAGTGAGAAGAGTGAAGTACAGGAAAAGATAGTTCAGAACTTCCTAAATAGCTATTTCCCAACTTTCGAGTCAGCTTGCTCAGCCCTAAAAATATCCGAGTCGGCTCGACCAGAGCAAACTCAGAACAAACAGAACACCGAGTTGGCTAAGCAAAGACTTAGTCGGCTCGATCAGAGCAAGAGTATAAAACTCAAACATTCGAGCTGGCTCGACCAGAGCAAAATTGCTCAAGTCGACTCGAACAAAAACTTTCCTTATAAAATAAAATGATTTAGAAATTGAATTTGATACAATGAAAAATCAAGGAAAGTTCTTCAAAAATCATGAATAATTGCAGGAGGTTTTCTAGATAACTTTTCCTTAGTTTTTGAAGGAAATTAGGTTGACTATATATAGAAGGGATTACACAGCCCTAATTCTCCTCTAAGTAATTCAAATCTATCCTGATTCAGTGGCTTAGTGAATATGTCAGCTAATTATTTTTCTGTTGGGAAAAATTCTATTTCGATGTCACCATTCAAAACATGGTCTCTACTAAAATGATGTCTAATCTCTATGTGCTTAGTCCTAGAATGCTGAATAGGATTTTTGGTTAAATTTATAGCACTTGTGTTATCACACTTAATAAGAATTTTGCATTGTGAATCACCAAAATCTTCTAGTTATTGTTTAATCCATAACACTTATGCACAACAACTCCCTGTAGCAACATACTTTGCCTCAGCAGTAGATAGTGCTACCAAGATTTGTTTCTTATAGTGCCATGAGATTAAATTCAACCATTGAAATTGACAAGTACCACTAGTGCTTTTTCTATCAACTTTACAACCAGCATAATCAGCATCAGAAAATCTGATTAAATTTAAAGATGATTCTTTTGAAAACCAGAGATCTAGATTACTTGTACCTTTCAAATATTTTTGTATTCTTTTAATAGCAAGCATATGTGTTTCTTTAGGATTGCATTAAAATCTAGCATATACACATACACTATACAAAATATCTACTCTACTTGCAGTTAAATATAATAAGGATTCGATTATACCTCTATATAGCTTTTGGTTAATATTGGATCCACTTTCATCTTTATCCAATTTGCAAGATGGGCTCATGGGTGTATTCATTTGTTTACTCGTCTCCATACCAAACTTCTTGATTATTTCCTTGGTGTATTTGGCTTGGTTGATGAAGATCCCTTCCTTTGATTGTTTTACTTGAAGTCCGAGGAAGTAATTAAGTTCACCCATTAGGCTCATTTCAAATTCTCCCTGCATTAGCTTAGAAAATTTTTCACAAAAACTTTCATTAGTTGCACCAAAAATAATATCATCAACATAAATTTGTATAACTAATTTATCATTGTCTTTTTTCTTAATCAAAAGAGTTTTATCAACATTTCCTCTTGAAAAATTATTTTCAATTAAGAAAGTGCTAAGTCTATCGTACCAGGCTCTAGAGGCTTGTTTCAAACCATATAAAGCTTCATTAAGTTTAAACACATGGTTTGGAAAAGCATGATTTTCAAAACCCGGTGGTTGTTCTACAAAAACTTGTTCGGAAATAAAACCATTTAGAAATGCACTTTTGACATCCATTTGAAAAAGTTTAAAATTCATGTAGCAAGCAAATGCATGAAGTAATCTAATGGCTTCTAGTCTTGCTATGTGTGCATAAGTTTTATCAAAATCAATACCTTCTTCTTGACTATATCTCTTAGCCACTAATCTAGCTTTGTTCCTAATAACATTTTCTTGTTCATCTAGTTTATTTCTATAGACCGATTTGGTTCTTATGATTGGGTGGTCATTAGGTCTATCAACTAGTGTCCAAACCTTATTTCTTTCAAACTGGTTCAACTCTTCATGCATGGCTAACATCCAATTTGGATCATTTTCTGCTTCTTCTAAAGTATGAGGCTCTATTTGTGATACAAAGGCTAGGTAATCATGTGCAATCCTATGTGCAGACCTAGTCCTTATACCTTGTGAAGGATCACCAATAATTAATTCTTTAGGATGGGAAGTAGCGTATATCCATTCAGTTGGTAGCTCAGCATGATTCTTACTTACTGTTTCTTCTCCTTCTTCAATTGGTCTTTCTTGAATGCTCATATCTTCCATCTCCTTTTGAATAGTACCTGCATCATTGTCAATACACTCATCCTTTCTTGATGGTGAAGGGTTAGTTTCATCAAATATAACATGATTGACTCTTCAACAGTAAGAGTCAATTTATTAAAAACTCTATATGCTTTGCTATGTAAGGAATAACCAAGGAAAATTACTTCATCAGATTTAGCATCAAATTTTCCTAGATTATCCTTACCATTATTAAGCACAAAGCATTTGCAACCAAATACATGAAAATAATTAATATTGGATTTCTTTTCATTCCAAAGTTCATAGGGGGTTTTCTTCATAATAGGACGGACCAAAATGCGGTTTAAAATATAACAAGCAGTGTTCACCGCTTCTGTCCAAAAGTACCTTAGAAGATTACCTTCACATAATATCATTCAGGCCATTTCTTCTAAAGTCCTATTTTTTCTCTCTACAACACTATTTTGTTGTGGTGTTCTAGGAGCGGAGAAGTTGTGATCAATACAATTTTCAATACAATAATCATCAAAAAATTGATTTTCAAATTCAGTGCCATGATTACTTCTAATTGAAATTATTGAAAGATTTTTCTGATTTGAAACCTACTTGTAAAATTTTCTAAACATTTTGAAAGTTTCATGTTTATGAGCAATAAATAAAATCCATGTAAATCTAGAAAAATCATCCACAATCACAAGGGCATATTTTATACCTCCTAGGCTTGTGGTTCTAGTTGGTCCAAATAAGTTCATGTGAAGTAGTTCAAATGGTCTAGAAGTTAAAATCAGATTTTTTGATTTAAATCTCTCCCTAGTTTGTTTACCCATTTGGCATGCATCGTAAACATGATCAAAATCAACTTTAAACTTAGGCATGCCTCTAACAAGATTTTTGGAAATTAACATGGCAATAGTATGTATGCTAGCATGACCCAATCTTCTATGCCATAATAAGCAAGACTCCTTGGTCTCAGCATTCATTGCAACTAAACTGGAACTACTTGACATGGCAAGATCATTTAGATCTACCACATAAATATTTCCATGTCTATGTCCAATGAATTTACTCCTAGTATCAAGAGAGTTTGTTACTATACACATAGATGATTCAAAGATAACTTTGAAGCCTTTATCACATAATTGACTAATACTTAATAAATTATGCTTCAACTTATCTACTGCAATACATTTTCAATGAAAGTACAGGGGGTTATTTTGATCTTATCAATTTCGATTATTTTTCCTTTCCCATTGTCTCCAAAAGTAACCATAACTCCTTTCATTTCTAGGATGATGAATTGATCTTTGTCACTCGTCATATGTCTTGAACAGCCACTATCGAGATACCATCTTTTCTTCATTTTCTGGGCTGTAAGACATTCCTGCAAGAACATCAAGGAGTTCTTTTAAGTACCCAAGCTAACTTGGGTCCTTTCAAGTTAGTAAAGATGGTTCCTTTGGGAACCCAAACTTTTCTTGATGTATTATAGACATTTCTAATGATATTGCAATTGAAAGCTTTATGTCCTAATTCTTTGCAACCAAAATACCTAATTCTAGAATTTTGAAATGGTCTATTCTTAGAAATTCTAGATACATGAAGTGCAGAAATGATAGGTTCTGTATTTGAATTTTTTGAAACATATAATGCTAATTTTGAAATGGAAGTAGAACCTTTTATAATAAAAGTTTTATGAGAAGTAAACTTGGAAACAAAATCCTTTTGTTTCATAAATGTAGTAGCTAAAATGTAATTTGAATTTGAAGCATTGAAACCTATTCCAGCTTTATTATCAGAAATTCTTTGATCTTTAAGAATTAACTCAAGCTTGTTAGAAGATAGGGTTAATTTCTCAACAAGTGGATTGAGTTTTTCAACCTCCTTTTTCAACTCATTGTTTTCTTTCAACAAAACTTTATTTTTGTCATGAAATTCACTACTCTCAGTTTTCAAATCATTACATTTTTCAGAAAGGATATGAAGTTCTTTATGCAATAAAGAATTCTTTTCTGAAATTTCTTTTCTTTCTTCAAGTAAAGAGTCATTGATATGCTTTAATGATCTAATATTTACTCCTGCCTTTTAAATTCAGATAATAGATCATGGAATGCAGAATTTAACTCATCAAACATAAATTCAGTTTGTGTGTTGGGAGAATTTACCTCATCTTCAAGACCCATTAGACATAGATTTGCTATTTTCATGGTCTCTTCTTCTTTAGTTGAAGTGGAGTCTTCACTGTCACTCCACGTGGCAACCATCACTTTCTTTTTCTTCTTTCTGAAAAATTTCTTCAGTAGTGGATAGTCTGGATGAATGTGCCCTGGTTTCTTACATTCGTAGCAGGTGGGGACTTGCTCCTTATCTTTTTCTTTGTCCTTATCCTTTTCTTTTGAATGCTCTCCTCATTTATGGAATTTTTGTTATATCTACCTTTCTTCTTTCCCATAAACTTTCTAAATCTCCTCATGACCATTACAATGTCTTCATCTTCAAGATCATCTTCGGAGGAGAAGGAGTCATCTTCTGTCTCTTCATGATTCATTGATTCTAATACAGCCTTGAATGCAATTGTTTTCTTCTTTTTCTGATCATCATCCGTTCTATGCTGCATGGCCAATTCGTGGGTGATGAGAGATCCCATTAATTCATCCATGGATAAAGTATTCAAATCTTTGGCTTCCTAGATGGCTGTGACTTTAGGATCCCATTTGTTAGGAAGTGACCTTAATATCTTTTGTACCAAATCAACATTTGAGTATACCCTGCCAAGACTTTTTAAACCATTAATAATATCTGTAAATCTAGTGTACATGACAAAAATATTTTCATTTGGCTCCATTTTGAACAATTCATAATTGTGCACGAAAAGATTTATCTTTAAAGTTTTCACTTGTGAAGTTCCTTCTTGGGTTATCTCAAGTTTATCCCAAATTTTCTTTGCGAAGAGTAAGTGAAAATTTGATTAAACTCGCTTGAATCCAAAGCACAGTAAAGCAAGTTCATTGCTTTGTCATTCAATTTCCCTAATTTCATATCGTGTTCATCCTAGTCCTCTTTAGGCCTAGGGACATCCACACCATCAACTTTGATCACGGGGATACTTGGCCCTTTAAGAATGACCGTCCACAGTTGAAAATCAATAGCTTGAATATAGATTTTCATTCATGCTTTCCAATAAGAATAATTTATGCCTGTGAACAGTGGAGGTCTATTAGTTGACTGGCCTTTGGCCAGAGATGTACTCATGGGATGAGCCATCAATCTTTACTCTTGTAAAATCAGAGACACTGCTCTGATACCAGTTGTTGCCCAGGTGGCTACCCAATAGGAGGGTGAATTGGGAATTTAAAAAAAAAGTTAAGGCAAGTAATGTATAATTAAAAATACCTTTGAAAGTGTTAAGTGCTGTGACAAGATAATAAGTTGCAGAAGCTAAATGAGAGTAAAGAAGCACAATACAAACACACAAGATTTATAGTTGCTTGGAGCAATCCAGCTCCTACATCCACTACCCAAGATACCACTTGGGATTTCCACTATATTCACACCCGAATATAGTAGGATTGTTTTGCAGGATCACAATCCAAAATCTCTACACTTTGGTTTTACGGGATCACCAAAGAAAACCCAAATCCCTTTGATTTTAACAGGCTCAATAAAGAAGCCTAACTTGGTTTTACTAGGATCACAAAGAACCCAACACTTAGTTTTTATCAAGGCTCACCAAGAACCTATTTGGTTTTTCAACCGGGCTCACCAATAACCCAACAAATCAAAAATGAATTGAAATAAATACAACAAAAATGACAAACTCAATTTGCCGGATAGTTGCCAATGCAGCTTGATGGAAGTCCACTTGAATGTACTTGAATAAGCTTTAATTGCTTAGTGGCTTCTTCCCAAACTTCAAGCTTCGGATAGGAGTTGGTGAAGACTTGAAAGCAGACTTGAATGCTCTTGTGCTTTCTTCTTTAGTTGGTAGGTAGGATATTCAATGAAGCTCTCTTTTCTTTGAAGAACTTTCTTTCTTAATTTGCTTATAGGAAGTTCAAATCCTTCAAATATAAAGTCTTCTATCTCATTCCAAGGTAGTTCTAGCCATTGTAGACCATTGGGGAATGATTTGTGACCGTTGGAGCACCTTTTGGCATTCAAAAATAAATTCTGGAACTAGCCGTTGGATACCTGAAAGCGATGTTCGAGTCAGCTTGGATTCCTTCGAGTTGGCTTGGATCCTTCAAGTCGATGGGTCGAGTCGCCAAATCTTCAATGTAGTCGGCTCTTTGTCTCAGGGCATAAATCTTCACTCTAGACGAGTCTCTTGTTGCTCGGGTCGACTTGAACTTGTATCTTTGAAAAACTTGAACTCAAGGAGTTGGCACTTTTGATCTTGGGTCGGCTCTTCTTCTCAGGTTCTAAAATTGTCACTCTGGAAGAGTCGGCTCGATATAGTTTGGGTCGGCGCGCTTTCTTAGGTCTTCAAAATTAGGTCTAGCAGAGATGGCTCCTTCTGGTTCAGGTCGGCTCGTCTGGTTGTTCTTAGAAATCTTCAGAAACTGGACTCTAGAGGACTTGGCTCATACTGATTCCAGTCGACTAGGATTCACTGGAGTCGACTCGGTTACCTTCGAGTCAGCTCAGGATTGCTGTGTTCCAGAATCCTTGCTACGTGCCAGTAGGTAGAGTTGGCTCTTCAACGTGCTGGGTCGGCTCAAGTATTTTTTTCAGTATTATTACACTTAAACTCAAAGAAAAACTCCCACCAACTCTTTATATTTTCAAGCATACCAACTCAAAATAACTTTTATGGCATACTCACATAGAAGTAACCCTTTTTACATTACTGTTTCTTTGCTTTTTCATTGGATTCTTCTTTATAAAAATACATTATAACATAACTCAAACAAGAAAACGTAGGTGTAGGAGTTGAGGTTTGAACATTTAATCAATCCTACAAAAACTTGCAAAATACTTGAAGAGTTGTCAGAAATAAATGTACATGCTCCAATGTTTGGTTATCATCAAAATCAGTTATGGGGTCAACACTAATGATGCAAAACCATTCATTAAGATTCAAAACTTATCTCCTTGTGTTTTCCTTCAAATGTCAATCACATCGGCACCTCTACACGCCATAGGAAATTCCCATGGAATGGGATGTGAGGGTTTTGTAGCCCTTCTTTTCCTTGATCGGATGGCCATGGTGAAGCACCTAATCCAAGTACTTAAGAAGATACTAAGTCCTAACCATGCTCTGATACCTAACATGATGCGGGACCTATGCTAGGATGATGTAGGTGATTTTTCTTTGTGATTTTTAGGTTTTTTAAATGAGATTATGTATTCTTGAAGATAAGCAAAAGTAGATCTAGGGTTCTATAATAATAAGAACTTCAAACTAGCAAGTAAGCTCCTAAATAGGATAAGAAGAAGACCCCGGGATTGAGAAACCTCGCAGGACTTAGCTCTTGAATCAATACCAACTTAGGTGTTAGGGTGGCAAAACATAAAAGTTCTGAAGCGCCCGATGTTGAGTTCACTCGCTCTCACGGATGTGGCTTGGATGATCGAGCCTTCAACCCCGCAGATGTGTCGACTTTCTGTTTGAAGGTCTCGAAGGCAAGGGAGATTGACTCTGTATTCATGGCACCTGGAGGATCTACGAGAAATCAAGAGAAATGTTGGGAGTTAGCAAGAGACAAGAAATAATAAGGGAAGAAAAGTTGAAGATGGTGGTGAATGGGAGATCTTCTTGCTTGGCGCCAAGATGGATCATCCTGATGGACTCCGAACTCGAAGGTGGAGGATGGCTTGCACGAAAGAGAAGGTAACTTGAGACCTCACACCTTTTGATGCAGGAAGGCAAAGGCGCTCCCTCACGGAGATCGACGTTCTTAAAGAATGAAGGCAATAACTAGAAGAGTAGCACTCAAAATAATTTCTTTCATTCATCAAGATTATCCATACAAATGAGAGGTAAGGTCCTTTATTAGGTGCCTTAGGACCCTTTTCAAATTCAAAAAAAAATTACAAGTCTTCTCTTGATAAGGCACCAAAAATCTAAAACTCCTTCTCCTTGGCCAACCAAGGCTTTGCATGTGATTGGGCGTGGCTTGATTTGGGGCTTGGAAGAAGGATCTTGGCGCCCTTAGACTTGGAAGGCTGATCTCACATTTTGGGAAGAAGGCATGAATTGGGGCTTGTAGCAAGGCTTGTGTCTTCCCTCTTTCTTTGGTCGTCCACCCACCTTTGGTGAAAAACATGATATGGGGCTTGAAAGATGGAGGTTGTCTTGGCGCCGTTGGACTCTTGATCTTCCTTCCATAGCTCATCAAATATTTGGAAAGAAAGCTTGATACAAGGGCTTGAAGCAAGGACTTGTCTTCTCAAATCTTCAACACCGTTGTCCTTCCATTGGCTGCCCATGACTCTTTTAGTAAGAGGCTTGATAGGGAGAGGGTAGGGTGGAAAAAGATCAAGGGATGGCACCCACAAAAATCAGCATTCCCCTTACCTTGGTCGCCCACATGTCAAGGTGATGTGGCACCACATGGGATGGATGAGGTGGCACCCAAAGGTTGAAGTGACATCTTTCAAGGCTTGCAAGATGGCTTGGCCCATTAACTTCAAATAGACTCGGACTAGAATCAATACAGGACTCATAGACACAACTTGACCAAATTGGTCAAGGTATAAGACTAAATGATGGGGACATCAGCCTGCACGAATCTCGGAGTAGCACAAATTTCGGAGTAGCAAATTAATTTGAAAAATAAATTTAGGATTTTGTTGGTTAGGATTGAGATATGGATAGGCTTATCTTATCCTATCTTGTATTTAAATTTGAGTTATCCCTATCCTGTATTCAAATTCAAATGAGGGTTATGGAGCTTATAAATAACCCCTCATTCTTATTGTAAAAGGGGAGAAGAAATTGAATTTTTGGGATTTGGTTTGTCAGTTGGTTTGGCAGTTGTTGTTCAGGGCTATGGCCCATTATGTCTTCACCTACGGGTGTTGATGTTGTCTTTGTCCTTCGAGACATCGTAGGGGCGTGATGCCCTAGTTATCCCCCCATCTTCGTTTTCTTGCACGTTCTTTGAAATCCCCCTCATGGCTCCAGGAGTGACCTGGGTGGCAGGTGAAATATCCTAGGCTCCGCGTGTAGTGAGATGGGTGGTACGTGAGATAACCTAGACTACATGTAGTGAGGTGGGTGGTAGGTATAATGCCCTAGAGGTGTGAAGTCTCGCTGTGAGAGTGGGTTTCAGGGTTCGTGGTAGTCCATCCTCGTTATCCTCCATCCCTATTTTTTCCTTCATCACCACCATAAACAAATCAGAAAATAGAAAAAAAAAATAGGATACCCTAATCTTCGGTGACTTCTTAGCTCGCCGACGATCCTATCCCTATCCTGTGCCCCAGCACTAAAATACAAGCAATAGAAAGTAAATTAATCACTAAAAAATAGAATGCTCAGGCTTCAAGCCTTATTACATGACTCGATAAATTGGAACCCTATTCAGATATCCATCGAGGGTTGAGGAGCCTCTGTCAAATTCTGGTGCCTACACCAGTTCTCCCGGGGTGGGAGGAACTCGACCGTGTCAAGTAGAGAGTTGATTTGGCTTTGGTACTTGTCTAGAAGATTGAGGTCGAGGTGCTGCAAGTCCTTCCGGGTAATCCACGAGTCATCGGACTCCGATCAGCCTTACCATCGGACCAAGTAATGTTGATAACCTTTGTCTCGGGTGATGATAGCATGATCATTCAAGACACACTCAATCTGCTCTCCTCTCTCAGGTAAAAATGGAGGTGGACACTCTGGGTCGGGTTCACTCTCAAATGAAAGGTCAGGCCCAAATGGCTCGCTGGATATCTTGCTAGTTCCTTGTACTCGACTAAGTCCGTGATATTGAAAGTCAAGATAATGCCATAATTCGGGAGTAGCTCAAGCATGTAGGCATTAGGGCTAACTCTCCTTATCACTTTATAGGGGCTAGCTCCACGAGCATGAAGTTTCTTAATGGTTCCTGGTGTGAAACCGTTCAGGCCTAAGCCTAACCATTACAGAATCTCGTTGTCCAAACTCTTTGGTTCTCTTTCAGGAATCAGCCGAATTATTTTAAAATTTGTACTTAATGCAGAATTCTATCATGATACAAAATGCCGACTCAACTATGCATTCTTATCGAGAAAAAATTTATTAGACTCTCTAGAGCCTAAACCTAGCAGATTATTGACTCCTTGGTTTGACCCTGGTCTGGTATGCACAAGAAAAATTATTGAGGATCCGCAGCAAATGCCATACAGTATACTAGAAGTAGATGGCAAAAGGGGTGGTCTCTAAGGGTTCATGCAACTTGGTAATCTCTACGAAATGTAACCCTATGGCTCTAGAAACATAAGAAGACTTAGGGAAGGGTAGGAAATAGGAATCGGAGTCATGGGGCGATCTATGGTAAGCATGAAACAGACCTTGGTTAGTCAGGATGATTTTGAAATTTGGACATTGATCGATGGGTGCAAGTTCTAGGGTAGGCTGGGTGTTCCTCATGGGTGGTAATTGATCAGGTAACTCATCGGGAAGTACATCCTCAAATTCTTTCCGAGCTTCAACCATCTCTTGAGGATGTTCTCTTTGGGTCTGTTCATTAAGGGTTAGTTTCTGCATTGCTGTGGAAAAGGTTGGCAAACCCTCATGCTGATTTACTAAATGTGATCCTGGCTCGGTCATTTCTTCTTCAAATTCTGTAATGGGTTCAGTGTCATTTTCCTTTGATTCCTCAATGATTTCAACCTTGGGCCCATCTTCACCACAATCTTCTTCTAAACTTGACTCATAGATGTTTTCTTTGGATTCTTTAATGGGCCCAGGAGTTTCTTTCTCTAGATTTTCAATGGGTTCAATCTTTTCATACTTAAAGTCTTCAATGGGCTCAGGGGTTTTTTTATTCAAATTCTCAGAATGTTCAACCTTTTTTCCCTGAATTTCTTTGAGGGTCCTTTCTCAGTAATCTCTTCTTCTAACTCATTATCCTTGATCAGCTTAACTTCTGGCTTCTTTTCCTTTAGGCTACTCGATCCTCTTTTAACCTGATCCTTAAGCTGAATTGGATTGATTGTAAATTTCTTCCCATGGGGTTAAAGGTACAGGCATTGGTCCGACCATAAAGGGTGGCATCATGATCGTAAAGCCAAGGTCAACCTAAGATAATGCTACTGACGCCTATGGGAAGGACATCACACCAAATTGTCTATTCATATGATTGCAATTTGATCATGACTTGGCATCTAGCCTTGATGGGTATAGAAGTTGAACTTATCCATGAGACCTTATAGGGGTTGTGGTGAGGAACTGGGGTCAATCCTAGGGCTTCGACGGTACTTGAAGAGATGGCGTTGACACAGCTCCCACTATCAACTGTGATCTTGCACACCTTATACCCTAACTTGACAAAGGTTTATAGGATGTTAGTCCTATACCAATCTTCTTGAACTATGTTTTGGATAAGGATGCACCTAACTATTCCTAAAAGGTCTTCAGACTCAAGCTTGATGGATGGTCTACTACCCTTTTCTATGGTTCTGAATCTATCTTCAAACTCATCAAGCCTTTTGTTTATCCTAGCTAACTGTTCAGTGATGACCCTTAATTGATCCTCGTGGGTGTTCTCCATGGGTTCACTTGACTGGGAATGATGGGGGTGATAGGGGACTCCTAACCTAGTTGACATGCAACATGCAATGAATGGTGCTACGGGTTTGCTAGACCTAGGAGTTCAATTAAAATGAGTCCACGTAGAAGACACACATCATAATTAACTAGCCCTTTCACCGGCCAGGTAACAGATGGGAGTGTGGGAGGCCCCGTTACTTTCTCAAGGACCCAATTAAGGAACCATAACTCTGCTTATGTCATTTGATGCTAAACCTCTTGCCTTAAACACCGGCTTCCGGTACCAATTGACGTGTTGTATGCAACCAGCATTCCCAAAATGGTCAAACCCAACACATTGATGTCCCTAATCTATTAGGTTGCTACTAAATTTTAGGTTAGGTCTGGGTTCGAAATGCAATGGTGGTGGTTTTGGGCTAAGGAAAGGTAATACGACTTCCTTCCCTTATTATGATATTGATGCCCTTAAGTTATTTATGAGAATGATGGCGTACGCATGATCTAATGAAATATAACTAAGCTTTGTTTTTGACTTTTGATGTATGATAGCAGAAATAAGATGCTGGAAATTAAAAAATATGAACTTAAATGCAAAATTACACTATATGGAAAATGAAAATGGGATGAGATGCACTTGCTGAATTTTCAGAGCAGAATTTTCTCAGATGGTAATCAGCCCTGTAGAAATTTACAGACTGAAATAAAATTTGAAAAATACTTATAATTATGAAAAATCTATTAAAATAAAAATCATAAAAATCTGGTTTTTCTACAGGCAGAAGAAACAACAAAAAATATCAGACGATGTACTAAAATGAAAAAATGCAGAATTTTGAAGATGCTATATTCTAATGATGCAAAACTATTCTTTAAGATTCAAAACTTATCTCCTTGTGTTCCCTTTCAAAGGTCAATCACATCAGCACCCCTACACACCATAGAAAATTCCTGTGAAATGGGATATGAGGGTCTTGTAGCCCTTCTTTTCCTATGACCGGACGGCCATGGTGAAGTACCTAATCCAAGTACTTAAGAAGATGCTAAGTCCTAACCATGCTTTGATACCAAACATGATGCGGGACTAACTAGATGCTAGGATGATGCAGGTGATTTTTCTTTGTAATTTTTAGGTTTTTTAAATGAGGTTAAAGATTCCCGAAGATAAGCAAAAGTAGATCTAGGGTTTTATAATAATAAGAACTTCAAACTAGCAAGTAAGCCCTAAATGGGATAATAAGAGTACCCCGGGATTGAAAAATCCCTTAGGACTTAGCTCTCCGATCAATACCAACTTAAGAGTTAGGGTGACAAACCTTAAAAGTTCTAAAGCACTTGATGCCTAGTTCACTCGCTCTCGCAGATGCGGCATGGATGATCGAGCCTTCAACCTCGCGGATGCACCAGCTTCCCGTCTGAAGGTCTCGAAGGCAAGGGAGACCGACTCCGTATTCATGGCACCTGGAGGATCTATGAGCAATCAAGAGAAATGTTGGAAGTTAGCAAGAGACAAGGAACAATAAGGGAAGAAAAGTTGAAGATGGTGGTGAATGGGGGATCTTCTTGCTAGGCACCAAGATAGATCATCCTGATGGACTCTAAACTTGAAGGTGGAGGATAGCTTGCATGGAAGAGAGGGTAACTTGAGGCCTCACACAACTCAATGGTCGAAGGTGAAGGTGCTCCCTCATGTAGATCGATGTTCTTAAGGAAAGAAGGTAATAACCAGAAGAGTAGCACTCAAAATACTTTCTTTCATTCATCAAGATTAGCCATACAAATGAGGGGTAAGGTCCTTTATAATATAGGCACCTTAGGACCCTTTTCAAATTCAAAAGAAAATTACATGTCTTCCTTTGATAAGGCACCAAAAATTTGAAATCCCTTCTCCATGGCCAACCAAGGCTTTGCATGTGATTGGGAGTGGCTTGATTTGGGCTTGGAAGAAGGATCTTGGTGCCCTTGGACTTGGAAGGTTGATCTCACATTTGGGAAGAAGGCATGATATGGGGCTTGTAGCAAGGCTTGTGTCTTCCTCTTTCCTTGGTCGCCCACCCACCTTTGGTGAAAAACATGATATGGGGCTTCGAAGATGGAGGTTGTCTTGGCGCCCTTGGACTCTTGATCTTCCTTCCATAGCTGGTCAAATATTTTGGGAAGAAAGATTGATATGAGGGCTTGAAGCAAGGGACTGTTTCTTCTCTCAACCACCACACCATTGACCTCATTGGCCACTCTTTTACCAAGAGGATTGATAGGGGGAGGGAAGGGAGGAAAAGATCATGGGATGGCACTGACAAAAATCAGCATTCCCCCTTGCCTTGGTCGCCCTCATGTCAAGGTGATGTGGCGCCCACGGGATGAATGAGGTGGCGCCCAAGGGTTGTAGTGACATCTTTCAAGGCTTGCGAGATGGCTTGGCCCATTAACATCAAACAAACTCAGACTGGAATCAATACAGGTCTCATAGACATAATTGATCGAATTAGTCAAGGTACAAGACTAAAACACAAGCAATTGAGACTAAATTCATGACTAAAGAAAAATACAATGCTTAGGCTTGAATCCTTATTACATGACCCGATAAATTGAAACCCTATTCAGATATCGATAGAGGGTTGAGGAGCCTCTGTCAGATTCTGGTTCCACACCAAAGGAGGAGTCTATTTAGAGATTATGCCTTTGTCCTTAAGATGGTTTAGAAACTCACTAGATAAGTATTCTCCTCCATCAGAACGAAGAGTTTTAATACTATGTCCAATTTGTTTCTCAACCATACATTGATACTCTTTGAACTTATCAAAAGATTCAGACTTGTGTTTCATCAGATACACATGTCCAAACCTAGATAAGTCATCAAAAAAATAGATAAAATAAGAGTATCCTCTTCTAGCCTAAGTTGTCATAGGTCCACACACATCAATATGTACAAGACCTAATAATTCAATTACCCTATCTCCATGTCCAGTGAATGGAGACTTGGTTATTTTATCTATGAGATAAGATTCACAAGTTCCTGATAATTAAAAGTCATAAAGGTCAAAGTAATTATCTTTGACTAACTTGTTTATCCTTGACTCACTTATATGACTTAATCAGCAATGCCAAAAGAAATATGGCATTGACATTATCTCTCTTTCTTTTCTTGTTATCAACAAGTAATATTGTATCATTGAGTTCTAAAGCTAAAAAACCATTGATAAAATAATCATGTCCAAATATTTTATTAGAATGAAGAATAGAGCAACCATTGCTCTTTACACTTATTTCATATCCTTGTTGCAATAACAAGGGTACAGAAATAAGGTTTCTTAAAATATTTGGGACATAGTAACAATCTTCTAAGTTTAGTACATTACCTGAAGGTAATAATAGAAGATTGGTGCCCACAGCTTCAGCATTCATTGCTCACCACTTATGCCATATAGCTCAAAGTCACCTTTCTTCAAGCTTCTATTTCTGTGGAGTCCTTGTAATGACTTGCAGATATGAGACCCACATGCGGTATTCAATACACATGAATTAGAAATGGAAGCACTCAATGATAAATTTATTTGTATCATGTACAAACCCTTAGATGTTCTTCTGGAATCTTGCTTCACACTTGCAAGATATATTTTGCAATTTTTCTTCCAATGCCCCTGCTTGCCATAGTGGAAACAGGCTCCATCATTAACAGCATTCTTCGCTTTCTTCTTCTTTTGCATGCTTTTTTAGGGTTGAATTTCCTCTTCAAACCCTTCTTCAATGCCTTCTTCTCATCAACAAGAAGAAGATAAGTCTTATCTCCCTTAGAATGGCTCTCCGCTGTCTTATGCATGTTAAGCAGCATAGGCAAAAAAATATTCAGTTTGTTCATATGATAATTTATAACAAATTGAGAGAAGGAATCCAGAAGTGACTGTAGGATCAAGTCTGGGTTAAGTTCACCATCCATTACAAACCCTAATTGACCTAATGAGTGATTAGGTCAATCATTTTAAAACATGGGTTTGCACTTATGAACCCTCACACATGCATGCATGGAACAACTGCTTTGATATATACGGAGTAGCCATACTTTGCTTCCATAAAGCTCCTTAAGATTGAGCAATATGACTGGGTTCCATCTCTTTATTGCCTTTGAAGCTCATGCTATCGAGACAACATGATGCACTTGATAGTCAGGCTATCATTAGCCACTTTAGGAGTGGCCCTTTCCTCCTCAGATGCATCCTCTCGATTAGCTCAGGTTCGAATAATCTAATATAAAGCTTCTCCTGAGTTATTACTATCCTTAGGTTCTTCAACCAGTCCACATATGCAATGGCATCTACTCGTGTGTTAAGCCATCCTACATTGTATGCTCATCATTTGATCATCGATAACAGTTGTTCATATGCGCATTCTAGATGCAATTATAGTAGAGCCATGAATAGGTCATAGATCAATATATATATAAGGTCTAGAATTGCATCCTATTACTATGCTTAGTGAAAAAAATAATTAGAAGTATTCATGTAGTAAGATCAATAAGTGATAAAAATGAGTATAATAAATAATAATTAAGTACATTATAAATATACAGAATACTTAAGAACAATCAAGATGATGATCATCAAGATGAATTCTAATATGACTTTATATCTGATTATGTCTCCCACTATTTATTCGAATACCATAACCCTCACCTATGGTAAGCAAGAACCTTACCAGGTTTTTTTAGTGGGATTGAGATCCCAATTCCTCATGAGAGCCTTGTGTTACACAACAAACACTCATGAGTTCAAAGGTAGGAATTCTTTTTCAATTGCAACCCATGCAATTCTCAACAAATGAACTGCCTCTAAGATACTTATAATCTTGGTTATACAACAAACTATAATGTCTTAGTTTAGTCAGACCCTTCATTTCCATATAGACATGTTCGAATAATATTGCCCTTGTGTTACACAACAAAGCAATACTACCAAACATACTATAAAGCAAAAACTGTACTAGGATAATTCATATTTAACACTAGGGTAGGCCTTGTGTGACACAACAAACCTACTATAGTTGTAATATGAACTATAGCTATCATGAAGGAAGGCAAACTATAGTGTGTTAATTCAATGGCTTATTCAATTTAAGGTTTCATATATAGCCAAATTGGCTATGTAAGTCAGATCCAGCCGTAGCTCATTACTTTCATGGGTCGTGATATATACTTTCATATACCTGCTCAGGAGGCGTGATTTCCTTCCACCAGAAAATAATGAAATTCTTTTTTTGATTTTTTATGCAATTAAATAGAAATTAAATATAGGATTAACAGTAAATTAATTAATAAATTTTTTGTATTTTTTTATGTAGGTTTTATGTAGTTTAATTTCAGCCTAAAACTAGATATGCAGAAATTTTAGCAGCGAGCAATTAAACTCTAGTTTAACTTGTTCTGATACCAAAATAGATGTAGGATAGGATGATGCAAAAACTACTTTACTGATATTTAAACTAATTTTCAGAGATTAAACATCAATTATATTTTTTGATTATCAGATTAAAGACTCAAAGCATCCAATAAAGTTGATGCGGGATAAAATATGCGAAACTAAACTTATGATTAGTTGATTAAATATCTAAGAATAACAGAGATTAATTTTTTGTTTTATTAAAAAATTTAGACTCAAAGAACTCAATGAAATTAAACTAGTGAACTAGTTACGCTACCCGCAATATGAATCAATCAAAATAAACTAGAAAATAGGATTTGGTGATTAAGAAACCACCATAAACTAGGGTTCCTCCTTTCAACGAGTCAGATCTAAAGAGAAAGGAAAAGGTTTCAGAGTTACCAATGATGATTTGCAGCACTCTTGAAGTGGATCTGATTTGGCTCTCTAGGATTTCGTGAAAGGACTTCAAGATTGTCATTCCTCAGGCTCCTATTTGCAACGAAGTTGGTTCCAAAGCAAGGATCACCGTCACTTCAGATCTTGATCACCTGCAATCAGTCATAACACTCAAGTAAGAAGGTGTGGAAGGAAGAAGGATTTGAAGGAAGAGAAAAGGAGAATGAAGTTTGAAGGTGGTGGCTAGGGTTTCTATTTGATGGTTGGTTAACTAGGGCCTCACACCCCACGATGCTTCGAAGACCAAAGGAATTTAGGGCCTCACACCCCGCGATGCTTCGAAGACCAAAGGAATTTAGGGCCTCACACCCCGTGATACTCTGAAGAACAAAGGAATTTAGGGCCTCACACCCCGCAATGCTCGAAAGAACAAAGGAATGATAGAGAATATCTTCTTTATTCATGAATAAGAATTAATTAATACAAGAGGTTCGATGGTAGTATTTATAGACCATAAACAAGAATCGTAAGGGTTACAAAGTGTTGAGTTCATGTTGGAAGGGCAAGAAACTCCATGAACTAGCTTCCCTTGGATAGTAAACTTTTGAATTACTTCTTTCATATGGTGATATGCTTTGAGTGAGTATCTCTTGGATACTTGGGAGAAGAATGCGGATGCACCATGGGAGAAAATAACTGTGGACATAAGAAGAGGCGATAATGTGATGGTGTCCTTCTTTCTTGTCCTCTTAAATTTAAATGTGAGTGGGCGACAATTTATAAGAAGTTGGGGACATCCCTTCTTTCTTGATTGGCATCAATTCCTTGCCTAGAGTCCATCTTGAACTTCTTGCATTTAAATTCGAAAAGTTGATGAAGAGGTTTTCCATGTAAACTCACTTGCTTTTAAATCTTGGACACTTTGGATATGGGTGACCAAGAGAAGATGAGGCACTATTCATGTGGGGGCGATAAAGGGTGAATAAGATGAAGACTCCTTCCTTCTTACTTCTCTTAAAATTGGAGATGGATTTCAAATTGGCGATAAATGAGAATTTAATTCATGGGCGCCCCCATTTTGGATAAACTTGAATGTTCTGAATGTTTGGATGTCTGGATTTTTTTTGAACATGAGACTTGGACTTTTGCTGGGCATCCATGTGGAACTCTTGTGGACCGACCAAGATGACATGGCATGTGATGATGTCCAAGATGATGTGGCAGGTGATGTGGCCTGTGGCATGTGACATAGGCATCCAAGATTTGAGGATGTGGCACCAAGAATGGGTGGCACATGACTTGAATTGTGTTAGCACATGGTGTTACATGGCGTCTTGATTGGGCCCCCTCTTGTATTACATGACTCAATAAAATTACTAATTATAAGACTCAATCAACTAATTAAAAGGGCTAATTCTAAACCTAACTTAATCAATTTGATCAAAAGGCATAATCTCAGAAGCCAAAAATTTAAATATTGACTCAACTTGATAAATAGGGTTTGTATATATATACAAGTTTCATTTGGGTTTAGAATTTTTTATAGACTCAATTTTGAGTGCAGGAAGTTTTTTTTCACAGACTCAGTTTTGGGATTTAGGGCTAAAACCAACTGGACTAAAATAACATAATTTAAATTACACTATTTACAAGTGATTGGGGCTTGGGGCTTTTGGCTTTTATTCATAGGTGATCCCAGGGATGTGGAATTGACCTGTCGATTCCTTCTGGCCCTAGTGTTCGCACCAAACCCCTTCCTTGTTTCATGCAAATTGCCCCAAGCAAAGGAAGAAAGCATGTAGGAGCCCCTGATTTTCTTCTCTCCTTTTTTCCATGTATAACCAACTACGAAGGAAATTTTATTGTGCCCTCTCTTTTCTCTCTTATTCCATGTTTACAATTTAACTTTGAAAGCAAGTCTAAGAGGTCAAGGTGAATTATAAATACCACTCCTCCCTTTTGTAAAATCATGATAGAATTGAATGAATGAAAAAGAGTCTTCTTCTTCTAATTTTCTTGTGCTTTTGAGCATTGACACTCCATGAGGAAGAGGGTGAGGGCCTAACACCAGTTCCAAGTATCCAAACCCTAGCCCTAGCCACCATCCTCAAGAAACCAAGCATCTTCATCCTCACCAGGCTGCCAACAATCTCTCCAAGATGCCAAGCCCCTCTCCACGCGAAGCATCCTCAGCCCCTTCTCCTACCTACTCTCTACTTCCAACTTCCAACTTTCTAATTCCTATTTTTTACTTTTTTGAGTCCCTAATCCTTGGTGTCTGCAGGATCCCTCAAGTGCTATGATCCTTGGAAGAAGTCCTCCTTGGCTCCAAAACCATCTGAAGAAAAGTCGGAGCATCCATGGGTAATCAGCTTCTCTTCCTCGTGCCAATCTCGAGAGCTATGTGATCCAATCTTCAAGAAGAAAACAATCATTGCCAGGTATGCAAACCCACCCTTCTCACCAGTTTGTTTTATTGAAGAAGAGCATATCCTAAGTAGTGGTTTCACAACCCTAGGATCCTATTTTCTTTATTACTTAGTTGATTTATATTCTGTGGGTAGATACTTGAATCTTTGCATAATCCACCTTAGTTTACTCTTGCTCTTAACAGGAAGAAATAAAAACCCTCATAAAAATTGAAATGATTGATCTCTAGATCTGTAGTTTTCTTATGTTTATCCTTTGCATGATTGCATACCGCATTAGTTTGGTATCAGAGCAAGTTAGGACATGTTCATGCATAGTTCTCAAAAACTAAAAAAAATCTACATGCTGAAATTTTTGCATAGTAGTGGTAAACCCTGAAACTATTTTTCATTAAAATCATTAGATTATCATCAATCTTTGCATCCATCAGTCACATAATTAATCTTCATTAAATATGTAATTTTCTTTTAATTTTCAGATCTGCAAAATATAAAAAAATATCTGCATATCTTACTTTTGGGTTCATGTGTGTGCATGCATAATTGAACTCACTTAAGGGAAATCTATCAATTTCAGATAGGGGATGGATTTCATCACCTTCCTTTGGCCCAAAACAACCACCCTCATCTCGACCCCAAGCCTAATTAAAATTAAGTAGAAACCTAAAGCAGCTAGGGACACCAACAGGTCAAATTTAAAGTATTGTGATTAAAACTAGTGCACCTAATCCTTTAGTAATATCTTAAAATTAGTGTCTAGGAAAGAGGTTCGATGGCAAACACTTTAAGCAGATTTGTGGTTTTTATTTAGGACCCTGCATGGTGTGGACACCAGGGCCAAAAAGAAACAACAGGTCAATCCCACATCCCTGTGGATCACCTGTGACTAAGCCCTAAATTGCAAATTCAGTTGAGTCCTGTACAAGTCTAAGCCTATGAATAAACCCTTGAACCCAATTGAAACCTGTGCATATATATCAGCCTATTCAATTTTTATTTTTTATTTTGCTTTGTGATTGGGGGTTAGTTATGTCTTCGATCAAAATCGGTCGAATTTGATCAAGTGGATTTGAAATTAGTTCAATTGAGTCCCTTAATTAGTTTTTAGTTTCAATTGAGTCCTGTAATTAGTTAGGGGATCAAGTCCAATTCAAGATTGCAAGCCCAATTCAAGATTGCAAGGCAAGAGGAGACCTAATTCATGGTGCCATATCAATTTAGTTAGCACCACATGCCACATCATCATCTTGGATGCCCCATGCCATGTCACCCACCATGTCACCATGCCATGTCCTTGCCATGTCATCATGCTATGCCACCTCACCATCCCACATGGCATCATCTTGGTCAGCCACAAGAAGATTTAATTTTATCACCCATCCAAGAGAAGTCAGCCAAGGAGGGAGGGCGCCACGTCTCTTCTCATCGCCCATCATAAAGTAATTCCATTCAAGGGGACGCCTATCAAGAAGAGTTTAAAAATCACAAAGAGATGGGAGTCCACCTCTATCCTCTCTCTTATCTACCTTTTAAATTTGAAAATCAAGAAGGAGTCCAAAGGAACAATGCCAAGAAAGAAGATATTTACTGCCCCACTTCTTATTTGTGATTTATTTTGGCGTACACTTCAAATCCAAGAGGAGTGCCTCATTTTATTTCTTGTCACCCAAAAGAATGGAGCCAATCCAATGATGTCACCTAACTTGGAAGAAGTCCAAGAAAAGTTCAAGATCAATAGTTCATGATGCCAAAAGAGGATCAAGAAGTCTTTGATGCCCAAAGGAAGCTAATTTTATGGAGTTTCACTCCTTTTCACCAAGAACTCAAGAGGATGAAGCCTTTAATCTTCTAGCTTGTAATTCATAAGGGTCTATAAAAACCCCTCAATGCCTCCCTTTGTAATCAAGTTTTTTATGAAATAAAGTGAGAGTTTACTCTTCAAATCTTTTACCGTGAGGGCATCAAACTCCATGAGGGAGGGGGCGTGAGGTCCTAGGGCACGAGGCCCATCTATCCAACTATCCAACTTCCAGCCATCCAAGAAACCCTAATCCGCCTCCTTCATTCTCTTACTTTCTTTCTTCCCATCATTCCTTCCTTCGCTGCCTTCTAACTTGTTTCTTGTGAGTGATTTCAGATGATCAAGATCTGAAGTAAAGATGTTCTTGCCTTGGAACCAATCGAGTTGAAGATCGGAGTCCGAAGATCGATAATCCTGAAGTTCTGCCGTAAATCCTAGAGTGCTGAATCTGATCCACATCAACAGCGCTGCAAATCTTTGTTTGTAAATAAAACCTCTCCTCAACTCTTTAGCTCTGATTCATTGAAAGTAAGAACCTTAGTTTAGGTGATTTCTTAAGCACCAAGTCCTGTTTCTTAGTTAGTTTTTTTGATTTGCTTTGCATGTAGCATAACTAGTTGACTAGTTAAATTCATCTGAGTACTTTGAGTCTTATTTCTGAAAATTATAAAAAAAATAATCTCTGATAATTACAGATAATCAATCTTAGAATTATTAGTTTTATTTTTCAACTTTTGTCCCACATCACTACGAGTGCATGGGGAGCCTCCCACAACCCCACCTCTTACCTGGCCAGTGGAAAGGATAATTGTTGAGTTGTTGTAATTTGAGTTGGCTCATTCTACTTGAGATTCTAGGTCTAGAAAACCTAGAACGAATATGTTTGTTGCATGACCACCAGGTCAGGAGCCCATTACCATTAGCCGCAAACCCAGTCTGGTTTAAATATGGAGCTCAATCTTGAAACCCAATTGAGGGCCATTACTGAACAGCTTGCCCAACTGAACCATAGGTTTACCAAAATGGAGACACATGTAGGAACCCTAAAAAAAGCCCATAAGACCCGTACTGAGTGGTGGGGACACCAGAATCAGACAAAGATCATTGGAGCCCATTTGGTTTATTGATTAGGGTTTTAATTTTAGAACCTTAGTCATGTGTCAAAGTTTTGAAAGTTTTGTAATCAATTAAGATTGAGTACTGTAATAAGTTAAGGTTAGTTGATTTGTTTCAACCCTCAACCCTAGTTAGTATATTGAGTCCTGTACTTCATCCATGAGTCCAGTATGAGTTTAAGTTTTGTACAAGAGAAGAGGTTACCCTATTTTGGAGTTCTACTAGGACACATCTAGAAGTCAGAAGCCACTACATCAGCTTGTTGGATTTAATATGACACCCCAAGATCCAAAATGCTTTCCAGAAACCCTGATTCATTCCAATACCCTCCAGATGCCCAGATTCCCTTCCATATTCTAGAGAATATTCCAAGGACTTACCTGTACCCCAGCCCAAGTGAATGCAAGGCCCAGGTCCATGAAGAACCAAGATTTTAGGTATATTTGAGCCCAGAACCAAGATACCTGGAATATTCCTGCTCCAGGCCTCCAGGCCCAAAGCCCATGCGACCAACCCATCCTTGGATGCCCCAATTGTTTCCCAAGAGCCCAAGTCAAAGACAAGATGCGTCCAAGCCCAAGGAAAGGAGATTTGACCAAGTCAAAGGGAGAAGGAAATCCATATCAAACAAGGAGAACCTATTTCTACTCAACTTGTGAACCTATTCCTACTCCACTTGTAATACTTCTCCCTATCTAGCTGTATTCCTATTCTAACAAAGAAAGGGCATGGGAAATCTATAAATACCCCCCCCCCCCCCTTGTACTAACTTTTCTCATATAAATTAAATCTTTGCTGAAATTTTGGTTTAAGAACTTGTGTTCTGGGTATGGTGGAAGGTGTACCAAGGATGTGAGTGGACCAACAAGGAATTGATCAATCCTGGTAAGAGGATATGTTATCCCATGTAATCCTTCTACAGATGAAACACTGGAGTGTTTTATTTCAAGGGGTCACCTTCTCATCTTACTCCATGCCTCTTGGATATGTTTGACCAATCAAGGCCTTTTTGAAAGGGCGTGAAAAAGGATGGAAGCAAAAGCGCGTATGAAGAGACGCGTCTCTTCATGTGGTGCGTGCCGTGAAGTAGAGTCCTGCTTTCAGGACTCTTCATGTTCTCCGGTGTTGGAGATTGAAGAGGCACCTCTTGGCTTCCCAGGGACTGGTACTTTCCATGTGGCAAGTCATAGATTGTCCAGGAAAATGGATGGATGCTAATATATCTTTTGGTGCATGAGGAGACATATTGGATATGATTTTTCAATCTTGAAAAATCATATCTAATAACTTGTTGGAGGATACATCACACGCCCCTCTTAAAACTATAAATAGGGATGGTGATATGAGTTTCGGTTCTTCCTTTTCCCCAAAAAGATATTCTGAGTGTTCTTCCACTTCTCTCTCCCTCCTTCTTACTTTAGGACATGACTTGTCTTGTTAAGACAAGGTCTTTTCTACTAGGACAAGGCTTTGTTTTAGGACATAAGCCTAAGGAATCCTAGAAGAGGGTTGTCCTAAAACCAAGAGTGATTTAGGACTGTGTCCAGAGAGCCCTATAGTAGGACAGGGAGTACTACAGTGGTCAAAATTCGAAAGGCTGACAAAAAAGTTATGTTGAAGCAAGCAACCCTGATAGGGATTCTTCCTTGGTACCATTCTCGTGTGGATCACCGTTGGAGGGCTTGCACTTGTGAGCCTCGAGGAAAGGATTGGATTTTAGTGATCCAGGTATGTATTCTGACTTCATTTATGTTTCGTTGATTGGTATTGCATAAGGGGTTCCTGGGAATTAGGGTTTTCTAGCCATATTAGGGTTTCATGCTTAGAATTTTGTTTTGAAATTCACTTCCGCATGCTGCATGATTCCCAACAACCTGGGAGAATTCCCATCAGTGGTATCAGAGCCATCCTTGTGGCATACCAGTTATGAACCATTTCTGGAGTTTTATGAAATTCCACTATCGAGCTGACCCGAACCCTATCGAGCCAACCCGAACCTTATCGAGCTGACCCGAACCATGTCGAGTCGACCCGACTAAACTCATATGTATGATTTCTGGTTTCTTTATGAAATGACATGATAATGCAATTGTATGAAATTTGCATATTTGGGTAATATGTTTAATTTCATGTTTTTATGAAATGCATGATATTATGTCAACTATGAAATTATGCATGTTGATTGTACCTAATAACTGCCTTGGATTAGGTTAGTCACTATGGCCATCCGGTCATAGGAGACAAGTAGGGTTTAAAGGCCCTCTCCTCCCATTCAATGGGTCTCTTATGATGTGTAGGGGTGCCGCTATGGCCATATCCTATAAAAAAGTGAGGTGAAAGGTTTTTTTATGTATCTATCATGTCTTGATTTGCATATTGGTTATAATATGCTTGTTTAACATAACATGTTATGTTATGATGTTATGTTATGATGTTATGCTATGATTGTTTGTTACTTGTTTATATATGTTATAAGCATAGTAAGCATGATAATATAGAATATATTTTTGAGACCATCAAAGCCCTCAAAAAAATCTTATTTAGTCATAGAAAAAAACTTAGTCATGATGCAAAATCGATTGGGTTTGATCAGCCAATTGGTATTTAGGCAACTGGTTCTAGGAAGGTAAAGGGAATGAGGTTTTTAATTGGTTATGTTGACTGACCTGGCCAAACTAATTGGTGTCTAAGGAAAATAATGGGGGGACCCCCTACCCCTTCCACTAACTTGGCCAATTTGGTCATATCTAAATCTTAATTTCGGTAATGCTAATTGGTTAAGTGTACTATATTTGCCTTCCTTCATGCTAAGCCAAATTTATGTCAAGACTATAGTAGGTTTGTTATGCATACACAAGGCCTACTCTAGGGTTTGATATAAGATTTGTCTTGGTGCACTTAGTGCTTTATGGCATGGTTGGAAATGTAGCTTTGTTGTGCATACACAAGGATAACATTATTCAATCATGGTTATATGGAAATGAAAGGTCTGACTAAACTAAGACATTATGGTTTGTTGTATATACACAAGGTCATAAGTGTTTTAAAGGCAAAGATAATTGTTGAGAATTGCACGGGTTGCAATTGGAAAGGTTGTCCTTCCTTTGAACTCATGTGTGTTTGTTCTGCATACACAAGGCACTCATGAGGAATAAGGATCTCAACCTCACTAAGGAAACCAGGAAAGGTTTCTCGCTTACCATAGTTGAGGGTTATGGTATTTGAAGAAAATAGTGGGAGACATAATTAGATAGAAAGTCCTTATCTAGTTATGGATGTCATCTTGAGTGGTCTGCTGATATTGTTCTTTAATTTGATATAGGATATTTATTTTTATGGCTCCAAATTTATCATTGCATGGCATCTTGGATGCTAATAAGTTAACCGGTTTAAACTATGTGGACTATTTGAGGAAGAAGGTTGATGGAGCCTGTTTCTATTACAGCATTTTTGTGCATTGGAAGAAGGATTGCAAGACTTGTCTTGCAAATGTGAAGCTAGATGCAAATGGTGCATCTAGGGATTTGTACATGATACAAACAAATTTATCATTGAGCGAATATATTTCTAATTCATGGGTATTGGATACCGCATATGGGTCATATATTTGTAAATTTTTACAAGGACTCCATAGAATTAGAAATTTGAAGAAAGGTGACTTCAAAGTATATGAGGCAAGTGGAGAACCCATATATGCTGAAGCTGTGGGCACCTATCTTCTATTTTTATTTTCGGGTAATATCATAAGGTTGGAAGAATGCTACTATGTGCCAAATATTGTAAGAAACATTATTTCTATACCTTGTTGTTACAACAAGGATATGAAATAAGTGTAACGAGCAGTGGATGCTCTATTCTTCATAATAATATAATATTTGGGCTTGGTTGCTTTATGAATGGTCTTCTAACTTTAGTACTCAATGATAAAATACTTTTTGTAGATGACAAGAAGAGAAAAGGAGATAATATCAATGTCACATATCTCTGGCATTGCTAGTTAGGTCATATCAGTGAGTTAAGGAAAACAAGTTAGTCAAAAAGGATTACTTTGACCATGATGATTTTCGATCATTAGGAACTTGTGAGTCTTGCCTCGAAGGAAAAATGACCAAGTCTCCATTCACTGGATATAGAGAAAGGGCAACTGAATTGTTAGGTCTTGTACATACTGATGTGTGTGGACCTATGTCAACTCAGGCTAGAGGAGGATATTCTTATTTCATCATTTTATTGATGATTTATTAAGGTTCGGTCATGTGTATCTTATGAAATACATGTTCGAAGCCTTTGATAAGTTTAAAGAATATCAGAGTATGGTTGAAAGACAAAATGGACTTAGTATTAAAGCTCTTCGGTCTGATCGAGGAGGGAAATACTTGTCTAGTGAGTTTTTGAACCATCTCAAGGACAAAGGCATTATTCTGAATGGACCACTCCTTATAAACCCAGCTAAATGGAGTGGCAGAAAGAACGAAGAAATCACACCTTGTTGGACATGGTGAAGTCCATGATGAGCTTCATAGATCTTCCCATTTCCTTCTGGGGACATGCCTTTGGAGACTGCTGCTTACATATTAAACAGGGTTCCATATAAGTCAGTAAGTAGCATTCCATTTGAGTTATGGAATGGTAAAAGACCAAGTCTTAAGTACTAAAGATTTGGGGTTGCCATGCTTATGCCAAGAATAACTTTGGACATAAGTTAAGTGCTAGGGCTGACAAGTGTAGGTTTGTTGGTACCCAAAAGAAGGTAAGGGATACCTTTTTTAATGCTACTAAGCAAAAGATAATTGTCAATAGGCTTGCTACATTCTGGAACAAGAGTTTGATACAGAACAAAGAGATGATATGATGCAGAAGTAAATTAAGACTAATTCTTTTTTTTTATATATATTTATATTTTTAGAAGTCGGCTTTGACTTAAATGAAAGTTAAACTGAATTGAAAGAAACTATATAATAATTGAAAGCACAATTCAAAGAAACGAGATTATCAGAGTAGTTCAGAAGTAAAGGATCGCTAGAGGTTGAGAAACTCCCAGACCTAGGGTTTTGCTCTGAACTTTCAACAGGACAGAATAAAGAGAAGGGAAGGGTTATACCAGGCAGTGATCTTCACAGAGTTTGGTGGAAGGACTCTCTCGAGCAAATTGTTGGATCCTTGGATTCGGATATCTTCGCAATGGATCCTCCAATACTGGTCTTTGGTAGAGTTGGCTTCTCCTGAACTCAGGATCTGGGAAAGAAGAAGAACAAGTTAAGGAACCAAAAACTCAAAGAAAAGATTTCCAAGATAAGAAGAACTTGAAATATTAATGTTGCTGAAATCCTGATTCTCCTGCATGCTGATTTGACTTCCTCTGGGATTTGCTCTGTATTCGAAGTAGCCGATCTGGACTTGATGCTAGTGGTCGGCCTCTACTTGGAAGAGAGGGGCCGTGAGATGATGAGGTAGATTAGGGTTTGGATGATTGGTGGAATGAAGAAGATGATGGGCGGCTATAGGGTTTGGAATTGAAGTAGCTAACCTAGGGTTTTGGTAGGGTTTGGAGATCTCACACCTCTCAAGGTTCCTGTGGAACCCAAAATCACTCCATCACGGAGCTCAACACTTGAATACAAGTGCGGAAGATAGAAACACAAAGTTGCTCACAAAGAAATTGATTTCATTCATCATTGTTTTTAAAACTTACAAGAGGGGTCTATTTTATAGGCCTTTACAAGAAATCATGTTTTTACATCTTCCCATGTGGGACTAATAGGATGGATCCTAAAATTAGGCATGTAGAATCAAATCCTCCTCATAATGGCCGGCCAAAAGCTTCCTTAAGTGTTGATTGGTGGCTCCAAATGGCAAGAAGATGGCGCCTCCTAGCCTTGCTCTTCAAGACAAGTATTTTCCTTCCATGCTTGGTTTTATTTGGAAGTATTTGGGCGCCTCCTAGTCTTGCTCCCCAAGTGTTGCTCCTTTCTTTTCATAGCTTGGCTCTTATGGAATTGTTTTTGGGCATCCCCTTGGATTGAGGATCATAGATTGATCTCTCCTTAAGTGGCGCATGAAAGAAGGGACCAGCTTTCTTGTGGTATGGGGACCAAGGCACACTGGGCAAGGGATGTGGCACCTCATGGGCTCTGGCGTGTGGCTGGGAGTGTGGTGCCCACTTGCTTGGCCTAGACATGGCTGGAAAAAATTGGCACCAACCTGGAGAAGACCTAGACCGCTACTA
Source organism: Areca catechu (assembly GCA_021397845.1). Classification (NCBI taxonomy): domain Eukaryota; kingdom Viridiplantae; phylum Streptophyta; class Magnoliopsida; order Arecales; family Arecaceae; genus Areca; species Areca catechu. The sequence goes on along the minus strand of CM038040.1, from coordinate 124,108,068 downwards.
GGACTTGGACTGAGTCAACATGACTCAACAAAAATTGAAATGGCAAAGTTACAGACTTAAAATGGATTGATCAGGTCAATCTGTATTACAAACTCTAATTTTCTCGGGCAACAATCAGAGATCCAGATGGAACCCAGAAGTCTTCTTCTGATTCTGGTGCCCGCACAATTCTCCCGGGGTGGGAGAACTCGACCCTGTCAAGTATGGATCAAGCTGGCTTTGGTATCTCTGCAAGAGGTCTGGGTCCAATTCTTGTAATTCTTCTCGGGAGATCCAGAGTCATCAGAATCTGGCCTTCCTTGCCAGCGGACCAGGTAACTTTGGCATCCTCGATTATGAGTAGAGATAATATGATCATCCAGGATCTTTTCAATATGCTCTTTCCTCACAGGCCATTTGTTGGTGGACACACAGGGTTGGGTTCACTCTCAAGAGCAGGATTAAGCTCAAAAGGCTTACTGGGAGTCACAGCTGGTTCTCTATACTTTACTAGGTCTGTAATGTTGAAAGTGGAGCTAATGCCTAGTTCTGAAGGCAACTCGAGCACATAGGCATTGGACCCTACTCTCTTCACCACTCTAAATGGTCCAGCTCCTCTAGCATGTAACTTTCTAACGGTTCCAGGAGGAAACCGTTCAGGACTTAACCTAATCATTACATAGTCTCCCTCAACAAAAGTTTTGACTCGCCTTTGAGAATCAGCCAACTTCTTATAAGTTTCATTACTTAAATTTATTTTGGCATGAATTTCTTTATGCAAGTCTTATATGCTGTGCAAAAACTTCAGCAGACTCGGAGACTCGTGTGTGGACTGGTAAAGGAGCTAGGTCAAGAGGTGTGTGATGTTTGTAACCATGCACAATTTCAAATGGACTCTTACCTGTAGACCTATTGACCGAGTCATTGTATGCAAATTCAGCCCTAGGTAAGTACAAATCCCAATTCCTAGTGTTTTCACCAACAAGACATCTTAACAGATTGCCTAAGCTACGGTTCTCTACTTCGGTTTGGCCATCAGTTTGGGGATGATAGGTAGTTGAAAACTTAAGTTTTGTCCCTAACTTATGACAAAGGGTTTTCCAAAATAGCTGGTGAACCGGACATCCTTATCTGAAACAATTGTCTTAGGTAGGCCATGGAGTCGAACTATCTCATTAAAGAACAGGGTGGCTACCTTAGATGCATCAAAATTCTGGGAACAATACAAGAAATGGGCCATCTAGAAAAATGGTCGACTACGACACAGATAGAGTCATGCCTCCTCTGGGTCTTAGGCAAACCTAAACAAAGTCCATACTCACAACTTGCCAAGGATGATCTGGGATAGGGAGTGGGTATAAAGGCCGGTGTTTTGTTTTAGCTGTTTGGCAACAGCGCAGGTCCGACACCTAGCCACAATGTGTGCTACATCTCTTTTTAAGCTAGGCCAGAAAAAGTGGTCTTCAATAGCCAGGTGGTCTTGTCTTTTCCAAAATGGCCTGCTAGACCTCCAACATGAATTTCCAAATCAAAAATTTCCTAAGAGAAGTTCTAGGGTGCAAAGCCTATTCTTAAAGAACAGAAAGGCATCTAAAAAGGTATAATCCTTATGATCACTAGATGGTCCTTAAGCTAGATCCTGGTACACAGTCTTAAAATCCGGACACGACTCATATTCCTCTTTGATCTGCTCAAACCCTACGACTTCAGCCCTAACAGAATTCAATAACAAAGATCGACGACTAAGGCCATCAGCTACCTTATTTCAGTCCCAGCCTTATGTTTCAAAACAAAAGTATAGGATTGGATATACTCTACCCACTTAGCATGCCTAGGGTTAAGCTTCTTCTAGGAATTCAAGAATCTAAGAGCCTCATGATCCGAAAACAGTACAAATTCCTGTGGTAGCAAATAATGTCTCCAGTAACGCAAAGTTTGCACTACAGCATAAAATTCTTTATCATAGGTAGAACACCTAAGCTTAGCATCATTAAGTTTTCACTAAAGAATGCTACGGGATGATTCTCTTGGCTTTGGATTCCACCTATACCTACTCCTGAAGCATCACAGGCAACCTCAAATACTTTAGAAAAGTCGGGTAACCTCAAAATAGGTTCCTGGGTCATCCTATCCTTAAGACCTAGGAAGGCTTTATGGGCTGCTTTAGTACACTAAAATTCTCTCTTCCTAATATGTAGTGATAGGAGCAAATACAGTACTAAACCCCTTGATGAATCGTCTATAGAAGGTAGCCAAGCCATGGAAACTTCTGACTTCATACACACTGGTCGGCTCTGGCCATTCTACTATGGACCTAATCTTCTCTGGATCGGCAGCCACGCCGTCTGGGGTTACTACAAAACCAAGGAAGATAACTCTACTGGTCATGAATTCACACTTCTTGAAATTATCGTAGAGACCATCATTCCTCAAAACTTGGCAGACTTGTCTAAGGTGGCCTAGGTGGTTGCAGGGGTCTTACTATAGATCAGGATGTCATCAAAATAGACCACTACAAACTTCCCTATGAAAGCTCTAAGCACCTGGGTCATAATCCTCATGAAAGTACTAGGGGCATTGGACAACCCAAAAGGCATAACAACCCATTCGTAGAGACCATCCTTAGTTTTGAAAGCGGTTTTTCCACTCATCCCCTGGTCTTATCCTAACCTGATGATAGCCGCTCTTGAGATCAATTTTGGAAAAAAATTTTTGCACCGCCATCATATCTAGCATGTCATCTAGTCTAGGGATGGGGAACCTATACTTGATTGTGATTTTGTTGATGGCACGACTATCAACACACATCCTCCACGTGCCATCCTTCTTTGGGGTCCGTAGTGCAGGGACTGCACAAGGGCTAAGACTCTCTCTAATGAACCCCTTCCTCAACAATTCTCCAACCTGCTTTTGCAGTTCCTTATGCTCAGATGGATTCATCCTATAATGGGGCAAGTTGGGTAAAGTAGGTCCTGGGATTAAATCAATGGAATGCTGGATATCCCTAAGAGGTGGAAGGGGTTTGGCAGATCCTCGAGAAAAACATCCTCAAATTCTTCTAACAAAGGCCTAACTTCCTGAGGAGGCTCTGAGGGTGTAGGAGTCCTAAGTTCCTTAGTAGTCAACATCCAAATGGGTGAACCACTATGAATTTCTTGTTCTAGATCCTTAGCACTAATTAGGTTCACTCCAGTCTTCATCTCTTTGACCTTATTGGGTCCTTTAGCTACCTTGTCCTTAGGAGGGACTGAATGGATTGTGATCTTTTCCCATTAAAACTAATGACACAGGTATTGGATTTTCCTAAGAGGGTGGCATCGTGATCATATAACCAAGGTCTCCCAAGAATTATACTGCTCACCCCCATGGGCAAGACATCACACCAAATCTTCTCTTGATAGGATTGCATTTGGATTTGGGCCTGACATCTAGACTGGATGGGTATAGAGGTAGAGTCTACCCAAGAAACCTTATAGGGGTTGGGGTGGGGGACTGGGGTTAAGCCTAACATTTTGACAGTGCTAGCAGAAATGGCATTCACACAGCTCCCACTATCTATGATGATCTTACATACCTTATCCTGTAATTTAAGGAAAGTCTGTAGGATGTTAGTCCTATGCCAATCCTCCTGAACTCTACTCTGGGACAGGATGCATCTCACAACCCCTAACTGGTCAGACTCTGTGGGTTCCTCCTCTTTTTCATACTCATCAACCAAGTTCATTCCGGCCTCATAAACTTCTTCTTCAAATTCTTCATTGGGCCTGGAATTCTCTTCCTCTCCTCTTCTATGTAAAGGGATCTACGAGGGCACAGGCTAGAAACATGACCTACCCTATGGCACTTAAAACAGGCTATGGCTGTACACTGGCTGGAGATATGACCGGGTTTCTGGCACTTAAAACAGGTGATACTAGAACTAGGGGTTCTCTGGGTGTCAGGTGCCTTACCTTTGTCCATGGGCCTAGGGGTGGGAATGCCCTGAATAGGTTTGCTAGGGGTAACTTGGCTAGGTCCATTACTTGGATTGGGGCACTAACCCTAGAAGGTATAGGTCCTCTCTGAAATTTCTCAGTGTTTAGTGCAATTTGATAGGATAGGTCTAGGTCAGTAACCTCTCTAAGAAACAACTCCCTCTTAATGTCTTCTCTAAGTCTAGCCCTAAACCTAGACAAAGTGACCTCATGGGCTTCACTCACATCACATCTCATCAGGTACTCATCAAAGGTGGCTATGTAGTCTGAGACAGATCATTTCCCTTGTTTCAAGGTTGCCATTAGTCTAACAGATTCTGCTGGTATGAAATGGGTAGGTACTTATCTCTAAGCTTTTCTTTCATACCCTGCCAAGTGGTTATGGGCTCAACATTTCGTCTCCTAGTGATTAGCTCAATGTATCCCCTATAACCTAGCTTGATGCACTAACTTCATCTTGGCAAACTTGAACTTCCTTTCCTCAGACATGGCATACCACTCAAAGTACTGGTCCATCTCACCCTCCCAATAGAATACACCTTACGGTTTAAGCTACCATCAAAAGTGGGTGCATCTAATTTGATGTTCCGGATGAACCTATCATCTCTATCTTCAGGCTCTGTGTCCGGCCTCCTATGATTAGGTTCAGGATCTCTGTATAAAGGTCTTCTAGGCTCCTAGTGTGGGTGAGGTTGAGGCACATTAAAATCTGGGTCAGGAGTCCAATTCTGATGCCTAGGTTCCTCAAGTACTTGGACTCGATCCCTAAGTTGGGTAAGATCCTCATGGACTTGTTCCCTAAACTGGGCAACAGTAGCAGTCATATCCTGACTCAATTTGTTCATACTTTCGGTAAGAGTTCTAACCATGGCCTCTAAATCAGGTTGGATTTGACCAGGTTGGTAGGGTACTCCGTCCGGGTTGACATGATGATGCAAGCAAGCACACCAAATGAGACTCGACTGAAATGACTACGGGCTAACTTGACCTATAGCCCAAACTAGATGCCCAATTAGAGTTTTAAGCTAGCCTGTAGTAACTCGAGACTCATCCAGGCAAGTGTAAGGGAGTGTTAGGTCCCTAATTGCCAATCCTAGACACCAATCAGTGATTGGCCAGGTAGGCGGACCAGCACACAAGCCCTTCGGGATAGAATCCCTTAACCACCGTTCTAGACACTGAGTACAAAGCACATATAGAGTAACTAGACAAACTGACTCAACACTAGCCTAGACCCGACTTGTTGGTGTCCCTAGCCCACTAGGGCAAATTAGGTCTAATTAATTTTAAGATTAAAGGCTTAGGTTCGGATGCACGGAAGGTGGATTTTGGGCTAAGGAGAGGGTCTCAATCCTCCCTCTTATGTTGCAACTTCGGTGCCCTTAAGATAGATTCAATTTATGCATACTCAAATAAAAACAGCTTGAAGAAAATAAAAAAAAATAGAACAGCAGTAAAATTGATCTCAGAAAACCTACAGAAATTAATAAATCCTGAAATTTTATGTAAATTACTTTCAATTATAATGGTTCCAGAAAAACAAGAATTACTTAATTTTAAATTTTTTGCAGGGAGAAACAACTCGAATAATAGGGCAGTTACTGGCAGAAAATAGAACGTGTGTCTCGTTTACAATCCCTGCCAAGAAGTTATAACCCAGCGGCACCCCTACACGCCCTAGGAACCCCCGTGGAATGGGAGGAGGAGGCTTGCGTCTCGCTTGTTCCTAGGACCGGACGGCCAGGGGAGTCTACTCCAGGCAGCAAAAGTAAAAAGGAACGAAAAAATAATCAAACAAGCAAGAACCCTAGACAGGGCTCTGATACAAAATTGATGCAGAACAAAGAGATGATGCGATGTGGAAGTAAATTAAGACTAATTCTTTTTTTTTTTATATATTTTCAGAAGTCGGCTTTGACTCAAATGAAAGTTAAACTGAATTGAAAGAAACTATATAATAATTGAAAGCACAATTCAAAGAAACTAGATTATCAGAGTAGTTCAGAAGTAAAGGATCGCTAGGGGTTGAGAAACTCCAGACCTAGGGTTTTGCTCTGAACTTTCAACAGGACAGAAATAAAGAGAAGGGAAGGGTTATACCAGGCAGTGATCTTCACAGAGTTTGGTGGAAGGACTCTCTCGAGCAAATTGTTGGATCCTGGATTCGGATATCTTCGCAATGGATCCTCCAATACTGGTCCTTTGGTAGAGTTGGCTTCTCCTGAACTCAGGATCTGGGAAAGAAGAAGAACAAGTTAAGGAACCAAAAACTCAAAGAAAGGATTTCCAAATAAGAAGAACTTGAAATATTAATGTTGCTGAAATCCTGATTCTCCTGGATGCTGATTTGACTTCCTCTAGGATTTGCTCTGTATTCAAGTAGCCGATCTAGACCTGGATGATGGTGGTCGGCCTCTACTGGAAGAGAGGGCCATGAGATAATGAGGTAGATTAGGGTTGGATGATTGGTAGAATGAAGAAGATGATGGGCGGCTAGGGTTTGGAATTGAAGTGGCTAACCTATGGTTTTGGTAGGGTTTGGAGATCTCACACCTCCTCAAGGTTCCTGTGGAACCCGGAATCGCTCCCTCACGGAGCTCAACACTTGAATACAAGTGCAGAAGAGAGAAACACAAAGTTGCTCACAAAGAAATTTATTTCATTCATCATTGTTTTTAAAACTTACTAGAGGGGTCTATTTTATAGGCCTTCACAAGAAATCAGGTTTTACATCTTCCCATGTGGGACTAATAGGATAGATCCTCAAATTAGGCGTGTAAAATCAAATCCTCCATAATGGCTGGCCAAAAGCTTCCTTAAGTGTTGATTGGTGGCTCCAAATGGCAAGAAGATGGTGCCTCCTAGCCTTGCTCTTCAAGACAAGTATTTTCCTTCCATGCTTGGTTTTATTTGGAAGTATTTGGGCGCCTCCTAGTCTTGTCCCCAAGTGTTGCTCCTTTCTTTTCATAGCTTGGCTCTTATGGAATTGTTTTGGGCGCCCCCATGGATTGAGGATCCTAGATTGATCTCTCCTTAAGTGGTGCATGAAAGAAGGGACCTGCTTTCTTGTGGTGTGGGGACCAAGGCACACTGTGCAAGGGATATGGTGCCTCATGGGCTCTGGCATGTGGCTGGGAGTGTGGCGCCCACATGCTTGGGCCTTGATTGTCTGGAAAAAATTCGCACCAACCTGGAGAGACCTAGACCGCTACTAAGACATCGACTGAGTCAACATGACTCAATAAAAATTGAAATGGCAAAATTACAGACTCAAAATTGGATTGATCAGGTCAATCCTTATTACAAACCCTATATTTTTTGGGCAAGGTCAATCAGAGATCCAGATGGAACCCTGAAGTCTTCTTCTGATTCTGGTGCCCGCACCAGTGTTTATCTAAGAAGGATGTAGTGATTCTTCACTTGAGTTGTGTGAAGCACAGAACTAACAAACCGATGAGCTTCAAGTGAAGTTCCTCAACCAGAGTTTCTTGTGGATCAAGAATAGCCATAATACACACCTCCTCTCTGAAGGACAGAGAGGGTGAGAGGAGCACCTCTCAGATATGGATTTGTCATCGGGGATGACAATGAAGCCAGTATCATATAGGATGATGATCCTGTGACCTATTCGGAAGCTATCAAGAGTACGGACTCGGATAAGTGGCTTTGTGCCATGAAATCTGAAATGGACTCCATGTATTCCAATCAGGTTTGGACCTGGTAAATCCACCTGAAGGAATTAACCTGATAGAGTGTAAATGGGTTTTCAAGAAGAAAATTGGGGTAGATGGTCAAGTTGAGACCTATAAGGCTAAGCTAGAAGCAAAAGGTTTTAGACAAAAACATGGTGTAGACTATGATGAAACCTTTTCTCCAGTAACTATGCTCAAGTTCATTTGGATACTCTTGCCATAGTAGCATATCATGACTATGAGATCTAGCAAATGGATGTAAAGACTGCTTTCCTCAATGAAAACCTTGATGAAGAAGTCTATATGTCACAGCCAAAGGGGTTTATCTCAAGTGGGAGACCAAACAAGGTATGCAAGTCAAAGAAGTCCATATATGGACTTAAGAAAGCATCGAGGAGTTGGAACATCCATTTTGATGAAACAATCAAAGGATTTGGTTTTATCAAAATGTGGATGAACCATGTTTGTATAAGAAGACAAGTGGGAGTGCCATTTTTTCTTAGTTTTGTATGTGGATGACATATTGATTATTGGGAATGATATCCTAATATTGCAATCGGTTAAAACTTGGCTATCATCAAAGTTTTTTCATGAAGGATTTGGGAGAAGGCTCCTATATACTGGGTATAAGGATATATATGGATAGATCCAAGAGGATGCTGGGCTTATCCCAATCTAGGTACATTGACTTAGTGTTGAAGAGATTCAACATGGATGGAAGTAAGAAAGGTTACTTGCCAATGAGTCAAGGAATATAACTCTCTAAGAAGATGTCTCTTAAGACATAAGAAGAAAGAGAGAGGATGGCTATGATTCCTTATGCTTCGGCTGTAGGATCGATTATGTATGCCATGTTATGTACTAGGCCTGATGTTGCTTATGCCTTGGGCATAGTGAGCAAGTTTCAGGCAAATCTAGGGGAGGATCATTGGAAAGCTATGAAAAAATTCCTAAGTATCTGAGAAGGACTAAAGATATTTTTCTAGTATATGTAGGATCCGAGTTGAAACTAGAAGGCTATATAGATTCTAGTTTTCAATAAGATCCAGATGATAGCAAATCTACATCGGGGTATGTCTTCATCTTGAATGTTGGTGCAGTAAGTTGGAAGAGTACCAAGCAATCTACTGTTGCTGACTCAGTCACTGAGGCTGAGTATATAGATATTAGTGAAGCCGCAAAGAAAGCTATCTTGATGAAGAAATTCATCATGGAATTGGACGTGGTTCCTGATGTACAACAGCCAGTGCCATTATACAATAATAACACTGGGACTGTTGCACAAGCTGAGGAACCAAGGTCTCATCACAAGTCCAAGCACATTCTATGATGGTTCCACCTTGTTCGAGAGATTATAGAAAGATAAGATGTTGTCATCAAAGAGTTGACACAAAGAACAATATAGCAGACGTTACTAAAGCATTAGCCAAACAACAGTTAGATCGCCACTTGGATTGTATAGGCATAAAGTATAAGGGCGATTGGCTTTAGTGCAAGTGGAAGTTTGATAGAAAAATGCCCTAAGAGCCAATCATTGTATGGGCCTTTTTGTAAACTTCTAACTCATGTATGACATCATTATTCATAATAAAGGCATTGGATTCATCATATACTGCAGTGTCATGTTTTTGACTATGATGAACCCCACAAAGTAGGGCAATAGAATTAGGGTTATGATAAAATAACAGTGAGACCTAATTCCTATAAATCCTAATCTAAAATCTTCCTAGTCACTGGACCATCGATTCGGGATCGATGAATCTGGTAAGACTAGCTTATCCTATGTATGCTCAATTGATGAGGGTGGTTGGTCTCATAGCCACTTGTGTAGAGACACTAATACAAGGATAAGGGTATTCATTAGGTTATGAATACACTGAACTGATCTGCACCGGGACAATCTTATAGAAGTCTTACTTCTTGTCAAAAGATAAGTCCCAGAGTAGAAGTTGTGCATGTGATCTTCAGACCTGAGGTCACCATGGTTCCTTGTGCACACTAAGCCATACTTTTGTTTATACTCATTCATGGCATTGCGACATGTATGAGGTGTTTTGGGTATGGTGGAAGGTGTATGAAGGATGTGAGTGGACCAACAAGGAATTGATCAATCCTTGTAAGAGGATATGTTATCCTATGTAATCTCTTCGATGAGTGACTCATGGAATCTTGCAAAGTTGGATGAGATTAGAAATGGCGTCATATCAGTCATCAACTGAGTCCTCATGATCAAGCTATGATTCGAAATGATTAAGTGTTAGGGTTTTATATTTATCCATACCCATCACTTAATCAGGATAATGGGAGATCAAAAGATTGAATTGCACGGTTACTTACTACTGAAGGATATTTTGGTAAGCAAATTCTTCATCTTTTGGGAAGGCATGACATGTTGCTAGACATCAATCTTTTTTTGTGGGTTTTTCATGAACTAATTGGATTGGTTTCATGAGTCAATTCGATGTGTGATTTGAATTGGACAATTAGGTGAGCCGATTTGACCTAATTAGGTCAATCATGATCGATCAGATCAAATCGGCTCAAACCTAAACCTGCTGCTGGCTAGATATGGAACCCAATGGGTCACACACAATAGAAAATTGGCTAAGGAAGCACTCAAGGATAAATTAGGGTTATGGCATCCTAATTGGTTATCCAGATTGCATACTAGCATATGTAGCCTAACCCAATTCCAAACCAATTGGATTGGATCCGGTTGCTTGCTAATTGGGCTAACCTAATTAAGGGAAACCTAAATTTGGTTGATCCTAAGTGAGGAAAGCCAAATCAGAGCTTGATCTGATTTTATTTTGGTATATTGGATGTCTTATTGAAGAGTCCATTTGAGTTGGGACTCTAGATGCCAAAATGACATCTTGGCATTCAAAAAGGCCGAGAAGAGTCTATAGTCCTCTTATCTGGAAATATTTATATGGATGGAAAGAGGACTTAATGCACTTTCTTTTGACACCATATTGCATATGCTTTGACTAGTCAAAGGTTGCACGGGGTGTGGATAAAGTCGACCACGAGATAAAAGGACTCTTGGCGCCTCTTGGTGCGCGCGAGAGATGAAGGTGTGCACCGAAGAACAAAAGTCCTTCTGCAATGAAACACTGAAGTGTTTCTTTTCAAGGGGGCACCTTCTCATCTTACCCCATGCCTCTTGGATATGTTTGACCGGTCAAGGCCTTTTTGAAAGGGCTGAAAAAGGGATGGAAGCAAAAGCACCCTAAAGCAAAGTCCTTCTGCTTTCAAGACTCTTCATATTCTCTGGTGTTTGGAGATTGAAGAGGTGCCACTTTGCTTCCCAGTGACCAGTACTTGCCATGTGGCAAGTCATATATTGTCTAGGAAAATGGATGGATGCTAATATATTTTTGGTGCATGAGAAGATATATTAAATATGATTTTTCAGTCTTGAAAAATCATATCTGATAACCTGTTGGAGGACATATGACACCCCTCTTAAAACTATAATAGGGGTGGTGATATGAGTTTCTTCTTACTTTTCATTGAGAAGATATTCTGAGTTTCTTCCACTTCTCTCTCCCTCCTTCATACTTTAGGACAAGACTTGTCTTGTTAAGACAAGGTCTTTTCTACTAGGACAAGTCTTAGTTTTAGGACATAAGCCTAAGGGGTCCTAGAGGAGGGTTGTCCTAAAACCAAGAGTGGTTTAGGACTGTGTCCAGAGAGCCCTACAGTAGGACAGGGTGTGTCCTATAGTGGTCAAAAATATAAAGGCTAACAAAAGAATTCTGTTGAAGCAAGCAATCTCGGTAAGGATTCTTCCTTGGTACCATTCTCGCGTGGATCACCGTTGGAGGGCTTGCACTTGTGAGCCTCAAGGAAAAGATTGGATTTTAGCAATCCAGGTATGTATTCTGACTTCATTTATGTTTTGTTGATTGGTAATGCATAAGGGGTTATTGGAAATTAGGGTTTTCTAGCCATATTATGATTTCATGCTTAGAATTTTGTTTTGAAATTTACTTCCGCATGCTGTATGATTCCCGACACCCTGGAAGAATTCCTATCATCCCCCTCAATTAAACATATCATAAACATCAAATCCCTTTTGCTTACCTAATCAAATCTTCCAATTCTTGGTAAAAACACTCTACTAATGATGTTATATAGTAGCCTCATATCCAAAGATAATAGGTTAGCTTGAACATGTATTTTCCCTAATTCATCGCTTCTTTCTAGAACACTTCTTAGAGTTCTTTGTTTCTCTTTCATCACCAAAAAGCATTCTCCTTCTTTTGGTATTTGCAATAATGTACTCAAGTTTTGCTCATTCGTAATATATTCTTCCTTTAACAATTGATTCTAGATGAAAAGTACCAAGAGATAGGTTTTCAAAGAAATTTCTGACCAAAGTTGGATAAGTGGGCAAATCAAGCATACAAAATGTTTTCAACCCTGAGCTTAAGCCAATCACCTATCCTCAAGTTCTCTCCCTTTAGAAAATTGAAATCCACGGTTCTTCCAGAGGTTACCTGCCAAATACCCATAATAATTACTTGTCGTGGAGCTTCTGGAGCATCGGTTGGTTGCTTCTCATGTTGTTCTTCATGGGATTGAAAAGCCAAAGCTTCTAACCTCCGTTTGGTCCTCCGTTCCTTTGCAATGGGTTGGATCACCTTCCTAGGTCTTTTTGATATGACTTCCTAGGTGCCATTGAGCTTGGATTAGGGATTAGGAAGAGTTCTAGAGGTGTTTCTAAGGTCTAGAAGGAGAAACTAGTGGAGATAAACAGTGGAAATTGAAAAGAGGTTAAGGAATGAAAGCTACGAAACCCTATTTAAAAAGCACAAACCCATCTTTCGAGTCAGCTCGACAGGACAGGGGATTACTTGAGTCAGCTCGATCAAAAACATAGGGTAAAGCTCAAAAGACTAAACTAAAGGTTTCTATAGTTAATCAATACAAGACAAGTGGTCATTAGCTCTAAATTGAATTTTAAAAACTCTAGATAATTTTCCTATATTTTTTTAAAAAAATAGGTTAACAATCTTAATATGGATCACATAGACCTAACTCTCCTCTAATCTTTTCAAATCTATCTTGGCTAAGATGCTTGGTAAAAATATCATCTAGTTGGTTCTCAGTTGGGACAAATTCTAATTCTACGTTATTATTCAAAACATGGTCTTTAATGAAATGATGCCTTATTTCTATATAGCTTAGTTATAGAATGCTGAATTGCATTTGTAGATAAATTATTATCACTCGTGATATCACATTTCATAGGAATCCTAGATTGGATAACACTATAGTCTTCTAGCTATTGCTTAATCCACAACATTTGTGCACAACAGCTCCCTGCAGTTGTATACTCTGCCTCAGACAAGGATAGTGCTACAGAGTCTGTTTCCTACAGTGCCATGAAATTAAATGTTTCCTATGTGGCTTCCCAAGAGGGGGGTGAATTGAGATAATAAAAACTTTCAAGTATGTGCACTTTAAAATTCTTTTAGTGTTGGTGATGTGATAGATTATGGAACGGAAGCAACAAAATTAACAATCACAACGGAATCAAGCAAACACAATCACAAACACAAGAAAATTAAAGTGGTTGGAGCAACCCGATCCTACATCTACTACCCACATACCACTTGGAATTTCCACTATATCTTCCTAGAATATAGTAAGATTGTTTTACCGGGATCATAATCCAGACCCTACATCCTTTGGTTTTTATACCGGGATCACCAAAGAAACCCACACCGTTTTACATCAGGCTTACCAGATCCCAAGTCCCTTTGGTTTTAATACTGGGTTCACCAAAGAAACCCAACTTAGGTTTAATAGGCTTACCTAAAAACCTTTCAACACTCACAAGACACAGCCCCTTGCTGCTCTTGGAGAGGAAATAAGATATATCAAAAGAAACTAGCAACTTTACAACAAACCAATTTTATTTGGTAGTTGCCGATGAAGCTCAAATTGAAGCCTTGCTTTAGATGCTCTTGAATACTCTTAAAGCTGCTTCTTGACTTCTCAAAAGTTAGATTCAATGAATGAAGATGAGTTGGAGAAGCTTTGAATCCTTTCTTGAATGCTCACTTGAAGTTGGTTGGTGAAAGACTTGAAATTCACTTGAATGCTCTTTTATTTTAATGATATATAAATAATCATCATCAAATCCATCATAAATACTCTTCTTTTATAGTTTTTAAGCAAATCTAGCTATTGTAGGGCCTAAAGAATCAAAATAGAGCCATTGGAGCCTTCTTGGAATTCAAACAGTCAATTCTACAACTAACCGTTACAGGCCTGAACGATACTCGAGTCGGCTCAGGATGATTGAGTCAGCTCAAAGTCTCAGATAATAAAAAACCAAACTCTATATGAGTCGGCTCTTCAGGGTCGAGTCGGCTCGAAGTCTTGGTCAAGATAAACACAAAACTCTAGATGAGTTGCTTTTCTAGGTCGAGTCAGCTCGGGGCTTTGAGTTTCTAAAACTTAAGATTTGGAACTTCTGGTCGAGTCAGCTCAATATCTTCAAGTCGGCTTGGATTTTTGAAACTCTGAAACTCTTCATGCCTTGCTTGAATAGGAGTCGACTCTTGACCCATGAGTCGCTCTTGATCCATGAGTTAGCTTGAGTAGAACTTCTTCAAAATTTAGCCAATTGAATCTCCAAACAATACAAGTCTTCCGATACTTCAAAATAGGTTACAAAGGATATCTTACCTAATCAAACTCAATTTTACTAATTTATAGCCCTTTTTACAAGATTACAAGAATGATAATTAGGGCTTTACAACTTTGAGATCTCAATTCAATACACTTCATAATTAATACAACTGTACTTGGATAACTTCTAGCTAAGTAGGAAATAAAGTGACTCATTAATAAATGCTTCCTACAAAAAACTTCTTGAATAATTGAAAGAGTTAGTCATAATACATTCTCCAATATTTTGTAATCATCAAAATCATTCCAAGCATCAACAATCTCTCCCTTTTTGATGATGACAAAATATTAGGCATGACAAGCTTTAAGAAACGTTACAATTGCATGTGTAATAATATATTGTGTATTGATATTCACATGTATCAACATATATTCAAAATAGAATGTATCGGAATAGATAAAGTCTCATGATATAGTATCAGAGCTGAAATGAACTAGTGTCAAAGCAAAGTATCAACAATTAAGAGCATGTATCAGATCACTAAGGTAATGACGGGGGATGAAAATAAAATGATGAATGGAGAGTTCTAGCAAGCTAAGAAGCAAGCAAACTTGAGCAAAATTATAAATAAATGTCTGAAATAAATCCAAGAAAAGAATCATCATAAGGAGACTAGTTAATCAAAATTACAATTCCCGAAATGTAGATCTAGTTCAAAATAGAGATTAGGATCTTCATTGCAAGGAAACCATCACTACTAGGACAAGTTAACCTTCAAATGATCAAATCTAATGAAGCTTAGGAAGAGTTTTCCTACCAACAATGATGGCAAATTATTTGGTGGAAGAAGGAGCTCTCTTCACTCAAGGATTGAGGTCAAAACCATAAGACTAGCACTCCCTACCTTTACGACTCACCTTGGCCATGATCCTTGGCTTGGAGACCTTCATCTTGGACTTGGAAAATCAGAGAAAACCTGCATGAAATCAGAGAATAGGCATGGAAGGAGAATTCAAAATTGGAATGGAAACAAGAAGAAGAAGAAAGGGAAAACAAGGAAGTAGAAAACGGTGCCTTCAAATAATGATGCTTGGATCTTGGATCAAGCAAGGAGCACTCCACCTTTCAAGCACTCAAAGGACCTCTCACTCCCATCTCAAACATGAATTTAAATACTCCAACTTAAAGGACTAAATCACTCCATACAAGAAGAACAAAAGATAGAACTCAACAAGAAAAAAACCTTCATTAATTCTCAAAATATTTCATACATGGAATGCCTTATAAGGGGAGCCTTGGACCCTATTTACACCTTAGGGGTCATCCAAAGTGAGGAGTGGAGCTGGAGTTAGGTTAGCTAACCATTTTTAGTTAATTTAACTCCTTTGGTTACATAGTTGCAACAAGAAATAACTTCAAGGTAAGAGGTTGTAACAACTTCCTATGTGGCACCTAGGTGGCTTTGACATGGCTTCTAATTTC
Source organism: Areca catechu (assembly GCA_021397845.1). Lineage (NCBI taxonomy): Eukaryota > Viridiplantae > Streptophyta > Magnoliopsida > Arecales > Arecaceae > Areca > Areca catechu. The sequence goes on along the minus strand of CM038040.1, from coordinate 124,092,292 downwards.
TGATGTGGAGCCCTAGGTATCATGTGATGTGGCATCCCACATGGCAAGTTGGTTGGGGGGTTGTTGGGTGAGTGAGTAGTGGTCCAATTCCCTCAAAATGCTTGATGTGTTGTTTCTCATGTCTCCCCAAAAATGTATCCCATGTAAAGAATAAAATGGGCTTCTAAGAGGTGGCATCATGGGCTTCAAAAGGTGGTATCTTGACTTGCTTGGGCTTTGACTTGGTCATGCTTCAAGTTGGTCTTGATCTGGATTGAGTCGACTCAAGGGACTGGTAGTCGTTTTTTTCATGAGTCGGCTCATGAATTGGTCTTTGTCTTCAAGGGTTTGGTGGGCTTCATTTCAAGGTTCTCATTAATCCTAAGTACACTATTTAGCTATAAAAAATATCAAGAGAATTAGTTGAAAAATATTTTTTTTTCTTGTTGATGTCCCATCATTTCTCCCGGGGTGGAAAAAAAAGCTCGACTATGTCGAGTAGGAATCAGTCTGACTTTGGTAATACTCTAGTAGGTCGGATTGATTCTTTGTAGGTCCTCTCGAGTTGTCCATGAGTCTTCAGAATCAGGACATCCTTGCCTATGAACCAAGTAGCGTTGATAGTCCCTATTTCGGGTAGTGATAGTCTTATTGTCTAAGATTCGCTCAATCCTATCTTACTGCTTTGGTAACTTGGCTGGTGGACACTCATGGTTGGCTCACTCTCAATGAAAGAATCAGGCTCGAAAGGCTCACTAGGTATCATTGTTGGTTCCTTTACCCTCCTAGATCTGAATTGTTGAAAGTGGAACTGATACCAAAGTCGGATGGTAAATCTAGCACATATTAGGTCCAAATTTTTCTTACTATTTTGAAAATGACCTACACCATGGGCATATAATTGTTCAGGTTTGGCCTTACTATGACATAGTCTCCTTCCTGAAATTCTTTGGCTCTTTTATGTGAGTTGATCAAATGCTTCTTATTGCTCAAATTTTCTTACTAATCATGCTATGTATATGACTCTCGCAGTCATGGACACTTATGCATGGGATGGTCAAATGACATCAAATGACAAAACATAAATGACACCAATACAAAATAAGCTCTAATGAACTTATTATCTATGAGCTAAACTTTATTGTCGGGCTACTAAACAAAAGTTTCTAATTTCAAAAATTCCCCTAAATGGCTTTGAAAACTTGGCACACAACTTTAGGTAGGTGTAGTGAATCTTAGTTTGATGCACAATAAATGCCATTATGTCTTCCAAAAGTAACTGTTGAATATTACTGGGACCTGATCAATTGTATGGTGGATGTCCCATCTGGGTGGATTAAGATTGGAGATTCCAAAAGGGTGAACCAGGCTTTGGGCAATTATCAGGGAATTCAATTTCCATCTTCCTTCTCTTACACTTCCATCTTTCAATTCCTACCATCTCTTCACTTCTAATCTTCATGTTAAATTCTTTTGCAGGTTCCATAATTTCTTGGGGTTGATCCTTTGGACTTGGTTCTAGATTTTCTTTGATGGTCAATACCCCATTAGGTGATCCTTCATTAATCTCTAGATGTAAATCCTCAATAGTGATTAATTTTGGGTCATCTATTATCTCCTCGAATTATTCTTCAAGGCTTTGTTCTTGGATCTTATTTTGATCATCCCCGTTGTTGATTTCTTTATGCTAGATAATTATTTATCTTCAAATAATTGTTCTTGATCATATTCATCCATAAGGTAAGACCCAATTCATAAACTTCTTCCTTAAGTTCTTCAACAGGTTTAGGATTTTCTCTTTCTAGCCCTTCATTGGACAAGACTTTAATTCTATTTTATCCTTAAATTCTTCAATAGGTTCAGGAGATTTTTCTCTAATTTTCTATGGGTTTGGTCTCTTCTTCATCTCCTCATACTTATTGAATTGGCAATATAATCAAATACAGGTGTATCATCTTATCTCAATTTGTACCATTGGTCTAAAAGTTTTTGCTCATAATATTTACCTTGGAACTTTTCCCTCAGTTTACTCTTCATTTCTCTCCAAGTACTTATTTTATCCCCACTATAATAACCTTTTCGCTCAACTTCTCCCTAATATGCTTTAGCATGTCGGACTAACTTTGATTTGGCAAATTGACACTTTGTTACTTCTGACATTTCATCAATTTAAAGTATTGATCCATTTTCTCTTCCTAATCGACATACACATCAGGATCTAAATTTCCATTGAAAGTGGGTGCATAGGGTTGATTACTCCTAAAGACTCTCTCCTCCTGATCTACAAAGTCTTGGTAGGGGTATCTAGGGTTATACTCAGGGGTGAGATCATGACATTGGGCTCATGGACCAAGGGGAGGTGGACTAGGTGATTCAATCTCAGCATGGATCCTATGGGCTCTTCTATGAAGTCATGGTGAAGTCGTCTTGAATTGTATTCAATAGTGAATTCATGATGATGGACTCTTGGACCTCAAAAAATTGACCTAAGTGACTCAGGTTCGGTGGGGGTCATTGGGATCTCTTCAAGTGTCCCACATGGTCCTTCACTTGACCTAATTCCTTTCTCATTTGCCTTAATTGCCTATTTATGGTATCAAACTTTTTAGTCAGGGTTTTCAAAAAGAATTCAAGATTAGGATCCATGGATAAAAATAGACTGAGTGTGGGACTATTGATATGGATCTTCAAGCAGTACAAACCTAACTTCTAGGGCTCCTAGACCTAAAAGTTCAAAATACAAGACTTAACTAGGTACTACTTAAGTATGTAATTACCCTATCCACTAGCCAGGTAAGAGGTGGGATTGCGGGAGGCTCCCCTCGCTTTCGCGAGGTTCTAATTAAAAACTGCAAGTCTGCTTAAGGCGTTTGCCATTTGACCTATTGCCTTAGACACCAATTTCAAGGAATAAGTACAAACTCAAATAATACTTTGTCTTACCTTGTACTTGAACCGACTGTGGGTGTCCCAAGTTTAAGGTTCCTACTCGATTTCAATTATGGTTTAGGTCAATGCAAATGTGAGTGATTGTTTGGACCAAGGAAATGTAATGACCTCCTTCCCTTATGTTATGATGAATGCCCTTAATTAGATTTAGGAATGGATGCACAAACAATTCACCAACTAGTTAACACAACAATAGTATTAGCACAAACATGCGATTCAACCCGAATTTTAAAAAATTAAAATTCAAAAAATAAATTGAAAAATTTAGATTTTGAAGTCCAGATTTTAGAAATCACATTTTTAAATTTAAATCTTGAATTAGGATTAAAAAATCATTCTAGAAGTTAGAGTTGTTGCAAGATTGTTTTAGCCCTAACAACTTCTAGTCAATTAATTTTTTAAAAAAATTTGAAATTAAAATTTTAAAATTTCAAAAAATTAAAATTAAAATTTTAATTGTTAGATCCCTTAGTGAAGATTCCGATTCTAAATTTTTAAATTTATTCCTAGAATTTGGTTAAAAATTCATTTTGAAAGCTAGTTGTAAAAAAATTTCAGCAGGGAACAACTTTCAACTAGCTAGTTTTAAAAATTCAAAATTTAATTTTCGAAAATCCAAAAATTTAAAATAAAATTGATTTGGTTAATCTCAGATAAAAATTCTCGGATTTTAAAGTTTTGACTTCAGATTAACACGAATTTTGTTGAGAAGGTAGTTTGAAAGCACATGCTAGAAGGTTCCAACAGCTTAACTAACTCTTGACAACCTAAATTCAAATTTGAATTCTTAACTCTAGATCCTTCTAAATTCAAGAATCTAGTGAGAAATAACAAAAATCAAAGTCTAGATCTTAGATCTAAAAATTAAAAATTTAGAAAAATTAATTTTATATTTTTTGAAAATTAAATGAAATGGAAGGTAGAAACAGAATTCTGGATATAACTTCAGAAATGATCTAAGAACTCATTTTTTAAATCCAGAAATAAATGAAAAATATTTTTTAAAATTTTAAATTTCGAATCCAATCATACTAAGGTATTGGAAAAGTATTTTTTTGGACTTTTTTATAATTAATTTAAAAGAAATTTACTAAAATTTATGAAAAATTTGGATGAATACTAGAACAGAAATTTTAGCAATCAAACACTTGACCTAGTAGAACCTTAAGCTCTGATACCAAAAGTTGATGGGGGACAAAATAAAATGATGAATGGAGAGTTTAGCAAGCTAACCAGCAAGCAAACTGGGCAATTAATTATCAAATAAATGGTCTAAATTAATCAAAGAAAAGAATTTCATAAGGAGTCTAGTTGATCTAAATAACAATACCCGAAATGTAGATCTAATTCAAAATATAGATTAGGATCTTCATGGAAAGGAAACCATTACTACTAGGGCAAGTTAACCTTCAAATGATCAAATCTAATGAAGCTTAGGAAGAGTTTCCTACCAACAATGATGGCTAATTATTTGGTGGAAGAAGGAGCTCTCTTCACTCAAGGATTGAGGTCTAAACCATAAGACTAGCACTTCCTACCTTAGGACTCACCTTGGCCTTGATCCTTGGCTTAGAGACCTTCATCTTGGACTTGGAAAATCAGAGAAAATCTGTATCAAATCAGAGATAGGCATGGAAGGAGAATTCAAAATTGGAATGGAAACAAGAAGAAGAAGAAAGGGAAAACAAGGAAGTAGAAATCGGCGCCTTCAAGTAATGATGCTTGGATATTGGATCAAGCAAGGAGCACTCCACCTTTCAAGCACTCAAAGGACCTCTCACTCCTTCTCAAACATGAATTTAAACTCTCCAACTTAAAGGACTAAATCAAACAATACAAGAAGAACTAAAGATAGAACTCAACAAGAAAAAAACCTTCATTAATTCTCAAAATATTTCATACATGGAATGCTTACATGGGAGCCTTGGACCATATTTATCACCTTAGGGGTTTTCCAAAGTGAGGAGGGGAGGTGGAGTTAGGTTAGCTAACCATTTTTAGTTAAATTTAACTCCTTTGTTACATAGTTGCAACGAGAAATAACTTCTAGGTAAGAGGTTGTAACAACTCCTATGTGGCACCTAGGTGGCTTTGACATAGCTTCTAATTGCTGATATGGAGCCTAGGTATCATGTGATATGGCATCCCACATGGCAAGTTGATTGGGGGGTTGTTGGGTGAGTGAGGAGTGGTCCCATGCATCCCCTCAAAATGCTTGATGTGTTGTTTCACATGTCTCCCCAAAAATGTGTCACATGTAAAGAATAAAATGGGCTTCTAAGAGGTGGCATCATGGCTTCAAAAGGTGGTATCTTGACTTGCTTGGGCTTTGACTGGTCATGCTTCAAGTTGGTCTTGATCTGGATTGAGTCGACTCAAGGGACTGGTGACCTTTTTTCATGAGTCGGCTCATGAATCAGTTTGTCTTCAAGGATTTGGTGGGGCTTCATTCCAAGGTTCTCATTAATCTTAAGTACACTATTTAGCTACAAAAAATATCAAGAGAATTAGTTGAAATATATTTTTTCTTGTTGATGTCCCATCAGTTAACATACCAAACCAATCATAATGTATCAAAATCATAATGTATCAAACAAAATTTTCAATACTACTTCAGTACTTTACATTCAAAAGAATTTTCAATAATAGCTCCCCCCTTTTCATGTTTTTCATATAACAAATTGCAATTCTCTCTCATTTTCTTGATTTCATGCACTTCTCTCCTTTTTTGTCATCAACAAATAGAATAATGATAAAATCACTAGGAATTATTTGAGATAAAAATCACTTCTTTCTTTGACAAAATTCAATCATTCATCCATAATTAATTATTAAACATTCATATCACTCATCAATTATAAATAAGATTTTTAAAACACATATTATATAAGGAGTGTCAGTACAAGATGTGATATAATATAAAAGTATCAATGCACTACAAAACAGTATCACATGCAATAAAAGAAATCTAAACTCAAAAGGTTGGGCTAGACTCATCTTCACTAGAAGAAGAAGAAGAGTCAACTTCTAAAATGCCGGACTGTTTTGAACTTAGGAAATAGTGGCCTAAGGTTTCTAAGTCTAGTCCTAGTAGCAATAGGTGGTCTAGCAGCTTTAGGTCTAAAAGGTAAAGACCTGGCAGAAATCAAGATAGGAGTCGGTGCTCTGAAGGAGGATCTGACAACACCAAAGTGCTGGTACTGGAAAGAATCTACATCGCTGGAGTATCTGTAATATCAGTGTGCTGCTCCTCAGTGATTGCAGGTAGCTTAGTAGCCTGCGTAGTAGTATAATGCTATCAGGTGTACCAATAGTGTGCTCAGGCTCTGCATGTCCAATATCAGTACCATCATTGGTCTAGGTCCATCATCTGGTGGGGGAGGAGGTGCGATGATGGTTTAGCTGCACTGATCTCCTGAAGGGCTGCTAAGATCTACAGAAAACCATCCCTCATCTCCTGTAGTGCATATTCCAGGCATCAGTCTCAGCTCTCCCTTGCTATATAGTGGAAAGCTCATCCAAGATAATCTGCAATCTTGGATCATCATGCAAACCACCAGAAACTGAATCTCTCACAGGTGATTGAGGTGAAGTAGGTGCTAGCTCAGAGGGTCCAACTCATCAATAGGTTGCTCAATCTCGAAGTCATATGGCTGTCTAGGTGCTTATCGTCAGAAGACTCCTCATCAGAACGTGCCACTCTCTGTCCTAAGGTCTTCTGAATAATCTTTTGTCTTCACCTTATGAATGCCCATTCTTTCAGTGACTTGGCACATTGTATATGTCAGTATGTAATTTGATAGAAAAATGCCCTAAGAGCCATCATTGTATGGGCTTTTTGTAAACTTCCAACTCATGCATCACACATTATTAAAATAAAGGCATTTGATTCATCATATACTACTGTGTGTATTGTTGATACTATGCTGAACCCCACAGAGTAGGGTAATGGAATTAGGGTTATTTTAAAATAACAGTGAGACCTAATTCCTATAAACCCTAATCTAGATGTTCCTAGTCAGGACCATCGATTCGGGGATCGATGAATCGGGTAAGACTAGCTTATCCTATGTGCTTAGTGATGAGGGGTGGTTGGTCTCACATCCACTTGTGTAGAGACACTAATACAAGTATAAGGGTGTTCATTAGGTTATGAATACACTGAATTGATCCACACCGGGACTATCTTATGGAAGTCTTACTCCTTGTCAAAAGATAGGTCCCAGAGTAGAATTGTGCATGTGATCTTCAGACCTGAGGTCACCATGTTCCTTGTGCACACTAAGCCATACTTTGGTTCATACTCATTAATGGCATTGCGACATGTACGAGGTGTTCTAGGTATGGTGGAAGGTGTATGAAGGATGTGAGTGAACCAACAAGGAATTGATCAATCTTGGAAAGAGGATCTGTTATCCCGTGTAATCTCTTCGATGAGTGACTTAAGGAATCTTTGCAAAGTGGGATGAGATTAGAAGTGGCTTCTAATAGTCATCAGCTGAGTCCTCATGATCGAGCTAAGATTCGATATGATTAAGTGTTAGGGTTTGGACATCCATAGCCATCACTTAATTAGGATAATGGAAGATCAAAAGATTGAATTTCATGTAAACTACCATTGAAGGGTATTTTTATAATTTTACCAATTTTCATCTTACGAGTAGGCATGACACGTTGCTAGATATCAATCTCGTCTTGTGGTTTTTCATGAACCAATTGGATTGGTTCATGAGTCATTTGATGTATGATTCGAAGGACATTAGGTGAGCCGATTTGACATAATTAGGTCAATCGGGTTCGATCGTATTGAATCGACTCAATCCTAAACCTAGTGTTGGCTATATGTGGAACCTAATGGGTCACACACAATAGAGAGTTGGCAAGGAATTCACTCATGGTTTAATAACGGTCATGGATCCTAATTGGTTAGCTAGATTGCATACTAGCATATGTAGGCTAACCCAATTCATAACCTAATTGGATTGGGTCCGGTTGCTTGCTAGTTGGACTAACCTATTAAGGGAAAACCTAAATTAGGTGAGTCCTAAGTTGGGATAGCCAAATTAGTGCTTGATCTGATTTTATTTGGTATTTTGGACATCTTATTGAAGAGTCCATTTGAGTTGGGACTCTAGATGCCAAAATGATACTTGGCATTCAAAAAGGCCTAGAAGAGTCTATAGTCCTCTGATCTGAAAAAATATTATGGATGGAAAGAGGACTTAATGCTCTTTCTTTGACAAACATATTGCATATCCTTTGACTAGTCAAAGGTTGCATGGGTGTGGATAAAGTTGACCACGAGATTAAGGGACTCTTGGCTCCTCTTGGTGCGTGCGGGAGATGAAGGTGCGCGCAGAAGGAGAAAAGTCCTTTTGCAGATGAAACACTGGAGTGTCTCATTTCAAGGGGGCACCTTCTCATCTTACTCCATGCCTTGGATATGTTTGACCGGTCGAGGCCTTTTTGAAAGGGCGTGGAAAAGGGATTGAAGCAAATGCGCGCATGATGAGACGCATCTCTTCATGTGGTGCGTGCCTGAAGCGAGTCCTACTTTCAGGACTCTTCATATTCTTCGATGTTTGGAGATTGAAGAGGCACCTCTTGGCTACCCAGGGATCGGTACTTTCCATGTGGCAAGTCATAGATTGTCCAGGAAAATGGATGGAGCCAATATGTCTTTTGGTGCATGAGGAGACATATTAGATATGATTTTTAGTCTTGAAAAATCATATATGATAACCTGTTGGGGGACATATCACATGCCCCTCTTTAAAACTATAAATAGGAGCGGTTGATAGGAGTTTCAGATCTTCTTTTTCACCGAAAAGATCGTTTGAGTGTTCTTCCACTTCACTCTCCCTCCTTCTTACTTTAGGACAAGACTTTCTTGTTAAGATAAGGTCTTTTCTACTAGGACAAGGCTTAGTTTTAAGATATAAGCCTAAGACGTCTAGAGGAGGGGTATTCTAAAACCAAGAGTAGTTTAGGACTAATCCAGAGAGCCCTATAATAGGACAGTGTGTCCTACAGTGGTCAAAGGTCAAAAGGCTGACAAAAGAGATTTGTTAAAGCAAGCAACCTGGTAGGGATTCTTCCTTGGTACCATTCTCGTGTGAATCACTGTTGGAGGGCTTGCACTTGTGAGCCTTGAAGAAAGGATTGGATTTTAGCAATCCAGGTATGTATTCTGACTTTATTTATGTTGTTGATTGGTATGCATAAGGGGTTCCTGGGAATTAGGATTTTTAGCCATATTAGGGTTTCATGCTTTGAATTTGTGTTTGAAATTCACTTCAGCATGCTGCATAATTCTCGGCACCTTGAGAGAATTCTTATTAGTGGTATAGAGCCATTCTTGTGGCATGCCAGTTATGAACTATTTTTGGAGTTTTATGAAATTCCACTATCGAGCCAACCTGAAGCCTATCGAGTCGACCCGGACACTATCGAGCCGACCCGAACCCTGTCGAGTCACCCGACTAAACTCAAGTGTATGATTTCTAGTTTCCTTATGAAATGACATGATAATGCAATTGTATGAAATTTTGCATATTAGGGTAATATGTTTAATTTCAAGTTTTTTATGAAATGCATGATATTGTCAAGTATGAAATTATGTATGTTGATTGTACCTAGTAACTGCTTTGAATTGGATTATTCACCATGGCCGTCAGATCATAGGAGCAAGTAGGGTTTAAAGGCCCTCTCCTCCTATTCAATGGGTCTCCTATGGCATGTAGGGGTGCCGCTGTGGCCATACCTATGAAAAAAGTGATGTGAAAGGTATTTTATGTATCTATCATGCCTTGATTTGCATATTAGTTTAATATGCTTGTTTAAATAACATGTTATGTTATGATGTTATGTTATGATAATATGTTACATGTTTATATATGTTATAAGCATAGTAATCATGATAATTTAGAATATGTTTTTGAGACCATCAAGTCATCATGAAATCATATTTAGTCATAGTAAGAAACTTAGTCATGATGCAAAAACGATTAGGGTTTTGAATTAGCCGATTGGGTGTCTAAGCAAGTGGTTCTGGGAAGGTAAAGGGAATGAGATTTTTTAATTTGGTTCCGTTGACTGACCTGGCCAATCTAATTGTTGTCTAAGGAATGCAACGTAGGGACCCCCTCCACCCCTTCCACTCACCTAGCCAATTTGGTCAAATCTAAATCTTAATTTAGTAATTCTAATTTGTTAAGTGTACTATATTTTGCTTTCCTTCATGCTAAGCCAAATTTATATCAAGACTATAGTAGGTTTGTTGTGCATAACAAGGTGATGCGGGACTAATATGCATGCAATTATTTTTGTGTGTTTTATATATGGGGTGAAGTGATTAAATCCCGAATATTGGATCAAAATAAGTTGTAGGGGGATTTATATATGAAATTTAGAAACTAAGCATGCAGATTAGGACCTAAAAAAGCAGTAAAGATGGATCGCCGTGGCTGAGAAGCCCGGTTAGGGCAAGTTCTCTCCGATAATAAAATACTGGCGGTAGAGGGGTGTACCTGGCAATGTCTGATGCACCCGATGAAGATCGCAGTGAAGGGATCTCTCGTTCCTCGATGGAGTAGCCTGATAAATCGAGCCAAAGACCCGCGGTTCCCGGCTTTCTGCTCGTGGTCCAATTGAGGCTTGGCTGGAGTCGTTGGATTCGTAGAAACTCGGGGACCTGCAAACGACCTATCAGGGTTAGAAAACTCACAAGGGAACAAGGAAACAAGAAAAAATTGCAAGGGGAAGAAAGTTTGGAGGAGGGCGGCCAGGCTCTAGAAGGATGGTTGGTGGCTGGACGATAGTTGCAACACGAGAAGAAGAAACTCTCAAAACCCTTTATGCACACAGCAGGGCAACACATAGCAATTGAAGAAAACTCAAGTTTAATTCATATATCAAATCAACCCTCATACAAGAGACTAGGGTCCTTTAAATAGATCATTAGTATTGGGCTCCAAGTAAGGACACATTAGTCTTTACATAAGAATCATTTTTCCTCTCAAACCCTAGCTAGAAAATAAGAAACATTAGGTAGAAAAAATCCCTAAAATTCTCTTGACTTGGTCAACACTCCAAGGATGCCTAGGGGTACGTGTTGAGCTTCTAGGAGCAGCAAGGGGCCAGCCCAAAGGGGCTCGGATGCATGGGCTTAGGCCTCTGGAAGCTGGGTTGGCCTGGTAGCCAGGTAGCAAGAATTTCCCTGTTATCTTGCTTCTTAAGGGCTTGGGCTTGGCGCCTAGGCTTGATTTCTTTGGACTAGGATGCAGATGGACCTCTAAAATCATGGATACCCTGGTCTATGAATAAACTTTGGCATCTGGAAGGGAATCTGGGCATCTGGATGGCATCTGCAAGGAATCAGGGTTTCTGATTTTCCTCCTGGATCTTCAAATCTTCAAGCTGGGTTGGACTTGGACTATACTTCCATGTCTCAATCTAGTTGGACTTGTCTTCACTTGTACGATGTAGTCTTGAGTTTTCAGTGTACTTGGACAGATTCAAAAAATATAAAATTAGCTCAACATGAGCTGACTAGCATTGTACTGAACTAGCTCAACATAAGCTGACTAGCACAGAACTGAAATAACAACTCAAAAGACTCAAATAACAACTAAAATGGACTCAGATGGCTAAGCCCTTATTACAGATGGAGTCATAAATTATTGATCAATCCATAGAGGGTTAAAAGCCTCTGTCTTATCTGGTGCCTCTGGTGTCCCCACCAATTCTCTCGGTGGGTGGAGGAAAACTCGACCCTATCGAGTGAAGATCAGACTAGCTCACATATCTCGAGGAGGTCTGGGTTGAGGCATTGCAAGTCCTCTCGAAAAAAGCTATGAATCGTCTGACTCTGGCCGGCCTTACCATCAGACCAGGAAGCATTGATAGCCGTGGCCCTGGGTCGTGATGCCTTGATCTTCCAGGATACGCTCGATCCGTTCTTCCTCTCTCAGGCCCAATTTGTTAGGTGGACACTCTGGTTAGGGTCACTCACAAAGGAGGGGATAGGTCCAAAGGCTTCACTAGGTATCACTGCAGGGTCCCTGTACTCAACCAGGTCTGTAATATTGAAGGTAAAACTAATGCCCAAATCCGAAGGCAAGTCTAACACCTAGGCATTTGATCCAACCTTCTCTATCACTTTTAAAAGGTCCGGCTCTGCGAGCATAAAGCTCTTTTAGGCCTAAGCCTAACCAAGATAGAATCCACTACATCAAAATTCTTTGACCTTCTTTGGGAATTAGCTAGTTTGTTTTAAAATAGTGCAAGTGGTGAACATGCTGGGCACATGCAGTCTCCTAACAAATGATGCAAATGACTCATACGGCAACTAACAAATTGGACTATGCATTCCTATTGAAGGAAATTTTATTGAACTCTTTTGGACCTAGACCTAAGAGAATATAGACTCTCTAGGTCTGACCTAGTGTGGTTTGCACAAGAGTATTTACAATAGACTCTAAGCAAATGCCATAGGGCATGCCAGAAGTATAATGCAAACCTAACATGTGTGATGAATGCATGCAGTATGCAAATTTAGCTAAACAAAATCTAATGATACTAGAAATGCTGGAAGTGTTGGAAGGGTAGAAAAATAGGACTGGATTCAGAATTAGTCTAGTAGGGTGGAGAAAAAGATTCCGGGTTAGTTGGATAAAGTACGATATATGAAGGCATGTTAGGGACTAATCATAGACTAATGAGGATAACCTTACAGGGTTGTGGTATATCTATGGGGTTTGTATAATGGATGGATGGGTTGCCAATCTCGGGGAAGAGGTCCTTAATGGGAACTATAGGAGGGGGTTCATCCTGAGGGTACTGCTTCAAAGAGATCAGATCCTTAATAAATTCTTCTAGCTCCGGTATTTTAGGACTAGACTCTATAATTTGGCTCTCCTCTATGGTTTCCTCAGGCAAGGTTCTAGCTGCAATATCTAGGTTCTCTTCCTCTAATTGTTCTTCCACTATAACTTTAGGTTGGATGTGGTTAGGGTCAACTACCTCTGGGTGGCTTCTACTTGGGTACCTATGGGGTCAACTAATTCTAGGTCATCTAGAGTTGTGTCTTCTTCTCCCTCATACTCATCTGCTAGATTCACATATGCTTCATACACTTCTGCATTAATGTAAGCCTTGTCACTCCAAGGGATGGTAGGGGAGGTCGGCTAAGAGAAAATTGGCTAGGTCTGTTTTGATTATGGGCACTACTCCTAGTAGGTTCAAGTTGCCTAAGGGTAGTGGCTTACTATTGGGTTCATATTTAGGGGTTCTAATCCTATGGGGTTCAAGTTGGCTAGGGGAAACATGACTAGTACTAGGATGATACCTAGGGGTTAGGGCTCCCTAGGCTCATAGGACAAGGGGCAGATCTATGGGTCATGGAATTATAGGATCTGGGGTCATAGGATTTAGGTTCAACTCTATGGGTCGTGGGTCTACTGGACTCATGGGATATGGGCTCATAGGTTCTAGAGTCATAGGATTTGGAGTCATAAGATCTATAGGTTGTGGGTATACTAGGGTTATAGGGAGTGGATGGATAGGATCTATGTTCATATGTTTTGGGTACATAGGGTAAAGGTGGCTCAGGTTTTGATCTAGTCTGGGTCCTACGGGTTTTCTCTAGGGTTCCTATCCTATTTCTCTATTTGGTCAAACTTATGGTTCATCTGGGCTACTTGGTCTATCAGGCTTGAATCTTGGCTTCTAGCTTATCCATGGGATCAAAGAGATGGTGATGATGGCTGATATGATGCTCCTGATCTAGTGCTCATGCAAGACTCGATCAAACTGACTACAGCTGACTAGACCTAGAGTCCAAAACTAAGTTCTCAATCAGTGTGGCAAACTAGCCTATAGTAACCCTGTACTCAGCCAAGCAGGTGTAAGGGGAGTGTTAGGTCCTGATTACCAATCCTAGACACCAATCAGAGATTGGCCAGGTAGGCGGACCAGCATACAAGCTCTTCAGGATTGAATCCCTGAACCACCGTTCTAGACACTGAGGACAAGGCACACACAGGTTAACATGACACAGTGATCTAACACTAGCCGGACCCGACCAGTTGGTGTCCCTAGCCCAATAGGACAAATTAAGTCTAGTTAATTTTAGGTTAGGCTTGGGACTGAATGTAAGGGGTGTGGTTTTGGGCTAAGGAGAGGTTATCAACTCCTCCCCTTATCTGATATAGCAAGAGTGCCCTTAACGTGGTTTATGCAATGATGGCAAGCAGATGAGAATGCAAATAGGGTTTAGTATTTGGACAATTTTTTTTATATATGTAATTTTTTTTTTTTGTCCTTTTGCTGAGATATAATTGCAGCAAATGACCTAATATGCTAGAAACATTCCAAAATAAAAGATATGCAAAGAGATGCTAAACAAAACCCTAAACCTTCCAAAATTGTCTTGCTAAAAAACAGAGCCAAAAATTTGCAGGCTGTATTTCGGCTTGCAGAAACTGCAAGGACCAAAATAAAATATGAAAAAATTCCATAAAATACAATAAACAATGGTGAATCTAACAAAAGAAATTTTAGAATTTTTTGAGTTATGAGAACAGAGAAATAACTAAAATAAAAGAGCATATATGGACTAAAAAGATGCAGAAAACAAGCCCTAATCTAAGCTCTGATACTAGATGATGCGGCACTAATATGCATGCAATTATTTTTGTGTATTTTATATATGAGGTTAAGTGATTAAATCCAAAATTGAATCAAAATAAGTTATAGGGAATTTCATATGAGTTTTATAAACTAAGCATGCAGATTAGGACCTAAGAAAGCAGTAAAGATGGATCGCAGGGGCTGAGAAGCCTCGGTTAGGGCAAGTTCTCCAACAATAAAATTACTAGCGGCAGAGGGGTGTACCTGGCAATGTTTGATGCACCCAAAGAAGATCTCAGCAAAGGGTTCTCTCGTTCCTCGATGGATGCGACCTGGAAAATCGAGCCGAAGACCCGTGGATTCCCGGCATTCTGCTCGGTGGTCCGATTGAGGCTTGGCTAGAGTCGTTGGATTTGTAGGAACTCGAGGACCTGCAAATGACCTATCAAGGGTTAGAAAACTCACAAGGGAATAAGGAAACAAGAAAAAAATAGCAAGGAGAAGAATGTTTTGGAGGAGGGCGACTAGGCTCTGGAAGGATGGTTGGTGGCTGGAAGATAGTTGCAACACAGGGAAGAAGAAACTCTCAAAAACTGTTTATGCACACAGCAGGGCAACACACAGCAATTGAAGAGAACTCAAGTTTAATTCATATATCAAAATCAATACTCATATAGGAGACTAGGGTCCTTTAAGTAGACCCTTAGTCTTGGGCTCCAAGTAAGGACACATTATTCTTTACATAAGAATCCTTTTCCCTCTCAAACCCTAGCTATAATATAAGGAAACATTAGGTAGAAAAAATCTCTAAAAATTCTCTTGACTTGGTCAACACTCCAAGGATGCCTAGGGGGACGTGTTGACCTTCTAGGAGCAGCAAGGGGCCAGCCCAAAGGGGCTCGGGCGCATGGGCTTAGGCCTTTGGAAGCTAGGGTGGCCTGGTAGCCAGGTAGCAAGAATATTCCCTGGTATCTTGCTTCTTAAGGGCTTGGGCATGGCACCTAGGCTTGATTTCTTTGGGCTAGGATGTAGATGGACCTCTGAAAACATGGATGCCCTGGTCTATGAATATATTTTGGCATATGGAAGGGAATCTGGACATCTGGAGGGCATCTGCAAGGAATCAGGGTTTCTGATTTTCTCCTGGGATCTTCAAATCTTCAAGCTGGGTTGTACTTGGGCTATACTTCTATGTCTTCAATCTAGTTGGACTTGGTCTTCACTTGTATGATGTAGTCTTGAGTTTTCAGTGTACTTGGATATGACTCAAAAAAATAAAATTAGCTCAACATGAGCTGACTAGCATTGGACTGAACTAGCTCAACATGAGCTGACTAGTACAGAACTGAAATAATAACTCAAAAGACTCAAATAACAGCTAAAATAGACTTAGATGGGCTAAGCCCTTATTACAGATGGACTCATAAATTATTGATCAATCCATAGAGGGTTGAAAAGCCTCTGTCTTATTCTGGTGCCTCCGTCTTATTCTGGTGCCTCTGGTATCCACACCACAAGGCCTACTCTAGGGTTTGATATAAGATTTGTCTTGGTGCACATAGTGCTTTATGGCATGGTTGGAAATGTTGCTTTGTTGTGCATACACAAGGGTAACATTATTAAATCATGGCTATATAGAAATGAAGGGTCCGACTAAACTAAGACATTATAGTTTGTTGTGCATACACAAGGCCATAAGTGTCTTAAAGGCAAAGGTAATTGTTGAGAATTGCACGGGTTGAAATTGGAAAGGTTGTCCTACCTTTGAACTCATGTGTGTTATTGTACATACACAAGGAACTCATGAGGAATAAGGATCTCAACCCTACTAAAGAAACTAGGAAAGGTTTCTCGCTTACCATAGTTGAGGGTTATGGTATTTGAAGAAAATAGTGGGAGACATAATTAGATAGAAAGTCCTTATCTAGTTATGGATGTCATCTTGAGCGGTCTGCTGATATTATTCTTAGGACATTTATTTTTATGGCTTCAAATTATCATGGCATCTTAGATGCTAATATGTTAACCATTTCAAACTATGTAGACTGGTTGAGGAAGAAGGCAGATGGAGCCTATTTCCATTACAGCATGTTTGGGCATTGGAAGAAGGATTGCAAGGCTTGTCTTACAAATTTGAAGCTATATGCAAGTGGTGCATCTACGGATTTGTACATGATACAAACCAATTATCATTGAGTGAATCCATTTCTAATTCATGGGTATTGGATACCGCATGGGGTCACATATTTATAAATCTTTACAATGACTCCTCAGAATTAGAAATTTGAATAAAGGTGACTTCAAATAATATGGGACAAGTGGAGAACCCATATATGCTGAAGCTGTGGGCACCTATCTTCTTATTTCTTTTAGGTAATATCATAAGGTTGGAAGAATGCTACTATGTGCCAAATATTGTAAGAAATATTATTTCATATCCTTGTTATTACAACAAGGATATGAAATAAGTGTAAAGAGTAGTGGCTGCTCTATTCTTCATAATAATACAATATTTGGGCATGGTTACTTTGTGAATGGTCTTTTTACTTTAGTACTCAATGATGAAATACTTCTTGTAGATGACAAGAAGAGAAAAAGAGATAATGTCAATATTACATATCTCTGGCATTGCTGGTTAGGTCATATCAGTGAGTCAAGGATAAACAAGTTAGTCAAAGAGGATTACTTTGACCCTGATGACTTTCAAACATTAGGAACTTGTGAGTCTTGCCTAAAAGGAAAAATGACCAGGTCTCCATTCACTGGATATGGAGAAAAGGCAACTGAATTGTTAGGTCTTGTATAAACTGATGTGTGTGGACCTATGTCAACTCAGGCTAGAGGAGGATATTCTTATTTCATCACTTTTATTGATGATTTATCAAGGTTCGATTATGTGTATCTTATAAAACACAAGTTCGAAGCCTTTGATAAGTTTAAGGAATATCAGAGTATGGTTGAAAGACAAACTGGACTTAGTATTAAATCTCTTCGGTTTGATCGAGGAGGGGAATACTTGTCTAGTGAGTTTTTGAACCATCTCAAGGACAAAGGCATTGTTTCTGAATGGACCCCTCCTTATACACCACAGATAAATGGACTGGCAGAAAGGAGAAATTGCACCTTGTTGGATATGGTGAGGTCCATGATGAGCTTCACAAATCATCCCATTTCCTTCTAGGAACATGCCTTGGAGACTGCTGCATATATATTAAACAGGGTTACATCTAAGTTAGTAAGTAGCACTCCATTTGAGTTATGGAATGGTTAAAGACCAAGTCTTAAGTACTTAAAGATTTGCAGCTGCCATGCTTATGTCAAGAATAACTTTGGACATAAGTTAATGCTAGGGTTGACAAGTGTAGGTTTGTTGGTTACCAAAAGAAGGTAAGGGATACCTCTTTTATAATGCTACTGAGCAAAAGATAATTGTCAGTAGGCATGCTACTTTCTTGGAACAAGAGTTTATCCAAGAAGGATGTAGTGATTCTTCACTTAAGTTGTGAGAAGAACAGAACAACAAATCGATGAGCCTTCAAGTGAAGTTCCTCAACTAGAGGTTCTTGTCGATCAAGAATAGCGACAATACACACCTCTTCTCCGAAGGTTAGAGAGGGTGCAGGGAGCACCTCTCAGATTTGGCTTTGTCATCGTGGATGATAATGAAGCCAATATCATACAGGATGATGATCCTTGACCTATTCAGAAGCTGTCGAGAGTAGGGACTCTGACAAGTGGTTTGGTGCCATGAAATCTGAAATGGACTCCATGTATTTCAATCAGGTTTGGACCTTGGTAGATCCACCTGAAGGAATTAACCCGATAGGGTGTAAATTGGTCTTCAAGAAAAAGATTAGAGTAGATGGTCAAGTTGAGACCTATAAGGCTAAGCTGGTAACAAAAGGTTTTAGACAAAAAACATGGTATAGACTATGATGAAACCTTTTCTCCAGTAGCCATGCTCAAGTCCATTCAGATACTACTTGCCATAGCAGCATACCATAACTATGAGATCTGGAAAATGGATGTAATGACTCCTTTCCTCAATGGAAACCTTGAGGAAGAAGTCTATATGTCACAGCCAGAGGGGTTTGTCCCAAGTGGGAGACCGAACCAGGTATGCAAGTTAAAGAAGTTTATTTATAGACTTAAGCAAGCATCGAGGAGTTGGAATATCCATTTTCATGAAACTATCAAAGGATTTGGTTTTATCAAAAATGTGGATGAACCATGTGTGTATAAGAAGACAAGTGGGATTGCCATTATTTTATTAGTTTTGTATGTGTATGACATACTGATCATTGGAAATGATATCCCAATGTTGCAATCGGTTAAAACATGGCTATCATCAAAGTCTTCTATGAAGGATTTGAGAGAAGCATCCTATATACTGGGTATAAGGATCTGTATGGTTTTGGTGACCAGGGCGGAAGCATGGATTTCAAAAATTTATTATGAAACCACTACCAAACCCTTAACCCAAGACCTCCTTAATAGGAATTAAAACATACAAACATGCATATATAATATAAACTAGAGTTTAGGCACCAACCTAAGCCTCTAGTATCCAATCCGATGAAGAAAACCCTGATTCAGCTTTCTTCTCCACCAGGTGCCCAAACGTTCACCCTCCAATGGTGATCCACACAAAACTCGGACCAAGGAAGAACTCCTTCAAGTTGCTTGGAGAAGTGGAACTCTTTCGGTAGCCTTTGGTCTATTAACCCCTGTAGGACACCCTGTCCTACTGTAGGACACTAAAGACACTCTCCTAAACCACTCTTGGTTTTAGGACAACCCTTTTCTAGGACCCCTTAGGCTTATGTCCTAAAACAAAGCCTTGTCCTAGTAGAAAAGACCTTGTCTTAACAAGACAAGTCTTGTCTTAAAGAAAGGAGGGAGAGAGAGACACTTAGAATAGTGCTTCGGTAGAATTCTTATTTCAGACTCATTTCACCGCCCCCTATTTATTGATATAAGAGGGGCGTTTGATATGTCCTCTCATCAACTTATCAGATATCATTTTTCAAGATCGAAGAGAAATTATTTGGCTTGAAAAATCATATATAATAAGCCCATTCATGCATCGAAGGCCTTATTCACATCCCTTCTTTTATCTGGACGAATTCTCACTTGCCACATGTCAATTACCTATCCCTACGAAGCCAAGAGGCACCTCTTTAATCTCCAAACATCGAAGATTATGAAGAGTCCTGATAGCAAAAGGACTCTCCTTCAGAACAGCGCTCCACATAAAGAGTTGCGACTCTTCATGCACCGCGCGCGCCATCCTTTTTCATGCAAATCTCAAAGAATGTTGACCAGTCAAAACATAGGCAATATGGGTGTCATTGGAAAGAGCATAAAATATCTTTTCTGACCATATAAATTATATTCAAATCAGAGATCTATAGCTTATATTGTGCCCTTTTGAAGTTAAGGTATCATTTAGGTACCAAGAATCCCATGCCATTGGGACTCTTCATGTATGGTGCCTAAAATGCCCTTAAATCCAAATTAAAATCAGATTTAGCTTTGATTAGGCTAGCCCCACTTAGGACTCAACCTAATTTAGGTTTTCCATAATTAGGTTTTCCTAATTAGCAAGCAACCTGATCCAATCAAATTGGGTTAGGAATTTAGTTAGCCTATATATGCTAGTATGTAATCCGGCTAACCAATTAGGATCCTATGACCCTAATTAAATCATGAATGACTTTCTTGGCTATGTCTCTATTGTGTGTGACCCATTGGACTCCACATCTAATTAGTTAGCCAATTCGATCTGATCGAACCCGATTGACCTAATTAGGTCAAATTGGCTCACCTAATTGTCCAATTCGAATCACATATCGAATTGACTCATGAAACAAATCAATTGGTTCATGAAGACCTACAAGATAAGATTGACATCTAGCAACATGTCATGCCTACTCGGAAGATGAGAAATTTTGATGGATTTACCAAAATACCCTTTAGTGGTGAGTTACCGGGTAATTCAGTCCTTCGATCTACTTGCACCCTGAATATGACTATGGATATGGATTTTTGTGAAATCCAATTTCATATTCATTCCTTGATCAATCTGATAATGATGATTCATTAATGAACCATTAGAAACTATTTCTAATGTTCATACTTTGATCAAAGATTTCCCGAATCTTCATTTGATTGAAATCATCTGGATGCGCTTCGCTCTTACTAGGGTTGATCAATTCCTTTTGACCTACTCACAACCTCCATATGCAATCCACCATACCCAATATCACCCCATGCATGACTTAGTGTCATGATTGAGTGTGAACCAAAGTATAGATTCATGCATACAAGGTACCATGGCAGTCTCGGGTCAAAGGACCACATGCACTACTCCCACTATGAGAACTATCTATTGACAAACAGATAAGGTTTCATTAGATGTTCTCAAGCTGGATCCATTCAGTGAACTCATTCTCTAATGAGTACCCACAAACTAGTATTAGTGTCAAACACAAGTGACTATGAGATCAGTCACCCTCTTCACCAAGCATACATAGGATGTGCTGGTCTTACCAGAAACATTGATCCCCTACTCAATATCCCATCGACCAGGAATATTTTAGATTAGTGTTTTAAGGCTTTAGGTCTCACTGGTATGATCTCATCATAACCCTAGAACCATAGCCCTAATCTATGGGGTTCATCATATCTTAATAAAATTAATAAGACACAGCGTATGATGAAAATAAAATGCCTTTATTAATTGATAATGTCAATACACTAGTTTGGGATACAAAAGAAAATCCCATCGAAATACAACATTTCGATTGGCCTTTAGGGCATGATCCTTTCAGGATCTATATAGATATATCCAAGGGATGCTGGGCTTATGCCAATCTAGGTACGTTGACTTAGTGTTGAAGAGATTCAACATGGATGGATGTAATAAAGGTTACTTGCCAATGAGTCAAGGCATACAACTCTCTAAGAAGATGTCTCCTAAGACATCAGAAGAAAGAGAGATGATGGTTATGATTCCTTATACTTTGGCTATAGGATCGATTATATATGCCATGTTATGTACCGGGCCTGATGCTGCTTATGCCATGGGCATAGTGAGCAGGTTTCAGGCAGATCCAGGGGAGGATCATTAGAAAGCTGTGAAAAATATTCTTAAGTATCTGAGAAGGACTAAAGATATTTTCTAGTATATGGAGGATCTGAGTTGAAACTAGAAGGTTATGCAGATTCTAGTTTTTAATTAGATCCAGATGATAACAAATCCACATCGGGGTATT
Organism: Areca catechu; assembly: GCA_021397845.1. Classification (NCBI taxonomy): domain Eukaryota; kingdom Viridiplantae; phylum Streptophyta; class Magnoliopsida; order Arecales; family Arecaceae; genus Areca; species Areca catechu. Next base: position 124,070,456 of record CM038040.1, on the reverse strand, counting down.
TCTTCACCCTAAATGGTGGTGCAGTGAGTTGGAAAAGTACAAAGCAACCAAGAGTAGCTGACTCAGTTACTGAGACAGAGTACATAGCTGCTAGTGAAGCCACAATGGAAGCTGTCTGGATGAAGAATTCATCATGAAATTGGACGTGGTTCCTAATGTACAATAGCTAGTGCCATTATACTGTGATAACACTGGGGCTGTTGCACAAGCTAAGGAACCGAGGTTTCATCACAAGTCCAAGCACATACTAAGATGGTTCTACCTCATTCGAGATATTATAGAAAGACAAGATGTTGTCGAATGAGTTGATACAAAGAACAATATAGCAGATCCATTCACTAAAGCATTAGCCAAGCAACAGTTAGATTGCCACTTGGATTGTATGGGCATAAAATATAAGGGCGATTGGCTTTGGTGCAAGTGGGAGTTTGAAAGAATGATGCCCTAAGAGCCAATCATTGTATGGGCCTTTTTGTAAACTTTTAACTCATGCATGACATCATTATTTATAATAAAGGCATTTGATTCATCATATACTGCTGTGTCATGTTTTTGACTATGATGAACCCCATAGAGTAGGGCAATGGAATTAGGGTTAGGATAAAATAACAGTGAGACCTAATTCTTATAAACCCTAATGTAGAATGTTCCTAGTCATTGGACCATCGATTCAGGGATCGATGAATCTGATAAGACTAGCTTATCCTACGTATGCTCAATTGATGAGGATGGTTGGTCTCACAGCCGCTTGTGTAGAGACACTAATACAAGGATAAGGGTGCTCATTAGGTTATGAGTACACTGAACTGATTTGCACTAGGACTATCTTATGTAAGTCTTACTCCTTGTCAAAAAATAGGTCCTAGAGAAGAAGTTGTGCATGTGATCTTCAGACTTGAGGTCACCATGGTTCTTTGTGCACACTAAGCCATACTTTAGTTCATACTCATTCATGGCATTGCAACATGTACAGGGTGTTCTGGGAATGATGGAAGGTGTACGAAGGATGTGAGTGGACCAACAAGGAATTGATAAATCCTGGAAAGAGGATATGTTATCCTATGTAATCTCTTCGATAAGTGACTCAAGGAATATTTGCAAAGTGGGTTGAGATTAGAAGTGGCCTCTAACCAGTCATCAGCTGAGTCCTCATGATCGAGCTGAGATTTGATTTGATTAAGTGTTAGGGTTTGACATTTTCCATACCCATCACTTAATCGGGATAATAGGAGATCAAAAGATTGAATTGCACGATAACTTGCTACTGAAGGGTATTTTGGTAATTTCTACCAAATTTCTCATCTTCCGGGTAGGCATGACACGTTGGTAGATGTCAATCTTTGCTTGTGAATTTTTCATAAACCAATTGGATTGGTTTCATGAGTCAATTCGATGTGTGATTCGAATTGGACAATATGTGAGCTGATTTGATGTAATTAGGTCAATCGGGTGCGATAGGATCGAATCGGCTCAAACCTAAACCTACTACTTGCTAGATGTAGAACCCTATGGGTCATACATAATAGAGAGTTGGCCAAGGAAGTCACTCATGGCTTATTAGGGTCATGGGATCCTAATTGGTTATCCAGATTGCATACTAGCATATATAGGCTAACCCAATTCCTAACCCAATTGGATTGGATCCGGTTGCTTGCTAATTGGGCTAACCTAATTAAGAGAAACATAAATTAGGTTGAGTCCTAAGTGGGGATAGCCAAATTAGAGCTTGATCTGATTTTATTTTGGTATTTTGGATGTCTTATTGAAGAGTCCAATTGAGTTGGGACTTTAGATGCCAAAATGACACCTTGGCATTCAAAAAGGCCTAAAAGAGTCTATAGTCCTCTGATCTAAAAAATATTTATATGGATGGAATGAGGACATAAGCTCTTTTTTTTGACACACATATTGTATATGTTTTGACTAATCAGAGGTTGCATGGGGTGTGGATAAAGTTGACCATGAGATAAAGGAACTCTTGGCACCTCTTGGCACACGCAGGAGATGAAGGTGCGCGCTGAAGGACAAAAGTCTTTCTGCGGATGAAACACTGGAGTGTTTCATTTCAAGGGGGCACCTTTTCATCTTACCCCATGACTCTTGGATATGTTTGACCGGTCAAGGCCTTTTTGAAAGGGCATAGAAAAGGGATGGAAGCAAATGCGCGCATGAAGAGACGCGGCTCTTCATGTGGCACGCGCCCTGAAGTAGAGTCCTTCAGCTTTCTGGACTCTTCTTATTCTCCGATGTTTGGAGATTGAAGAGGTGCCTCTTGGCTTCCCATGGACTAGTACTTGCCATATGGCAAGTCACAGATTGTCCAAGAAAATGGATGGATGCCAATATATCTTTTGGTGCATGAGAAGATATATTGGATATGATTTTTCAGTCTTGAAAAATCATATCTGATAACCTATTGGAGAACATATCACATGCCCCTCTTAAAACTATAAATAGGGGTGGTGATATGAGTTTCATATCTTCTTTTTCGTCGTAAAGATATTCTGAATGTTCTTCCACTTCTCTCTCCCTCCTTACTTTGGACAAGACTTGTCTTGTTAAGACAATGTCTTTTCTACTAGGACAAAGCTTAGTTTTAGGATATAAGCCTAAGGGGTCCTAGAGGAGGGTTGTCATAAAACCAAGATGGTTTAGGACTGTGTCCAGAGAGCCATACAGTAGGACAGGGTGTCCTACAGTGGTCAAAGATCAAAAGGCTGACAAAAATGTTCTGTTGAAGCAAGCAATCCCGGTAGGGATTCTTCCTTGGTACCATTCTCATGTGGATCGCCATTGGAGGGCTTGAACATGTAAGCCTCAAGGAAAGGATTGGATTTTAGTGATCCAGGTATGTATTCTGACTTCATTTATGTTTCATTGATTGGATTGCATAAGGGGTTCCTGGGAATTATGGTTTTCTAGCCATATTAGGGTTTCATGCTTAGAATTTTGTTTTTAAATTCACTTCCGCATGCTGCATGATTCCCGGCACCCTGGAAGAATTCTCATCATAATAAAGGTCTCCTGTCCTCACCAGAAGAATCAACAATAGCATCCTGGAAAAGTAAAGTGAATACCATGCCATAAGGAAGACAAGGTTATGCTCTGCGAGTTGGTTCCCTCATCTGAACAATCATAATGTAAGGCAAGTTGAGGGCCTTCCCCTCAATCAGACATCTCATAAATATCATATCTCGTTGACTTACCCAGTCGAATCTTCTAGTTCTACGTAAAAACACTCTACTAATAATGTTATGTAAGACTCTCATCTCCAAGGATAATAGGTTGGATTGAACATGAACTATCCTTGAAACATCACTTCTCTCTAAAATAGTTTTTAAAGTCTTTTGTTTTTCTTTCATCACCCAGAAAAAATTCTCCTTCTTTTGGAATTTGTAATAATGTACTCAACTTTTGTTCATCCATAACAATATTTTTCTTTTTAACAATAGATTCCAAATGAAATGTACCAAGGGATAAATTTTCAAAGAAATTTCTAACCAAGGTTGTATAGGTAGGTAGATTAAGCATGCAAAAGTGTTTCCAACCCTAAGCATCAAGCCAATCATCCAATTTCAAGTTCTCCTCTTCAAGAAAATTGAAATCCATAGTTCCTCCAAAGGATACCTATCAATTTCCCTTAAGAATAACCTGTCTAGAAGCATCTAGAGCATCAGTTGACTGCTGCTCAAGCTGTTCTTCAGTGGGTTGTGAAGCATAATCATCTAACCTTCATTTGTCCTTCGTTCCTTCGTAATGGATCAGATTAACTGCCTAGGTCTTTTTCCTATCGCCTTTCTAGGTGCCATTGATCTTGGATTAAGGTTTAGGAGGGATTCTAGAAGAGTTTCTATGGCTTAGGAATGGAAATGGGTGAAGATAAACAGTGGAAATGGAAGAATGGTTAGGAAATGAAAACTATGGAACCCTATTTAAAAATGCCTAAACCCGTCCTTCGAGTCGGCTCGACAGAATAGGGGATTGCTCGAGTTGGCTCGAGCAAAAATAGAAGTCAAAGCTCAAAAGGTCAAACTAAAGGTTTCTATAGCTAAATTGATATTAGGTGAAGTAGTCAATAGCTCTAAAATGAATTTAAAAGACTCTAGATAATTTTTCTTAATTTTGAAAAAGAATAGGTCAAAAATCTTAATAAAAGTCACACAGACCTAACTCTCCTCTAATCTTTTAAAATCTATCTTGGATAAAAGGCTTGGTAAAAATATCAGCTAGTTGGTTATTAGTAGGGAAAAATTCTAATTCTATGTTATTATTCAAAACATGGTCTCTAATGAAATGATACCTTATTTCTATATGCTTTGTCCTAGAATGCCGAATTGGATTTTTTGATAAATTAATAGCACTTGTGTTATCATATTTGATAGGAATTTTAGATTGGATAACACCATAATCTTCTAGTTGTTGCTTAATCCACAACACTTGTGCACAATAGCTCCCTGTAGCCACATATTCTGCTTCAGCAGTGGATAGTGCTACAGAGTTCTATTTCCTACAGTGTCATGAAATTAAGTTAACACCTAGAAATTGGAATGTGCCACTAGTGCTTTTTCTATCAATCTTATAGCCACCATAGTCAGCATCCAAATAGCTAATTAACTTTAAAGATGAATGCTTGGAATACCACAATCCTATATTACATGTGCCTTTAAGATATTTAATAATTCTTTTAACAGCAATAATGTGTGATTCTTTTAGATTTGATTGAAAACGTGCACAAACACAAACACTAAATAGAATGTCAGGTCTATTAGCAGTTAAATAGAGTAGAGATCCGATCATACCTCTATATAACTTTTGATCAATACTTGTGCCATTTGCATCTTTATCTAATCTACGTGCAGGACTCATGGGTGTTTCAGCTTCCTTGCTTGATTCCATGCCAAACTTTTTGATAATCTCTTTAATGTATTTGGCTTGGTAGATTAGAATCCCTTCCTTCTATTGTTTGATTTAAAGCCTGAGAAAGTAGTTCAGCTCACCCATTAGACACATTTTGAATTCTCCTTGCATTAACTTAGCAAAATCTTGATATAAGGATTCATCAGTAGATCCAAATATTATATCATCAACATAAATTTGAACAACTAAAATATATATATATTTTTTGGATAAATAGGATAGTATCTACACTATCTCTTACAAAATCATTTTCAAATAAAAATTTACTTAATCTATCATACCAGGCTCAGGTACCTGTTTAAGACCATATAAATCTTTATTTAACTTAAAAACATGATTTGGAAAAGAGTGATCGATAAAACAAGGCGATTGTTCTATAAAAACTTTTTCGGATAACAAACCATTTAAAAAAGCGCTCTTTACATCCATCTGAAATAATTTAAAGTTCAAAAAACATGCATATGCTAGAAATAATCTAATAGCCTCTAGTCTAGATACTGGTGCATAAGTCTCATCAAAATCTAATCTTTCTTCTTGGTTGTAATCTTGAGCTACCAATCTAGCCTTATTTCTAATAACATTATCTTGTTCATCTAGCTTGTTTCTGTAGACCCATCTAGTACCTATAACAGGGTAGTCTAATGGTCTCTCTACAAGTATCCAATCATTATTTCTCCTAAATTAGTTTAACTCATCATGCAATCATGCATAGCTAACATCTAACTAGGATCGATTTCAGCTTCTTCTATGGTATGTGGTTCTACATGAGATACAAAAGCAATTAAATCATGTGCATCCCTATGTGAAGCTCTAGTCCTAACACCTTGTGATGGATCTCCTATAATGAGTTCTTTGGGATGTGATTGTAGATACCTCCATTCTTTAGGTAGTTCTTCATGATTCTTACTTACCAACTCTTCTTGTTGTTCATCTGATTGCTTGTCTTTGATAGTCATGTCCTTCAATCTATTTTCAAGTGTACCTGCATCATCAGCACAATCTTCTTTTTAGAAGATGCAATGTCAGTCTCATTGAAATAACATGAATTGACTCTTCAACAATTAAAGTTCTCTTATTGAATACTCGATATGCTTTACTATTAGTCGAATAATCAAGAAAAATAGCTTCATCAGATTTAGCATCAAACTTACCAAGGCTATCCTTACCATAATTAAGCACAAAATATTTACAACCAAAAACATAAAAATAATCAATGTTTGGCTTTCTATTGTTCCATAATTCATAGGGGGTTTTTCTTATAATAGGTATGACTAAAACTTTGTTTAAAATGTGGCAAGCAGTATTTACAGTTTTTGCCCGAATGTATCTTGGAAGATTCCCTTCACAAAGCATCATTCGGGCCATCTCTTCCAAGGTCCTATTATTTTTCGCTACAACACCATTTTGTTGTGGTATTCTAGGAGCGGAGAAGTTGTGGTCAATACCGTGCTTTGTACAAAAGTAATCAAAATATTGATTTTCAAATTCTGTACCATGATCACTATGAATAAAAATAACAGAAAGATTTTTCAAGTTAGAAACTCTTTTGTAAAACTTTTTAAATACTTTAAGAATTTCATCTTTATGTATAATAAATAAAACCAAGTATATCTTGATAAATCATCTACAATCACAAGACCGTACTTCATACCACCTAGGCTTGTTGTCCTAGTGGGTCCGAATAGATCTCTGTGAAGTAGTTCTAAATGCCTAGTGGTAGAAACATAATTTTTGGATTTAAAACTCTCCCTAACTTGTTTTCCATATTGGCATGCATCACAAACATAATCGAAATCTACTTTAAACTTTGGCAAATCTTTGGCTAAATCTTTTAAAATAAGTTTTACAATAGTATGCATGCTAGCATGTCAAAGTCGTCTATGTCATAGTAGACTTGATTCCTTGCTCTTATCATTCATTGCGACAAGACTTGTGTTACGTGACATAGCTAGATCATTAAGATCTACCAATGAAATATTTCCAAGTCTATGTCCCGTGAACTTTGTACTAGAGTTAAGAAGATCAGCTACTATATACATTTAAGCCTTGAAGAAAATATTAATGCCAATATCACAATGTTGACTGATACTTAACAATTATTCTTTAACTTTTCTACTAGTAGTACATTCTCAATAAAAGTGGAATGAGTAATTTTAATTTTACCAATACCAATTATCCTTCTTTTATGATTGTCACCGAATGTTACCATGACACCATCTTTTTCATCAAAGATGAATAATTGATCTATGTCACCCGTCATGTATCTTGAACAGCCGCTATCAAGATACCATCTTTTCTTTGTGCTCATGGCTACAAGACAACCCTGCAAAACAATTAAGTAGTGGATTTAGGTACCCAAGCTTTCTTGGATCTTTGCACATTAGTAGGATTGGTTCCTTTTTGAACCCAAATTTTCTTGATTTTATTTTTGCCATTATGATGGGGACATCAATAATAAGAACATATACTTTGATTAACTAACTTTGTTTTTGCAGCTATAGTTAATAAAATCTTGAGCCATGAAACAAGTCCCAAATTTTCTTGAAGCATACTCATGAGTCAACACATGGAAGAAGATAATTTTTCATGAGTCGACTTAAGCTCAAAGCATGATGGAAAGCTACCTCTTCAAAGCCCAATTCAAGCCATTCAAGCCAAGACTGGAAGCCAAAATTTTCACATGGGAGGACACCTCATCAAGAAACCTTGGGGGAGAAGAAATTACACTACATCAAGACTTGTATAAGGAACATTAAGATACCTTCCAACAAGGACATGTGGGGCGCCACCTCTAATGACACCTAGGCCTCCACATCAGCATTTGACAACCACATGAAGACCTTCTAGAATACCACATATCAAGTTGTTGTAATTTCAACCAATAATTTATTTTTAGTTAAAACCACTTACCTAAAAATTATCGGAGCCTACTAAGCCATCCTTATCCCCTCCTCTCCACCCTTGGATTGAATTCCTAGCATTGGAGCCTATAAATAGGGTCCCTAGGATCTCATTGTATTCATTCTATGCTATGATTTGAATTAATGAAAGGATTGTTTCCTTGTGTTATAGTTTTCTTGAGTTCTTATTTGGAGTGAAAGTTTTCAAGTTAGTTTGAGTGTATAGATCCTTATCCAAAGAGAGAATGAGAGTTTTCTATGTTTGAGTTTGAGAGTAAAGAGTTCTTTTTCAAGGAGTAAAGGATGGGATGCTCATTGATGGATCTATGATCAAGCACCAAGTCCCAAGCTGCCGGCCACTTTCTTCTTCTTCCTTTTTTCTTTGTTTCCATTCCAACACCAATTCTTCTTCCATGTCTAATCCAGAGTTTCTTTGCATGTTCTCTCAAGTTCCTAGGTCAAAGATGAAGGTCTCCACACCATGGATCAATGCCAAGGTGAGTCTTAAAGTAGAGAGTGCCAATCTTGACTTCTAGACCTCAATCCTTGAGTGTTGAGAGCTTCTTCTTCCACCAAATAATTAGCCATCATTGTTGGTAGGAAAAACTCACCCTAAGCTTCATTAGATCTGATCATTTGAAGGTTAACTTGCCCTAGTAGTGATGGTTTCCTTGCCATGAAGTTCCTAATCCTTATTTTGAACTAGATCTACATTGCAGGTCTTAAAAATTAGATTAACTTGTCTCATAAAAATTCTTTCTTTGATTAATTTAGCCCATTTATTTGATAATTAATTTCTCAAGTTTGCTTGCTGGTTAGCTTGCTAAAACTCTCCATTCATCATTTTATTTTTGTCCCCCATTTTTTTTTGGTATCAGAGCTTATGGTTTACTTGGTCAAGTGTTTGATTGCTAAAATTTCTGTTCTAATATTCATCCAAATATTTTATGAATTTTAGTATGTTTTACATTGATCAAAAAAATCTAAAACAATACTTCTCCAGTACTTTAGAGTGTTAGGATTCAAAATATAAAATTAAAAAAATATTTTCTTTTTTTTTCTAGATTTAAAAATATGAGTTCTTAGATCATTTCTAAAGTTCTGTCAAGAATTTGTTTCTGACTTCCATTTCATTTAATTTTCAGAAAAATATAAAAAAAAAATTTCTAAGTTTTTAATTTTTAGATCTGAGATTCAAACTTCTATTTTTGTTATTTCCCACTGGAATTCTAAATTTTAGAAGGATTTAGAGTTAGGAATTTGAAATTTGAATTCAGGTTGTTAAGAGTTAGCTAAACTGCTGGATCCTTCTAGCAATTGTTTTCAAACTACTTTATCAACCAATATTTGAGTTAAACCGAAGTCAAACATTAAAATACAAGAATTATTTTCCTAGAGTTAACTAAATCAATTTTATTTTGAATTTTTAAATTTTAAAAAGATTAAATTTTGAGTTTTTAAAACTAGCTAGTTGAAAGTTGTTCCCTGCTGAAATTTTCTTTTACAACAAGCTTTCAAAATGAATTTCTTAATCAAATTCAAAGAATTAAATTCAAAAATCTGGAATCTAGAATATTAACTGAGATATTTAACAATTCAAATCTTAATTTTAATTTTTTTGGAATTTTAAAATTTTAATTTTGAATTTTTAAAACTAGTTAACTAGAAGTTGTTAGGGCTGAAACTATCTTACAACAACTCTAACTTCTAGAATGAATTTTTAATTATAATTCGAGATTTAAATTTTAAAATTTGATTTATGAAATCTAGACTTCAAAATCTAAATTTTTCAATTTATTTTTTTTTAATTTTAATTTTTTTAAATTTGGATTTGAGTCACATGTTTGTGCTAATACTAGTTGTTGTGTTATCTAGTTGGTGAATTGTTTGTGCATCCATTCCTAAATCTAATTAAAGGCATTCAATCATAACATAAGGGAAGGAGGTCTTTCCTTGGCCCAAAACAATCATCCACATTTGCATTGACCTAAAGCATAATTGAAATCGAGTAGAAACTAAAATTAGGGACACCCACAAGTCGGGTTCAAGTGCAAGATGAGACTAAATATTAGTTGAGTTTGTACTTACTTCTTGAAATTGGTGTCTAAGGCAAGAGGTCCAATGGGAAATGCCTTAAGTGGACTTGTGATTTTTAATTAGGACCTCATGAAAGCTAGGGGAGCCTCCTGCAACCCCACCTCTTACCTGGCCAGTGGAAAAGGTAATTACAACTTTTACTAGTACTTAGTCAATTCTTGTATTTTGAACTTTTAAGTCTAAGAGCCCTAGAAGTTAGGTTTGTACTGCTAGCCCATTTGATCTGAAGCCTTATACCAATAGTTCTACATGTATCCATGGATCCCAATCTTGAATTCTTTATGAGGACCCTGACTGAAAAATTTGATACCCTAACAAAACAATTAGGACAAGTGAACAAAGAGTTAGGACAAGTAAATAATCAAATCGGGAACCTCAAAAAAGATCGCTTGACCCGTACTAATTTTAAATCACCTCCCATTAGCCCAAGAGCCCATCATCATGATCTTATCCCTGAGTATAAACTTAGATACCCTTGCCAAGGATTTGTAGATCAGGAGGAGAGAGTCTTTGGGAGTAATCGACCCTATGCACCCACTTTTGATGGAAACCTTGAGGTGTACGTCGATTAGAAGAAGAAAATGGATCAGTACTTTGAATTTGATGAAATGTCGGAAGTAAAGAAATGTCAATTTATCAAATTAAAGCTAGTCCGACATGCTAAGTCATATTGAAAATATGTTGAGCATAAAAGTTATTACAATGGGGATAAAATAATTACTTGGAGAGATATAAAGAGTAAGTTGAGGGAAAAGTACCTAGGCAAATCTTATAAGCAAAATCTTCCAATCCAATGGTACAAATTAAGACAATATGATGAAACTATATTTAAATATATTACTAAATTCAATAAATATGAGGGAGACGAAGAAGAGACTAAACCCATGGAAGAATTAGAAAAAAATCTCCTGAACCAATTGAAGAATTTAAGGATGAAATAGAATCAAAGTCTTGTCCAAATGATGGGCTAGAAAGAGAAAATCCTAAACTCGTTGAAGAACTTAAGGAAGAAGTTTATGAAGCTGGGTCTAACCTTATGGATGAATATGATCAAGAACAATTACCTGAAGATAAAATAATTACCCAGCCTAAAGAAATCAACAATGGGGATGATCAAAATGAAATCCAAGGACAAAACCATAGTGATCAATCTGAGGATAACATAAAAGATCTGGAATTAATTGATGTTGAAGGTTTGATCTAGAGATCGATAAAGGATCATATATTGGGGTATTGACCGTCAAAGAACAAAACCCTATGGATCAGCCCCAAGAAGTTGTAGAGCATTTGAAAACCCTGCAAAATATTTTCCCTAATAACTTTTCTATCCCTGATTCCCTATTTCTGAACATCCACCATCCTGATCCACCATTACGTTTCATTCGCTCTTCTATCCCATCCGGCTGGGACATGTACCATACCATTGATCTGGTCTCAGTGATATTCAACAGTTACTTTATTAAGACTCTTTGGCATATGTTGGAGCCAAATTAAGATTCACTACCACCTATCTGAAGTTTTGTGCCAAAGTCTTCAAAGTCATTTAGGGAATATTTGAAATTAGGAACCTTATATCCTAGCCCAACAATAAAATTTAGTCCATAGATAATAAAGTCTATTTGAGCTTGTTTTGTTTTTGTTTGTCTTTTACCATTTAGTATCACTTGTGTTTCTCTCTTGTCATTTGGTGTCCGATGCATATGTATCCATGATTACGAGAGTCATATGTATAGCATGATTAGTAAAACAAATTTTGAGCAATGAAATTAACAAGCATATGGCTAAATTTTGTAAAAAAAGCCAAAGAATTTCAGGAAGGAGACTGTCTTAATTAGGCTCAAAACGATTATATGCCCGTGGTATAGGTCCTTTTCAAAATAGTAAGAAAAATTGGACTTAATATGTGCTAGATATACCATCCAACTTTGGTATCAGTTCCACTTTCAACATTTCAGATCTAGTAAACTGTAAGGAACCAACAATGATACCTAATGAGCAATTCAAGCCTGATTCCACCTTTGAGAGTGAACCAACCCTTGAGTGTCCACCAGCCATATTACCAAAGTGGCAAGATAGAATTGAACGAATCTTAGATGACAAGATTGTCACTACTCAAAACAAAGACTATCAACACTACTTGGTTCACTGGCAAGGCTGACCTGATTCCAAAGGTTCATGGATATCTCGAGAGGACTTATAATGAATCAACCCTGACCTCTTAGAGTATCACCAAAGCCAGATGAGTTCCTACACGATGGAGTCGAGCCTTTTTTCCATCCTGGGAGAATTGATGGGGACATCAATAATAAAAATATATACTTTGATTAACTAACTTTGTTTTTGCAGCTATGGTTAATAAAATCTTGAGCCATGAAACAAGTCCCAAATTTTCTTGAAGCATACTCATGAGTCAACACAAGGAAGAAGACAATTTTTCATAAGTTGACTCAAGCTCAAAGCATGATAGAAAGCCACCTCTTCAAAGCCCAATTCAAGCCATTCAAGCCCAATTCAAGACAAGACTGGAAGCCAAAATTTTCACATGGGGGGACACCTCATCAAGAAACCTTAGGGGAAAAGAAATTACACTACATCAAGACTTTTATGGGGAACATTAAGATACCTTCCAACAAGGACATGTGGGATGCCACCTTTAATGATATCTAGGTGTCCACATCAGCATTTGACAACCACATGAAGACCTTCTAGAATGCCATATGTTAAGTTGTAATTTTCTATCAATAATTTGTTTTTAGTTAAAACCACTTACCTAAAAATTGTTGGAGCTAACTAAGTCATCCTTATCCCCTCCTCTCCACCCTTGGATGAAATTTCTAGCATTGGAGCCTAAAAATAGGGTCCTTAGGCTCTCATTGTATTCATTCTATTCTATGATTTGAATTAATGAAAGGATTGTTTTCTTGTGTTCTAGTTTTCTTGAGTTCTTGTTTGGAGTGAACGTTTTCAATCTAGTTTGAGTGTGTAGATCCTTATCCAAGGAGAGAATGAGAGCTTTCTAAGTTTGAATTTGAGAGTGAAGAGTTCTTTTGCAAGGAGTAAAGGATGGGTTCCCATTGATGGATCTATGATCAAGCTCCAAGTCCCAAGCCACCGGCCACTTTCTTCTTCTTCCTTTTTTCTTTAATTCCATTCCAACTCTAATTATTCTTCCATGTCTAATCCCAAATTTCTTTGCATGTTCTCTCAGGTTCCTAGGTCAAAGATGAAGGTCTCCACGCCATGGATCAAAGCCAAGGTGAGTCTCAAAGTAGAGAGTGCCAATCTTGACTTCTAGATCTCAATCCTTGAGTGTTGAGAGCTTCTTCTTCCACCAAATAATTAGCCATCATTATTGGAAAAACTCTTCCTAAGCTTCATTAGATTTGATCATTTGAAGGTTAACTTATCCTAGTAGTGATGGTTTCCTTGCCATGAAGTTCCTAATCTTTATTTTGAACTAGATCTATATTGCGGGGCTTAAAAATTAGATCAACTAGTCTCCTTATGAAAATTCTTTTCTTGGATTAATTTAGCACATTTATTTGATAATTAATTGCTCAAGTTTGCTTACTGGTTAGCTTGCTAAAACTCTCCATTCATCATTTTATTTTCATCCCCCATCACATTATATTTCAAATAACACTCAAATGCTTTGTGACCTATGTTATTGCATGCATAGCAAGTAATTCTAGACTTTGAATAATGAGCATGTGATGTAAACCTAGGTCTATATTGTTTTGATGCAATAAACTTTGAAACATAAGAAGTGGATGATGAAAACTTATTTATATTTGTGCCTTTATAACCAATTCCAAACTTGTTACTAGAATCTCTTTGATTTTTCAAAATCAATTCAAGTTTGTTAGAGCTTAAAGTTAATTTTTCAACTAATGGTTTAAGCTTTTGAACTTCCTTTTGTAAGCCAGTATTTTCCTTTTATAAAATTTCATTCTTTTCAAAAAGTTCTTCCTTTTCAAATTGAAAGATTTTAAGTCTTTCACACGTCATACATAATTCTCTTTGCAAAATTTTGTTTCTTTCACAAACTTCATTTTTATCTTTTTCAAAAGTATCATAATTATTTTTTAAACTCTTTATTTTCAAACCAGCCTTTTTGTATTCAATAAATAGTTCATAAAAAGCATTATGAAGCTCATCATAGTTAAAATCTAAATTCAGTTCAGAAGTTGTTACCTCATCTTCTAAATCGATAAGACAAATCTGAGCTATCATCGTTGTATCTTCTTCTTCTTCAGTTGATGTAGATTCATCACTATCACTCCATGCCACATGCATTGCTTTCTTTTTCTTTATCTTAAATAACTTTTTCTTGATTTCTAGACAATCAGGATGTATGTGTCCTGGTTTCTTGCATTCATAATAGATTAGAATCTGATCTTGGTCCTTGTCTTTGTCCTTGCCTTTTTCTTTTTCCTTTGCATGGTCTCCATTTCTGAATTGCTTTCTCCATCTATTTGTTCTTCTTCTACCCATAAATCTTTTAAACTTTCTTATTACTAGGGCAATTTTATCATTGTCCATATCATCATCATCAGAGGTATCTGAATGTTCATCCTTATTCTCTTCAATTGCTTTAAATGCGATGGTCTTTTTTCTTTTTGAGTCTTCTTATGTTCTTTGTTGCATGGCTAGCTTATGTGTGATCAATAAGCTCAACAACTCATCTAATGGAAGGGTATTCAAATCCTTTGCCTCCTAAATAGCTGTAACCTTTGATTCCCACTTTTCTAGCAATGATCTCAAAACTTTCTGTATTAAATCAGCATTATTATAGGTCCCACCAAGACTTTTAAGACCATTTATATTGTTGGTAAAACATGAAAACATAGCAGGTATAGTTTCATTTGGCTCCATTTAAATAACTCATAATTATGCATAAGAAGGTTAATTTTAGAAGTCTTTACTTGTGATGTGCCCTTGTGTGTGATTTTGAGCTTATCCCAAATTTCTTTAGCAAAATTACACATGAGAATTTTGTTAAATTCCTTTGGTTCCAAAGCATAATAAAGTAAATTCATGGGTTTGGCATTTAACTCGACCTTTTTCATATCATTATCATCCCATTCCTCTTCAGGTTTGGGAACCTCAACATCATTAATTCTAATAGTGGGTGTGTGAGGTCTTTTTTGAATTATCTTCCATAATTAGAAGTCTACGGCTTGAATGTATATCTTCATCCTAGCCTTATAATATATGTAATTAATTCCAATGAAAAGTGGAGGTCGGTTTGTGGATTGGCCTTCGGCCAAGGAGGTACTCATAAGATGTGCCATCAATCTTTACTCTAAGGAATTTCAGAGACTCTGCTCTGATACCACTTGTTGCCCAGGTGGCTTCCCAAAAGGAGGGTGAATTGGAATAATAAAAACTTTCAAGTATGTGTACCTTAAAATTCTTTTAGTGTTGGTTATGTGATACATTATGCAATGGATGCAACAAAATTAACAATCGCAATGGAGTCAAGCAAACATAATCACAAACACAAGAAAATTAGAGTGGTTCGGAGCAACCCACTCCTATGTCCACTACCCAAGCACCACTTAAGATTTTCACTATATTCTTCCTAGAATATAGTCAGATTATTTAACTGGGATCACAATCCAAACTCTACACCCTTTGGTTTTTATACCGGGCTCACCAAGGAAGCCCACACTTGGATTTACACCGGGCTTACCAAGAACCCAAGTCCCTTTGGTTTTTAATACCGGGCTTACCAAAGAAACACAACATAGATTTTAATAGGATCACCTAAAAATCTTTCAACACTCACAAGACACAACCCCTTGCTGCTCTTGGAGAGGAAACAAGATATATTAAAAGTAACTAGCAACTTTACAACAAACCAAATTTTTTTGGTACTTGTCGATGAAGCTCAAATTGAAGCCTTGCTTTAGATGCTCTTGAATACTCTTAAAGTTGCTTCTTAACTTCCTCAAAAGTTGGATTCAATGAATGAAGATGAGTTGAAGAAGCTTTGAATCCTTTCTTGAATGCCCACTTGAAGTTGGTTGGTGAAAGACTTGAAATTCACTTGAATGCTCTTTTATTTTCAATGAATAATCAATAATCATCATCTAATCTATCATAAATACTTCCCTTTTATAGTTTTCAAGCAAATCTAGTCATTGTAGGGCCTACGGAATCGAAATAAAGCTATTGGAGTCTTCATGGAATTCAAACAATCAATTATGCAACTAGTCATTACAGGCCTGAAACCGACACTCGAGTCAGCTCGAGATGGTTGAGTCAGCTCGAAGTCTCAGATAATAGAAAATCAAACTCTATATGAGTCGGCTCGTTTGGGTTGAGTCGGCTCGAAGTCTCAGTCAAGATAAACACAAACTCAAGATGAGTTGGCTCTTCTGGGTCTTGTCTGCTCGAAGCTCTGAGTTTCTGAAACTTGAGATTTGGAACTTCTGGTCGAGTCAGCTCAATATCTTCTAGTTGACTTGGATTTCTGAAACTTTGAAACCCTTCGTGTCGTGCCAGAATAGGAGTCAGCCCTTGATCAATGAGTCAGCTCTTGATCCATGAGTTGGCTCGAGTAGAACTTCTTCAAAATTAAGCCAATTGAATCTCCAACTAATACAAGTTTTCTGAAACTTCAAAATAGGTTACAAAAGATATCTTACCTAATCAAACTCATTTTTACTAATTTATAGCCCTTTTTACAAGATTACAAGAATGAAAATTAGGGCTTTACAACTTTGAGGTCTTCAATTCAATACACTTCATTAATTAATACAACTGTACTAGGATAACTTCCAGCTATGTAGGAAATAAAGTTTCTCATTGATAAATACTTCCTGCAAAAATTTCTTGAATAATTGAAAGAGTTAGTCATAAATACATGCTTCAATATTTTGTAATCATCAAAATCATTCCAAGGGTCGACATTAAGTTAACACCTAGAAATTAGCATGTGCCATTGGTGCTTTTTCTATCAATCTTACAGTCACCATTGTCAGCATCTGAATAACTAATTAACTTTAAAGATGAATGCTTAGAATACCACAATCCTATATTACAGGTACCTTTAAGATATTTGATAATTCTTTTAATAGCAATAATGTGTGATTCTTTTGGATTTGATTGAAAACATACACACATACAAATACTAAATAGAATATCAGGTTTACTAGTAGTTAAATAGAGAAAAGATCCGATCATACCACTATATAACTTTTGATCAACACTTGTAACATTTTCATCTTTATCTAATCTGCATGCAAGACTCATGGGTGTTCCAGCTTCCTTGCTTGATTCCGTGCCAAACTTTTTGATAATTTCTTTAATGTATTTGGTTTGGTTGATTAGAATTCCTTCCTTTGATTGTTTTATTTGTAGCACGAGGAAGTACTTCAGCTCACCCATTAGACTCATTTCGAATTCACCCTGTATTAACTTAGCAAAATCTCGGTACAATGATTCATCAGTAGATCCAAATATTATATCATCAACATAAATTTAAACAGCCAAAATATCATTATTTTTCTTTTCAATAAATAGAGTAGTATCTACCTACCTCTTACAAAATCATTTTCAAGTAAAAATTTACTCAATCTTTCATACTGGGCTCTAGTTGCCTGTTTAAGACCATATAAAGCTTTATTTAACTTGAAAACATGATTTAGAAAAGAGTGATCGATAAAACCAGGCGGTTAAAAGCTTCATTGGATAAAATACCATTTAGAAAAGTGCTCTTTACATCTATCTAAAACAATTTAAAGTTCATGAAACATGCATATGCCAAAAGTAATCTAATGGCTTCTAGTCTAGCTACTGGTGCATAGGTCTCATCAAAATCTATTCTTTCTTCTTGGTTGTAACGTTGAGCTTCCAGTCTAGCCTTATTTCTAATTACATTACCTTGTTCATCTAGTTTATTTCTATAAACCCATCTAGTACCTATAATAGGGTAGTTAGATGGTCTCTATACAAGTGTCCAAACATTGTTCCTCCTAAATTGGATTTACACATCATGCATAGCTAACATCCAATTAGGGTCAGTTTTAGATTCTTCTATGGTATGTGGTTCTACATGAGATACAAAAGCAATTAAATCATGTGCATCCCTATGTGAAGCTCTAGTCCTAACACCTTGTGATGGATCTCCAATAATCAGTTTTTTGAGATGAGATTGTACATACTTCCACTCTTTAGGAAGATCTTCATGATTCTTACTTACCATTTCTTCTTGTTGTTCACCTACTTTCTTGTCTTTGATAGTCATGTCCTTTAATCCATTTTCAAGTGTACCTGCATCATTATCAGCACAATCTTTTTTTCTAGAAGATGCAAAGTCAGTCTCATTGAAAATAACATAAATTGACTCTTCAATAATTAAAGTTCTCTTATTGAATATTCGATAAGCTTTACTATTAGTTGAATAACCAAGAAAATTTGCCTCATCAGATTTAGCATCAAACTTACTAAGGTTATCCTTACCATTGTTAAGTACAAAACATTTACAATTCAAAAACATGAAAATAATCAATGTTTGGCTTTCTATTGTTCCATAATTCATAGGGGTTTTTCTTATAATAGGCCTAACTAAAACTCTATTTAAAATATAGAAAGCAGTATTTATAGCTTCTGCCCAAAAGTATCTTGGAAGTTTGCCTTCATAAAGCATTATTCAGGCCATCTCTTCCAAGGTCTTATTCTTTCTCTCTATAATATCATTTTGCTGTGGTGTTCTAGGAGTAGAGTTGTGGTCAATACCATTATTTGTGCAAAAGTGATCAAAAAATTGATTTTCAAATTCCATACCATGATCACTATGGATAGAAATAACAGAAAGATTTTTCAAGTCTAAATTCTTTTGTAAAATGTCTTAAATGCTTTAAAAGTTTCATCTTTATGTGCAATAAATAAAATCCAAGTGTATCTTGAAAAATCATCTACAATCACAAGACCATACTTCATACCACCTAGGCTTATTGTCCTAGTGGGTTCGATCATGTGAAGTAGCTCTAAAGGTCTAGTGATAGAAACAATATTTTTGGATTTAAAACTCTCCCTAACTTGTTTTCCTAATTGGCATACATCACTAACATAATCAAAATCTACTTTAAACTTTGGCAAACCTTTGACTAAATATTTTGAAATAAGTTTTGCAATAGAATGCATGCTATCATGTCCAAGTGTCTATACCATAGTAGACTTGATTCCTTGCTCTTATCATTCACTGCTACAAGACTTGTGTTACTTGACATAGCTAGATCATTAAGATCTACCATATATATATTGCCAAGTCTATGTCTAATAAACTTTGTACTGGAGTCAAAAGGTTCAACTACTATACACATTGAATCCTTGAAGAAAATATTAAAGCCAATATCATATAGTTGACCGAAACTTAACAGATTATCCTTTAATTTTTCTACTAGCAGTACATTCTTAATAAAGGTGAAAGGAGTAATTTTAATTTTACCAATACCAATTACCCTTCCTTTACGGTTGTCACCAAAAGTTACCATGCCACCATCTTGTTCTTCAAGGATGAAGAATTGATCTATATCACCCGTCATGTGTCTTGAACAGCTGCTATCAAGATACCATCTTTTCTTTGAGTTCATGGCTACAAGATATCCCTACAAAATAATCAAGTAGTCGATTTAGGTACCCAAGCTTTCTTGGGTCCTTGTAAGTTAGTGGGATTGGTTCCTTTTGGAACCCAAATTTTCTTGATTTTCCTTTTGCCATTGTTTTTCAAATGACACTCAAATGCTTTGTGACCTTTGTTATTACATGCATAGCAAATAATTTTTGACTTTGGATAAGGAGCATATGATGTAAACTTAGGTTCATATTATTTTGATGCAATGAACTTTGGAGCATAAGAAGTAGATGCAAAAAATTTAGTTGTATGTATACCTTTATAACCGATTCCAAACTTATTATTATTAGAATCTCTTTAATTTTTCAAAATCAATTTAAGTTTGTTAGAACTTAAAGTTAATTTCTCAACTAAGGGTTTTAGCTATTTAACTTCCTTTTGTAAATCAGTATTTTCTTTTTGTAAAATTTTATTCTTTTCAAGAAGTTCTTCCTTTTCAAATCGGATGGTTTAAAGTCTTTCACAAGTCATACTTAATTCTCCTTGCAAAATTTTATTTCTTTCACAAACTTCATTTTTAACTTTTTTAAATGTGTCACAGCTATTTTCTAAACTCTTCATTTTCAAACCAGCCTTTTTATATTCAATCAACAATTCACAAAAAGCATTATGAAGCTCATCATAGATAAAATCTAAATTTGGTTTAGAAGTTGTTATCTCATCCTCCAAATCCATCAGACAAATTTGAGCTATCTTTGTTGTATCTTCTTCTTCTTTATTTGATGTAGATTCATCACTATCTCTACATGCTATAAGCATTGTTTTCTTTTTCTTCCTTTTAAACAATTTTTTCATGACTTCTGGACAATCAGGACGTATGTATCCTGGTTTCTTGCATTCATAATAGATTGAAAATTGATCTTTGTCCTTGTCCTTGTCCTTGTCTTTTTCTCTATCCTTTCCAAGGTCACCTTTTCTGAATTGCTTTCTCCATTTATTGGTTCTTCTTCTACCCATAAATCTCTTGAACTTTCTCTTTACTAGGGAAATTTCATCATCCTCCATATTATCATCATCAGAGGTATCTGAATCTTCATTTTTATCTTCTTCAGTTGCATTAAATGCAATGGTCTTTTTCTTTTTTGAATCTTCTTCTGTTCTTTGCTGCATGGCTAACTCATGTCTGATCAATGACCCCAGTAGCTCATTCAATGGTAGTATGTTCAAATCCTTTGCCTCTTGAATAGCCATAACCTTTGCTTCCCATTTCTCTAGCAAAGATCTCAAATCTTTCTGCACTAAATCAGCATTAGTATAGATCCTACCAAGACATTTAAGACCATTTGTAATGTCAGTAAAGCATAAGAACATAGCAGATATAGTTTCATTTGGCTCCATTTTAAATAACTCATAATTATGCACTAGAAGGTTAATTTTAGATGTCTTTACTTGCGATGTGCTCTCGTGTGTGATTTCAAGCTTATCCCAAATTCTTTAGCAAAATTACATGTGAAAATTTTGCTAAATTAGTTTGAGACCAAAGCATAATAAAGTAAATTCATGGCTTTGGCATATAACTCAGCCTTTTTCATATCATTCTCGTCCCATTCCTCTTTGGGTTTGGGAACTTCAACATCATTAACTCTAATTGTGGGTGTGTGAGGTCCTCTTAAAATTATCTTCCATAATTGGAAGCCTACGGGTTGAATGTATATCTTCATCCTAGCCTTCCAACATGTGAAACTAGTTCCAATGAAAAGTAGATGTCGATTTGTGAATTGGCCTTCGGTCAAAGAGATACTCATGGGATATGCCATCAATCTATACTCTAAGGAATTTCAAAGACTCTGCTCTGATACCACTTGGTGATGCGGGACTAATATGCATGCATTTCTTTTTGTATGTTTTATATGTGGGGTTAGGTGACTAATTCCAAAATTTCAGATTAAAATTAGTTGTAGAAAATTTTGTATGAATTTTTGAAGCCAAGCATGCAGATTAGAACCTAGAAAAGTACTAAAGAAGGATCGCCGGGGCTGAGAAGCCTCGGTTAGGGCAAGTTCTTCTACAATATAAAGACAGGAGGTAGAGGGGGTGTACCTGACAACGTCTGAAGTGCCTGATGAAGATCGCAGTGAAGGGATCTCTCGTTCTTCGATGGATGCGGCCTGGAAAACCAAGCCAAAGACCCGCGGATACCCGACTTTCTGCTCGTTGGTCCGATTGAGGCTTGGCTGGAGTCGTTGGATTCGTAGGAACTCGGGGACCTACAAACGACCTGTTAGGGGTTAGAAAACTCAGAGGAAATCAAGAAAACAATGGAAAACAGTAAAGAAAAGAATGTTTTGGAGGGGGCTGGAAGGATGGTTGGCGGTATGAAGATGGTTACAAACACCGGGAAGAACTCTCAAACCCCTTTATGCACACAGCAGGGTAATCACTCAAAGCAATAGAAGAACTCAAGGTTTATTTCATATATCAAAATCTAGTCTCATACAAGAGGCTAGGGTCCCTTAAATAGACCCTTAACCTTGGGCTCCAAGTAAGGATACATTAGTCTTTACATAGGAATCCTACTCCTACTCAAATCCTAGCTAGTAAATAAGGAAACATTTGGTAGAAAAAATCCCTAAAAGTTCTCTTGACTTGGTCAACACTCCAAGGATGCCTAGGGTGGTGTGTTGGGCTTCTAAGAGTAGCAAGAGGCCAACCCAATGGGGCTTGGGTGCATGGGCTCGGGCTTCTGGAAGCTGGGGTGGCCTGGTAGCCAGGTAGCAGGAATATTCCTTGGTATCTTGCTTCTTAGGGGCTTGGGCTTTGTGCCTGGGCTTGATTTCTTTGGGCTAGGATGTAGGTGGACCTCTAGAATCATGGATGCCCTGGTCTCTAAATATATTCTGTCGTTTAGAAGGGAATCTGGGCATCTGGATGGCATCTACAAGGAATCAAGGTTTTCTGAATTTTCCTCCTGGGGTCTTCCAATCTTCAAGTTGGGTTGGACTTCGGCTCAACTTCCATGTCTTCAATTAGGTTGGACTTGGTCTTCACTTGTATGCAGTGGTCTTGAGTCTTCGATATGCTTGGATAGGACTCAAAAATATAAAATTAGCTCGACATGAGCTGACTAATACTGAACTGAACTAGGTCAACGTGAGCTGACTAATTACAGGACTTAAATAAAATAGCTAAGCTTTATTACAGTGGACTTGAATGTCAATTAAGTGATCCACAGAGGGTTGAGAAGCCTCTGCCTTATTCTGGTGCCTTTGGTGTCCGCACCAATTCTCCCAGGGTATGAGGAACTCGACCCTATCGAGTGAAGATCAGACTGGCTCATATATCTCTCGAGAAGGTCTAGGTTGAGGCATTGCAAGTCCTCTCGAGAAATCCATGAATCATCCGACTCTGGCCAGCCTTGCCATCGGACTAGGAAGTGTTGATAACCGTGGCCCCGGGTCGTAATGGCTTGATCATCTAGGATATGCTCGATCCGTTCTCCTCTCTCAGGCCAATTAATTGGTGGACACTCTGGGTAAGGATCACTCTCAACAGAAAAGATAGGTCCAAAAGCCTCACTGGGCATCGTTGCCATTTTCCTGTACTCAACCAGGTCTGTAATATTGAAGGTAGAACTAATGCCCATATCCGAAGGCAAGTCTAACACAAAGGCATTTGATCCAACCTTCTTTAACACTTTAAAAGGTCCGGCTCCACGAGCATGAAGCTTCTTAACGGTCCCTGGTGGGAACTGCTCAGGCCTAAGCCTAATCATGACAGAATTCCCTACATCAAATTCCTTCATCCTTCTTTGGGAATTAACCAGTTTTTTATAAGTTTCATTGCTTATGTTTATCTTTTGGCTAATGTCCTTGTACAAGTCTCTAATATGCTGTGCAAATGACTCTGCAGACTCTGAGACTCATGTGTGAATAGGCAAAGGAATTAGATCAATGGGACGATTAGGCTGGTACCCATGGACTATCTCAAAAGGACTCTTACCCGTTGTCCTATTTACTGAACTGTTGTAGGCAAACTCTGCTCTAGGTAATAATAGATCCCAAGTTCCAACATGTTCACCTACCAGGCATCTAAGGAGGTTTCCTATACTACGGTTCACCACTTCAGTTTGGCCATTTGTTTGAGGGTGGTAAGCTATAGAAAACTTAAGCTTGGTCCCTAACAGGTGCCATAAGGTCTTCCAGAAATAACTGGTGAACCTAACATCCCTATCATATATGATGGTCTTGGGTAGGCCATGGAGTTTAACCACATGATCTAAGAAAAGCTTGGCTACTCTAGACGCATCAAAGGTTTGGGAACAGGGAATGAAATGAGCCATCTTAGAGAACCTATCGACCACTACAAAGATAGAATCATGTCTCTTCTTGGTCTTAGGTAATCCTAACACGAAGTCCAAACTTAGGTCCTGCCAAGGGCGATCAGGCACTGGTAAAGATATGTAAAGACCAGTGTTCTGCTTCTGCTGTTTTGCAACAGCACAAGTTCTACACCTGGCTACAATCTGTGCAACGTGCCTTTTCAATCCTAGCCAAACGAACTGGTCCTCTATTGCTAAGATCGTCTTATTTCTACCAAAATGACCAGCTAAACCTCCAGCATGGGTCTCCCAAATTAGGAATTCTCTAAGGGAAGTGTTGGGTATACAGAGTCAATTGTTCTGGAAAAGGTAGCCATCCTGAAGGGTATACTCACTATGGGTACTGAATGGTCCTAGCCTGAGGGTCTGATAAATGTCTCCAAAGTCTGGGCAAGTTTCATATTCATCCTTTAACCTATCAAACCCTATGACTTGGGTGCTAACTGATCCAAACAGTAGAGACCTACGGCTCAGGGTATCTGCTACCTTATTTTCAGTGCAAGCACAGTGCTTCAGGACAAAAGTGTAAGCCTGAATGTACTCAATCCATTTACCGTGCCATGGGTTTAGTTTCTTTTGGGAGTTCAGGAATCGGAGTGCCTCATGGTCAGAAAATAAGACAAACTCCTGCAGTAATAAGTAATGTCTCCAATATCTAAGGGCCTGGACTACCGCATAAAATTCCTTGTCATAGGTAGAGTACTTAAGTTTTGCCTCATTCAGTTTCTCACTGAAGAAGGCTACAAGGTGATTCTCTTGACTTAGTACCCCACCTATTCCTACTCCCGAGGCGTCGCAAGCGACCTCAAACATCTTAGTGAAGTCAGGTAATCTAAGGATGGGTGCATGGGTCATCTTATCCTTAAGCTCTAGGAAGGCCTTATCAGCTGCTTTGGTCCACTCAAATGTATCCTTCCTAATGCAATCAGTGTTAGGTGCGACGAATGTACTAAAACCCCTAATAAATCTCCTGTAAAAGGTTGCTAGGCCATGGAAACTACGCACATCGTGGACACTAGACGGTCTAGACCACTCAATAATTGCCCTAACCTTTTCAGGATCTGCAGAAACTCCCTCAGGGGTGACAACAAAACCTAGGAAGATAACCCTATGTGTCATGAAATCACACATCTTAAAGTTGGCATAGAGGCTATTCTTCCTAAGGGTCTGGCATACTAGTCTTAGATGACTAAGGTGGTCCTTCTTGGTCTTGCTATAAATCAAAAAATCATCAAAGTAGACCATAACGAATTTCCCTGTAAACTCTTTCAGGACCTGGGTCATAATCCTTATAAAAGTACTTGGTGCATTGGATAGTCTGAAAGGCATTACAACCCAATCAAACAGTTCATCCTTAGTCTTGAAAGCAATTTTCCACTCATCCACAGGTCTAATCCTAACCTGATGATAGCCACTCTTAAGGTCTATCTTAGAGAAAACTCTGGCTCCGGCCATCATGTCTAACATATCATCTAATCGGGGGATGGGAAACCAATATTTCATAGTTATTTTGTTGATAGATCTACTATCTACACACATCCTCCAGGTACCATCTTTCTTAGGGGTCAGTAGAGCAGGGACTGCACACGGATTTAGGCTCTCCCTAATGAAACCCTTCTTAAGCAATTCTCCCACTTGTTTCTGTAATTCTTGATGCTCACTGGGATTCAGTCTATAGTGAGGAAGGTTTGGTAAAGTGGCTCCTGGAACTAAGTCTATTGCATGCTGGATGTCTCTAAGGGGTGGTAGTTGATCAGGTAAATCCTTAGGGAAGACATCCTCAAATTCTTTCAGAGCTTCAACAATTTCTTTAGGGTGTTCCTTTTGGGTCTGCTCTAATATTTCCTTGGAGGTCAAGATCCAAACAGGGTTACCCTCAGCAATCTCCTTTTCTAACTCCCTAGCCTTAATCAAGTTAACTCCAGGTTTCTTGTCCTTAAGGCTACTAGAACCCCTCTTAACTGAGTCCCTAGGGGGAGTGGGATTGATAACAAACTTATTCCCATGGTAGTTAAAAGCACAAACATTGGTTCGACCATACATGGTTGCATCATGATCAAAAATCCAAGTTCGACCTAGAATAATACTACTTACTTCCATGGGGATGACATCACACCAAATCTTTTCCTCATATGTCTACAATCTAATTAAGATTTGGCACCTAACTTGAATCTAGATGGAGGTGGAATCTACCCAAGAAACTTTGTGCGGGCTAGGATGGGGAACTGTGGTCAACCCTAAAGATTTAACTGTCTTGGCAGAGACGGCATTGACACAACTCCCACTATCTATGATGATCTTAAAAACCTTAACCCCTACCTTTAACAAAAGTCTGTAGGATGCTAGTCCTACGCCAATCTTCCTTAACTGGGGTTTGGGTTAAGATGCACCTAACCACTCCTAATTGGTTCTCAGACTCAGGTTCCTCCTCCTCACCTTCATACTCATGTATTAACTGATCATCAGTCTCATAAACTTCTCCCTCAGGTTCGACTACAGATTCAGGCTCTTCTTCCTATAATTCACCTAGGTGTAAGGCACTAACTGGACATTGTCTCATAAAGTGGCCTGGCGTATTACATCTAAAACAGGTCTTCTGGGGAGTGTAACTCTTATTGACCTCTACAGATTTTCCTTGATCATCCTTATGGGTCAAAGGATTACTAGGCTGGGGTCGACTCGGGCCTGGATGATAGGATGGGTCGATTCAGGCCTGGTTGACTAGGACTGGGTCTACTCGGGCTAGGTCAGCTAGGCATTGCTCGGCTCTGATGGGGCTGGCTAGTTCCTGGATACTGACTAGGGTATCTAGTGGGCTCAGGTCTACGGTAAACGAACCCTCTATGAAAACGCTCATGATCCATAGCAATCTGGTAAGCATGGTCCAGGTCTCTAACCTCTCTCATATAGAGCTCTTTCTTAATATCATCTCTCAGTCTAGCCCTAAACCTAGATAAGACAACATCCTCAGATTCCCTCAAATCACATCGCATGGAATACTCATCAAATTTTGCGATGTACTCATCTATACTCTTGTTACCCTGATTAAATTGTTTCCATTGATCTAGTAAACCACTACGATATGAAGCTGGAACGTATCTTGTCCTAAGCTTACCCTTCATGGCCCACCAGGTGGTTATAGGATCACGCCCTCCTAGACTAAGGGTTCTCTCAACACTAGCCCAATGTAACCTGGCTTCCCAAACCAACTTAATCTTAGCAAACCTAAACTTTCATTCCTCTGTCATATCATACCACTCAAAATATTGATCCATCTCTCCCTTCCAATCTATATAGACCTTAGGATATAGACAATCATCAAAAGTTGGGGCATCAAGCTTAACATGTCTATAGAATCTGTCCTCATGGTCTACAAAATCCTGATTTGGCCTTCTAGGACAAATCTCAGGGATTGGGTCAGGACGATGGTCTTTCCTAGGTTTAGACTCAAGGTATGGATCAGGGTTTGGAGTCCTCCTAGGCTCGGGATTATAGTATGGGTCAAGCTGGGGGGTTCTCCTAGGTTCAACCTCACGGAATTGATCAAGGTTTGGGGTACTCCTAGGTTCAGGATTATAGTATGGGTCAGGATGAGAAGCTCTCCTAGGTTCGACCTCATGGTATGGATCAGGGTTTGGGGTCCTCCTAGGTTAAGGGGATTGAGGATCTGGCTCAGACTGTGACCCATGGGTTCTTCCTAGGGTCCCTACACAGCCTTCTAACTGATCAAACCTATTGGCAAGATGGTCAGTTCTATTGTTGGTTTGGGTACCAAACTGAGTTAACTGGGTCATCTGGGAAGTCATCTGGGTAGCCATCTAGGCCATTTGATCAGCAAGGGCTTTAATCTGGGTTTCAAGTTTGTCCATGGATTCAGGCAAAAGTGAAGATGGTAGATGATATGAAACCCCTGATCTAGTGCTCATGCAAGACTCGATCAAACCGACTACAGCTGACTAGACCTAGAGTCCAAAACCAGGTGCTTGATCAGGGTAGTAAACTAGCCTATAGTAACCCTGTACTCAGCTAGGCAGGTGTAAGGGGAGTGTTATGTCCCTGATTGCCAATCCTAGATACCAATCAGAGATTGGCCAGGTAGGCGGACCAGCACACAAGCACTTCAGGATTGAAACCCTGAACCACTGTTCTAGACACTGAGCACAAGGCACACATAGGTTAACTTGACACAGTGATCTAACACTAGCCCGGACCCGACCAGTTGGTGTCCATAGCCCACTAGGGCAAATTAAGTCTAGTTAATTTTAGGATAAGTCTTGGGACAGAATGCAAGGGATGTGGTTTTGGGCTAAGGAGAGGTTATCAACTCCTCCCCTTATCTGATATAGCAAGAGTGCCCTTAAAGGTAGATTATGCAATGATGGCAGGCAGATGAGGATACAAATTAGGGTTTAGATGTTTTTGGTATTTTTGGAGAATATGTAATATCTTTTTTTATTTTGGTATTTTCTTAAATAGAAGAAAACTTGCAAATTATAGCCTAATATGCAAGAAATATAGTAAAATTAAAAGATATACAAAAGAAGCTAAACAAAACCCTAAAACTTCCAAACTTGCCTTGCTGAAAAACAAAACAGAGTTGAAAACTTGCAGGCTGTATTTCGGCTGGCAGAAATCTCACAGGCCGAAATAAAATCTAAAAAAATTCTAAAAATTACTGTAAATTATGATGATTCCAGAAAAATAAATTTTAGAATTTTTGGAGTTTTTTTTCTGGGATAAATAATTTAGAAAACAGAGTATATATAGACTAAAAATTATAGAAAATAAGCCCTAATCTAAGCTCTGATACCAAATGATGCGGGACTAATATGCATACAATTCATTTTGTATGTTTTATATGTGGGGTTAGGTGACTAATTCCCAAATTTTAGATCAAAATTAGTTGTAGAGAACTTTGTATGAATTTTTGAAGCCAAGCATGCATATTAGAACCTAGAAAAGTACTAAAGAAGGATCGCCGGGGCTGAGATGCCTCGGTTAGGACAAGTTCTCCTACAATATAAAGACTGAAGGTAGAGGGGGTATACCTGACAATGTCTGAAGTACCCGGTGAAGATCGCAGTGAAGGGATCTCTCATTTCTCGATGGATGCGGCCTGGAAAACCGAGCCAAAGACCCGCGGATACCCGACTTTCTGCTCGGTGGTCCGATTGAGGCTTGGCTGGAGTCGTTGGATTCGTATGAACTCGAGGACCTGCAAACGACCTGTCAGGGGTTAGAAGAATCAGAGAAAATCAAGAAAACAAAGGAAAACTACAAAGAGAATAAAGTTTTGGAGGGGGATGGAAGGATGGTTGGCGGTAGGAAGATGGTTGCAAACACCGGAAGAAGAACTCTCAAACCCCTTTATGCACACAGCAGGGTAATCACTCAAAGCAATAAAAGAACTCAAGGTTTATTTTATATATCAAAATCTAGTCTCATACAAGAGGCTAGGGTCCCTTAAATAGACCCTTAACCTTGGGCTCCAAGTAAGGACACATTAGTCTTTACATCAGAATCCTACTCCTACTCAAACCCTAGCTAGAAAATAAGGAAACATTAGGTAGAGAAAATCACTAAAAATTCTCTTGACTTGGTCAACACTCCAAGGACACATAGGGGGGCATGTTGGGCTTCTAAAAGCAGCAAGAGGTCAGCACAAAGGGGCTTGGGTGCATGGGCTCGGGCTTCTGGAAGCTGGGGTGGCTTGGTAGCCAGGTAGTAGGAATATTCCTTGGTATCTTGCTTCTTAGGGGCTTGGGCTTGGCGCCTAGGCTTGATTTCTTTGGGCTAGGATACAGATGGACCTCTGGAATCATGGATGCCCTGGTCTATGAATATATTCTAGCATCTGAAAGGGAATCTGGGCATTTGGAGGGCATCTGCAAGGAATCAGGGTTTTCTGAATTTTCCTCCTAGGGTCTTCAAATCTTCCAGCTGGGTTGGACATGGGCTCAACTTCCATGTCTTCAATTAGGTTGGACTTGGTCTTCACTTGTATGAAGTGGTCTTGAGTTTTCGATATGCTTAGATAGGACTACAAAATATAAAATTAGCTCGACATGAGCTGACTAATACTGAACTAAACTAGCTCAACATTGACTAATTACAGGACTTAAATAAAACAGCTAAGCTTTATTACAGTGGACTTGAATGTCAATTAAGTGATCCACAGAGGGTTGAGAAGCCATTGCCTTATTCTGGTGCCTTTGGTGTTCGCGCCACTTGGTGCTCAAGTGGCCTCCCAAGAGGGGGGTGAATTGGGATAATAAAAACTTTTAACTATGTACAATTTGAAAATCTTTTAGTGTTGGTGTTGTTATAGATTATGCATTGGAAGCAACTAAGTCAACAATCACAAACAAGTCAAGCAAACACAACCACAAACATAAGAAATTTAGAGCGGTTCGGAGCAACCCCGCTCATACGTCCACTACCTAAGCACCACTTGGGATTTTCAATATATTCTTCCTAGAATACAGTCGGATTATTTTTCCAGGATCGCAATCCAAACCCAACACCCTTTTGTTTTTTCATCGGGCTCACCAAAACAACCTAACTTAGGTTTTAATCAGTTCACCTAATAACCTTTCAACACCCTTGGTTTTAATCCAGGCTAACCAAGAAATCCATCTTAGGTTTTAATAGACTCACCTAATAACCTTTCAACACTCACAAGACATAGACCCTTGCTGCTCTTGGAAAGGATACAAAATATTTCAAAAAGAAGCTAGCAACATTTCAACAAACCCAGGTTGTTTAGTAGTTGCTAATGAAGCTCAAATTGAAACCTTGCTTTAGATACTCTTGAATACTCTTAAAGCTGCTTCTTGACTTCCTTAAAGGTTGGATTCAATGATTGAAGATGAGTTGGTGAAGCTTTGAATACTTCCTTGAATGCTCTCTTGAAGTTGGTTAGTAAAAGACTTGAAACTCACTTGAATGCTCTTTAATTTTCAATGAATAATTCAAAGAATTATATTAATTCATTACAAATATCTCCCTTTATAGTTTTCAAATAGATATAGCTGTTGTAGGGCCTACAAAATCGAAATAAAGCCATTGGAAACTTCTTGGAATTCAAAAATTCAATTCTGCAACTAGCCGTTATAAGTCTGAACCTGACACTCGAGTCGTCTCGAGATGCTTTAGTCGGCTCAAAATCTCAGATAGGAGAAAAACAAACTCTGGACGAGTCGGCTCTTTTGGGTTGAGTCGGCTTGAATCACTGAGTTTCTGAATCATGTGATTTTGAACTTCTGGATGAGTCAGCTCAGATTTCTGAAACTCTAAAACTCTTTGTGCAATGCCAGAACAGGAGTCAACACTTGGTCCATGAGCTGACTCGAGCAGAATTTCTTCAAAAACTCAACCAATCGAATCTCCAACCAATACAAGTCTTTCGAATACTTCAAAATAAGTTACAAAAGATATCTAACCTATTCAAACTCATTTTTACTAATTTAGATCCCTTTTTACGAGATTAGAAGAATGAAAATTAGGGCTTTACAACTTTGAGATCTTCAATGCAATACTCTTCATCAATTAATACAATTACACTGGAATAAACTTTAACTAAGTAGGAAATAAAGTAACTCATTGATAAATGCTTCATACAAAAACTTCTTGAAAAGGTTAGTTATAAATACATGCTCCAATATTTTTTAATCTTTAAAATCATTCCAGGGGTCAACAATGACTTCCCTGGAATACCTTCAAGACCTTTAGAATACCTCCAGAAACTGCTTGGCATGCCTCCAAGATCCTAGGGATCACCTCGAATATCCTTGCCATGGCCTCCCAAGTCTCTCTGAGACTTGGAAGCACCACATAAACCCTACAATCTTCACCTTGGTTCCCCCAAGCCTTGGCAAACCTAGTAATGTTCTCCTGCACAACCCCGCTATTATAACATGTCTTGACACCCCCTTGTACGGATCTCCTTGCCTCTACCAATGCCCTTTAGCTGCTGAGCACCCTTGGAGGCCTTTGGAATGACCACCTCCATCGCAGAAGATCCTTGCTTGTATCCTGGCACTACCATTAAAGCTTTCTTTCTGCTTGGAAACTGCATCATTCTTTTTCTTGGACTTCTCTGGAGAGACCATAGCGATCCTAAGCTGGCACTTGCTATAACTGGAGCTCTACCTAACACCATCTTCTTAGAGCCATGCCTTACTACCTGTGCACACTACTCCACCTGCCTCGGTCCACCCCTAGTGCTGGTGCTAGGATGTGATTACTCCCCGTGCACCCCTTCGCTTTGACTTCGTGTCAAATCCTACTTCACTCATGAAGCCACCTCTCACTAGTGCTCCACTTGAGACTGAAGTCCCCCTGATGCTACAGAATGAAACATAAGGCCAGCCACTCAATGCTACCCAACTGAGCCTGCCACTGCACCTCATACTCTCTCACTGCCCCTCATTTCCTTCGCATCCCATGAACCCCTCCGAGACCATTTTAGATATACTACACCCCACAGGCTCCTTTGAAACACCCAAGAGCTTATCCGACTCTTCCTGTGACCTAGTGACTGAACCTGAGAAACCGGTACTTTTTTTTTCTTTATCCTTGCACTTCTTTCTAAGAGAACACTCCTGCTTAAGGTGCCTTACTACACTACACCTGTAGCACTTGCCTGCCATGCTACCTTTCTTGGACTGTACCCATCCCACCTATTGACCTTTGTTCTTCCATTTCTTTGGCCTCTATGACACAGCCAAACCATCTTGGAAGACCTCCCTCTTCGTCATCCATTCCTATTGCTAATTGAACCTTAGCACTGATATGATCTCCTCATACACCAGCATCTCCTTTCCATACAACAGTGTAGTCACCAATGGATCGAAGCTCCCAGGTAGTGAGCATAAAAGCAGTACACTCTTATCTTTCTTTTTAAAAGTGACCCCAATGTTGAGCAAATCCATGCTCATCTGGTCCACCCACTAAATGTGTCCCATAACATCCTCACCCTCTTGCATCTGAAGGCTGTACAGTTGCTTCTTTAGTATTTACTTGTTGCACATATTCTTCTCTATATACATGGTGTGCAACCTCGACCACAATTCTCTTTGGTGTCTTCTCCTCTAACATGCCATACAAAACTTAATCTGCTAGACAAGCCCTAATCGTGGCACATGCCCTTTTCTCCAAGGACATCCACTTCTTGTCATTCATATCCCATGGCCTATCTTTTAAAGCCAGATCTAATCCCATCTGAACCGGCATGTCTTCCACCTTAACCTTTCACATAGTGAAACTCCCTTTCCCATCAAATTTCTCCAAACCAATCTTCACCCCGCTGCCTTCCATGATCAAGAACAATCATAAAATAGCAAAAGATTAAATACTTTGAAGAAGATACCTGATATAAGGGGGGGTGGATAGTAACTCTAGATCTTATCCTTCCTTGTAACATCTTGAGGAAACCTTAGATATGAACCCTTCTCCAAAATCCTAGAGAAACCTCGAAGGGATCCTGAGGTAGAAACCTCCTCTCCCCATGCTCAAAGCTGCTCTGATACCACTTGTTGGAAATCCTAGTGTAGCATCTATATCGCGTAAGCAATGTGGGAGAGTTCCTGACATGATGATGGCAGCCTTCTTAATTCACAAAGAAGTAGGAGAAGATATAGAAGAGAGATATAGTAGAAAAGAGAGATTGTACTCCTTGGAGAAAAACTTGTTACAACACAAGACACCCGCCTCCTTTCACAAACTAAGAAGAAGCTCCCACGCATAGACAATACCTCATGCATGCTTTTCCTTCTCCAAACCCCATGAAAAACCCCACGATCCCAAGCCCTCAAGAGGATCCACGTATGCAAGAATCCCTCCTCGTGCACCCTCTCTTTTTTTCTCTACTAAACCATCGGCCCCCTCCTTATTTTATATAGGGGATGATTTAGTTCTAGGCATCTTGGACTTGGACGGTTAGGTTCAAGGTGGTCAGGATCCCTAGGTAGTTAGGATCCTTAGTTGGTTAAGCTTCCTACTTAGTTAGACCTCCGTGGTAGTTAGGACTCACCCACCTAACCGACTAACCAATTAACCAACTAACTACCTAGCCTTAAACTCCTTTCATACCTAAGGGGCAGCCGACTACACCTCTAGACCTAAACCCCATAACCCAACAGGGTTATGTTACAATCTGTCAAAAAACTTCCCCATAACAAGTCAATAAGAAAATACTCAAATTCGAGCCCATGTACACCAATGTATCACATGTTCTCTCAACCCTGGGTCAAGCTCCCTGACCCAACATGACTCTAGAGCCCTTGGGATCTTATAAACCTAAGCCTCCCAAACTTGTGTTCCTTCCCTGGAATACCTCCAGGACCTCTGGAACACCTCCAGAAATTGCTTGGCATGCCTCCAAGCTCCTAGGGATCACCTCGAACAATCCTGCCATGGCCTCCCAAGTCTCTCCAAGGCTTGGGAGCACCACACAAATCCTACAAAAAGGTAAAGAAATCCTTCCCTTATCTGATAGAGTGAGATTATCCTTAAGTGGATTCAATTATGCATGCACACACATGAAATATGCAATATGAAACTAAAATCAGAAAATAAGCAGAAAATAAAATATTTTTTTTTGTTATTTTATAAAAATGGTAGATTTAACAAAGACTAATAATAGCTAATGAAATTCAAAGAAAAACTAAGTTTTGAAGTTTTACTACAAATGAAATTCAGCCCTAATCTAGTAATGCAAAAATTTCAGTAATGCAGACTTTAGGATTTCATGCAAATTTTTTTTTATATTTTTAGATCTGAAAATAAAAAGAAAATTGAAGATTTGATGTAGATTAATTATTTGATTAATGGGTGTAAAGATTGGTGACAAACAAAAGGGTTTTAATGAGAAACAAGTCCTAGGTTTAGGTTACTATGAAGAAATTTCAGCATATAGAATTTTCTAACTACTATGCATGAACATGTCCTAAACCATGCTCTGATACCAAAGATGATGGGGAACATAGGGCATGCAAGTGATCATCATAAAGAAAGAGCAACTTCAGGTTATTATGAGCAAGATTTCAGGTTTGATGATGCTTCTATTAACAAAAATGAGCTAAGAAACATGCAAGTTAACCTATGATGATCAATGTTACAATCCCCACAAAGTTTTACCCTCAAGAAAAATCAGAAAGTAGGATTGCAAGGATTAAGAAACTCTAGCTAGAACATGCTCGATCTACCCTTCAACAAATCAGATCTAGGAGAAGAGAAGGGTTTGGTAATACTTGGCAACGATTATTCCTTCTCTTGAAAGTAGCGGGATCACACAATTGCTCGAAGGATGCACATGGATGAAGAGGCTAGGCTTTCTTAAACTCTTGGCTCCTGGATGGTGGTTCAGTTGTCAAAGAGGACCTCCTCTATAGGGTGTGGAACCTAAGGGATCCTGCAAACACCAAGGAAAAAGAGATCCTTTGATTAAGGAAAACAAAGGTGTGCAACAAGCAACACTGGAAGATAGGGGAGGAGATGGAGAAGGCTTGAAGATGAAGCCACGGCTTGATGTAGGTCCTGGAGTACTTTGGGATGCTTGGACTCCTGGCTGGAAGGGAGATGCCTGCATTATCTTGGACTGGAGGAGGACCTGGTGCCCTAGGGTTTTGGTGGAAGGATGGTTAGCGGCCTAGGGTTTTGGTTGAAGGATGGTTAGCAGCCTAGGGTTTTGGTTGAAGGATGGTTGGCAGCCTAGGGTTTGGATGGAAGGAAGGGGTGGCCAAGTGGGATGATGGAGGGGATGACTAGGGCTTGATGATGGATGGGCGTCTAGGGCTTGAACATGGAAGATAGTGGTTGGTTAGTTTGGGACTTTCACCTTGTCCCTCACGGAGTATCAATGCTCAAGGCAAAGGAAACTAGAAGAAAAAGAACCCTTTCATTCATTAATCATTCATTCATTCCTTTACAAGAGGGAGGAAGGGTATTTATAATTCACCCAGGCCTCTTAGACTTCCTATCAAAGTTGGAGTACATACATCGAAAAAAAGGGACACCCACTTGTTTGAGTACGATAAGGAGGCATGATTCCTTGTGGGACATGGAGACTTGATTCGTTTTTAGACTGGGAGGCTGACTCATTGTTGGACTAGGAGGTTTGATTCCTTATTAGGCAGGGAGGCTTGACTCCTTGTTGGACTGGGAGGTTCCAAGTCCTTATGGGCTTAGGAGGTGCGAATTCCATGTGGGCTTAGGTAGCAACTCCTCTTGGGGTGCCAACTCCTTGTGTGCTTGGGGCGACTCCAATTACTTATGTGCTTGGGTGGCTTGAGTGAGGCTCAGGCGCATGAAGTCTTAATTCCCTACTTCAATGGAGTCTAGTGACTCTTCTCTTGGACTTAACTTAAATGAAAGAAATTAAAATCACAGGACTCAAATGAACAAATGGACTCAATTGACTTAATGAACTTAATGGACTCAATTGAGTTAATGGACTTAAATGACTTAATAAACTCAATGGACTCAATTGACCCACTTTATTTCATGACTCAATCTTTATTACAGGACTCAAGTGACTTAGGACTGATGGACTCAAAGGTGATATACTCCTAGTACATCAATTAGAGATCATAATGGAGTCGTGCAATCTTTGTCTAATCATGGTACCCTCACCACTAGGCAGTTCACCTCCCTCCTCTCTATTAAGCTCAATTAATTATTGGTCAGTTTGATCCATTAGCCTATCGATAGATTGCTATTAGACTATAATCATTTGTTGAAATTGGGCAAAAATTGGGCAAACCTATCGACATCTTGGTTGGTCTATAAGGGAGGTGGGAATGGTGCTTGATAAACCTTCTCTTGAAATGATGGGCTATAATTAGTTGGAGAAGGTTAATAATGGGGATTGGGCTGATCATAATAGGGTTTCTCTATAAACAAAGCCTTGGGTAGCCGGGATAACCACTGGGTATGGTTGTTACAAAAAATTTGGTTGACGACCCTAACCAGAATTATAGGCATTATGGTATTGATTATCTCTTGAATTTTATGTTGTTACAAAATATTTGGTTGAGGCCCCTAACCAGAATTATAGGCATTATGGTATTGATTATCTCTTGAATTGTAGGTTGTTTGGATTTGATCTTGATAAACTCGGTCATACTCAAGAGATTAGTACCCGGTAGGGCACTCTCTCTCAAAGTGGGTGGGGCTCGAATAAATTTGGTATGCCGAAAGAAAGGGTATTCTACTATAAGGATTCATTCTCCTGGCACTAATTCATCTATCAGATTATGGTGACCATTGAGATATTCAATCAAAGGTTTGGATCAGAGCAATCCTTATTTATTTATATATTTATTTATTATTATTATTACTTATTTTTTAAGAGGAGTGATGAGATGAAGAAGAAGAAGAGTTTTAAAGAAAATGGCCTAAGGAGTCCTAAAGCTAAGAGAGTGAAAAGAAAAGTTAGTTAGGGTTTGGTATTATTTATAAACAAGTTAGCATACATGGACTATTTATCCTAGGGTTATCCTAAATCTAGATAGCTCTTAACTGCCAAGGCAACCTTGGAGCCCTCCAAGTCAGAAACTGACTAATCTACTGGCCAAGTAAGGGTAAGATCAATGGGGGTCCTCCTGTTACTTTTGTTAAACACGAATTAAAATTGGCCAGGTTAGTCAATGAAATCAATTAAAATCTACCATTTTTCAGAGCTACATCATCCTTGAATCCCTTTCCTAGACACTAGGTAATCAGCTAATCCTGGTTTGGTCCAACTCTTTGAATGCCTTGTCTTATTGAGCTCGAGTTTCTTAGGGGCTAGCATCTAATTAATTTTAATTAAAGACTTGGATCAATATAAGATGCAGGATGATGGTTTGTGGGCCAAGGAAGGGTTATCAACTACCCACCTTTTATTATTTATGGGATAATGTCCTTAAGATATTTTATGAAAATATGCTATGTAAAAAAGAAAGATGTCCCAAACAAGTAAAAATCATTGATGTTTTAATTAGTTACACTATTTTAATTAAGTATTATTGATATGGGATGACTCTAAGATTGCTAATCATGCGGAGAAAATAGTAAACAAATTTTTTTTGTGATTTTTTATGATTTAGGTTTGTAGGCTAAATTCTCAAATAAAAGTAAGAACTAGCATAAGGAGTAGCAATAAATAGAATCATCGTATCGCAAGCAAACTAATGCAAAATAATAAATTTCAGGACCCGAGAACTAAGAAACTCCCAGATTAGGATAGCTTAGATTCATCAAATCAGAAATTAAAAGAAGGAAAAGATGTTACTAATCAGTGATTTGAAGAATTTGCAATCAAAGGGTTCACACAGCTCTTAGATTGAAGCCTGGAAGATAAGGCTCGATTTCCTTGATTAGATGGTTGATTTGGGTAGTCCCGGAGGCAAGGAAAGCCTCCTCTAAGGAGGCGAAACATCTCGGGGATCCTACAAAATGTCAAGGGTCAATCAAAATAGCCAATAAGAAAAAGAAAGAAAACTAGCTTTAGAAGGAATCAGGTTAGGATTTAGAAGCTGGGCTATTTGAAGCTTGTTGAAGATCTCCTTGGTTGGCGGCTTAGGGCACTCTTTCTTAGACGTGTGAAGGCTTGGATGGTAGTGAGTTAGTGCATGGAAGGATGATAGGGCAGCAAGGAATTTGGCCAAGCTCAAGAACACAAACCAAAGAACCAAAGAACTTAAAAAAAATAAAACACAAGCTTGCAAGCTCAAATAAATTTACCAGGGTTTTGATATCATGAATAAAAGTTGATTACAAGAGGGGGAGGGGTGGGGCATTTATAGAGTTCTCATGCCCTCTAACTAGGGTTACACACTTGGGTTAGAATTCCTCTCCTAGCTAGGTTAGAATTAAAAATCTTGAAACAATTAGGAGCATAAGTCTTAACAAGGTTAGGATTTGACCTAGTCTTCTCCTTCTCCCTTCATGCTTTGACTATTCTACTCAAGGACACCTCTTGGACTTGGTCAACACTTCAAGGATGCCTAGGAGGGTATGTTGGGCTTCTAGGCATAGCAAGGGGCCGGCCCAAAGGGGCTTGGGCGCATGGGTTTGGGACTTTGGAAGCTGGGATGGTCTGGTAGACTGGTAGCAAAGAATATTCTATGGAATCTTGCTTCTTTAGGGCTTAGGCTTGGCACCTGGGCTTGATTTTCTTGGGCTGGGATGCAGGTGGACCTCTGGAATCATGGATTCTCTAATTTAGGAATATGCTCTAGCATTTGGTTAGAAATCTAGGCATATGAAGGATATCTAAAAAGAATCAGGGTTTTTGAAAGCATCTTGGATCCTAGGTTGTCACACAAAATCCAATGGGCTGATATAGTGGCCTCTGACTCCTAAATATGGCCTGGTGGAACTCTAAAATAGGTTAACTTCTTTTCTTGTACAAAAATTAGGCTCATACTGGACTCATAACTGATATATAGGACTCAAAATATTGACTAGGTTGAGGATTGAGACATATCAACTAACCTTAACTTATTACAGGACTCAATCTTAATTGATTACAAAATTTTCAAAACTTTGACACATGACTAATTATACCATATGGGATCTAGTGATCTGTGTCTGATCCTGATGTCCCCACCAACTCTCTTGGGGTGGGAGGAACTCGTCCCCATCAAGTATGGGTCAATTTGGCTCAAGGATGTCAGGGTTGAGGCGCTGTAGATCCGCACCAGCTTCCATAAGTCCTCAGATTCTGGCTAACCTTGCCACTGGAACATGTACCGCTGACAATCTCTATCTTGGGTACCAATAGCTTGATCATCCAGAGCTCTCTTAATATTTTCCTCACTTATAGGCTAATTTATATGTGGACACTCTAGGGTGGGTTCTCTTTCAAAAAATGGGAGTGGCATAAGGGGCTCACTGGGTATCACTGCTAGCTTCCTAGACTTTACAAAGTCTAAGATGATGAAAGTAGAGCTAATACCTAAATCAGGTAATATCTCAGGCACATAGGCATTGGGTCCACTACTATTCATTATTTTGGATGGGCCAGCTTCGCGAGCAGAAAATTCCTTTACAGTCACATATTCCTCTATATAAAATTCTTTATCTTTCTTTTGGAAATTAGCCAAGTTGTTATTTAGTTCATTACTTAGGTTCAGCTTTTAACTAATTTCTATATGCATATGCTGTGTAGAGGTAAGTGCAGGTGCAGACATGTAATTCAGGTTATGAATTTATTAGACTCAAAACTAATACCTAAAATACTCGACTAGACC
Source organism: Areca catechu (assembly GCA_021397845.1). Classification (NCBI taxonomy): domain Eukaryota; kingdom Viridiplantae; phylum Streptophyta; class Magnoliopsida; order Arecales; family Arecaceae; genus Areca; species Areca catechu. The sequence continues at coordinate 124,030,343 of CM038040.1, read as the reverse complement.
TTCCTATCAAAGAAAATTTTATTGAACTCTATGGGACAAAACCTAACAGACTATAGACTTTCTACATTTGATCCTTGCATGGCATGCACATGAAAATTTACTATGGACACCTAGCAAATGCCATAGGGTTTTCCAGAAGTAAAATGCAAACATGACATGCTTAATGAATGAATGTGACATGCAAACTCCTATAAAATGTAACCTAATAGTAAAAGAAATAGAAGAAGTTTCAAGAAAGTGTAGAAAATAAGAGGTGGGTTCAGGGTTAGTCTGGGAAGATGAGAAATAAGGAGATGGTTCAGGGTTAATCAGAAAGAGTAGAATACTAGAAGGGGTTTCAGGGATGAGTCCTAGACTAATGAGATTGACCTTATGGGTTTGAGGTAGTCCTACAAGGTTTATAGTATGGAAGAGTGGGTCACTAATCTCAGGGAAGAGATCATTAATGAGAATTACAAGATGGGATTCTTCCTGAGGGTACTGATAAGCCAAATCCTTAATAAAGTCATCAGGTTCAAGAAATATAGGACGGGCTCTATACTTGGGCTTTCGTCTAGTGGCTCCTCAGGTAAAACTCTAATAGTAGTATAAGGTTTCTCTTTCTCTAACTTCTCTTCCACTATAGGTTCAGCTTGGGTGTGGTTAGGTTCCACTAATGTTGTGTGGTCTTCTATGTGGGTATGGTCTGGGTTAATTGATTCTAGGGTAGCTTCTACCAGGGTACTTACTGGGTCAACTAATTCTAAGTCTTCTATAGGAAACTCTTCTTCTTCCTCCTCATACTCTTCCACTAAGCTTGGGTCAGCCTCATATATCTCCTCTTCAACATCTTTCTGGTGAACTAATGAGATGGTAAGAGGGGGTTGGCTAAGGGATACCTGACAAATACTAGGTTTAAATCTAGGGGTATTAATCCTATAGGGTTCAAGTAGACTAGGGGAAAGCTGATTGGCACTAGGCTGATTCCTATGGACTACGGGTTCCTAGGGTCTATAGGGTAAGGGTTCAGCTCTATGGGTCTTGCCTAGGGTTCCCAACTGATCTCCTACTTGGTCAAATCTATAGATTGCATGATTACTTGATTGGATTAGTTGGTTAAGCTTATGGTTCATTTGGTTTTGGGATTGGATCAGTCGGGTTGTTTGGTCATGGGTTTGGTCAAGCTTAGTATCGGATTGGTCAAACCTATGGTTTATTTGGGCAAGCTGGGCTTGGGTTTGGGTATTGGCTTGGTTTAGTTGAGCAAACTGGATTTGGGATTGGGTAGTTAATTGGGCAAGCTGGTTTAGGATGGCCTTAAAATTGGAATTCATGGTTGAACTAGGTTGGGGTTTGGGCTTTTGGTATTGGGTTCCTAGTTTAGTGATCATGCAACAATCAATCAAAGTGAAATGAGATGGTGCAGCTAAGCATGCAAAATGTGCTAGCTTAATCTATGGTTTCCTAGACCTAGAGCCAAAACTGGATGGGTCAGCTCAACTTACACTTAACCCAGTAACTAATACTTCCACTGGCCAGGTAGGGGGTGGGAATGTGGGAGGCACCCCTGCTTTCACAGGGACCCAATTAAAAACCATAACACCAATTAGGTCATTTGACTCTGGACCCCCAGCCTTAGACACCAGCTTTCAGTAATAGCGAAAGGATTAAATGCACTAGTTGGCCCACACGGTTTGGACCCGACCTATTGGATGTCACCTAGCCCACTAGGGCAAATTAAGTCTAATTAATTTTAATTAAGGCTTGGATGGAAATGCTAGGTGGTTGTTTTGGGCCAAGGACAGGTTATGACCTCCTGCCCTGATGTTATATTGATTGCCCTTAAGATTAGATTAAAAGATGATGAACATTCAATGGTCCTGATGTAATCTAAAACAATCAAAAAATAAAATAATTTTTAATTAATTTATGAGATGTCAAGTTAAGTTTAGGTTTACTAGGGTTAGGAAACAAAGTTTGGCTTTGGATTGGGGGGTTTGGAAGTTGATTAGGTTTGAGTTAGTCAAGTGCAAAATTAGCAGAAATCAGAGAATTAGGATTTCAGATGATGCAGAATTTGACAAAGTTACTGATGCAAAAAAAATTCAAAAAAATTTTAGAAAAGATGATGGATGGTTCTGATGATACCTACTAAATTTCATGCATAAAAAAAATAAAATGATGATGCAAATCCTAGGGTTTTTAGACTACTATAGAAATTCTTAGGATTCTATTAGGGTTTCTAATATGCTAAATTTTAATGACATAGTTTTTTAAAAAATTAATTAATTTTTTTTATAAAATAGAGGAAGAAACAAAGAACAATTCATGCAAATTTTACAGAAAAATAAAATTTTTAGATGGTCGAAATCAGATGCAAAACAGATACCTAATGCAGTAGATAGGATGCAGAAATTAGGGTTTGTGAATGCAAAGCAGATAAAAACTATCCTAAACCCGCTATGATACCAAATTGATGCGGGATGACTCTATGATTGCTAATCATATAGGGGAAACAGTAAACTAATTTTTTTGTAATTTTTTATGATTTAGGTTTGTAGGCTAGATTTCCAAATAAAAGTAAGAACTAGCATAAGGAGTAGCAATGCATAGAATCATCGTATCGCGGGCAAACTCATGCAAAAAAATAAATTCCAAGACCTAAGAATTGAGAAACTCTTATATTAGGATATCTTAGCTTCATCAAATCAAAAATTAAAAGAAGGAAAGGATGTTACCAATCAGTGATTTGAACAACTACAATCAAAGGGGTCACACAGCTCTCGGATTGAAGTCTGGAAAATGAGGCTCGATTCCCTTGTTTAGATGGATGATTTGGGCGGTCCAGGAGGCAAGGAAAGCCTCCTCTAGGAAGGTGAAACACCTAGAAGATCCTGCAAAACATCAAGTGTCAATCAAAATAGCAAGTAAAAAAAAAAAAGGAAACTAGGTTTAGAAGGAATCAGGTTAGGGTTTAGAAGCTGAGCTGTTTGAAGCTTGTTGAAGATCTCCCTGCTTGGTGGCCTAGGGAACTCCTTCTTGGACATGTGAAGGCTTGGATGGTAGTGAGTTAGGGTGTGGAAGGATGCTAGGACAGCAAGGAATTCAGCCAAGTGCAAGAACACAAACCAAAGAACTCAGAAAAAATAACACACAAGCTCGCATGCTCAAATAAATTTACCAAGGTTTTGATATCATGAATAAAAGTTGATTACAGGAGGGGGAGGGGTGGGGTATTTATAGAGTTTCCGTGCCCTCTAACTAGGGTTACACACTTGAGTTACAGGTCCTCTCCTAGCTAGGTTAGAATTACAAATCTTAAAACAATTAGGAGCAAAAGTCCCAACTAGGTTAGGATTTGACCTAGTCTTCTTATTCTCCCTTCATGCTTTGACTATTCCACTCAAGGACACCGCTTGGACTTGGTCAACACTTCACGGATGCCTAGGAGGGTATGTTGGCCTTCTAGGGATAGCAAGGGGCCATCCTAAAGGGGCTTGGGCACATGGGTTTGGGCCTTTGAAAGCTAGGGTGGAATGGTATCCTGGTAGCAGGAATATTCAATGGAATCTTGCTTCTTTAAGGCTTGGGCTTGGTGCCTAGGCTTGATTTTCTTGGGATAGGATGCAGGTGGACCTCTGGAATCATGGATGCCCAAGTTTAGGAATATGCTCTAGCATCTTGGCAGGAATCTGGGTATTTGGAGGATGTCTGGAAAGAATCAGGGTTTCCGGATGCATCTTGGATCCTATGTTGTCACACAAAATCCAATGGGCTGAAGTAGTGGCCTTTGACTCTTGGATGTGGCCTGGTGGAACTCTAAAATAGGGTAACCTTTTTTCTTGTTCAAAAATTGGGCTCATACTGGACTCAAAACTGATGTACAAGACTCAAAATACTGACTAGGTTGAGGGTTGAGACAAATCAACTAACCTCAACTTATTACATGACTCAATCTTAATTGATTACAAAATTTTCAAACTTTGATACATGACTAATTAAACCATATAGGATCTAGTAATCTGTGTCTGATCCAGGAGTCCCCATAAATTATGTAGTGTTTTTGTTTTCTTTTTAGGTTATGTTAATTAAAGAAAAGGAATAGAAGGTAAGTTTTAATTTTTGGTTAGTTAGATATGAGAGTAAGAAAACTAAATTAGGTTAAACGAATAAGGTAACTAGCTATTCTAAACTAAAGTAGAAAATCAAATCTAGTATTTAAAGTAGTTATTTAAAAGGTTTATTAATTTGTTCTTTTTTAGATTTTTTCTTTTTAGGTTAGTTTGAAAAGAAAGAAACTAACTAAAATAAAATAAAAATATTTTTATTCCTTTTTTGTTATGTTGAAAAGGAGGATACTAACTAAAATAAAGTAAAAAAAAGGAATGAATCTGGGATTAGGGTTGATCTCACCAAAATTGCAAAAATTTCCTTCTCCTCTTTGTTTCCCTTTTTCCCTTTTCTAGATTTTTTTCTATACAAAAAATTAAGAAAAAAAACTAGTACACTTGAATTTACAAGAAATCAAGGAAATCAAACACATTAGCATTCATGCCTGATGGAAACTCTCCCTGGGCATCGGGAATCATGCAGCATGCGGAAGTGAATTTCAAAAACAAAAATTCAAAGCATGAAACCCAAATTGGCTACAAAACCCTAATTCCTAGAAACCCCTTATGCAATACCAATTAATGAAACATAAATGGAGTTAGAAAAACATACCTGGATCACTGAAATCCAATCCTTTTCATAAGGCTCACAAGTGCAAGCCCTCCAACGGTAATCCACATAGGAATCAAACCTAGGAACCTCTCCCTTGTAGGTTGCTTGATCAATTGGGACTCTTCCAATGGACTTTCTTCCTTCGGCAGCCTCTCCTTCCATGCTTAGACCTTCGCCCTCCAGTAGAGCACTCTAAGCCCTCTCCAAAATCTCTCTTCCTTCTTTCTATAACTTCCTAATTCTTTTCCTAAACCCTTGTCTTAAAATGGCAGACTTGTCTTAAAGGAAGACCTATGTCCTAACAAGGGAAGGAAGAGACAAGGTGGATAGATGTAAGAGTGTAAGAAAGAAACCTAAAATATGATATATGATACTATCGAAACAAATACTGATGGCTATTTATAGGAGAGGAGGAGACACCAGATAAGCCTTCTCATCAGCCTTTGATCTATCCAAACACAGATCAAATAAAACCCTTCACTAAGGAGGAGTCTTATCTTGAAACACCATGTCCCTTTATGCGCCAACCGCCTAATTCAAGTCCCTTCAAATTTTTATCTGACTTCTCCCTTTGCCACTTGGCATTTCTAGTTAAAATAAAGCCAAGGGATGTGACTTATGAATGAGAAGCATCGATGATTCAAAAGGACTTAAAGCAGAAGGACTTTGCTTACTTGAACTAGTGCTAAAGTGAAGAGACGCGACTTTTCACTTTGCACCAACTTCTTCATGCCATATGACACCTTTAAACTAGTCAAAGTATATATAATATAGGTGTCATATGAAAGGGCATTAAGTATACTTTCCAACCATATAATTTGTTTTCAGATTGGAGGTCAATTGGTCCTTATGCGCCCTTTTGAATGTAGAGGTGTCACTTAGGTGCCAAGAGTCCCTTGCCTTTTGGACTCTTCATATATGGCACATAAAATGTCCAAAAAATATCAGATAAAATCTGATAAATTTGTTCCACTTAGGACTCAAACTAATATAGGTATCCCATAAATTAGTTAGTACATTTAGTAACCTTTCAGTCCCAATTCAATTGGGTTAGGAGATTAGGTCAGCCTACACATGCTAGTGTGCAATCTTGCTAACCAATTGGGATCCCTTGACCCTAATTAAATATAAATTGAGTTCCTAGGCTGACTCCTTAATGTGTGTGACCCTTAGGATTCCATATCTAGCTTGCAGTAGGTTTAGGTTTGAGCCGATTCAATCCGATCGAACCCGATTGACCTAATTAGGTCAAATTAGCTCACCTAATTGTCCAATTTGAATCACACATCTAATTGACTCATGAAACCAAATCAATTGGTTCATAAAAACTTACAAGACAAGATTGACATCTAGCAATGTATCATGCCTACTTGGAAGATGAAAATTTTTGTTGAAATTACCAAAATACCCTTCAGTAGTAAGTTACCGTGTAATTCAATCTTTCGATCTCCCATTATCCTGATTAAGTGATAGGTATGGATATATGTCAAACCCTAACACTTAATCATATCGAATCTCATCTTGATCATAAGAACTCAGCTGATGACTAATTGAAACCAATTCTAATCTCATCTTGCTTTGATCAAAGGCTCCTTGAGTCACTCATCGAAGATATTACATGGGACAATAATTCCTCTTATCAGAAAAGATCGATTCCTTGTTGGTCCACTCACATCCTTCGTACACCTTCCACTATACCCAGAACACGTCATACATGTCACAATGCCATGAATGAGTATGAACCAAAGTATGGCTTAGTGTGCACAAGGAACCATGGTGACTTTAGGTCTATAGATCATATGCATAACTTGTACTCTGGGACCTATCTTTTGACAAGCAGTAAGACTTCCATAAGATAGTCCCGGTGCAGATCAGTTTAGTGTACTCATACCCTGATGAGCACCCTTATACTTGTATTAGTGTCTCTATACAAGTGGTTGTGAGATCAACCATCCTCATCAACTAAGCATACATAGGATAAGCTAGTCTTTACGGATTCATCGATCCCAAAATTGATGGTCCAATGACTAGGAAATTCTAGATTATAGTTTATAGGAATTAGGTCTTACTGTTATTTTAACATAACCCTAATTCCATTGCCCTACTCTATGGGGTTCATCATAATCAACAAAAACATGACACAACAGTATATGATGAATCAAATGCATTTATTAATATAGAAAATATGTCATACATGAGCCGAAGTTTACAAAAAAGGCCCACATAATGATTGGCTCTTAGGGTACTTTTTTATCAAACTCCCACTTGCACTAAAGCCAATCGCCCTTGTATTTTAAGCCTATACAATCTAAGTGACGATCTAACTGCTGCTTGGCCAATGCTTTAGTGAATGGGTCTGCTATTGTTGGCTGCTTTATACTTTTTCAACTCACTGCACCACCATTCAGGGTGAAGACATACCATGATGTGGATTTGCTATCATCTGGATCTGATTGAAAACTAGAATCTGTATAACCTTCTTGTTTCAACTCAGATCCTCCATATACTAGAAAAATATCTTTAGTCCTTCTCAGGTACTTAAGAATATTTTTCGCAGCTTTTCAATGATCCTCCCTTGGATCTGCTTGAAATCTGTTCACTATGCCCAAGGCATAAGCAACATCAGGACTGGTACATAATATGGCATACATTATTGATCCTACAGCCGAAGCATAGGGAATCATAGCCATCCTCTCTCTTTCTTCTGATATCTTAGGAGACATTTTCTTCGAGAGATGTATGCCTTGACTTAGAGGAAAATAACCTTTCTTACTTCCATCCATGTTGAATCTCTTCAACACTAAGTCAATGTACCTAGATTGGGATAAGCCCAGCATCCTTTTGGATCTATCTCTATAGATCCTTATACCTAGTATATAGGATGCCTCTCCCAAATCCTTCATGAAAAACTTTGATGATAGCTAAGTTTTAATTGACTGCAACAATGGGATATCATTCCCAATGATCAGTATGTCGTCCACATACAAAACCAAGAAAATAAGTAAACTCCCACTTGTCATCCTGTACACACATGGTTCATCCACATTTTTGACAAAACCACATCCTTTGATTGTTTCATGAAAATGGATGTTCCAACTCCTTGATGCTTGCTTAAGTCCATAAATAGCTTCTTTAATTTGCATACCTGATTTGGTCTCAAACTTGAGACAAAACCCTCTAGCTGTGATATATAGACTTCTTCCTCAAGGTTTTCATTGAGGAAAGCAGTCTTTACATCCATCTGCTAGATCTCATAGTCATGGTATGCTGCTATGGCAAGCAGGATCCGAATGGACTTGAGCATGGCTACTGGAGAAAAGGATTCATCACAGTCTACACCATGTTTTTGTCTGAAACCTTTTGCTACCAGTCTAGCCTTATAGGTCTCAACTAGACCATCTACTCCAATCTTCTTCTTGAAGACCCATTTACACCCTATTGGGTTAATTTCTTCAGGTGGATCTACCAAAGTCCAAACCTGATTGGAATACATGGAGTCCATTTCAGATTTCATGGTGCCAAGCCACTTGTTAGAGTCTCTACTATTGACAGCTTCCGAATAGGTCACAGGATCATCATCATGTATTATACTGGATTCATTGTCATCCCCGATGATAAAACCATATCTGAGAGGTGCTCCCTACAACCTCTCAGACCTTCAGAGAGGACGTGTGTATTGTGGTTGTTCTTAATCCACAAGAACCTCTAGTAGAGGAACTTCTCTTGAAGGCTCACTGATTTGTTGGTTTTGTTCTTCACATAACTCAGGTGAAGAATCACTATATCCTTCTTAGATAAACTCTTGTTCCAAGAATGTAGCATGCCTACTGACAATTATCTTTTATTTAGCAGCATTATAAAAGAGGTATCCAACACCCTCTTTTAAATAACCAACAAACCTGCATTTATCAGCCCTTGCACTTAGCTTATGTCCAAAGGTATTCTTAACATAAGCATGGCAACCCCGAATCTTCAAATACTTATGATTTGGTCTTTTGCCATTCCATAATTCATATGGAGTGCTATTCACTGATTTAGATGGAATCCTGTTTAATATATATGCAGCAGTATCTAAGGCATGTCCCCAAAAGGAAGTAGGAAGATTTGTGATGCTCATCATCAACCTCACCATATCTAAGAAGGTGTGATTTCTCTTTTTTGCCACTCCATTTAACTGGGGTGTATAAGGAGGGGTCCATTTAGATATAATTCCTTTGTCCTTGAGATGGTTCAGAAACTCACCAAATAGGTATTCACCTCGTCGATCAGATCGAAGAGCTTTAATACTAAATCCAGTTTGTTTTTCAACCATACTCTGATATTCTTTAAACTTATCAAAGGCTTCGAACTTGTATTTTAAATGATACACATGACCGAACCTTGATAAATCATCAATAAAAGTGATGAAATAAGAATATCCTCCTCTAGCATGAGTTGACATAGGTCCACATACATCAATATGTAATAGACCTAATAATTCAATTGCCCTCTCTCCATGTTCAGTGAATGGAGACTTGGTCATTTTTCCTTTAAGATAAGATTCACAAGTTCCTAATGATTAGAAATCATCAGAGTCAAAGTAATTATCTTTGACAAACTTGTTTATCCTTGACTCACTGATATGACCCAATCGGCAGTGCCAGAGATATATGACATTGTCATTATCTCTTTTCCTCTTCTTATCATTAATAAGAAAAATTTTATCATTGAGTTGCAAAGTTATAAGATCATTTATAAACGATCCATGTCCAAATACATTATTATTTTGAAAATAGAGCAGCCACAACTCTTTACATTTATTTCATATCCCTGTTGTAATAACAAGGGTATGGAAATAATGTTTCTAATAATGTATAGTATATAGAAGCATTCTTCTAGCTTTATCACATTACCCGAAGGTAATAATAGAAGATAGGTACCCACAGTTTCAGCATGTATGGCTTCACCACTAGCCCCATGCAGCTTGAATTCCCCCTCTTTAGGCTTCTAATTTTGTGGAGTCCCTATAATGAATTGCAAATGTGAGATCCACATGCGATATCCAATACCCATGAATTAGAAATGGAAGCACTCAATGATAAATTAGTTTTCATCATGTACAAACCTTTAGATGAACCACTTGCATCTTGCTTCACATTTGCAAGGTAAACCTTGTAGTTATCCTTCCAATGCCCAGTCTTGCCGCAATGAAAACATGCTCCATCAGCCTTCTTAACTTTCTTGTTCTTCTTCTGGATGCTCTTCTTAGTGTTAAATTTTCTCTTCATACCCTTCCTCATTACTTGCTTCTTTCTATCAACAAGAAGCACCTGAGCCTTATCTCCTTTAGATTGACTTTCGGCTGTCTTAAGCATGTTAAGTAGCTCTGGCAATGAAGTATTCAATTTGTTCATATGGTAATTAAGAACAAACTGAGAGAAGAAATCTAGGAGTGACTGCATGATCAAGTCCTGATTGAGTTCACCGTCCATGATAATCCCTAGTTGACCCAATCGAGTGATCAAGTCAATCATTTTCAGCACATGGGTTTGCATAGGTTGATGCAGAATGAAAGAAGATGATGCGATGCGGAAGTAAATTAAGACTAATTCTTTTTTTGTTATTTTTTTTTTTATGTTTTCAGAAGTCGGCTTTGACTCAAAGGGAAGTTAAACTAAATTGAAAGAAGCTATGTAATAATTGAAAGCACAATTTAAAGAAACTAGGTTATCAGAGTAGTTCAGAAGTAAAGGATCGCTGGGGGTTGACAAACTCCCAGACCTAGGGTTTCGCTCTGAACTTTCAACAGGACAGAAGTAAAGAGAAGAGAAGGTTTACAGACCAGGCAGTGATCTTCACAGGGTTTAGTGGAAGGACTCTCTTGAGCAGATTGTTGGATCTCCGGATTCAGATATCTTCGCAATGGATCCTCCAATACTGGTCCTTTGGCAGAGTTGGCTTCTCCTGAACTCAAGATCTGGGAAAGAAGAAGAACAATTTATGGAACCAGATACTCAAGGAAGGATTTACCAGATTGAAGAACTTGAAAGCTGATGTTGCTGAAATCCGGATTCTCCTGGAGGCTGATCTGACTTCCTCTGGGAATTGCTCTGAATCTGAAGTATCCGGACTGGACCTGGATGCTGGTGATCAGCCTTGACTTGGAGAGAGTGGCCGTGAGAGATGGGGTAGGCTAGGGTTTAGTGGAAAGAAGAGGATGAAGGGCGATTAGGGTTTGGAAGTGAAGTGGCTAACCTAGGGTTTTGGGGTTGGAGATCTCACACCTCCTCAATGTTCCTGGGGAACCCGGATTTACTCCCTCACGGAGCTCAACACTTGGATGCAAGTGCAAAAGAGAGAAATACAAAGTTTGCTCACACAAAAATTGGATTCATTCATTAAATAACTTTAAAATTTACAAGAGGGGTTTAATTTATAGGACTTTACAAGAGAGCAGGGTTTTACATCTTCCCATGTGGGACTAATGGGGTGGATCTTCAAATTAGGTTTGTAGAATCAATTCCCACACATATGGCCGGCCAAGAGGTTCCAAAAATGTTGATTGGTGGCTTCAAAAGGTAAGTAGGTGGCGCCTCCTAGCCTTGTTCTTCAAGAGAAAATTTCTTTCCTTCCATGGCTCAACTCTTTTGGACACCTTCTTTTCTTTCTCCCTAAGTCATGGATCTTCCCATCTTTGCTTTGGGCATTTTTGGCATGGATTGGGCGCCCCCTTGAAGTGCTCCTCACGAAGAGCTTCTTTCTTTATATAGCATGGCTCTTATGGAATGTTTTGGGCCGCCCCCTTGAATTGTGGATCCTAGATTATTTTCTCCTCAAGTGGCGCATGAGAGAAGGGACCTGCTATCTTGTGGTGTGGGGACCAGAGCATACTAGATGGAGATGTGGCGCCCCCTGGACTCAGGCGTGTGGCTGGGAGTGTGGCTGGGAGTGTGGCGCCCTCTTGCTTGGCCTTGGGAGAAAATGTGACATCCTGGAGAAGTCCTAGACCATTACTGAGTCAACATGACTCAATAAAATTAAATTGCAGGGAAATATAGACTCAAGCTAAAATTGAGTTGATCAAGTCAACCCTTATTACAAACCAGAAAACCCTAATTCTTCGGGCAAGGTCAATCAGAGATCCAGATGGAGCCCTGAAGTCTTCTTCTGAGTCTGGTGCCCGCACCATAGGTGAACCCTCACTCATCCATGCTCAGAACAATTGCTTCGATATATCATTTCGAGCAGCCCTACTTTGCTCTCCATAAAGCTCCTTTAGATTGAGCAATATAGACTGAGATTCTATACCTTCATGTTGCCTTTGGAGCTCGTTGCTCATCGAGGCCAACATGATGCACCTGATAGTTGTACTATCATTTTGCCATATTCTGTGTGTGGCTATTTCTTCCTTTGATGCATCCTCTCCGATCACCACTGGATTCGAAGAATCAAGTATATATGAAAGCTTCTCCTGAGTCAAAACAATCCTAAGGTTCCTCAGCCAGTCCACATAATTTGGACTGGTTAACTTGTTGGTATCCAAGATGCCCCTCAGTGATAAGTTTGAAGCCATTAAAATAAATATCCTACATTTAATTAAAGAACAATATTAGCAAACCACTCAATGATGACATTCATAACTAGATAAGGACTTTATATCTAATTATGTCTCATACTATTTTCTTCGAATACCATAACCCTCAACTATGGTAAGCAAGAAACCTTCCTAGTTTCCTTAGTGGGGTTGAGATCCTGATCCCTCATTAGTGCCTTGTGTTACACAACAAACACTAATGAGTTCAAAGGTAGGACAACCTTTCCAATTGCAACCCGTGCAATTCTCAATAGTTATCTTTGCCTCTAAGACACTTATAGCCCTGTGTTACACAACAAACTATAATGTCTTAGTTTAGTCAAACCCTTTATTTCTATACAGCTATGATTTAACATTGTTGCCCTTGTGTCACACAACAAAGCAACAACTCCAATCTTGCCATAAAGCACTAAGTGCACCAAGACAAATTTCATACCAAACCCTATAGTAGGCCTTGTGTCACACAACAAATCTACTATAGTCTTGACAAGAATCTGGCTTAGCATGAAGGAAGGCATATTATAGCTTACTTAACCAATCAGCATTACCAAAATAAGATTTAGATGTGACCAAATTGGCTAGGTGAGTGGGAGGGGTGAGGGGTTCCCCCCATTGCTTTTCTTAGACACCAATTAAATTGGCTAGGTTAGGCAACATAACCAATTAAAAACCTCATTCCCTTTACCTTTCCATAACCACTTGCCTTGACACCAATTGGCTGATCAAACCCTAATTGGTTTTGCATCATGACTAAGTTTTTGCTTTGACTAAATATAATTTTGATGAGGGCTTTTGATGGTCTCAAAAATACATTCTAAATTATCATAATTACTATGCTTATAACATATATAAACATGTAACATATCATCATAACATAACATTATAACATAACATGTTATGTTAAACAAGTATATTATAGCTAATATGCAAATCAAGGCAGATAGATACATAAAAATACCTTTCACCTCACTTGTTCATGGGATATGGTCACAGTGGCACCCCTACATGCCATAGGAAACCCATTGAATGGGAGGAGAGGGCCATTAAACCCTACTTAACTCCTATGACTAGACGCCATGGTGATTAACCCAATCCAAAGCAGTTACTTAGTACAATCAACATGCACAATTTCATACTTGACATAATATCATGTATTTCATAAAAACTGAAATTAAACATATTATCCTAATATGCAAAATCTCATACAATTGCATTATCATGTCATTTCATAAAGAAATCAGAAATCATGCATATGAATTTGGTCGGGTCGACTTGAATAGGATTCGGGTCGGCTCGGATAATGGAATTTCATAAAACTCCAAAAATGGTTCATAACTGTTATGCCACAAGGATGACTCTGATACCACTGATGGGAATTCTCCCAAGGCACCGGGAATCATGCAGCATGCGGAAGTGAATTTAAAAAAAAAAAAAATCAAAGCATGAAACCCTAATTGGCTAAAAAACCCTAATTCCTAGAAACCCATTATGCAATACCAATTAATGAAACATAAATTGAGTCAAAAAAACATACCTGGATCACTGAAATCCAATTCGTTCCATGAGGGCTCACAAGTGCATGCCCTCCAATGGAGATCCACATAGGAATCAAACCTAGGAACCTCTCCCTCGTAGGTTGCTTGATCAATTGGGACTCTTCCGATAGACTTTCTTCCTTCGGCAGCCTCTCCTTCCTTGCTTAGACCTTTGCTCTCCAGTAGAGCACTCTAAGCCCTCTCCAAAATCTCTTTTCTCTCTTTCTATCACATTCTAATTCTCTTCCTAAACCATTGTCTTAAAATGGTAGACTTGTATTAAAAGAAGACCTATGTCCTAACAAGGGAAGGAAGAGACAAGGTGGATAGACGTAAGAGTGTAAGAAAGAAACTAAAAATATGATATATGATACCATTAGAACAAATACCGATGGCAATTTATAGGAAAGGAGGAGGTAATAGATAAGGCTTCTCATCAGCCTTTGATCTATCCAAACACATATCAAATAAGACCCTTCACTAAGAAGGAGTCTTATCTTGAAACACCATGTCCCTTAATGCGCCAACTGCCTAATTCAAGTCCCTTCAATTTTTTATCTGACTTCTCCCTTTGCCACTTCGCATTTCTAGTTAAAATGAAGCAAAGGGATGTGACTTATGAATAAGATGCATCGGTGATTCAAAAGGACTTAAAGCAGAAGGACTCTGCTTACTTGAATTAGCACCAAAGTGAAGAGACGCGACTCTTCACTTTGCACCAACTTCTCCAAGCCATATGGCACCTTTGAACTAGTCAAAGTATATGCAATATGGGTGTCATATGAAAGGGCATTAAGTCTACTTTTCAACCATATAATTTGTTTTAAGATTGGAGATCAATTGGTCCTTGTGCACCCTTTTGAATGCAGAGGTGTCACTTTGGCAACAAGAGTTCCTTGCCTTTTGGACTCTTCATATATGGTGCATAAAATGTCCAAAAAATATCAGATAAAATTTGATAAATTCTTTCCACTTAGGACTCAATCCAATCTAGGTCTCCAATAAATTGGTTATTCAATGTAGCAACCTTTTAGACCCAATTCAATTTGGTTAGGAGATTAGGTCAGCCTACACATGCTAGTGTGCAATCTAGCAAACCAATTAGGATCCCTTGACCCTAATTAAATGTCAATTGAGTTCTTAGGCTGACTCCCTAATGTGTGTAACCCTTTGGGTTGCACATCTAGCCTGTAGTAGGTTTAGATTTGAGCTGATTCGATCCGATCAAACTTGATTGACCTAATTAGGTCAAATTGGCTCAAATAATTGTCCAATTCGAATCACACATCGAATTGACTCACGAAACCAAATCAATTGGTTCATGAAAACCTACAAGACAAGATTAGCATCTAGCAATGTATCATTCCTACTTGGAAGATGAGGAATTTGGTGAAAATTATCAAAGTACCCTTTAGTAGTAAGTTATCGTGCAATTCAATCTTTCGATCTCCCATTATCCCGATTAAGTGATAGGTATGGATATATGTCAAATCCTAGCACTTAATCATATCGAATCTCATCTCGATCATGAGGACTCAGCTGATGACTAATTAGAAACCAATTCTAATCTCATCCCGCTTTGATCAAAGGCTCCTTGAGTCACTCATCAAAGAGATTACATGGGACAACAATTCCTCTTACCAGGAGAGATCGATTCCTTGTTGGTCCACTCACATCCTTCGTACACCTTCCACCATACCTAGAACACCTCGTGCATGTCACAATGCCATGAATGAGTATGAACCAAAGTATGGCTTAGTGTGCACAAGGAACCATGTTGACCTCAGGTCTAAAGATCACATGCATAACTTCTACTCTGGGACCTATCTTTTGACAAGAAATAAGACTTCCATAAGATAGTCCCGGTGCTAATCAGTCCAGTGTATTTAAACCCTGATGAGCACTCTTATCTTTGTGTTAGTGTCTTTACACAAGTGGTTGTGAGATCAACCACCCTCATCAACTGAGCAAACATAGGATAAGCTAGTCTTTCCGGATTCATCGATCGCCAAATCAATGGTCCAATGACTAGGAACATTCTAGATTAGGGTTTATAGGAATTAGGTCTCACTGTTATTTTATCATAACCCTAATTCCATTGCCTTACTCTATGGGGTAAATCATAATCAACAAAAACATGACACTGTAGTAAATGATAAATCAAATGCCTTTATTAATATAAAAAATATGACATACATGAGCTGGAAGTTTACAAAAAAGGCCCTCATAATGATTGGTTCTTATGGTACTTTTCTATCAATGCCTTCCCCGACATTGGTATCAAAATCTTGATAGGCCACGATATTGTCTTTAAGACACCATGGTTTTCAGTTTATTTTAACTGACTTCTTAAGAAAATTAAAAACATGTAGAAAAGATGAGTCAGGTCGAATCCATGGAGAAGGCAATGCTTAATATGATTTGAAATCTTTGATTAAAAAAAAAAATAGCTTAAAGTCGAGTAAAAAAAATTAAAAGTGTGAAAAAATAAAATTAGAGTACGGTCGATCTGCTAATCAGATCTTAGTTTCTACTTGCGATAGAATTGAAAACAGGAATTTAAAGTGCATAAAAATAGATATTGCATTAATTAAAAGAGGAATTCAATTACAAGAAATTAAAAGTAATAATTAAATAAACTATGGAAAACAGGAACAAAGATTTTGAAGTCAATTGGTGTAGCCTTATCAGGAAGATAGTTAATGTCATGTCCCCTTCTTCTGTCATACTTCATGGAGCAAACTGGGCTTCATCTTCTTCTTCCTCCTTGGATCTTGATTTGGAGATCGGTGTAGGCTTGAAGATGGCGTAGATGGCACAACTTCTCCTACAGGAAGTCTCACTCTTAGTGGCCAACCAGCAACCCAAAACTTGACCATCTGCCATGTACCATACTCCTCTCTCCAAGATGCTTTCTTCTATATCCCAGGGGTCCTTTAAATAGAGTAGTTTAGAGCTTCATCCCAGTCAAATTTAGGCTCAATCAGGCTCTTGATTGGCAAGATATCATCTAAGGAATCCTCGACCATCTAATGCATGGCAAGATGAGATGATCGACACTATTCTTTTCTTTCTAGCAGCAAAGTCCAATTTGGACACTCAATTTTGAATCCCAGATCCCTGGGTCTTCCACTTGTATTGGGACTCTACTACGAGCCTCTCTTGATCCAACAAGGAAACGGGTAGTGGCATTGATGGTGGTGGGAGCGGTGGACGATGGAAGATGGTGGGTTAAGGCAGTGAAAATAGGTGGTGGATGGCTGCGGTGACAATGGCCGAAAGAATTGCGAGGTCGATGGTGAGGGTGTGGTTTCTGATAGCTTCCTCGATGATTACAAAGCTTGGGAAGGCTGGCGATCATGAGAGAAAGAGGATGGAGGTAGGTGGATAGTCGGTGGCACTATGGTTTGGTAGTGATGGTGGTGGGATGATGGAATACAAGGGTGGATGATTGGTGGGCTTCTCCAATGGGTTGGTGCTCACTGGCGGCTCAGGGAGATGGCAAGTGATGAGAGGGATGCTCGGTAGCCTCTTCTACCAGTGCTAAATGTCCGAACGGTGGTGAGAGGTGATCGTTGATGGAGAAGGAAGAGGAATCGGTGAGTGGCCATGGATGGTTCAAAAAGTGGTCTCCCGGCAATGATGAAAGCCATGGTGGGCCTCTCGGCGACTTCTCCAGCATCGGGTGGTGACTGGGGATGTCTTCGATGGCCGGGTGATGTAAAATGGAGATTATATTCCATGGGACTAGGTCATGGACTGGCAGCAATGGCTGTCGGTGGACCAGACAGGCTTTTGTAGACCAAGTAGCCAATCTACGATTGACTGACTGCTTTAATATTTGTGTAATTTCTTTAAGAACCTTTAAAATTCAATTTTGGGCCTATTTGAACTCTGATTTGGGTGTTGTTTGCACCGTTAGACTCCAAAAATCATGCTCTTCATAATGACAGTCCTCTTTCCTACAAATGATATGTAAAAGTATCAAATTGATATAAGTAAATATAATTTAATTATTAAATTAATACTTTTATATGTATATATAATATGATTATCACATTCCCTAACTTGAACTTTGCTTATCCTCAAGTAAAGTAGATGAATTAGCTATGTATACAGACTCATCCTTGAATTAAGAGTTGACTTAGACTATCCTAAATGTTGTTGATACTCGATCAGACCATTAATAAGGCACTTCATTGGATCACTAAGTCAACCTAATTTGTGGTTGACTGTTGACCATAAAATTTTCTAAAGGTCTTCCTTGCTATCTCATTAACTTACTCTTTAAATCCTCTAACTCGATTTGAGTCGGGTTTGTTGTCTTTTATACTTTTGTCCCATTTTTTTTCTTTTTCTTTTTTCCTTTTTTTTTTTTTTTAAAGAGTCCAGTGAAATGTCTTGACCTCTTAAGTATTAGCATCCTCATCTTTTGATGCGAACAATAATATTTACTTAGGTGAAGGGACCCGGTTACTCGGTGGGGTGCCATTGCTTAACAAATCTCTTGTTGTTTTTATCTTTTGATGTGAACCACAATGCTTACATAGGTGAAGGGGTCCAGTTACTTAATAAGAGTTCAAAAATAGCTATGAGGTTAAACTGACTCTCTTTTTCTTTTCTTTCTTTTTTTGAGTACTTTTCAACATTTCCACCCTAACTCTTAATAAGCAGTTTTTTTATTGAGATAAGAAGGGAGAGAGTTCTAGAATCACTCCCAAAATTTAACTTGGTCAACACCCTACCATTTATTGGATTTTCTTAGTGATTTGCCCCTTAGTATCTCTAAAATTATCTAGGTCATTAATCAATTATTGATTAGGGTGCCTAATTAACTTCAAATTGAGATAAAATTTAGATACAAATCTAATTACTTCTGGTCATACTTAAGGATTTAATTAGATTAGCTATTCTTCCTCCAACTTAATCGACATTGTCCTCAATGGAGAAGGAAAATAAAGGGTGCAATATGTAAAAAGGAATAGGAAAGAGTACACATAGAGTGGATGTGTTTTGGGAGTTGAAGAAGGCTTTGTGATGTAGTGGGCTTGTGAAGTAGCATGCTATTGTACTTCCATCTAAGTTTCTATAATTATACTAAAATAAGAAGAAAAAAATAAGATTGTTGGGTTGCCTCCCAACCAGCACTAAGTTTATGATGCGGAACTAATATGCATGCAATTATTTTTGTGTGTTTTATATGTGGAGTTAAGTGATTAAATCCCGAAAATCAGATCAAAATAAGTTGTAGGGAATTCTATATGAATTATAGAAACTAAGCATGCAAATTAGGACCTAAGAAAGTAGTAAAGATGGATCCCGGGGCTGAGAAGCCTCGGTTAGGGCAAGTTCTCCCACAATATAATTAGTGATGGCAGAGGGGTGTACCTGACAACGTCTAATGTGACCGATGAAGATCGTAGTGAAGGGATCTCTCATTCCTCGATGGATGCAGCCTGGAAAACCAAGCCAAAGACCCATGGAAACTCAGCTTTTTGCTCGGTGGTCCGATTGAGGCTGGAGTCGTTGGATTCGTAGGAACTTGGGGACCTGCAAATGACCTGTCAAGGGTTATAAAAACTCACAAGGGAACAAGGAAACAAGAGAAAATAGCAAGGGGAATAAAGTTTTGGAGGAGGGCGGCCAGGGCTCTAGGAGGATGGTTGGCGGCAGGAAGATAGTTGCAACACCGGGAAGAAGAAACTCTCAAAATCCCTTTATCCACACAGCAGGGTAACACCCAGCAATTGAGGAGAACTCAAGTTTTAATTAATATATCAAAATCAATCCTCATATAAGAGACTAGGGTCCTTTAAATAGACCCTTAGTCTTGGGCCCCAAGTAAGGGTACATTAGACATTACATAAGAATCCTTTTCCCTCTCAAACTCTAGCTAGGAAAGTAAGGAAACATTAGGTAAAAAAATCCCTAAAAATTCTCTCCTCCTCTCTTAACTTGGTCAACACTCCAAGGATGCCTAGGGGGGCATGTTGGGCTTCTAGGAGTAGCAAGAGGCCGGCCCAAAGGGGCTTGGGCCTCTGGAAGCTAGGGTGGCCTGGTAGCCAGGTAGCGTGAATATTCCCTTGTATCTTGCTTCTTAAGGGCTTGGGCTTGGCACCTGGGCTTTATTTCTTTGAGCTAGGATGCAGGTGGACCTCTGGAATCATGGATGCCCTGGTCTATGAATTTATTCTAGCATCTGGAAGGAAATCTGGGCATCTGGAGGGCATCTGCAAGGAATCAGGATTTTTTGAATTTTTTTCCTAGAGTCTTGAAATCTTCAAGCTGGGTTAGACTTGGGCTATACTTCCATGTCTTCAATCTGGTTGGACTTGGTCTTCACTTGTATGATGTAGTCTTAAGTCTTCAGTGTACTTGGACAGGACTCAAAAAAATAAAATTAGCTCAACATGAGCTGACAAGCATTGGACTGAACTAGCTCAACATGAGCTGACTAATACTGAACTGAAATAACAACTCAAAAGACTCAAATAACAACTAAAATGGACTCAGATGAGCTTAGCCCTTGTTATAGATGGACTTATAAATTATTGATCAACCCATAGAGGGTTGAAATGCCTCTATCTTATTTTGGTGCCTCTGGTGTCCGCACCATTTCTCTCAGGATGGGAGGAACTCGACCCTATCGAGTGAAGATCAAGCTAGCTCACATATCTCTCGAGGAGGTCTGGGCTGAGGCGCTGCAAGTCCTCTTGAGAAATTCATTAATCGTCCAACTCTGGCCATCCTTGCCATCGAACCAGGTAGCATTGATAGCCGCAGCCCAGGTTCGTTATGGCTTGATCATCCAGGATACGCTCGATCCGTTCTCCTCTCTCAGTCCAAATTTATTAGTGGACACTCTAGGTTAGGGTCACTCACAACAGGAGGGGATAGGTCCAAATGCCTCACTAGGTATTACTGTCGGGTCCCTGTACTCAACCAGGTCTATAATATTGAAGGTAGAACTAATGCCCAAATTCGAAGGCAAGTCTTGCACCTAGGCATTTGATCCAACCTTCTTTATCACTTTAAAAGGTCTGGTTCTGCGAGCATGAAGCTTCTTTTAGGCCTAAGCCTAACCAAGATAGAATCCACTACATCAAACTCTTTGACCCTTGTTCGGGAATTAGCCAGTTTGTTTAAAATTAGTGCAAGTGGTGAACATTCTGGGCACATGCAGTCTCCTAACAAATGATGCAAAGGACTCATACTGACACCTAAAAGTCTGGATTATGCATTCCTATCGAAGAAAATTTTATTGAACTCTTTTGGATCTAAACCTAAGAGACTATAGACTCTCTAGGTCTGACCCTAGTGTGGTGTGCACAAGAGTATTTATAATGGACTCTAAGCAAATGCCATAAGGTCTTCCAAAAATAGGTTACAAACCTAACATACTCAAAGAAATGGTGTAACCGAATGACCTCAATAAAATGTAATTAGAAAGTTTGGGAAACATTGGAAGCCTTAGGGTATGGCAAGAAATAAGAATCGGAGTCTTGGGATAATCCATTGGAGGCATGCAATAGACCTTGGTTAATAGGGGTGACTTAAGATTTGAACATTGATCTATGGGTGACATAAGGTCAACTTGAAAGAGGGAGAATTTGGTCATTGCAAGCGTAGGGTCTTTAAGAAAGGATGGCTTAATCAGCTCAAGACAAAGGTTATTAGCTGGGGTTAAAGGAATGAACTCTTGATGAGAATTATGAATGAGGTCCTGGGCTGAAACTAGTTCTAGAGTAGGATGGGGATCAAGTGGAAGGTCATCAGGAAGGTCTTTAGGAAGCTTATCTTGAAGGTCTTCTAAAATAATGTCTACTTCCTGGGATTATTCCTTAGGGACCTCCTCTATGGACAACTCTAGTGGCCCCTCACTTTAATCTACTATGTTTGATCCTGGCTCAGGCACTCCTTCAATTTCTATAGTGGGTTTAGGATCCTTTTCTAGTAGTTCCTCAGTGATTTCAACCTTGGGTCCGTCATCATCATAGTTCTCAAAATCCTCTCCTTCGTATTCATCTGCTAAACTAGGATCAGCTTCATACACTTCTACCTCGGGTTCTTTAACGGGTTTTGGGATTACTTCCTTGTAAATTAATGGAATAGGAGTAGTAGGCTGATCTAAAGGAAGTCGGCTAGGTTTGGACTTAGGCTCAAGGGTATTATCCTTATTGGACTTAGATTGATTGATCCTGAGTTCCCTCTGATATAACTCGAATTTCCTAGCTAGGTGATAGGCTTCCTCTAGGTCATTAATTTGACAATGATATAGCTCCCATTGGATATCCCTACGCAGGTCATCCTGAAATCTAGCTAGCTATGATCTTAGACTTAGGTTCGACTGTGTTACATTTCCTACTAAACTCGTTAAATTGGTCAATGTACTCAGACACAGTCATGTTTCCTTGTTTCAATTTATACCATTGGTCTAAAAGTTTGTACTCATAAGATTCACCTAGGTACTCCTCTCTCAATTTCCTTCTCATGGCTTTCTAGGTATGTATTCCATTTCTCCATCGATTACATTCATCCTCGGTATATTTCCAATGTTGCTTGGCATATCTGATTGACCCATGTGCAGCCAAACTAATCTTATCTAACTCTGACATCCCAATATACTCAAAGTGCTAATCCATCATATCCTCCCATTTAGTATACATCTTAGGATCTGGTCTTCCATCAAACAGGGGTACATAAGGTTGGGTGCTCTTAATGGGTCGTTCATCATGGTTCAGGTAAACATAATTGGGTCTCCTATGGTTAGGTTCCAAATAGGGGTCATGGTATGGGGTTCTCCTAGGTTCAGTATCATAGTATGGGTCATGGCGAGGGGTTCTCCTAGGTTCAGTATCATAGTATGGGTCATGGAGAGGGGCTCTTCTAGGGTTGGGCTCCCTATATGTGTCATAGTATTGGGTTTTCATAGGATTGGACTCCCTATATGGGTCTGAGTATTGGGTTCTCCTAAGATTGGACTCCTTATATGGGTCAGAGTATTGGGTTCTCCTAGGGTTGGGCTCCATGGTTTCACTAGGTTGAGTTGGGTTGAGGCTATCGGTCTGGGTCAACTAAGTCATCTGGGTAGTTAACTGGGTAGTCATCTGGGCCATGGATTGGGTTAGCTGCTCAGCAAGGGCTTTCATTTGGGCTTCAAAGTTATCCATGGGTTCAGGTAAAAGTGGAGATGGTGGATGATATGAAACCCCCGATCTAGTACTCATGCAAGACTCGATCAGACCAACTATAGCTCCCTAGACCTAGAGTCCAAAACTAGGTGCTCAATCAAGGTGGCAAACTAGCCTATAGTAATCCTGTACTCAGCCATGCATGTGTAAGGGAAGTGTTAGGTCCCTGATTGCCAATCCTAGACACCAATCAAAGATTGGCCAGGTAGGCGAACCAGCACACAAGCCCTTCAGGATTGAATCCCATAACCACCATTCTAGACACTAAGCACAAGGCACACACAAGTTAGCTTGACATAGTGATCTGACACTTAGCCCGGACCCGACCAGTTGGTGTCCCTAGCCCACTATGGCAAATTAAGTCTAATAGATTTTAGGTTAGGCTTGGGACCAAATGCAGGGGATGTGGTTTTGGGCTAAGGAGAGGTGATCAAGTCCTCCCCCCATCTAACATAGCAAGAGTGCTCTTAAAGGTAGATTATGCAATGATGGCAGACAGATGATGCAAATTAGGGTTAGATATTTTGGTAGCTTTTATATATGTATTTTTTTTTTTGAATTTTCATAAATAAGAAGATATTTATAGATTATTCTATAATATGCAGGAAACATACTAAAAATAAAAGATATGCAAAGAGATGCTAAACAAAACCCTAAACCTTTCAAAATTATCTTGCTGAAAAAATAGAGCCAAAAATTTGCAAGCTATATTTTGGTTTGCAGAAACTGCACAAAATGAAATAAAATCTAAAAAAATTTTATAAACTAATTTGAATAAAGGTGAATCCAAAAAAATAAATTTTAGAATTTTTGGAGTTATGAGCAGTAAGAAATAACTAAAAGAACAGAGTATATATGGACTGAAAAAAATGAAGAAAACAAGCCCTAATCTAAGCTCCGATACCAAATGATGCGAAACTAATATGCATGCAATTATTTTTGTGTGTTTTATATGTGGAGTTAAGTAATTAAATCCTGAGAATCAGATCAAAATAAGTTGTAGGGAATTCTATATGAATTTTAGAAACTAAGCATGCAGTTTAGGACCTAACAAAGCAGTAAAGATGGATCGCTAGGGCTGAGAAGCCTCGATTAGGGCAAGTTCTCCCATAATAAAATTACTGGCAGTAGAGGGGGTGTACCTGACAACATCTAATGTACCTGATGAAGATCACAGTGAAGAGATCTCTCGCTCCTCGATGGATGCACCTAGAAAATCGAGCCAAAGACCCGCGGATACCAGGCTTTCTGCTCGGTAGTCCGATTGAGGCTTGGCTGGAGTCATTGGATTCGTAGGAACTCAGGGACCTGCAAATGACCTGTCAAGGGTTAGAAAACTCACAAGGGATCAAGGAAATAAGAGAAAATATCAAGGGAAAAAATGTTTTGAAGGAGGGCAGCCTGGGCTCTTGAAGGATGGTTGGCAGCAGGAAGATAGTTGCAACACCGGGAAGAAGAAACTCTCAAAACCCTTTTATGCACACAGCAAGGTAAAACACAGCAATTGAAGAGAAATCAAGTTTTAATTCATATATCAAAATCAATCCTCATACAAGAGACTAGGGTCCTTAAAATAGATCCTTAGTCTTGGGCCCCAAGTAAGGGTACATTAGACATTACATAAGAATCCTTTTCCCTCTCAAACTCTAGCTAGGAAAGTAAGGAAATATTTTGTAGAAAAATCTCTAAAAATTCTCTCCTCCTCTCTTGACTTGGTCAACACTCCAAGGATGCCTAGGGGCATGTTGGGCTTCCAGGAGCAGCAAGAGACCGGCCAAAAGGGGCTTGGGCCTTTGGAAGCTAGGGTGGCCTGGTAGCCAGGTAGCATGAATATTTCCTGGTATCTTGCTTCTTAAGGGCTTGGGCTTGGCACCTGGGCTTTATTTCTTTGGGATAGGATGCAGGTGGACCTCTGGAATCATAGATGCCCTAGTCTATGAATTTATTCTAGCATCTGGAAGGGAATCTGGGCATCTGGAAGGCATCTACAAGGAATCAAGATTTGTTGAATTTTCTCTTGGGGTCTTCAAATCTTCAAGCTGGGTTGGACATGGACTATACTTCCATGTCTTCAATCTGGTTAGACTTGGTCTTCACTTGTATGATGTTGTCTTGAGTCTTCAGTGTACTTGGACAGGACTCAAAAAAATAAAATTAGCTCAACAGAGCTGACTAGCATTGGACTGAACTAGCTCAACATGAGCTGACTAATACTAAACTGAAATAACAACTTAAAAGACTCAAATAACAACTAAAATGGACTCAGATGAGCTAAGCCCTTATTATAGATGGACTTATAAATTATTGATCAACCCACAGAGGGTTGAAAAGCCTCTGTCTTATTCTGGTGCCTCTAGTGTCCGCACTAGTTTAACATCTTCAGCCAGACATTATGAGGGAGTCCAATAGATAATCAGCTTTATTGTATCCCTCATAATATCAAAAGGATAGGGCCCATCAGGAGGCCTTGTCATCATCGCAGAAAATCATTCATAGGATACTTTATGATGATGAACCTGACTCAATAAAGTATACTAGTCAAGCATGTTATTCAAAGATTTAAAATGATTATTATAGTTTATATGATAATTAGGAAGAGATTGTGCTTGTTGGGCCAAGATTGGAGGTGGTAGTTTAAAAATTTCTTCAATCATTGGTTGGTCTACCCTGCTCCCCTTCTCGGGCATGATGTGTTAGTCAATGTCCCTTTCCATTTGAAATTTGGGCACCTTTTCCATATTAATATTAGACCTATCTCTGTACATTATTTTAACATCATGGAAAGGTTCTGGAGGCAGTTCTCAAAATTGTTGCAGAATGTGAAGAAATTAACTATTAAATTTTTAAGATCTTGATCCCTCATTTTAGTAATATCCCACCCGATAGCTTCTTTACATGTTTTTAGAAAACCACTAAGTTGAGCTTCCTGGGTATGGTTTACTGGAAGAGTTTCAATAGGTGCATCATGAAGTGATTTTAGTTTTGGATCAAGTGGTGATTCTAACAAGGGGGCTATTGGTGGGCTTGGTGTTATTCATCAATCAAAAATGGGATAGTTTCAAAGTAGTGTATTTGTATTGGATTATTCATTTCAGTACTATACCCATCTACATTAAAATCATCTATCTTTAATTGAGCCAGATAGGGATCTAACTAATCCTGGAGGAGAACTATGGGGGTGGCTTCCTCTATTGAGTCATGCATTTGTGGGTCTTGGAAAGTCTCGACCAATTCCATCATTGAATCAATTTGTTCTCCTATCCCATTAAAAGGCATGAACAATTCTAGGGTACTAAGGAATGGGGCCATAGGTGAGTGGGGTAATGATGGAATTGGTTCATCCCATAAGTTTAATGTCTCTATATATTTTTCTGTATTAGCCAAATTATCTAAATTGGTCTTTATTGTTGTGCAGAGTTGTTCTAAGACCAGTTCATTCATTGGAGTCAGAGTTGATTATTCAGGGAAGGCTAGAGTATCATTAAAGTTTTGAGCTAGGTATGGTCCCACTAGGTTACTCTCGGGTTGACTAGGCCGTTCACCTCCCTCCTCTCTATTAAGCTCAATTAATCATTTGTCAGTTTGATCCATTAGCCTATCGATAGATTGCTGTTGGGCTATAATCATTTATTGAAATTGGCCAAACCTCTCGATATTTAGGTTGGTCTATAAGGGAGGTGGGTATGGTGCTTGCTGAACCTTCTCTTCAAATGATGGGCTATAATTAGTTGGAGAAGGTTGATAATGGGGATTGGGCTGATCATAATAGGGTTCCTCAATAAACATAGATCCTTGGGTAGCTAGGGTAATAAATATAGATCCTTGGATAGTCAAGGTAACCACTAGATATGGTTTCCATGAAAAATCTAGTTGAGCCCCCCAACTTGAATTATAGGCATTATGGTATGGATTATCTCTTAAGTTGTAGGTCATTTGGATTTGATCCTGTTAAACTTGGTCATACTCAAGAGATTGGTACCCGGTGGGGCACTCACTCTTAAAATGGGTGGGGTCGAATAAATTTGGTGTGCCAGGAGAAAGGGTATTCTACTATAAGGATTCATTCTCCTGGCACTGATTCAGTCTATCAGATTGTGCTGATCATTGGGATATGCAATCAACGATTTGGATCAGAGCAATTCTTATTTATTTATGTATTTATTTATTATCATTATTACTTATTTTTTAAGAGGAGTGGTGAGATGAAGAAGAAGAAGAGTTTTAAAGAAAATGGCCTAAGAAGTCCTAGAGCTAAGAGAGAGAAGAAGAGTTAGTTAGGGTTTGGTATTATTTACAAACAAGTTAGCATATATGGACTCTCTATCCTAGGATTATCCAAAATCTAGATATTTCCTAACTGCCAAGGCAACCTTGGAGCCCTCCATGTTAAAAACTGACTAATGAACTGGCCAGGTAAGGATAAGATCAGTGGGGGTCCCCCTGTTGCTTTCTTTAGACACCAATTAAAATTGGCCAAGTCAATCAACAGAATGAATTAAAAACCACCTTTCTTCAGGGCTACATCATCCTCGAACCCCTTTCCTAGACACCAGCTAATTAGCCAATCCTTGCTCGGTCCAACTCTTTGGATGCCTTGTCCTTTGAGCTCGAGTTCCTTAGGGGCTGGCATCTAATTAATTTTAATTAAAGGTTTGGGTAAATTCAAGATGCAGGGTGATGGTTTATGGGCCAAGGGAGGGTTATCAACTCCCCACCTTATGTTGTTTATGGGATAATTCCCTTAAAATATTTTATGAAAATATGCTATGAAAAAAAAAAGATATCCCAAACAAGTAAATTTTTTTTAAGTTTTAATTAGTTATGCTATTTTAGTTAAGTATTATGTAGTGTTTTTGTTTTCTTTTTAGGTTATGTTAATTTAAGAAAAAGAATAGAAGGTAAGTTTTAATTTTTGGTTAGTTAGATATGAAAGGAAGAATACTAAATTATGTTAAACAAATAAGGTAACTAGCAATTCTAAACTAAAGCAGTAAATCAAATCTAGTATTTGATGTAGTTATTTAAAAGGTTTATTATTTTTTCATTTTTCGGCTTTTTTTTTTAGGTTTGTTTGAAAAGAAAAAAACTAACTAAAATCAAATAAAAATATTTGTTTTCCTTTTTTGTTATATTGAAAAAGAGGAAACTAATTAAAAGAAAGTAAAAAAAAAGTGAATGAATCTAAGGTTCGGGTTGATCTCACAAAAATTGCAAAAATTTCTTTATCCACTTTGTTTCCCTTTTTCCCTTTTTCTAGATTTTTTTTCTGCACAAAAAAATAAGAAAAAAATTGATACACTTGAATTTTCAAGAAATCAAAGAAATCAAACATATTAGCATTCATGCCTTCCCCGATAATGGCACCAAAAACATGATAAGCCATGATGTTGAAATTAAGATACCGTGGCTTTCAGTTTATTTTAACCACTTCTTAAGAAAATTAAAAATACGTAGAAAGATGAGTCTGGTCAAATACACGGAGAAGGCAATGCTTCATATGATTTGAAATCTTTGATTTTTTTTAAAAAAGAAAAAATTATTTGAAGTTGGGTAAATAAAAATTAAAAGTGTGAAAAAATAAAATTAGAGTACGGTCAATTTGCTAATCAGATCTTAGCATCTACTTGTGATAGAATTGAAAACAGGAATTTGAAGTGCATAAAAATAGATATTGCATTAATTAAAAGAGGAATTCAATACCAAGAAATTAAAAGGAATAATTAAATAAACTAAGAAAAATAGGAACAAAGATTTCAAAGTCAATTGGCGCAGCCTCATCGGAAAGTTAGTTGATGTCATGTCCCCTTCATCCACCGTACTACGAGGAGCGAACTGGGCTTCCACTTCTTCTTCCTCCTTGGATCTTGATCTAGAGATCAACACAGGCTTGAAGATGGCATAGACGGCATAGCTTCTCCTTTAGGAAGTCTCACTCTTTCTAGCAGTAGAGTCCAACCTGGAGTCTCGATTTCGAATCTCGGATCCCCGGGTCTTCCACTTGGACTGGGACTCTACTACGAGCCTCTCCTGATCCAGCAAGGAAATGAGCAGAGGCATTGATGGTGGTGGGAGCGGTGGATTGCAGAAGATGATGGGTTGAGGTAGTGAAAATATGTGGTTTATGGCTGCAGTGATAGTGGCTGAAAGAGATGCGAGGTCGATGGTAAGGGCATGGTTTCCGGCAACTTCCCTGATGATGGCAAAGCTTGGGATGGCCGGCGGTCATGGAAGAAAGAGGGTGGAGGTAGGTGGATGGCTAGTGGCACTATGGTTTGGCAGTGACGATGGTGGGATGATGGAACATAGGGGTGGATGACTGGTGGGCTTCTTCGGTGGGTTGGTGCTGGCAGGCAACTTGGGCAGATGGTAGGTGATGGAGGGATGCTCGGCAACCTCTTTGGCTAGTTCCAGATGTCCGAATGGCGGTGAGAGGCGGCAGTTGATGGAGGAGGAAGAGGAATCGATGAATGGCCATGGCTGGTTCAAAAAGAGGTCTTTCGGTGATAGTGACAGCCATGGTGGGCCTCTCGATAACTTCTCTGGCATTGGGTAGTGACTAGGGATGTCTCCGATGGCCGGGCGATGTAAAATGGAGCTTTTGGTCCACGGGACTAGGTCATGGACCGGCAGCAATGGCTACCGGTGGACCGAATTGGCTTTCATAGACCAAGCAACCAGTCTGCTTTAATATTTGTGTAATTTTTTTAAGAACCATTAAAATTTGATTTTGGCCCCATTTGAACTCCAATTTGGGTGTTGTTTGCACCGTTAGACTCCAAAAACCAAGTTCTTCACAATTGCAGTCCTCTTTCCTACAAATGATATATAAAAATATCAAATTAATATAAATAAAGATAATTTAATTATTAAATTAATATTTTTATATGTATATATAATATGGTTATCATCCGACAAGAAAAAGTCTAATGGAAGTCTTACTTACTTGTCAAAAAGAATGTTCTTTTAATGGGAGTTATGCATGTGATCTTTAGACTTGAGATCATCATAGTATCTTGTGCATATGAAACCGTGTTTTGGTGCATACTCATTCATGGTAATTAAGTCATATATGGGGTGCTTCTGGATATGGTGGATTATGTATGAAGGTAATGGGCAGGCCAACAAGGAGTCGATCACTCCTAGTAAGAGGAGGACTTATCACATGTAATCTCTTCGATTGTTTACTTAGGAAGTCTTTGATCAAAATATGATGAGATTAGATAGGGTTTCTAATCTTTTATTGGTCAAGTCTTTGTTGTCAAATAGAGATTCAAAAGGATTAAGTGCTAGGGTTTGACATTTATCCATACCAATCACTTAATCGGGATAAAGGAAGATCGAAGGATTGATTGCATGGTAACTTGCCACTGAAGTGTAGTTAGATAATTTCTTCCAAATTCCTCATCTTTTGGGTAGGCATGACACGTTACTACATA
The DNA here is from genome assembly GCA_021397845.1 of Areca catechu. Classification (NCBI taxonomy): domain Eukaryota; kingdom Viridiplantae; phylum Streptophyta; class Magnoliopsida; order Arecales; family Arecaceae; genus Areca; species Areca catechu. The sequence goes on along the minus strand of CM038040.1, from coordinate 123,999,907 downwards.
TCAATCATGTCTTGTAAGTTTTCATGAATCAAATTTGATGCATTCATGAGTCAATTTAAAAGTTGGTTCAAATTGACATTTTGATTAGCTCAATTTGACTCAATTTGGTTAGTCGTTGCCAAATTAAATCAATTTGAGCTAAAGATAAACCTACTACTGGCTAGATAAAGAATCCAGAGGGTCACACATATTAAAGAACACACCGAAGAAATTAATTGTAATATATTAGGATTTTAGATCTTAAATTGGTTAGCCAGGTTTACATACTAGCATATGTGGGTTAACCGGAACTCCTGACATAATCGATTTAGATCCGATTGCTTGCTAAATAGGCTAATTAATTTAAGATAGACTTAAATTTAGATTATTCACATGTTAGGTAGTATATCTAGAATTGATTCAGATTTTATAAATTTTTTTCATATTTTTCTAAGTGTTCTAATTCGAATTGGATTCGAATTTAGCTTGTTTTGTCGAGTTCGGGTTGACCCGGGCTCACAGTCACTTTTAGACCAATTTATTTAAGTTTAAAATTGGTTAAATTTTATTTATCTATTTTAAATTCATTATAAATTTATTATTTAAATAAATAATTAATTTATGGTCTAGTTGGGATTTGAACACATGGCCTTGCACCCTAGATATGGTGAAATGAGAAATGGTGCATGTAAGTTTTTTCTTTCTATGTGCACGAATCAAAGAGGCGCCTCCTCATGAGGAGGTGCCACATGTCACTCCCTAATTAACAATAAAATTAATATTTATTTGATGGGGTATGTAATCAAACATGTGTTCTTTTGGACAGAAGACCAAGAGGTGCCATATTTTTTTCTGAAGAAGAGAACACAACTCTTCATCGCACCCCTTCTCATCACGCCGCATCATCAATGAATGTGCCATTTTGATAGCACCTCCCTCTTCATCTAATGCCCATATTCATGCCCCCTCATTCTCTATTTAAAGGGGGATGGCATGGATTTTAGTATAATTGAGCAACAAATACCGATGCCTTCCAATTACTCTGCTTCCTTGTCAGGACAAGGTCCATCCATTAGGCCAAGTCCTATACTTTAAGACAAGGGTATAAAGAGAGTTAGAAGAAGGTTTTATAAAGAAAAAGGGTGTCATTAGAGAGCTTTTGGAGTGTGCTTAAAGATGGAGAGGTCCAAATAAAGAGGAAAAGGCTACACTTGATGAAAAGCCTAACCAGGAAGAATCAAGCAATCAAGGAGTACTTCTTCGGATAGATTCTCAAGTGGATCACCTTTGGAGGGCATACATTTGTGTGCCTTGTGGGATTTCTTGATTTCAGCAATTCAGGTATGTCACATGATTATTTATTTATATTTTTTTGGTTGATTTACTTTCGAAATGCATGAAGGAGATCCTGGATTAGGATTTTTGGTGTCTTTGGGTTTCAAAATGATCCATTTTTGAAATCCATGATTACATACCACACCAAAATTCCCAACACTATCCACATCTTGTATGGTATTTTGTTAACAGACTTGTTGGAACTTTATTTAATAGGTTATAGGATAACTCAAGAGCATATCCCCAAAAGGAGATCAATAGACTAGCAAAGCTCATGGATCAAACCATGTCTAACAAAGTTCAATTCCTTCTTTCAGATACTCCATTTGACTGAGGTATCCCTAGAGAGGTCCATTGAAAGAGAATCCCATTCTTTTCTAGATAAGTCTGAAACTCACTAGAAAGATATTCTCCTCCTCGATGTGATCAAAGGATTTTAATATACTTTTCATTTTGTTTCTCTACCTCATTATGATATTGTCTGAACATTTCAAATGATTCAGATTTATGTCTTATAAGATAGACATAACTAAACCTTAAAAGGTTATTTGTAAATGTAATGAAATAGAAATACCCACCCGATATTCATTGGTCCACATATATTAGTATGACTAGACTCAGAAGCTTAGTGGCTCTTTAACCTTTTCTAGTAAAAAATGACTTGGTCATCTTTCAAAGAAAGCAAGATTCACAGGTTGGCAATGATTTACAATCATTGACCTCAAGGAGATCTTCTTATTCTAATTTGTTTATCCTATTCTTGTTAATATGACCAAGCCTAAAGTGCCAAAGATAAGCATCACTGACATCATCTATTTTAGGATGTTTGCTCAATGTGTACACTATATTAACATACTATGATAGTATAAAAATATTAATTTTAAGTTATCCATGCATTACAGTAACACCATTCATAATGATATTGTAATAATTACCTTATATTAATAAATGATAACCATTCTTGGATAAAAGGCCTATATAGATTACATTCATTATAAAACAAGGATAATAGTGACAATCATCTAAAATAATGATACTAGTATCAAAAACAAGCTAGACTATTATTAAAGCTAGCACTGGAATTGATCTTCCATCTCCAATATTTAGGAGTCTGTTGGCTTTGACTCCTTAGTTTTGATGATTAACAAAAGGTTGAGTATATGTTTGGACTAATGTTTCATCTCTAGATAAAAGTTTCAGGACTTAGGTTATTCAAAAAGAGTATCAAAAGTACATTGATGAAACTAAGTTTACCTGATTTGGAAAAGAGCTCTTCTACCTTGGACAAGATCAAAATACTCAAATTGGACCTTCTTGTTAAGAAATTATTGACAAAAGAAACAAAGGCTTAGAGAAACTCAAGCATGGCACGCACATCTCAAAGAGTTTCAGAAAAATTCAGATCAGAGGTCGACCACCAGAGGTCGACACCTTGTCAAAGGTCGACCACCAGAGGTCGACTCATGAAGAGAAGAAAAGTTCAGCATGGCCGGCACGGCAAAATCTCAGTGGCACGCTCCAAAGGTCGACCACCAGAGGTCAACACCTGTCCAGAGGTCGACACCAGAGGTCGACTCATAGCCTGAGAATTCAAAATGGGCAGAACTATGGTACTCTGAACTTTTGCCTAAAATATACTGGAGGTCGACTCATGAGGTCGACACTTGATCCAGAGGTCGACTCATGAGGTCGACTCATGGCATAACGGCTAGTTTTCTGAACTTCTGATTTGATTTCTAATGGCTATAAACGGCCATATTTTTGAATCTAACGGTCTTGTGGAGTTGTTTCAGCATGAATGAGGTATTTAACCTCCACCAAACTTCAAAAAAGAAAAAGAGACAAAGTGAAAAAGTATAGGTTCAAAGTACAAAGCCTTCAATCACTTCCAAAGCCAAAAAGTGTGAGAAAACCAAGAGATTCCCTTCCCAAAAGCTTTCCATTTTAAGGAATCCAACATTCAAGTGTTTGGCATTTAGTGAGGTCCAAAATTCCAAGACAGAAGGCTTGAAGAGTCTCCATCAAGAGCTTCAACGAATTTATTTTTGCTCAAAAGGAGTTTGTTTAGTTTTCATTACTTGTATTCATACTCTTTTGTCTTTTGCTAGTTTCAAGGGAATTTGAAACTAGAGTGAGGTTTGTTGGTGAACCAATTGATAAAACCAACTAGGGTTGCTTGTAAGCCCGAAGCCAAAACAAGTGAGTGAGGTTTGTTGGTGAGCCAATTGATAAAACCAACTAGGGTTGCTTGTTAGCCCGAAGCCAAAACAAGTGTGTAAGGTTTTGACTTGTGAGCCTGGTAAAACAAGTCGGCTGTAATCTAAAAGATTACAGTGGAAATTCCCAAGTGGAGCTTGGGGAGTGGATGTAGGTGCTAGGTGCACCGAACCACTATATTTCTTGTGTGTTTGCATTGGCTTGCTCTTTAACTTCTTTAGCTCGTTAATTGTCATTTTATTTCGTTGCTTCCGTTGCACAATTATTAAAGCACTATCACTCTTCACCTTAGAACTTGATAGCACATAAATTGCCTTAAATTTTTTAAATACCCAATTCACCCCCCCTCTTGGGGACCATATCTGGGCAACAAGTGGTATCAGAGCACCGGTACTCTCTTGTAGGTCCAACGATCTTGAGTGAAAGATCATGGCCGCCCCAATTGGAATGGGTATAGTTGAAGGACAAGCATCAAATCGTCCTCCTTTCTTTAATAGCACAAACTACACTTATTGGAAAACTCGTATGCGTATTTATTTACAAGCTGTAGATTATCATATTTGGAGAGTAATCACTAAAGGGCCTAATCAGCCCACTCACTTGGTTAATGGCATTATCACCCCAAAATCTGAAGAAGAATGGGATGACAATGACATCAAACAAGTTGAGTTAAATGCTAAGGCGATGAATTTGTTATTCTGCGCACTTGATCCTAGTGAATTCAACAGAATATCAAATTGTATTTCCGCCAAAGAAATTTGGGATACACTTGAGGTTACCCATGAGGGTGCACATCAAGTGAAGACCACTAAGGTGAACATGCTCATTCATACGTATGAGATGTTCAGGATGGAACCAACTGAAAGCATAAGTGAAATGTATACTAGATTTACCAATATAGTAAATGGTATGAGGAGTTTGGGAAAAATTATATCTAATGGTGAAATGGTTAACAAACTTCTCAGGTCTCTTCCGGCTTCATGGGATGCGAAAGTTATAGCCATAGAAGAAGCCAAGGATGTCAACACTCTACCTCTCGAGCAGCTTCTTGGATCACTGATGACCTACGAGCTTTCACTAAAGCAGAAAACAGTGGACAATGACAAGAAAAAGAAAGCCATAGCCTTCAAGTCCACTACAAAAGAAGAGTCAAGCGATGAATCTGAAGAAGAAGCTGATGATGATGAGACAGCCCTAATTACAAGAAAATTTAAAAGATTCATGAGAAAGAAGAAGGGCTTCTACAAGAAAAGGCCACAAAAAGGTGATCACAACAAGGAGAAGGAGAAAGAGAAAGAAAGGGATCCACCCATCTGCTTCGAGTGCAAGAAGCCTAGACATTACAAAACGGATTGCCCTTTGCTTAAAAAGAGTAGAAGGATGTTAAGAAAGTAGGCCATGATGGCTACCTGGAGTGAGAGTGAGGACTCCAGCAGTGAAGAAGAGCAGCAGGTAGTCGCCAACCTATGTTTCATGGCCAATGAAGATAATGAGGTAAATTCTGAACCTAAAACTGAATTTACTTTCAATGAATTGCATGATGCTTTTGATGACTTAGTAATGGAATATGAAAAATTAAAATTAAAAAATAAGAAATTAAGAAAGCAAAATTTTGAGCTTACCAAAAATTCAGAAAAGTTTTCAAGTGAAATTGAAAATTTAACTCAAGAAAACAAGAAATTAAAAGAACATGTAAAGACTTTGACAAATGATAAAGATAATCTTTTTAAAGAAAATAATTCTTTAAAAATAATAGAAGTCTTAAAACTAATGAGAACATTGAAAAACAAAATAAGGAACTATTGCTTCAAAATAAGAATTACAAGGAAGAGTTAGAAAAAGTAAAACCCTTTGTAGAAAAGTTTACCTTTAGTTCAGAAAAACTAAATATGCTTTTAAATAGCCAACATGCAGTGTTTAATAAAGCTGGACTTGGATTTAAACCACACAATCAGCAAAAACTTTACAAAAACTTTTTCATACCTGCATCTTCTAATATTACCTGCTATGCATGTGGTAAAGTAGGTCATAAATCATATGTTTGTAATAGAAGAAAATTAAATACCTTTAAAAAGATTTGGGTTCCAAAAGGAACCAATTTGACTAACCCTAAAGGACCCAAGATGACTTGGGTACCTAAAGTTTCAACTTGATCATTTTTTTGCAGGTGTGCCTTGCAACCAAAAATAAAAGAAGAATGTGGTATCTGGATAGTGGTTGCTCAAGGCACATGACTGGGGATGTGAAGCAATTCTCATCACTAGCTGCAATTGATGGTGGAAATGTCACTTTTGGTGATAATGGAAAAGGCAAAATCGTCGGAATTGGTAAAATCCATATCACCCCTAATGCTTATGTAGATAATGTATTATTTGTTGATGGCTTGAAGCATAATCTTTTTAGCATTAGTCAGTTTTGTGATAAAGATTTTAAAGTAATTTTTGAATCATCTTTGTGCATGGTATCTATTCTAGATGTCGATGGCATCAAGTTCACTGGTCTTAGACATGGAAACATTTACATGGTTGATCTTGATGATCTAGCCATGGAAAGTGGTCAATGCCTAGTGGCTAAGGAAGCCAAGGCAAGTGAAACTAGTTGGCTTTGGCACCGTAGGCTAGGGCATGCTAGTATGCAGTTGATTTCAAAATTAAGCAAAAAGAATCTTGTAAAAGAATTGCCAAAACTCACTTTTGAAAAAGATAAAATTTGTGCTGCATGTCAATTTGAAAAACAAACTAAGTCTACTTTCAAACCTAAAGGAGTAGTATCTACTACTAGACCCCTTGAATTATTGCATATGGACCTCTTTGGACCAACCAAAACCACTAGTTTGGGAGGTAAAAAATATGGGCTAGTAATTGTAGATGATTACTCACGATTTACTTGGGTAATGTTTTTAGCTCATAAGGATGAAACTTTTTCAGCTTTTGTTAAATTTCATAAAAGGGTTTCAAATGAAAAAGATCTCACTATTGTTTCTTTGCGTAGTGATCATGGAACTGAATTTGAAAATCATGATTTTGAAACTTTTTGTAATGAAAATGGTATTAGTCATAATTTCTCTGCACCTAGGACACCTCAACAAAATGGGGTGGTAGAAAGAAAGAATAGGACACTTGAAGAAATGGCACGTACAATGCTTTGCGAAAACGATTTACCTAGATATTTTTGGGCAGAAGCCATTAATACTTCCTGTTACATTTTAAATCGTGTTTTAATTCGACCTATTTTGAAGAAAACACCATATGAGCTTTGGAAAAATCGAAAACCTAATCTCAAGTATTTTCGTGTGTTTGGTTGCCGCTGTTTCATATTAAACAATGGAAAAGACAATATCAGTAAATTTGATGCCAAGTCAGATGAGGGTATCTTCTTAGGATACTCTACTTCTAGCAAGGCATACAGGGTCTTCAACAGAAGAACACTTCTGGTTGAAGAATCAATTCATGTAGTGTTTGATGAATCTAACGAAAAATCTTCTAGAAAAGAAGATTCTATTGATGTTGAAACAGGTACAAAGAAACTTGAACAATTGACAATCAATGAAGATGAGCCCAAAGGAGATGATGATCAAGAAAGTCAAGATCAAATTCAAGAAATCAATGCAACTTCACCAAAACCATTACCTAAAGAATGGAGGTATGCACATGGACACCCTAAAGAGCTAATAATAGGTGATCCATCAAAGGGGGTAAGTACACGCTCTTCTATTAGAAATGTTTGTGATTATTTAGCTTTTGTATCTCAGATAGAGCCTAAGTCAATAGAAGAAGCTGAAAAAGATTGTAATTGGATTAATGCTATGCAAGATGAACTAAGTCAATTTAAAAGAAATAATGTTTGGACTTTAACTGAAAGACCCCTTAATGTTTCTGTAATTGGCACAAAATGGGTTTTTAGAAATAAACTTGATGAACATGGTATTGTAATTAGGAACAAAGCTAGACTTGTTGCTAAAGGCTACAACCAGGAAGAAGGAATCGACTTCGATGAAACCTTTGCTCCTGTTGCTAGGCTAGAAGCAATTAGACTTTTACTTGCTTTTGCTTGTTTTATGGATTTCAAGTTATTTCAAATGGATGTAAAGAGTGCCTTTTTAAATGGATTTATTGAAGAGGAAGTTTATGTTGAACAACCTCCTGGTTTTGAAAATCATGAATTCCTAATCATGTCTTTAAATTGCATAAAGCATTGTATGGTTTAAAGCAAGCTCCTAGAGCTTGGTATGATAGATTAAGTTCATTTTTGATGAAAAATGATTTTTCTAGAGGTAATGTAGACAATACATTGTTTTTGAAAAAGAAAAATGATGATCTCTTAGTAGTACAAATATATGTAGATGATATTATTTTTGGTGCTACTAACGAATGTCTTTGTCAAGAATTTGCGAAGTTAATGCAGAGTGAGTTCGAGATGAGCATGATGGGAGAACTCAACTTCTTCCTCGGACTCCAAATTAAGCAAACCAAAGAGGGGATCTCCATCAACCAAGCCAAGTACACAAGGGAAATTTTGAAAAAGTTTGGGATGGAGACCACAAAACCAATAGGTATCCCTATGAGCTCTTCATGTAAATTAGACAAAGATGAATGTGGTAAATCAGTAGACCAAAAATTATATAGAGGCATGATTGGTTCTTTGCTATATTTAACTGCCAGTAGACCAGATATAATGTTTAGTGTTTGTATGTGTGCACGTTTTCAGTCTGCTCCTAAAGAATCACATCTCTTAGCTGTAAAACGTATACTTAGATACTTATCTGGGTCAATCGAAATTGGTCTTTGGTACTCTAGGGAGTCATCATATGAATTAATTGCATATTCTGATGCTGATTTTGCTGGGTGTAAACTTGATCGAAAAAGTACTAGTGGAACTTGTCAATTCCTAGGAGTTAATTTGATTTCATGGAGCAGTAAGAAACAGAATTCGGTTGCTCTATCTACGGCAGAAGCCGAATATATAGCAGCTGGAAGCTGTTGTGCTCAGATTTTATGGATCAAACAACAACTCGAGGACTTTGGCATCAAACTAACTAAGACACCCATAAGATGTGATAATACTAGTGCAATCAATTTAACGAAAAATCCTGTTCAACATTCAAGAAGCAAACATATTGAAATAAGACATCACTTCATAAGAGATCACGTTCAAAACTCTAATGTGTTGTTAGAATTTATATGTACTGATTATCAATTGGCTGATATATTCACAAAACCATTGAATGAAGATAGATTTTGTATGATTAGAAGAGAACTGGGAGTCATTGATCCTTTTGCTTGAAACTCTTCAATTTTCATCAAAATTCCTCAAAAATGATTTATAAATTCTCAAATATGTTTAAAGGTTATTTTTTTCTAAATTTTATCAATTTTTTAAAATTTTACAGAATTTTATTTTGGGTGATTTTTTGTTGGAGGTCGACACTTGAGATTTTCGGAGGTCGACACTTGAGGTCGACACTTAAGTTTTGGAGGTCGACACTTGTGGTCGACCCCTGAAAATTCTCAGAGGTCGACACTTGAACGAAAACCTGCTTTTTTAAAACCCATCCGCAAGCCTTTTTTCCCATTGTTTTCTTTACCTCTCCTTCGTGTGGTCCCCCTACAACTTCCCTAAACCTCCAAATAGTGGATTTCCACCCCTCTCCTCGATCTTTTTGGGAAATCCTCACCTCCTCTCTTGCTTTTCTTGGAATCAACCTTCTATTTGACCGTTTTCTTGATTTTGGACAACCGAAAGCCCTCGAATCTTTCTACCCTCAAATCTCGACTGTTTTTCAATTGAAAACACGTATTTCTTTTGTCCGTTTCTTACCTTTTCCTCATTTACTCTCGATTTTCTCCAATCTCACAAACCCTATTTCACTATTTCACATTCTCCTCTTTTTCCCAATCAGTGAACCTCTCTTAGCCTTACCTCTTTGCATTTCTCCCTAAGTTACCCCTTATCCTTACACATGGGTCCGAGAAAACACCAGGCAGTAAGGAAAAGGAGATTGGAACAGGGGTAGGGTAGTACTGAGCGGCGAAGGAAAGTCAGACATGAGCGTGAGCCGACCCCAGAGCCACCTGCACCAGTGCCAGCCAGCCTAGTCCGGAAGAGCATTGCTAGTGGGAGGCGCGTAGATATTCCATTCTGGGATCAGCATCACTTCTTCATTGGAGATGTACTGAGAGATGCAGGTCTGGTTCATTTTTGTACCATGTCCGAGAGATTCTACCCAGACCTCATCAGAGAGTTTTATGGATCCATGGCCACTGATGGCATTGGATGGTCTGCTACAGTTCGAGGGATTGAGATTCCAGTGACACCTGAGGTCATCAGTCGCATCTGGAGGATTCCACTTCATGGCACTGCTACCACTACGATCAGCGACAGAGAGCACGCCTTCAGGTGTATCCTAGAGCGTGAGGATGTTAGCGGCATTTCCACAGTGTCCGCTAACCAGCTTTCACTAGAGATGAGAGTGCTGCATCACATCATCGCCTGTATCTTGATTCCGAAGAGCGGGAGATTTGATTTTATCACTGAGCATGAGCTGGTGTTGATGGTGTCCCTGAGCCAGCGGACTCCCATCAACCTTCCCAGGATCATGCTTCAGCAGATGGGTGAGGCAGCTTCTCACAGGAGACTTGTGCAGCCGTACGGGATGGGACTGACTCAGATATTCAGAGAGCATGGTGTCTCATTCGACGGCATACCCTTCAGTCAGCTACAGCACACAGATACTTATGGAGAGAAATCCCTTCATAGGATGGGATTTTGACTGATTAGTGACCGATGGGTACGACGAGAGTCTGGCTAGGATCCAGATGAGGAGGATGAGATCCGAGCTGCTGAGGCAGGGCCTTCAGGGCCTACTGATCATGGTACACCTCCTCGCCCAGCACCGGAGACAGAGACTACGGAGCCTGAGCCATTCACGCCACCACCTTCATCAGCTCCGGCACCTACTGCTACACCACGGAGGACTTCAGTGAGGATATCGGACTTCGAGCAGCGAGTGACTTATCAGATTTCAGAGGTCCGGACAGAGATCACTGGTGTACGACAGGAGCTTCATGATCTGCGGATACACACAGACACACGCATTAGTGCTCTCTCAGCTAGTATGGATACAGGATTCAGACAGATCCTCAGCTCATTGAGATTAGCACTACCATCAGGGACTGCAGATCCGACAGTATCTCCTCCACATGATGATGATGATGATGATGATGATGATGATGCTGATGACTCTAGTGGATACAGTGACAGTGATGGAGATCAGCCTGGAGCAGGTAGATCTGATGTTCCACCTGCAGAGCCGATTCCGGAGATTCCCCCTTCAGCTGATCCTCCTTCCACTGATCTTCCGAGTTCAGATCCTCCAGCCACAGCTGTGCCAGTTGATATTGAGCCTATAGAGTCACTATTTGAGACTATCACTGGGATTCCGGATGATATAGATGAGCATACAGAGACAGATATCGATGATCCCACAGCTTATGAGCTAGTCAGCAGGCAGACCCCATCTCAGTCTACTCAGCATGCTGATCCGTCCACTCCTTCAGCTACTGCCTCTATCTCGACATCTGTGGAGCCCTTACCTAGGAGATATAGATCTCGTAGGACTACCCCTAGGTCTGGTCCCTCTCTGAGGACTCGGAGTTCCTCTCATAGGACTCCAAAATCCTCATCTAGGATCATGGCTCCTGTATCTTTTGACATACCTTCTGATGAGGAGTAGCCTCATAGATTTACTTGTTGTATTTTAGTTTGCTTTGTATTTTAGTTTGTTGTATCAGTGTTTTGTGCCTACCTTGTAAGCAATTTTGTAACTGAATACATTTGCTTTTATCTATATTGTGCCATTTTATCTGATACCAGCTCTTAGCATTTATCTTCTTAAACCCTCAAGTTAGAATATTTTGTTGTATGCACAAATTGAGGGGGAGCATATATTTTATACTTTATTGTAATTCAACATAAGTTTCATTAATATATCTTTTACTACAAAAATGACTTTTTGATTCTTGACAAAAAGGGGGAGTAGAAAAGTATATATGTATTTATATTTATGAGACTCCATCTTATGAGTAGTAAAGTTTATATGATTCTTATCTTTTTGACTTATGAGAATGTTTTCACAAAAAGAAAGAAATAAATGAAAAGTAAAATCTTTTTGACTTATGAGAATGTTTTCACAAAAAGAAAGAAATAAATGAAAAGTAAAATCTTTTTGACTCTTGAGAATATTTTCACAAAATTTTTATGATACACTCTTGCATGAAAGGATACTTTGAAAATTTTTATTATTACTATATTTTGCTCTTGGACTTAATTGCATATATACTCAAGGTTTTGTCATCATCAAAAAGGGGGAGATTGTTGGCTTTGACTCCTTAGTTTTGATGATTAACAAAAGGTTGAGTATATGTTTGGACTAATGTTTCATCTCTAGATAAAAGTTTCAGGACTTAGGTTATTCAAAAAGAGTATCAAAAGTACATTGATGAAACTAAGTTTACCTGATTTGGAAAAGAGCTCTTCTACCTTGGACAAGATCAAAATACTCAAATTGGACCTTCTTGTTAAGAAATTATTGACAAAAGAAACAAAGGCTTAGAGAAACTCAAGCATGGCACGCACATCTCAAAGAGTTTCAGAAAAATTCAGATCAGAGGTCGACACCTTGTCAAATGTCGACCACCAGAGGTCGACTCATGTAGAGAAGAAAAGTTCAGCATGGCCGGCACGGCAAAATCTCAGTGGCACGCTCCAGAGGTCGACCACCAGAAGTCAACACCTGTCCAGAGGTCGACACCAGAGGTCGACTCATAGTCTGAGAATTCAAAATGGGCAGAACTATGGTACTCTGAACTTTTGCCTAAAATATACTGGAGGTCGACTCATGAGGTCGACACTTGATCCAGAGGTCGACTCATGAGGTCGACTCATGGCATAACGGCTAGTTTTTCTGAACTTCTGATTTGATTTCTAACGGCCATAAACGGCCATATTTTTGAATCTAATGGTCTTGTGGAGTTGTTTCAGCATGAATGAGGTATTTAACCTCCACCAAACTTCAAAAAAGAAAAAGAGACAAAGTGAAAAAGTATAGGTTCAAAGTACAAAGCCTTCAATCACTTCCAAAGCCAAAAAGTGTGAGAAAACCAAGAGATTCCCTTCCCAAAAGCTTTCCATTTTTGAGGAATCCAACATTCAAGTGTTTGGCATTTAGTGAGGTCCAAGATTCCAAGACAAAAGTCTTGAAGAGTCTCCATCAAGAGCTTCAACGAATTTATTTTTGCTCAAAAGGAGTTTGTTTAGTTTTCATTACTTGTATTCATACTCTTTTGTCTTTTGCTAGTTTCAAGGGAATTTGAAACTAGAGTGAGGTTTGTTGGTGAACCAATTGATAAAACCAACTAGGGTTGCTTGTAAGCCCGAAGCCAAAACAAGTGAGTGAGGTTTGTTGGTGAGCCAATTGATAAAACCAACTAGGGTTGCTTGTTAGCCCGAAGCCAAAACAAGTGTGTAAGGTTTTGACTTGTGAGCCTGGTAAAACAAGTCGGCTGTAATCTAAAAGATTATAGTGGAAATTCCCAAGTGGAGCTTGGGGAGTGGATGTAGGTGCTAGGTGCACCGAACCACTATATTTCTTGTGTGTTTGCATTGGCTTGCTCTTTAACTTCTTTAGCTCGTTAATTGTCATTTTATTTCGTTGCTTCCGTTGCACAATTATTAAAGCACTATCACTCTTCACCTTAGAACTTGATAGCACATAAATTGCCTTAAATTTTTTAAATACCCAATTCACCCCCCTCTTGAGGACCATATCTGGGCAACAGAGTCTCTTACCATCTTTGAATCTTCTACTGACTTGAAGTCCTTGCAACATATTGCAAATATTAATAGGGCTTCTGGTATCTAATATCTAGGTAGTAGTATCACAAATAGAAAAATTACAAGGTGTTATCATATAAATACCTTGTCGAGTAACTATTTGCTAGTTCTTATTCTTCCCTGCCCTGTTGGATCTAGCAAGATATAATATAAACAGGACAATTCCTCTTATAGTATCCATGCTTCTTATAGAAGAAGCACTTTTCCTGACTTTGGTCCAACTTATTTTTCTAGGTCTAGCTTAGTTGAGCATGTTGCACCTTCTTTTTATTTTCTTCTTCCCTTTCTTGGCATTCAATACAGTACTAGACATTTTGTACCTTTCAACATCATTGGGATTGCCGAGAGATTCTTTCAACACTTGAAGTATATCCTCTGGCTGAGTATCCTTGATATATAATTGAACTCATCATTCATGGATGCCTACATAATGCATCGAACTATGATTTGATCGTTGAGCCATTTTTGATAAGTGTCTTTGACCAGATCTCGGGCATTTGGAGTGGGCTCCTTAGGTGTTGGATCTATCAGCATGTACAAGATCCGTTCATGCTCCAAGATTATTTTTAGCTTTCGTTACTAATTATCAAAATTAGATCTCAATAGTTTTTCATTGTCCAACAGTTTCATCCTAAAAATTTGGAGTTTAGTCTAAAGGTCCTCTCACTATTTTGTTCAAATTGGTAGTGTCTACCTCTAATTCCAAGAATTATGTTAATTTTCCAGTAGGTATTAAAATCCTTTAGACTATACATGAGCTCGAGTGTGGCTAGGCCCACCCATGCAAATTCAAAGGTAGGTTCTCGACCAATTATTTCTCCAAATAACTTCTAGTATTCAATTTTACCTCTAGCTCCTCTTCAGCAGGTGTATGGTGCCTTTACTGAAAATCTTAGTTAGGTCCAACCATTAGTATGATCGACTCAGTGCTTCTAACCAACAAATGACTGAGTTTTAGTGCGGCTCAGCCCACCTGATCACTATTAAGAGAGTCATGATTGAATCATCATAATATATATGATAATTCTAATAACTAGATAAGCACCAGGTCATTGGCCTCCAATGATCATCCTAACTATTTAACCCATTACCATCCTCTTAATGAAAGGATTTGATTTGGTTATCCCCATAACTTTATCATTTTGAGGACTTAATAATTTTAAAGGTTTTTATTAAGAATTCAGAAGAGATAAGAAGACATGGACCAAACCTCCCATTGACTTTACCAAGTCTATGATGAGGGTCAATGATATAATTAGTCCAAGGGCACCTAGATCAGTCAAGCTGATCATCCTTACTGGCATGGGTTAACTCAAATTAATGAGCTATTTGATCAAATTCTAATTAACCACATTGGTCAGATAAGTAAGATAAATGAATGGGTTCCACCATTAATCTCTTTTCTCAGACACCAAACAAGTTGGCTAGGTAAGAGATAGCCCTAATTAATGACCCTGATTGAAATGCCAAACTTACATTAGAGACCAATTAGTTCATCATATTTGATCAGATAAGCCTAGAGACTCGGGTCTGACCACTAAGCCTTAATCAGGTCTATTTGTTATAATATGGACTTGATCAAACTATTAGTACAAATTTGATTGTTGGATTCTGGTGGCACAGCGAAAGATGGATTTCAAAAATTTTCATTTTGAAACTCCAAATAACTAGAAACCCTAAGCCCTAGATCCCTTATTTACTATAATTAACAAGTCATTCAATTATTGTTTGGAAGAATACCTGGATGCTAATTCCTTCTTCTTTCCACTAGGCACACAAGTGCATGTCATTCAGAGGAGATCCACACAGGAATTGATCCTAGGAAGCACTCCTTAGCAGGTTACTTAAACCACTGGGACTCTTCACTTTAGCCTTTCATCCTATTAGGTATCTAGGGTTTAAATAACATGGCAAAATAATGGATTTAAAAAATTTTTTTTCTTGAAACCATAACAACTAGAAACCCTAAGCCCAAGATCCCTTATTCAGTACAATCAACAAGTCATTAAATTAGGGTTATGAAGAATACCTGGAATGCTAATTCCTTCTCCTTTTCACTAGGGACACAAGCACATGCCCTCCAACGGTGATCCACATAGGAGTCGAGCCTAGGAAACACTCCTAAGCATGTAGCTTAAGCCATTGGGACTCTTCTGAAGGTCTTCTTCCTTTGGCAGCCCCTCCTTTCTTGCTCAGATCTTTGCCCTCCTATAGAGCACTCTAAGCCTTCTCCAAAAACTTTTCTTCACTCTCTTTTTCACTTCCTAAATCTCTTCCTACACTCTTATCTTAAAATGGAGAACTTGTTTTAAGACAAGGCCTAAATTCTAACAAGAGAGAGAGGAGACAATGATAATAAAAGAATGTAAGAAAGTAGAGTTTTTCTGATACCATTCAGCCTAAACATCGAAGGCTATTAATAGGAGAGGGAGAGGTGCGAGATATGTCTTCTCATTAGCCTTTGATAAGCCTTTCAAAATATCAAATAAGACTCTTCATATAGAAGGAGTCTTATAAATGAAAGGTCAACTAATTTTTCATGCGCCAAAAGCCATATAAAAGTCCCTTAATTTTTTTCATCCGACTTCTCCTTTTGACACATATCAAAAACTGGTTTTAAGAGGGCCAAGGGATGTGGCTTTTCATAGGAAAATATCGATGATTTGTAACTCCTTAAAGTAGGACATTGCTTATGTTTTTGCACCAAATGAAGAGTCGCAACTCTTCATTTGCGCCAACCACCATCTCACCAAAACTCCTCTTTTGACCGATCATAAGCCATTCAATTTGGCATGGAGATGAGGATAAGGATGCTTTGCTTCATCTAGAATTGATTCCCTAAAGCAGGACTTTAAGTCCTTTCTATGCCCATTATAAACTTGCACACAAAACAAATTGGCGCCAAGAGTCCTCTCACTTTAGGACTCTTAAATAATTAGTTAAAGGCTAATAAAATCTGGATAAATCTAGATAAATGTTGCCCCTCCTTGGACTCAACCTAATCCAGGATTCCCTCACTTCCTTTGGCAACCTCTCCTTTCTTGCTCAGACCCTTGGCCTCTAGTAGAGCACTCTGAGCCTTCTCCAAAACCTCTCTTCACTTTGTTTATCACTTCCTAAATCTCTTCCTAAACCCTTGTCTTAAAATGGTGGATTTGTCTTAAGACAAGACCTATGTTCTAACAAGGGAAGGAGGAGACAAGGATAGTGTGGTTGAGTGTAAGTGTAAGAAAGAAAGGAATCATATAATTAATCATTCCTTCAGCCTAAACACCGAAGGCTATTTATCGGAGATGGGGAGGTGCCAATGATGGCTCTTCATTAGCCTTTGATCTATCAATCAATAGATCAATTAAGACCCTTCATTAAGAAGGAGTCTTATCTTGAAACATCATGACTCTTCCCGTGCCAAAAGCCATGACCCTTCCTGTGCCAAATGCCATTTCTCCTCAAGCCATATGGCACTTAACCATCTGATAGGGGTCTTAAGATGGCATGGAAGCATTGTGATTTATCCAAGGGTCATGTTCCTTCATTGAGAAGGACTCTTGCATTTAAATCTTCTGTGGTTAACATGAAGGGAAGCAACCCTTCATGTGCGCTCCAATGTTTCTTCACCACCAATTCCATTTTCCACCGGTAATTAGCCATCGCATTTGGATATGGGATAAGGCTAGGGATGCCTTGTTTCATCTGGAAACCTATCCCTTGAGCAGAAGGACTCTAGGTCCTTTTCTGCGCACCAACTTATCTTGGCGCATAAATCATTTAGCGCCAAGAGCCCCTCCATATTTGGACTCTTCATAAAAATTAAACAAAAGTTGATAAAATCTGGATAAAACTAGATAATTGCTGCCCCACTTTGGACTCAACCCAATGTAGGATTCCCTTAAATTGGTTAGCCCATTAATAACCTTTAGACCTAATTCAATTTGGGTTAGGAGTTAGGTTAGCATACACATGCTAGTGTATAATCTAGCTAACCAATTAGGATCCCATGACCCTAATAAAATGTCAATTGACTTCTTAGGTCAATTTTCTAATGTGTGTGACCCTTTGAGTTCCACATCTAATTAGCAGTAGGTCTAGGTCCAAGCCAATTTGATCTAATCAAACTTGATTGATCTACTTAGGTCAAATTGAGCTGACCTAAGTTGCCAATTCGAACTAGCTTTCGAATTGACTCATGAATCTAATCGAATTAATTCATGAAAACCTACAAGACATGATTGATGTCTAGCAACATGTCATGCCTACTTGAAAGATTTGGAATTTGGTTAAAAGTACCAAAATACCCTTTAGTGGAATGTTATTGTGCAATTCAATCTTTCGATCTTCCTTTATCCCGAATAAGTGATGGGTATGGATATTGTCAAACCCTAGCACTTAGTCATTTTGAATCATTATTCAATAATGAAGACTTTGCTCATGGCTGATTAGAAACTACTTCTAATATTATCCTTCTTTGATCAAAGACTCCCTCAGTCATCAATCAAAGAGATTACTTGAGATAACAATCCCTCTTACTAGGAATGATCGATTCCTTATTGGTCCACTCACATCCTCCATACAACTTCCACCATATCCGAGAACACCCCATACATGACTCAATGTCATAAATGATTATGAATCAAAACGTGGCTTAGTGTGTATAAGGAACCATGGTGACCTCAGGTCTAAGGATAACTTGCACAACTCCCACTATGAGAATTATTTCTTGACAAGTAGTAAGACTTCCATAAGATATTCTCAGTGCAGATCAGTTCAGTGAACTTATACCCTAATGAGCACCCTTATCCTTGTATTAGTGTCTCTACACAAGTGGCTTTGAGACCAACCACCTTCTGCATCAAGCATACATAGGATAAGCTAGTCTTTTTGGAAGCATCGATTCCCGAATCGATGATCCAATGACTAGGAATATTTTAGATTATGATTTATAAGAACTTAGGTCTTACCATTATGATTTACATCATAACCATAATTTCTTTGCCCTAACCTACAGGATTCATCATAATCATTAAATAAGACACAGCAGTATGATGAAATGAGATGCCTTTTTTTAATACAATAATGTCATACTTGTTGCCCAGGTGGCTTTCCAAGAGGAGGGTGAATTGCGATTATGAAAGTTTTGGCAAGTATATGCAATTTAAAAACGTTTTTGTGTTGTGATGAAATATGCAATGCGGAAGCAAATAATTTAAACACAATCAAGGCAATCACAAACACAAGAGATTTAGAGTGGTTCGGATAAACCTGCTCCTATGTCCACTACCCAAGCACCACTTGGGATTTCCATTATATCCCCCAACTGGAATACGGTCGAATTATTTTAACAGGATCACAATCCAAACCTATATACTTTAGTTTTACCAGGATCACCAAAGAAAATCCTCACTTGGTTTTAACGCAGGCTAACCAAGAACCTAAATCCCTTTGGTTTTTAGAACCGGGCTCACCAAAGAAAACCCAAACTTGGTTTTACACCGGGATCACCAAGAACCTAACCTAGGTTTTCAAAAAGCTCACCTAAAAATCTTTAACCCTCTCTTAAGACACAGCCCCTTGCTGTTCTTAGAGAGAAAACAAGATATATCAAAAGTAAAATGTAATTTTACAACAAATCAATTTGTTTGAGTGTTACCGATGAAGATCAAGGTAAAGCCTAGCTTTGAATGCTCTTTAATGCTCTTCAAGCTGCTTCTTTGCTTCTTCAAAAAATTGGATTCAATGATGAAGAATAGTTGGTGGAGCTTTGAATCCTTTCTTGAATGCTCTTGAAGTGGGTTGGTGAAAGACTTGAAACTTTTCAACTTCCAAAGAATAATCAATGAATAATCCATCAAAAATTGTCTAATCCTTCATAAATACTCCATTTTAAAGTTTTCCATCAAAAATAACCATTGTAGGGACTAGGGAACTGAAATAGAGCCATTTCTGCAACTAGCCGTTAGACTGCAAAAACCTATCACTCGAGTCGACTCGAGGTTCATGAGTCGGCTCGAAGTCTCAGACAACCCAAACAAAAATTCTGTGTGAGTTGGCTCTTCAGGGTTGAGTCAGCTCAAACTCTCAATCAATGTAAAATCAAATTCTGCTTGGTCGGCTCTTTAGGATTGAGTCAGCTCGAAGTCACAGTCACCAACAAACCTAACTATGGATAAGTCGACTCTTTTGGGCCTGAGTCAGCTCGAGGTCTTAGTCATCAAAAACATTGGTTCTTCATTGAATCGGCTCTTGGGGCTTGAGTCGGCTCGATGTACTGAAACTCTAAAATTTTTTGTGCCGTGCCAAAATAGGAGTCGACTTTTGATCCATGAGTCGGCTCTTACAAAAACTTCATTTTATGCTTCAAACTTCTCCAATGTTCTTCAAATCAAGATTCCAACAAGAACTAATCTACTCACTCTCATTTTTTACAATTTTATAGCCCTTTTACAAGATTACATAGATGAAAAAATTAGGGCTTTACAATTTGAAGTACACAAGAGTCTATACAATGTTGGAATACCTTTCAACCAATTAGAAAACCAACAAATTTAAAGATAAACATTTTCCTGCAAAACTTCTTCAGTAATTGAAAGAATTAGTAAAGCATACATGCTCCAATGTTTTGTAATCATCAAAATCATTCCAGGGGTCAACAATCTCTCCCTTTTTGATGATGACAAAACACTGGGCAGAATAGGATTTAAAACACTTTACAATTACTATGTATCATATTCATATGTATTAAAAAAATGTTCAAAGTAGTGTGTATCAAACCAAATCAAGTATCAAATTGTTGAAATGAAGAGTATCAAAATAGTGTATCATTTGTATCATTCATGCACTATATATCAAATCTTCACAATATTAGCTTGTATATGAAGTAAGTTTAATAAAAGCTTAACAAAAGCTCCCCTCACTTATATAACAATATTTTCTTTATATTTTCATGCTTAACTCATGTTTTCATGTTTATCTCCCCTTTTTCATATTTGTCCAAGCTCACATTTTCATGCACACTCTTCTCTCCTTTCTCCCCCTTTTTGTCATCAACACAAAAGTATATAATAGGGAGAACATTCATTCACAAATTAAATCATTCATTTGAGCATGTATCAGGTGAAACATAAAAGAGATATATATATATATATATATTAAAAGAGTGTCAATGCAAAGATGATACAATACAAAAATGCCACAGCACATCAAAACTAGTAACACAAACAACAGAAAATGCTAAACAAAAAGTCCTAAGAATCAAAATGATGGACTAGGCTCATCATCACTAGGTTCTGCTTCACTAAAAGAAGAACCAACCTCTAAAATACCAGGAGCAGTTTGAATTTAGGGAACCTAGGTCTATGATCCCTAAGTCTAGTCCTAATAGGGGTTGAAGTTTTAGAAGTTCAAGGTTTAGTTTTAGTTGGAGGCTTAGAAGAAATCAAAATAGGTGTAGGCCGTGCAGAAGGAGGATCAACAAAAAAAGCAAGAGTGCTGGTAGTCGATAAGATCTATGTCACTGGAGTATCTGCAACATTAGTACTCAAACTCTCAGTACCAGTGCCAAGCTCAATAGGAGTAGTAGCTATAGGAATATCAATAGGGTGTACTGCCTCTCTCTGTTCGTAATCTGTATCAATATTAGGTCCTGCTGAAGAAGGAAAAGGTGCAGAATGACTGGCTGCCCTGATCTGCTGAAGAATAGATAGAATCTCCTAGAAGCCATCATGCATCTCTGTCTGAAGTGCCAGTATCCTAGCATCTATGTCTGCTCTGCCTTTCTATAGAGTGCAGATCTCATCCAGTATCAGCTGCAACCTGCTATCATCACCTGAACCAACTACAGTAGATCCTCTCACAGGTGTATGAGGTGTAGAAGGAGCTAGCTCAGAAGGTCCAGCCTCATCAGCCTGTGGCTCACCCTCAGCATCCTGTGCCTGAGCAGTCTGATCATCATCTCTTGACTCCTTATCCGAGTGTGTTGCAGGAAGTCCTAAAATCTTCATGATCCAGTATCCATCAACTTTCAAGAATCCCATCCTGATCAATGACTTAACATTGTATATGTCTGTATGTAATAATGGCCTGCTATCCTCACCAAACAAATCAACCTGAGCATCTTGAAAGAGCAATGTGAAAACCATGCCATAGGGAAGACATGCTCGTGCCCTACGAGCAGCTTCCCTAATCTGGGATATCATAATAAAAGGTAATTTGAGGGCCTCCCCCTCAACTAGACATCTCATAAAGACCAGATCCCTCTCGCTCACCCAGTCAAATCTCCCAGTCCTGGGTAGAAAAATATGATTGATGATATTATGAATCAACCTCAAATCTAAGGAAAGCTGATTAGCCCTGACATGTACCATACCAGTCACATTATTCCTCTTAAGAATGATCCTCAATGTCTTTTGTTTTTCTTTTAGTACCAAATAGCTCTCTCCTTCCTTAGGTATTTGAAGAATATCAGAAAATTTTTGCTCATTTATTTCAATGTGCTTCCCTTTCACAACTGATTCTATATGAAATGCACCAAGTGACATGTTTTCAAAGAACTATCTTACGAAATTAGGAAATATGGATAGATTTAGCATGCAAAACTCTTTCCATCCTTGTGCTATAAGCCAATCACTAATTCTCAAGTTTTCTTGCTCTAAAAATGTAAAATCCACACAACGTCCAGATGTAACTTGCCTGTTGCCCATCAGAATTTCCTATCTTGGAGCTTTAAGAGCTTCTTCATGTTCTTCTTGTGGCTCATCTGCAGGATTTAAAGTGTCAAGCCTCCTTTTGGTTCTTCTCACCTCTACCATGGTCCGCACAACCATTCTTGGCTTCTTCCATATGGCTTTCTTAGGTGCCATTTAGGTTGGATTAGGATTTAGGAAGGGTTTAGAGGAGTTCTAAGGCTTTTCCTAGTTTTGGAATAGGGAAAGGTTGAGGCAAAATATGAATGGCAAAAAATAATTTAGATTTGAAACCTATGATGCCCTATTTAAAAAGGGTCTGCCCAACACTCGAGTCAGCTCGATAGAGCAGCAGGGAGCTCGAGTTAGCTCGAGCACAACTCAAAGTTAAAGCTCAAAAAACAACAAAATAAAATTCTATAGGTTCCTTAGCACTAAAGAAGGTGGTCATAAGCTTTAAAGAGAATTTTAAAATATCTAGATATTTTTTTCTTATTTTTGAAAAATTAGGTCAAAACTCTTTAATTTGGGTCACATAGACCTAACTCACCTCTAATCTTTTCAAATCTATCTTGGCTAAGAGGTTTGGTAAAAATGTCAGCAAGTTGATATTCAGTAGGCACAAATTTTAATTCTACAACATTATTTAAAACATGATCTTGAATGAAATGATGTCTGATTTCAATATGCTTAGTTCTAGAATGCTGAATTAGATTTCTAGATAAATTAATTGCACTAGTGTTATCACATTTAATAGGAATTTTAGACTAGATAACAACATAATCTTCTAGCTGTTGCTTGATCCACAACACATGTGCACAATGCTCCCCGCATGATGCGGGACACGGACTCGATGTAACCCTGGGTTATTTGGGAAATGGAAAGATACCTAACAAACTAGGATCGTGGGAGGGCTAAGAAGCCTCCCGGGACTAGGGTGACACTGAAAGTAAAACCCTAAAACAGCTGATCTCTTTTGGTTTTCAATTTTCTTGGTGGAGGTGGCGAAAGAAGGATGGAGATGGGAGACTGGGAACTGGAACTCATGGCCCTGGGACTCACTCTAACAGGGAGATGCACACAGAAAATAAGGGGGCAAAGCATAAAGCTACCCTCCCGAGGGATCACAGCACACAGCTACCCTCCCGGGTGTTCACAGCACTAGCTACCTTGAGCTCTCATCGAACCCATAATGCACATAGCAGGGCTCTCACATAGATGCGCTAGGATGACTCTCAAAGGACATGAGGGAATAAAGAATACGAGATAGGGGATAACTAGGGTGCTCATCGAACCCATAATGCACATAGCATGGCTCTAACATAGATGCGCTAGGATGACTATCAAAGGACATGAGGGAATAAAGAATACGAGATAGGGGATAACTAGGGTGCTCACCGAACCCATAATGCACACAGCAGGGAACGCCTAACACCCCTCATCGAACCCATAATGCACATAGCAGGGAACGAAGGCAAACGGGCCTTAGCCCAGAACCAGAATCGGAACCAATGGAGAACCAAAAATATATATCAACTCATCTGATTATTATAAGGGGAGAGGGGGCATTTATATAGAAAAACCAAAATCCTCAGTTTCTTAACCTCTAAGAAAACTAAAAAAGCAAAATAAATTACATCAAAATTTATGGTGCATCAAAAATGGTGTTGATATGCTTTGAGAAGCATGTCGGCTTGATGATTTGCTCCATAAAGCGTGTTGCTCTAAATATTGGGCTGCTATGAAATCCGTGCAAAATCCTCTCGTGGCCGTGCACAGGGGAAGATGAACTCCATTGAGCACCGGCGGTCAGGAAGCGGGCGACGGATGGGGCTAGGGGACGATGAGCGACGGATGACCGGTGGCGGGCTACAGGCGGGGCATCACAGGGGAAACAGCACGTCACACTGGTCATGCCGTTTGGTCTCCCACCCATGGGAGACCTCCTGGGCACCGGCGAGGCCTCCAGCGGCCCAGCGAGCGGCGAACAGGCGGCGGGCGACGGTAGGCGGGGTAGGCAGGCGACGGTGCTGGGGTACACGGTATGCACGCCGTGCCGCTTGGGCTTCCCATGAGCGTGGGGCCCAAGGGCGCCGGTGGGGGCCCTCCAGCGGCCGGGCATGAGCTGGCGGGCAGCGGGGGGTGCCCGGTGGCAGGCGACGACGGCGGCCGTGGGACGTGGGTGACGGTTGGTCTTCCCATGGCCGTTCATCTTCCATAGGCAAGGACAGCGGTGGCAGCTTCTCCGAAGAGGGCGTGGGCCGGCGAGCGTCGGCGGCGGTCCGGTGGGGGTGGCCGGGGGTCGGGCGGCCTAGATCTGGGGCTGGAGGGGCGGTTGGCTAGGGTTTTGAAAATTTTTTAAAATCACGGGAAGATGATGGAATAAGACTAGAATAAGGTTGGAATTAGATTAGGATAAAACAAAAATTTAGGGAATTGGTGGAATATCGGGAAGTAAAAATAAAAAATGCAGAAAAAAAAGAAAAAATGAAAAAAATATCCGGACCTTCCCTGGATCGCCATCATTCTCCTCGACCGTGTAGAAGTCGACTCTGTCGAGTTCGAAAAAAGAAGCACACCCTAATCCACAACTCGCTCTGATACCAAAATTGATGCGGGACACAGACTCGATGTAACCCTGGGTTATTTCGGAAAGGGAAAGACACCTAACAAACTAGAACCGTGGGAGGGCTAAGAAGCCTCCCAAGACTATGGTGACATTGAAACTAAAACCCTAAAATAGCTGATCTCTTTTGGTTTTCAATTTTCTTGGTGGAGGTGGCGAAGGAAGGATGGAGATGGGAGACTGGGAACTAGAACTCATGGCCCTAGGACTCACTCTAACAGGGAGACGCACAGAGAAAGTCAGGGGTCAAAGCATAAAGCTACCCTCCCGAGGGATCACAGCACACAACTACCCTCCCGGGGGATCACAGCACTAGCTATCTTGAGCTCTCATCGAACCCATAATGCACATAGCAGGGCTCTCACATAGATGCACTAGGATGACTCTCAAAGGACATGAGGGAATAAAGAATACGAGATAGTGGATAACTAGGGTGCTCATCGAACCCATAATGCACACAGCAGGGAACGCCTCACACCCCTCATCGAACCCATAATGCACATAGTAGGGAACGAAAGCAAACGGGCCTCAGCCCAGAACCAGAATCGGAACCAATGGAGATTGAAAAATCTATATTAACTCATCTGATTATTACAGGGGGAGAGGGGCCTTTTTATAGAAAAACCAAAACCCTCAGTTTCTTAGCCTCTAAGAAAACTAAAAAGGAAAATAAATTACATCAAAATTTGTGTTGCATCAAAAATGGTGCTGATCTACTCTGAGAAGCATGTCAGCTTGATGATCAGCTCCAGAAAGCATGTTGCTTTGAAAATTGGGCTGCTTTAAAATCCATGCAAAATCCTCACATGGCCTTGCATAGGGGAAGATGATCGCCGTCGAGCACCGACGGATGGTCGACGACCAGGAAGCGGGCGACGAACGGGGCTGGCGGACGACGAGCGACAGACGGCCGGTGGAGGGCTGCAGGTGGGGTGGCATGGGGGAATCGGCATGGCACATTGGGAGTGCCGTTTGGTCTCCCACAGTCGTGGGAGACCTCCTGGGTGCTGGCGAGGCCTGCGGTGGCCCAGCGAGCGGCGGACTGGTGGCGGGCGGTGGCAGATGGGAGGCGGGGTAGGTGGGCAGTGCCGCAGGTGGGCAGTGGTGCAGGGGCGGCACGGTATGCACGCTGTGCCGCTTGGGCTTCCCACGGCCATGGCGCCCAAGGGTGCCAGTGGGGGCCCTTCGGCGGTCGGGCATGAGCCGTGGGCGACGGGCGGGCGGCCGGTGGCAGGCCGGCGGTGGCAGGCGGTGACGACGGCCGTGGGACGTGGGCGACGGTTGATCTTACCACGGCCGTTCATCTTCCACGGGCAAGGGCTGCAGCGGCGCTTCTCCGGCGAGGGCGGGGGTCGGCGAGAGTCGGCGACGGTCCGGCAAGGGCGACCGGGGTCGGGCATCCCGGATCTGGGGCCGGAGGGGCGGTGGGCTTGGGTTTTGAAAATTTTTTAAAGTCACAGGAAGATGATGGAATAAGACTGGAATAAGGTTGGAATAAGATTGGGATAAAACTGGAATAAAGGGAATTGGTGGAATATCGGGAATAAGTAAAAATAAAAAAATGAAAAAATAAGAAAAAATAGAAAAATTACCCGGACCTGCCCTGGATCCCCATCACCGTAGCCACATACTATACCTCAGTAGTAGATAGTCCTACAGAGTTCTGTTTATGACAATGCCATGAAATCAAGTTGATACCTAGAAATTGACAAGTGGCACTTGTACTCTTTCATCAGTCTTACAGCCTCCATAAGCATCATCTAAATAACTAATTAACTTTAAAGATGAATGCATAGAATACCATAATCCTAAATTGCATGTACCTTTTTGATACTTAATGATTCTTTTAATAGCAATAATGTATGACCCTTTTTGATTTGATTGAAAACATGCACATATACAAACACTAAATAGAATATCAGGTCTACTAGAAGTTAAATAAAGTAGAGGACCAATCATACCTTCTATACAATTTTTGGTCAACATTTATGCCATTTTCATCTTTATCAAGTTAGCATGCAGGATTCATGGGTGTTCCAATTTCTTTGCTTGATTCCATGCCAAACTTTTTGATAATTTCTTTAATATATTTGGCATGGTTGATCAGAATTCCTTCCTTTTATTGTTTGATTTGAAGCCGAGGAAGTAGCTTAGCTCATCTATTAAACTCATTTTGAATATACCCTGCATTAACTTAGCAAAATCTTGACACAAAGATTCATCAGTAGATCCAAATATTATATCATCAACATAAATTTGAACAACTAAAATATTATAGTCTTTCTTTTGAATAAACAAGGTAGTGTCAACACTACCTCTCATAAAATTTTTTCGATTAAAAACTTACTTAATCTATCATACCAAGTTCTAGGTGTCTGTTTAAGACCATATAAAGCTTTATTAAATTTAAAACATGATTTTGAAAATGAGTGATCGATAAAACCTAGTTGTTTTCAACAAAAACTTCTTCAGATAGAAAACCATTCAAGAAGGCACTCTTTATGTCCATTTGAAATAATTTAAAGTTCATAAAATATGCATATGCCAAGAGTAATCTAATAGCCTCTAGCCTAGCTACTGGTGCATAGGTCTCATCAAAATCTATTTTCTCTTCTTGATTGTAACCTTGAGCTACCAATCTACTCTTATTTCTAATTACATTACCTGGCTCATCTAGCTTGTTTCTATAAACCCATCTAATGCCTATAACAGGATAGTCATTTGGTCTTTCTACAAGTGTCCAAACATTATTTCTCTTAAATTGGTTTAACTCATCATGCATAGCTAACATCCAATTAGGATCAATTTTAGCTTCTATAGTGTGTGGTTCTACATGAGATACAAAAGCAATCAAATCATGCGCATCCCTATGTACAGCTCTAGTTCTAACACCTTGAGATGGATCTCCTATAATGAGTTCTTTAGGATATGAGTGTACATACCATCATTCCTTAGATATATCTTCATGATTTTTGCTTATCATTTCTTCATGTTGTTCACTTGCTTGTTAGTCTTTGATGGACATATCCTTCAGTCCATGTTCAAGTGCACCTGTATCATCATCAGCACAGTCTTCCTTTCTAGAAGATGTAATGTCAGTTTCATTGAAAACCACATATATTGATTCTTCCATAGTCAAAGTTCTTTTATTGAAAACTCGATAGGCTTTATTATATTTAGAAAAATGAAGAAAGATAACCTCATCGATTTTGCATCAAACTTACAAAGACTGTCCTTACCATTATTAAGAACAAAACATTTATAGCCGAAAACATGAAAGTAATTGATATTAGGCTTTCTATTGTTTCCACAGTTCATAGGGAGTTTTTCTAATAATAGGTCTAATTAAAACTCTATTTAAAATATAGTATGCGGTATTTACAGCTTCTGTCCAAAAGTATTTTGGAAGATTTCCATCACAAAGCATTGTTCTGGACATTTCTTCCAAAGTTCTATTCTTTTTTTCTACAACACCATTTTGCTATGGTGTTCTAGGAGCTGAGAAGTTGTGATCGATACCGTGCTTTGTGCAAGAGTGATGAAATATTGATTTTCAAATTCCGTACCATGATCACTACGAATAGAAATAACAGAAAGAATTTTCAAGTTTCAAACTCTTTTGTAAAACTTTTTGAAAACTTTAAAAGTCTCATCTTTATGCACAATAAATAAAATCCAAGTGTATCTTAAAAATGATCTACAATCACAAGGCCATACTTCATACCACCTAGGCTTATTGTCCTAGTAGGTTCGAATAGGTCCATGTGAAGTAGCTCTAAGGCTCTAGTTGTAGAAACAATGTTTTTGGATTTAAAACTCCCCCTCACTTGCTTTTCAAATTGACATGCATCACAAACATAATCAAAATTTACTTTGAACTTTGGCAAACCTTTAAACAAATCTTTTGAAATAAGTTTTGCAATAGTATCCATACTAGCATGTCCAAGTCGCCTATGCCATAGTAAACTTGATTCCTTGCTCTTATAATTCATTGCCACAAGACTTATGTTGCTTGACATAGCTAGATGATTAAAATCTACTACATAAATATTATCAAGTCTATGTTCAATGATCTTTATGCTAGAGTCAAGAGGATCAACTACTATACACATTGATGACTTGAAGAAAACATTAAACCAATATCACAAAGTTGACTGATGATCAAAAGATTATGCTTTAATTTTTCTATAAGTAACACATTCTCAATAAAGGTAGAAGGAGTAATTTTTATTTTACCAATATCGATTATCCTTCCTTTCTGATTATCACTAAAGGTTACCATGCCACCATCCTTTTGTTCTAGGATGAAGAATTGATCAATATCACCCGTCTTGTGTCTTGAATAACCACTATCAAGGTACCATCTTTTCTTTGTATTTGTGGCTGCAAGACAACCCTGCAAAATAATCAGGTACTAGATTTAGGTACCCAAGCTTTCTTGGGTCCTTGCAAGTTAGTATGATTGGTTCCATTTGGATCCCAAATTTTCTTAATTTTCTTCTTGCCATCATATTTCAAATGACACTCAAATGCTTTGTGACCGACATTATTACAAGCATAGCAGAAATTTAGTCTATATTGCTTCGAAGTAATGAACTTAGGAGCATATGATGTGGATGCAGAAAATTTATTTGAATTTGAACCATTATAACCAATTCCAAACTTGTTATTTGTATCTTTTTATCTTTCAAAATCAGTTCAAGTTTGTCAGAGCTTCAGGTTAATTTTTCAACTAATGGTTTAAGCTTTTGAACCTCCTTTTGCAAATCATTATTTTCATTTTGCAAACTTTTGTTCTTTTCAGGAAGTTCTTCTTTTTCAATTTGAGTAGTTTTAAGTCTTTCACAAATCAAACTTAATTTTTTTTGTAAAATCTTTTTTCTTTCATAAATTTCTTTTTTATCTTTTTCAACCATATCATAATTATTTTTCAAATTCTTCATTTTCAAACCAGCTTTATTGTATTCTACCAGTAATTCACAAAAAGTATTTTGAAGCTCATCATAAGTAAATTCTATATTATGTTCGAAGTAGTTACCTCATCCTCCAAACCCATAAGGCAGATCTAAGCAGTTTTTGTTGTATCTTCATCTTCTTCTGTTGATGTAGATTCATCTCTATACATAATGCTGCAAGCATTGCCTTCTTTTTTTTCTTTTAATCATCTTTTTCTTAGCTTCTGGATAATTAGGATGTATGTGTCCCAGTTTCATGCACTCATAGCAGATTAGAATTTGATCTTTGTCCTTATCCTTTTCTTTGTCTTTTTCTCTTTCTTTTCTGAATTCTTCTATTCTAAATTGCTTTCTCCATCTGTTTGCTCTTCTTCTGCCCATAAACCTTTTAAATTTTATCATTACTAGGGCAATTTCATCAATTTCTAGATTACCATCATCTGATGTATCTGAATCTTCATCTTTATCCTCTTTGGTAGCCTTAAATGCTATAGCCTTTTTCCTTTTTAAATCTTCATCTGTTCTTTGTTGCATGGCTAGCTAATGAGTAATCATTGATCCAAGCAGCTCATCAAATGGTAGGGTGTTCAAGTTCTTTGTCTCTTGAATTGCTATAAATTTAGCTTTCCATTTATCTAGCAAAGATCTCAAAACATTTTGGACTAGATCAGCATTAGTATAAGTCCTACAAAAAATTTAAGACCATTTATAATATCAGTAAAATGTGTATACATAGCAGATAAAGTTTCACTAGGATCTATTTTGAATAATTCATAATTGTACACAAGAAGATTGATTTTTAAAGTTTTAACTTGTGATGTGCCCTCGTGTGTGATCTCAAGCTTATCCTAAATTTCTTTAGCATAATTGCAAGTAAAAATTTTATTAAACTCATTTGGGTCCAAAGGGCAATAAAGTACATTCATAGCTTTGGCATTCAGCTCAGCCAATTTCATATCATTCTCGTCCCATTCCTGATACGGACGACTATAAAAATGCTAAATATGCAAAAAAAAATAGTAAACTAATTTTTTTGTAATTTTTATAATTTAGGTTTGTAGGCTAATTTCTCAAAAGTAAAGACTAGCAGGTAATCAGCAATTCTAATAATCATTATGATCGCAAAGAACTCATACAAGATAATAAGTAGCAAGACCCGAGAGTTGAGAAACTCTTGGTTTAGGATAGCTTAGCTTCATCAAATAAAAATTAAAAGAAGGAAAGGTTTCTAACCAATCAGAGATTGAAAACATTGCAGTGGAAAGGATCACTCATACTCTGATTAGAGCCTAGATGAAGAAACCTCGGTTCCCTTGAATCTGATGGTAGATCTGGGTGGTCCTGGCAGCAAAGAAGGCCTCCTCAAGGGAGGGAAAGCACCTCGTGGATCCTGCAAGCCTCAGGGGTCAATTAAAATAGCAAATAAAAAAGAAAAAAGGAACTAGGGTTTGGAAGTAATCGGGATTAGGGTTAGAAGATGGCAGTCGGGGAGGAAGAAGCTCCTGGTCTTCGATGACAGCTAGGGCTTCCAATCCTTGGGCATGGTTGATCTCCAGGGACGCAAGAGGGTGCTAGGGCAGCAGGGTTTCAATCTAGGAACACAAGGAGAGCACTCAAAGTAAGAACCAAAACTCAAACACAAGGCAATTAATCAAAATTTCAGCAAGATTTATTCATAAGAAAAAGTTGATTACAAGAGGGGGAGGGGGTGGGGTATTTATAGATTTCCCATGCCCTCTCCTAAAGGAATTACAAGTCTTCTCCTAGTTAGAATATGTTTGCATAATTTAAGTGGGAGAAAGACTATAAAATAAACCTAGAACTATGAGTATATAAGTTAAATGAAATAAAAACTCAAACTCCTTTTGTATTTGAACTCTTCCACCATGTTGGACTTGGTCAACTCATGGAGGACGCCTATCCAAGGTATGTTGGGCTTCAAGGGGCAGCAAGGGGTCATCCTCCTTTGGATTGGTGCATGGGCTTTGGGCCCGGGAAGCTCGAGTGCCCTGGTATCAGCATATTCCTTGGATCCTTGGTTCTTCATGCTTAGGCTTGCTTCCTGGGCTTCGAGCTTTAAGGCCTGGAGTGCTTGAATAACCTGGAAAATATGGGCTCCTAGTATATGGAATATTCTGGAAGCATCTAGAGTGAATCTGCATCTGAAATGGCATTTGGAGGGAATCAAGGCACCTAGAGGGCATCTGGAGGGCATTTAGGGCTCCTAGGTGTCAATTGAGCTCCCATATGCTGATGTAATTATCTCTAGCTCCTGAATGAGGCCTGGTGGAACTCCAAAATAGGGTAACCTCCTCTCTTGTACAAGAAGTGGACTCATGCTAGACTCACACTAATGTACTGGACTAGGTTGAGGGTTGAGACAAATCAACTAACCTCAAATTATTACAGGACTCAATCTTAATTGATTTCAAAATTTGCAAAATCTTGATACATGACTAAGTAAACCAAATAGGACCTAGTAATCTATCTGATCCTGGTGCCCCCACCAATTCTTCCAAGGTGAGAGGAACTCGACCCCATCGAGTATGGGTCAACCTGGTTCTCATAGTGCTCGAGTAGGTCTGGGTTGAGGTGCTGCAGATCGTCACGGGTGATCCACGAGTCCTCAGGTTCTGGCCGACCTTGCCACTGGAGCAAATACCTCTAATAGCCTCTATTCTGAGAACATATGGCTTGATCATCCAGGATTCTCTCAATCTTTTCCTCACTATTTGGCCAATTGGTTGGTGGATACTCTAGGGTGGGTTCTCTATCAAGGGAGGGATAGGCTCAAGTGCTTACTAGGTATCGCTGCTGGCTCCCTAGACTCTATAAGATCTAAGATGATGAAGGTGGAGCTAATACCTAAATCAAGTAGTATCTCATGTACATAGGCATTGGTTCCATTACTCTTCATTATTTTGGATGGGCCAGCATTGCGAGTAGAAAATTCCCTTACAATTACAAAATCCTCTGCATAAAATTCTTTATTTTTTTTCATTAGAAATTAGCCAAGTTGTTATTTTGTTCATTACTTAGGTTCAACTCTTGACTAATTTTATGATGCATATGTAGTGTAGAGGCTAGTTGGTGTGGGCACCAGGATCCGACAGAGGCTCCTCAACCCTCTGGGATCTCAGATTAGGGTTACACTTCTGTGAGTCCTGTAATAAGGCTATAAGCCAATGTAATTTTATAATTTTAGTCATGTACCTTGTCTAAGTTTGTTTAGTCTTGTACCTTGACCAATTTGGGTCAAGTTTAGGTCATGGGTCCTGTATTTATTTTTGGTTCGAGTCTGAGTTTGGATTGGGCCCAAGCCCAATTGAAGTCAACCTGGCTTTCAAGACCAAGTCAAGTTCCTTGTGGGCCAACCCACCTCTTTCACTTGGAAAGATGCCAACACAGGTGCCATCTCAGCCACCTATATGGCACCACATCAATTGCCACTTGGGCATCCAAGGAAGGAAACAAGGAGGCGCCCTCATGCATTCCACACGCCCTCTCCATGCCTTTTTCTCTTGGGCGACCTTGGAAGGAGGAGACATCATCCCCCACTTCCCTCCCCCACATCATGCCATGATCCATCAATAAATGGGGCGTTGAAGATTCTTGAAGAGCCCTAGCCACAAAGCAAGCCATTTTCCAAGCCTTCTTCCCAAAGTAGTCAAACAAGAGAGGAAGGTCAAGGAGCACATTCCCCATTCCAAGCCATCAAATTTGCAACGCCCAAAAGCTCTCTCCTTGGTCAGCCATGACTCACTCCATCTAGGCGTGGAAGAAATCAAAAGGAGACACATCCCTTGAAGCAAGCCTTGCTCCATGTTTTCTTCCAAACTGAGCATGCAAAGAAGGAAGTCTAAAGGCCAATCCCCCTCTCCAAGCCATCCCACATGCCACGCCAATCTCCTCTTCCCTTTTGGTCGGCCATGAAGATCTTGCCACATCCATGTGGGCGCCAACTTTTGGGGTTGTAATTTGGGTTCAAGGGTTTTGAATTATTTTGAATTCAAATGGGCCTTGGTTGCCTATTTAAAGGACCCAATCACTCCATTGTAAAGCTATTGAATGATTAATGAAAAAATAAAAGTTTGAGTTTTCTATCCTCCAACCTTTGTCTCTTAGACTAGGTTGAGTGAAGTTGCATTTGTCCCCAGGGATGTCGAGTGGTGTGAGGCCACCTGTCCATCGCCCCAGGGCATCGCGAATCCTTTGTCCTCCTGGATGTTGCGTGGTGTGAGGCCACAATCCTTCATCCTCCGGGGCGTCACGGGGTGCGAGGCCCCAAGTTATCTCCATCTTCGACTTTGGAATCCAGCCGGACACCGGGCTCGAAACCCCTTATCAACCCCATCTCAGTCCCTTTCTGTGCATCTCTCCAATTCGCTAATCCTTATTTTGTTTGCCTACAGGTCCTCCCTGGCATCTCGGGTACTGGAGACAGTCGGCTTTTCCATTGTGACATTCCGACCGAAAGCCAGTGCTCCCACGAGTTTGATTGCTCAGGCATCCAGGCCGCATCCGCCAAGTTGAGCGATCTCTGCATCAGGCGCTTTAGACGTGTGAGGCTTGCTCTCTCTATCTCCTAAGTAGGTATTGTGTTTCGAGCTAGTCCTACCGGGGTTTCTTAATCCCGTGATCCTGTTCTCGTTTTAACTGCTTAGGAATCTGAACTGCTAGTGTAAGCTTCCGTGCTCATTTCTCTTATTTCTAGTTTTTTGCTTGTGATCGGGAATCAAAACCCTAAGAAAACATATAAAACTCTTCAACAAAAAAAAAAAAAAACATTCCTTTGCATCATAAGATCCCATAAGCATCCATCCAGCATCCCTTCCCCTTACTCCACACCATTCTTGGTATCAGAGCTTTATTCCACTTCACTAGTGCATGGTGGATAGGTAGATTGGGTCTGTAAATTTATTAGACTCTAGACTGACACCTAATAGACTCGACTAGACATCCTTTTGAACGAGATTTATTGGACTCTACGGGACAAAACCTAATAGATTATAGACTCTTTAGGTTTGTCCCTAGCATGGAATGCACATGAGAACTTGCTATATACTTCTACTAGGTTTCATAGGGTTCTCCTAAAGAAAGATGCAAACATGACATGAATATTAAACGAATGCAACATGCAAACTCCTATAAAATGCAACCTAAAGGTAAAGAAAACATAAGAAGTTTTCGGCAATGGTAGAAAATAAGAGGTGGGTTCAAGGTTAGTCTGATTGGGTGCAAAGTAAGGAAAGGGTTCGAGATTAATTGGATATACTAGGATATAAGAAGGGATGTCTGGGATTAATCCTAAACTAATAAGGTTGACCTTAAGGGGTTGGTGTATATCTAATAGATTTTTATGATAGAAGAATGGGTCAAGAATTTCTGGAAAGAGGTCTTCAATGGGAACTATGGGAGGGGATTCATCATGAGGGTACGGATAAGCCAAATCCTTAATAAAGTCTTCTGGTTCAAGAGATTTAGGACTGGGCTTCATACTTGGGTCCTCTTCTAAAGTCTCCTCAGGTGGTGCTCGAGTAATAGGATTTGGGTTATCTAACTCTGGGTCGGCCACTAACTGATTATGGTCAAGGTTAGCTAAATCTAGATTGGCTACTACTTGGGTATGGTCATGATGTGGGAGGCAAGGGGGTTAGGGCTAGGGATGCTGGGATGGCAATATGGATGCTTATGATGCAAGGAATTTTTTTTTGTTTTTTTTTTTTGTTTTAGGGTTGATGATTTTTTTTTGTTATGTTTCTTGTTGTTCTTCTTCGTTATTTAGGGTTTCGATTCCCGATCACAAGCAAAGATAAGAAATATGAAGAGCAGTAAGGGAAGCGTACGCTAGCAGTTCAAAGCCTTAAAAGTAAGAACAAGAACAGGACCCCGGAATTAAGGAACCCCGGTAGAACTATCTTGACCTACAATATCTACTTAGGAGATATAAAGAAGGCAAACCTCAAACTTCTGAAGTGCCCGGTGCAGAGATCGCTCAACTCGACGGATGCAGCCTGGATGCCCGAGCAGTCGAACCCGTGGGAGCTCTGGCTTTGGGTCTGGAGGTCGTGATGGCAATGCTAACTATCTCCAATGCTCGATATGCCAGGGAGGACCTGTAGGCAAACAAAAGAGAGGTTAGCAGAATGTGGAGATGTACAGAAAGGAATTGAACTGGAGTTGGGAAGGGGCTTCGAGCCTGGCGTCCGGCTGGATTCCGAAGTCGAAGTTGGAGATAACTTGGGGCCTCGCACCCTACGACATCCTAGAGGATGAAGGAATGTGGCCTCACACCACGCGACATCCTGGAGGACGAAGGATTCGCGCCGCCTTGGGGCGACAGACAGGTGGCCTCGCACCACTCGACGTCCCTTGGGACGAAGGCAATTCCACTCGGACATAGCCTAAGAGACAAGGGTTGGAGGGTGGAAGAAACTCAAACTCATTCACTCAAATTTTCATTCATTCATTCATTCATTCTACAAAGGGAGGGATTGGGTCCTTTAAATAGGCACCCAAGGCCCTTTTGAAATTCAAAATACAAATCTCATGGTGGCGCCAAAAATTTTCCACATCCCTATTTCTTTGGCCGACCAAATATTTGGAGTTGGGCGTGGCATGAGCAAAGGCTTGGAGGGGGGGATTGGTCCCTTGACTTCCTTCCTTAGCATGCTTAATTTGGGAAGAGGAGTGGGGCATGGCTTGCTTCGAGGGATGTGTTCCCTTGGGCTCTTCTCGCCATCTTCTAGGAATGATTCTTGGCTGACCAAGGGAGAACTCCATAGGGCATTGCATGGTTGAGGGCTTGAAGAGGAGAGTGTTTCTTTTGATCTTCCTTCCTTGCAAGATCACTTTGGGAAGAAAACTTGGGAGGAGGCTTGCTTTGAGGTTTGGTTCCCTCAAGGATCTTCAACGCCCTCTTTAGATGGAACAAGGCATGATGTGGGGGAGGGAAAAGGGGGATGTTGTCCAAGGCGTGTGGAAAGCAAGAGGAGGCTAATTTGTTTCCCTTCATGGATGCCCAAGTGGCAGCTGATGTGGCACCACGTAGGTAGCTGAGGTGGCACCTGAGTTGGCATTATCCCAAGTAGAAGGGGTGGGTTGGCCGACCAGAACATGAGTTGGAGAAGAAAACCAGAGTGACTTCAATTGGGCTTGGGCCCAGACCAAACTCGGACTCGAACAAATACATGACTCAAGACGTAACTTGACCCAAATTGGCCAAGGTACATGATGCGGCAAGCATATGATTAATGTTTTGAATATGGTTTGTAGAGCAATGAAACCTAATTACACTAGCATTGTACTCATCATAATAAGACTTAAGGATTATAAGAAATGAGATTGTTACTTGATTAGACACAATCCTAAACTAAGAAGGAAGAAGATCTAGACAATAGGGGCTAATGATTGTGGACTTACCTTGATAGCTTTCCAACCTTCTTTTGATTCATACCTTGAAACTACCAATACTCAGAACTGAAGAACCTGGATAACAGAGATCAGAACCCTGGACTTGGGGCTTCAGCTTGTTGGTTCTTTGTCAAGGTGAACCTGGTTCACAACTCAAAGACTTCGAAGGACCCTGCAATGAAGATCAATGTTAAGGTTGAAGGATGCAAACATAAAGAAGGGATGGGAGAACTTGTGAACAAAGAAAAGATAGTTGAGAAGATCTGGCCGACTCCAATGCCTTTGCCTTGAGCTTGGATGATGAATTTCTAGGGAAGAGAGTGGCTTTGGGTGTGGAAGAAGAAGATAGGAAAAATTTAACACATAAAACTCAAGACAACTTCACTTCAAACTTCATTCATTTCCAAAATCAATCTCTTTTACAATAGGCGTCCAAGGCTTTTAATAGACACACAAAGCTAGCTTTTGAAATTTAAAAACTCCCCAAATTGAGGAGGATTACAAGGGGGGTTGGAGGATTTGATGGAGGGTTTGTAGGGATGTGGGGGGAGTTGGAGGATTTGGTGAAGGGCTTGGAGGGATGTGGCCGACCTCCTTGAATTTGAATCTCCCTTGTTGGCACCCAAAGGGTGATGAAGTGGCTGGTGAGGTGGCACCTCTGGCTGATGACGTGGCATGGTGAGGTGGTCTTTAATTTCAAGATGACATGTAGCGCCAAGTGGTTCTAGTTGATGGTCCTTTTCTCTTGCTTGGTGGTGTGTCTTGTCTTCTTCATGGGGTCAAATTCTGGGGTCCAGAATTTGAGTCTTGTTGCTGGCTTTCATGGCTTTAAGACATGAATAGACTTAACTCAACTGAATTATACTTAACTCAACTGAATTAAACTCAACTGACCTAGACTTTAAAACTTGAAATGGACTTACAGGAAATGAAATTTTAAAAGTAATTACATGACTCAATAAATACTCTTGATTTGAAACTCAAAATTAATTACAGGACTCTTAAAAAGAAAATGACTCCTGAAAAGGAAATAAAACATTTTTTGATCTAAAGGATACAAGGTAACCTAATTATCTTCGATCCAAATCGGGATAAGGCTAACCTTGTTGGAGTGAAGTTTCTTTCGATTTCTGGTGTCCACACCAATTCTCCTGGGGTGGGCAGAACTCGACCCAGTCGAGTATGGTTCGTTTTTGCCCTGGTAATGCTCGAACAAGTCTGGATTAAGTCTTTGCAGGTCCTCTCGAGTAATCCAAGAGTTGTCGGACTCAGGTCGACCTTGCCATTGAACCAGGTATCGCTGATAGTCCTTATTCCTGGTAGTAATGGTCTTGTCATCTAGGATTCTCTCAATCCTCTCTCTCCGCTCAGGTAGGGTTGGTGGTGGACACTCAGAAATATGTTCACTCTCAATGAAAGTTTCTGGCCCAAAAGGCTTACTAGGTATTAGTACTGGTTCTTTGTATTCTACTAGGTCTGAAATATTAAAGGTTGTACTAATACCCATATCAGGTGGAAGTTCCAAAATATATGCATTAGACCCTATTTTCTTTAAGATCTTGAAAGGTCCCGCTCCACGGCCATGCAGCTTCTTTATGGTTCCAGAGGGGAACCGTTCAGGGTTGAGCCTAATCATCGCATAATCCCCTTCACAGAATTCTTTAGCCCTCTTATGTGAGTCAGCTAAGTGTTTGTAAGTTTCATTGCTCAGTTTGATCTTATTACTGATTTCTTTATGCAAATTTGTGACATGCTGTGTGAAAGATTCAGCAAACTTAGAAATTTACACAAGCACTTACAAAATGCAGACTGAACTAGGCATCCTTATTGAGAGGAATTTTATTAGACTTTCTAGGACCTAAACCTAATAGATTATTGACTCTCTAGGTTTGACCCTGGTCTGGTATGCACATGAGAATTTACCATGGGTTCCTAGAAAATGCCATAAGGTTTTCAAAAAGTAGGTAGCAAAAGGAATAGGCTTTAAAAGCTCATGCATCCTAGTAATCTCATCCAAATGAAACTTAATGTCTCTAAAATTATGATAAGACTCAGGGAAAGGCAGGAAATAGGAATCCGAGACTTGGGGTAATTTAAGGGAATCTTGAAACAGACCCTGGCTACTCATGATGACCTTAAGATTAGAATTTTGATCTACAGGCGGGATGCTTCTAGGTAGTTGAAGGTCATCAGGAAAGTCTTCTAAAATAATGATTGGGTTCTTCTCAGGTACCTGAAGGAGTTCTTGTGTCGAAGCTAAAGAATTGGGTTCTTCCTGAGGGCATTGTCTTACGGGAACCAAGTCCTCACTAAATTTTGGTTGTTCTGATGTTTCAGGACTAGGCTCAATAATCTTTTCTTTACCAAAGGTTTCCTCAGGTAAGGTACTTAAGTTGTTCTCTTCACAGTCTTCCCCTTCATATTCATCTATTAAACTTATGTCAGTCTCATACACATATTTACTAGGTTGTTCAAATTTGCCTTCTTCCTTCCCTAGCCCTTCAGTTTGAGGATATCCTATGTCTTGAGTATCAATGAACTCAACTTGTACTTCAGGGTTCTTACTCCTATCATTCATATAAGCTAAAGGGATAGTAGGAGTTGGTTGGTCTAAGAAAAATTGTTTAGCTAGCATTTGGTTCAATTGGGCCATTTGATCATTTAGGGCTTTCAGCATGGTTTCAAGATTCGGGTCCATGGCTACACTGGACTGGGTCTGGACTGGTGAATATGAGGCTCCTACTCTAGTTTTCATGCATGCAAGTAGACTCAAGCTCGAGCTAAGGTTTCCTAGACCTAGAGCACAAATTAGAAGTCTAATTAAGTGAACCAACTAGCTAGTAGTACTTATGTGACTTAGCCAGGTAAGTGGTGGGGAGTGAAGGTCCCTGATTTCCAATCCTTAGACACCAATCTTAGATTGGCCAGGTAGGTGGACCGAATCACAAGCCCTGATGCACCAATCCTAGACACCAAGCCTGTAAGCACACACCAATTAGCTGACACAGTTAACTTGACCCTAACCTGAACCCAACTTGTTGGTGTCCCTAACCCACTAGGGCAATTAACGTTCTACTCAATTCTAATTAACGGGCTGGGATCGATATGCTGGTTGGTGATTTTTGAGCTAGGAACAGGTGATGAAACCCTGACCCTATGTCAAATTGATGCCCTTAATTTGATTTCTCATGAGATGAATGAAATGCAAAGGTGCTGCAGAAGTGTGTTGCAATTTGAAAGTGGTGTGGAAAACATGATGAGAAAATATCCAAAAATTCTGGGAAATTCACAGAGGATTTCTAACTTATATGTTTTAATGTATATGAAAGGAATTTTAAAACTAAAATCTATACTACTCTAAGCAGATCCTACAAATGAAGATAAATAAAAAGGACAGAACAGAACCCTAATGATAGTGTCAAACAGCAGAAATTTTATTTTTTTATAATTTTTTTCTAATGATGAAATTTAATATGGTAATAACTGACTTAATAAGGAACAAGAAAAAAAATACTTTAATAAAAAATTAGCAACTTGCCTTTGGAGCTGCAGATGGATTACAGAAAATAGATGCAAATTTTCAGAAAACAGAACGTAATCAAACAAGTACAATGGCTTACCCAAACTTCAATCTAAAAAATTCACGTCCGGCCAGGGACTCATTATTCCCATGGGTCGTGACAGTGTACTGGAGTACACCCGCTCAGGAGGCGTGAATTTTAGATCTTGCTTGGATTTAAAGAAAACTGTTCTACCCTAATGCAACCATGCTCTGATACCAATTTGATGCGCAAGCATATGATTAATGTTTTGAATATGGTTTGTAGAGCAATGAAACCTAATTACACTAGCATTGTACTCATCATAATAAGACTTAAGGATTATAAGAAATGAGATTATTACTTGATTAGACACAATCCTAAACTAAGAAGGAAGAAGATCTAGACAATAGGGGCTAACGATTGTGGACTTACCTTGATGAGCTTTCCAACCTTCTTTTGATTCATACCTTGAAACTACCAATGCTCAGAACTGAAGAACCTGGATAACAGAGATCAGAACCCTGGACTTGGGGCTTCAGCTTGTTGGTTCTTTGTCAAGGTGAACCCGGTTCACAACTCAAAGACTTCGAAGGACCCTGCAATGAAGATCAATGTTAAGGTTGAAGGATGCAAACATAAAGAAGGGATGGGAGAACTTGTGAACAAAGAAAAGATAGTTGAGAAGATCTGGCCGACTCCAATGCCTTTGCCTTGAGCTTGGATGATGAATTTCTAGGGAAGAGAGTGGCTTTGGGCGTGGAAGAAG
Source organism: Areca catechu (assembly GCA_021397845.1). Classification (NCBI taxonomy): domain Eukaryota; kingdom Viridiplantae; phylum Streptophyta; class Magnoliopsida; order Arecales; family Arecaceae; genus Areca; species Areca catechu. Next base: position 123,958,505 of record CM038040.1, on the reverse strand, counting down.
AAGATAGGAAAAATTTAACACATAAAACTCAAGACAACTTCACTTCAAACTTCATTCATTTCCAAAATCAATCTCTTTTACAATAGGCGTCCAAGGCTTTTAATAGCCTCACAAAGCTAGCTTTTGAAATTTAAAAACTCTCCAAATTGAGGAGGATTACAAGGGGGGTTGGAGGATTTGATGGAGGGTTTGTAGGGATGTGGGGGGAGTTGGAGGATTTGGTGGAGGGCTTGGAGGGATGTGGCCGACCTCCTTGAATTTGAATCTCCCTTGTTGGCACCCAAAGGGTGATGAAGTGGCTGGGAAGTTTGACCTCTGGCTTGATGACGTGGGCATGGTGAGGTGGTGGTCTTCTAATTTCAAGATGAAATGTAGCGCACAAGGGGTTCTAGTGATGGACTTTTCTATTGCTTGGTGGGTGGTGATGTTTGGTGTCTGTGTGTTGGCTTCTTCATGGGTTTCAAATTCTTGGGGTCCACAGAATTTGAGTCTTGTTGCTGGCTTTCATGGCTTTAAGACTTGAATAGACTTAACTCAACATGAATTAGACTTAACTCAACTGAATAAATTAAAACTAAATGACCTAGACTTTAAAACTGGAAATGGACTTACAGATGAATGAAATTTAGAAGTAATTACATGACTCAATAAACACTCTTGATTTGAAACTCAAAATTAATTACAGGACTCTTTAAAAAGGAAATGACTCCTGAAAAGGAAAGTAAAAATATTTTTGATCTAAAGGATACAAGTAGGTAACCTAATTATCTTCGATCCAAATCGGGATAAGGCTAACCTTGTTGAAGTGAAGTTTCTTTCGGTTTCTGGTGTCCACACCAATTCTCTGGGGTGGGCAGAACTCGACCCAGTCGAGTAAGTTCAGTTATGGTTCAGTTTTCCTGGTAATGCTCGAAAAAGTCTGGATTAAGTCTTTGCAGGTCCTCTCGAGTAATCCAAGAGTTGTCGGACTCAGGTCAACCTTGCCATTGAACCAGTATCGCTGATAGTCCTTATTCCTGGTAGTAATGGTCTTGTCATCCAGGATTCTCTCATCCTCTCTCTCCACTCAGGTAGGGTTGGTGGTGGACACTGGAAATACGTTCACTCTCAAGAAAGTTTCTGGGCCCAAAGGCTCACAATAGGTATTAGTACTGGTTCTTTGTATTCTACTAGTCTAAAATATTAAAGGTTGTACTAATACCCATATCAGGTGGAAGTTCCAAAATATATGCATTAGACCCTATTTCTTAAGAGTCTTGAAAGAAGGTCCCGCTCCGCGGGCATGCAGTCTTTATGGTTACAGAGAGGGAAACGTTCAGGGTTGAGCCTAATCATAGCATAATCCCCTTCAAGAATTCTTTAGCCCTCTTATGTGAGTCAGCTAAGTGTTTGTAAGTTCATTGCTCAGTTTGATCTTATTACTGATTTCTTTATGCAAATTTGTGACATGCTGTGCGAAAGATCAGCAAACTTAGAAATTTACACAAGCACTTACAAAATGCAGACTGAACTAGGCATCCTTATTGAGAGGAATGTTATTAGACTTCTAGGACCTAAACCTAATAGATTATTGACTCTCTAGGTTTGACCCTGGTTCTGGTATGCACATGAGAATTACCATGGGTTCCTAGCAAAATGCCATAAGGTTTTACAAAAGTAGGTAGCAAAAGGAATAGGCTTTAAAAGCTCTGCATCCTAGTAATCTCATCCAAATGAAACTTAATGTCTCTAAAATTATGATAAGACTCAGGGAAGGAAGGAAATAGTAATCGAGACTTGGGTACTTAGGGGAATCTTGAACAGACCTTAAAATTATGATGACCTTAAGATTAGAATTTTGATCTAAGGCGGGAGCTTCTAGGTAGTTGAAGCCATCAGGAAAGTCTTCTAAAATAAATGATTTGGGTTCTTCTTCAGCACCTGAAGGCCTTTTTGTGTCGCAGCAGTCTTTGGTTCTCCTGAGGGCAGTCTTTAAGCTAATCTGTCTTACGGGAACCAAGTCCTCACTAAATTTTGGTTGTTCTGATGTTTCAGGACTAGGCTCAATAATCTTTTCTTTACCAAAGGTTCCTCAGGTAAGGTACTTAAGTTGTTCTCTTCACAGTCTTCCCCTTCATATTCATCTATTAAACTTATGTCAGTCTCATACACATATTTACTAGGTTATTCAAATTTGCCTTCTTCCTTCCCTAGCCCTTCATTTGAGGATACCCTATGTCTTGAGTATCAATGAACTCAACTTGTACTTCAGGGTTCTTACTCCTATCATTCATATGAGCTAATGGGATAGTAGGAGTTGGTTGGTCTAAGAAAAATTGTTTAGCTAGCATTTGGTTCAATTGGGCCATTTGATCATTTAGGGCTTTCAGCATGGTTTCAAGATTCGGGTCCATGGCTACACTGGACTGGGTTTGGACTGGTGAATATGAGGCTCCTAATCTAGTTTTCATGCATGCAAGTAGACTCAAGCTCGAGCTAAGGTTTCCTAGACCTAGAGCACAAATTAGAAGTCTAATTAAGTGAACCAACTAGCTAGTAGTACTATGGGACTTAGCCAGGTAAGTGGTGGGGGAGTGAAGGTCCCTGATTGCTAATCCTTAGACCCCAATCTTAGATTGGCCAGGTAGGCAGACCGAATCACAAGCCCTGATGCACCAATCCTAGACACCAAGCCTGTAAGCACACACCAATTAGCTGACACATTAACTTGACCCTAACCTGAACCCAACTTGTTGGTGTCCCTAACCCACTAGGGCAATTAACGTTCTACTCAATTTTAATTAACAGGCTGGGATCGATATGCTGGTTGGTGATTTTTGAGCTAGGAACAGGTGATGAAACCCTGACCCTATGTCAAATTGATGCCCTTAATTTGATTTCTCATGAGATGAATGAAATGCAAAGGTGCTGCAGAAGTGTGTTGCAATTTGAAAGTGTGTGGAAAACATGATGAGAAAAATATCCAAAAATTTTGAAAAATTCACAGAGGATTCTAACTTATATGTTTTAATGTAGATGAAAGGAATTTTAAAACTAAAATCTATACTACACTAAGCAGATCCTACAATGAAGATAAATAAAAAGGATAGAACAGAACCCTAATGACAGTGTCGAACTGCAGAAATTTTTATTTTTTTATAATTTTTTTCTAATGATGAAATTTAATATGGGAATAACTGACTTAATAAAGAACAAGAAAAAAAATATTTTAATAAAAAATTAGCAACTTGCCTTTGGAGCTGCAGATGGATTACAGAAACAGATGCAAATTTTCAGAAAACAGAACCTAATCAAACAAGTGCAATGGCTTACCCAAACATCAATCTAAAAAATTCACGTCTGCCAGGGGCTCATTATTCCCATGGGTCGTGACAGTGTACTGGAGTACACCCGCTCAGGAGGCATGAATTTTAGATCTTGATTGGATTTAAAGAAAACTGTTCTACCCTAATGCAACCATGCTCTGATACCAATTTGATGCGCAAGCATATGATTAATGTTTTGAATATGGTTTGTAGAGCAATGAAACCTAATTACACTAGTTTGTACTCATCATAATAAGACTTAAGGATTATAAGAAATGAGATTATTACTTGATTTGACACAATCCTAAACTAAGAAGGAAGAAGATCTAGACAATAGGGGCTAATGATTGTGGACTTAACTTGATGAGCTTTCCAACCTTCTTTTGATTCATACCTTGAAACTACCAATGCTCAGAACTGAAGAACCTGGATAACAGAGATCAGAAACCTGGACTTGGGGCTTCAGCTTGTTGGTTCTTTGTCAAGGTGAACCTGGTTCACAACTCAAAGACTTCGAAGGACCCTGCAATGAAGATCAATGTTAAGGTTGAAGGATGCAAACATAAAGAAGGGATGGGAGAACTGTGAACAAAGAAAAGATAGTTGAGAAGATCTGGCTGACTCCAATGCCTTTGCCTTGAGCTTGGATGAGGAATTTCTAGGGAAGAGAGTGGCTTGGGCGTGGAAGAAGAAGATAGGAAAAATTCACACATAAAACTCAAGACAACTTCACTTCAAACTTCATTCATTTCCAAAATCAATCTCTTTTACAATAGGCATCCAAGGTTTTAATAGCCTCACAAAGCTAGCTTTTGAAATTTAAAAACTCTCCAAATTGAGGAGGATTACAAGGGGGTTGGAGGATTTGATGGAGGGTTTGTAGGGATGTGGGGGAGTTGGAGGATTTGGTGGAGGGCTTGGAGGGATGTGGCCGACCTCCTTGAATTTGAATCTCCCTTGTTGGCACCAAAGGGGATGAAGTGGCTGGTGAGGTGGCACCTCTGGCTGATGACGTGGCATGGTGAGGTGGTCTTCTAATTTCAAGATGACATGTAGCGCCAAGTAGTTCTAGTTGATGGTCCTTTTCTCTTGCTTGGTGGTGTGTCTTGTCTTCTTCATGGGGTCAAATTATGGGGTCCAGAATTTGAGTCTTGTTGCTGGCTTTCATGCTTTAAGACTTGAATAGACTTAACTCAACTGAATTAGACTTAACTCAACTGAATTAAACTCAACTGACCTAGACTTTAAAACTTGAAATGGACTTACAGGAAATGAAATTTTAAAAGTAATTACATGACTCAATAAACACTCTTGATTTGAAACTCAAAATTAATTACAAGACTCTTAAAAAGAAATGACTCCTGAAAAGGAAATAAACATTTTTGATCTAAAGGATACAAGGTAACCTAATTATCTTCGATCCAAATCGGGATAAGGCTAACCTTGTTGGATTGAAGTTTCTTTCGGTTTCTGGTGTCCACACCAATTCTCCTAGGGTGGGCAGAACTCGACCCAGTCGAGTATGGTTCAGTTTTGCCCTGGTAATGCTCGAACAAGTCTGGATTAAGTCTTGCAGGTCCTCTCGAGTAATCCAAGAGTTGTCGGACTCAGGTCGACCTTGCCATTGAACCAGGTATCGCTGATAGTCCTTATTCCTGGTAGTAATGGTCTTGTCATCCAGGATTCTCTCAATTCTCTCTCTCCGCTCAGGTAGGGTTGGTGGTGGACACACGGAAATATGTTCACTCTCAATGAAGTTTCTGGCCCAAAAGGCTCACTAGGTATTAGTACTGGTTCTTTGTATTCTACTAGGTCTGAAATATTAAAGGTTGTACTAATACCCATATCAGGTGGAAGTTCCAAAATATATGCATTAGACCCTATTTTCTTTAAGATCTTGAAAGGTCCCGCTCCGCGGCATGCAGCTTCTTTATGGTTACAGAGGGGAACCGTTCAGGGTTGAGCCTAATCATCGCATAATCCCCTTCACAGAATTCTTTAGCCCTCTTATGTGAGTCAGCTAAGTGTTTGTAAGTTTCATTGCTCAGTTTGATCTTATTACTGATTTCTTTATGCAAATTTGTGACATGCTATGCGAAAGATTCAGCAAACTTAGAAATTTACACAAGCACTTACAAAATGCAGACTGAACTAGGCATCCTTATTGAGAGGAATTTTATTAGACTTTCTAGGACCTAAACCTAATAGATTATTGACTCTCTAGGTTTGACCCTGGTCTGGTATGCACATGAGAATTTACCATGGGTTCCTAGCAAATGCCATAAGGTTTTCCAAAAGTAGGTAGCAAAAGGAATAGGCTTTAAAAGCTCATGCATCCTAGTAATCTCATCCAAATGAAACTTAATGTCTCTAAAATTATGATAAGACTCAGGGAAAGGCAGGAAATAGGAATCCGAGACTTGGGGTAATTTAGGGGAATCTTGAAACAGACCTGGCTACTCATGATGACCTTAAGATTAGAATTTTGATCTACAGGCGGGATGCTTCTAGGTAGTTGAAGGTCATCAGGAAAGTCTTCTAAAATAATGATTGGGTTCTTCTCAGGTACCTGAAGGAGTTCTTGTGTCGAAGCTAAAGTATTGGGTTCTTCCTGAGGGCATTGTCTTACGGGAACCAAGTCCTCACTAAATTTTGGTTGTTCTGATGTTTCAGGACTAGGCTCAATAATCTTTTCTTTACCAAAGGTTTCCTCAGGTAAGGTACTTAAGTTGTTCTCTTCACAGTCTTCCCCTTCATATTCATCTATTAAACTTATGTCAGTCTCATACACATATTTACTAGGTTGTTCAAATTTGCCTTCTTCCTTCCCTAGCCCTTCAGTTTGAGGATACCCTATGTCTTGAGTATCAATGAACTCAACTTGTACTTCAGGGTTCTTACTCCTATCATTCATATGAGCTAATGGGATAGTAGGAGTGGTTGGTCTAAGAAAATTGTTTAGCTAGCATTTGGTTCAACTGGGCCATTTGATCATTTAGGCTTTCAGCATGGTTTCAAGATTCGGGTCCATGGCTACACTGGACTGGGTCTGGACTGGTGAATATGAGGCTCCTAATCTAGTTTTCATGCATGCAAGTAGACTCAAGCTCGAGCTAAGGTTTCCTAGACCTAGAGCACAAATTAGAAGTTAATTAAGTGAACCAACTAGCTAGTAGTACTTATGGGACTTAGCCAGGTAAGTGGTGGGGAGTGAAGGTCCCTGATTGCCAACCTTAGACACCAATCTTAGATTGGCCAGGTAGGCGGACCGAATCACAAGCCCTGATGCACCAATCCTAGACACCAAGCCTGTAAGCACACACCAATTAGCTGACACAGTTAACTTGACCCTAACCTGAACCCAACTTGTTGGTGTCCCTAAACCACTAGGGTAATTAACGTTCTACTCAATTTTAATTAACGGGCTGGGATCGATATGCTGGTTGGTGATTTTTGAGCTAGGAACAGGTGATGAAACCCTGACCCTATGTCAAATTGATGCCCTTAATTTGATTTCTCATGAGATGAATGAAATGCAAAGGTGCTGCAGAAGTGTGTTGCAGTTTGAAAGTGGTGTGGAAAACATGATGAGAAAAATGTCCAAAAATTCTGAAAATTCACATAGGATTCCTAACTTATATGTTTTAATGTAGATGAAAGGAATTTTAAAACTAAAATCTATACTACTCTAAGCAGATCCTACAAATGAAGATAAATAAAAAGGACAGAACAGAACCCTAATGACAGTGTCGAACTGCAGAAATTTTTATTTTTTTTATAATTTTTTTCTAATGATAAAATTTAATATGGTGATAACTGACTTAATAAGGAACAAGAAAAAAAATATTTTAATAAAAAATTAGCAACTTGCCTTTGGAGCTGCAGATGGATTACAGTAAACAGATGCAAATTTTCAGAAAACAGAACCTAATCAAACAAGTGCAATGGCTTACCCAAACTTCAATCTAAAAAATTCACGTCCGCCAGGGGCTCATTATTTCCATGGGTCGTGACTGTGTACTGGAGTACACCCACTCAGGAGGCGTGAATTTTAGATCTTGCTTGGATTTAAAGAAAACTATTCTACCCTAATGCAACCATGCTCTGATACCAATTTGATGCGGCAAGCATATGATTAATGTTTTGAATATGGTTTGTAGAGCAATGAAACCTAATTACACTAGCATTGTACTCATCATAATAAGACTTAAGGGTTATAAGAAATGAGATTGTTACTTGATTAGACACAACCCTAAACTAAGAAGGAAGAAGATCTAGACAATAGGGGCTAATAATGTGGACTTACCTTGATGAGCTTTCCAACCTTCTTTTGATTCATACCTTGAAACTACCAATGCTCAGAATGAAGAACTTGGATAACATAGATCAGAACCCTGGACTTGGGGCTTCAGCTTGTTGGTTCTTTGTCAAGGTGAACCCAGTTCACAACTCAAAGACTTCGAAGGACCCTGCAATGAAGATCAATGTTAAGGTGAAGGATGCAAACATAAAGAAGGGATGGGAGAACTTGTGAACAAAGAAAAGATAGTGGAGAAGATCTGGCCGACTCCAATGCCTTTGCCTTGAGCTTGATGATGAATTTCTAGGGAAGAGAGTGGCTTTGGGCGTGGAAGAAGAAGATAGGAAAAATTTCACACATAAAACTCAAGACAACTTCACTTCAAACTTCATTCATTTCAAAATCAATCTCTTTTACAATAGGCATCCAAGACTTTTAATAGCCTCACAAAGCTAGCTTTTGGAATTAAAAACTCCCCAAATTGAGGAGGATTACAAGGGGGGTTGGAGGATTTGATGGAGGGTTTGTAGGGATGTGGGGGGAGTTGGAGGATTTGGTGGAGGGCTTGGAGGGATGTGGCCGACCTCCTTGAATTTGAATCTCCCTTGTTGGCACCCAAAGGGTGATGAAGTGGCTGGAGAGTGGCACCTCTGGCTGATGACGTGGCATGGTGAGGTGGTCTTCTAATTTCAAGATGACATGTAGCGCCAAGTGGTTCTAGTTGATGGTCCTTTTCTCTTGCTTGGTGGTGTGTCTTGTCTTCTTCATGGGTCAAATTCTGGGGTCCAGAATTTGAGTCTTGTTGCTGGCTTTCATGGCTTTAAGACTTGAATAGACTTAACTCAACTGAATTATACTTAACTCAACTGAATTAAACTCAACTGACCTAGACTTTAAAACTTGAAATGGACTTACAGGAAATGAAATTTTAAAAGTAATTACATGACTCAATAAACACTCTTGATTTGAAACTCAAAATTAATTACAGGACTCTTAAAAAGGAAATGACTCCTGAAAAGGAAATAAAACATTTTTTGATCTAAAGGATACAAGGTAACCTAATTATCTTCGATCCAAATCGGGATAAGGCTAACCTTGTTGGAGTGAAGTTTCTTTCGGTTTCTGGTGTCCACACTAGTACATGGCTAAACAACTTTGACAATAAATTATAATAATGTTTTGGGCTCAAGGCCTTATTACAGGACTCATAGAGAGGGGAACCCTAATCTGAGATCCACAGAGAAATGAGGAGCCTCTGTCAGATCCTGGTGCCCACACCAGTTCTCCGGGGTGGGAGGAACTCGACCCTATCGAGTAAGGGTTAGCTTGGCTTTGATACTTTCCAGGATGTCGGGGTCGATGTGCTGCAAGTCCTCCATGTGATCCACGAGTCATCGATTCAGGTGGGCCTTGCCATCGGACCAGGTAACGCTGGTAGCCTTTGCCCCATGTAGTGATGGCTTGGTCATCCAGGACACGCTCGATCCGCTCTCCTTGCTCAGGTTATATTTGGAGGTGGACACTCAGGTTTAGGTTCGCTCTCAAAAGGGAGGTCAGGCCCAAATGGCTCAGTGGGTATGTTTGCGGGTTCTCTATACTCGACTATGTCAAAGATATTGAATGTCGAGCTAATTCCGTAATCGGAGGTAGTTATAGCACATAGGTGTTAGGGCCCATTCTCCTAATTACTTTAAAGCGACCGGCCCCACGAGCATGAAGCTTCTTAACGATTCCTGGTGGAAACCGTTCAGGCCGGAGCCTAATCATTACAAAATCCTTTATTTCAAACTCTTTGGCTCGCTTTCGTGAATCAGCCAAATTATTTAAAAATCGTATTTAATGCATAATCCTAACAAGATGCAAAATGCAGACTCAACTATGCAATCTTATTGAGAAAAATTTTTATTGAACTCCTAGGGTCTAAACCTTACAGACTTTTGACTCTCTAGGTTTGAGCCTAGTCTGGTATGTACAAGAAAAATTATCAAGGATCCCTAACAAATGCCATAATGTGTACCAAAAGTAAATGGCAAAAGGGATGGGTTCTAATGAGTCATGCAGCCAGGTGATTTCAACGAAATGCAATCCCATGGCTCTAAAAATGTGAGACGGCTCTGGGAAGGGGAGAAAATAGGAGTCAGAGTCTTGGGGTAATCTCTGGGTGTCATAAAATGACCTTGGTTGTTCAGGATAATCTTAAGATTTGGACATTGTTCTACAGGTGCAAGTTCCAAGGCTAGATGGGTGTTCCTAGATGGTGGAAGGTCATTAGGAAGGTCTTTAGGAATGTTATCTTGAGAGTCCTCAAAACTGATGTCTACATCCTGGGGGAGTTCTATAGGGACTTGTTCCTGGACCTCCTCTAAGGGCAATACTTGTGAACCCTCACCATCCTCTACAATGTTCGATCCTGGCTCAATTACTCCTTCACAATCTCTAATGGGTTCAGGATCTTTTTTTTGGTTCCTCGATGAATTCTACCTAAGGCCCATCTACACCATATTCTACTAAACTGGATTCACAGATGTCTTCTTTCAATTCTTTAATGGGCTTAGGAGTTTCTTTCCCTAGATTTTTAATGGGTTCAACCTTAAAGTCTTCAAGGTGTTCAACAATGGGTTCAGGTTCAATTTCAGTCGGTTCATCTATTAGTAGGGCAGGCGTCCGTCCATCCCGTGCGCCCGCGTGACGCCACCGCCGTGCAGTCCTGCCACCGCCACCCGCCCGCTGGCGCACCGCCGATCCGTCGCCCCGTCACCTCGCGGCGTCCCTGGGCCCCATGCCTGTGGGAAGACCGAACGATAGGCTCGTGCGTGCCGTGCGGCCGTCCCACCCTGCACCGCCGTCCGCACCTGGCCGCCGCCCCGCCGCCACCGCCGCCAGCCGTGATGCCGCCCGCGCTAGCCGGCCCCCCCAGGCCGACAGGAGTTCAGTTTTTTTCCCTCCCGGTTGCTCGACCGAGAAGAAGGACCTGCACGCCTCTCAAAGCATCCCAAGAAGCCTCTACACGCTTCTCGAAGCAGTTGGAAGGAGGCTGTACGATTTTTGGAGCCGCACGACTTTCAGAGCAGGGAGGGATTTTAAATTTCGAATAAACGGGATATATTTGGTATTTTTTTTAATGAATGTAATTTGGGAAATTTGGGATTTTTGATTTTGAATTTGAATTCAAATCAAGGGAGGATTTCAAGGGATTTTATTTTTGAATTTCAAAAGGAATTTGGGCATCTATAAATACCTATATTCCTCTTGTAATAAAGTAGTTGATGAAAATGATTTTTAGAGTGTTTTTTCCACTTGTGTGTGGTTTTGGGCTGAGGCACGTTTGCCTTCGTCCTTCGGGACATCGAGGGGCGTGAGGCCCCAACTTACCTTCGTCCTTCGGGATGTTGAGGGGTGTGAGGCCCCATGTATCTCATTCTTTTCTCCCATCTTCATGTCTCTTCCTATTCCCCTCATGACCTTGAGATTCATCCTAGCGCCTCCAAGTATCGAGGAGGGCGTAATGCATTAGAGGTGAGAGGTCTCTTCATTAGGATGAGCCCCAAGGTCCATGAGTTCCAGTCCCCTGTCTCCCATCCCCATCCTTCCTTCGCCACCTCCGCCAAGAAAACTGAAAATCAATAGAGTCTGGCTGTTTTAGGATTTTCGGGGTCATCCTATCCTAGTCCCGGGAGGCTTCTTAGCCCTCCCATGATCCTTGGTTTGCTTTAGGTTTTCCCATTTCCAAATAACCCCAGGTTCTTCGTGTCTACCATCTCCACGTCAAATTGGTATCAGAGCCAGCAGTGGACTAGGATTTGCTTCGTCGACAAACTCGATGGAGTCGAGTTCTTCGCGGTGTTGGAGAATGATGTAGGACCCGAAATCCATATGGATTTTCTTTTAATTTTTTCAAGTTTTTCTTATTTTTCTTATCCCTGCTATTCCAACTATCCCTTTATTCCCATTTTATTCCAGGTTTATCCTCGTTTTATTCCCAGCTTATCCCATCATCAACCTCCTCCCACCCCTTCGTATTCTTTTCTAAAACCTAGCCGCCACCCCCTTTCCCCCCCCCCATCCGGGCTGTCCGACCCCCAGCCGACCCCGCCGGTCCGCAGCCGAAACCTGCCAGCCCCCGCCCTCATCGGAGAAACTGCCACGCCGCCCATGCCCGTGGGAAGATGAATGGATGGAGGAGGCATCCCTCTGCCCACTGCGGTCGTGCCGCCCTGCACCGCCACCGGCCTTGCTCGCCGTCGGCTGCTGCCTGCCTGTCACCGTCCCAGCCACCCGCCAAACGGTGGGGTCCATCGCCGCCCATGCCCGTGGGAAGACGAACGGACGCGGAGGTCCGTCCATCCCGTGCGCCCACGTGACGCCACTGCCGTGCTGCCCTGCCACCGCGCCCGCCCGCCGGCGCACCGCCAATCCGCCGCCCTGTCGCCTCGTCGGCGTCCCTGGGCCCCATGCCCGGGAAGACCGAACAGCATACTCATGCATGTCTTGCGGCCGTCACACTCCTGCACCACCCTCCGCACCTGGCCGCCACCCCGCCGCAACCGCCCGCCGGCCGTGCTGCCGCCCGCCACCCGCCAGCCCCCCCGGCCGACAGGAGTTCGGTTTTTTTCCCTCCCTGTTGCTCGACCGAGAAGAAGGACCTGCACACCTCTCAAAGCATCCCAAGAAGCTACACGCTTCTCGGAGCAGTTGGAAGGAGGCTGTACGATTTTTGGAGCGGCATGACTTTCAGAGCGGGGAGGGATTTCAAATTTCGAATAAAAGAGATATATTTGGTATTTTTTTTAATGAATGTAATTTGGGAAATTTGGGATTTTTGATTTTGAATTTGAATTCAAAATCAAGGGAGGATTTCAGGGGATTTTATTTTTGAATTTCAAAAGGGATTTGGGCATCTATAAATACCCATACTCCTCTTGTAATAAAGTAGTTGATGAAAATGAATTTTTAGAGTGTTTTTTCACTTGTGTGTGGTTTTGGGCTGAGGGCCGTTTGCCTTCGTCCTTCGGGATGTCAAGGGGTGTGAGGCCCCAACTTGCCTTCGTCCTTCGGGACATCGAGGGGTGTGAGGCCCCAGGTATCCCATTCTTTTCTCCCATCTTCATGTCTCTTCCTATTCCCCTCGTGACCTTGAGATTCATCCTAGCGCCTCCAAGTATCGAGGAGGGCGTAATGCCTTAGAGGTGAGAGGTCTCTTCGTTAGGATGAGCCCCAAGGTCCATGAGTTCCCGTCCTTTATCTCCCATCCCCATCCTTCCTTCACCACCTCCTCCAAGAAAACTGAAAATCAAAAGAGTCTGGCTATTTTAGGATTTTCGGGGTCGTCCTATCTTAGTCTCGAGAGGCATCATAGCCCTCCCACGATCCTTGGTTTGCTTTAGGTTTTCCCATTTCCAAATAACCCCAGGTTTCTTCGTGTCCGCCTTCTCCACATCAGGTCAGGGTCAACTGATTCTAGGGTGGCTTCTACTTGGATCTCTATTGATTCAACTAACCCTAAGTCTTGTATGGGGAACTCCTCTTCTTCCTCCTCGTACTGGTCCACTAAGCTTGGGTCAGCCTCATATATCTCTTCTTCAAGGTCATTTGGGTGAACCAATGAGGTGGTAAGAGGGGTTTGGCTATTTGGAAATAGACTAGAGTCTGGGGGGTAACAGGGTGGGTAGATTAAGGGTCATGGGTTTTAAGGTTATGGGTTTAAAGGTTATGGGTTCAAAGTTTATGGGCTCAAATTTAGGGTTATCAATCCTACAGGCTTCAGGCTGACTGAGGGATAGTGGGTTACTACTGGGTTCATATTTAGGGACTATGGGTTCCTGGGATTCAGTTCTATGGGTCTTGCCTAGGGTTCCTACTTGGTTATCTAATGGATCAAAACAAGGTATTGCTTGATTACTTGATTGGATCAGTTGGTCAAACATTTTATTCGTTTGGTCAAACCTATGGTTTATTCGAGCAAGGGGGGCTTAGGTTTGGGTATGGGCTTGGTTCATTTGTGTAGAAAAACAATGTTGAGAATTTGAATCCAATTCCAACCAGATTTCATGAACCAAATCCTCAAGAACAGCCTTGTTCCAATCAAGAACTGACCCCCTGATCAACAAAGCAAATGCGGAAGCATATCACCAGGTTATGGATGACCATCTGCCAGCAATCTCCATTGAAGATTATGGTAGGATTCAGGTCTGTGAAGATCAAAAACACCAAGAACGGGAGAAAACAAAGAGAGAAGGGAACTAGAGAAATTTTCCAAGAGAAAGGGATTTCCACTTCCAAGAAGTTTGTTACACTGCTTACATCCTCTTACAAGAATACAATATATATATTGCTCGGTCATACGTGCCCGAGATCCCAAAAACTTCTCCAACTGGCACCGTTCAAAATAGTTCACCCATCATCCAAGCCAACTCAAATCCATTCGAGTTGACTTGTCTAGACTACAGGTTTTCTGACTGTGCATCTGAGCCGACTCAAATCCATTCGAGCCGACTTGTCTAGACCGCACGTTTCCTGATTGTGCATCCAAAACGACTTGAATCCATCCGAGTCGACTCGTCCAGACTTCAAGTTTGCTAACTATACATCCGAGCTGACTCGAATCCATCCGACCCAACTCGTCCAGTCCACAATCACCTGTTCTGAGATGTGCCAACTAACAGAGTTGACTCTTACAATAGAAGAGCCGACCCAAAGATCCAGACTGATCAAAACTGAGCCTAAACACCTAGGAATCATATCGGACTAAACCCTAGCCCTAGACACATTATGGAAAACCATGATAGACCAGATCAACACATGTACATTGACCCAAATAGCCATGAATGCACCACCTGAGACTCAACAATCTTCACCTTGGGTGTTTCAAGGCTACATATGCCAGACTCCTCAAACCCATTAACCACATGCAAGAGTAGAACTTATCCCTTGGTAGAGCCTTCATAAGTGCATCCGCCTGGTTCTCCATTGTATGAACCTTCACCAGCGCCACATCTCCTTCCTCCACCAGCTCCTTGACTCTGTGGTATCTCATATCTATATGCTTGGTCCTAGCATGATAAACTGGGTTCTGCGTCAAGTGTATGGCACTCTAGCTATCACTGTAAAGGACCACCATACACTGCTTCATCCCCATTTCAGACACTAGCCTTCTCAGCATAGTGCTTCCTTTGCAGCTTCAGTAATACCTACATACTCCGCTTCTATTGTAGACAAAGTAGTAATAGGTTGAAGGGTTGATCTCCAAGAAACTGGCCCACCATATATGCAGAAGAGATAACCTGTTGTAGATTTCTTTGTATCAAGATCATCTGCATAGCTTGCATCAACAAACCCTTCCAAAGGACCTGAATCCTCACATGATTCTATGGAGTTCCATCCATGTCCTTCAAGCTACCCACCAAATACTAGTCCATGTCTTTGAGTTCCTTGCAAATATCTTAAAATCCACTACAATGCCCTCTAGTGTTCCTTCCAGGATTAGCCATATACCTGCTCACTTGGCTTACAGCATATGCTATGTCTAGCCTGCAACAAACCATAGCATACATCAAACTACCCACTGCATTGGCATATGGAACTTTTTCATGTACTCTTTCTCCTCCTCTAACAGGGGGCATTATTTTTTGAGAAAAAATATGCCCTAGTAATAGTGTTTCCATAGATTTGGCCTTATCCATCCCAAACCTCTTGAGTACCTTTTAATATACCCACCTTGTGACAAATGGAGTATTCCTTTGCACCTATCTCTACAAATCTCCATTCCAAGGGTTTCTTGAGTTGATCCCAAATCTTTCATCTCAAATTCCTAAGATAATGCTCTCATCAGCCCTTTCATAGCTGTCATACTTTTGCTGGCTATCAACATATCATTACATACAAAAGTAAATACAAAGCATCCATAGTATCCACATCATTCATATAGACACAATGATCATGTTCACATCTAAGAAATCCAAGGCTCAAGATAAATGTATCAAATCTGTGATACCATTATGAGGTGATTGTTTCAATCTATACAATGACCTCTGAAGTAGACATACCTGTTCTCCTGTCCAATCTCAATGAAGCCATCAGGTTGCTTCATATAGATTTTCTCTTCCAGTCTTCCATGTAGAAAGGCTGTCTTCATATCCATCTACTCCAATTCCAAATTATGTTTTGCCACCAAAGACAACAACACCGGAATTGAGGTGTGGCATACCACAGGAGAAAATACTTTTGTATAGTCAACTCTTCCCTTTATGAGTATCCCTTTGCTACCAATCTTGCCTTGTATCTCACTCCACATTGCTCTGAAGGTAATGATTTCTTAGTGAACACCCATTTGGAGCCAATAGCATGAGCATCTCTAGGTAGATCCACCAGCTGCCATGTCTGATTCCTTATAAGAGATTCCATCTCTTCCATCATGCCTTGCATCCATGATTCTTTATCAGGACTTTCTATGGTTTCTATAAAACTTTTTGGATCTCTATTCATAGATATTAGAGCATATGAAATTGCTTCATCCATGCCATATCTTACCTGCTTTCGAATTGTGCATTGAGGCTTATGCAATGCCACTCCCCTTGCACTGTCCTGTAAGTCTACTATTTGCGGCTCCTCCTACTGATGGGGAACTAATATGCATAATTTTTTTGTATATTTTATATGTGGGGTTGAGTGATTAATTCCCGAATTTCAATTAAAATAAGTTGTAGGGAAATTTATATGAATTTTAGAAGATCAACATGCAGATTAGGACCTAGAAAAGTAGAAAAGAAGGATCGCCGGGGCTGAGAAGCCTCGATTAGGGCAAGTTCTCCTACAATAAAAATACTGGAGGTAGATGGGGTGTACCTGACAGCTTCTGTGAAGATCGCAGCAAAGGGTCTCTCGTTCCTCGATGGATGCGGCATGGAAAATCGAGCCAAAGACCCGCGGATTCCGACTTTCTGCTCGGTGATCTGATTGAGGCTTGGCTGGAGTCGTTGGATTCGTAGGAACTCGGGGACCTGTAAACGACTTGTCATGGGTTAGAAAACTCACAAATGAACACGAAAACAAAGAAAAAATAGCAAGGGAAGGCTTCTTTTAGAGTGGGCATCCAGGGATCTGAGATGCTAGTTGGCAGCAGGAAGATGATTGCAGCACTGGGAAGAAAAACTCTCGCAAACCCCTTTATGCACACAGCAGGGTATCACACAACTCATAGAAGAACTCAAGGTTTTAATTCATATCAAAAATTCCTTCATACAAGAGGCTAGGGTCCTTTAAATAGACCCTTAACCTTGGGCTCCAAGTAAGGGCACATTAGTCTTTACATGAGAATCCTTTTCCTTCTCAAACCCTAGCTAGAAAATAAGGAAACATTAGGTAGAAAAATCCTTAAAATTTTCTTGACTTGGCCAACACTCCAAGGACACCTAGGGGGACGTGTTGGGCTTCTAAGAGCAGCAAGGGGTCAGCCCAAAGGGGCCCGGGTGCATGGATTTGGGCCTCTGGAAGCTGGGGTGGCCTGGTAGCTAGGTAGCAGGAATATTCCCTGGTATCTTGCTTCTTAGGGGCTTGGGCTTGGCGCCTGGGCTTGATTTCTTTGGGATAGGATGCAGATGGAGCTCTAAAATCATGGATGCCTTGGTATATGAATTTATTTTGGCATCTGGAAGGAAATCTGGGCATCTTGAGGGCATCTGCAAGGAATCAGGGTTTCTGATTTTCCTCCTGGGGTCTTCAAATCTTCAAGCTGGGTTGGACTTGGGCTAAACTTCCATTTCTTCAATCTGGTTGGACTTGGTCTTTACTTGTATGATGTGGTCTTGAGTCTTCAGTATGCTTGGATAGGACTCAAGAAAAATAAATTAGCTCAACATGAGCTGACTAGCATTGGACTGAACTAGCTCAACATGAGCTGACTAGTACAGAATAGAAATAACAACTCAAAATACTCAAATAACAACTAAAATGGACTCAGATGAGCTAAGCCCTTATTACAGATGACTCATAAATTATTGATCAATTTACAAAGGGTTGAAAAGCCTCTGTCTTATTCTGGTGCCTCAGGTGTCCCCACCAATTCTCCCGGGGAGGGAGGAACTCGACCCTATCGAGTGAAGGTCAGACTGGCTCACATATCTCTCGAGATGGTCTGGGTTGAGGCGTTGCAAGTCCTCTCGAGAAATCCATGAATCATCCGACTCTGGCCGGCCTTGTCATCGGACTAGGAAGCGTTGATAGTCATGGCCCTGGGTCGTGATGGCTTGATCATCCAGGATACGCTCGATCCGTTCTCCTCTCTCAAGCAAAATTTGTTTGTGGACACTCTAGGTTAGGGTCACTCACAATGAAAAGGAATAGTTTCAAAGGCCTCACTAGGTATCGCTGTCGGTTCCTATACTCAACCAGGTCTGTAATATTGAAGGTAGAACTAATGCCCAAATTCGAAGGCAATTCTAACACCTAGGCATTTGATCCAACCTTCTTTATCACTTAAAAGGTCCGGCTCTGCGAGCATGAAGCTTCTTTTAGGCCTAAGCCTAACCAAGATAGAATCCACTACATCAAATTCTTTAATCCATCTTCGGGAATTAGCCAGTTGTTTCAAAATTAGTGCAGGTGGTGAACATGCTGGGCACAACATACTCCTAACAAGATGATGCAAAGGACTCATACTGACACCTAAAGACTCGACTATGCATTCCTATCGAAGGAAATTTTATTGAACTCTTTGGATCTAAACCTAATAGATTATAGGTTCTCTAGGTTTGATCCTAGCTTGACATACACATGAAAATTTACAGTGAACTCCTAGCAAATTCCAAAGAGTATGCCAGAAGTAAGATGCAAACCTAACATGTGTGATGAATGCATGCAGTTTGCTAATCTCAGTTAAATGCAATCTAATAATCCTAGAAATGCTGGAGGTTTAGGCAAGGGCAGAAAATAGGAAGTGGGTTCAGAATTAGTTTGGTAGGGTTGGGAAAAAGGTTCAAAGTTAGTTGGATAAAGTTCGATATAAGAAGGCATGTCAGGGACTAATCCTAGACTAATGAGGCTAACCTTACGAGGTTGCGGTATAGCTATGGGGTTTGCATAATGGAAGGATGTGTTACTAATCTCAGGGAAGAGGTCCTTAATGGGAACTATAGAAGGAGGCTCATCCTGAGGGTACTGATTCAAAGAGATCAAGTCATTAATAAATTCTTCATGTTCTTGTATTTTAGGACTAGACTCTATAATTTGGCTCTCCTCTATGGTTTCCTTAGGTAAGGCTCTAGCAGCAGTACCTAGGTTCTCTTCCTCTATTTGTTCTTACTATAGCTTTAGGTTGGATATGGTGAAGGTCAACTACCTCTACGTTGGCTTCTACCTGGGTATCTATTGGGTCAGCTAATTCTAAGTCATCTAAAGGTGTCTCCTCTTCTCCCTCATACTCAACCACTAAGTTTGCATTAGCTTCATACACTTCCGCATTAATATAAGCCTTGTCAATCTCAGGAATGGTTGGAGAAGGTCGGCTAGGGAAAAATTGGCTAGGTCCTGGTTTCTGATTATGGACACTAATCCTAGTAGGTTCAGGTTGCCTAAGGGGTAGTGGCTCACTACTGGGCTCATATTTAGGGGTGCTAATCCTATGGGGTTCAAGTTGACTAAGGGAAACTTGACTAGTACTAGATTGATACTTAGGGGTTATGGGTCTCTGGGCTTATAGGATAAGGGTGCAGATCTATGGGTCATGGGATTATAGGATCTGGGGTCATAGGATTTGGGTCAGCTCTATGGTCAGGTTCTAAGGATGGATCATGGTATGGGGTCTTCCTAAGGTTGGGCTCTCTATATGGGTAAGGATATTGGGTCCTCCTAGGGTTGGACTCCCTATATGGGTCAGAATACTGGGTTCTCTTAGGGTTGGACTCCCTATATGGGTATGAATTGGATTCTCCTAGGGTTGGACTCCCTATATGGGTCAGAATATTGGGTGTTGGGTCTACTAGGCTCATAGGGTGTGGGTGCATAGGATCTATGATCATCGGATCTAGAGTCATAGGATCTAGGTTCATAGGTTATGGATTCATAGGTTCTAGGTTCATAGAATTTGGAGTCATAAGATCTATAGGTTGTGGGTATACTAGGCTTATAGGGAGAGGGTAAATAGGATCTATCTTCCTGGTCTATAAAATCCTGATTGGGTCTTCTAGGACTAACCTTAGGGATTGGGTCATGACGATAGCCTCTTCTAGTTTCAACCTCAAGATATGGATTAGGGTTTGGGGTCCTCCTGGGCTCAGGATTGTAGTATGGGTCAGGTTGAGGGGCTCTCCTAGGTTCGACCTCTTGGTATGGGTCAGGGTCTGGGGTCCTCCTAGGCTGAGGGTTATAGTATGGGTCAGGATGAGGGGCTCCCCTAAGTTCGACCTCAGGGTATGGATTTGGGTTTGGGGTCCTCCTAAGTTGAGGGGAATTAGCATCTGGCTCAGACTGTGACCCATGGGTTTTTCCTGGGTCCCTACCCGGACTTCTAACTGCTCAAACCTATTGGCAAGATGGTCAATTCTATCATTGGTTTGAATACCAGACTGAGTTAACTGGGTCGCCATCTGGGCCATTTGATCAGCTAGGGCTTTATTTGGGCTTGTAAATTTTCCATGGGTTCAAACATTTGTGAAGGAGGTGGGTGATATGAAACTCCTGATCTAGTGCTCATGCAAGACTCGATCAGACCGACTATAGCTGACTAGACCTAGAGTCCAAACTTGATGCTCAATCAGGATGGCAAACTAGCCTATAGTAACCCTGTACTCAGCCAGGCAGGTGTAAGGGGAGTGTTAGGTCCCTGATTGCCAATCCTAGACACCAATCAAAGATTGGCCAGGTAGGCGGACCAGCACACAAGCCCTTCAGGATTGAATCCCTAAACCACCATTCTAGACACCGAGCACAAGGCACACACAGGTTAACTTGACACAGTGATCTAACACTAGCCCGGACCCGACCAGTTGGTGTCCCTAGCCCACTAGGTCAAATTAAGTCTAATTAATTTTAGGTTAAGGCTTGGGACCAAATGCAAGAGATGTGGTTTTGGGCTAAGGAGAGGTTATCAACTCCTCCCTTATCTGATATAGCAAGAGTGCCCTTAAAAGTAAATTATGCAATGATGGCAGGCAGATGAGGATGCAAATGAGGGTTAGATGTTTTTGGAATTTTTGGAGAATATGTATTTTTTTTGGTTATGTATATATATATTTTTTTTAAATAGAAGAAAGCTTACAAATTATGGCCTAATATGCAAGAAATATACTAAAATTAAAAGATATGCAAAAGATGCTCAACAAAACCCTAAAACTTTTAAACTTGTCTTGCTGAAAAAAAAACAGAGCCAAAAATTTGCAAGCTGTATTTCGGCTTGCAGAAAATTCACAGGCCATAATAAAATCTGAAAAATTCTTAAAATTACTGTTAATTATGTTGAATCCAGAAAAATAACTTTCAGAATTTGTGGAGTTTTTATCAGGAAGAAATAATTAAAACAACAGAGTATATACAGATTGAAAAATTGCAGAAAATAAGCCCTAATCTAAGCTCTGATACCAAATGATGGGGAACTAATATGCATGCAACTTTTTTCTATGTTTTATATGTGGGGTTGAGTGATTAACTTCCGAATTTCAGATTAAAATAAGTTGTAGAGAATTTTATATAAATTTTAGAAGATCAACATGCAGATTAGGACCTAGAAAAGTAGAAAAGAAGGATCGCCGGGGCTGAGAAGCCTCGGTTAGGGCAAGTTCTCCTACAATAAAAATACTGGAGGTAGAGGGGGTGTACCTGACAACATCTATGAAGATCGCAGTAAAGGGAATCTCGTTCCTCGATGGATGCGGTGGAAAATTGAGCCAAAGACCCACGGATACCTGGCTTTCTGCTCGGTGATCCGATTGAGGCTTGGCTGGAGTCGTTGGATTCGTAGGAACTCGGGGACCTATAAATGACCTGTCATGGGTTAGAAAACAAAGGAACAAGAAAACAAAGAAAAAATAGCAAGGGAAGGCTTCTTTTGGAGTGGGCATCCAGGGATCTGAGATGCTTGTTGGCAGCAGGAAGATGATTGCAGCATTGGGAAGAAAAACTCTCGCAAACCCCTTTAAGCACACAGCAGGGTATCACACAACTCAATAGAAGAACTCAAGGTTTTAATTCATATCAAAAGTTCCTTCATACAAGAGGCTAGGGTCCTTTAAATAGACCCTTAACCTTGGGCTCAAAGTAAGGGCACATTAGTCTTTACATGAGAATCCTTTTCCTTCTCAAACCTAGCTAGAAAATAAGGAAACATTAGTAGAAAAAATTCCTAAAATTTCTCTTGACTTGGCCAACACTCCAATGACACCTAGGGGGACGTGTTGGGCTTCTAAGAGCAGCAAGGGGCCAGCCCAAAGGGGCCCGGGTGCATGGGTTTGGCCTCTGGAAGATGGGGTGGCCTGGTAGCTAGGTAGCAGGAATATTCCTTGGTATCTTGCTTCTTAGGGCTTGGGCTTGGCACCTGGGCTTGATTTCTTTGGGCTAGGATGCAGATGGACCTCTAAAATCATGGATTCCTTGGTCTATGAATATATTTGGCATCTGAAAGGAAATCTGGGCATCTGGAGGGTATCTGCAAGGAATCAGGGTTTCTGATTTTCCTCCTGGGGTCTTCAAATCTTCAAGCTGGGTTGGACTTGGGCTAAACTTCCATTTCTTCAATCTGGTTGGACTTGGTCTTTACTTGTATGATGTGGTCTTGAGTCTTCAGCATGCTTGGATAGGACTCAAAAAAAATAAAATTAGCTCAACATGAGCTGACTAGCATTGGACTGAACTAGCTCAACATGAGCTGACTAGTACAGAACTGAAATAACAACTCAAAATACTCAAATAACAACTAAAATGGACTCAGATGAGCTAAGCCCTTATTACAGATGGACTCATAAATTATTGATCAATTTACAGAGAGTTGAAAAACCACTGTCTTATTCTGGTGCCTCAGGTGTCCCCACCACCTGCACTTCCCTTTGAACAACTGATTCTTCTTGCCTCTCGTTCACTCTTGTAGAATCTTTCCTGTCCAACTCCACCTTAACTGAAATTCCATTTCTAATTGATGTTGAAGACATATCCTCCACCTGTGACGGGCTCTCACTGCTGTTCATCTTATTGACTGCATTTTCAGTTGCAGTCCCCGTTTTCACCAAGATGCTCCTCTCATCAAAAATAACATCTCTACCGATCACTGCCTTTTGAGACTGTGGATCCCATAGTAGGTAACCTTTGACTCCTTGTGGATACCCTATAAAGATCATCTTCTTTGACTTAGGATCCAGCTTGCTACTTTCAATTGCCTCTACAGGAACATAAGCTAGGCAACCAAAAACTTTGAGGTGGCCAAGCTCCACCTTCTTCCAACTCCAAGCTTCTTCTGGAAGTCCACCATCCAACTTGAAGTGAGGGGACTTGTTTATAAGAAAACATACCAGAGTAATAGCATCACCCCAAAATTTTCGGTAGTGATGACTGCAGCCTCATACTCCTTGCCCTCTCTAATAGTGTCCGGTTCATCCATTCCATGACACCATTCTGCTATGGGGTCATCCTTATTGTGTAATGGCATTTGATACCATTTTTTTCATAGTAACTCCTAAACTTTATACTAGAGTACTCCCCACCATTATTAGTCCGAAGGCACTTTACATGTCTTTTTGTCTCCTTCTCTACCTCAGCTCTCCAAGCTTTAAACTTGGCAAACACATCTGATTTTTCCCTCATCAAATACACCCACAGTTTCCAAGAGAAGTCATAATAAAGTTAACAAAATACCTTGCTCCACCTCTGGATAAAACAGGTGCTGGTCCCATATATCCGAGTGCACCAAATCCAGCACTCCTTCACTTGGCTTATTACAAACAGCAAGCTTCACTCTATACTGTTTACGTAAGATACACGGCTCACACAGGTCATTTCCATCTTTTTCAAAGCTGGGATGTTCCCTCTTCTACTTAACTCTGTGCATCCTTGGTAACTCGTATGACCCATTTGATAGTGCCACAGTTTATATTTCAACAGTTCCTCCTATGCCGCTGCAAGCACCGAAGCACTATCACTCATCACTGAGCCTTCCATCCTGTATATATTATTACTCAGTCTTCTTCCTCTCATTACCACCAAAACTCCCTTGGTAATCCTCAAACATCCACTACCAGATTAGCAACTAAAAGCATATCCCTGCTCTTCTAGGTAGCCCAAAGAAATCAAAATCTTTTTCAATTATGGTACATGTTTGACATTTGATAGAGTCCTTATCACTCCATCATATATCTCATCCTAATAGTGCCTACTCTAGCTACCATACAAGGGTGATCATCACCAAGACTTACACTACCTCCATCTTACTGTCATAGGTATAAAACCAATCCCGATGTGAGGTATAGTGGTATGAGCATGTAGAATCCAGAATCCAGGTATTCTCCCATCCACTGATCCATCTGATACAACCAGTACTTCTCCTCCATTGCTTTCCAAAGCATTAGCACAACTAGTATTTGCTCTCCGTTTTCTATCTTCCAAAGAGGACAATTCTTCCCGATAAGCCCAAGATGATGACACTTGTAGCATTTCAAACTCTTGTGGTTCTGAGACTGAGATCTACCCTTGGACTTCCTCCTAGTTCTTTCCTTGGGTCTTCCTTGCCTCTTATTCATAGCAAGAACCTCTGAATTAGGATTACCTTTGTAGATCTTTTCTTTTGCACATTGGATCTGAGAACACCAATAAACTCTTCATAGTTTAAGGTTTCCATCTGTTGGCATAGAGTCCTGTTCTAGTCGGTCGGAGCTATTGGATCACAAGACTGCTCCATGGTTCACCTGCAAAATAAATTCCTTGCCCGAGTTGCTCCAGTAGGGGACTTTTCAATGCCTAAGTCAGAGGCGGGCTCCAGCCATAGAATGGGGAAGGCTTTGGAAAAAATAGAGGGAAAAGACTTTGAGATTTTTTGAGCATATTATGCCTCTTACCTCGAGCATTCCCTCTTACCATTATTTATAAGGAGTCATCCTGCCTGCGGTTCCGTTCTTCTTCTAGCGGTTATGGCGGGGAGTTAATTCTTTCCCCATGATCCGCCGTCATGGATTGTTGTTGAATGGTTCCGGCCAGATCGGAGGTGTTGCAGCTGGAGTTATGCACTGTGATTATGTCCTGAAGATAGTCGATAGTAACCGTTGGTTACCATTGCTTATTGTGCTTTGTAGTGATTTGAGACAGATCATGGATCCATCTTCAAACTTCCCCTTTTAAGGAGATTCACGTAATCAGATCGAGAGAGTCTTCATCCTCGGATCTTCTCGATATAGATTGGAGATCCTGTCTTCGGCATAGATCGAGGACTTGGTCCTTGTCAAAGGTGGAGATCGTGTCTTCGGCATGAATCGAAGATGAGCGTATCTTCGGAGGTTAGTGAGGGTCATTCCTTGGATCAGGTTGGGGGTCTTGTCTTTATGAGTCGAAGGACTTGGTCTTCGATGAAAGTTGAAGATGAGATCCGAAGGCCTCGTCTTCGGGTGCCATAACCCGCGAAGAGCTTTGGCTTGCCCATTGGTTGCCTGGTTTTTCTCGAATGTTTGGGTCCGAAGATGGTGGTTCAGAAGAAAGGTCTTCGATCGGTAGAACCGGTGGTTGATTCATACTTGGACCAAGATATCCCAATAGTTTCCCTCCTACTCTCAGTTTTCAAAGAGAAGATTTGTCTCGAAGAGTGAGAGTATTAATGGTTTGCCATTTTCCTTCTAGGTGATGGTGTAGTGGATGATTGTGAAATCTCTGATTGGATTGTCCATCATGACTGCCGGTTGATTTGAGAGTCATGTGGTGGACAGCTATCATTTTCTGGTTGAGGAAGAGAAAAGAGTTGGTGGCCCTGGGACCATCCCTTCTTTTTCGTTGCATGACAGTTCAGCCAATCTTTTGGTTGGGATTTGGGTGGTTGTCATGGTTCCTTCCTGCTTGTTTGATGATGAACGTGGTTCATCCTGGCCATTAATCCAAATGGGTTATATCCTTTGGATTATTCTTTATCAAATCAGCTTGGTGGGGTTTAGGGCCTTTTGGTCTCTTTTTTGGGACAGAGAGAGAAGGTTCGGTTGAGGAAGCTACTTCAACCTCACTTCATTCTTCACTGAGCCTTCCTTGTTCTTGACTATCAATCTCTTCTACAGGTAGAACCTTCTTTTGTGTTTTTGCTCCATTCTTTTATCATGGTGAATCTGTAGGGAGCCGAGAGGGACAAGTTGGACCTTGGGGCCGGTGATGCAGTGAGTCCAAAGTCAGTTCCTAGCTCTGTTTCATCGAAAAAGATGACTCATCTTTGGGAACACTATCGCATTCCTGAGGGGTTTCCTTTCATTCTTCCCGCATCTGAGGAATGGGCGAACAAACCTCCTCCGGATGCTTTGCTATGTACGAAAACCATTTGAAGGCAAGCCTTCGATTTCCACTGCATTCTTTTTTCATTAAAATCTTTCATTTGTACCGAGTGGTGCCTGCGTAGTTGACTCTGAATAGCATTCGAAACATCTACAGATTCCTGGTTCGATGTCGCATAGCTAACATAGAACCTAGAACCAACTTGTTCACTACCCTTTTTATTTTCAAGAGGGATTTCCATGGCAGCGGATGGTGGGTGATCGGCCCTCGACCAGGCATAAGATCATCAAGGACATGCCCAGTTCCATCCACGGGTGGAAACCCATCTTTGTTTTTGTGTTGTATCGACCCGTGGGGTTTCGATAGTGATTGGAAGGAGTCGCGTTTAACCACCAATGATAGAAAGAAGGTTTTGGCAGTTGATCAGTCTGATTATGACCACTGACTGATTCAGAAATTGCCCCTATCCATGAGTTATTGGAGGAGAAAAATCTCCATCTTGCAGGGATTAGCAAGTTCCCTATGTTAGGTATAAAGATGAAAATTTTCACCTCTTCCCTCCCATTCCTGTTGTTGTTCAGTCAACTCAAAGGAGTTTTTCTATTAGTAGGTGGCGGAATTAAGCCTAGCCTGAGCTGGCTTCATCAAACTTCCAAAAAGAGGGTAGCTTAGGCCCTCTTACAGGGTCGGCTATTCGAAAGAAAGTCCAAAGAGATGGTCCTGAGGGGGACCGGGGCACTTCATCCTCCTAGGGAATCTCTATGGAAGATGTGGTGCCGATGGTGGAGGCCCCGACAAGACCTCATGCAGTTGAAACTTCATCGGTGGTTACTTCTCCGGTCCACACAAGGGAGAGTCTGCATCAGATGGTAGATGCGCCACCACCTTGCCTGCTATAGTTGATAGAGGCAAGGCATCACAGTCGAGGGAGAGTTTGTTCGTGAGGCTTCTTTAGCTAGAAGCCATCCTGTGATCTCTTCAGAGCTTTCCCTACGAGGGGATTGTAGGTTCCCACTATGGCCAGACAGGCATTAAAGAATACATTGCTGTCTCATGATTTGGCAGTTGTCCGAAGTTGAATCCTTGCCAGAGTATCTGATTCTTCTTTTTTCTCCTGCAACAGGTATGGTTCTCGCTATATCCCCTTTGCTCTGAGAACTGTTCGGTTCATAACTTCATATTGTCGATGTAGTTGGTCTATGACATCACCTTCATGGAGGAGGGCCTAGAAAATGTCAACAACCTAATCCATGTCCTCAACAAGGATATCCATACTGCTAGGGCCGAAAAAGAAGTGGCCGAAGAACTGAAGCAATCCAGGGAGAACCAACTCGTTCACATGGATGCTGAGGTTGTGGACTAAGGGGTGCGCTGAAAAGTGCCCAGTTGACAATTGCGGAGCAAGGAGCAGGGTTGAGGAAGAGCAAAAAATGAGTCGAGTCTTGGAACAATCTGCCAAGGAGGATCAAAAAAGAATGGAGAGCCTGACCAAGGTGGTTGAGGAGACCATCAAGAGGGCCAAGGAGGTAGTCCTAGAGTATGAGGTGGCTAAGAGAGAGTTTGCAGCTTGAAGAAGCTGGCAAGTGATGCTGTAGCAAATTTCAGAAAGTCCTCAGTTCCAGGAGGATATGAGTGAGGCAACCTTGTACGGCTATGAGCATGGCTTCAACGATGAACTCGCCAAGGTCAGAGGGGCCTTTCCACACCTTGACCTTTCTGGCATCCCCACTTTCAGCATAGTTGAAGAAGAAATGGGGGAGAAGGAGGCCGAGGCCATAGAAGAGGCTGAAGAGATGTCGAGCTCGAGGGAGGAGATTCTGACCGTAGCTGGAGATGCAGGCATAATTTTGACGCAAGCCGCAGAGGCGTAAAAGTCGAAGAGATGCCATGCTTGGGAGAGGAGGCTCCTACCTCAGCTGAGGGTCTAGATGTGGTTCCTACTCTAATCCCTACCCAGGAGGGGGCTCAGGTTGAGGAGGAAGTCTAAGCTGAAGGTTCTCCGTTCCAAGCCCAAGTCGATGAAATCCTTTCTGCGCAGATTCATAAATTGCTTCAATCCTGTAGTGTTGGGTCTCTTCAACTGGTGTTAAGTGATCTAAGTAGCTTTAGGCAAAGCTTTTTATTTTGACATTCCTTCGAAATGTAATTGACAACCTCTTGAATGACAACTTTTTGGAACTACAAAGTAGCTTTCTCTTATGTCGTATTTTCGGATATAGCTTGAAAAGGTCATCGGCTTAGTCAGTGGTTCGAGCTTCAATACTCTCTCTTCTATTCAGTCAAATGGCTGAGGCCGAAGGCCATTTGGTTGGTAGTTGACGAAGACGAACTCTAGAGCAAGTCGTGATGCCGTTGCTGAAGATAATCTACGATCAACCAGGCTGACATCACCTTCCTTTCATAATTAAACTGTCCATTAAGGGATAGACATTATGGACAGGTGTCATTTTCCTGTTGACTGGTGATTAAGGAACCTTGATCGTGATTTTCATTGCTCGTGCTGAATGTGTCAATATTCAAACGGTCATGTTTTCTTGTGCCTTTGGTGCTGCCAAATCTCTTTTTTTTGAAAAGGAGCCATTAATGCTGTTGTCGCATGATGGGATTCCTCCAGATTCGAAGTGCTGGTTGTTGCCATCCCAAGAATAGCTCTCAAGCGGTCTTCTGGGGTCTCAAAGCATCGCTCGAACATACAACTCTTTGGTGCTGCTGGGAAAGGATGTGGAGCACATTTCCCTGTGGCTAGTCATGGGTATACGGTCCTTATAAATCAGACCTTGTCCTCTACTGTTAAAGGTCATCACCCTCTCAAACTCCCTCTTTGAAGACTCCTTTTTCTTTTAGAGCTTCAGTCAAAATAAAGTTCAGCATCTCCGAGCTTTGTAGGGCGGCAAAGAAGAGAGCCATCAATACCGGAGATAGGGGGAGCCATCAGTATCGGAGTTGATGCCCTTAGTCATCGATCTTTGTTATTGAATTCTGTTAGGGCTGAAGTCATAGGGTTTGAGCAGATCAAAGAGGAATATGAGTCGTGTCCGGATTTTAAGACTGTGTACCAGGATCTAACTCAAGGACCATCTAGTGATCATAAGGATTATACCCTTTTAGATGGCTTTCTGTTCTTTAAG
The DNA here is from genome assembly GCA_021397845.1 of Areca catechu. Classification (NCBI taxonomy): domain Eukaryota; kingdom Viridiplantae; phylum Streptophyta; class Magnoliopsida; order Arecales; family Arecaceae; genus Areca; species Areca catechu. The sequence continues at coordinate 123,929,340 of CM038040.1, read as the reverse complement.
AATAGGCTTTGCATCCCTAGAACTTCTCTTAGGGAAATTTTGATTTGGGAAATTCATGCTGGAGGTTTAGCTAGCCATTTCGGAAAAGACAAGACCACCCTGGCTATTGAAGACCACTTTTTCTGGCCTAGCTTAAAAGAGATGTAGCACACATTTTGGCTAGGTGTCGGACCTGCGATGTTGCCAAACAGCGAAAACAAAACACTGGCCATTATACCCCACTCCCTGTCCCAAATCGTCCTTGGCAAGATGTGAGCATGGACTTTGTGTTAGGTTTGCCTAAGACCCAGAGGAGGCATGACTCTATCTGTGTTGTAGTCGACCGATTTTTCAAGATGGCCCATTTCTTGCCTTGTTCCCAAACAATTGACGCATCTAAGGTAGCCACCTGTTCTGTAATGAGATAGTTCGACTCCATGGCCTACCTAAGACCATTGTTTCAGATAGGGATGTCCGGTTCACCAGCTATTTCTGGAAAACCCTTTGGCATAAGTTAGGGACAAAACTTAAGTTTTCAACTGCCTATCATCCCAGACTGATGGCCAAACCGAAGTAATGAACCGTAGTTTAGGCAATCTATTAAGGTGTCTTGTTGGTGAAAACATTAGGAACTGGGATTTGTACTTACCTAGAGCTGAATTTGCATACAATGACTCGGTCAATAGGTCTACAGGTAAGAGTCCATTTGAAATTGTGCATGGTTACAAACCTCACACACCTCTTGACCTAGCTCCTTTACCAGTACACACACGAGTCTCCGAGTCTGCCCGAATTTTTGCATAGCATATAAAAGACTTGCATAAAGAAATTCATGCCAAAACAAATTTAAGTAATGAAACTTATAAGAAGTTGGCTGATTCTCAAAGGCGAGTCAAAACTTTTGATGAGGGAGACTATGTAATGATTAGGTTAAGGCCTGAACAGTTTCCACCTGGAACCGTTAGAAAGTACATGCTAGAGGAGCTGGACCATTTAGAGTGGTGAAGAGAGTAGGATCCAATGCCTATATGCCGAGTTGCCTTCAGAACTAGGCATTAGCTCCACTTTCAACATTACAGACCTAGTAGAGTATAGAGAGCCAGTTGTGATTCCCAGTGAGCGTTTTGAGCCTAATCCTGCTCTTGAGAGTGAACCCAACCCTGTGTGTCCACAAACAAACTGGCCTGTGAGGAAAGAGCAGATTGAAAAGATCCTGGATGATCAGGTTATCTCTACTCGTAATCGAGGATACCAAAGATACCTGGTCTGCTAGCAAGGAAGGCCAGATTCTGATGACTCGTGGATCTCCGAGAAGAATTACAAGAATTGGACCCAGACCTCTTGGAGAGATACCAGAGCCAACTTGATCCATACTCGACAGGGTCGAGTTCCTCCCACCCCGGAAGAATTGGTACGGGCACCAAACTCAGAAGAAGACTTCAGGGCTCCATCTTGATCTCTGATTGACCTTGCCCGAAGAATTAGGATTTTCTGGTTTGTAATAAGGGTTGACTTGATCAGCTCAATTTTAGCTTGAGTCTGTATGTCCCTGCAATTTAATTTTGTTGAGTCATGTTGACTCAGTAGTGGTCTAGGACTTCTCCAGGGTGTCACATTTTCTCCCAAGGCCAAGCAAGTGGGCGCCACACTCCCAGCCACACTCCCAGCCACACGCCTGAGTCCAGGGGGTGCCACATCTCCATCCAGTATGCTCTGGTCCCCACACCACAAGATAGCAGGTCCCTTCTCTCATGCGCCACTTAAGGAGAAGACAATCTGGGATCCACAATTCAAGGAGGCGGCCAAAGTGTTTCCATAAGAGCCAAGCTATGAAAAGAAAGGAGCAAAGCTTGGGGAGGAAGACTAGGAGGCGCCCAAGTAATTCCAAATAAACCAGGTATGAAAGAAGGAAATTTCTCTTGAAGAGCAAGGTTAGGAGGCGCCCAAATACTTCCAAATAAGACCGAGCATGGAAGGAAAAATATTTTTTCTTGAAGAGCAAGGCTAGGAGGCGCCACCCACTTTCATTTTGAAGCCACCAATCAACATTTTTGGAACTTTTGGCCGGCCATATTTATGGGAATTGATCCTACAAACCTAATTTGAAGATCCACCCTATTAGTCCCACATGGGAAGATGTAAAACCCTGCTATCTTTTAAAGTCCTATAAATTAAACCCTTCTTGTAAATTTGAAAGTTATCTAATGAATGAATCCAATTTATATGTGAGCAAACTTTATGTTTCTCTCTTCCGCACTTGCATCCAGGTGTTGAGCTCCGTGAGGAGTAAATCCAGGTTCCCCAGGAACCTTGAGGAGGTGTGAGATCTCCAACCTCAAAACCCTAGGTTAGCCACTTCACTTCCAAACCCTAGCTGCCCTTCATCCTCTTCATTCCACCAAACCCTAGCCTAACCCATCTCTCACGGCCACTCTCTCCAAGTCAAGGCCGACCACCAGCATCCAGGTCCAGTCCGGATACTTCAGATTCAGAGCAATTCCCAGAGGAAGTCAGATCAGCCTCTAGGAGAATCCGGATTTCAGCAACATCAGCTTTCAAGTTCTTCAAACTGGTAAATCCTTCCTTGAGTATCTGGTTCCAAAATTGTTCTTCTTCTTTCCCAGATCTTGAGTTCAGGAGAAGCCAACTCTGCCAAAGGACCAGTATTGGAGGATCCATTGTGAAGATATCTGAATCCGGGGATCCAACAATTGCTCAAGAGAGTCCTTCCACTAACTCTGTGAAGATCACTACCTGGTCTGTAACCCTTCTCTTCTCTTTACTTCTGTCCTGTTGAAAGTTCAGAGCGAAACCCTAGGTCTGGGAGTTTCTCAACCCCCAGCGATCCTTTACTTCTGAACTACTCTGATAACCTAGTTTCTTTTAAATTGTACTTTCAATTATTACATAGTTTCTTTCAATTTAGTTTAACTTTCCTTTGAGTCAAAGCCGACTTCTGAAAATATATATAAAAAAAAAAGAATTACTCTTAATTTACTTCCACATCGCATCATCATTTTCGTTCTACATCAAGATTCCTTGGGTTGAGCAATGATATTGACCCCATCGTTGGTCGTTTGGAGAGAAGGGTCCGTGTACTGGAGGCACAACTAAAGGAGGCCAGGACCGAGGTCGAGGCGCCATCGTGGAGGTGGAGGAGGCCAAGAAGAAGGTGGCAGATGCCATCTTAGACTTCAAAGCGTCTTCTGCTTTCAGAGAGGAGGTTGCCGAGGTGGCTCTGGATTCTTATCACCAGGGGTTCCGGGAATGTAGGGATAAGGCCTTCAATTTTATGACTTGAAGGGTCTTGACAACATCAAGCCCTCTGTTCCCTTCCCTAGACATGAATTCGACTTTGATTTTGAGGAGGAGTCAGATTCTGATCTGGATAAGAACCCTGGGGCCCCTTCATCCTCCTTCCAAGACTCCCCTCGCCGCATGGAAAGGACAGCGGGTGGTTAATAGACGTGCTTTCAATTCCCTACAATCCTTTTTCTTTTCTCTCTTTATGATAGTTTCTTTCTTTTCCTTTTTTTTTAAAAAAAAAAAAATTTAGGAAGGAAATGAAGTATCTTAACTTTTCTTACCTCTCCATGTCTCCTATGTGTTTTGTGTCGTATTATGGTATGTCGAGAGCGTAGACTTCTCAGACCACTGTTGTGACCTACAAAGAAGAGGTGAGATCGGCTGGGCCATCCCAGAGTGTTGCTATCGACAGGGAAGGAGACATAGGTCCGTTCAAGCATGTTTTCAGATTTACCATAGGGTAAGGTGTCTACGCCATCCCTGTGCTTTCTGTCATGATCAAGGTAGGCTGTTCAGGCCGTCCCGGCGCGTCTTCGGATTTACCATAGGGTAGGCTATGAAAACCATCCTTGCACCTTCTTTAGTATAAGTTGGCTGTTAGGCCCGTCCCGGCACGTCTTCGATTTTTCAAAGGTAGGTCACTTGAACGATCCTTGTGCCTTGATCCTCTTGTGGTCCTAGTGCGGGCACCAGACTCAGAAAGACTTCAGAGCACCATCTGGATCTCTGATTAACCTTGCCGAAGAATTAGGGTTTTGGCTTGTAATAAGGGTGACTTGATCAACTCAATTTTAGTTTGAGTCTGTATTACCTGCATTTTTTATTTTGTTGAGTCATGTTGACTCAGTAGTGGACTAGGGCTTCAACCTGGGGTGTTACATTTTCTCCAAGGCCAAGCAAGTGGGCGCTCCACACTCCCAGCCACACTCCCAGCCCATACGCCTGAGTCCAGGGGGTGCCACATCTCCATCCAGCACCAGCAGGCTTTGGTCTCCACACCACAGATAGCAGCTCCCCTCTTTCATGCGCCAATTTAGGAGAAATCCACCAGGGGTCCACAAATCAAGGGGGCGGCCCAAGACTTCCCAAAAGAACCCAAACTATGAAAGGGAAGAAATTCTCTTGGAGAGAATTCAAGGAGGCGCCCATTACCTGCCAAAATAAATCAAAACAAAGTTAGAAGGAGCCATAACTTGGGGAGAATGAAAAGGAGTATCCAAAAAGGGTGAGCCAGGGAAGGGAGGAGAGTTTCTCTTGAAAAGCAAGGTTAAGAGGCATCCTAATCATTCCAACTAAAGCCAGATATAAAAGGCACAAATTCTCTCTTGGAGGGCAAGGTAAGAGGCTCCAAACACTTCTAGATAAGGCCAAGCATAGAAGGAAAAAAATATTTTCTTGGAGGTCAAGACAAGGAGGCGCCACCCACTTTCCTTTTTGAAGCTTCAATCAACTTTGGAATTAATTGGTCGGCCTATGAGTAGGGATTGATATCCTAATTTGAAGATCCCTCCCTTATCCCACATGGGAAGATGTAAAACCCTACTCTCTTGTAATGGCCTATAAATTAAACCCCCATGTAAGTTTGAAAAAACAAAGATGAATGAAACAAATTTTTTTGTGAGCACTTTGTGTTTTCTCTCTTCCGCACTTGCATCCAGGTGTTGAGCTCCGTGAGGGAGTAAATCCGTGTTCCCCAGGAACCTTGAGGAGGTGTGAGATCTCCAAAACCCAAACCCTAGGTTAGCCACTTCTACTCTATCACCTAGCCACCCACCATCCATCTTAATCCACCAAACCCTAGCCTATCCCACTTCTCAAGCCTCTCTCTCCAAGTCCAGCAGACCACCAGCATCCCGCTACAGTCTGGGTACTTCAGATCCAAAGCTCTTTCCAAAGGGACTCGAATCAAGCCTTCAAGAGAATCCGGATCTCAGCGACATCAGCCTTCAAGTTCTACAACTGGTAAATCCTTCCCCGAGTCTCTGAATCCATCACTTGTTTTTTTTTTCTTCTTCCCAGATCTTGAGTCCAGGAACCGATCCAGCCACGAGACCAGTATTGGAGGATCCATTGCGAAGATAGCCGAATCCGAGGATCCAACAATCTGCCCGAGAGAGTTCTTCCACCCAAATTCTGTGAAATCACTGTCTGGTTAGTAACCCATCTCTCCTCTCTATTTCTGTCCTGTTGAAAGTTCAGAGCGAAACCCTAGGTCCCTGAGTTTCTCAATCCCCAGCGATCCGTTACTTCTGAACTACTCTGATAACTTAGCTTCTTCTAAATTGTGCTTTCAATCCTTACCTAGTTTCCATCAACTAGTTTTACTTTACTTTGAGTCGAAGCCAATTTCTGAAATATAAAAAAAAAAAAAAAAAATTAATCTTAATCTTACTTCCGCATACGCTTTTTTGTTCTTTGTTCTACATCATTTTTGGTATCAGAGCCCTGTCTAGGGTTTCTATTTCGATTGCTTGTTTGAGTCTATCTCTTTTTACTTTGTCTGCTCGAAGTAGACTCCCCAGATGTCCGGTACCTAGGAATGAAGCGAGTGCAAACCTCCTCTTCCCATTCCACGGGGTGTCCTAGGGCGTGTAGGGGATCCGTTGGGTTATAACTTCGTAGCAGGAATTGTAAATGGGGAGTACTCTATTTTCAGCCCGTAATTACCTGTTGCAAGAATTATTTCTCACTGCAGGTACCCAAATTTAGTAATTTTTGTTTTCTGATACCACTATAATTGAATCTATTTTTCATACTTTTTCTGTGATTTATTGATTTCCATGGGATTTCTGAGGATAAATTTACTGTAACTCTGTTTTTGTATTTCTGCAATTCATTATTTTTGAGTGATCATCTCTTATTCATCTTAAGGGCATTTGAGCATCTAAGATAAGGGGAGGAGTTGATAACCTCTCCTTAGCCCAAACCCCCACCCACTCATTCGAACCTAAGCCTTTAATCTAAAAATTGATTAGACCTAATTTGCCCTAGTGGGCTAGGGACATCAACAAGTCGGGTCAAGCTAGTGTTGAGTCAGTTTGTCTGGTTACTCTGTGTTCTTTGTACTCAGTGTCTAGAACGGTGGTTGAGGGATTCCATCCCGAAGGGCTTGTGTGCTGGTCCCCCTACCTGGCCAATCTCTGATTGGTGTCTAGGATTGGCATTCAGGGACCTAACACTCCCCTTACACCTGCCTGGCTGAGTCCTGAGTTACTACAGGCTAGCTTGCCACTTGTGATTGGACATCTAGTTTGGGCTCTAGGTGTCTAGTTAGCCCGTAGTCGTTCAGTTGAGCTCATTTTGTGTTTGCTTGCATCATGTCTACCCAGAATGGAGTGCCCTACCAACCTGGTCAAACCCAACCTGATTTAGAGGCCATGGTTAGAGCTCTTACTGAGAGTATGAACAAACTGAGTCAGGATGTGACTACCACTGTTGCCCAGTTTAAAGAACAGTCCATGAGGATTTTTCCCAACTTAGGGATCGAGTCCAGGTGCTAGAAGAACCTAGGCATCGGAACTTGACTCCTGACCCAGATTTTAATGTGCCTCAACCTCCCCACACCAAGAGCCTAGAAGACCTTTATACCGAGATCCTGAACCTATCATGGAGGCCTGACCAGAACCTGAGGATAGAGATGATAGGTTCATTCGGAACATCAAGTTAGATGCACCCACTTTTGATGGTAGCTTAAATCCTAAGGTGTATTCTGATTGAGAGGGTGAGATGGACCAGTACTTTGAGTGGTATGCCATGTCTGAGGAGAGGAAATTCAAGTTTGCCAAGATGAAATTAATACGTCAAGCTAGGTTATACTGGGGGAACATTGAGCTGACCACTAGAAGATGAAATGTAGAGCCCATAACCACTTGGCAGGGTATGAAAGAGAAACTTAGAGACAAGTACCTACCCATTTCATACCAGCAAATCTGTTAGACCAATGGCAGACTTTGAAACAAGGGAACCGATCTGTTTCAGACTACATAACCACCTTTGATGAATTACCTAATGAGATGTGATGTGAGAGTGAGCCCATGAGGTCACTTTGTCTAGATTTAGGGCTGGACTTAAGGAAGACATTAAGAGAGAGTTGTTTCTCTGAGAGAGGTTACTGACCTAGACCAAGCCTATCAGATTGCACTGAACACTGAGAAGTTTCAGAGAGGACCCATGCCTTCTAGGTTAGTGCCCCAATCCCAAGGAATGGACCTAGCCAAGTTATCCCTAGCAAGCCTAATCAGGGTATTCCCATCCCTAGGCCCTGGACAAAGGTAAGGCACCTATACCCAGAGAACCCCTAGTATCATCTATTTTAAGTGCCAGAAGCCGGTCATATCTCTAATCAGTGCACAGCCATAGCTTGTTTTAAGTGTCATAAGGTAGGTCATGTTTCTAGCCAGTGCCCTCGTAATCCTTTTATAAAGAAGAGGGAGGAGAAGAGAATCCGAGCCCAATAAGAGTTTGAAGAAGAATTTTACGAGGCCGGAATGAATTGGTCGATGAGTATGAAGGAGAGGAAGAATCCACAGAGTCTGACCAATTAGGGTTGTGAGATGCATCCTGTCCCAGACTAAAGTTCAGGAAGATTGGCGTAGGACTAACATCCTACAGACTTTTCTTAACTAGGGGATAAGGTTTGTAAAATCATCATAGATAGTGGAGCTGTGTGAATGCCATTTCTACTAGCACTGTCAAAATGTTAGGCATAACCCAGTCCCCCACCCAACCCCTATAAGGTTTCTTGGGTAGACTCTACCTATACATACCCATCCAGTCTAGATGTCAGGTCCAAATCCAAATGCAATCCTATCTAGAGAAGGTTGGTGTGATGTCTTGCCATGGGGGTGGAGCAGTATAATTCTGGAAGACCTTGGTTGTAGATCATGATGCCACCCTCTTAGGAAAATCCAACACCTGTGTCTTTAGTTTCAATGGGAAGAAAATCACAATCCATTCAGTCCCTCCTAAGGACAAGGTAGCTAAAGGGACCAGTAAGTTCGAGAAATGAAGACTGGAGTGAACCTAATTAGTGCCAAGGATCTAGAACAAGAAATTCATAGTGGTTCAGTCATTTGGATGTTGACTGCTAAGGAACTTAGGACTCCTACACCCTCAGAGCCTCCTCAGGAAGTTAAGCCTTTATTAGAAGAATTTGAGGATGTTTTCTCCTGAAGATCTGCCAGACCACCTTCCACCTCTTAGGGATATTCAGCATTCTATAGATTTAGTCCCAGGAGCTACTTTACCCAACTTGCCCCCATTATAAGATGAATCCATCTGAGCATAAAGAACTACAAAAGCAGGTTGGCGAATTGTTGAGGAAGGGTTCATTAGAGAGAGTCTTAGTCCTTGTGCAGTCCCTGCACTTCTAACCCGAAGAAGGATGGCACGTGGAGGATGTGTGTTGAAAGTCGTGCCATCAATAAAATCATAATCAAGTATAGGTTTCCCTCCCTAGACTAGATGACATGCTAGATATGATGGCCGGTGCCATGGTTTTTTCTAAAATCGATCTCAAGAGCGGCTATCATCAGGTTAGGATTAGACCAGGGGATGAGTGGAAAACCGCCTTCAAAACTAAGGATGGTCTCTATGAATGGGTTGTTATGCCTTTTGGGTTGTCCAATGCCCCTAGTACTTTCATGAGGATTATGACCCAGGTACTTAGAGCTTTCATAGGAAGTTTGTAGTGGTCTATTTTGATGACATCCTGATCTATAGTAAGACCCCTGCAGATCACCTAGGCCACCTTAGACAAGTCTGTCAAGTTTTGAGGAATGATAGTCTCTACGGTAATCTCAAAAAGTGTGAATTATGACCAGTAGAATTATCTTCCTTGGATTTGTTGTAACCCCTGACGGCGTGGCTGCCGATCCTGAAAAGATTAGGTCCATAGTAATGGCCAGAGCGACCAGTGTGCATGAAGTTAGAAGTTTCCATGTCTTGGCTACCTTCTATAGGCGATTCATCAAGGGGTTTAGTACCGTAGTTGGCTCCTATCACAGACTGCATTAGAAAGGGAGAATTTTAGTGGACCAAAGCAGCCCATAAAGCCTTCCTAGATCTTAAGGATAGGATGACCCAGGCACCCATTTTGAGACTACCGGACTTTTCAAAGGTATTTGAGTTTGTCTGTGATGCTTCAGGAGTAGGTATAGGTGGAGTCCTAAGCCAAGAGAACCACCCGTAGCATTCTTTAGTGAAAAACTTAATGATGCTAAGCTTAGGTATTCTACCTATATAAGGAATTTTATGCAGTAGTGCAAGCTTTGCATTACTGGAGACATATTGCTACCTACCGTGCTGTTTTCGGACCATGAGGCTCTTAGATTCTTGAATTCTCAGAAGAAGCTTAACCCTAGGCATGCAAAGTGGGTAGAGTATCCAGTCCTATACTTTTGTTTTGAAGTATAAGGCTGGGTCTGAAAATAAGGTAGCTGATGCCCTTAGTCGTCGATCTTTGTTGTTGAATTCTGTTGGGCTGAAGTCATAGGGTTTGAGCAAATCAAAGAGGAATATGAGTCCTGTCCGGATTTTAAGACTGTGTACCAAGATCTAATTCAAGGACCATCTAGTGAACATAAGGATTATTCCTTTTAGATGGCTTTCTGTTCTTTAAGATAGGCTTTGCATCCCTAGAACCTCTCTTAGAGAATTTTTGATTTGGGAAACTTATGCTGGAGGTTTAGCTGGCCATTTCGGAAAAGATAAGACCACCCTGGCTATTGAAGACCATTTTTTTGGCCTAGCTTAAAAAAGATGTAGCACACATTGTGGCTAGGTGTCGAACCTGCACTGTTGCCAATAGCGAAAACAAACACACCGGCCTTTATACCCCACTCCCTATCCCAGATCGTCCTTGGCAAGATGTGAGCATGGACTTTCTGTTAGGTTTGCCTAAGACCCAGAGGAGGCATGACCCATCTGCGTTGTAGTAGACCGATTTTCCAAGATGGCCCATTTCTTGCCTTGTTCCCAAACATTTGATGCGTCTAAGGTAGCCACCCTGTTCTTTAATGAGATAGTTCGACTCCATGGCCTACCCAAGACCATTGTTTCAGATAGGGATGTTCGGTTCACCAGCTATTTCTGGAAAACCCTTTGGCATAAGTTAGGGACAAAACTTAAGTTTTCAACTGCCTATCATCCCCAGACTGACGGCCAAACCGAAGTAGTGAACCGTAGTTTAGGCAATCTGTTAGGGTGTCTTGTTGGTGAAAACATTAGGAACTAGGATTTGTACTTACCTAGAGCTGAATTTGCATATAATGACTTGGTCAATAGGTCGACGGGTAAGAGTCCATTTGAAATTGTGCATGGTTACAAACCTCACACACCTCTTGACCTAGCTCCTTTACCAGTCCACACACGGGTCTCCAAGTCTGCCGAAGTTTTTGCACAGCATATAAAAGACTTGCATAAAGAAATTCAAGCCAAATAAATTTAAGTAATGAAACTTATAAGAAATTGGCTGATTCTCAAAGGCGAGTCAAAACTTTTGACGAAGGAGACTATGTAATGATTAGGTTAAGGCCTGAACGGTTTCCTCCTGGAACCGTTAGAAAGTTACATGCTAGAGGAGCTGGACCATTTGGAGTGGTGAAGAGAGTAGGATCCAATGCCTATGTGCTCGAGTTACCTCCAGAACTGGGCATTAGCTCCACTTTCAACATTACAGACCTAGTAGAGTATAAAGAGCCAACTGTGATTCCCAGTGAGGCTTTTGAACATAATCCTACTCTTGAGAGTGAACCTGACCCTGTGTGTCCACCAACAAACTGGCCTGTGAGGAAAGAGCAGATTGAAAAGATCCTGGATGATCAGGTTATCTCTACTCGTAATCGAGGATACCAAAGATACCTGGTCTGCTGGCTAGGAAGGCCAGATTCTGATGACTCTTGGATCTCCCGAGAAGAATTACAAGAATTGGACCCAGACCTCTTGGAGAGATACCAAAGCCAACTTGATCCATACTCGACAGGGTCGAGTTCCTCCCACCCTAGGAGAATTGGTGCGGGCACCAGACTCAGAAGAAGACTTCAGAGCTCCATCTAGATCTCTGATTAACCTTGCCCGAAGAATTAGGTTTTATGGCTTGTAATAAGGGTTGACTTGATCAACTCAATTTTAGTTTGAGTCTGTATTACCTGCATTTTTATTTTGTTGAGTCATGTTGACTCAGTAGTGGACTAGGGCTTCAACCTGGGGTGTTACATTTTCTCCCAAGGCCAAGCAAGTGGGTGCGACACTCCCAGCCACAATCCCAGCCATACGCCTGAGTCCAGAGGGCGCCACATCTCCATCCAGCAGGCTTTGGTCCCCACACCATAGATAGCAGCTCCCCTCTTTCATGCGCCAATTGAGGAGAAATCCACCAGGGGTCCACAAATCAAGGGGGCGGCCCAAGACTTCCCAAAAGAACCAAACTATGAAAGGAAGAAATTCTCTTGGAGAGAAATTCAAGGAGGCGCCCATTACCTGCCAGAAATACTCAAAACAAAGTTAGAAGGAGCCATAACTTGGGGAGAAAGAAAAGGAGGTATCCAAAAAGGGTTGAGCCATGGAAGGAAGGAGATTTCTCTTGAAAAGCAAGGTTAAGAGGCGCCCTAATCATTCCAACTAAAGCCAGATATAAAAGGCAACAATTCTCTCTTGGAGGGCAAGGTTAAGAGGCGCCCAAACACTTCCAGATAAGGCCAAGCATAGAAGGAAAAAAATATTTTCTTGGAGGTCAAGACAAGGAGGCACCACCCACTTTCCTTTTTGAAGCTTCAATCAACTTTGGAATTAATTGGTTGGCCATATGAGTAGGGATTGATATCCTAATTTGAAGATCCCCTCCCTTAGTCCCACATGGGAAGATGTAAAACCCTACTCTCTTGTAATGGCCTATAAATTAAACCCCCATGTAAGTTTGAAAAAAAAAAAGATGAATGAAACCAAATTTTTTTGTGAGCAAACTTTGTGTTTTCTCTCTTCCGCACTTGCATCCAGGTGTTGAGCTCCATGAGGGAGTAAATCCGGGTTCCCCAGGAACCTTGAGGAGGTGTGAGATCTCCAAAACCCAAACCCTAGGTTAGCCACTTCTACTCTATCACCTAGCCGCCCACCATCCATCTCAATCCACCAAACCCTAACCTATCCCACTTCTCACGGCCTCTCTCACCAAGTCCAGGCTGACCACCAGCATCCAGCTACAGTCCGGGTACTTCAGATCCAAAGCTCTTTCCAAAGGGAGTCGAATCAGCCTTCAAGAGAATCTGGATCTCAGCGACATCAGCCTTCAAGTTCTACAAACTGGTAAATCCTTCCCCGAGTCTCTGAATCCATCACTTGTTTTTTTTTCTTCTTCCCAGATCTTGAGTCCAGGAGAAGCCGATCCAGCCATGAGACCAGTATTGAAGGATCCATTGCGAAGATAGCCAAATTCGAGGATCCAACAATCTGCCCGAGAGAGTTCTTCCACCCAAATTCCGTGAAGATCACTGTCTGGTTGGTAACCCATCTCTCCTCTCTATTTCTGTCCTGTTGAAAGTTCAGAGCGAAACCCTAGGTCTGAGAGTTTCTCAACCCCCAGCGATCCGTTACTTCTGAACTACTCTGATAACTTAGCTTCTTCTAAATTGTGCTTTCAATCCTTACCTAGTTTCCATCAACTTAGTTTAACTTTACTTAGAGTCGAAGCCAATTTCTGAAATATAAAAAAAAAAAAAAAAAAGAATTAATCTTAATCTTACTTCCGCATACGATTCTTTGTTCTTTGTTCTGCATCAGGTCCGATGGGGCCATCCATTGCGCTCGTTGGACATGCCGATAAGGTGAGTGGATCAGACTCTCCTTTGCGCCGTTGGCCGATTCCTCATATCGCGCCATTTAAGCTGTTGTCGTTTTGTTGACGTAACAGGCATTTAGAGTTGTGCAAATTTGCACAAGAAATGTTGGGGTTATTTTATTGATAATATTTGAGAAGGTTTTGAACATTCCATGTCCGGGACATAATTTTTTCCTTTAAGGTCTTGAGCCGATACGTTCCTGGACGTATGACCTCTTCAATTTGGTATGGACCTTCCCACTTGGGAGAAAGTTTACCCTATTCCACCTGCTTGGATACCTCTTCCTTTCGCAACACCATGTCCCTTATGCGAAATATTTGCTTCTTTACTCTAGAATTATAAAATTTGGCAACCTTTTGCTGGTACATTGCCATTCTTATATGGGCCTGAAGCCTAGTGCTTGCAGCAAATCCAGGTTGATCCTTCTGCGGTCAAAATTTTTAGGCTCTTCATAGTTATCGATTCTTAAGGACTGGAGGGAGACTTCGATAGGAAGAATAGCTTCGGTACCATATGCCAGGTTGAACGGAGATTCGCCGGTGGCCGTCCTTGGGGTAGCTCGGTATGCCCAGAGGATGGAGGTCAGCTCTTCGGCCCAAAGTCCTTTGGTGGTGTTCAACCATGTCTTCAGGCCATGGAGAATGGTCTAATTAGTTACCTCGGCCTCTCCGTTGGACTATGGATGGGCAACGGAAGTCAGCCGGTGTTGAACATGGTATCGAGCACAGAAGTCCTTATACTTCGGATTATCGAACTGTCTCCCGTTGTTTATGATTATTGCATGTGGAATTCGAACCAAAAGATGATGAAATTTTTAACAAAATTCTCAACTTTGCCTTTCGTGATTTGGGCTATCGGTTAGGCTTCGACCCACTTTATGAAGTAGTCGATGGCTACAAGGAGGAACTTCATCTATCTAGAGGTAGGTGGAAATGGACCGAGAATATCTATCCCCTTTTGGGCAAAAGGCCAAGGGGCTGTCAGCTGAGTCAAGTGACTTGCAGGTTCCCTCTGAACGTTGGCATACCTTTGGCACTGGTCACATCATCATACGAAGTCAGCCAAGTCCTTCTAGATGGAGGGCCAATAATATCCTTGTCGAATGATCTTGTATGCTAAAGACCTGCCCCTAAGTGATCACCGCATATGCCCTTGTGGACCTCTTTCAAGGCATAATCCACATCTGTCGGTCCTAAGCACTTTAGCAGAGGTTGAGAGAATGATCTTTTGTAGAGGGTTCCGTCCAAGATGACATATTGGGATGCCATCCAGTGGATCTTTTTGGCCTCTGCCTTGTCTTCTGGTAGCATACCCTCATTTAGAAACTAAATGATGGGATCCATCCAGCTTGGCTCGGCGTTAATCTGGTGTACCTCCATAGCCTCCTTATCTAAACTTGGAGTTTCAGGATGTTCAACGAAGGTGCGTCCAAGAGATTCTGGGGTTGTAGTAGCAAGTCGAGACAATGCATCTGCCCAGGAGTTCTCTGATCGAGGGACATGAATAATCTTGAAATGTTTTAGTTGAAAATATAAACTCATACTTTCTTCAAGTACTGCACCATGGCAGGGTCTCTGGCTTCGTATTCTCCTTTAACTTCATTCACAACCAATTGAAAGTCTGAAAAAGCTCGGAGTCGCTGAACTCCCAAACTCTTAGCGATCTGAAGTCCGACAAGCAGAGCTTCATATTCAGCTTGGTTGTTAGAAGCATGGAAGGAGAACCGAAGTGCATACTCTACAGTATGGCCATCTAGTTCAGCCACTATAAGACCGGCTCCACATCCTGTGGCATTGGAAGCTCCGTCCACATGGAACACCCAAACGAACTCCGTATCCTTTGAAATTCTCTCTTCTGCTGAAGGTACTTCATCTTCGGACCTCTAGGTGCACTCAGCCAGGAAATCTGAAAGCACCTGGGCCTTCATAGCCAATAGAGGTTGAAAGCTGATATCGAATTTGCTTAGCTTTACAGCCCACTTGGCTATCCTCCCTAAGGCATCAGGGGATCGGAGAACGGCCTTGAGGGGTTGATCAGTAAGCACCACGATGGCGCGGGCATGGAAATATGGCCGTAGTCAATTTGCTGCAATCACCAGAGAGTAGATCTGCTTCTGCATTTTCACAACCTTGTCTATGCATCATGCAAAATGTTGCTGATGTAGTAGATCGGCTTGTGGGAGCCATCTTTATCACTTCGGACAAGAACCGAACTGATCTCTTCATCTGAAGCGAAGAGGTTTAAGTAAAGCACCTCACCTTCTTGAGGTTTGGAAAGCAGAGGCGGGGTCTCTAAATACTTCTTCAACTCTTCAAAGGCAGTACGATAGTCTTCAGACCATTCGAAGCCCTCAACTGTCGAAGCACCTTGAAAATGGAAGACACTTCTTGTTGAGCGAGAAATGAACATGCTTAGGGAGGCAATTCTCCCTGTTAGCTGCTGGACTTCTTTCATGCATGAGGGATGCCTCATATCCTTTAGGGCTTGGATCTTCTCAGGATTTTCCTTAATCCCTCGCTTGGTAACGAGGAAACCAAGAAACTTTCCCGAAGTGATCCCAAAGGCACATTTCATCGAATTCAGCTTCATGCGGTAGTGTCGCTGAACACTGAATAATTCCTCCAGGCCCAGGATGTGATATTTTTGGAGGAGGCTTTTGAAAATCATATCATTGACATAAGCCTCCATGTTCCTCCCCAGTTGCTCTTCGAACACTTTGTTGATCAATCTTTGAAATGTCGCTCCAGCATTTTTGAGCCCAAATGGCATGATTTTGTAGCTGTACAGACCTTTGTCGGTGAAAAAGGCTATTTTCTCCTCATCTTGGGGATCCATTTAGATCTGATTATAGCCAGAGAAAGCATCCATGAAGCTCAGTAGTTGGTGGCCAGTGGTGGCGTCGACCAGATGATCAATTTTTAGGAGAGGGAAGCTATCTTTTGGGCAAGCCTTATTGAGGTCTGTATAATCAATGCAGATCCTCCACTTGCCATTAGCTTTTCTCACCATTACTACATTGTCCAACCATTCGGGGTAGTGGGCCTCTCAGATGAACCCGGCCTTGAGGAGCTTGCTTACTTCCTCGTCTATTGCTTTCTGTCTTTTAGTGGCAAAGCTTCTCTTCTTTTGTCGGTCTAGTTTATACCCGGGGGTAACTTCCAGCCGATGAGTGATTACTTCGGTGGGAATCCCTGGGATGTTTGAAGTTGACCAGGCAAAGACATCAACATTATCTCTGAGGAAGCGGATCAGCTCCATTTTGGTTTTTTCATCAAGCATACTCCCGATCTACATGCCTTTGGTGGGGTCTTCTTTGGTCAATGGTACCAGGATAGTTTTTTCCTTGGGTTCACCAAAATCTGTGGTTGGGTCCCTCGGATCCATCTGATCCAGGGTTGCAGAATCATTGGAGTGCTTATCTTGAATCATTAGGCACTATCGTGCCGCTCTTTAATCTCCTCTAACTTCTCCAACACCATTCTTGGTGGGTAAGCATACCAAAAGATAATAAGAAGACACTACCGTTTGAAACTTGTTGAAGGCAGGCCGCCCCAAAATAAAGTTGTTAGCCGAGGGGGTTCGGACTACCATGAAATTGATCGATAGTGTCTTTTGCGAGGTTCGGTGCCAAGGGTTACAAGCAATTCTATTTCTCCCTCAGCATTAACCTGATTACTCCCGAAGCTAGTGAGCGGTATGGGGGATCTCTGTAGTCGATGTCTAGGAAAACACATCTTAGAGAATGCATCGTAGATCAAGACATCAGTCGAACTTCTATTATCAACCAGGATCCGTTGTACATCATAGTTAGCCACAACGGCCGAGATTACAATAGGGTCATCATGCGGGAGCCGAACTCCTGCAAGGTCATGATTGGAGAAGAGAATAGCGTTGTTGTCTTTGAGTCACTTCAGGACATCATCTTCATAACTTTTCCAGTTGGTAGGTCGATGTATCATCCCCATGCCTCCATTGGTGGGCCTTTGATTCGACAATTCGGCCTCTTCAGGAGTTAGTTGGGGAATAGCAGCTTCTGATCGAGGTCCTTGTTGACCAATATACCATCCTAGATACCCTCTTTTGATGAGATCCTCAATTGCATCTCTCAGTTGGATGCATTCTTCAGTATTGTGGCCATGGTCTCGTTGGAATCGATAGTATTTGTTCCTATTCCTTACAGAAGAGGATGCCTTCATGTGATGGGGCCGCTAGAGAATGTTTTCTTTCTCTATCTCCATGAGGATTTTTTCTCGAGGGAGGTTGAGGGGTGTGTAGGAGTCGAATGTTCCACCCGATGCTCTGGGTCTGGGGGGACTCCTTTGGCGGTCAGTATATCTGTTGTTGTTAGAGATTGGGAGACCTTGTCCCCTGTTATTTTTCTTTTTTGAAGTGGGCTTCCCTATGATCAGTCGTCGATTCGTCGCCTGCTCTTCAGCATCGGGGTATTTCTGAGCTCTCACGAGCAGCCTAGCATAGCTTTTAGGAAACTTCTTATCCAGGAAAAAGGTGAGCCTGGATGCACGAAGTCCCTTCTTTAGTGCAGATATGGCCACGTGCTTGTTGAGATCGGGGATCTCGAGCATGGCCGCATTAAATCTAGAGATGTAATCCCGCAGACTTTCTCCTTCATTCTGGCGAAGGAGGAATAGTGTATCCATATTTCGGGGGGTCTTGTGACAAGTCCTGAAATGCAAGATAAACAATTTTTCTAACTCGGAGAAGGAACCAATGGTACCTGGGTGCAAGCTCGAGTACCACATCCGAGCAGCTTTCTTCAAGGTGGCTGGGAACGCGAGGTAGTACATCGCGTTCGAAGCTATTTGGATCATCATATGGGCTTTGAAACTACCCAAGTGGTCAAAAGGATCGGAGGTGCCATCGTAGGGTTCCATCTGCGGAACCCTGAAGTGCCGAGGGATGATTTCGACCATGATGCGGTCAGTATAAGGAGGGCACAGATCATACATCGCTAAGTCATTGTGTTCTCTCTGCTCCCTGATTCTCGCCATTTCCAACTCGATGCCTTGAGCTTTCCATCATAATTGGGGAGAACCTGGTTTGGCTCTTTCTCTATAGGGGTAGAATTCTCAAAAGAAGGTGAGAAGGTTTACCTAGGTCTCTTCCCCCTTTGTGGGGATTCAGCAGGCCTAGGCATTTCCGAATTTCGGCCTTCGGGAGAGGGCCGAAGACGGGGAGAAAGATGTGTGGACCCCTCTTGAGGGGCTCTCTTCCTCCGTGAGCATGAGCTGTGTTTGGAGGTGGTCGGCAGAGGCCCTACATGGAAAGCTTTGCTTTGGAAGTCCTGAACTATCGTCATGAGATTAGTGACTTGGTTCAGGAGGGCTTCAAACTGCTGCCGTTCCACGACCATGGTGGAAGGTGGAACCTCATTCTCTACTGGTGCCCCTTCCTCCTGGGATAGAGCACGACTTTGGCTAGTTGAGGCGATCTGAGTCTTCCCTCTAACCATTGGAAATTTTGTACTTTCCCTTATTAGGGAGGGGAGCTTAGTAACAGAGAGTCCCCCCCTTCCTAGCATGCCAATCTGTTGGCGCAGAGTCCCTGTTCCGGCCGGTCGGAGCTACTGGATCGCAGGACCACTCCCTGGTTCACCTGCAAAACAAATCCCTTGCCAGAGTTGCTCCAGCAGGGGACACTCCGATGCCTAAGTCAGAGGCGGGCTTCAGCCACAAAATGGGGAAGGCTTTGGAGAAAACAAAAGGAAAAGACTCTGAGATTTTTGGAGTTTATTGTGCCTCTTACCTCGAGCATTCCCTCTTACCGTTATTTATAAGGAGCCATCCAGCCTGCTGTTCCATTCTTCTTCCAACATTTATGGTGGGGAGTTACTTCCTTCCCCATGATCCGCAGTCATGGATTGTCGTTGAACGATTTTGGCCAGATCAGAGGCATTGCAGCTGGAGTTACGCACCGTGATTATGTCTTGGAGATAGTCGATAGTAACCATTGGTTACCGTTGCTTATTATGCTTTGTAGTGATTTGAAACAGATCGTGGTCCATCTTCAAACTCTCCCCTTTTAGGACGTTTCCCGTAATCAGATCAGGAAAGTCTTCGTCCTCGGATCTTCTCGAGATAGATTGGAGATCCTGTCTTCAGAATAGATTGAGGACTTGGTCCTTGTCAAAGGCCGGAGATCATGTCTTCGGCATGAATCGAAGAGCGTATATTCGGAGGTTAGTGAGGGTCATTCCTTGGATCAGGTTGGGGGTCTTGTCTTTTTTAGCCGAAGGACTTGGTCTTCAGCGAAGGCTGAAGACAAGATCCGAAGGCCTCACCTTCGAGTGCCGTAGACCCACAAAGAGCTTTGGCTTGCCCATTGTTTGCCTGGTTTTTCCCGAATGTCTGGATCCGAAGATGGTAGTTCGGAAGAAAGGTCTTCAACTAGTAGAACCGGTGGTCAGTTTGTACTAGGACCGAGATATCCCAACACTTCCCAAAAACCAAAGTTGTTATGAGACCATCATACGATCTAGGGAGTGAACACAGCAACAACAATGCCCGATCTTCCTCGTCTATCTTCACATCCAAACTCATCACCTCAGAACAAACCTGATTGAACCTCTGAATGTGTGCAACAAGGTCTCCTCCTTCAAGCATTCTCAAGCTATACAGATGCTTCTTCAGCCTTAGCTTGTTTGTTATGTTCTTTCCCATGTATGTGTTCTTTAGTCTTCTCCAAAGACCTTTTGCAGTAGTCTCTGAACACACCTCAAGTAAAACCTGATCAGCCAAAGACATCCTTATGGTGCTGAAACCAATCTCTTCTTACTCTTCCCATTCGTCAACACTAATCTTTTCCAGTCTTTTTTTAACCAAGACCTTGTAGATTCTCTGTTAAACAAGCTATTACAGTAGTAAACGAGAACCATTCGGCCCTGTCACGTGTCCTCCATGGAGGCTTGCACGGCCAAATACTTCTACACCTCGGTCAAGCACCTCTCCACCTCGGCCTCACCACGGCCCCGCTTTGGCCATTTGGCGGTTCAGCCCAGCTCAGCTCGGCCCTGCTTCGGCCATGTGGCGGTTCAGCCCAGCTCGGCTCGGCCCCACTTCGGCCATGTGGCAGTTCAGCCCAGCTCTGCTCTACCCCACTTCGGCCATGTGGCAGATCAGCCAAGCTCGGCTCGGCCCCACCTCGACGGTGAACCAGTACCATGGCCTCACTTCGGCCATGAGAAGTCCAGCTTCGTTAGTTCATTTCAGCTTGGCAGCCTGGCCTGGAGCCCAGCCAGGCATGGAAGGTATCCAACTTTGGCCTACGAAGCTCTCCGGATCGGCCCGTCTTCACTCCGCACAGTCCAAGCATCATCAGGAAGAAGCCGTGCCCAGATCAGCGCCCCGCAAGGCTTCGCCCAGCATGCCAGCGTCCGGCTTCTACCCGAGCTCCTCCGGCGTTCGGCCGACCTCGGCAGCGCCCGGCAAGGCTTCGCCCAGGATGGCGCCCCGTCCGCCCTTGGGAGCCCGCGGGAGGCTTCCGCCCGAGCCGGCGCCAAGTTCGCCCGTGGGATGCTTGCCTCTGGGCTTTGGCACCTCCGGCTCCTCCCTACCTCGCCAACGGTGCGACGGTTGGCCCCAGCTCACGCCAGCTAGCTCCGACACCGGCTCAGCCAGGAAAGCCTGCGGCTGCCCCGTGCCAGCCCGGCTTCGCCCATGCTTGCGACCATCCCAGTTCGGTGCACCCAGCTCCACCTCCGCCCGTGAGAAACCCACCTTGGCACCGCCTTCGCTCGCAGCTCCGGTCCTGCCCCGCTCGAGTCCGGTAATCGGTGCCCCGGTCCGGTCATCCCGGTGCGGCTCCCAGCTAGGCCTGGCTGCAACCTCGTGCGCCCGCAGCTCCGCAACCGTGCCAGGGCACGCCCCAGCGCCGGTGCCCCTCGATGCCACCTGCCCCCGCGTCGGTCCACTCTAGCTCCGCCAGCTCCCGTGCACGGTCGCCCGTAGGGTATCGCACCACCTCGCCTCTATGCCTGGGAACGTCCCCGCTCCATGCAGCACCTCAGCTTCGGCCCCTGCCAGTTCGACGGTCTTCCATCCAGTTCGGCCCAGTCTGGCAGGACGCCCGTGACGGTCCACTCCGACTCCCGTGTCCGCCACCAAGGTCGGCACTCCGGCTCCGCCCGCTCCGGTGCCCGGCTCACCTCCGCGCCTAGTCCAGAACACCCGGTCGACTCCGGCTCCGCCTGGTGCACCCCCGCACCAGTACGGCATGCCCCGGCTCCACCCGTGCCTAGTTCGACTCTGCCCGCGGGACTGCATCTCATTTCCACCTGCTCCGATGACCAAAACCATGTGCATGGGGGAGACCCTGCATGCCATGCCTCGATCCACACAACTACCTCGTGCACCTTGACCTGTGTGCATGGAGAGGCTATGCGGCCTAGCCTTGCATACCTCGCCATGCATGGAGAAGCCATGCAGCCTAGCCTCGCGACGGGACACCTAAAACCATGCGCACGAAGAGCCTCGCCTGCCTCATCTCGAAGCATGTGCCACGGTTTATTTGATTCCATTCCAGGTATGCTTTTTAAAATATAGGTATGGAGGAAGGCTAGATGGCAGCCCGACACGTCACCATCTCTGCCAAACTGAGTCCGTCATCTACGAAGGAGGGCTATATTAAAAGCCCCCATCACAGCTTACGCCAATCAGGAAGGAGTGCCACATCCAAGGCGCTGTGCTCCTCCACTAACCTCCTGAACCATCAAGAAGGAGGAAGTTGACCAACCTACCTAAGCCTCCCTGGCCTGCAGAAGCTTCACAGGCCTATACCAAGAAGAACTTGCCTCTCTGAACACCAAGAGCCGCTCATCTACATAAGAGCAGCGGGAAGAGGTAAGAGGGGGAAAAGACAACACACTCTCTTCATTCTTACATTGTCTATCACCCTCTGGCAGTGGAGAGTCCCCTAAGCTCTCTGTCTTAGAGGTTCCTTATTTTCTTCGATCGTCCCGCTGACTTGATAGTCGGAGTGTCTTTGCCAGAATCTCCAGCGTAGGTTTCCCCTGTTTTGCAGGTATCGCCCAACGGAGGGACAATAAGGAGGAAGATTACTCCTTACCGGAGAGGCCCACAGGAGGGCCACTACAGTACCAAGCCCCTTTCATCCCAACTACGACTATGTTCCCCTTGATCATCTATGACCAATGAGCCCGGTGATGTTGGCACGGAGCCCACTCACCTAGGCCACGTAAGAGCTTCCAGCCACGGCGATCTAGGCGGCAACACCAGCAAATCTTTAACTCTTTGCTGCCACAGGGTGAAGTTTCCTTTGCCATCATACTTCTCAAAATCTACTTTGAACTCACTTGATCCCATTTCCACAATCAAGAATTCAAAAGATATGAAAATCATACCTGCAAGAAGCCTTACTTCCAACCCTCTGATATGGAGATCTTCCTTCCACGAACCTTTCTCTGATATCAAACATAGAAAAATAATGTTGAGAATTCGATTCCAAATCCATCCAGATTTTGCAAAACAAATCCTCAAGAATAGCCTTGTTTGGATCAAGAACTGATGCCCTGATCAACAAAACAAATATGGAAGCATATCACCAGGTTATGGATGACCATCTTCCAGTAATCTGCATTGAAGATTATGATAGGATTTAGGTTTGTGAAGATCAAGAACACCAAGAATGGGATAAAACAAAGAGAGAGGAGAACTTGAGAAATTTTCATGGGAGAAAGGGATGTGCACTTCCAAGAAGTTTGTTACACTGCTTACATCCTCTTACGAGAATACAATATATATATACCTCGGTCACACATGCCCGAGATCCCAAAAACTCTCCCAGCTGGCATCGTTCAAAAATAGTTCACCCATCATCCGAGCCGACTCAAATCCATTAGGATCCTATGACCCTAATTAAATCATGAATGACTTTCTTGGCCAAGTCTCTATTGTGTGTGACCCATTGGGTTTCACATCTAGCCAACAGTAGGTTTAGGTTTGAGCCAATTCGATCCGATCGAACCTGATTGACCTAATTAGTTCAAATTGGCTCACCTAATTCTCCAATTCGAATCACACATTGAATTGACACATGAAACCAAATCAAATGGTTTATGAAAACCTAAAAAATAAGATTGACATCTAGCAACGTGTCACGCCTGCCCAGAAGATGAGGAATTTGGTAAAAAATACCAAAATACCCTTCAGTAGTAAGTTACCTGCAATTCAATCTTTCGATTTCCCATTATACCGATTAAGTGATAGGTATGGATAGATGTCAATCCCTAACACTTAATCATATCGAATCTCAGCTCGATCATGAGGACTCAGCTGATGACTGATTAGATTCCACTAATCTCATCCTGCTTTGATCAAAGGCTCCTTGAGTCTCTCATTGAAGAGATTGCATGGGATAACAATTCCTCTTACTAGGAATGATCGATTCCTTGTTGGTCCACTCACATCCTTCGTACACCATCCACCATACCCAGAACACCCCGTACATGTCGCAATGCCATGAATGAGTATGAACCAAAGTATGGCTTAGTGTGAACAAGAAACCATGGTGACCTCATGTCTAAAGATCACATGCACAACATCTACTCTGGGATCTATCTTTTGACAAGTAGTAAGACTTCCATAAGATAGTCCCGGTGTGGATCAGTTCCAGTGTACTCATACTCTAATGAGCACTTTTATCCTTGTATTAGTGTCTCTACACAAGTGGTTGTGAGATCAACCACCCTCATCAACTGAGCATATATAGGATAAGCAAGTTTTTCCAGATTCATTGATCCCCGAATCGATGGTCCAACGACTAGAAACATTCTAGATTAATGTTTATAGGAATTAGATCTCACTATTATTTTATCATAATCCTAATTCCATTGTCCTATTCTATGGGGTTCATCATAATCATCAGAAACATGATACAACAATATATGATGAATCTCATGCTTTTATTAATATGAAAATATATCATACATGAGTTGGAAGTTTACAAAAAGGCCCTCATAATGATTGGCTCTTAGGGCACTTTTCTATCAAAGGACCCAATTAAAAACTACAACACCACTTAGGTCGTTTGACTCTAGACCCCCAACCTTAGACACCTAAAGGATTAAATGCACTAGTTGGCCTATATAGCTCAGACCTGATCTGTTGATGTCTCCTAGCCCTCTAGGGCAAATTAGGTATAATTGATTTTAATTAGGCTTGGGTTATTTTGATGATGGTTGTTTTGGGCCCATGATAGGTGATGAAATCCTGCCATTATCTGAGATATAGAGTTGCCCTTAGGATTAGGTTTAAAGATGATGGCAAATGATGATCCCGATGCACTCTAAAATAATCAGAAAAAAAATATTTTTAATTATTTTATGTTGTGAAAAATTGAATTCAAGTTAACTGGGGTTAGCAAACAAGGTTTGGCTTGGGATTCTGGGGTTTGGAAGTTAATAAGGTTAGGTTAAGTTAAGTATGCAGAAATAGCAGGAATCAGTGAATTCGAGTTTCAGTTTATGCAGAATTTGACATAGATCTCGATGCTGAAAAAAAATCAAAAGAAATCTGAAACAAAGGATGGATGGTGGTGAAGAAGCCTACCAAATTTCATGAAGGAAAAAGAATCATATGATGATACAAATCCTATGGTATTTGGACTGCTACAGAAATTATCAGGATTCTGTTATGGTTTCTAATATGCTAGATTTTAAAAAATTATGTTTCCATTAAAATTAATTAAAAATCTTGATAATTATTATGAGAGAATAGAAGACATGAAGTAGAAATTTCACAAAAAAAAAAAATGTTCAAGATGCCGAAATTAGATGAAACCTAGACACCTAATGCAGTGGACAGAATGCAGAAATTAGGGTTTGAAAATGCAAAGCAGATAAAAAGTATCCTAAACCTACTCTGATAACAAACTGATGCAAGACAACTCTAGGAATGCTAAATATGTAGGAAAAAATAGTAAACTATTTTTTTTATGATTTTTATAATTTAGGATTGTAGGCTAATTTCTCAAAAGTAAAGTAAGGACTAGCAGGTAATCAGCAATACTAAGAGTCATCATGATCACAAAGAACTCATGCATGATAATAAGTAGCCAGGACTCGAGAGTTGAGAAACTCCTAATTTAGCATAACTTAGCTTCATCAAATCAGAAATTAAAAGAAGGGAAGGTTTATTACCAGTCAGAGATTGAATACTTAGTGGTGCGGACACCTGAGGCACCAGAATAAGACAGAGGCTTTTCAACCCTCTGTAAATTGATCAATAATTTATGAGTCCATCTGTAATAAGAGCTTAGCTCATCTGAGTTCATTTTAGTTATTATTTGAGTATTTTGAGTTGTTATTTCAGTTATGTACTAGTCAGCTCATGTTGAGCTAGTTCAGTCCAATGCTGGTCAGCTCATGTTGAGCTAATTTTATTTTTTTTGAGTCTTATCCAAGCATACTAAAAACTCAAGACCACATCATACAAGTAAAGACCAAGTCCAACTAGATTGAAGAAATGGAGGTTTAGCCCATGTCCAACCCATCTTGAAGATTTGAAGACCCCAGGAGGAAAATCAGAAACCCTGATTCCTTGCAGATGCCCTCCAGATGCCCAGATTTCCTTCCATATGCCAAAATATATTCATAGACCAAGGCATCCATGATTTTAGAGGTCCATCTGCATCCTAGCCCAAAGAAATCAAGCCCAGGCGCCAAGCCCAAGCCCCTAAGAAGCAAGATACCAGGGAATATTCCTGCTACCTGGCTACCAGGCAACCCCAGCTTCCAAAGGCCCAAACCCATGCACCCGGGCC
Source organism: Areca catechu (assembly GCA_021397845.1). Taxonomy (NCBI): domain Eukaryota; kingdom Viridiplantae; phylum Streptophyta; class Magnoliopsida; order Arecales; family Arecaceae; genus Areca; species Areca catechu. The sequence continues at coordinate 123,903,427 of CM038040.1, read as the reverse complement.
CCTTTGGGCCAGCCCCTTGCTGCACTTAGAAGCCCAACACGCCCCCATAGGTGTCCTTGGAGTGTTTGCCAAGTCAAGAGAAATTTTAGGGATTTTTTCTACCTAATGTTTTCTTATTTTCTAGCTAGGGTTTGAGAGGGAAAAGGATTCTCATGTAAAGACTAATGTGCCCTTACTTGGAGCCCAAGGTTAAGGGTCTATTTAAGGCACCCTAGCCTCTTGTATGAAGGGAGAATTTTAGATGAATGAAAACCTTGAGTTCTTCTATTGAGTTGTGTGATACCCTGCTGTGTGCATAAAGGGGTTTATGAGAGTTTTTCTTCCTAGTGCTGCAATCATCTTCCTGCTGCCAACAAGCCTCTCAGATCCCTGGACGCCCACTCCAAAAGAAGCCTTCCCTTGCTGTTTTTCCTTTGTTTTCTTGTTCCTTTGTGAGTTTTCTAATCCCTGACAGGTCATTTGCAGGTCCCCGAGTTCCTACGCATCCAACGACTCCATCCAAGCCTCAATTGGATCACCGAGCAGAAAGCCGGGTATCCACGGGTCTTTGGCTCGATTTTCCAGGCCGCATCCATCGAGGAATGAGAGACCCCTTCACTGCGATCTTCACAGATGTTGTCAGGTACACCCCTCTACCTCCAGTAGTTTTATTGTAGGAGAACTTGCACTAACTGAGGCTTCTTAGCCCCGGCAGTCCTTCTTTGCTACTTTTCTAGGTCCTAATCTGCATGCTGATCTTCAAAAATTCATACAAAATTCTCTACAAATAATTTTGATCTAAAATTTGGGAATTAATCAATCAACCCCACATATAAAACATAAAAAAAAATTGCATGCATATTAGTTCCCCATCATTTGTATCAGAGCTTAGATTAGGGCTTATTTTCTGCAATTTTTTTATCCGTATATACTCTGTTATTTTAATTATTTTTCCCTAATAAAAACTTAAAAAACTCTGAAATTTATTTTTCTGGATTCACCATTATTCAAAGTAATTTTAAGAATTTTCGTAGATTTTATTATGACCTGTGAATTTTCTGCAAGCCGAAATACAGCATGCAAATTTTTGGCTCTATTTTTTTTTCAGCAAGACACGTTTGGAAGTTTTAGGGTTTTGTTTAGCATCTTTTGCATATCTTTTAATTTTATTATATTTCTTGCATATTAGGCCATGATTTGCAAGTTTTTTTCTATTTAAAAAATACCAAAAAAAAAATTACATATTCTCCAAAAATACCAAAAACATCTAAACCCTAATTTGCATCCTCATATGCCTGCCATCATTGCATAATTTACTTTTAAGGGCACTCTTGCTATATCAGATGGGGGGAGGATTTGATCACCTCTCCTTAGCCCAAAACCAAATCCCTTGCATTCGGTCCCAAGCCTTAACCTAAAATTAACTAGACTTAATTTTCCCTAGTGGGCTAGGGACACCAACTGGTCGGGTCTGGGCTAGTGTTAGATCACTATGTCAAGTTAACCTGTGTGTGCCTTGTGCTCAGTGTCTAGAACGGTGGTTTAGGGATTCAATCCTGAAGGGCTTGTGTGCTGGTCCGCCTACCTGGCCAATCTCTGATTGGTGTCTAGGATTGGCAATTAGGGACCTAACACTCCCCTTACACCTGCCTGGCTGAGTACAGGATTACTATAGGCTAGTTTGCCACCCTGATTAAGCATCTAGTTTGAACTCTAGGTCTAGTCAGCTATAGTCGGTCTGATCGAGTCTTGCATGAGCACTAGATCAGGAGTTTCATATCACCCACCTCCTTCACAAATGTCTGAACCCATGGAAAACTTACAAGCCCAAATAAAAGCCCTAGCTGATCAAATGGCCCAGATGGCTACCCAGATGACTACCAAGTTAACTCAGTCTGCTACCCAAACCAACAATAGAATTGACCATCTTGCCAATAGGTTTGACCAGTTAGAAGGCCGTGTAGAGACCATACAAAGAACCCATGGGTCACAGTCTGAGCCAGATCCTAATTCCCCTCAACCAAGGAGGACCTCAAACCCTAATCCATACCCTAAGGTCCATCCTGACCCATACTATAACCCTCAGCCTAGGAGGACCCCAGACCCTGACCCATACCAAGAGGTCGAACCTAGGAGAGCCCCTCAACCTGACCCATACTACAATCTTGAGCCCAGGAGGACCCCAAACCCTGATCCATATCTTGAGGTTGAAACTAGAAGAGGCTATCGTCATGACCCAATCCCTAAGTTTAGTCCTAGAAGACCCAATCAGGATTTTATAGACCAGGAAGATAGATCCTATTTACCCTCTCCCTATAAGCCTAGTATACCCACAACCTATAGATCTTATGACTCCAAATCCTATGAACTAGAACCTATGAATCCATAACCTATGAACCTAGATCATATGACTCTAGATCCCATAATCATAGATCCTATGCACCCACACCCTATGAGCCTAGTAGACCCAGCACCCAATATTCTGACCCATATAGGGAGTCCAACCCTAGGAGAACCCAATATTCTGACCCATATAGGGAGTCCAACCCTAGGAGAACCCAGTATTCTGACCCATATAGGGAGTCCAACCCTAGGAGGACTCAATATCCTGACCCATATAGAGAGCCCAACCTTAGGAGGACCCCATACCACGATCCATCCTTAGAACCTGACCATAGAGCTGACCCAAAATCCTATGACCCCAGATCCTATAATCCCATGACCCATAGATCTGCACCCTTGTCCTATGAGCCAAGAGAACCCATAACCCCTAAGTATCAATATAGTACTAGTCAGGTTTCCCTTAGTCAACTTGAACCCCATAGGATTAGCTACCCTAAATACGAGCCCAGTAGTGAGCCACTACCCCTTAGGCAACCTAATCCTACTAGGAGTAGTACCCATAATTAGAGACTAGAACCTAACCAATTTCCTGCTAGCCGACCTTCTCCAACCATTCCTAAGATTCACTAGGCTTACATTAACGCGGAAGTGTATGAAGCTGATGTGAGCCTAGTGGATGAGTATGAGGGAGAAGAGGAGACACCTTTAGTAGACCTCGAATTAGCTGACCCAGTAGATACCCAGGTAGAAACTAACCCAGAGCTAGTCGGCCTTGACCACATCCAACCTAAAGCTATAGTGGAAGAACAAATAGAGGAAGAGAACCTAGGTACTACTAGAGCCTTACATGAGGAAACCATAGAGGAGAGCCAAATTATAGAGTATAGTCCAAAAATACAAGAACCAGAAGAATTTATTAAGGACTGATCTCTTTGAATCAATACCTTCAAGATGAGCCTCCTCCTATAGTTCCCATTAAGGACCTCTTCCCTGAGATTAGTAACCCATCCTTCCATTATGCAAACCCCATAGATATACCACAACCTCGTAAGGTTAGCCTCATTAGTCTAGGATTAGTCCCTGATATGCCTTCTTATATCGAACTTTATCCAACTAACCTTGAACCTTTTTCCCTACCCTACCAAACTAATTCTAAACCCACTTCCTATTTTCTACCTTTTCTGACACCTCCAACATTTCTAGGATTATTAGATTGCATTTAACTAAGATTAGCGTACTGCATGCATTCATTATGCATGTTAGGTTTGCATTATACTTCTGGCATACCCTCTGGCATTTGCTTGGAGTCCATTGTAAAGACTCTTGTGCACACCACACTAGGGTTAGACCTAGAGAGTCTATAGTCTCTTAGGTTTAGGCCCATAAAAGTCTAAAAAATTTCCTTCGATAGGAATGCAAAGTCGAGTGTATTAGGTGTTAGTTTGAGTCCTTTGCATCATTTTGTTAGGAGTCTGCATGTGCCCAGCATGTTCACCACCTATACTAATTTTAAACAAACTGGCTAATTCCCGAAGATGGATCAAAGAATTTGATGTAGTGGATTCTATCTTGGTTAGGCTTAGGCCTAAAAGAAGCTTCATGCTCACAGAGCCAGACCTTTTAAAGTGATAGAGAAGGTTGAATCAAATGCAAAGGTGTTAGACTTGCCTTCGGATTTGGGCATTAGTTCTACCTTCAATATTACTGATCTGGTTGAGTATAGGGAACCGGCAGCGCTACCTAGTGAGGCCTTTGGACCTATTCCTTTTCATTATGAGTGACCCTAACCTAGAGTGCCCACAAACAAATTTGGCCTTATAGACGAGAACGGATCGAGCGTATCCTGGACGATCAAGCCATCACGACCCAGGGCCATGACTATCAACGCTTCCTGGTCCGATGGTAAGGCCGGCCAGAGTCGGACGTTTCGTGAATTTCTTGAGAGGACTTGCAACGCCTCAACCCAGACCTTCTTGAGAGATATGTGAGCCAGTCTGACCTTCACTCGACAGGGTCGAGTTCCTCCCACCCCGGGAGAATTGGTGCGGACACCTAAGGCACCATAATAAGACAGAGGCTTTTCAACCCTCTGTAAATTGATCAATAATTTATGAGTCCATCTGTAATAAGGGCTTAGCTCATCTGAGCCCATTTTAGTTGTTATTTGAGTATTTTGAGTTGTTATTTCAGTTATGTACTAGTCAGCTCATGTTGAGCTAGTTCAGTCAAATGCTGGTCAGCTCATGTTGAGCTAATTTTATTTTTTTTGAGTCCTATCCAAGCATACTGAAGACTCAAGATCACATCATACAAGTAAAGACCAAGTCCAACTAGATTGAGGACATGGAAGTTTAGCCCAAGTCCAACCCAGCTTGAAGATTTGAAGACCCCAGTAGGAAAATCAGAAACCCTGATTCTTTGCAGATGCACGCCAGATGCCCAGATTTCCTTCCAGATGCCAAAATATATTCATAGACCAAGGCATCCATGATTTTAGAGGTCCATCTACATCCTAGCCCAAAGAAATCAAGCCCAGGCGCCAAGCCCAAGACCCTAAGAAGCAAGATACCAGGGAATATTCCTGCTACCTGGCTACTAGGCCACCCCAGCTTCCAGAGGCCCAAACCCATGCAACCGGGCCCCTTTGGGCCGGTCCCATGCTGCTCTTAGAAGCCCAACACGCCCCGCTAGGTGTCCTTGGAGTGTTGGCCAAGTCAAGAGAAATTTTAGGGATTTTTTCTACCTAATGTTTCCTTATTTTCTAGCTAGGGTTTGAGAGGGAAAAGGATTCTCATGTAAAGACTAATGTGCCCTTACTTGGAGCCCAAGGTTAAGGGTCTATTTAAGGCACCCTAGCCTCTTGTATGAAGGAAGAATTTTTTATGAATGAAAACCTTGAGTTCTTCTATTGAGTTGTGCGATACCTTGCTGTGTGCATAAAGGGGTTTGTGAGAGTTTTTCTTCCCAGTGCGGCAATCATCTTCCTGCTGCCAACAAGCCTCTCAGATCCCTAGACGCCCACTCCAAAAGAAGCCTTCCCTTGCTATTTTTCCTTTGTTTTCTTGATCCTTTGTGAGTTTTCTAACCCTTAACAGGTCATTTGCAGGTCCCTGAGTTCCTACGAATCCAACGACTCCAGCCAAGCCTTAATCGGATCACCGAGCAGAAAGCCGGTTATCCGCGGGTCTTTGGCTCGGTTTTCCAGGCCGCATCCGTCGAGGAACGAGAGACCCCTTCGCTGCGATCTTCACAGACGTCGTCAGGTACACCCCTCTACCTCCAGTAGTTTTATTGTAGGAGAACTTGCCCTAACCGAGGCTTCTCAGCCCCGGCGGTCCTTCTTTGCTATTTTTCTAGGTCCTAATCTGCATGCTGATCTTCAAAAATTCATACAAAATTCCCTACAAATAACTTTGATCTAAAATTTGGGAATTAATCACTCAACCCCACATATAAAACATACAAAAAAAATTGCATGCATATTAGTCCCCCATCACTTAGTAGTGGAAAAGATCACAAACACTCTAATTGGAGCCTAGTTGAAGAAATCTCGGTTCCCTTGAATCTGATGGCTGATCTGAGTAGTCCTGGTAACAAAGAAGGCCTCCTCACGGGAGGGGAAGCACCTCTAAGATCATGCAAGCATCAGGGGTCAATTAAAATAGCAAATAAAAAAGAGAAAAGGAACTAGGGTTTGGAAGTAATCGGGATAGGGTTAGAAGATGGCAGCCGGGGAGGAAGAAGCTCCTTGTCTTGGATGGCAGCTAGGGCTTCCAATCCTTGGGTGTGGCTGATCTCCTAAGATGCAAGAGGGTGCTAGGGCAGCAGGGTTTCAATCCAGGAACACAAGGAGAGCACTCAAAGTAAGAACCAAAACTCAAACACAAGGCAATTAATCCAAATTTCAGCAAGGTTTATTCATAAGAAAAAGTTGATTACAAGAAGGGGAGGGTGTGGGGTATTTATAGAGTTCCCATGCCCTCTCCTAAAGGGATTACAAGTCTTATCCTAGTTAGAATAGGTTTACATAATTTAAGTGCGAGAAAGACTATAAAATAAACCTAGAACTAGGAGTATACAAGTTGAATGAAATAAAAACTCAAACTCCTTGTATTTGATCTATTCCACCATGTTGGACTTGGTCAACTCATGGAGGATGCCTATCCTAGGTGTGTTGGGCTTCAAGGGGCAGCAAGGGGTTGTCCTCCTTTGGATTGGTGCATGAGCTTGGGCCCTAGAAGCTGGGGTGCCCTGGTATAAGTATATTCCTTGGAATCTTGGTTCTTCATGCTTGGAATTACTTCATAGGCTTGGAATTTTAAGGCCTGGAGTGCTGGAATAACCTGAAAAATATGGGCTCCTGGCATATGAAATATTTCAGAAGCATCTAGAGGGAATCTAACATCTGAAATGGCATTTGGAGGGAAGCAGGACACCTGGAGGGCTCTAGAGGGCATTTAGGGCTCCTGGGTATCAATTAAGCTCCCAAAAGCTGATGTAATTGCCTCTGGCTCCTAAATGAGGTCTTGTGGAACTCCAAAATAGGGTAACCTCCTCTGTTGTATAAGAAGTGGACTCATACTAGACTCACACTGATGTACAGGACTCAATGTACTAGAATAGGTCGAGGGTTGAGACAAATCAACTATCCTCAACTTATTACAGGACTTAATCTTAATTGATTTAATTGATTACAAAATTTGCAAAATTTTGACACATGACTAAGTAAACCAAATAGGGTTCAATAATTTGTGTCTAATCTTGGTGCTCCCACCAATTCTTCTTCCGATGTGGGAATCTCAATATCATTAATTCTAACAGTGGGTGTGTGTGGTCCTTTTAGAATTATTTTCTATAAATGAAAGTCTATGGCTTGAATGTAGATTTTCATCCTAGCCTTCCAATATGTATAAATGATTCTAGAATAAAGTGAAGGTCGATTTATGGATTGGCCTTCGGCCAAAGAAGTGCTTATGGGTTGTGCCATCAATCTTTACTTTAAGTAATTTTCAGAGACTCCACTCTTATGGGCTTGAGTCGGCTCGAGGTCTCAGTCATCAAAAATATTGGTTATTCATTGAGTCAGCTCTTGGGGCTTGAGTTAGCTCGAGATACTGAAACTCTGAAATTTTTTATGCCATACAAGAATAGTAGTCGGCTCTTGATCCATGAGTCAACTCTTATAAAAACTTCATTTTATGCTTCAAACTTCTCCAAAGTTCTTCAAATCAAGATTCCAACAAGAACTAATCTACTCACTCTCATTTTCTACAATTTTATAGCCCTTTTACAAGATTACGTAGATGAAAAAATTAGGGCTTTACAATTTGAAGTACACAAGATTCCATACAATGTTGGAATACCATTCAACCAATTAGAAAACCAACTAATATAAATATAAACATTTTTCTGCAAAACTTCTTGAGTAATTGAAAGAATTAGTAAAGCATACATACTCCAATGTTTTGTAATCATCAAAATCATTCCAGGGGTCAACAATACTGTTTCCAAGGTGGCTTTCCCAAGAGGGTGGTGAATTGGGAATTTAAAAAATTTAAGCAATAATGTACTCTTTGAAATCCCTTATAAGTGTAAAGTGCTGAGATAGGATAATTAAATGCAGAAGCATAATCGAATAAGAGAAGCACAACACAAATACAAGCAAATTATAGTGGTTCGGAGCAACTCAGCTCCTACAGCCACTACCCAAGATTACCTGATACAGAACAAATATGTGGAATGTGGAAGCAAATTAAAATTAATGTATTTTTTTTTTTATATATTTTCAGAAGTCGGCTTTGACTCAAAGGAAAGATAAACTAATGTTGAAAGAAACTAAGAAATGACAGAAAGCACAATTAAAAGGAGTGGATTATCAGAGTAACTCAGAAGTAGGATCGCTGGGGATTGAGAAACCCCCAGATCTAGGATTTACTCCTCTTTCAAGAAACAGACAAAGAGAGAAGAGAAGGTTTTATACCTGATTGTGATATCTCTCGTTGCTTCAACTGAAGGACACTCTCGAGCAGATTGTAGGATCCTTGGAGACGGAGTATCTTCGCAATGGATCCTTGGATTGTAGTCCTATGGCAAGGTTTGGCCTTCTTCTCGAACTCAGGATCTGGAAGAAGAAGAACAAAAGAAGAACCAAAAACTCAAAGAAAGACACTAACCTAAGGACTTAATGAAGATTGTTGGATGTAGAAGTTCCGGAGATCTTGATACTGATCTGACTTTCTTTGAACTTGCTCTGTAGTTGAAACAGTTGATCTGAACCTGGATGCTGGTGGCCGGCCTCTATGTGGAAGAGAGGGGCCGTGGGATATAGATGGAAAATTAGGGTTTGGATGGTGATTGGAGGAAAGATGATGGGCGGCTAGGGTTTGGTGTGATGGAGTAGAGATGGGTGGACTAAGCTAGGGTTTTGGGGTTGGAGATCTCACACCTCCTCAAGGTTCCTAGGGAACCCAGATTTACTCCCTCACGGAGCTCAACACTTGAATACAAGTGCGGAAGAGAGAAACACAAAGTTGCTCACAAAGAAATTGATTTCATTCATCATTATTCTAAAACTTACAAGAGGGGTCTATTTTATAGACCTTTACAAGAATTCAAGTTTTTACATCTTCCCATGTGGGACTAATGGGATTGACTCTCAATTAGGCGTGTAGAATCAAATCCTCCTCTTAATGGCCAGCCAAAAGCTTCCTTAAATGTTGATTGGTGGCTCCAAATGGCAAGAAGATGGCGCCTCCTAGCTTTGCTCTTCAAGACAAGCATTTTCCTTCCATGCTTGGTTTTATTTGGAAGTATTTGGGCACCTCCTAGTCTTGCTCCCCAAGTGTGGCTCTTTTCTTTTCATGGCATTGGCACATTAGAAAACTTTTGGGTGCCTCCTTGATTTTCTCCTAGAGACATGCTCTCTTCCCTTTTATAACTTGGATTTTTTTGGAACATTGTGGGGCACCTCCTTGATCCTCTCTTCAAGAAAAATTCTTGCCATCCTGGCTTGGGTTTATCTGGAAAGAAGTTGGCTCCTCCTTGGATTGAGGTATCTTGATGGATTTCTTCCCCAAGTGGTGCAAGAAAAAGGGGAACTTACTTCTTATGGTGTGGGGACCAAAGACACTGGATGGAGATGTGGCAGGGAGTGTGGCACCCACTTGTAGCTGGATCATGGAAGAAAAAATGTGGCACCCTATGGCAAAGAGATATGGTGCCTCTTGTCTTGGGTCTTCCAATAGCCCTCTTGACTTTGACCATGACTCAAACAAATGACAGACTGAGTCAACATGACTCAATTGAATTGAAATGCAAAGGTCCCAAAAGGACTACAGACTCAAAAATAAAAATACAACCTCATGTTGACCAGGTCAACTTTATTACAAAACTTGAAACCGTAATTATCTCGGGCAAGGTCAATCAGAGATCCGAATGGAACCCTGAAGTCTTCGTCTGATCCTGGTGCCCGCACAAATTCTCCCGGGGTGGGAGGAACTCGACCCTGTCGAGTAAGGCTCAAGTTGGTTCTGGTATCTCTCCAGGAGATCTGGATCCAGCTCTTGTAATTCACCTCGGGAGATCCAAGAGACATCAGAATCTGGCCTTCCTTGCCAGCGGACCAGGTATCTTTGGTATCCTCGATTACGAGTAGAGATAACCTGATCATCCAGGATCTTTTCAATCTGCTCTTTCCTCACAGGCCAGTTTGTTGGTGGACACACAGGGTTGGGATCACTCTCAATAACAGGATTAGGTTCAAAAGGCTCACTGGGAATCACAGCTAGCTCCCTGTACTCTACTAGGTCTGTAATGTTGAAAGTGGAGCTAATGCCTAGCTCGGAGGAAACTCAAACACATAGGCATTGGGTTCCACTCTCTTCATCACTCTAAATGGTCCAGCTCCTCTAGCATGTAGCTTTCTAACGGTTCCAGGAGGAAACTGCTCAGGCCTTAACCTAATCATTACATAGTCTCCCTCAACAAAAGTTTTGACTCGCCTTTGAGAATCAACTAACTTCTTATAAGTTTCATTACTTAAAGTTATTTTGGCATGAATTTCTTTATGCAAGTTCTTTACATGCTATGCAAAGTCTTCAGCAGAATTGGAGACTCGTGTGTGGACTGGCTAAATAACTAGGTCAAGTGGTGTGTGAGGCTTGTACCCATGAACAATCTCAAAAGGGCTTTTACCTATATACCTATTGACCGAGTCATTATATGCAAATTCAGCCCTGGGAAAATACAAATCCCCATTCCTGGTATTCTCACTCAACCAAAATCTGAGTCAATGTCCTAAACTCAACTGACGACGCATTCCTAAAGAATGGACTTTATTCAAAGGAACCCGAGGTCTAAACCTAACAAACTACGGCTCTCTAGGTTTGACCTTGGGTCGGAGGATGGCATGCAGAGCATGAAAACTTATCATGGGTGCCTAGTAGGTGCCATAAGGTCTTCCAGAAGTAGGTGGCAAACCTAATAGGTTCTGATACGTGGTTCACTCTAAAGACTTCGACAAAGTATACTTGGATGGTGTTAGAGGCATTGGAAGTCCTAAAGAAAGGGAGGAAATATGAGGTGGAGTCTCGAATTACCTACTGACTAAAGGTGGTGACCTGAAGGATTGAATGGTGATCTATGAGTGTCAACTGGTCATCCTTACAAAAAAAAAAGTTTGCTACTCCCAGGAATGGATCAAGAGATGGTTCGGGGAGTAGCCTAGGACATGTGATTGCAATAGTTAAGGTTTGTTCTCTAAGAAATAATGATCTACTTTCACAAGAAATGAATTAGAGAATGATTCATGGAAGGGCCTATGGATGATGACCTCAAGACTTGAAATTTGACCTATGGGTGCGGAAAGGTATACTCTATAGAAGGGTAGGTCAGTCATGCGAAGGAAGGAGTCTGGGGCCATAAGGAGGACTTCTACAGAACTGGGTGAATCAATCCGCTCAAGACAAGGATGTTCAACTGAGATTATGGGAGAGACCTTAGTGGCTGGGAAAGGGACAAGGTCCAATTGTAAGAGGCTTGATTCGGTCATCCTAAGGAGAGGATCTACCATACGGTGGGCAAACTTAAACAGTTCAGTACAAAGATCTTAAATTGGTACTTGGGGAATGACTGTCATTAGAGGGTACGAACTGATAGCTCGGGCTAACACTATGAGTTCTTCCTGGGGGTATCTGACTAAAGGAACCTGGTTCTCACAAATCTCTTGAATTTCTGAACTAGGTCCTACCACTTGGTTGCTTTCCAAGGTCTCCTCAGGTAAGGAACCAATAGTATCGATGTCACATTCTTCAAGTTCTTCCCCCTCATATTCATCAACTAGACTCAAGCCAGCATCATATACTTCCTTGATGCCATCTTCAATGGGTTTCGGGTCAGTGGTAATCGGGTCAACTGATTCTGGGCTTGTCATACCTAACCTTTATTCCTCATTGGTAGGCTTGGGTTCTCCCTCATTAATGTCATCCTTAGGATTCTTATCACTTAGCCGTGCACAAGCCAATCCTATGCATGGGCACTGACTAGATTTATGGCCTCTTTCTTCACAAAACCAACATTCTTGCGATATAGGAACCTGGGTCACACTGGGTTTCAAGCTAGTAGAGACCTTACTTGGGCATGGGTATGGATCTAAATGGTTTGATCTAGAAGACTTGGGTTGTTGAGTGACTGGTCTAGAATATTGTAAGGACCTCTCATAGACACGATCCATACTATAGATATCATGGTTAGGCTTCCTAAGGTTATGCACGGGATCATGGTATAAGGTCCTCCTAGGCTCCTGGTGTGGGTGAGGTTGAGGCACATTAAAATCTGGGTCAGGAGTCCAATTATGATGTCTAGGTTCTTCAAGTACTTGGACTCGATCCCTAAGCTGGGTAAGATCCTCACGGACTGGATTCCTAAACTGGGCAACAGTATCAGTCATATCCTGACTCAATTTGGTCATACTTTCGGTAAGAGTTCTAATCATGGCCTCTAAATCAGGTTGGGTTTGACCAGGTTGGTAGGGTACTCCATTCCGGGTGGACATGATGATGCAAGCAAGCACACCAAATGAGACTCGACTGAAACTACTATGGGCTAACTAGACCTGGAGCCCAAACTAGATGCCCAATCAGAGTGGCAAGCTAGCTTGATGCAGAACGAAAGCTCTGATACCAAAAATGATGCAGAACGGAAAGAAGAGATGTTGCGATGCGGAAGTAAATTAAGACTAATTCTTTTTCTTTTTTTTTATATATTTTCAGAAGTCGGCTTGACTCAAAGGAAAGTTAAACTAAATTGAAAGAAACTATGTAATAATTGAAAGCACAATTTAAAGGAACTAGATTATCAGAGTAGTTCAGAAGTAAAGGATCGCTGGGGGTTGAGAAACTCCCAGACCTAGGGTTTCGCTCTGAACTTTCAACAGGACAGAAGTAAAGAGAAGAGAAGGGTTACAGACCAGGCAGTGATCTTCACAGAGTTTAGTGGAAGGAATCTCTTGAGCAGATTGTTGGATCCCCGGATTCAGATATCTTCGCAATGGATCCTCCAATACTGGTCCTTTGGCAGAGTTGGCTTCTCCTGAACTCAAGATATGGGAAAGAAGAAGAACAATTTATGGAACCAGATACTCAAGGAAGGATTTACCAGATAGAAGAACTTGAAAGTTGATGTTGTTGAAGTCCTGATTCTCCTGGATGCTGATCTGGCTTCCTCTGGGATTTGCTCCGTATTTGAAGCAGTCGAACTGGACCTGGATGCTGGTGGTCGGCCACTACTTGAAGAGAGGGGCCGTGAGAGATGGAGTAGGCTATGGTTTGGTGGATTGAAGAGGATGATGGGCGGCTAGGGTTTGGAAGTGAAGTGGCTAACCTAGGGTTTTAGGGTTGGAGATCTCACACCTCCTCAAGGTTCCTGGGGAACTCGGATTTACTCCCTCACGGAGCTCAACACCTAGATGCAAGTGCGGAAGAGAGAAACACAAAGTTTGCTCACACATAAATTGGATTCACTCATCATTTTTTTTTCAAACTTACATGGGGGTTTAATTTATAGGCCATTACAAGAGAGTAGGGTTTTACATCTTCCCATGTGGGACTAAAGGAGGGGATCTTCAAATTAGGATATCAATCCCTACTCATATCGCCGGCCAATTAATTCCAAAGTTGATTGAAGCTTCAAAAAGGAAAGTGGGTGGCGCCTCCTTGTCTTGACCTCCAAGAAAATATTTTTTTCCTTCTATGCTTGGCCTTATCTAGAAGTGTTTGGGTGCCTCTTAACCTTGCCCTCCAAGAGAAAATTTGTTGCCTTTTATATCTGTCTTTAGTTGGAATGATTAGGGCGCCTCCTAACCTTGCTTTTCAAGAGAAATCTCCTTCCTTTCATGGCTCAACCCTTTTTGGATACCTCCTTTTCTTTCTCCCCAAGTTATGGCTCCTTCTAACTTTGTTTTGAGTATTTCTGGCAGGTAATGGGTGCCTCCTTGAATTTCTCTCCAAGAGAATTTCTTCCCTTTCATAGTTTGGTTCTTTTGGGAAGTCTTGGGCTGCCCCCTTGATTTGTGGACCCCTGGTGGATTTCTCCTTAATTGGCGTATGAAAGAGGGGAGCTGCTATCTATGGTGTGGGGACCAAAGCCTGCTGGATGGAGATGTGGCGCCCCCTGGACTCAGGCGTATGGCTGGGAGTGTGGCTGGGAGTGTGGCGCCCACTTGCTTGGCCTTGGAAGAAAATGTAACACCCCCAGGTTGAAGCCCTAGTCCACTACTGAGTCAACATGACTCAACAAAATAAAAATGCAGGTAATACAGACTCAAACTAAAATTGAGTTGATCAAGTCAACCCTTATTACAAGCCAAAAACCCTAATTCTTCGGGCAAGGTTAATCAGAGATCCAGATGGAGCTCTGAAGTCTTCTTCTGAGTCTGGTGCCCGTACCAATTCTCCCAGGGTGGGAGGAACTCGACCCTGTCGAGTATGGATCAAGTTGGCTCTGGTATCTCTCCAAGAGGTCTGGGTCTAATTCTTGTAATTCTTCTCGGGAGATCCAAGAGTCATCAGAATCTGGCCTTCCTAGCCAGCGGACCAGGTATCTTTGGTATCCTCGATTACGAGTAGAGATAACCTGATCATCCAGGATCTTTTCAATCTGCTCTTTCCTCACAGGCCAGTTTGTTGGTGGACACACAGGGTCAGGTTCACTCTCAAGAGCAGGATTAGGTTCGAAAGCCTCACTGGGAATCACAGCTGGCTCCCTATACTCTACTAGGTCTGTAATGTTGAAAGTGGAGCTAATGCCTAGTTCTGAAGGCAACTCGAGCACATAGGCATTGGATCCTACTCTCTTCACCACTCTAAATGGTCCAGCTCCTCTAGCATGTAACTTTCTAACGGTTCCAGGAGGAAACTGTTCAGGCCTTAACCTAATCATTATATAGTCTCCCTCAACAAAAGTTTTGACTCGCCTTTGAGAAACAGCCAACTTCTTATAAGTTTCATTACTTAAATTTATTTTGGCATGAATTTCTTTATGCAAGTATTTTATATGCTGTGCAAGTGCATCAAGAGACTTGTGTGTAGAACGAAATGATGCAGAACGAAAGCTCTGATACCAAAATTGATGCAGAACGAATGCTCTGATACCAAAATTGATGCAGAACAAAGAACAAAGAAGCGTATGCGGAAGTAAATTTAGGATTAATTTTTTTTTTTTTTTTTTTATATTTCAGAAATTGGCTTTGACTCAAAGTAAAGCTAAACTAAGTTGAAGGAAACTAGGTAAGGATTGCAGAACACAAAAATAGAGTTGCAGTAATTTAATTCTCAGAAATTGCACGGAAACCAATAAATCATAGGAAAATTATGAAAATTAGTTTCAATTATACTGGTTTCAGCAAAATAAAAATCACCAAATTTAGAGTTATCTACAGTAAGAAATAATTCCTGCAATAGGGCAATTACGGGCTGAAAACATAGCACTTCCCCGTTTACAATTCCTGCTACGAAGTTATAACCCAACGGATCCCCTACATGCCCTAGGAACACCCCATGGAATGGGAAGAGGAGGTTTGCACCTCACTTCATTCCTAGGACCGGACATCCTGGGGAGTCTACTTCGAGCAGACAAAGTAAAAAGAGAGAGACTCAAACAAGCAATCAAATAGAAACCCTAGACAGGGCTCTGATACCAAAAATGATGCAGAACGAAAGCTCTGATACCAAAAATGATGCAGAACAAAAAGAAGAGATGTTGCGATGCGGAAGTAAATTAAGACTAATTCTTTTTCTTTTTTTTTTAAAATATTTTCAGAAGTCGGCTTGACTCAAAGGAAAGTTAAACTAAATTGAAAGAAACTATGTAATAATTGAAAGCACAATTTAAAGGAACTAGATTATCAGAGTAGTTCAGAAGTAAAGGATCGCTGGGGGTTGAGAAACTCCCAGACCTAGGGTTTCGCTCTGAACTTTCAACAGGATAGAAGTAAAGAGAAGAGAAGGGTTACAGACCAGGCAGTGATCTTCACAGAGTTTAGTGGAAGGACTCTCTTGAGCAGATTGTTGGATCCCCGGATTCAGATATCTTCGCAATGGATCCTCCAATACTGGTCCTTTAGCAGAGTTGGCTTCTCCTGAACTCAAGATCTGGGAAAGAAGAAGAACAATTTATGGAACCAGATACTCAAGGAAGGATTTACCAGATAGAAGAACTTGAAAGTTGATGTTTTGAAGTCCTGATTCTCCTGGATGCTGATCTGGCTTCCTCTGAAATTTGCTCCGTATTCGAAGCAGTCGAACTGGACCTGGATGCTGGTGGTCGGCCACTACTTGAAGAGAGGGGCCGTGAGAGATGGAGAAGTCTATGGTTTGGTGGATTGAAGAGGATGATGGGCGGCTAGGGTTTGGAAGTGAAGTGGCTAACCTAGGATTTTGGGGTTGGAGATCTCACACCTCCTCAAGGTTCCTGGGGAACCCGGATTTACTCCCTCACGGAGCTCAACACCTGGATGCAAGTGCGGAAGAGAGAAACACAAAGTTTGCTCACACATAAATTGGATTCATTCATCATTTTTTTTCAAACTTACATGGGGGTTTAATTTATAGGCCATTACAAGAGAGTAGGGTTTTACATCTTCCCATGTGGGACTAAAGGAGAGGATCTTCAAATTAGGATATCAATCCCTACTCATATGGCCGGCCAATTAATTCCAAAGTTGATTGAAGCTTCAAAAGGAAAGTGGGTGGCGCCTCCTTGTCTTGACCTCCAAGAAAATATTTTTTTCCTTCTATGCTTGGCCTTATCTGGAAGTGTTTGGGCGCCTCTTAACCTTGCCCTCCAAGAGAAAATTTGTTGCCTTTTATATCTGTCTTTAGTTGGAATGATTAGGGCGCCTCTTAACCTTGCTTTTCAAGAGAAATCTCCTTCCTTTCATGGCTCAACCCTTTTTGGATACCTCCTTTTCTTTCTCCCCAAGTTATGGCTCCTTCTAACTTTGTTTTGAGTATTTCTGGCAGGTAATGGGCGCCTCCTTGAATTTCTCTCCAAGAGAATTTCTTCCCTTTCATAGTTTGGTTCTTTTGGGAAGTCTTGGGCCGCCCCCTTGATTTGTGGACCCCTGGTGGATTTCTCCTCAATTGGCGTATGAAAGAGGGGAGCTGCTATCTGTGGTGTGGGGACCAAAGCCTGCTGGATGGAGATGTGGCGCCCCCTGGACTCAGGCGTTTGGCTGGGAGTGTGGCTGGGAGTGTGGCACCCACTTGCTTGGCCTTGGGAGAAAATGTAACACCCCCAGGTTGAAGCCCTAGTCCACTACTGAGTCAACATGACTCAACAAAATAAAAATGCAGGTAATACAGACTCAAACTAAAATTGAGTTGATCAAGTCAACCCTTATTACAAGCCAAAAACCCTAATTCTTCGGGCAAGGTTAATCAGAGATCCAGATGGAGCTCTAAAGTCTTCTTCTGAGTCTGGTGCCCGCACCATAGCCTATAGTAACTCGGGACTCAGCCAGGCAGGTGTAAAGGGAGTGTTAGGTCCCTAATTGCCAAACCTAGACACTAATCAGTGATTGGCCAGGTAGGCGGACCAGCACACAAGCCCTTCAGGACAGAATCCCTGAACCACCATTCTAGACACTGAGTACAAAGCACACACAGAGTAACTAGACAAACTGACTCAACACTAGCCTAGACCCAACCAGTTGGTCTCCCTAGCCCACTAGGGCAAGTTAGGTCTAATTAATTTTAAGATTAAAGGCTTAGGTTCGAATGCACGGGAGGTGGTTTTGGGCTAAGGAGAGGGTCTCAATCCTCCCCTTATGTTGCAACTTCGGTGCCCTTAAGATAGATTCAATTTATGCACACTCAAATAAAAAAAGTAGCTTGCAGAAAATAAAAAGCAGAACAACAGTAAAATTGATCTCAGAAAATCTATAGAAGTTAATAAATCATGAAAATTTTATGTAAATTACTTTCAATTATACTGGTTCCAGAAAAATAATAATTACATAATTTGAAATTTTCTGCAGGGAGAAACAATTTGAAAAACAGGATAGTTACTGACAGAAAACAGAACGTGTGTCCCGATTACAATCACTGCCTAGAAGTTATAACCCAGCGGCACCCTTATATGCCCTAGGAACTCCCATGGAATGGGAGGAGGAGGCTTGCATCTCGCTTGTTCCTAGGACCGGACGGCCAGGGGAGTCTACTCCAGGCAGCAAAAGTAAAAAGGAACGAAAAACAATCAAACAAGCAAGAACCCTAGACAGGGCTCCGATAACAAAATGATGCAGAACGAATATGTGGAATGTGGAAGCAAATTAAAATTAATGTATTTTTTTTTGTTTTCTATATTTTTAGAAGTCGGCTTTGACTCAAAGGAAAGATAAACTAATGTTGAAAGAAACTAAGAAATGACAGAAAGCACAATTAAAAGGAGTGGATTATCATAGTAACTCAGAAGTAGGATCGCTGGGGATTGAGAAACCCCCAGATCTAGGGTTTACTCCTCTTTCAAGAAACAGACAAAGAGAGAAGAGAAGGATTTATACCTGACTGTGATATCTCTCGTTGCTTCAATTGAAGGACACTCTCGAGCAGATTGTAGGATCCTTGGAGATGGAGTATCTTCGTAATGGATCCTCGGATTGTAGTCCTATGGCAAGGTTGGCATTCTTCTCGAACTCAGGATCTGGAAGAAGAAGAACAAAAGAAGAACCAGAAACTCAAAGAAAGACACTAACCTGAGGACTTAATGAAGATTGTTGGATGTAGAAGTTCCGGAGATCTTGATACTGATCTGACTTTTCTTTGAACTTGCTCTGTAGTTGAAACAGTTGATCTGAACCTGGATGCTGGTGGCAGGCCTCTATGTGGAAGAGAGGGGCCGTGGGATATAGATGGAAAATTAGGGTTTGGATGGTGATTGGAGGAAAGATGATGGGCGGCTAGGGTTTGGTGGTGGTGGAGTAGAGAGGGGTGGACTAAGCTAGGGTTTTGGGGTTGGAGATCTCACACCTCCTCAAGGTTCTTAGGGAACCCGGATTTACTCCCTCATGGAGCTAAACACTTGAATACAAGTGCAGAAGAGAGAAACACAAAGTTGCTCACAAAGAAATTGATTTCATTCATCATTATTCTAAAACTTACAAGAGGGGTCAATTTTATAGACCTTTACAAGAAATCAGGTTTTTACATCTTCCCATGTGGGACTAATGGGATGGACTCTCATTTAGGTGTGTAGAATCAAATCCTCCTCTTAATGGCCAGCCAAAATCCTTAAATGTTGATTGGTGGCTCCAAATGGCAAGAAGATGGCGCCTCCTAGCCTTGCTCTTCAAGACAAGCATTTTCCTTCCATGCTTGGTTTTATTTGGAAGTATTTGGGCACCTCCTAGTCTTTCTCCCCAAGTGTTGCTCCTTTCTTTTCATGGCATTGGCACTTTAGGAAACTTTTGGGTGCCTCCTTGATTTACTCCCCAAGACATGCTCTCTTCCCTTTTATAACTTGGATTTTTATGGAACATTGTGGGGCACCTCCTTGATCCTCTCTTCAAGAAAAATTCTTGCCATCCTGGCTTGGGTTTATCTGGAAAGAAGTTGGCTCCTCCTTGGATTGAGGTATCTTGATGGATTTCTCCCCCAAGTGGTGCAAGAAAAAGGGGAACTTACTTCTTATGGTGTGGGGACCAAAGACACTGGATGAAGATGTGGCAGGGAGTGTGGCACCCACTTGTAGCTGGATCATGGAAAATAAATGTGGCACCTTATGGCAAAGAGATATGGTGCCACTTATCTTGGGTCTTCAAATAGCCCTCTTGACTTTGACCATGACTTAAACAAATGACAGGTTGAGTCAACATGACTCAATTGAATTGAAATGCAAAGGTCCCAAAAGGACTACAGACTCAAAAATAAAAATACAACCTCACGTTGACCAGGTCAACTTTATTACAAAACTTGAAACCCTAATTATCTCTGGCAAGGTCAATCAGAGATCTAAATGGAACCCTGAAGTCTTCGTCTGATCCTGGTGCCCAAACCATTACCACTTAGGATTTTCACTATATCCCCCACTAGAATACAGTCAGATTATTTTAACAAGGTCACAATCCAAACTTTTACACATTGGTTTTTAAACCGGGCTCACCAAAGAAACCCAACACTTGGTTTTACCAAGATCACCAAGAACCTAACACTTGGTTTTAACACAGGCTAAGCAAGAACCTATTTAGTTTCTAAACTGGGATCACCAATAACCCAACAATTCAAAAAAGAATTGCAAAAAGAAAGCAACAAAATGACAAACAAATTTTGTTGGATGGTTGCCAATGTAGCTCAAAAGAAGCCCAATTGATTGCACTTCAATGCACTTGGTTGGCATCTTCAACTTCTTCAATAAATGCTTCAAGCTTTGGTTGGTAGTTGGTGAAAGCTTGAAGACTGTCTTGAATGCTCTTGGAGTGCTCTCTTGCTCATAAATTAGTTTGGATATTAAATTCAGCATTTACTCATCATCTCTTATTTAAAGTAGTTCAGATCCCTTAAATATATAGTCGTGTGCTCTTCTCAAATGATTTTAGTCATTGTAGACCGTTGGGATGTGACATTTGATCATTGTAGTACTTTTTGAATTCAAATTGCAAGTTCTGGAACAAGCCTTTATAAGTCTAAAATCGATATTCGAGTCGGCTCGGATTACTCGAGTCAGCTCGGATCCTTAGAGTAGTTCTAATTGAGTTGACTCTCTTCAATCTAGTTGGCTCGCTTGCATAATGTTCTGATTTCTCACTCTATAAGAGTCGGCTCACCTTGATTCTAGTTGACTCGGATCCTCAAGTCATAAAAAATGAAGTCTAGAAGAGTCGGCTCTTTCTCTTTAGAGTTGGCTTGGTTTGTAGTTCTCAAAGCACTTCTTCTAGATTCTAGAGGAGTCGGCTCGAATATCTGAAGAGTCGGATTGGATGTCTGACTAAATAATAGAGTCAACTCGGACTCCCTTTAGGTTGTCTCACCTGTCTGATTCAGAAACTGGTACTCTGGACGAGTCAGCTCGGGTCCCTTAGAGTCAGCTCGAATATCTGCGTGCCAGAAATCTTAATGCATGCCATGTGCCAAAGTGGGCTCTCTTCTCTTCGAGTCGGCTCAAATGAAATCTTCAGTGAAATATTAGTTCTTCTCCAGAAATCATCCAGCAAGTCCTCAATGTTTTAAGATGCCTTCAAACTTTTCTAACCAAATTTCTAAGAAACTTAAGCTTGAAACACATCTAGAAGTAACCCATTTGATTGGTTTTTACTTAAGTTTTTCTTTGGGTTCTTCTTTACAAGGTTCAATTACAATACAACTTAACACAAGAAATAGAAATGCAAGAGTTGAAATAAAGTAATGAATTCATCCTACAAAAACTTATAAAATACTTGAAGAGTAGTTAGTAAAACAAATTTATACTCCAATGTTTGGTTATCATCAAAATCACTTATGGGGTCAACACATACAAGAGTTGAAAGATTACAAAAATACCCATATGAAGATTGGCTTTTATGATACTTTTTTTAAATCTCCCTCTTGCACTAAAGCCAATCGCCCTTCTATTTTATACCCATACAATCTAAGCTGCGATCAAACTGCTGCTGGGGTAGTGCTTTAGTGAATGGGTCTGCTATATTATTCTTTGTATCTACTCTTTTGATGATAACATCTTGTCCTTGAATGAGGTCGAAGCATCTTAGGATATGCTTGGACTTATATTATGAGACCTTGGTTCCCTAGCTTGCACAACAACTCCAGTGTTACCATAATAAAGAGACATCGGTTGTTCTATAGCAGGACCCATGCCCAATTCAATGATAAATTTCTTCATTCACACAGTGGTGTGGATACTAGTGCTAGAAAATATCGACAGGTTGAACCCACATCCTTATGGATCACCTGTGAATAAAGCCCTTAACCCAAACCCTTTACCATGTAAATATTCAATTTTAATTTTTGTTATTTTGGATTAGTTAGGGTTAGCCCTTTTTACCAACTATAATTAGGGTTTTGTTATTTAGCCTTTTGGGCTAAATCCTTTTTACCACATTGAGTAAAAATCCCATTGGACCAAACCCTGTTTACCAATTTATTCTTTTTTGTAACATGAGGTTAAGCCTTTTGATCAATTGATCAAGTGGGCTTTAGTTATTTGATTTTGAGTCTTGTAAAAATTAGTTATTGAGTCCTATAATTCAAGGGGGACCCAATTGAAGACCCATGTGACTTCATGTGCACCAAATTGAAGATCCATGTGCTAGCCCAACACAAGCTATGTGCTAGCCCAAGATAAGCCATGTGACTCCATGTGCTAGCCCAAGTCACTTAGCATGTGCAACCCTTTTCTTGGCAGCACTTTTCAAGAATTTGGACATCAACACATGTCATTTTTGGACATGTCATGCCAACACAGTCCATGTCACTTTATTTGGACATCATCACATGACAACACATGCTACAAATCCTTTTTGGTCGGCCACCTAAGAAGGATATAGTGCCAACTTCTTTTTAAGAGAAGTAAATGAGAAGGAGTCTCATACTTGGTGCCCTCTTACTCAAGATTTCATGCCAACCTAATTTTAAGATAAGTAAATGTGAAGGACTCTCCCAAATTGGCGCCTCCACTCAAGAATTTCAAGCCAAAAAATTCTATGAGTCAGCCAAGCATTTTTTTTTTGCCAACTTTCAAGGAGTTCTAAAATATTTGATCACCAAAATGGAGGAGGCTCAATGGTTCTCTACTGCATCTGTTTGGATCAAACATGTTCAGAGCTGCTTAAGTTTCCTGAACTCAAGAGTCTCACAAAAACTCTTGAGTCCTCTTCTATCCAAAGACAACAGTCCAGGTGGTGGGGGCACCAGGATTAGACACAGAAAACTGGGCCCTATCTGGTTTGCTTAGTCATGTGTCAAAGTTTTGAAAATTTTGTATTCAATTAAGATTGGGTCCTGTAATAAGTTGAGGTTAGTTGATTTGTCTCAACCCTGAACCTAGTCCAATATATTGAGTCATGTACATCAGTATGAGTCTAGTATGAGTCCATTTTTTATACCAGAGAGGAGGCTTCACTATTTTGGAGTTCCACCATGCCTCATTTTAGAGCCAGAGGCAGTTACATTAACTTGTGGGAGCTCAATTGACACCCAGGTGCCCTGATTTCCTCCAAATGCCATTTCAAATACCAGATTCCCTCCAGATGCTTTCAGAATATTCCATATGCTGGGAGCCCATGTTTTCCAAGATATTCCAGCACTCCAGGCCTTAAAATTCAAGCCCAGGAAGCAAGCCATGCATGAAGAACCAAGATTCCCTTTTGATCGGGAATATGCCAGCACAGGGGACCAGGCACCCCAGCCTCCAAGTGGTGGGGACACAACGATCAGACACAGATCCCTAGATTCATATGGTTTAGTTAGTCATGTGTCAAAGTTTTAAAAATTTTGTAATTAGTTAAGATTGAGTCCTATAATAAGTTGAGGTTAGTTGATTTGTCTCAACCCTCAACCTAGTGTAGTAAATTGAGTCATGTATATCAGTATGAGTCTAGTATGAGTCCACTTCTTGTATAAGAGAAAAGGCTACACTATTTTAGAGTTCCACCAGATCTCATTCTGGAGCTAGAGGCAATTACATTAGCTTAGGGGAGCTCAATTGACACCCAGGTGCCCTGATTCCCTTCAAATACCATTTCAGCTGCCAGATTCCCACCAGATGCTTCTAGAATATTCCATATGCTAGGAGCCCATGTTTTCCAGGTTATCCCAGCACTTCAGGCCTTCAAATTCAGGCCCAAGAAGCAAGCCCAAGCAAGAAGAACCAAGATTTCCTTTTGATATTAGGAATATGCTAGCCTAGGGGACCAGGCGCCCCAGCTTCCAGGAGGCCCAAGCCCATGCACCCTTGGCCCATGGCCAACCTCTGATTGTTACCCCTAAAGTCAAACATGCCATTCAAAGAGGAATTAGTCATCCAAAGATGTTGACCAAGTCCAAGCTTAAGTGAAGAAGGTGAAGACTAATACTATTATAACCTAGTTGGGATTCCTAATCCTTTTAAGCCTTGTAATTCTAACCAAGCTAGGAAAGGATATGTAATCAAACTAGGAAGAGGACTTGAAACTTAAGTGTAACCCTAGTTAGGGAGGGCATGGGAACTCTATAAATACCACACCCCTCCCCTTCTTATAATCAACTTTTTCTTATGAAAACAACCTTGCTGAATTTTAAGTAATTGCCTTGTGTTTGGTGTTCTAGTATTGGTTCTCTTATCGTTGTGTGCTCTCCTTGTGTTCCCTGGACGAAACCTTGCAGCCCTAGCTTCCATCTACATCCTTGGAGATCAGCCATGCCAAGATGAAGATGCCCTAGCTGCTGTCTCAGTCAAGCAACTACTTCTTCCCAAGGACACCCACACCTAAACCTAGTTTCTTTCAATTCTAAACCCTAATTTTCATCCCTTTATTTAGTTGCTGTTTTGATTGACCCCTGATGCTTACAGAATCCCCTGAGGTGTTTCACCTCCCCAGAGGAGGCTTTCCTTGCCTTCATGGTGCGGGCACCAGACTCAGAAGAAGACTTCAGGGCTCCATCTGGATCTCTGATTGACCTTGCCCAAAGAATTAGGGTTTTCTGGTTTTGTAATAAGGGTTGACCTGATCAACTCAATTTTGAGTCTGTAATTTTGTCATTTCAATTTTGTTGGATCATGTTGACTCAGTCCAAGTCCAAGGCCCAGGTAGGTGTCATTCTCTTTGCCATAGGGCACCACATTTTCCAGCTACAAGTGGGTGCCACACTCCCTGCCACATCTCCATCCAGTGTACCTTGGTCCCCATGCCTCAAGTAAGCAGGTTCTTTTTTCTTGCACCACTTGGGGGAGAAATCCATCAAGATACCTCAATCCAAAGAGGAGCCAACTTCTTTCCAGATAAACCCAAGCTAGGATGGCAAGAATTTTTCTTGAAGAGAGGATCAAGGAGGTGCCCCACAATGTTCCATAACAACCCAAGTTATAAAAGGGAAGAGAGCATGTCTTGGGGAGAAAATAAAGGAGGCACCTAAAAGTTTCCAAAAGTGCCAAAGCCATGAAAGGAAGAAGCCTAAACTTGTGGAGCAAGACTACGAGGTGTCCAAAAGAGCCAAACCATGAAGGAAATCCTTGATTCATGGAGAGATACTAGGAGACACCCCTATAACCTGCCATTTGGAGCTGATTATCAAGTTTTCTTAGAGTTTTTGGGCTGCCCACTCATGGAAGGAGTCTTGGGAAGAGAATTTGATGCCTAAAGTGTGGGTTAGTCCTATTAGTCCCACATGGGAAATGTATAAAATTTTATTTCTTTGTTATATCTATATATTCAACTCTATGTAACTCTTGAAGATAATAATGAATGAAATCAATTTCTTTGTGAGCAACTTTGTGTTTCTCTCTTCCGCACTTGTATTCAAGTGTTGAGCTCCGTGAGGGAGTAAATCCGGGTTCCCTAGGAACCTTGAGAAGGTGTGAGATCTCCAACCCCAAAACTCTAGCTTAGTCCACCCATCTCTACTCCACCACCACCAAACCCTAATTTTCCATCTACATCCCATGGCCCCTCTCTTCCACATAGAGGCTGGCCACCAGCATCTAGGTTCAGATCAACTGTTTCAACTACAGAGCAAGATCAAAGAAGAGTCAGATCAGTATCAAGATCTCCGGAACTTCTACATCCAATAATCTTCATTAAGTCCTCAGGTCAGTGTCTTTCTTTGAGTTTCTGGTTCTTTTTTTTCTTTTGTTCTTCTTCTTTCAGATCCTGAGTTCGAGAAGGAGGCCAACCTTGCCATAGGACTACAATCCGAGGATCCATTGCGAAGATACCCCATCTCCAAGGGTCCTACAATCTGCTCGAGAGTGTCCTCCAATTGAAGCAACGAGAGATATCACTGCTAGGTAACAAGAACCTTCCCTTCTCACTTTGTCTGTTTCGTTGAAACTTAGAGCAAACCCTAGATCTGGGGTTTCTCAATCCCCAGCGATCCTACTTTTGAGTTACTCTGATAATCCACTCCTTTTAATTGTGCTCTCTGTCATTTCTTAGTTTATTTCAATATTAGTTTATCTTTCCTTTGAGTCAAAGCCGACTTCTAAAAATATATTAAAAAAAAAATATATTAATTTTAATTTACTTCCGCATCGCATCATCTTTTTTGTTCTACATCATTTTTGGTATCAGAGCTTCTGTTCTGCATCATTTTTGGTATCAGAGCTTCCGTTCTGCATCATTTTTCGTATCAGAGCCCTGTCTAGGGTTCTTGCTTGTTTGATTATTTTTTCGTTCCTTTTTACTTTTGCTGCCTGGAGTAGACTCCCCTGG
The DNA here is from genome assembly GCA_021397845.1 of Areca catechu. Taxonomy (NCBI): domain Eukaryota; kingdom Viridiplantae; phylum Streptophyta; class Magnoliopsida; order Arecales; family Arecaceae; genus Areca; species Areca catechu. The sequence goes on along the minus strand of CM038040.1, from coordinate 123,877,212 downwards.
CCGTCCGGTCCTAGGAACAAGCGAGATGCAAGCCTCCTCCTCCCATTCCATGGGGGTTCCTAGGGCGTGTAGGGGTGCCACTGGGTTAAAACTTCTAGGCAGGGATTGTAAACGGGATACACGTTCTGTTTTCTGCCAGTAACTACCCTGTTATTTGAATTGTTTCTCCCTGCAGAAAATTATAAATGAAGTAATTCTTATTTTTATGGAACCAATATAGTTGAAAGTAATTTACATAAATTTTTATGATTTATTAATTTTTATAGATTTTCTGAGATCAATTTTACTACTATTCTGCTTTTTATTTTCTGCAAGCTGTGTTTTTATTTGAGTGTGCATAAATTGAATCTATCTTAAGGGCACCGAAGTTGCAACATAAGGGGAGGATTGAGACCCTCTCCTTATCCCAAAACCATCTCCCGTGCATTCGAACCTAAGCCTTTAATCTTAAAATTAATTAGACCTAATTTGCCCTAGTGGGCTAGGGACACCAACTGGTCGAGTCTAGGCTAATGTTGAGTCAGTTTGTCTAGTTACTCTGTGTGTGCTTTGTACTCAGTGTCTAGAACAGTGGTTCAGAGATTCTATCCCGAAGGGCTTGTGTGCTGGTCCGCCTACCTAGCCAATCACTGATTGGTGTCTAGGATTGGCAATTAGGGACCTAACACTCCCCTTACACCTGCCTGGCTGAGTCCCGAGTTACTACAGGCTAGCTTGCCACTCTGATCGGGCATCTAGTTTGGGCTCTAGGTCTAGTTAGCCCGTAGTCATTTCAGTCGAGTCTCATTTGGTGTGCTTGCTTGCATCATCATGTCCACCCGGAATGGAGTACCCTACCAACCTGGTCAAACCCAACCTGATTTAGAGGCCATGATTAGAACTCTTACCGAAAGTATGACCAAATTGAGTCAGGATATGAATAAGGGTTTTGCCCAGTTTAGAGACCGAGCCCAGGGACTTGAGAAACGTAGACATCAAAATTGGACCCCTGATCTAAAATTTAATAGGCCCCAACCTCACCCATGCCAGGAGCCTAGAAGGACCTTATACCGTGATCCCGAGCATAACCCTAGGAGCTTATATCCATACTTGTTTGACTCAGAAAAGGGACCCGTTAGGAACACCGAACCTTATGCACCCACTTTTGATGGAAGACAAGAGACATATATTAAGTGGGAAGAACAAATGGATCGGTATTTTGAGTGCACTAACATATCGGAATTAGGACAAGTTAGTGGTGTGGACACCAGAAGCCGAAAGAAACTTCACTCCAACAAGGTTAGCCTTATCCCAATTTGGATCGAAGATAATTAGGTTACCTTGTATCCTTTAGTTCAAAAATATTTTATTTTCAAGAGTCATTTCCTTTTCAAGAGTCCTGTAATTAATTTTGAGTTTCAAATCAAGAGTGTTTATTGAGTCCTGTAATTACTTTTAAAATTTCATTTCCTGTAAGTCCATTTCAAGTTTTAAAGTCTAGGTCAGTCAAGTCAGTTCAGTTGAGTTAAGTCTAATTCAGTTGAGTTAAGTCTAATCAAGTCTTAAAGCCATGAAAGCCAGCAACAAGACTCAAATTCTAGACCCCAGAATTTGACCACATGAAGAAGAGAAGACACATCAACCAAGCAAGAGAAAAGGACCATCAACTAGGACCACTGGGCGCCACATGTCATTCTTATCCAAGTAGAAGACCACCTCACCATGCCACATCTTTAGGTGCCACTTCACCAGCCACCTCATCACCCTTTGGGCGCCAACAAGGAAGATTCAAATTCAAGGAGGTTGGCCACATCCCTCCAAGTCCTCCACCAAATCCTCCAACCCCCCCCACATCCCTCCAAACTCTCCACCAAATCCTCCAACCCCCCTTGTAATCCTCCTCGATTTGGGGAGTTTTTAAATTTCAAAAGCTAGCTTTGTGAGGCTATTAAAAGCCTTGGACGCCCATTGTAAAAGAAAAATTTGATTTTGGGAATGAATGAAAATTGAAGTTGAAATTTTGGAAGTAGAAGTTGTCTTGTATTTTTTTCTTATGTGAAAGTTTTCCATCCTCTTCCTCCACGCCAAAGCCATTCTTTTTCCCTAGCAAAGCATCTTCCAAGCTCAAGTGAAGGCATTGGAGTCGGCCAGATCTACTCAAATTTCTGTTCTTAGTTCATCAATTCTTCAATCCCTTCTATATGTTCCTATCCTTCTTCCTTAACTTTGATCTTCATTGCAGGGTCCTTCGAAGTCTTTGAGTTGTGGGCTGGGTTCACCTTAACAAAGAACAAACAAGCTGAAGCCCCAAGTCCAGGGTTCTGATCTCTGTTATCCAGATTCTTCAGTTCTGAGCATTGGTAGTTTCAAGGTATGAATCAAAAGAAGGTTGGAAAGCTCATCAAGGTAAGTCCACAATCATTAGCCCCTATTGTCTAGATCTTCTTCATTCTTAGTTTAGGATTGTGTCTAATCAAGTAAAAGTCCAATTTCTTATAATCCTTAAGTCTTATTATGATGAGTACAATGCTAGTGTAATTAGGTTTCATTGCTCTACAAACCATATTCAAAACATTAATCATATGCTTGCCGCATCATCTTGGTATCAGAGCATGGTTGCATTAGGGTAGAATAGTTTTCTTTAAATCCAAGCAAGATCTAAAATTCACGCCTCCTGAGCGGGTGTACTCCAGTACACTGTCACGACCCATGGGAATAATGAGCCCCTGGCCGGACGTGAGTTTTTAGATTGAAGTTTTGGGTAAGCCATTGCACTTGTTTGATTAGGTTCTGTTTTCTGAAAATTTGCATCTATTTACTGTAATCCGTCTGCAGCTCCAAAGGAAAGTCACTAATTTTTTATTGAAATATTTTTTTTCTTGTTCCATTTTAAGTCAGTTATCACCATATTAAATTTCATCATCAGAAAAAAATTATAAAAAAAATAAAATTTCTGCAGTTCGACACTGTCATTAGGGTCATGTTCTGTCCTTTTTATTTATCTTCATTTGTAGGATCTGCTTAGATTAGTATAGATTTTAGTTTTAAAATTCCTTTCATCTACATTTAAACATATAAGTTAGGAATCCTTTGTGAATTTTTCAGAATTTTTGGACATTTTTTTCATCACGTTTTCCACACCACTTTCAAATTGCAACACACTTCTGCAGCACCTTTGCATTTCATTCATCTCATGAGAAATCAAATTAAGGGCATCAATTTGACATAGGGTCAGGGTTTCATCACCTGTCCCTAGCCCAAAAATCACCAACCAGCATATCGATCCCAGCCCGTTAATTAAAATTGAGTAGAACGTTAATTGCCCTAGTGGGTCAGGGACACCAACAAGTTGGGTTCAGGTTAGGGTCAAGTTAACTGTGTCAGCTAATTGGTGTGTGCTTACTGGCTTGGTGTCTAGGATTGGTGCATCAGGGCTTGTGATTTGGTCGCCTACCTGGCCAATCTCAGATTGGTGTCTAAGGTTGGCAATCAGGGACCTACACTCCCCTCCACCTACCTGGCTAAGTCCCATAAGTACTACTAGCTAGTTGGTTCACTTAATTAGACTTCTAATTTGTGCTCTAGGTCTAGGAAACCTTAGCTCGAACTTGAGTCCATTTGCATGCATGACAACTAGAACAGGAACACCGTATTCACCAATCCAAGCCCAGTCAAGTGTAGCCATGGACCAAAACTTAGGGAATTTGATCAAAGGCCTAAATGATCAAGTGGCCCAACTGACTAAGAGTTTAACTGAGCAATTGGCCCAAACAAATCAGAATGTGGCACAAACCAACCAAGACATGAATGAGCAGTTAGCCCACATCACTACTAGGTTGGATCAGTTAGAGGCTAGAACCCCTGAAAGCAATCATGAAGCCTAGACTGAGCCTGAGCCAAGTCTTGCACCTGAACTCGAGACCCCATTGAACCCTAGAAGGATTCCATATCAAAACCCTCTCTACGAAACAAACCCTAGGAGAGCTCCCCAAGATCAGTTTTATGATCCAATTCCTAGAGGACCCCACCCTGGTCAAACCATCGAGCCCAACCCAAGGAGATTCTATCATGAGCCTAACTATGAACCCAATGTCAGGAGACCCACCCCAATTCACTTTGATCAAGATGACCGAACCCTGAAGAACATTAGGCTAGAAGCTCCCACCTTTGATGGAATTTTAGATCCAAAGATCTACATTGATTGGGAAGGTGAGATGGACCAGTATTTTGACTGGTTTGAGATGAGTGAAGAGCGCAAGTGTAAGTTTGAAAAGCTTAAACTTGTGCGCCAAGCTAGGTTATATTGGGAAAACATTGAAAGACTCACTAGACAGAGAGGTGATGTGCCCATAGTGACCTGGCGAGCTATGAAACTTAGGCTTAGGGAGAAATACCTTCCTATGTCCTACCACCAAAGACTCCTAGATCAATGGCAAAGACTTACTCAAGGAAATAGGAGTGTCGCAGAGTACATAGCGAAGTTTGACGAATTCGTTATGAGGTGCAATGTTGATGAATCTGAGTCGGTGACCTTGTCTAGATTTAGAGCCAGACTGAGGGAAGAAATTCAAAGAGAATTGTTCATGCGAGAGGTACATGACCTAGAATTGGCCTATCAAATAGCTAGGGATGCTGAGAGATTCCATAGAGGTCCAGTCTATCGTAGGCCCGAAGCCCCTAGGACTAGTGCACCTTATCAGCAGTCAGGATCCAATCAGCCTAGATTCAACCGACCCAATCCTAATGTGCTTGTGACCCGTAGAGATGACAAGGGAAAAACACCTAAGACCCAAAGAACTCCAAACGCATGTTTCAAGTGTAACAAAGTGGGTCACTATTCTAGCAACTGTCCTAATAGAGCCCTACACATAGGCGAAGTAGAAGAGAAAGCCGTAGAATCCCAAGGTGAATTTGAGGAGGAAGTATACCAGGCAGATGAGAACTTGGCTGAAGAGTATGAGGATGAGGAAGTCCTGGTAGATCAAGATCTGTTAGGAGTGGTTAGGTGTATTCTCACCCAAGCTAAAACCCAAGAAGATTGGCGTAGGACTAGCATCCTACAGACATTCATTAAGATAGGTGAGAAAGTATGCAAAGTCATTTTAGATAGCGGTAGCTGTGTCAATGCCATATCCACCAACACAGTTAAAAACCTAGGATTGCCCACCGTACCCCATCCTAATCCCTATAAGGTATCCTGGATAGACTCAACCACGATTTCCATTAAGTCTAGGTGCCTAGTAACCATTCAGTTCCAATCTTACCTGGAGAAAGTATGGTGTGATGTACTTCCAATGGGAGTAAGTAGCATAATTTTAGGCCGACCATGGTTGTACGATCTTGACGTAACACTCTATGGTCGTTCTAATTCATGCTCGTTTACTCATAATGGAAAGAAGATTGTAATCCATTCTTCTCCACCTAAGAACCCCATTAAGAGAGGATCAAGCCAATTGAGTGATAAGAAAAAGGGGATAAACGTGATCACTGCTAGAGAAATGGAGAAAGAAATTAGCAATGGGTCACCTGTTTGGATTTTAACCATTAAGGATCATCAAGAACCTCTTTCAAAAGAACAACCTCAAGAAGTCAGTCAAGTGCTAGAGGAGTTCAAAGACGTGTTCCCCGATGACTTGCCCGACCAACTCCCACCTCTTAGGGATATACAACATGCGATAGACTTAGTCCCCGGAGCAACCCTACCGAACCTTCCCCATTATAGAATGAACCCTACCGAGCACCAAGAATTACAACGTCAAGTAGGAGAACTCCTAAAGAAAGGATTCATTAGGGAGAGTTTGAGTCCATGCGCAGTCCCAACCTTACTTACACCTAAGAAAGATGGCACATGGAGAATGTGTGTTGATAGTCGTGCCATAAATAAAATCACGGTGAAGTATAGGTTTCCCATCCCCCGCTTGGATGATATGTTAGATATGATGGCCGGTGCAACTATATTTTCTATGATTGACCTAAAGAGCGGCTATCACCAAGTTAGGATCAGACCAGGGGATGAATGGAAGACTGCCTTTAAAACTAAGGATGGGTTATTTGAATGGGTAGTCATGCCTTTTGGGTTATCAAATGCCCCTAGCACTTTTATGCGAATCATGAACCAAGTCCTACGAGCCTTTATTGGAAAATTTGTTGTCGTTTACTTTGACGACATACTTATCTATAGTAGGACTAGAGAAGATCATCAACAACATCTGAGGCAGGTATGTTTAGCACTTAGGAAAGATAACCTCTATGCCAATCTAAAGAAATGTGCTTTCATGACTACTAGAGTTATCTTCCTAGGATTTGTTGTGACCCCTGAAGGAGTATCCGCTGACCCTGAGAAGGTTAAGGCAATTGTAGAGTTGCCAACACCCAATAATATTCATGAAGTAAGAAGTTTTCATGGCCTCGCTACGTTTTATCGAAGATTTATTAGAGGGTTTAGCACCATAGTTGCTCCTATCACGGATTGTATTAGGAAGGGCCACTTTGAATGGACGAAGTCAGCTGATAAGGCCTTCCTTCACATCAAAGATAAGATGACCCAAGCACCAGTCTTAAGACTACCCGATTTTTCTAAGGTCTTTGAAGTAGCATGCGATGCTTCGGGAGTAGGTATTGGTGGAGTTCTGAGTCAAGAGAACCATCCCGTAGCATTCTTTAGTGAGAAATTGAATGAAGCCAGGAAAAAATACTCCACATATGATCGGGAGCTTTATGCGGTAGTGCAAGCATTAAGGTATTGGAGGCATTATCTCCTACCGCAAGAATTTGTTTTATTTTCAGACCATGAAGCCCTTAGGTTTTTGAGTTCCCAAAAGAAACTAAACCCTAGGCATGCCAAATGGGTAGAGTACATCCAATCCTATACGTTTGTCCTAAAGCATCAATCAGGAACCGATAATAAGGTAGCTGATGCCCTAAGTCGTAGAACGTTACTTTTAACTTCAGTCAGTACTGAAGTCATAGGTTTTGAAAGACTTAAGGAGCAGTACGAAACCTGTCCAGATTTTGATGAAATTTATCAGGTTTTGCGTCAAGGACCATCTAGTGATCATAGTGACTATACCCTTCTAGATGGTTATCTTTTTAGAGAGAATAGGCTTTGCATCCCAAGAACCTCCTTAAGAGATTTTTTAGTTTGGGAGATACATGCGGGAGGTTTGGCTGGCCACTTCGGACGAAACAAGACTATCTTGGCTGTTGAGGAACAATTTTACTGGCCAGGTCTTAAGAAACAAGTAGCAAACATTGTAGCCCGATGTAGGACATGTGCTGTTGCAAAGCAACAAAAGAAGAATACCGGGTTATACACTCCATTACCTGTACCTGAGTGTCCATGGCAGGATCTAAGCATGGACTTTGTTCTAGGATTACCCAAGACCATTCGAAAACATGATTCAATCTTTGTGGTGGTCGACCGGTTTTCAAAAATGGCCCATTTCATACCTTGCACCCAAACTTCCGATGCCTCTAGGATAGCCAAACTCTTTCTTGATCAAGTAGTCAGACTCCACGGGTTACCAAAAACCATTATTTCTGATAGGGATATCCGCTTCACAAGTTACTTCTGGAAAACCCTTTGGCACCTATTAGGAACCAGACTGAAATTCTCCACTGCCTACCATCCCCAGACTGATGGACAAACCGAGGTTGTAAATAGAAGTCTAGGGAACTTGCTGAGATGCCTAGTGGGAGAAAGTCTAGGAAACTGGGATTTGTTATTGCCACGTGCTGAGTTCGCTTACAACAGTTCGGTCAATCGATCTACGGGCAAAAGTCCCTTTGAGATAGTCCATGGTTGCAAGCCTAGGAAGCCTTTAGATCTAATCCCACTACCTATTCACACACGAGTCTCTGAGTCTGCTGAGTCTTTTGCACAGCATGTCACAAATCTACATAAAGAAATCAGTAATAAGATCAACCTGAGCAATGAAACTTACAAACACTTAGCTGACTCACATAAGAGGGCTAAAGAATTCTGTGAAGGGGATTATGCGATGATTAGGCTCAACCCTGAACGGTTTCCCCCTGGAACCATAAAGAAGCTGCATGCCCGCGGAGCGGGACCTTTTAAGATCTTAAAGAAAATAGGGCCTAATGCATATGTTTTGGAACTTCCACCTGATATGGGTATTAGTACAACCTTCAATGTTTCAGACCTAGTAGAATACAAAGAACCACTACTAATACCTAGTGAGCCTTTTGAGCCAGAAACTTTCATTGAGAGTGAACATATTTCCGAGTGTCCACCACCAACCTTACCTGAGCAGAGAGAGAGGATTGAGAGAATCCTGGATGACAAGATCATTACTACCAGGAATAAGGACTATTAGCGATACCTGGTTCAATGGCAAGGTCGACCTGAGTCCAACAACTCTTGGATTACTCGAGAGGACCTGCAAAGACTTAACCCAGACTTGTTCGAGCATTACCAGGGCAAAACTGAACCATACTCGATTGGGTCGAGTTCTGCCCACCCCAGGAGAATTGGTGTGGACACCAGAAGCCAAAAGAAACTTCACTCCAACAAGGTTAGCCTTATCCCAATTTGGATCGAAGATAATTAGGTTACCTTGTATCCTTTAGTTCAAAATATTTTATTTTCAAGAGTCATTTCCTTTTCAAGAGTCCTGTAATTAATTTTGAGTTTCAAATCAAGAGTGTTTATTGAGTCCTGTAATTACTTTTAAAATTTCATTTCCTGTAAGTCCATTTCAAGTTTTAAAGTCTAGGTCAGTCAAGTCAGTTCAGTTGAGTTAAGTCTAATTCAGTTGAGTTAAGTCTAATCAAGTCTTAAAGCCATGAAAGCCAGCAACAAGACTCAAATTCTAGACCCCAGAATTTGACCACATGAAGAAGAGAAGACACATCAACCAAGCAAGAGAAAAGGACCATCAACTAGGACCACTGGGCGCCACATGTCATTCTTATCCAAGTAGAAGACCACCTCACCATGCCATGTCATCAGGTGCCACTTCACCAGCCACCTCATCACCCTTTGGGCGCTAACAAGGAAGATTCAAATTCAAGGAGGTTGGCCACATCCCTCCAAGTCCTCCACCAAATCCTCCAAACCCCCCCACATCCCTCCAAACTCTCCACCAAATCCTCCAACCCCCCTTGTAATCCTCCTCGATTTGGGGAGTTTTTAAATTTCAAAAGCTAGCTTTGTAAGGCTATTAAAAGCCTTGGACGCCCATTGTAAAAGAAAAATTTGATTTTGGGAATGAATGAAAATTGAAGTTGAAATTTTGGAAGTAGAAGTTGTCTTGTATTCTTTTCTTATGTGAAAGTTTTCCATCCTCTTCCTCCACGCCAAAGCCATTCTTTTTCCCTAGCAAAGCATCTTCCAAGCTCAAGTGAAGGCATTGGAGTCGGCCAGATCTACTCAAATTTCTGTTCTTAGTTCATCAATTCTTCCATCCCTTCTATATGTTCCTATCCTTCTTCCTTAACTTTGATCTTCATTGCAGGGTCCTTCGAAGTCTTTGAGTTATGGGCTGGGTTCACCTTAACAAAGAACAAACAAGCTGAAGCCCCAAGTCCAGGGTTCTGATCTCTGTTATCCAGATTCTTCAGTTCTGAGCATTGGTAGTTTCAAGGTATGAATCAAAAGAAGGTTGGAAAGCTCATCAAGGTAAGTCCACAATCATTAGCCCCTATTGTCTAGATCTTCTTCCTTCTTAGTTTAGGATTGTGTCTAATCAAGTAAAGTCCAATTTCTTATAATCCTTAAGTCTTATTATGATGAGTACAATGCTAGTGTAATTAGGTTTCATTGCTCTACAAACCATATTCAAAACATTAATCATATGCTTGCCGCATCAGTTAGGTTGGCCAAAACCAAGTTCACCAAACATGCTAGGTCGCATTGGTATGCTATTGAGCGTGAGTGTTATCAAAGAAAAGAGGAAATATATATTTGGAGAGATATGAGAAGTAAGTTGAGAGATAGGTACCTAGGTAGATCCTATGAGAAAAGACTTTTAGACCAATGGTACCAATTGTGACAAGGTAATAGGCCTGTGTCTAAATATATCGAGGACTTCCAGTGGTATGACATGAAATGCAATACCATTGAGACCGAAGCTCAGATCACATCGAGGTTTAGGGTTGGGTTACACCCAGACATTTATAGGAAGCTATGCCTTGAAAAGACCAATAAGTTAGACCGAGCCTACCAAGAAGCCCAAGACTATGAGTGTTCTTTAAGATATAACCAATCAAGTACTTTGGACTTAAAGCCAACCTCTACCAACTTGAGTCAAGTTTCGATTGATCCGACACCCGTAGTGAACCAGACTTTTGTTTGTCAATTCCCACTTGTGTCACCTCTTGACCAGAACGATAACACTGAGAAGGAGTTAGGCATGGCCATCCAAAAATTAGTTGACCTGACCAGAGCTGTACTTAAAGAGGGATCAAAGGAGAATCGATTAGAACCTTTCAGTGAGATTGAAGAAGAAATATATGAGCCTGACATAAGTTTGATAGATGAATATGAAAAAGAAGAATTTGAGGATATCTCTCCCGATAATTCAATTAACCAACTCCTACCTGATGGGGTTATTGAGGGGACCCCTGCCACTCAAGGAATTCAAGAGCTAACCCTAAGAGAAAACCCTTTTGAGGAAGTTCAGGAAGAGGAAATTGCACTCAATGAGAGTTTAAGTGAGAATACCCCTGAACTCATCGAGGAATCCAAAGAAGACACCCCTGAGTCAAATCTGGTAGAGAAGTGTGAAGAAGGAAGGGGTTCACAAGAATTGCCCATTGAGAAGGTCCAAGAACAAGAAAAAGACAGTAGGTTAGAAGACTTTCTAGATAAACATTCCAAAGACCTTCCTGATAACCTTCCACCTTCTAGGAGCACCCAGCCTACCCTAGAACTTGCACTTGTAGACCCTCCTAGAGCACATCATGAGGTTTGGATGAGTGCACCTATAGAACAATGTCCTTATTTTAAGGTCGTCCTGAATAACCAAGGTATGTTTCATGTTTCCTATAAGCTACCTCAAAACTCTGATTCTTATTCCCTACCCTTCCTTGAATCTTCTCATGTTTCTAGAGCTATGGGATTACACTTTACTGAGATTTCTAGGTTGCAAGACTCCTTAGAACCTATTAGGTTTGCCACCTACTTCTGGAAGACCTTATGGCACCTACTAGGCACCCATGCTAAGTTTTCATGCTCTGCATGCCATCCTCCGACCCAAGGTCAAACCTAGAGAGCCTTAGTTTGTTAGGTTTAGACCTAGGGTTCCTTTGGAATAAAGTCCATTCTTTAGGAATGCATCGTCAGTCTAGTTTAGTTTTTCTTGACCCTTTACTAGGCTTTGGCTCAGTTTTTGGTTTGATTGAGAGCACCAGGAATTGGGATTTGTATTTTGTCCAGGGCTGAAATTGCATTCAATGTTTCAATCAATAGGTCTATAGGCTAGAGTCCCTTTGAAATTGTTCATGGATACAAGCCTCACACACCACTTGATCTGATTTCACTATTAGCCCACACAGACAAGTCTCTTGATGCACTTGCATAGCATGTAAAGGACTTGCATAAAGAAATTCATGCCAAAATAATTTTAAGTAATGAAACTTATAAGAAGTTGGCTGATTCTCAAAGATGAGTCAAAACTTTTGTTGAGAGAGACTATGTAATGATTAGGTTAAGGCCTGAGCGATTTTCTCCTGGAACCGTTAGAAAGTTACATGCTAAAGGAGCTGGACCATTTAGAGTAGTGAAGAGAGTAGGATCCAATGCCTATGTGCTCGAGTTGCCTCCAGAACTAGGCAATAGCTCTACTTTCAACATTACAGACCTAGTAGAGTACAGGGAGCCAGCTGTGATTCCCAGTGAACCTTTTGAACCTAATCCTATTATTGAGAGTGATCCCGACCCTGTGTGTCCACCAACAAACTGGCCCGTGAGGAAAGAGCAGATTGAAAAGATCCTGGATGATCAGGTTATCTCTACTCATAATCGAGGATACCAAAGATACCTGGTCCGCTGGCAAGGAAGGCCAGACTCTGATGACTCTTGGATCTCCCGAGAAGAATTACAAGATTTGGATCTAGACCTCTTGGAGAGATACCAGAGCCAACTTGAGCCTTACTCGACAAGGTCGAGTTCCTCCCACCCCGGGAGAATTGGTGTGGGCACCAGACTCAGAAGAATACTTCAGGGCTCCATCTGGATCTCTGATTGACCTTGCCCGAAGAATTAGGGTTTTCTGGTTTTGTAATAAGGGTTGACCTGATCAACTCAATTTTGAGTCTGTAATTTTGTCATTTCAATTTTTGTTGGATCATGTTGACTCAGTCCAAGTCCAAGGCCCAGGTAGGTGTCATTCCCTTTGCCATAGGGCACCACATTTTCCAGCTACAAGTGGGTGCCACACTCCCTGCCACATCTCCATCCAGTGTACCTTGGTCCCCCTGCCTCAAGTAAGCAGGTTCTTTTTTCTTACACCACTTGGTGGAGAAATCCATCAAGATACCTCAATCCAAGGAGGAGCCAACTTCTTTCCAGATAAACCCAAGCCAGGATGGCAAGAATTTTTCTTGAAGAGAGGATCAAGGAGGTGCCCCACAATGTTCCATAACAACCCAAGTTATAAAAGGGAAGAGAGCATGTCTTGGGGAGAAAATCAAGGAGGCACCCAAAAGTTTCCAAAAGTGCCAAAGCCATGAAAGGAAGAAGCCTAAACTTGTGGAGCAAGACTACGAGGTGTCCAAAAGAGCCAAATCATGAAGGGAAAATCCTTGATTCATGGAGAGATACTAGGAGACACCCCCATAACCTGCCATTTGGAGCTGATTTTCAAGTTTTCTTAGAGTTTTTGGGCTGCCCACTCATGGAAGGAGTCTTGGGAAGAGAATTTGATGCCTAAAGTGTGGGTTAGTCCTATTAGTCCCACATGGGAAATGTATAAAATTTTATTTCTTTGTTATATCTATATATTCAACTCTATGTAACTCTTGAAGATAATGATGAATGAAATCAATTTCTTTGTGAGCAACTTTGTGTTTCTCTCTTCCGCACTTGTATTCAAGTGTTGAGCTCCGTGAGGGAGTAAATCCGGGTTCCCTAGGAACCTTGAAGAGGTGTGAGATCTCCAATCCCAAAACTCTAGCTTAGTCCACCCATCTCTACTCCACCACCACCAAACCCTAATTTTCCATCTACATCCCACGGCCCCACTCTTCCACATAGAGGCTGGCCACCAGCATCTAGGTTCAGATCAACTGTTTCAACTACAGAGCAAGTTCAAAGAAGAGTCAGATCAGTATCAAGATCTCCGGAACTTCTACATCCAATAATCTTCATTAAGTCCTCAGGTTAGTGTCTTTCTTTGAGTTTCTGGTTCCTTTTTTTCTTTTGTTCTTCTTCTTTCAGATCCTGAGTTCGAGAAGGAGGCCAACCTTGCCATAGGACTACAATCCGAGGATCCATTGCGAAGATACCCCATCTCCAAGGGTCCTACAATCTGCTCGAGAGTGTCCTCCAATTGAAGCAACGAGAGATATCACTGCTAGGTAACAAGAACCTTCCCTTCTCACTTTGTCTATTTCGTTGAAACTCAGAGCAAACCCAAGATCTAGGGGTTTCTCAATCCCCAGCGATCCTACTTTTGAGTTACTCTGATAATCCACTCCTTTTAATTGTGCTCTCTGTCATTTCTTAGTTTCTTTCAACATTAGTTTATCTTTCCTTTGAGTCAAAGCCGACTTCTAAAAATATATTAAAAAAAAATACATTAATTTTAATTTACTTCCGCATCGCATCATCTTTTTTGTTCTACATCATTTTTGGTATCAGAGCTTCCGTTCTATATCATTTTTGGTATCAGAGCTTCCATTCTGCATCACTTCAGACCAGGTCTAGATTAGCCATTTGATTCAAGGAACTGAAGCTTCTTCTTCCAGGCTCCAATCAGAGTGTGAGTGATCCTTTCCACTATAAAGTTCTAAACTCTGACTGGTAAGAAACCTTCCCTTTTTTTACTTTCTGATTTGATAAAGATAAGCTATCCTAAACAGAGAGTTTCTCAACTTTCAGGTCCTGGCTACTTATTATCTTACATGAGTTCTTTGCGATCATGATGATTCTATGCATTGCTACTCCTTATGCTAGTTCTTACTTTTATTTGAGAATTTAGCCTACAAACCTAAATTATAAAAATCATAAAAAATTGGTTAACTATTTTCCCAATATGATTAGCAATCTTAGAGTCGTTCCGTATCACAAGGAGGCCCAAGCCCATGCACCCTTGGCCCATGGCTGACCTCCACTTGTTGCCCCAAAGCCCACATGCCCAAAGGATGAGGCATCCCCACTTGTTGACTTGGTGCAAGCCTAAGTGAAGAAGGAGAAGACTAGTACTAGTCTAACCTAATTAGGATTCCTAGTTCTTTGAAGCTTTGTAATTCTAACCTAGCTAGAAATGGATATGTAATCTAACTAGGAAAAGGCTTGTTAACCTATGTGCAACCCTAGTTAGTGAGGGCATGGGAAGTCTATAAATACCCCACCCCTCCCCCTATTGTAATCAATTTTTCTTATGAATACAATTTGCTGAAATTTTGAGACATTGTCTTGTCCTTGTGTTTGGTTCTTATTCTTGAGTGCTCTCCTTGTGTCCCTTGGCCAAACTCCTGCTGCCCTAGCTTCTATCTGCATCTCAGGAGATCAGCCACACCTAGAAGAAAATGCCCTAGCTGCTGCCCTAGTCAAGCAACTGCTTCTTCCCCAGGACACCCACACCTAAACCTAATTTGTTTCCTTCTAAACTCTAGTTTTTATTCCTTTGTTTAATTTTTATTTTGATTGACCCCTGATGCTTGCAGGATCCCCAAGGTGTTTCACCTCCTTAGAGGATGCTTTCCTTGCCTTCAGATCAGGTCTAGATCAGCCATCAAATTCAAGGAACTGAAGCTTCTTCTTCCAGACTCCAATCAAAGTGTGAGTGATCCTTTCACTGCAAAGTTTTCAATCTCCGACTGGTAAGAAACCTTCACTTCTCTTATTATTTGATTTGATTGAAGTTAACTATCTTAAGCCATGAATTTCTTAATTCTCATCTTGTTACTTTTATTATTTTGCATGAGCACACTTGCATGATGATTCTTTGCATTGCTAGTTTCCTTGCTAGTCTTTACTTAATTTTGAAAAGATAGCCTACAAATTAAATTCTAAAAAAATACAAAAAATTTAGTTTACTATTTTTTTGCAATATTAGAGTCATCCCGCATCAGTTTTGTATTAGAGTAGGTTTAGGATTGTTTTCATTTGCATTAGATTCACAAAACCCTAATTTCTAAAATTTCTACATCCTGTCCACTACATTAGGTGTCTGTTTTGCATCTGATTTTGACAACCTAGGAATTTTGTTTTTCTGTAACATTTGCAAGCATTGTTTTTTGTTTTGTCCTCTAATTTATCATGATTTTTAATTAATTTTACAAAAACTTTAAATCATTAAAATTTGGCATATTAGAAACCCTAACAAAATCTTGAGATTTTTGTAATAGTCTAAAAACCCTAGGATTTGAATCATGAATTGATTTTTGTTTTGCATAAAATTTAGTAGGTATCATCATCATCACAATCCCCTCTATCCTAGAGTTTTTCTGGTTTTTTTGTGCATCTATATCTATGTCAAAACCTGCATCATCCGAAACCCTAATTTTTTGATTTCTGCTGGTCTGCATACTTGTCTAAACCAAACCTAATTAACTTCCAAACCTCCAATCTGTTGCCCAGATATGGTTCCCAAGAGGGGGGGTGAATTGGGTATTTAAAAATTTAAGGCAATATATGTGCTATCAAGTTTTAAGGTGAAGAGTGATAGTGCTTTAAGAATTGTGCAACGGAAGCAATGAAATAAAATGGCAATTAAAGAGCTAAAGAAGTTAAAGAGAAAGGCAATGCAAACACACAAGAAATATAGTGGTTCGGTGCACCTAGCACCTACATCCACTCCCCAAGCTCCACTTGGGAAATTCACTATAATCTTTAGATTACAGCCGACTTGTTTTACCAGGCTCACAAGTCAAAACCTTACACACTTGTTTTGGCTTCGGGCTAACAAGCAACCCTAGTTGGTTTTATCAATTGGATCACCAACAAACCTTACTCACTTGTTTTGGCTTCGGGCTAACAAGCAACCCTAGTTGGTTTTATCAATTGGATCACCAACAAACCTTACTCACTTGTTTTGGCTTCGGGCTAACAAGCAACCCTAGTTGGTTTTATCAATTGGCTCACCAACAAACCTCACTCTAGTTTCAAATTCCCTTGAAACTAGCCAAAGACAAAAGAGTATGAATATAATGAATTAAAAACTAAACAAACTCCTTTTGAGCAATAATAAATTCGTTGAAGCTCTTGATGGAGACTCTTCAAGCCTTTTCCCTTGGAATCTTTGGACCTCACTAAATGCCAAACACTTGAATGTTGGATTCCTCAAAGATGGAAGACTTTTTGGCTAGGGAATCTCTTGGTTTTCTCACTCTTTTTGCTTGGAAGTGATTGAAGGCTTTGTACTTTGAATCAACACTTTTTCACTTTGTCTCCTTTTCTTTTTTGAAGTTTGGTGGAGGTTAAATACCTCATTCAAGCTGAAACAACTCCACAAGACCGTTAGATTCAAAAATATGGCCGTTTATGGCCGTTAGAAATCAAATCAGAAGTTCAGAAAAACTAGCCGTTATGCCATGAGTCGACCTCATGAGTCGACCTCTGGATCAAGTGTCGACCTCATGAGTCGACCTCCAGTAAAGTTTAGGCAAAAGTTCAGAATACCATAGTTCTGCCCATTTGAATTCTCAGGCTATGAGTCGACCTCTGGTGTCGACCTCTGGACAGGTGTTGACCTCTGGTGGTCGACCTCTGAAGCGTGCCACTGAGACTTTGCCGTGCCGGCCATGCTGAACTTTCCTTTTCTTCATGAGTCGACCTCTGGTGGTCGACCTTTGACAAGGTGTCGACCTCTGGTGGTCGACCTCTGATCTGAATTTTTCTGAAACTCTTTGAGATGTGCGTGCCATGCTTGAGTTTCTTTAAGCCTTTGTTTCTTTTGTCAAATATTTCTTAACAAGAAGGTCCATTATGAGAATTTTGATCTTGTTCAAGGTAGAAGAGCTCATTTCCAAATCAGGTAAACTTAGTTTCATCATTGTCCTTATGATACTCTTTTTGAATAACCTAAGTCCTGAAACTTTATCTTGAGATTAAACATTAGTCCAAACATATACTCAACCTTTTGTTAATCATCAAAACTAAGGAGTCAAAGCCAACAATCTCCCCCTTTTTGATGATGACAAAACCTTGAGTATATATGCAATTAAGTCCAAGAGCAAAATATAGCAATAATAAAAATTTTCAAAGTATCCTTTCATGCAAGAGTGTATCATAAAAATTTTGTGAAAATATTCTCAAGAGTCAAAAAGATTTTACTTTTCATTTATTTCTTTCTTTTTGTGAAAACATTCTCATAAGTCAAGAAAGATAAGAATCATATAAACTTTATTACTCATAAGATGGAGTCTCATAAATACATATATACTACTCTACTTTTCTACTCCCCCTTTTTGTCAAGAATCAAAAAGTTTATTGTTATAGAGAAAGATATAGTAATGAGACTTATGTTCAATTATAATGAAGTATTTAGGTGCATAGAATACATGCTCCCCCTCAATTTGTGCATTCAATATAATAAAGCATTTTAAACTTGAGGGTTTTTAAATATTGAGAGCTGGTATCAGATAAAATGTCACAAAATGTCACAATATTGATAAAAAGTCACAAGATAGATAAAAACAAGTGTATACAGTTACAAAATTGCCTATAAAGTAGGCACAAGATACTGATACAGTAGATCATACACAAGCAAACTAAGTACAACAATAAAACTATGAGGCTACTCCTCATCAGAAGGTATGTCAAAAGATACAGGAGCCATGATCCTAGATGAGGATTTTGGAGTCCTATGTGAGGAACTCCGAGTCCTCAGAGAGGGACCAGACCTAGGGGTAGTCCTACGAGATCTATAAGTCCTAGGTAAGGGCTCCACAGAAGTCGAGACAGAGGCAGTAGCTGAAGGAGTGGACGGATCAGCATGCTGAGTAGACTGAGCTGGAGTCTGCCTGCTGACTAGCTCATAAGCTGTGGGATCATCGATGTCTGTCTCTGTATGCTCATCTATGTCATCCGGAATCCCAGTGATAGTCTCAAATAGTGACTCTGTAGGCTCGATATCAACTGGCACAGCTGTGGCTGGAGGATCTGAACTCGGAAAATCAGTGGAAGGAGGATCAGCAGAAGGGGGAATCTCTGGAATCGACTCTGCAGGTGAAACATCAGATCTACCTGCTCCAGGCTGATCTCCATCACTGTCACTGTATCCACTAGAGTCATCAGCATCATCATCACCATCATCATCATCATCATCATGTGGAGGAGATACTGTCGGATCTGCAGTCCCTGATGGCAGTGCTAATCTCAGTAAGCTGAGGATCTGTCTGAATCCTGTATCCATACTAGCTGAAAGAGCACTAATGCGTGTGTCTGTGTGTATCCGCAGATCATGAAGCTCCTGCCGTACACCAGTGATCTCTGTCCGGACCTCTGAAATCTGATCAGTCACTCGCTGCTCGAAGTCCGATATCCTCACTGAAGTCCTCCGTGGTGTCGCAGTGATAGTAGGTGCCGGAGCTGATGAAGGTGGTGGCGTGAATGGCTCAGGCTTCGCAGTCTCTGTCTCCGGTGCTGGGCGAGGAGGTGTACCATGATCAGTAGGCCCTGAAGGCCCTGCCTCAGCAGCTCGGATCTCATCCTCCTCATCTGGCTCCTGGCCAGACTCTCGTCGTACCCATCGATCACTGATCAGTCGAAATCCCATCCTATGTAGGGATTTCTCTCCATAAGTATCTGTGTGCTGTAGCTGACTGAAGGGTATGCCGTCGAATGAGACACCATGCTCTCTGAATATCTAAGTCAGTCCCATACCGTACGGCTGAACGAGTCTCCTGTGAGAAGCTGCCTCACCCATCTGCTGAAGCATGATCCTGGGGAGGTTGATGGGAGTCCGCTGGCTCAGGGACACCATCAACACCAGCTCACGCTCAGTGATAAAATCAAATCTCCCGCTCTTCGGAATCAAGATACGGGCGATGATGTGATGCAGCACTCTCATCTCCAGTGAAAGCTGGTTAGCGGACACTGTGGAAATGCCGCTAACATCCTCACGCTCTAGGATACACCTGAAGGCGTGCTCTCTGTCACTGATCGTAGTGGCAGCAGTGCCATGAAGTGGAATCCTCCAGATGCGACTGATGACCTCAGGTGTCACTGGAATCTCGATCCCTCGAACTGTAGCAGACCATCTAATGCCATCAGTGCCCATGGATCCATAGAACTCCCTGATGAGGTCTGGGTAGGATCTCTCGGACATTGTACAAAAATGGACTAGACCTGCATCTCTCAGTACATCTCCAATGAAGAAGTGATGCTGATCCCAGAATGGAATATCTACGCGCCTACCACTAGCAATGCTCTTCCGGACTAGGCTGGCTGGCACTGGTGCAGGTGGCTCTGGGGTCGGCTCACGCTCATGTCTGACTTTCCTTCGTCGCTCAGTACTACCCTGCCCCTGTTCCAATCTCCTTTTCCTTACTGCCTGGTGTTTTCTCGGACCCATGTGTAAGGAGGAGGGGTAACTTAGGGAGAAATGCAAAGAGGTAAGGCTAAGAGGAAAAGAGAGGGAAAGAGAGGTTTGCGGATTGAGAAGAAGAGAAGAATGTGAAATGGGGAAATAGGGTTTGTGAGAGTGGAAAAAATAGAGAATAAATGGAGAAAAAGTAAGAAACGGAGGGTAGAAACAAGTGTTTTCTATTGAAAAACAACCGGGATTAGCAGGTAGATAGATTCGAAGGCTTTCGGTTGTCCAAAATCAAAAGTACGGTCAAAAAGAGGGTTGAATCGAAGAAATGCAAGAGGAGAGGAGAGGATTTCCCAAAAGGTTGAGGGAGAAGGGTGGAAATCTACTATTTAGGGTTTAGGAATGTTGGAGGGGGACCACACGAAGGAGAGGAAAGAAAAAAAAATTGGAAAAACAAGGCTTGCGGACGGGTTTTTAAAAAGCAGGTTTCCGTTCAAGTGTCGACCTCTGAGAATTTTCAGGGGTCGACCTCAAGTGTCGACCTCCATAACTTAGGTGTCGACCTCAAGTGTCGACCTCTGAAAAACTCAAGTGTCGACCTCCAACAATTAATTACTTAATAAAAAATTCTGTAAAAAAGAAAAAAATGATAAAATTTAGAGAAAAAGCCTTTAGCCAAATTTGAGAATTTATAAATCATTTTTGAGGAATTTTGATGAAAATTGAAGAGATTCAAGCAAAAGGATCAATGACTCCCAGTTCTCTTCTAATCATACAAAATCTATCTTCATTCAATGGTTTTGTGAATATATCAGCCAATTGATAATCAGTACATATAAATTCTAACAACATATTAGAGTTTTGAACGTGATCTCTTATGAAGTGATGTCTTATTTCAATATGTTTGCTTCTTGAATGTTGTACAGGATTTTTCGTTAAATTGATTGCACTAGTATTATCACATCTTATGGGTGTCTTAATTAGTTTGATGCCAAAGTCCTCGAGTTGTTGTTTGATCCATAGAATCTGAGCACAACAGCTTCCAGCTGCTATATATTCGGCTTCCGCCGTAGATAGAGCAACCGAATTCTGTTTCTTACTGCTCCATGAAATCAAATTAACTCCTAGGAATTGACAAGTTCCACTAGTACTTTTTCGATCAAGTTTACACCCAGCAAAATCAGCATCAGAATATGCAATTAATTCATATGATGACTCTCTAGAGTACCAAAGACCAATTTCGATAGACCCAGATAAGTATCTAAGTATACGTTTTACAGCTAAGAGATGTGATTCTTTAGGAGCAGACTGAAAATGTGCACACATACAGACACTAAACATTATATCTGGTCTACTGGCAGTTAGATATAGCAATGAACCAATCATGCCTCTATATAATTTTTGGTCTACCGATTTACCACAATCATCTTTGTCTAATTTACATGAAGAGCTCATAGGGGTACCTATTGGTTTTGTAGTCTCCATCCCAAACTTTTTTAATATCTCCCTTGTGTACTTGGCTTGGTTGATGGAGATCCCCTCTTTTGTTTGCTTAATTTGGAGTCCGAGGAAGAAGTTGAGTTCTCCCATCATGCTCATCTCGAACTCATTCTGCATTAACTTCGCAAATTCTTGACAAAGACATTCGTTAGTAGCACCAAAAATAATATCATCTACATATATTTGTACTACTAAGAGATCATCATTTTTCTTTTTCAAAAACAATGTATTATCTACATTACCTCTAGAAAAATCATTTTTCATCAAAAATGAACTTAATCTATCATACCAAGCTCTAGGAGCTTGCTTTAAACCATACAATGCTTTATGCAATTTAAAGACATGATTAGAAATTCATGATTTTCAAAACCAGGAGGTTGTTCAACATAAACTTCCTCTTCAATAAATCCATTTAAAAAGGCACTCTTTACATCCATTTGAAATAACTTGAAATCCATAAAACAAGCAAATGCAAGTAAAAGTCTAATTGCTTCTAGCCTAGCAACAGGAGCAAAGGTCTCATCGAAGTCGATCCCTTCTTCCTGGTTGTAGCCTTTAGCAACAAGTCTAGCTTTGTTTCTAATTACAATACCATGTTCATCAAGTTTATTTCTAAAAACCCATTTTGTGCCAATTACAGAAACATTAAGGGGTCTTTCAGTTAAAGTCCAAACATTATTTCTTTTAAATTGATTTAGTTCATCTTGCATAGCATTAATCCAGTTACAATCTTTTTCAGCTTCTTCTATTGACTTAGGCTCTATCTGAGATACAAAAGCTAAATAATCACAAATATTTCTAATAGAAGAGCGTGTACTTACCTCCTTTGATGGATCACCTATTATTAGCTCTTTAGGGTGTCCATGTGCATACCTCCATTCTTTAGGTAATGGTTTTGGTGAAGTTGCATTGATTTCTTGAATTTGATCTTGACTTTCTTGATCATCATCTCCTTTGGGCTCATCTTCATTGATTGTCAATTGTTCAAGCTTCTTTGTACCTGTTTCAACATCAATAGAATCTTCTTTTCTAGAAGATTTTTTGTTAGATTCATCAAACACTATATGAATTGATTCTTCAACCAGAAGAGTTCTTCTGTTGAAGACCCTGTATGCCTTGCTAGAAGTAGAGTATCCTAAGAAGATACCCTCATCTGACTTGGCATCAAATTTACTGATATTATCTTTGCCATTGTTTAATATGAAACAGCGGCAACCAAATACACGAAAATACTTGACATTAGGTTTTCGATTTTTCCAAAGCTCATATGGTGTTTTCTTCAAAATAGGTCGAATTAAAACACGATTTAAAATGTAACAGGAAGTATTAATGGCTTCTGCCCAAAAATATCTAGGTAAATCATTTTCGCAAAGCATTGTGCGTGCCATTTCTTCAAGAGTCCTGTTCTTTCTTTCTACCACCCCATTTTGTTGAGGTGTCCTAGGTGCAGAGAAATTATGACTAATACCATTTTCATTACAAAAAGTTTCAAAATCATGATTTTCAAATTCAGTTCCATGATCACTACGCAAAGAAACAATAGTGAGATCTTTTTCGTTTGAAACCCTTTTATGAAATTTAACAAAAGCAGAAAAAGTTTCATCTTTATGAGCTAAAAACATTACCCAAGTAAATCGTGAGTAATCATCTACAATTACTAGCCCATATTTTTTACCTCCCAAACTAGTTGTTCTGGTTGGTCCAAAGAGGTCCATATGCAATAATTCAAGGGGTCTAGTAGTAGATACTACTCCTTTAGGTTTGAAAGTAGATTTGGTTTGTTTTCCAAATTGACATGCAGCACAAATTTTATCTTTTTCAAAAGTGAGTTTTGGCAATTCTTTTACAAGATTCTTTTTGCTTAATTTTGAAATCAACTGCATACTAGCATGCCCTAGCCTACGATGCCAAAGCCAACTAGTTTCACTTGCCTTGGCTTCCTTAGCCACTAGGCATTGACCACTTTCCATGGCTAGATCATCAAGATCAACCATGTAAATGTTTCCATGCCTAAGACCAGTGAACTTGATGCCATCGACATCTAGACTAGATACCATGCACAAAGATGATTCAAAAATTACTTTAAAACCTTTATCACAAAACTGACTAATGCTAAAAAGATTATGCTTCAAGCCATCAACAAATAATATATTATCTACATAAGCATTAGGGGTGATATGGATTTTACCAATTCCGACGATTTTGCCTTTTCCATTATCACCAAAGGTAACGTTTCCACCATCAATAGCAGCTAGTGATGAGAATTGCTTCACATCCCCAGTCATGTGCCTTGAGCAACCACTATCCAGATACCACATTCTTCTTTTATTTTTGGTTGCAAGGCACACCTGCAAAAATTGATCAAGTTGAAACTTTAGGTACCCAAGTCATCTTGGGTCCTTTAGGGTTAGTCAAATTGGTTCCTTTTGGAACCCAAATCCTTTTAAAGGTATTTAATTTCCTTCTATTACAAACATATGATTTATGACCTATTTTACCACATGCATAGCAGGTAATATTAGAAGATGCTGGTATGAAAAAGTTTTTGTAAAGTTTTTGTTGATTGTGTGGCTTAAATCCAAGTCCAGCTTTATTAAACACTGCATGTTGACTATTTAAAAGCATATTTAGTTTTTCTGAACTAAAAGTAAACTTTTCTACAAAAGGTTTTACTTTTTCTAACTCTTCCTTGTAATTCTTATTTTGAAGCATTAGTTCTTTATTTTGTTTCTCAAAGTTCTCATTAGTTTTAAGATTTCTATTATTCTTCAAGGAATCATTTTCTTTTAAAAGATTATCTTTATCATTTGTCAAAGTTTTTACATGTTCTTTTAATTCCTTGTTTTCTTGAGTTAAATTTTCAATTTCACTTGAAAACTTTTCTGAATTTTTGGTAAGCTCAAAATTTTGCTTTCTTAATTTCTTATTTTTCAATTTTAATTTTTCATATTCCATTACTAAGTCATCAAAAGCATCATGCAATTCATTGAAAGTGAATTCAATTTCAGGTTCAGAATTTACCTCATTATCCTCGTTGGCCATGAAACATAAGTTGGCGACTACCTGCTGCTCTTCTTCACTGCTGGAGTCCTCACTCTCACTCCAGGTAGCCATCATGGCTTTCTTTCTCAACATCCTTCTACTCTTTTTAAGCAAAGGGCAATCCGTTTTGTAATGTCCAGACTTCTTGCACTCGAAGCAGATGGGTGGGTCCCTTTCTTTCTCTTTCTCCTTCTCCTTGTTGTGATTACCTTTTTGTGGCCTTTTCTTGTAGAAGCCCTTCTTCTTTCTCATGAATCTTTTAAATTTTCTTGTAATTAGGGCTGTCTCATCATCATCATCTTCTTCCTCAGATTCATCACTTGACTCTTCTTTTGTAGTGGACTTGAAGGCTATGGCTTTCTTTTTCTTGTCATTGTCCACTATTTTCTGCTTTAGTGAAAGCTCGTAGGTCATCAGTGATCCAAGAAGCTGCTCGAGAGGTAGAGTGTTGACATCCTTGGCTTCTTCTATGGCTGTAACTTTCGCATCCCATGAAGCCGGAAGAGACCTGAGAAGTTTGTTAACCAGTTCACCATTAGATATAATTTTTCCCAAACTCCTCATACCATTTACTATATTGGTAAATCTAGTATACATTTCACTTATGCTTTCAGTTGGTTCCATCCTGAACATCTCATACGTATGAATGAGCATGTTCACCTTAGTGGTCTTCACTTGGTGTGTACCCTCATGGGTAACCTCAAGTGTATCCCAAATTTCTTTGGCGGAAATACAATTTGATATTCTGTTGAATTCACTAGGATCAAGTGCACAGAATAACAAATTCATCGCCTTAGCATTTAACTCAGCTTGTTTGATGTCATTGTCATCCCATTCTTCTTCAGATTTTGGGGTGATAATGCCATTAACCAAGTGAGTGGGCTGATGAGGCCCTTTAGTGATTATTCTCCAAATATGATAATCTACAGCTTGTAAATAAATACGCATACGAGTTTTCCAATAAGTGTAGTTTGTGCCATTAAAGAAAGGAGGACGATTTGATGCTTGTCCTTCAACTATACCCATTCCAATTGGGGCGGCCATGATCTTTCACTCAAGATCGTTGGACCTACAAGAGAGTACCGGTGCTCTGATACCACTTGTTGCCCAGATATGGTGCCCAAGAGGGGGGGTGAATTGGGTATTTAAAAATTTAAGGCAATATATGTGCTATCAAGTTTTAAGGTGAAGAGTGATAGTGCTTTAAGAATTGTGCAACGGAAGCAATGAAATAAAATGGCAATTAAAGAGCTAAAGAAGTTAAAGAGAAAGGCAATGCAAACACACAAGAAATATAGTGGTTCGGTGCACCTAGCACCTACATCCACTCCCCAAGCTCCACTTGGGAAATTCACTATAATCTTTAGATTACAGCCGACTTGTTTTACCAGGCTCACAAGTCAAAACCTTACACACTTGTTTTGGCTTCGGGCTAACAAGCAACCCTAGTTGGTTTTATCAATTGGATCACCAACAAACCTTACTCACTTGTTTTGGCTTCGGGCTAACAAGCAATCCTAGTTGGTTTTATCAATTGGATCACCAACAAACCTTACTCACTTGTTTTGGCTTCGGGCTAACAAGCAACCCTAGTTGGTTTTATCAATTGGCTCACCAACAAACCTCACTCTAGTTTCAAATTCCCTTGAAACTAGCCAAAGACAAAAGAGTATGAATACAATGAATTAAAAACTAAACAAACTCCTTTTGAGCAATAATAAATTCGTTGAAGCTCTTGATGGAGACTCTTCAAGCCTTTTCCCTTGGAATCTTTGGACCTCACTAAATGCCAAACACTTGAATGTTGGATTCCTCAAAGATGGAAGACTTTTTGGCTAGGGAATCTCTTGGTTTTCTCACTCTTTTTGCTTGGAAGTGATTGAAGGCTTTGTACTTTGAATCAACACTTTTTCACTTTGTCTCCTTTTCTTTTTTGAAGTTTGGTGGAGGTTAAATACCTCATTCAAGCTGAAACAACTCCACAAGACCGTTAGATTCAAAAATATGGCCGTTTATGGCCGTTAGAAATCAAATCAGAAGTTCAGAAAAACTAGCCGTTATGCCATGAGTCGACCTCATGAGTCGACCTCTGGATCAAGTGTCGACCTCATGAGTCGACCTCCAGTAAAGTTTAGGCAAAAGTTCAGAATACCATAGTTCTGCCCATTTGAATTCTCAGGCTATGAGTCGACCTCTGGTGTCGACCTCTGGACAGGTGTTGACCTCTGGTGGTCGACCTCTGAAGCGTGCCACTGAGACTTTGCCGTGCCGGCCATGCTGAACTTTCCTTTTCTTCATGAGTCGACCTCTGGTGGTCGACCTTTGACAAGGTGTCGACCTCTGGTGGTCGACCTCTGATCTGAATTTTTCTGAAACTCTTTGAGATGTGCGTGCCATGCTTGAGTTTCTTTAAGCCTTTGTTTCTTTTGTCAAATATTTCTTAACAAGAAGGTCCATTATGAGAATTTTGATCTTGTTCAAGGTAGAAGAGCTCATTTCCAAATCAGGTAAACTTAGTTTCATCATTGTCCTTATGATACTCTTTTTGAATAACCTAAGTCCTGAAACTTTATCTTGAGATTAAACATTAGTCCAAACATATACTCAACCTTTTGTTAATCATCAAAACTAAGGAGTCAAAGCCAACACAATCCCAAGCCAAACTTTGTTTGAAAACCCCAGTTAACTTGAACCTAACTTGACACTTCATAAAATATTAAAAATATTTATATATATTTTATTTTTTGACTGTTTTAGATTGTATTAGGACCATTGAATGCCATCATCACTTTAATCTAATCTTAAAGGCAATCAATATAACATCAGGACAGGATTTCATCACCTGTCCTGTGCCCAAAACAACCATCAGCATACGGACCTAAGCCTAATTAAAATTGATTATACCTAATTTGCTCTAGAGGGCTAGGTGACACCCACAGGTCGGGTCTGAGCTGTGTGGGCCAACTAGTGCATTTAATCCTGTGGCTATTATTGAAATCTGGTGTCTAAGGCTGAGGATCCAGAGTCAAACGACCTAAGTGGTGTTGTTATTTATAATTGGGTCCCTGTGAAAGTAGGGGGCCTCCCACACTCCCACCCTCTACCTGGCCAGAGGAAGGATTAGCTACTGGGTTAAGTGTAAGTTGAGCTGACCCACTCAGTTTTGGCTCTAGGGTTTAGGGTTTAAGCTAACCAATTTTGCATGCTTGGCTGCACCATCTCATCCTGACTGATTGTTTGATTATATGACCACCAGATTAGGAACCCAATACCAAAAGTCCACACCCCAAACTGATTTAGCCATGGATTCCATGTTTAAGGCTCTTCTGAAAGCCATGACTGAGCAGTTTGTCCAAATGAACACTAAAACCCGAGACCGATTTGACCAGGTACAAACCCAAACTCAAAATCAATTTGACCAGGTACACACCCAAACCCAAAACTAGTTTGAACAGATGAACCACTAAATTCAAAACCAGTTTGCTTAATTAACTGCTCAGATTAATCAAATAAACCAAACTAATAATGATATAACCAATAGGTTGGAATAAGTAGAGAACCGACTAAGGACTGTGGAGAAAATCCAAGAGTCTAATACTGAACCTGATCTTGACTCCACCCCTTCTACCCCTCAAAACCCTTGAAGAGTCCAAACCCATAAACCCTTTGTAGAACATAACCCTAGGAGACCCCAAAACCAAGATCAATTTAGGGAACCTAACCATAAGGGTAACCAACATCGGGATCAATATTAGGGCCCTAACTTTAGGAGACCCAATCAAGAGGACCAAGACCAGGATGAAAGGATTCTTAGGAGCATCAGGATAGATCCACCCACCTTTGATGATAACCTAGATCCAAAGGTCTATATCGACTGGGAGGGAGGCATGGAGAGGTACTTTAAATTTTATGCCTTAAGTGAAGAGAAAAAGTGCCAATTTGTCCAGCTTAGGCTAACTGATCAAGCTAGATTTTATTGGGAACAGGTAGAGCGACTCGATCATCAACTAGGCCACCCACCCATTGTCACTTGGGAAGCCATGAAGTTAAAGCTTAGGGCTAAATATATTCCTCCATACTATAAGCAGCATCTCTTAGATCAATGGTAGAGATTAAAACAAGGGACCAAAATTGTACAGGAATACATAGCCCAGTTTGATGAGTGGCCCTAAGATGCGGCATAAATGAACCTGAGTCAGTTACGCTATCTAGGTTTAGACATGGTCTTTGAGAGGATATCCAATAGGAGCTGTACCTTAGGAGAGTTGAACACATGGACCATACCTATCATGTAGCTAAAAACTGTGAGAGGTTCCAGAGAGTACCTGTAGTTAGGAGACCAGAACCCTTTAAATCCAATACTCCTAGCTTTAGGCCCAACCCAAACCAGGCTTACCCAAACTGACCTAGCTTTAACCAAAACCGCCCCAACCCCAACCCAGGTTGGCCAAACCCAAATCTAACTCAACCCAGCCCCAACCCAACCCGTCCTAACCCTAACCCACCTCGTCCTAACCCACATCCGAGTCTGGCTAGTTCAAGTAACTCAGCATCTTTTTGGAATGATAAGGATAAGGCACCAGCTTTTCAGAAGAACCTAAGCCATAGCCCCAATGATGGGGGACCTGAACCCATCCGGGTTTCTCTTTTATTTTTCATAGAACTTTTTTACTTATTCCCGCTATTCTGCCTATCCCTTTTATTCCTGTTTTATTCTAGGTTTATTCTCGAGTTATCCCCCGGCTATTCATGTCTTCTTCTTCCTCAAAACCATCGCCCAGAACATCAATTTTTTCGCTGTCGGTCACAGATCTGCCATGCCTGATCCCCGGCAATCTCTGCCGGCCCGCCCGTCGGTGCCCGCCAGCCCCGCCCTCACTGGAAACCCCGACTTTCGCCTCCTCGCCCGCGGAAGATGAAGGGTCGGCCGTGGGAAGACCAACTATCGCCCAAGGCCCTCCACCGCCACCGCCTGCTTGCTGCCGCCCGGCAGCCCGCCTACCACCGCCCTGCTGCCCGTCGCCCCTGGCCCCCGTCCGGCTGGCCGGAGGCCTCGCCGGTGCCATGCCATCGCCCATGGCCATGGAAGGTGAACGGGCGACCGTAACGCCCCGCCGCCGTCGCCAGCCCGCTGGCGCGCCGCTGTGCCACCCCGCCGCCGCCCGCCCGCTGGCGCGCCGCCGTGCCACCCTGCCGCAGCCCGCTGGGCCGGCCGTCGAAGATCTGACCCCCCTGTTGCTCGACCGTGAAGGAATTTTCTGCACGCTTTTCAAAGCAACCCAAGAAGCTTCTCACGCTTCTCAAAGCAGCTGGAAGGAGACTGTTTCGCACGAATTTTGGAGCGACACGACTTTCAAAGTGGAGGGAATTTCAAAATTCAAATAAACAGGATTTATTTGGTATTTTTTTTAATGAATGTAATATGGGAAATTTGGGATTTTGGTTTTGAATTTGAATTCAAAATCAAGGGAGGATTTCAAGGGATTTTATTTTTAAATTTCAAAAGGGATTTGGTCATCTATAAATACACATACTCCTCTTGTAAAAAAGTAGTTGATGAAAAATGAATTTTTGAGAGCGTTTTTCCACTTGTGTGTGGTTATGGGCTGAGGCCAGTTTGCCTTCGTCCTTCGGGACATTGAGGGGTGTGAGGCCCCAACATGCCTTCATCTTTCGGGACGTCGAGGGGTGTGAGGCCTCAACTTGCCTTTGTCCTTCGGGACGTCGAGAGGTGTGAGGCCCCAGGTATCTCCATTCTTTTCTCCCATCTTCATGTCTATCCCTATTTCCCCTCGTGACCTTGAGATTCATCCTAGCACCTCCAAGTATCGAGGAGGGCGTAATGCCTTAGAGGTGAGAGGTCTCTTCGTTAGGATGAATCCCAAGGTCCATGAGTTCCAATCACCTGTCTCCCATCCCCATCCTTCCTTCACCACCTCTGCAAAGAAAACTGAAAATCGAAAGAGTCTGGCTATTTTAGGACTTTCGGGGTCGTCCTATCCTAGTCCCGGGAGGCTTCTTAGCCCTCCCACTATCCTTGGTTTGCTTTAGGTTTTTTTTCCCATTTCCGAATAACCCCAGGTTTCTTCGTATCCGCCATCACTATATCAAATTGGTATCAGAGCCAGCAGCAGACTAGGATTTGCTTCGTCCTCAAACTCATCGGAGTCGAGTTCTTCGAACTGCAAAAGAATGATAGGGGACCCAAAACCCATCCGGGTTTCTCTTTTTATTTGTTTACAATTTTTTTAGTTATTCCCGCTATTCTTCCTATCCCTTTTATTCCTATTTTATTCCAGGTTTATTCTCGAGTTATCCCTCTACTATTCCTTTCTTCTTTTTCCTCAAAACCATCGCCCAGAACAATGATTTTTCTGCTGCGGTCCCAGATCCACCGTGCCCGATCCCCGGCTGTCTCCGCCGGCCCGCCCGCCGTTGCTCGTCGGCCCCGCCCTCGTCGGAAACACCAACGTCCGCCTCCTCACCCATGGAAGACGAAGGGTCGGCCGTGGAAAGAATAACCGCTGCCCGCGGCCCTCTGCCGCCGCCACCCGCCTGTCGCCCCTGGCCCTCGCCCGACCCGCCGGAGGCCTCGCCGGTGCCATGCCGTCGCCCACAGCCACGGAAGGTGAACGGGCACCCATGATGCCCAGTGCCGCCCGTCCGTGCCGCCGTGCCACCCAGCCGCCGTCACCCGCCCGATGGCACGCCGCCGTGCCGCCCCGCCGCCGCTCGCTAGGCCAGTCGCCGGAGATCCAGTTCCCCCTATTGCTTGGCCTTGAAGGACTTTTTTGCACGCTTCTCAAAGCAGCCCAAGAAGCTTCTCACGCTTCTCAAAGTAGCTGAAAGGAGACTGTTCTGCACGAATTTTGGAGTGACATGAATTTCAAAGCAGAGGGGATTTCAAAATTCAAATAAACGGGATTTATTTGGATTTTTTTTAATGAATGTAATTTGGGATATTTTTGATTTTGATTTTGAATTTGAATTCAAAATCAAGGGAGGATTTCATGGGATTTTATTTTTGAATTTCAAAATGGATTTGGGCATCTATACATACCCATACTCCTCTTGTAATAAAGTAGTTGATGAAAAATGAAATTTTGAGAGTGTTTTTCCACTTGTGTGTGGTTATGGGCTGAGGCCCGTTTGCCTTCGTCCTTCGGGACGTCGAGGGGTGTGAAGCCCCAACTTGCCTTCATCCTTCGGGATGTCGAGGGGTGTGAGGCCCCAACTTGCCTTCGTCCTTCGAGACGTCGAGGGGTGTGAGGCTCCAGGTATCTCCATTCTTTTCTCCCATCTTCATGTCTATCCCTGTTTCCCCTCTTGACCTTGAGATTCATCCTAGCGCCTCCAAGTATCGAGGAGGGCGTAATGCCTTAGAGGTAAGTGGTCTCTTCGTTAGGATGAATCCCAAGGTCCATGAGTTCCAGTCCCCTGTCTCCCATCCCAATCCTTCCTTTATCACCTCCGCCAAGAAAACTGAAAATCAAATGAGTCTGTCTATTTTAGGACTTTCGGGGTCGTCCTATCCTAGTCCCGGGAGGCTTCTTAGCCCTCCCATGATCCTTGGTTTGCTTTAGGTTTTTTTTCCCATTTTTGAATAACCCCAGGTTTCTTTGTGTCCGCCATCACTACATCAAATTGGTGTGGGCACCAAGATCCGACAGAGGCTCCTCAACCCTTTGTGGATCTCGTATTAAGGTTCCACTTCTTTGTGTCTTGTAATAAGGCTTCAAGCCTCAAATTTGTAATTGTCTTTTGCTTTGAATTGAGTCTATACCTTGACCAATTAGGTCAAATTGAGTCCTGTACTAAGTCGAGTCACAAATCGAGTCCAGTCTGAGTCTCTTAGAAGTATGGGTCCATTGCAAGAGTGGGTCTTAAAATTTAGTCTCCTTCGAAGCAAGTAAGGAAAGAAGCCAAGTCAACTCAGGGCCCACTTATGCATCCTACATGGTGCCATAACATCACGCCATGTGAGCAGCACACTTGGCATGCAAGGACGCCCAAGGGGGAGGACCACTTCACTTGGTTCAAGCCTTTGTCCCTTCTCCCCATCAAGCTTATTTTTATGTAAGGGTGTTCAGCCAAGGAAGAAGTTAATGGAAGATAATGGAGGGAATTCAAATCCCTTACTTCAAGCTCTCCAATCAAGCCTTCTTCCCAATTTGCTTCAACCTCTTTGGAAGGGAAAGACAAGAGCCTTGGACGCCTCCACCAAACACTCCCCTTGTCAAGCCTTGTACCAAAGAAAGAACACCAACCAAGGAAGGAGGAAGAACACATGCCTTGCTCCAAGCCCCTCTTCATGCCTTCTTCCAAAACTAAGAAGATTCTTACCAAGTTCAAGGTGCCAAGAACCTCACTCCAAGCCATGTATCATGCCACGCCCAATCCAAGCTACCTTTGGTTGGCCAAAGAGAGGAGAAGGTCAATGCTTTTGGTTCCCACCCAAGAAATTTGTAATTTTGTTTCATATGAAATTCGAATGGGCCTTGGGTGCCTATTTAAAGGACCCAATCCCTTCTTTGTAAGGGAATTGAATGATAAAATAAAAAAGAGAGTTTGAGTTTTATTTATCCTCTAACCATTGTCTCCTAGACAAGGGTTGACTGAAGTTTCCTTCGTCCCTAGGGACGTCGAGTGGTATGAGGCCACCTTTCCGTCGCCCCAGGGCATCGCAAGTCCTTCGTCCTCCTGGACATCGAGTGGTGTGAGGCCATAATCCTTCGTCCTCTGGGATGTTGTGGGGTGCGAGGCCCGAAGTTATCTCGTTCTTCGACTTCGAAATCTAGTCGGACACCGAGCTCGAAGCCCCTTCTCAACCTTATCTTAGTCCATTTCAATACGTCTCTCCATTTCGCTAATCCCTCTTTGATTGCCTACAGGTCCTCCCTGGTATCTCGGGCACCGGAGACAGTTTTGCTTTGCCATCAATACCATCCGACCGAAAGCCAGTGCATCCACGGGTTCGACTGCTTGGGCATCCAGGCCGTATCCGTCGAGTTGAGCGATCTCTGTATCGGGCGCGTCAGACATGTGAGGTTTGCCCCTATCTCCTAAGTAGGTATGTTATTTCGAGCTTAGTCCTACCGGGGTTTCTTAATCCTGGGATCCTATTCTCGTTTTCACTATTTTGGGACTTGAATTGCTAGTGTTAGCTTATGTTATTCAGCTTCTCTTATTTCTTGTCTTTGCTTTTGATCGGGAATCAAAACCCTAAGAAAAAAAAACATCTAAAACTCATCAACTAAAAAAATTCCTTTGCATCATAAGCATCCATACTAACATCTCTAGCCCTATTCCACATCATTTTTGGTATCAGAGCTCTATTCCACATCATTTTTGGTATCAGAGCCATGGCTAGGACTAGTGCAACTTTTCTTTTCATTTTCTGCATTTTGGTCAGCCCGTATATGGTCTGATGATTGAATTGTTTCTCTCTATAGAGACCTCCAAATTTCATGATTTCTATTATGTTAGATCGCATCTACTTCAGATTATTTTTTCTATTTTCCCAGATTTTATTTTAATTTGTAGAATTTCTACAAGCTGAAATACTACCTGAGAAAATCTCAGGTCTGAAATTTCAGCAAGCATCTCATTTCTTGCTTCATTCATCCATCTAGCTTATTTCTTGCATTTAGGGGTATATCTTAATTCCTGCATTTTGTTTAGCATTCACACATCTAAAAGACACAAAAAAACAAGAGAATTTTAAGTAATTTCATTAGTCATTCCTGTGCACCATTTTCCATAACTTATCATAAGGGTGTCAAATTAACATAGGGTCAAGATTTCATTACCTGTCCCTAGGCCAAAAACCACCACCTGACATAACGAACCCTAGCCCTTAACTAAAATTGATTAGACATTTAATCTGCTTTAGTGTGTTAGGGACACCCACGAAGTCGGGTCGACCCAAGTACTGAGCCAAGCTAGATCACTTGTTGGTGCGTGCTTGAGTAGCTGGTGTCTAGGAAAGTTGTTCAGGGACTAGTTCCCAAAGGGAAGTGGGTTGGTTCGCTTACCTGGCCAATTTCTAATTGATGTCTAGGCAAGAAAAGAGGAATCTCCACTAACCTTACACTTACCTGGCTAGGTGCCAAGTTATTGCTTTCAGGTTCATCTTCTTGACTTCATATTTTTAGAGATCTCCTAGGTCTAGCAAACCGTAGCACCGTTCTGTGTGTGTGTGTTACATGTGCACTAGATCAGGAACCTCTTTTCACCCACCTTCTCCACCCCCTATCAAAGCCATGGACCAACTTCGAGCTGACATTGGAGCCCTAACTCAATCCATGACTCAACTAGGCAACCAGTTGACTAAGAGATGTGATCAAATAGAGGCTAGACTAGGACCCATAGAGGAAGCTGCTAGGCTCCGTGAGTGTTTCCAGAGAGCTCCCACCTATAGAAGACCTAAGCCCTTTGGGAACCAGAGCCGTATCCCCGGATCCACCAAAGGTTATAGTCGGGCTTACCCAAGTCGACAAAGCCCAAACTGATCTGATCCCAGTCGACCAAGCCTAGCCCAACCCAGTCCTAGTCTTCCCAGTCTGAATCGACCCCAATATAGTAGAGAGGACAAGGGTAAAGCTATTGAAGTCCAGAGGAGACCCGATCCCCAAGGTAACTACTATAGGTGTCATAAACCTGGGCATTTTGCTAGATAGTGCACCACCCCTGCCCTACTTGTAGATGAACCGACTGAAACTGAACCCGAACCCATTGTTGAACCTGAGGAGGAAGTCTACGATCCTGAAAATCAGTTGTTGGAAGAATTTCAGGGAGAGAAGGATGAACAATCTAAGAATTTGAATACAAAAACCTTTGAACCCATTGAAGACTTTAAGGTTGAACCCATTGAAAATCTAGGGAAATAAACTCCTGAGCCCATTAAAGAATTAAAAGAAGACATCTGTGAATCAAGTTTAGTAGAGGAATCTGGTGAAGATGGGCCCCAAGTAGAAATCATCGAGGAACCAAAATAAAAAGATCCTGAACCCACTAAAGACTGTGAAGGAGTAATTGAGCTAGGATCGAACATTGTAGAGGATGGTGAGGGTTCACAAGTGTTGCCCTTAGAGGAGGTATAGGAACAAGTCCCTATAGAACCACCCTAGGTGGTAGACATCAGTTTCGAGGACTTTCAAGATAACATTCCCAAAGACCTTCCACCATCTAGGAACACCCATCTAGCCTTGGAACTTGCACCTGTAGAACAATGTCCAAATCTTAAGATTTTCCTGAATAACCAAGGTCTATTTCATGATGTCCAGAGATTACCCCAAGACTCCGACTCCTATTTTCTCCCCTTCCCAGAGCCTTCTCACATTTTTAGAGCCATGGGGTTGCATTTTGTTGAAATTACCAGGCTGCATGACTCCTTAGAACCCTTCCCTTTTGCCATTTACTTTTGGTACACTTTATGGCATTTGTTAGGGATCCTTGATAATTTTTCTTGTATATACCAGACTAGGGTAAAACCTAGAGAGTCCATAATCTGTTAGGTTTAGGCCCTAGAGCATCCAATAAAATTCTTTTCAGTAGGGATGCATAAGTTGAGTATGCATTTTGCATCATATTAGGATTATGCATTAAATATAATTTTAAAATAATTTGGGCTGATTCCTGAAAGCGAGCCAAAGAGTTTGAAATAGAGGATTTTGTAATGATTAGGCTCCGGCCTGAACGGTTTCCACCGGGAACCGTTAAGAAGCTTCACGCTCATGGGACGGGTCCCTTTAAAGTGATTAGGAGAATGGGCCCTAATGCCTATGTGCTAGAATTACCTCCGGATTATGGAATTAGCTCGACATTCAATATCTCTGACTTAGTCGAGTATAGGGAACCTGTAAACATACCCAGCGAGCCATTTGGGCCTGACCTCCCTTTTGAGAGTGAACCTGAACCTGAGTGTCCACATCCAAATATACCTGAGCAAGGAGAGCGGATCGAACATGTTCTGGATGACCAAGCTATCACTACCCTGGAAAAAGGCTATCAATGTTACTTGGTCCGATGGCAAGGCCGACCCAAATTCGATGACTTGTGGATCACTGGGAAGGACTTGCAGCGCATCGACCCCGATAACCTGGAGAGGTACCAAAGCCATACTAACCCTTACTCGACAGGGTTGATTTCCTCTCACCCCGGAGAACTGGTGTGGGCACCAGGATCCGACAAAGGCTCCTCAACCCTCTGTGGATCTCAGATTAGTGTTCCACTTCTTTGTGTCTTGTAATAAGGCTTCAATCCTCAAATTTGTAATTATCTTTTGCTTTGAATTGAGTCCGTACCTTGACCAATTAGGTCAAATTGAGTCCCGTACTAAGTCGAGTCACAAATC
The DNA here is from genome assembly GCA_021397845.1 of Areca catechu. NCBI lineage: Eukaryota > Viridiplantae > Streptophyta > Magnoliopsida > Arecales > Arecaceae > Areca > Areca catechu. Next base: position 123,840,672 of record CM038040.1, on the reverse strand, counting down.
GAGTCCAGTCTAAGTCTCATAGAAGTATGGGACCATTGCAAGAGTGGGTCTTAAAATTTAGTCTCCTTGGAAGCAAGTAAGGAAAGAAGCCAAGTCAACTCAGGGCCCACTTATGCATCCTACATGGCGCCATAACATCTCGCCATGTGAGCAGCACACTTGGCATGCAAGGATGCCCAAGGGGGAGGACCACTTCACTTGGTTCAAGCCTTTGTCCCTTCCCCCCATCAAGCTTATTTCCATGTAAGGGTGGTCGGCCAAGGAAGAAGTTAATGGAAGATAATGGAGGGAATTCAAATCCCTTACTTCAAGCTCTCCAATCAAGCCTTCTTCCCAATTTGCTTCAACCTCTTTGGAAGGGAAAGACAGGAGCCTTGGATGCCTCCACCAAACACTCCCCTTGTCAAGCCTTGTACCAAAGAAAGAACACCAACCAAGGAAGGAGGAAGAACACATGCCTTGCTCCAAGCCCCTCTTCATGCCTTCTTCCAAAACCAAGAAGATTCTTACCAAGTTCAAGGCGCCAAGAACCTCACTCCAAGCCATGTATCATGCCATGCCTAATCCAAGCTACCATTGGTCGGCCATAGAGAGGAGAAGGTCAATGCTTTTGGCGCCCACCCAAGAAATTTGTAATTTTGTTTCATTTGAAATTCGAATGGGCCTTGCGTGTCTATTTAAAGGGCCCAATCCCTCCATTGTAAGGGAATTGAATGATGAAATAAAAAAGAGAGTTTGAGTTTTATTTATCCTCCAACCATTGTCTCCTAGACTAGGTATGAGTGAAGTTTTCTTCATCCCCAGGGACGTCGAGTAGTGTGAGGCCACCTTTTCGTTGCCCCACGGCATTGCAAGTCCTTCTTTGTCCTGGATGTCAAGTGGTGTAAGGCCACAATCCATCATCCTCCAGGATGTCGCGGGGTGCGAGGCCCCAAGTTATCTCCTTCTTTGACTTCGGAATCCAACCGGACACCGGGCTTGAAGCCCCTTCTCAACCTTATCTTAGTCCATTTCAATACGTCTCTCCATTTCGCTAATCCCTACTTTGATTGCCTACAGGTCCTCCCTGGTATCTCGGGCACTGGAGATAGTTTACATTGCTATCGCGACCATCCGATCGAAAGCCAGTGCATCCGCAGGTTCGACTGCTCGGGCATCCAGGCTGCATCCACCGAGTTGAGCGATCTCTGCATCGGGCTCTTCAGACGTGTGAGGTTTGCCCCTATCTTGGTGGGGACACCGGAGGCACCAGAATAAGACAGAGGCTTTTCAACCCTCTGTGAATTGATCAATAATTTATGAGTCCATCTGTAATAAGGGCTTAGTCCATCCGAGTCCATTTTAGTTGTTATTTGAGTCTTTTGAGTTTTAGTTCTGTACTAGTCAGCTCATGTTGAGCTAGTTCAGTCCAGTGTTTGTCAGTTCATGTCGAGCTAATTTTATTTTTTTGAGTCCTATTCAACCATATTGAAGACTCAAGACCACATCATACAGGTTAAGACCATGTCCAACCAGATTGAAGACATGGAATTATAGCCCAAGTCCAACCCAGCTTGAAGATTTGAAGACCCCAGGAGGAAAAATTCAGAAAACCCAAATTCCTTGTAGATGCCCTCCAGATGCCCAGATTCCCTTACAGATGCCAAAATATATTCATATACCAAGGCATCCATGATTTTAGAGGTCCATCTGCATCCTAGCCTAAAGAAATCAAGCCCAGGCGCCAAGCCCAAGCCCCTAAGAAGCAAGATACCAGGGAATATTCCTGCTACCTGGCTACCAGGCCACCCCAGCTTCCAGAAGCCCAAACCCATGCGCCCGAGCCCCTTTGGGCCGGCCTCTTGCTTCGCCTAGAAGCCCAACACGCCCCCCTAGGCATCCTTAGAGTGTTGGCCAAGTCAAGAGAATTATTAGGGATTTTTCTCCCTAATGTTTCCTTATTTTCTAGCTATGGTTTGAGAGGGAAAAGGATTCTTATGTAAAGACTTATGTGCCCTTACATGGAGCCCAAGATTAAAGGTCTATTTAAAGGACCCTAGCCTCTTGTTTGAAGGGAGATTTTGATATATGAAATAAACCTTGAGTTCTTTATTTGCTTTGTGTGATTATCCTGCTGTGTGCATAAAGGGGTTTGAGAGTTCTTCTTCCCGGTGTTTGCAATCATCTTCCTACCGCCAATCATCCTTCCAGCCCCTCCAAAACTTTCTTCCCTTTGCTATTTTCCTTTATTTTCTTGATCTCCATTGAGTTTTCTAACCCTTGACAGGTCATTTACAGGTCCTCGAGTTCCTACGAATCCAACGACTAAAGCCAAGCCTCAATCGGACCACCGAGCAGAAAGCCGGGTATCCGTGGGTCTTTGGCTCGGTTTTCTAGGATGCATCCATCGAGAAATGAGAGATCCCTTCACTGCAATCTTCATCGGGCACTTCAGACGTTGTCAGGTACACCCACTCTACCTCCAGTCTTTATATTGTAGGAGAACTTACCCTAACCGAGGCTTCTCAGCCCCGACGATCCTTCTTTAGTACTTTTCTAGGTTCTAATCTGCATGCTTGGCTTCAAAAATTGATACAAAATTCCCTACAACAAATTTTGATCTGAAATTCGGGAATTAATTACCTAACCCCACATATAAAATATACAAAAAGAATTGCATGCATATTAGTCCCGCATCATATATCCTAAATAGGTATTGTGTTTCGAGCTTCGTCCTACCGTGGTTTCTTAATCCTGGGATCCTGTTCTTGTTTTCACTATTTAGGAACTTGAATTGCTAGTGTGAGCTTCTGTTATTCAGCTTCTCTTATTTCTTGTCTTTGCTTGTGATCGGGAATCAAAACCCTAAGAAAAAAAAAAACATCTAAAACTCATCAAATAAAAAAATTCTTTTGCATCATAAGCATCCATACTAGCATCTCTAGCCCTATTCCACATCACCCAATGCCTGCTTTAGGTGCAACAAGGTAGGTCATTTTGCTAGCCAATGTCCCACCAGGTCTTTGCACATAGAGGAGCTTGAGGAAGATGAGCCTGAACCCAATGAGAATGAAGAGGAAGAGGTCTATGAAGCTGAACCAGACTTAGTTAAGGAATATAAAGGTAATGAGGAGGATTTTGATCAATCAGACCTCGTAGGGGTAGTTAGATGCATCCTGTCCTAAAGTAAAATCCAAGAAGATTAGCATAGGACCAACATCCTATACACCTTTGTGAGGATTGGGGACAAGGTGTTCAAAATAATTAGAGATAGTAGGAGCTGTGTGAATGCCATGTCCCATAAAGCTGTTAAAACCCTAGGCTTACACCTAGTTCCTCACCCAAACCCCCATAAGGTATCCTAGATAGATTCCACCTCTATACCCATTAAGTCCAAATGCCAAGTCCAGATCCAGCTTCAATCATATCAGGATAAAGTGTGGTGTGATGTTGTGCCCATGGGGGTGAGTAGTATAATCTTAGGACAGCCATGACTCTTTGATCATGATGCCACCCTTTATTGCCGGTCTAATGCATGTATGTTCACCTTTCATGGGAAGAAGATCACCATAAACCCCACCCGATTTTAGGAATCAATAAAGAGGATCTAGCTCACTTATGGAGAAAAAGTCTGGAATTAATTTAATCACTGCCTAAGTGCTAGAGAATGAGATATCTGAGGGCACTACTGTTTGGATGTTAGCTGTGAAGGAAGTATCTGATCCTATTGATAGAGAGTACCCTCAAGAAATCAAGGGAGTCTTGAATGAATTTAGTGACATATTTCTTGAAGATTTACTTAACAACATACCACCTCTTAGCGATGTGCAACATGCAATTGATTTAGTCCTAGGAGCTACCCTACCTAACCTACCTCAATATAGGATGAACCCAACTGAACACTTAGAGCTTCAAAGACAGGTAGGTGAGCTTCTTAGAAAAAGATTTATTAGGGAGAGCCTAAGTCCTTGTGCTGTACCAGCCCTATTAACCCCTAAGAAAGAAGGCACGTGGAGGATGTGTGTTGATAGCCAGGCCATAAATAAGATAACTATGAAGTATAGGTTTCCCATCCCCCGCTTGGATGATATGTTGGATATGATGGTGGGAGCCACAATCTTTTCCAAGATAGACCTTAAGAGTGGCTACAATTAGGTTCAAATTAGACCTGGGGATGAGTGGAAAACAGCTTTTAAAACCAAAGATGGTCTATATGGGTGGGCCGTAATGCCTTTTGGGTTATCCAATGCCCCTAGCACTTTCATGAGAATTATGACCCAAGTCCTTAGGATGTTCATAGGTAAATTTGTGGTAGTATATTTTGGTGACATCCTGATTTATAGCAAAACTAAGGAAGATCATATAGAACATCTGAAACAAGTTTGCTTGACCCCTAGGAAAGAGAACCTCTATGCTAATTTGAAGAAGTGTGATTTCATGACCCATAGAGTTATCATCCTAGGCTTTTTGGGGACCCCTGAAAGAGTAGAAGCTGACCCTGAAAAGGTCAAATCCATAGTAGAGTGGCCAGTACCCACTAGTGTCCATGAAGTTAGAAGTTTCCATGGTCTAGCCACTTTCTACAGAAGGTTTATTAGTGGATTTAGCACCATAGTAGCACCAATTACTGATTGTATTAGGAAGGGTAGTTTTGAATAGACCAAAGCTATAGATAGAGCCTTCATAGAGATTAAAACTAAGATAACACAAGCACCCATCTTAAGGTTACCCGATTTTAATAAGGTCTTTGAGGTAGCTTGTGATGCTTCAGGAGTCGTTATAGGAGGAGTTCTGAGCCAAGAAAATCACCCAGTAGCCTTCTTTAGTAAGAAACTTAATGAGGCTAAATAAAGGAACTCAACCTATGACAAAGAGTTTTATGCGGTAGTATGAGCTCTTAGATATTGGAGACATTATTTACTATCCCAGGAGTTTGTTTTATATTTCGATCATGAAGTACTCCGATTTTTGAACTCCTAGAAGAAATTAAATCCTAGGCATGCTAAGTGGGTAGAATTTATACAAGCATATACCTTTGTACTGAAACACCAAGTTAGAATTGAAAACAAGGTAGCTGACACCCTTAGCAGACGAGCCTTACTTTTGAATACTGTTAGCATTGAAGTCATTGGATTTGAGAGGTTGAAAGAAGAATATGAAGCATGTTCAGACTTTAGTGAGATTTTCCAAAGCCTTTCCCAAGGATCATTTAGTACCCATAGCGAATATATCCTACAAGATGGTTATTTATTTAAAAATAATAGACTATGTATTCCTAAAAATCAATTAGAGAACTCTTAGTCTGGAAAACCCATGCTAGAGGCCTTGTTGGTTACTTTGAAAGAAATAAGACTATCTTAGCTGTAGAGGACCAGTTCTTTTGGCCTAGTTTAAAGAGGGACATTGCCAATATAGTGTCCAGATGCAGAACCTGTGCTGTTACAAAATAGCGGAAAAAAAATACTGGATTATATACCCCTCTACCCATACCAGACCATCCATTGCAGGACTTAAGCATGGACTTTGTTTTAGGCCTACCAAAGATCCTTAGGAAACATGATTCCATATTCGTAGTGATCATAAGTTTTCTAAAATGGCCCATTTTATACTCTGCTCTCAATCTTTTGATGCATCTAGAGTAGCCCATCTTTTCCTTGACCATATGGTTAGGTTACATGGATTGCATAAAACTATAGTGTCAGATAGGGATGTTCACTTTACTAGTTACTTTTGGAAAATCCTTTGGCACTTATTAAGTCACAAGGGAAGAGTCCTTTTGAGGTTGTGCATGGATACAAACCCAATAAACCACTTGATTTGATCCCTTACCCTCACATACACGAGTTTCTGAGTCAGCTGAGTATTTGCACAGCATGTTAGGGATTTGCATAAAGAAATTAGCCAAAAGATAAACCTAAGTAATGAACTATATAAGAACTTGGCTAATTCTCGAAAAAGAGCTAAAGAATTTTTTGTTGGGGATTTTGTGATGATCAGGCTTAGGCTTGAACAGTTCCCTCCAGGGACCGTAAAGAAATTTTTGCATGCGGAGCTGGCCCATTCAAGATAATAAATAGAGTTGGACCCAATGCCTATGTGCTTGAGTTACCACCCGACTTAGGCATTAGTTCCATCTTCAACATCTCAGATCTTGTAGAGTATAAGGAGCCAGTAGCGATTCCCAGTGAGCCTTTTGGACCTATCCCTTCCATTGAAGTGAACCTGTCCTAGAGTGTCCACCAACCAATTGGTCAAATAGTAAGAAAAAGATTGAGAGAGTCTTGGACGATCAAGCCATAAGTACCCAAATAGGGCTATTAGAGGTATTTGGTCTAGTGGCAAGGTCGGCCAGAACTTGAGAACTCGTAGATCACTCATGAGGATCTGCAGCACCTCAACCGAGACCTACTCGAGTACTGTGAGAGCCAAGTTATCCCATACTCGATGGGGTCGAGTTCCTCCCACCCCGGGAGAATTGGTGGGGGCACAAGGATCATACACAGATTACTGGGCCCTATCTGGTTTACTTAGTCATGTATCCAAGTTTTGAAAATTTTGTAATCAATTAAGATTGAGTCTTGTAATAAGTTGAGGTTAGTTGATTTGTCTTAACCCTCAACCTAGTCCAGTACATTGAGTCTTGTACATCAGTATGAGTCTAGTACGAGTCCACTTTTTATACCAGAGAGGAGGCTACACTATTTTGGAATTGCACCAGGCCTCATTTTGGAGCCAGAGGTAGTTACAACAGCTTATGGGAGCTTAATTGACACCCAAGTGCCTTGATTTCCTCCACTAAATGCTTCCAGAATATTCCATATGCCAGGTGCCAATATTTTCTAGGATATTCCAGCACTGCAGGCCTTAAAATTCAAGCCCAGGAATCATGCCCAAGCATGAAGAACCAAGATTCCCTTTTGATACTGAGAATATACCAGCCTAGGGGACCAGGCACCCCAGCCTCCAGGAGGCCCAAGCCCATGCACCCTTGGCCCATGGGCGACCACCCATTGCTACCCCAAAGCCCACATTCCCAAAGGATAAGGCGTCCCCACTTGTTGACTTGGTCCAAGCCTAAGTGAAGAAGGAGAAGACTAGTAATAGTCTAACCTAGTTAGGATTTCTAGTTCTTTTAAGCTTTGTAATTCTAACCTAGCTAGGAAAAGACATGTAATCTAACTAGGAAAAGACTTGTTAACCTAAGTGTAACCCTATTTAGAGAGGGCATAGGAACTCTACAAATACCCTACCCCTCCCCCTCTTGTAATCAATTTTTCTTATGAATACAATTTGCTAAAATTTTGAGACATTGTCTTGTTCTTGTGTTTGGTTCTTATTCTTGAGTGCTCTCCTGTGTCCCTTGCAGGTGATCTGCAATCAAAGATAGGTGTTCTTGCCTTGAAACCAGCATCGCATGGAAGATCGATGCCCGGGAACAAGTTCTTGAAACCCTACCGCGACAATCTTGAGAGTCCTGCCAGATCTATTTTAGAGGAGTGATTTTCGTTGGTAAAACTGAAAACTTATTCCCTTCTTTTTAATTTATGATTAGTTGAAAACAAATCCTAGTTTCAGTGATTTCTCAACCACCAAGTCCTTCTTTCTAGTTACTTTGTAGGTTTACTTGTACGGGTAGTTAACTAGAACTAGTTTACTTTACTGTCTCCTTTGAGTCTTCCTTAAAAATCTAAAAAAATCTAAAAAAATTATACTCTACTAATCTCTGATAACTAGGCTTTATTATTTATCCCACATCAGTTTTGGAATTAGAGCAGGTTAAACTAGGGTTTAATCACTCTTGTGCTAAAATTTCTACATACTAGGTTAGGACTTAGTTTCTCTTTAAACACTCGGATCGGTTGCTTCACCATGGCCGTCCTGTCATAGGAGAAAGTAGGTTGCAAGACCCTCACATCCCATTCAAAAGGGATTTCTTATGGAGTGTAAGGGTACCACTGTGATTGACCCTTAAAGAAGAAAACAAAAAGATAGGCATCTTTAGGGTTAATTTTCTGCACCACATCCATCCAGTATATAGTTTGTTATTTTTATTGTTTCTATATGTAAGAAGATTAGAAAATTCTAATTCTTCATTTTGTGGATTTTTCGTAATTGATTATATTTATCAAATTTTTTTATAATTTAATTCAGATTTTAAGTCGTCTAAATTTTTGATTTACTGCCTAAGAATAGTTCTATCCTGAATTTTTAGCAATTCTAGTTTAGGATTATTTTTTCATAAATTTTTCATATTTTGATTTTCGACATATTTCTTTCATATTAGGTACTTTTCTGCAAGATATATCTTTGCTAAAAAAAAACTTGGAAACCCTAATTGCATCTTCATATGCTTGCTATCATCATTCAAACCTAATCTTAAGGGCACTCAATATCTACATAAGGGAGGGATTTCATCACCCTTACGTGGCCCACAACCTCCACCTTTGCATCAATCCTAACCTAATTAAAATCAATTAAACTTAATTGCTCTAGTGAGCTAGGGACAACACAGGTCGGGATCCAAGTATTGTGTGAAAGCTAGTGCACCCGATCCTTTGATTATCACTTGAATCTAGTGTCTAAGGCTAGAGATCCAGAGGCAAATGCCCTAAGTGATTTCGTGCTTTTTAATTAGGACCCTACTAGATCAACGGGAGCCTCCCATGACCCCACCTCTTACCTGGCTAGTGGACAGTGTAATTATTAAATTGGCTATAATTTGAGCTGACCCATTTTACTTGAGCTCTAGGTCTAAGAAACCCTAGTTCGATTTGTGTGATTATGTTACATGGCTACTAGATTAGGACTCCATACCAGTAGTCTCATCCAAACCCAACCCAACTTGACCATGGAGTCTAACCTTGAAATTGTTCTGAGGACCTTCACTGAACAATGTACCCAAATGAACCATAAGTTTGATCAACTGAACCAACGATTAGGGAACCTAGAGAAAACCCGTATGACCCATCCTGAATCTAAATTTGAAACACACCCTGACCTATTTCTAGAGCACAATCCTAGAAGAGCCCCACACCAGGACCCAATCTGGGATCTTAGTGCAAGGAGACCAAATTATGATTCCATAGACTAGGATGAGAGAGCCACTATGAACTTTAGCGTAGAAGCACATAAATTTGGTGGTGATATTGATCTTGAAAATTATATTAATGGGGAAGAAGGTATGGATCTATATTTTGAGAGGGAACTAGTGTCTGATGAAAGAAAGTTTAAGTTTGCTATGCTTAAATTTGTACGCCAGGCTAAAATTTATTGGGATGATGTTGAAAGAATGATCAGATGAAGAAGAAATATGCCCATAACTACATGGAGTGACAAGAAACTTAAACTTATGGAAAAGTACCTACCTAGATCATATGAACCTAGTTCCTATGCACCCAGATCCTTTGAACCTAGCTCCTACGAACCAAGATCCATGACCTATTGATCTGAGCCCATATCCTATGAGCCCAAGGAACCCATAGTCTATTAACCCGAACCCACTAGGATGAGTGCACCTAGTCATAACCTTCGAATCAGTCCACCTCCCCTTAGTCGACCTACCCCTACTAGTCCAGATCCAAGCCAATTTTTTCTTAACCAATCTACTCCTACTACCCTATTGGTTCACCAAGATGTTATTGAAGAAGAAGTTTATGAAGCTGATGTGAGCTTAATAGATGAGTTTGTAGATGAGGAGATACAGGAGGTAGGCCCAGAGTTGGATAATCCTAACCATATCCAAACTAAGGCCAACTCAGAGTTAGTTGACCATGACTGTACCCTGATTGAAACTCTACTGGTAGGACCCTTAGAAAAAGAGACCCATGAGCACTCTACCATATTGTTAGGACCTTACCTGAGGGAACACTAGAAGAGACTCAAATCATATAGCCTAGTCCTGAAATCCAAGTGAGGACTTGGCTTATTTAGTCCAGTACCCTCAGGAAGACTTCACCCCTATAATTCCCATTGGAGATTTCTTCCCTGAGTTTAGTGATCCATTTTTCCATCAAGTTGACCTTTTAGTGCCTGCAGATGTAATTCAGTGTCTAAACTTTAGGGTCAACCCATTAGTCTAGACAAACCCTCAAACCCTTTTCTTATTTCCTACCCTACCAAGTCACCCCTGAATCCAGTTCTTATTTTCTACCCTTCCTTGAGGTTTCAATTATTTTTAGTACTACTAGTTTGCATTTTATAGAGGTTAGCATGATGCATATATTCATTGAGCATTTTAGATTTACAACCTATTTCTAGAGAACCTTATGGCATCTATTAAGAGTGCATGTTAAATTTTCATCTACATTTCACCCATCAACTAAGAGTCAAACTCAGTTATTATTTAGGATTTACATGCTTGTCGATAATAATAATTAAAAAAAATTTAATTAATGAAAGCAATGAATATTTTCAAGAAAAAAGACTCAAATAATACAATAAAGGAGACTTTGTCATGGTTAGACTATGACTAAAACAGTTTTCACCTGGAACCATGAAAAAGTTACAATCCCATAGTAGTGGACCATACAAAGTGATTAGGAAAATTGGGTCTAATGCCTATGTGCTCGAGTTACCACTTGAACTATGTATTAGTCCAACTTTCAACGTTTCATACCTTATGGAGTATAGGGAGCCAACGTTGATTCCTAGTGAGCCATTTGGGCCTAATCCAGTCCTTGAGAGTGAACCAACATAAGTATGTCCACCTGCCATACCACTAGCCCAGAGAGACAAGATCGAGCAAATCTTGGATGACAAGATCATTGCTTCTCGGAGCAAAGATTACCAGCGATATCTGGTTCATTGGCAAGGATGACCTGAGATTGTTGATTCTTGGATCACGAAAGAGGACTTGCAGGGAGTTGACCTAGACTTACTAGAGCGCTATCATAGCGAAGTTGACCCATACTCGACAGGGTCGAGTTTCCCCCATCCGGAAAGAATTGGTGTAGACACCAGGGTCAGAAAATATAGATAGGTTGAACCCACATCCCTGTGAATCACCTTTAAATAAAGCCCTGAACCCAACCCCTTTTACCTTGTAAATATTTTATTTTAATTTCTATTATTTTGGATTAGATAGCATTAGCCCTTTTTTCCAATTATAATTAGAGTTTTGTTATTTAGCCTTTTGGGCTAAATCCTTTTTACCATATTGAGTCAAAACCCCATTGGACAAAACCCTGTTTACCAATTTATTCTATTTTGTTACATGAGGTTAAGCCTTTTGATCAATTAATCAAGTGGGGCTTTGGTTATTTGGTTTTGAGTCTTGTAAAAATTAGTTATTGAGTCCTGTAATTCAAGTGGGACCCAATTGAAGACCCATGTGACTTCATCTGCACCAAATTGAAGACCAATGTACTAGTCCAAGACAAGCCATGTGCTAGCCCAAGATAAGCCATGTGACTCCATGTGATAGCCCAAGTCACTTAGCATGTGCAACCCTTTTCTTGGCACCACCTTCCAAGAATTTGGACATCAACTCATGTCATGTTTGGACATGTCATGCCAACACACTCCATGTCACTTTATTTGGACATCATCACATGACAGCGCATGCCATAAATCCTCTTTGGTCTGCCACTTAAGAAGGAGTTAGCACCAACTTCTTTTTAAGAGAAGTAAATGAAGAGTCTCATCCTTGGCACCCTCTCACTCAAGATTTCACACCAACTTAATTCTAAGATAAGTAAATGTGAAGGACTCTCCCAAATTGGCGCCTCCACTCAAGAATTTCATGCCAAAAAATTCCAAGAGTTGATCAAGCATTTTTTTTCATGCCAACTTCCAAGGAGTTCTACAATATTTCATTATCCAAATGCAAGAGGTTCAATGGTTCTCTATCACAGATGTTTGGATCAAACAGGTTTAGGCCTACTTAAGTTTCTAGAACTCAAGAGTCTCACCAAAACTCTTGAGTCCTGTTCTATCCAGAGACAAGAGTCCAGGATGCCTAGAGCAAGAATTCTAAGAGTTGTAGTCCAAGGTAGAAAAAGTCTACTATTTGAATCCTTTACACCACTGGTTGAGGGTCTATAAATATCCATCATGCCCTTGTAATTATAATTATTATTCATCAATAAAGACATGCTGTCGAATTTCCTTTGCTATGTACATCGAGGGGTGTGAGGCACTTTTCCTTTGTTCTTCGAAACATCACGGGATGTAAGGCCCTTTTTTCATTCTACGGAACATTGCAGGGTGTGAGGCCCTACCTATCCAGTCAATAAGAAAACATAGCCACCTCTTCTAACCCTTTCTTTTTCCATTCAATTTATCTTTCCTTGCTACTTCTTACCATTAGTTTTCTTTATTGTGTGTTTGCAGGTGATCTGGAATCAAAGATTGGTGTTCTTGCCTCAAAACCAGCATCGCACAGAAGATCAGAGCCCGGGAACGAGTTCTTGAAACCTTGTCATGACAATTTTGAGAGTCCTACCAGATCTATTTCAGAGGAGCGATTTTTGTTGGTAAAACTGAAAACTTATTCCCTTCTCTTTAATTTCTAATTAGTTGAAAGTAAATCCTACTTCAGTGGTTTCTCAACCACAAAGTCTTGCTTTCTAGTTACTTTGTAGGTTTATTTGTATGGGTAGTTAACTAAAACTAGTTTCCTTTACTGTCTCCATTGAGTCTTCCTTAAAAATCAGAAAAAAAACTAATAAATTATTCTTTGCTAATCTCTGATAATTAGGCTTTAATTATTTGTCTCACATCAAATAGCTTCCCTGATGCGGGACAACTCTAACATTGCTAATTATGGAGGAAAAATAGTAAAATAATTTTTTTATGATTTTTATAATTTAGGTTTGTAGGCTAAATTCCCAAATAAAAGTAAGAACTAGCATAAGGAGTAGCAATGCATTGAATCATCATGATCGCAAAGAACTCATGCAAGATAATAAGTAGCCAGGACCCGAGAGTTGAGAAACTCCTAGTTTAGTATAGCTTATCTTCATCAAATCAAAAATTAAAAGAAGGGAAGGTTTCATATCAGTCAGAGATATAAAACTTTGCAGTGGAAAGGATCACTCACACTCTGATTAGAGCTTGGAAGAAGAAGCTTCAGTTCCTTGAATCAGATGGCTGATCTGGACCCGGTTTGAAGGTAAGGAATGCCTCCTCTAGGGAGGTGAAACACCTCGTAGGATCCTGCAAGTGTTAGGGGTCAATCAAAATAGCAATTAAACAAAGGGATGAAAACTAGGGTTTAGAGTAGAAAGAAACTAGGTTTAGGTGTGGGTGTCCCAGGGAAGAAGCAGTTGCTTTACTGGGGCAGCAGCTAGGGTGTCTTCCTCTAGGCATGGCTGATCTCCAAGGACACAGATGGAAGCTAGGGCAGCAGGGTTTCGACCAGGGAACACAAGGTGAGCATACAAAAATAAGAGATCCAATACTAGAACACCAAACACAAGGCAATTACTCAAATTCAGCAAGGTTGTATTCATAAGAAAATGTTGATTACAAGAGAGGGAGGGGTGGGGTATTTATAGAGTTCCCACTCCCTCTCTAGCTAGGGTTACACTTAGGTTACAAGTCTTCTTCCAAGTTATATTACATGTCCTTTCCTAGCAAGGTTAGAATTACAAGGCTTAAAAGGATTAGGAATCCCAACTAGGTTAGAATAGTATTAGTCCTATCCATCTTCACTTAGGCTTGGACTTGGTCAACATCTTTGGATGCCTAATCCCTCTTTGAATGGTGTGTTGGGCTTTAGGGGCAGCAAGGGGGGGTCAGCCATGGGCCAAGGGTGAATGGGTTTGGGCCTCTTGGAAGCTGGGGCGCCTGGTCCCCTAAGCTAGCATATTCCCGGTATCAAAAGGGAATCTTGGTTCTTCTTGATTAGGATTGCTTCCTTGGCTTGAATTTGAAGGCCTAGAGTGCTAGGATAACCTAGAAAACATGGGCTCCTGGCATATGGAATATTCTGGATGCATATGGAGGGAATCTGGTATCTGAAATGGTATTTGGAGGGAATTAGGGCACTTGGGTGTCAATTAAGCTCCCCTAAGCTGATGTAACTACCTCTGGCTCCAGAATGAGGTCTGGTGGAACTCCAAAGTAGTGTAGGCTCCTCTCTTGTACAAGAAGTGGACTCATACTATACTCATACTAATGTACAGGACTCAATGTACTGGACTAGGTTGAGGGTTGAGACAAATCAACTATCCCTAACTTATTACAGGATTCAATCTTAATTGATTACAAAATTTTTATAACTTTGATACATGACTTATTAAACTATATGAGATCTAGGGATCTGTGTTTCATCCTGGTGTCCCCACCAATTCTCCCGGGGTGGGATAAACTCGATCCCGTCGAGTATGGGTTAATTTGGCTCAAGGAGGGTTTGGGTTGAGGCGCTGCAGATCCGTGCCAGCATTCCACAAGTCCTCAAGTTCTTGCTGACCTAGCCACTGAACCAAGTACCGCTGATAGTCTCTATCCTGGGTACCGATAGCTTGATCATCCAAAGCTCTTTCAATTGTTTCCTCACCATAAGGCCAAATTATATGTGGTCGCTCTAGGGTGGGTTCTTTCTCAAAGAACGAGAGTGGCTCAAGGAGCTCGCTGGGTATCATTGCTGGCTCCCTAGATTTATAAAGTCTGAGATGATGAAGGTAGAGCTAAAACCTAAATCAGGTGATATCTCAGGCACATAGGCATTGGATCCACTACTGTTCATTATTTTGGATGGGCTAGCTTTGCAAGCAAAAATTCCTTTGCAATCACAAAATCCTCTGCGAAAAATTCTTTATCTTTCTTTTAAAAATTAGCCAAGTTGTTATTTAGTTCATTAATTATGTTCAGCTCTTGACTAATTTCAAGATGCATATGCTGTGCAGAGGCTAGTGAATGTGTGGACAGGTAGATTGGGTCTGTAAATTTATTGGACTCTAGACTAATACCTAATAGACTCGACTAGACTTCCCTATCGAAGGAAATTTATTGGACTCTAGGGACAAAACCTAACAGACAATAGACTTTCTATGCTTGACCCTAGCATGGCATGCACATAAAAGTTTACTATGGACTCCTAGAAAATGCCATAGGGTTTTCTAGAAGTAAAATGCAAAAATGACATGCTCAACGAATGAATGTAACATGCAAACTCCTATAAAATGTAACCTAATAGTAAAACTAAAAGAAGTTTCAGGAAAGGATAGAAAATAAGATGTAGGTTTAGGGTTAGTCTAGTAGGTTGAGAAATAAGAAGATGGTTCAGGGTTAATCAGAAAGGGTAGAATACAAGAAGGGGTTTCAAGGATGAGTCCTAGATTAATGAGATTGACCTTATGGGTTTGAGGTAGTCCTACAGCATTTATAGTATGGAAGAGTGGGTCATTAATCTCAGGGAAGAGATCATTAATGGAAACTATAATATGGGATTCTTCCTGAGGGTACTGATAAGCCAAATCTTTAATAAAGTCATCGGGTTCAAGAAATTTAGGACTGGGCTCTGTACTTAGGCTTTTGTCTAGTGGCTCCTCTAGTAAAACTCTAACAGTAGTGTCAGGGTTCTCTTCCTTTAACTGCTCTTCCACTACAGGTTTAGCTTGGGTGCAGTCAGGTTCAACTAATGTTGGGTGGTCTTCTATGTAGGTATGGTCAGGGTTAACTGATTCTAGGGTATCTTCTACCTGGGAACCTACTGGGTCAACTAATTCTAAGTCTTCTACATAAAACTCCTCTTCTTCCTCCTCATACTCATCCACTAAGCTTGGGTCAGCCTCATATATCTCTTCTTCAAGGTCATTTGGGTGAACCAATGAGGTGGTAAGAGGGGGTAGACTAATAAAAAACTGACTAATGACTAGGGTGACAAGGGTGGGTTGGCTAAGGTGCTCCTGACTAACACTGGGTTCATATCTAAGGGTACTAATCCTATAGGGTTCAAGTAGACAAGGGGAAAGCTGATTGGCACTAGGCTGATTCTTTTGGACTACAGGTTCCTAGGATCTATAGGGTAAGGGTTCAGCTCTATGGGTCTTGCCTAGGGTTCCTAATTGATCTCCTACTTGGTCAAAACTGGATTGCTTGATTACTTGATTGGATCAGTTAGTTAAGCTTATGGTTCAATTGGTTTTGGGCTTGGGTTAATCAAGTAATTTGGTCATGGGTTTGGTTAAGCTTAGTATCAGATTGGTCAAACCTATGGTCTATTTGGGCAAGCTGGGCTTGGGATTGGGTATTGGCTTGGTTCATTTGGGTAATTAATTAGGCAAGCTAGTTCATGATGGCCTCAAAATTGGAATCCATGGCTGAGTCGGTTTGGGGTATAGACATCTGATATTGAGTTCCTAATCTAGTGGTCATATAATCAATCAATCAGTCAAAATGAGATGGTGTAGCCAAGCATGCAAAATAGGTTAACTTAATCTAGGGTTTCCTAGATCTAGAGTCAAAACTAAGTGAGTCATCTCAACTTACACTTAATTTAGTAGCTAATCCTTCCTCTGGCCAGGTAGAGGGTTGGAGTGTGGGAGGCCCCCCTACTTTCATAGGAACCCAATTAAAAACCACAACACCACTTTGGTCATTTGACTTTGGACCCTCAGCCTTAGACATCAGATTTCAGTAATAGCCACAAGATTAAATACACTTGTTGGCCCACACAGCTCTGACCTGACTTGTTGATGTCTCCTAGCCCTCTAGGGCAAATTTGGTCTAATTGATTTTAATTAGGCTTGGGTTAGAATACTCGTGGTTGTTATGGGCCCAAGACAGGTAGAGAAATCCTGCACTGATTTTAGATAGAGAAATGCCCTTAAGATTATTTTAAGAAGATGATGAACATTTAATGGTCCTGATGCAATCTAAAATAATAATATAAAAAATTAATTCATTTATGAGATGTCAAGTTAGGTTTAAGTTAACTGGGGTTTTCAAACAAAGTTTGGCTTGGGATTGGGGGGGTTTGGAAGTTAATTAGGTTTGGTTTGGACAAGTATGCAGATCAGCATAAATTAGAAAATTAGGATTTTGGATGATGCAAGTTTTGACATAGATATTGATGCTGAAAAAAATTTAGAAAAATCCTAGAACAGAGGATGGACAATGTTGGTGATACTTACCAAATTTCATGTAGAAAAAAAATCAAATGATGAAGCAAATCCTAGGGGTTTTGGATTGCTATAAAAATTTTTAGGATTCTATTAGGATTTCTAATATACCAGATCTTAATGACTTAGTTTTTTATAAAATTAATTAAAAATCTTGATAAAATATAGAACACAACAAAGAACAATTCATGCAAGTTTCACAGAAAAATAAAATTTCTTGATGGTCAAAACCAGATGCAAAACAGATATCTAATGTAGTGGACAGGATGTAGAAATTAGGGTTTGTGAATGCAAAGCAAATAAAAACTATCCTAAACCTGCTCTGATACTAAACTGATACGGAAAGACTCTAAGATTTTTAGTCATGAAGGGAAAATAGTAAACTAATTTTTTTGTGATTTTTATAATTTAGGTTTGTAGGCTAAATTCCCAAATAAAATTAAGAACTAGCATAAGGAGTAGCAATGCATAGAATCATCATGATCGCAAAGAACTCATGCAATATAATAAGTAGCCAGGACCCGAGAGTTGAGAAACTCCCGATTTAGGAAAGCTTATCTTCATCAAATCAGAAATTAAAAGAAGAGAAGGTTTCTTACCAGTCAGAGATTTAAAACATTGTAGTCGAAAGGATCTCTCACACTCTGATTAGAGCCTGAAAGAATAAGCTTCAGTTCATTGAATCAAATGGCTGATCTGGACCCGGACTGAAGGCAAGGAAAGCCTCCTCTAGGGAGGTGAAATACCTCTAGGGATCCTGCAAGCATCAGGGGTCAATCAAAATAGCAATTAAACAAAGGGATGAAAACTAGGATTTAAAATTGAAAGAAACTAGGTTTAGCTATGGGTGTCATGGGGAAGAAGCAGTTGCTTGACTGGGGCAGTAGCTAGGGCATCTTTCTCTGGGCATGACTGATCTCCAAGGATGTAGATGGAAGCTAGGGTAGCAGGTTTTGACCAGGGACACAAAGAGAGTGGTGTGGGCACCAGAATCCGACAGAGGCTCCTCAACACTCTATGGATCTCAGATTAGGGTTCCCCCTTCTATGAGTCCTGTAATAAGGCCTTGAGCCCAAAGCATCGTCATAATTTCTTGTCAAAGTTTGTTTAGTCCTGTACCTTGACCAATTTGGGTCAAGTTAGGTCATGAGTCCTGTATTTGTTCGAGTCTAAGTTTGGATTGGGCCCAAGCCCAATTGAAGTCACTCTGGTTTTCTTCACCAAATCAAGTTCTGGTGAGCCAACCCACCCCTTCCACTTGGGATAATGACAACTCAGGCGCCACCTCAGCTACCTACATGGTGCCACATCAGCTGCCACTTGGGCATCTAAGAAGGAAAACAAAGTGGCACCCTCATGCTTTCCACACGCCTTGGACAACATTGGAAGGAAGAAACACCATCCCCCCCTTCCCTCCCACACATCATGCCTTGTTCCATCAAAAGAGGGCATTGAAGATCCTTGAAGAAACCAAGCCTCAAAGCAAGCCCCCTTCCAAGCTTTCTTCCCAAAGTGTTCTTACAAGGAAGGAAGGTCAAAAGACACACTCCTTCCTTCAAGCCCTCAACCTTGCAACGCCTATGGAGCTCTCCCTGGGTTGGCCTTGAATCAATCCAAGAAGATGGCTTTAAAGAGTGCAAGGGAACACATCACTCCAAGCAAGCCATGCCCCACTCCTTCCCAAAATAAGCATGCTAAGGAAGGAAGTCAAGGGACCAATCCCCCTCTCCAAGCCTTTGCTCATGCCACGCCCAACTCCAAATTATTTGGTCGGCCAAAGAGATGGGATGATGGAAAATTTTGGGTGCCACCATGAATGTTGTAATTTGAATCTCAAATGGGCCTTGGGTGCCTATTTAAAGGACCCAATCCCTCCATTGTAGAACTATTGAATGAAAGAATGATTGAGTGATTAATGAAAAGTTTGAGTTTCTTCCACCCTCCAACCATTGTCTCTTAGGCTAGGTTTGAGTGGAATTGCCTTCGTCCCCAGGGATATCGAGTGGTGTGAGGCCACCTGTCCGTCACCCCAGGGCGTCGTGAATCCTTCATTCTCCAGGACATCTCATGGTGTGAGGCCACATTCATTCGTCCTCCGTGACGTCGCGGGGTGCGAGGCCCCAAGTTATCTCCAACTTCGACTTCGAAATCTAGCCGGACACCGGGCTCGAATCCCCTTCCCAACTCCAGCTCAATTCCTTTCTGTGCATCTCCATATTCCACTGACCTTTCTTTTGTTTGCCTACAGGTCCTCCCTGGTATCTCGGGCATTGGAGACAGTCAGCTTTGCCATCACGACCTCCAGAACAAAAGCCAGTGCTCCCATGGGTTCTACTGCTGGGGCATCCAAGCCGCATCCGCCGGGTTGAGCGATCTCTGCACCGGGCGCTTCAGAAGTTTGAGGTTTGCTATCTCTTTATCTCCTAAGTAGATATTGTAGGTCGAGCTAGTCCTACCGGGATTTTTTAATCCCGGGGTCCTGTTCTTATTTTTACTTTTAGGACTTTGAACTGCTAGCATAAGCTTTCATTACTGTTCTTCGTATTTCTTACCTTTGCTTGTGATCGGGAATCGAATCCCTAAAACAACGAAGAAGAACAACAAGAAGCATAAAAAAATAATAATAATAAAAAATCTTCAACCCTAAAAGAATTACTTTGCATCGTAAGCATCCTTACTAGCATCTAGCATCCCTAGCCCTAACCCCCTTGCCTCCGCATCAATCTTGGTATCAGAGCAAGGCTAGGACTAGTGCATCTTTATTTTGTTTTCCTTCATTTTTTGCATCCTGGTTAGCCCGTATATGGTTTGATCATTGGATTGTTTCTCTCTGTAGAGATGTCCAAATTCATAATTTTTGTCTTTTTAGATCTCAATGAATTCAAGGTAGTTTTTCCTATTTTCTATGATTTTATTTCAATTTGTAAAGTTTCTCCAAGCCGAAATACGGCCTGAGAAAATCTCAGGTCTGATATTTCAGCAAGCATCTCATCTTTTGATTCATTCATCCATCTAGCTTGCTTCTTGCATGTTTTAATTCCTGCATTTTGTTTAGCATTCACCCATCTAAAAGATACAAAAGAACAAAAAAAAAAATTTTTTAAAGTCATTTCATTAGTCATCATTGTACTTCATTTTACATAACTTATCTTAAGGGCGTCAATTTAACATAGGGTCAGGATTTCATTACCTGTCCCTAGCCCAAAAACTACCACCCGGCATATCGAACCCTAGCCATTAACTAAAATCAATTAGACGTTTAATCTGCTCTAGTGAGCTAGGGACACCCACGATGTCGGGTCAATCCAAGTGCCGAGCCAAGCTAGATTGCTTGTTGGTGTGTGTTTGTGTAGCTGGTGTCTAGGCAAGTGGTTCAGGGACTAGAGCCCGAAGGGAAGTGGGTTGGTTCGCTTACCTGGCCAATTTCTAATTTGTGTCTAGGCAAGCAAAGAGGAACCTCCACTCACCTTACACTTACCTGGCCAGGTGCAAGTTACTACTTCCAGGTTCATCTTCTTGACTGTACTTTTGGAGAGATCTCCTAGGTCTAGCAAACCGTAGCATCATTTTGTTATATGTGCACTAGATCAGGAACCTCTTTTCACCCACCTTCTCCACCCTCTACCGACACCATGGACCAACTGCGAGCTGACATTGGAGCCTTAACCCAATCTGTGACCCAGTTGATCAATAGACTGGACCAGATGGAGACCAGACTGAGACCCCTAGAGGAAGCTGCTAGGCCCCGACCTGAACCCAGTCCTGAGTCCCCTCACCCAAGGTGGAACCTGCCACAAGACTCTTACTTTGAGGATGACTTTGGGAGAGACCCTGACCCCTTTGTTGATACCCGTCCTAGGAGACCCAATCCGGAGGACCGTGAAGAAAGAGCCCTTAGGAGCATCAAGCTTGAGGCACCCACTTTCGATGGTAGCTTAGATCCCAGGGTGTATGAAGATTGGGAGTCTGCTATGGAGCAGTATTTTGACTGGTACTCTATGTCTGAGAGCTCTAAGTTTAAGTTTGCCAAGCTTAGGTTGGTTCACCAAGCTAGGTTATTCTGGAACAGTGTTGAGAACTTCATAGAGCAGAAAGGTCAATTACCCATAACCGCCTGGGGGGAGATAAGAGAAAAGCTTAGAAGGAAATACTTACCTGCGTCTTACACCCAGAAACTGTTGGACCAATGGCAGACCTTAAGTCAAGGGAGTAAGAGTGTGGCCGATTACATCGCCAAGTTTGATGAATATGTTATGCGATGTAAGGTTGTTGAATCACCTGAGGTAACCTTGTCTAGGTTTAGGGCTGGCCTACACCCAGACATCGAGAGAGAGCTGTATTTTAGATCAACCAGAACCTTGGAAAAAGCTTACCAAGTTGCTAGGCTCTATGAGCGTTTCCAGAGAGCTCCAACCTATAGAAGACCTGAGCCCTTTAGAAACCCGAGCCATATCACTGGATCCACCCAAGATTACAATCAAGCTTACTCGAGTCGACCAAACCCAAACCGAACTGACCCAAGTCGACCAAACCAAGCCCGACCCAGTCCTAGTCGTCCCAACCTGAACCGACCCTAGTATAGTAGAGAGGAAAAGGGTACGGCTGTTGAAGTCCAAAGGAGACCTGACCCCCAAGGTAAATGCTTTAGGTATCATAAACCTGGACATTTTGCTAGCCAGTGCACCGCCTCTGCCCTAATCATAGAAGAACCAACTGAGACTGAACTTGAACCAACCATAGAACCTGAAGAGGATGTCTATGATCCTGAAAATCAGTTATTGGAAGGGTATGAGTGAGAGGAAGAAGTACTTGAATCTGAGGACCTTGTAGGGGTAGTCTGATGCATCCTAGCCTAAAACATAGTACAGGAAGACTGGCATAGGACCAACATTCTACAGACCCTGATCAATCTAGGAGATAAGGTTTGTAAGGTCATTATTGATAGTGGAAGCTGTGTTATGCCCTTTCCTTGAGTACAGTTAAATCTTTAGGACTAGCCACAGTTCCCCACCCCAACCCTTACAAAGTCTCCTGGATAGATGCAACTTCAATCCCTGTAAAGTCTAGGTGCCAGATCAAGATCAAAATGAGTTCCTATGAAGAATCGATTTGGTGTGACGTCTTACCCATGGGTGTGGGTAGTATCATTCTAGGACGACCCTGGCTTTTCGACCATGATGCCACCCTTAATGATCGATCCAATACCTGCATCTTTCTCCACCAAGAGAAAAAGATTACAATCAACCCAATCTAGCCAAAGGACCCTGTCAAGAAAGGATCAAGTATCCTTAAAGAGAAGAAACCTGAAGTTAACCTAATCAAGGACAATGGGTTAGAAGTAGAGATTACTGGGAAAGGATCCTTTAAAGAGTACAGGGAGAGAAGGATGAACATTCTGAGAATTTGAATACAAAAACCCCTGAGCCCATTGAAGACTTTAAGGTTGAACCCATTGAAAATCTAGGGAAAAAAACTCCTGAGCCCATTAAAGAATTGAAAGAAAGCATCTATGAGTCAAGTTTAGTAGAAGATGGGCCTGAGGGTGAAATCATTGAGGAATCCAAGGAAAATGATCCTAAACCCACTATAAAATTTGAAGAGGAAATGACTGAGCCACGATCACATCTAGTAAATGAACATGAGGATTCTCCAGTCTTTTCCACAGGAGCTCAGGAACCAACACTTAATGAACTGATCCAAAGAGAAATCCTCAAGAGATGGTTGAAGCTCGGAAAGAAATTGATGATGAAGTTCCCGATGAGTTACCTGATCAACTTCCACCCCTGAGAAACATCCATCATACTATAGACTTCATCCCAGGATCCTCTTTAACAGACCTTCCTCACTGTGGGATTGACCCTAGCGAGCCCCAAGATCGACCAGAACAAGTGGACCACATGACACTTATAGAACAATGCCCAAATTTTAAGGTCATCCTGAATAACCCAGGTCTGTTTTATGTTTTCCATAAGCCACACCAAGACTCCGATTCCTATTTCCTACCCTTCCCTGAACCCTCTCACATTTCTAGAGCCATGGGGTTACTTTTATTTGAGATTACCTGATGCGGCAAGCATATGATTAATGTTTAGAATATGGTGTTTGTAGAGCAATGAAACCTAATTATACTTAGCATTGTACTCATCTTAATAAGATTTAAGGATTATATAAAAAGGGACTATTACATGATTAGACACAACTCTAAAACTAAGAAGGAAGAAGATCTAGACAATAGGGGCTAATGATTGTGGACTTACCTTGATGAGCTTTCCAACCTTCTTTTGATTCATACCTTGAAACTACCAATGCTCAGAACTGAAGAATCTGGATAACAGAGATCAGAACCCTGGACTTGGGGCTTCAGCTTGTTTGTTCTTTGTTAAGGTGAACCCAGCCCACAACTCAAAGACTTCGAAGGACCCTGCAATGAAGATCAAAGTTAAAGAAGAAGGATAGGAACATATAGAAGGGATGGAAGAATTGATGAACTAAGAACAGAAATTTGAGTAGATTTGGCCGACTCCAATGCCTTCACTTAAGCTTGGAAGATGCTTTGCTAGGGAAAAAGAATGGCTTTGGCGTGGAGGAAGAGGATGGAAAACTTTCACATAAGAAAAAAATACAAGACAACTTCTACTTCCAAAATTTCAACTTCAATTTTCATTCATTCCCAAAATCAATCTCTTTTACAATGGGCGTCCAAGGCTTTTAATAGCCTCACAAAGCTAGCTTTTGAAATTTAAAAACTCCCCAAATCGAGGAGGATTACAAGGGGGGTTGGAGGATTTGGTGGAGAGTTTGGAGGGATATGGGGGGGGTTGGAGGATTTGGTGGAGGACTTGGAGGGATGTCGCCAACCTCCTTGAATTTGAATCTCCCTTGTTGGCGCCCAAAGGGTGATGAGGTGGCTGGTGAAGTGGCACCTGATGACGTGGCATGGTGAGGTGGTCTTCTACTTGGATAAGAATGACATGTGGCACCCAGTGGTCCTAGTTGATGGTCCTTTTCTCTTGCTTGGTTGATGTGTCTTCTCTTCTTCATGTGGTCAAATTTTGGGGTCTAGAATTTGAGTCTTGTTGCTGGCTTTCATGGCTTTAAGACTTGATTAGACTTAACTCAACTGAACTGACTTGACTGACCTAGACTTTAAAACTTGAAATGGACTTACAGGAAATGAAATTTTAAAAGTAATTACAGGACTCAATAAACACTCTTGATTTGAAACTAAAAATTAATTACAGGACTCTTGGAAAGGAAATGACTCTTGAAAATAAAATATTTTTGAACTAAAGGATACAAGGTAACCTAATTATCTTCGATCCTTGTTGGAGTGAAGTTTCTTTTGGCTTCTGGTGTCCACACCAATTCTCCTGGGGTGGGCAGAACTCGACCTAGTCGAGTATGGTTCAGTTTTGCCCTGGTAATGCTCGAACAAGTCTGGGTTAAGTCTTTGCAGGTCCTCTCGAGTAATCCAAGAGTTGTCGGACTCAGGTCGACCTTGCCATTGAACCAGGTATCGCTGATAGTCCTTATTCCTGGTAGTAATGATCTTGTCATCCAGGATTCTCTCAATCCTCTCTCTCTACTCAGGTAAGGTTGGTGGTGGACACTCGGAAATATGTTCACTCTCAATGAAAGTTTCGGGCCCAAAAGGCTCACTAGGTATTAGTAGTGGTTCTTTATATTCTACTAGGTCTGAAACATTGAAGGTTGTAGTAATACCCATATCAGGTGGAAGTTCCAAAACATATGCATTAGGCCCTATTTTCTTTAAGATCTTAAAAGGTCCCGCTTCGCGGGCATGCAGCTTCTTTATGGTTCCAGGGGAAAAACCGTTCAGGGTTGAGCCTAATCATCGCATAATCCCCTTCATAGAATTCTTTAGCCCTCTTATGTGAGTCAGCTAAGTGTTTGTAAGTTTCATTGCTCAGTTTGATCTTATTATTGATTTCTTTATGCAAATTTGTGACATGCTGTGCGAAAGATTCAGCAGACTCAGAAATTTACACAAGCACTTATAAAATGCAGACTGAACTAGGTATCCTTATTGAGAGGAATTTTATTGGACTTTCTAGGACCTAAACCTAACAGATTAATGACTCTCTAGGTTTGACCCTGGTCTGGTATGCACATGGGAATTTATCTTGGGTTCCTAGCAAATGCCATAAGGTTTTCCAAAAGTAGGTAGCAAAAGGAATAGTCTTTAAAAGCTCATGCATCCTAGTAATCTCATCAAAATGAAACTTAATGGCTCTAAAATTATGATAAGACTCAGGGAAAGGCAAGAAATAGGAATCCGAGACTTGGGGTAATTTAGGAGAATCTTGAAATAGACCTTGGTTACTCATGATGACCTTAAGATTAGAATTTTGATCTACAGGCAGCATGCTTCTAGGTAGTTGAAGGTCATCAGGAAAGTCTTCTAGAATAATGATTGGGTTCTTCTCAGGTACCTGAAGGAGTTCTTGTGTCGAAGCTAAAGTATTGGGTTCTTCCTGAGGGCATTGTCCTACGGGAACCAAGTCATCACTAAATTTTGGTTGTTCTGATGTTTTAGGACTAGGCTCAATAATCTTTTCTTTACCAAAGGTTTCCTCAGGTAAGGTACTAAAGTTGTTCTCTTCACAGTCTTCCCCTTCATTTTCATCTATTAAATTTATGTTAGTCTCATACACATATTTACTAGGTTCAGACTTGCCTTCTTCCTTCCCTAGCCCTTCAGTTTGAGGATACCCTAAGTCTTGAGTATTCATGAACTCAACTTGTACTTCAGGGTTCTTACTCCTATCATTCATATGAGCTAATGGGAAAGTAGGAGTTGGTTGGTCTAAGGAAAATTGGTTAGCCAGCATTTGGTTCAATTGGGCCATTAGATCATTTAGGCCTTTCAGCATGGTTTCAAGATTCGGGTCCATGGCTACACTGGACTGGGCTTGGATTGGTGAATATGGTGTCCCTGCTCTACTTGTCATGCATACAAATGGACTCAAGCTCGAGCTAAGGTTTCCTAGACCTAGAGCACAAATTAGAGGTCTAATTAAGTGAACCAACTAGCTAGTAGTACTTATGGGACTTAGCCAGGTAGGTGGTGGGGAGTGAAGGTCCCTGATTGCCAACCTTAGACACCAATTTGAGATTGGCCAGGTAGGCGGACCAAATCACAAGCCCTGATGCACCAATCCTAGACACCAAGTCAGTAAGCACACACCAATTAGCTGACACAGTTAACTTGACCCTAACCTGAACCCAATTTGTCGGTGTCCCTAACCCACTAGGGCAATTAACGTTCTACTCAATTTTAATTAATGGGCTGGGATCGATATGCTGGTTGGTGATTTTTGGGCTAGGGACAGGTGATGAAATCCTGACCCCATGTCAAGTTGATGCCCTTAATTTGATTTCTCATGAGATGAATGAAATGCAAAGGTGCTACAGAAGTGTGTTGTAGTTTGAAAGTGGTGTGGAAAATGTGATGAAAAAAATGTCCAAAAATTCTGAAAAATTCACAAAGGATTCCTAACTTATATGTTTCAATGTAGATGAAAGAAATTTTAAAACTAAAATCTATACTAATCTAAGAAGATCCTACAAATAAAGATAAATAAAAAGGACAGAACATAACCCTAATGATAGTGTTGAACTGCAGAAATTTTTATTTTTTTTATAATTTTTTTCTGATGATGAAATTTAATATGATGATAACTGACTTAAAAAGGAACAAGAAAAAAAATATTTCAGTAAAAAATTAGTGACTTGCCTTTGGAGCTGCAGACGGATTACAGTAAACAGATGCAAATTTTCAGAAAACAGAACCTAATCAAACAAGTGCAATGGCTTACCCAAACTTCAATCTAAAAAATTCACGTCCGGCCAGGGGCTCATTATTCCCATGGGTCGTGACAGTGTACTGGAGTACACCCGCTCAGGAGGCGTGAATTTTAGATCTTGCTTGGATTTAAAGAAAACTATTCTACCCTAATGCAACCATGCTCTGATACCAAGATGATGGGGCACGGGATAGGGATAGGATCGTCGGCGAGCTAAGAAGTCACCGAAGATTAGGGTATCCTATTTTTTTTTTCTATTTTCTGATTTCTTTATGGTGGTGACGAAGGAAAAAAAAAATAGGGATGGAGGATAACGAGGATGGACTACCACGAACCCTGAAACCCACTCTCACAGAGAGACTTCACACCTCTAGGGCATTATACCTGCCACCCACCTCACTACATGCAGTCTAGGGTATCTCACCTACCACCCATCTCACTACACGCGGAGCCCAGGGTATTTCACCTGCCACCCAGGTCACTCCTGGAGCCATGAGGGGGATTTCAAAGAACGTGGAGGAAAACGAAATGGGGGGATAACTAGGGCATCACGCCCCTACGATGTCCTGAAGGACAAAGACAACATCAACACCCGCAGGTGAAGACATAATGGGCCATAGCCCTGAACAACAACTGCCAAACAAACTGACAAACCAAATCCCAAAAAAATTCAATTTCTTCTCTCCCTTTTTACAATAGGAATGAGGGGTTATTTATAAGCTCCATAACCCTCATTTGAATTTGAATACAGGATAGGGATAACTCAAATTTAAATACAAGATAGGATAAGATAAGCCTATCCATATCTCAATCATAACCAACAAAATCCTAATTTAAATTTTAAATAAAAGATAGGATAAGATAAGCCTATCCATATCTCAATCATAACCAACAAAATCCTAATTTAAATTTCAAATAAAAGATAAATCCTAAATTTTTCATATTTATTTGCTGCTCCGAGATTCATGCTGCTCCGAGATTCGTGCAGGATGATGTCCCCATCAATATGGCCATAGTGGCACCCCTACACGCCATAGGAGATCCCATGAATGGGAAGAGAGGGCCATGAAACCCTAAATAACTCCTATGACTGGACGGCTACGGTGACTAACCCAATCCGAAGTAGTTACTAGGATTTAACATATATCATATGTAATTTAAAACAATCATGCATCACTTCATAGCATAATAAGCAATCATTACTAATTGCATGCACCATACATGATAATATTCATTATCATATACCCTTTCAATAGTATGCATCATACTATG
Organism: Areca catechu; assembly: GCA_021397845.1. Lineage (NCBI taxonomy): Eukaryota > Viridiplantae > Streptophyta > Magnoliopsida > Arecales > Arecaceae > Areca > Areca catechu. Next base: position 123,812,528 of record CM038040.1, on the reverse strand, counting down.
ATTTATATATATGATCATATTGTCATTCAATATATAAGTGAACCCTAATTTATGGCATGCATCAGAATATGATCCCCATATATGATCATATTTATTATCACATAAGCATATCCAATTGACCATTAATTGAATGACATAAGAGGGCTCTGATACCACTGTTGGGTTTCTAAGGATTTCGATGGCATAGCGGAACAATGGATTTCAAAAATTTCTTTCTTGAAAACCCTAATAACTAGAAACCCTAAGCCCAAGATCACTTATTTCATTTCAATTAACAAGTCATGTAATTAGGATTTGGAAAAATACGTGGAATGCTAATTCCTTCTTCTCTCTGCTAGGCACACAAGTGCATGCCCTCCGAAGATGATCCACATAAGAATTGATCCTAGGAAGCACTCCTTAGTAGGTTGCTTAAGCCACTGGGACTCTTCTAATGGCCTTTCTTTCTTTGGTAGCCTCTCCTTCCTTGCCCAGTCCCTTGCCCTCCAGTAGAGCACTCTAAGCCCTCTCCAAATTCTCTCTTCACTCTCTTTTCCACTTCCTAAATCTCTTCCTAAACCCTTGTCTTAAAATGATGGACTTGTCTTAAGACAAGACCTAAACTCTAACAAGGGAAGGGGGAGACAAGGAGAGTGAGTGGTAGAGTGTGAGTGAATGCAAGAAAGAAAAGATGGATCAAATACCATCGGCCTAAACACTGATGGCTATTTATAGGAGAGGAGAGGGAGCCATATATGGTTTCTCATCAGTCATTGATTTGTCAATCAACAGATCAAATAAGACCCTTCAATGAGAAGGAGTCTTATCTTGAAGAGTCATGACATTTCCTGCGCCAACTACCATATATCTGTCTTTTCAAGTTTTCTGCCAACTTTTCCACTTGCCACATGGTAGTGACCGGTTGCAAGAAGGCCAAGGGACATGGCTTTTGATTTAGAAGCATCAGTGATTTGAAATTCCTTAAATTAGAAGGACTCTGCTTCATAGAATTTGAGCCAAACATGAAGAGTCGCAACTCTTCATGTGTGCCAACTTCCTTCCACCGCATTCTTCCTTTTGTTGACCGGTCAAAGCCCATAATGAGAGGGCATGGAGATGAGGATAAAGTCCCTTGGACATTATCTGTATTTGGTGAATGACAAGCAGAAGGACTCTTATCCTTTCTGTGCACCAAAAATCTATGCGGCAATAGTGAAGAGTCGCAACTCTTCACTTTGTGCGCCACCTTTCTCAACGCCTTTCACATATTTGACCCAGTCAAAAGATTTGCAAAATGGGTGTCAAATGAATGGGAAGTGAATTTACTATATCACTGTATTAGTGATTATCAGGCAGAAGGACTCTTAGTTGGTGTGGACACTAGGGCCAGAAAATATCGACAGGTTGAACCCACGTCCCTGTGGATCACCTGTGAATAAAGCCTTAAACCCGACCACTTTTACTATGTAAATATTTTATTTTAGTTTTTGTTATTTTGGGTTAGTTAGGTTTATTCTCCTTTTCCAACTGTAATTAAGGTTTTGTTATTTAGCCTTATGGGGTAAACCTTTTTACCACATTGATCATAACCCCATTTATCGGTTGTGTCAAACCCTATTGGGCCAAACCCTGTTTACCAATCTATTTTTTTTGTTACATGAGGTTAAGCCTTTTGATCAATTGATCAATTGGGCTTTAGTTATTTGGTTTTAAGTCTTGTAAAAATTAGTTATTGAGTCCTATACTATGAGGGGGACCCAATTGAAGATCCATGTGCTAGCCCAAGACAAGCCATGTGCTAGCCCAAGATAAGCCATATGCTAGGCCAAGTCAATTGGTTTTGGCACCATCTTTACAAGATTTTTGGACATCACTACCATGTCATCAGGGGACATCAACACATATCTTGTTTGCACATATCATTTTGAGACAAAATACATGCCATGCCACTTTATTTTGGACATCCCACATGCCATATTTTTTTTTGACACTTGAGAAGTAATTGGCGCCCACATGAGAAGACTTCATGCCAACTTTTTTTAAGATGAGTAATTAAGAAGGTTTCTACCAAATTGGCACCCTCCATTCAAGTTATTTCATGCCAAATCTCAAGGTTCAGCCAAGCAATTCTTCCCCTCCTTCACACCATCTTCTAAAGAGTTTCTACCAAAATTATGCGAAGTGTTGGAGGTCTAAGGATTTCTACTTTTAGTATTTCAATCAAATAGGTTTCCAATTGCTTAAATTCCTAGAACTCAAGAGTTTCATCAAAATTCTTGAGTCTTCTCCAATCCAAACTGAAGAGTCTACTCACCTGCAGAAGGCTACATTATCCAGAGTCCAGAGTCCAGCAACCAAGGCCAAGTGATGAAGCATCTTGACCCTACTTCAAGCCACATCACCCTATCTCCATTTTGGCACCCACTTTGGATGAGAAGCTCATGGTTGCCTCCCACTTTTGAAAGGAATCCAGATCAGCCCAACAAGCATGAGTCCAGGCCACCTAGACAAAAATTCTAGGAGTTGTAATCCAAGGGAGAAGGAGTTTACTGTTTGAGTCCCTTACACCACTGGTTGTGGGTCTATAAATACCCATTAACCACTTGTAATTATTATTATTCAATAGTGAATAAAAAAAGTTATTCTGCCAAAATTTCTTTCTTTGCTGTGTGCATCATGAGGTGTGAGGCCCTTTTCCTTTGTTCTTCAGAACATCGCGGGGTGCGAGGCCCTAGTTATCCTACCTATCCAACCAACAAGAATCCCTAACCATTGCTCCTAACCCTTCCCTTTCCTTCTTTCCCTTTTCTTTGCTGATTCCTAATTTAAATTTTCTTTGTTGAGTGTTTGCAGGTGATCAAGAATCGAAGTCAGGTATTCTTGCCTCAAAACCAGCATGCGCGGAAGATCGGAGCCCGAGATTGAGTTCTTGAAACCCTACCACGACAATTTTGAGAGTCTTGCTAGATCTAAAGAAGCAATTTTCGATGGTAAACTTTAAACCTCTTCCCTCCTCTTTACTTTTTGTAGAGTTGAAAAGTAAATCCTAGTTTACGGTGGTTTCTCAACCACCAAGTCCTATTTTCTAGTTACTTTGTAGGTTTACTTGTGCTGGTAGTAAACTAGAACCAATTTCCTTAATTGCATATTTTGAGTCTTCTTTAAAAATCTAAAAAAAATATTAAAAAAATTATTCTCTGCTATTCTTTGATAATTAGGTTTTAATAATAGTAATTTAGGTTTAATTATTATCCTACATCAATTTTGGTATCAGAGCAGGTTAAACTAGGGTTTAATATCTCTTGTACTAATTTAGTTTCTTTTTAAGTACTCGGATCAGGTGCTTCACCATGGCCGTCCGGTCATAGAAAAAAGTAGGGCTGCAAGACCCTCACCTTCCATTTAAATAGAATTTCCTATGGTGTGTAGGAGTGCCGCTATGAATTGATCCTTGAAGAAGAAAATAAAAAGATAGGCATCTTTAGGGTTTATTTTCTTCATTACGTCCATCATAGTACATGGTCTATTGTTTTAATTTATTCTACATGTAAATAACTCAGAATTGCTTGATTCTTATTTTTCTAGATCAATCATAATTGATAGTATTTTTCAAAATTTTTTACATGAATTATTTTGGTCTATAGATTTTCTACTCATCGGAATACTACCTGAGAATATATCTTCCCTGAATTTCAGTAATTCTAGTTTACGGTTCCTTTTGCATAAATTTTACATATTTTAATTTCTTGCATCTTAGGTATTTTTCTGCAAACTATATCTTTGCTAAAAACAAAAAAACAAAATATAAAAAAATAATTAATTTTATTTTTTTGTTATTTTAATTATTTTAGTTTGTTGCATCTAGGGTTTCATCTTGTGTGTGCATCATTAAATAACCTAATCTTAAGGGCACTTGAGCATCTCAGATTAGGGCATGAGCACATTACCTATCCTGGGCCCACAACAACCTTCTTTGCATCCGAACCTAACCCTAATTAAAATTAATTAGACTTAATTTACTCTAGTGAGCTAGGGATACCAACAGGTCAGGTTTCAAGTATTGTGTGTAAGCTAGTGCACCCAATCCTGTGATTATCACTTGAATCTGATATCTGAGGCTAGAGGTCCAGAGGCAAACACCCTAAGTGGTTTCATGGTTTTTAATTAGGATCCTGCGAGAGCAGGGGGAGCCTCCCACGACCCCACCTCTTACCTGGCCAGTGGATAGTGTAATTACTGAATTGGCTATAATTTGAGCTGACCCATTCTACTTGAGCTCTAGGTCTAGGAAACCCTAGTCCGAGTCTTGTCTGTGTGTTTGCATTGCATAACCTCTAAATTAGGAGACCAATACTTGTAGCCTTAACCCAACCCAATCTGGTTTAATCATGGATCCCAATTTTGAGACCATCCTTAGGACTTCACTGAACAATATACCCAAATGAACCATAAGTTTGATCGATTGGATCAACAATTAGGGAACCTAGAGAAAACCCGTAAAACCCATCCTAAACCTAAATTTGAGACACACCCTGACCCGTTGCTGGATCCCAACCCTAGGAGAACCCCAAACCCTGACCCATTCCTAGAACCCAACCCTAGGAGAGCCCCACACCAAGACCCAACCTAGGAATCTAACCATAGGAGACCCAATTATGATTTCATAGACTAGGATGAGAGAGCCACTAGGTACATTAGGTTAGAAGCACCTACCTTTGGTGGTGATCTTGATCTTGAGGATTATCTTGATTGGGAAGAAGGTATGGATCTGTATTTTGAGAGGGAACTAGTGTCTGATGAAAGAAAGTTTAAGTTTGCTAAGCTTAAATTAGTATGCCGGGCTAGGATTTATTGGGATGATATTGAAAGAATGACCAGACGAAGAAGAGACATACCCATAACTACCTGGAGTGACATGAAACTTAAACTTAGGAAAAAGTATCTACCCAGATCAAATGAACCTAGTTCCTATACACCCAGATCCTATGAACCCAGCTTTTACGAACCCAGATCCATAACCCATAGGTCTGAACCTATATCCTATGAACCCAAGAAACCCATAACCCTTAGGTATCAACCAAATGTTAGTCAAGTTTCTCTTAGTCAGCCAGAACCCATTAGAATTAGTGCTCCTTATCAAAACTCAGGATTTAGCCAAGTCAACCCGAGCTGACTTAACCCTATTCCGAGCCAACCCACCCCTGTTACCCCAGATACTAGTCAATTTTCCATTAGCCAACCCACTTCGACTATCCCATTGATTCATAAAGATGATGTTAAAAAGGAAATACATATGACTGACCTAGAATTAGCTGACCCGATAGGCACCCAGGCTGAAGCCAGCCCAGAGTTAGTTGACAATGACCATACCTTGACTGAAATTGTACTGGTAGGACCCTTAGAAAAAGAGATCCAAGAGGAACCTAACCCTACTGTTGACACTTTGCCTGAGGAGAGATTAGAAGAGAGCCAAATCATAGAGCTTGGTCTTGAAAATCATGAACCTAAAGTAATCGGTGAGGACTTGATTTTCCCAAACCAGCACCCTCAGGAAGAATTCACTCCATCAGTCCCCATTGAAGATCTTTTTCCTAAAATTCTTGACTCGTCCTTTCTTCAGGCTGACCCTTTATTCCCTATAGGTATGAATCAATGTCAAATCCTTAAGGTCAACCCCGTTAATCTAGGACTAATCCATGAGCCCTTTTCTTATTTTCCATCCTACCAGACTAACCCTGAATCCACTTCCTATTTTCTACCCATTCCTGATGCTTCCAGCATTTCTTGGACCATTAGTTTGCATTTTGTAGATGTTAGCATGTTGCATAAGTCGATTGAGCATGTTAGGTTTACAACCTATTTCTGGAGAACCTTATGGCATATATTACGAGTACATGTTAAATTTTTATCTGCATGTCACCCATAGACCAAGGGTCAAGCACAGAATTGAAATTAAGGACTTAAAAGTGAATCTATTAAACATTTGCAGTCATATATTGAACATATTAAATAATTGCATAAGAATCTGTTGCCCAGAGAGCAACCCAAGAGGGAGGGTGAATTGGGTCTCTAAAAAATTTAAAGCTAAGCTTGATAACACAAGTAGCAAACTTCACAAGACAAGATATGCAATTCAATTCAACAAGGTACTAAGATTTAAGTGCAATGCTCTAAAGTAGTAGTGCAGCGAAAATTAAAAGCAATAAGCAAGAATGTAAAGAGCAAGAAGGGAGAAAACAAGCAATCACAAACATAACAAGCTATAGTGGTTCGGTGCCAACAATGCACCTACATCCACTCCCCAAGATCCTCTTGGAAATTCACTATAATCAAACGATTACAGCCAATTAGTTTTTCGGGCTCACAAATCAAAACCCAACTTGTTTTACAAGGCTCACAAGTCACAACCTCACTTGGTTTTATGGGCTAACCAAGAATCTAATTGATTTTCACAAGGCTAACCAAAAACCTCCCTTGATTTTCCGAGCTAACCAAGAACCTTAGTGGTTTTGCGGGCTAACCACCAACCTAGTTGGTTTTCAAAGCTTACTAATAATCTCACTTGGTTTTCCAATAGGCTAACCAATAACCTTTATAAGATATAAGGTAGAGAAATAAAGAACCAATGTAAGCTTTCAATAATAAAGCAAATAAGTCGATGTAGCTCGATGTAGTGTTGCTTTGCTCTTGTTGAAGCCTTTTGAATGCCCAAGATTGAATGATCTTCAATGTTCTTGATGGCTTTGAATGCTTGGAGGCTTCCTTTAGCTTGTGAGTGGTTGAACCTTGAATGAATAGGAGTTAAGGCTCTTCTCTCTTCTTTTCTCTCTAAACTTTTTAAGGATATTCAATACATATCTTCTTGATTTGATTTGGAGCCTTTAAATACCTTCCCAAGCCCTCAAAATTGAAATATAGCCATTACACTTGAAAAACTAGCCATTGGGAGCATTTGGGACGACTTCTGTTTTTGAAAAAACTAGCCGTTACTGTTGCCAGAACTCCATGTGTCAACACTTCCTCTTTATGTGTCGACACATAATGTCGACACATGTTCTTCTTGAGTCGATACAAGTTCAAACTGCTCCATTCAGATTTTCTAAAAAAATCAGTTGAGTCAACACATTCTCAATTAAGTTGACACCTTGAGTCGACACCTTGTATCCATGTGTCGACACATCAATTGTTCCTTCAACTTTTGCAAGTTCTATGGCTTGAAAATCTCAGGCGATGTGTTGATCCATGTGTTGACACCTTGAGTCGACACATAAAGTCCATGGTCGACACATCATCTGTGCCATTTGAAACATTGCTGTGTACCGGCCTGAGTCGACCTTCTTCTTCATGTATCGACACATCATGTCATGTGTCGACACCTTGAGTCGACACTTCATTGAAAAATTACAGAAATTGCTGAACTTGTGCTGGAACATGTTTTCATTTACCTTAGTCATCCATTCAACCATTTTTTTCAGTGTCCAAGTCTTGTTTTGAGCAATCATTTCATTCAACCTTGGTTCTTCAACATAAATGTGCTTCTTCTAATTTTGTGAGCATCCTTTCAATGACAACAAACTTAAAGAAAATCATTAGTCCTCAAATTATACTTAACTATTTTGCTTATCATCAAAATCAATTAGTGGAGTCAACAATCTTCCCCTTTTTGATGATAACAAAATCCTTAAGTATAAATTGCTTTAAAAGTAAGGCTTTAAGAGAATTATTTAAGGTACACAATATTGAAAGCATCAAATATATCAGCATTACTTGCATTAAAGATATAATCATTTATACCACAAGTAAGAGAATTAGAGCTTGTTGCAAGATTAGAAAGTATCAGAACTATGATATACATTTAAATTCATAGAGTGTATGTATCATGATACTTTACAAGGAAATTTTTGCAATCAACAAAGCTCCCCCTGAATCAATGATTCATAACAAAACTTGTAAAAAAACTTTTCTAACATTGAAAGAGGGGCTTTTTAATGATTAAATTCATTTCGAAAAGATTTTCATTGAACATAAAGTAAAGCACCCCCTTTCTTAAGGAATTTTGTAAATGATTTTCAATTCAGTTTTTTTTTTAAAAAAATTGCGTATACATATCATTTTTCAAGAATTTTCAAAAATTTGTTATTTATACTTAAATTTCTCACCAAATAACTTACTCCCCCTTTTCGTTATCATTAAAAAGGTAGGAAGTAAAGAAAATGAATAGACAATAGCATAGTCATTGAATGTATAAAAGCAATTTAATACATCATTCATTTCATCAAACACATAGAAATAAGAAAACAAAAAGTTTTTCATATATGTCAAGAACTTGTACATCAAGTACACAACAAAGGTAAAAGTACATATAAGCATAAATGTAAACTATTTAGAAGTACATCAATATCCTAATCCTCATCCATCGAGTCATCAGAAGATGAACAGATCTCGATCGGTCTGGTATCAGAAGAAGATCGAGCTCGCGGCCATCATGATCGTAGATCTTGAAGTCTGGTCCTGGTCGGTTGAGGAGGGGTATAGCGTCCACATCCTCTGCGACGAATATAAGTCCGACCTTTGGCTAAAGCAGTAGAGGTAGGAGCTACGTCCTCCGCAGGAACTGAACTGATCGGGTAAATCATCTCAGCAATAGCTGGAGCAGGAGTACGATCAAAAGTAGGGCCTGAATTGAGATACTGAAAGCCAGGTGTATAAAACCCAAGCTCTCGAGTGACTGATGAAGTATGAAGGGTAGGACTATCAAAAGTAGGTGTAACAGCTGATGATACAGGCGTATCAAGAACAACAATGTTAGCTGTGGAAGGTATCGGTGTATCTACAATAGATGTATCAAAAGAGGGTGTCTCAATGATAGGTGTATGAATGTCAGGAGAATCAACAGTAGGTAAATCAATAATACGTATATCAATAACAAGACTAAGAATAGGAATAGGAACTGGAACTGGAGTGTGATCAACCGATCTGGAAGGAGAGGATGAATCAGGAACGGGATAGGTGAGAAGGATGGGTCAATAACAGTGCTCGCAGGCATGTCATCCATCACCTCCGTAACTGGCTCTGATGTAAGATCAGCAATATCAAACCAGTCTGAGTCAGTCTCCACGTCTCCATCAATATCTCCAATCACTGTATCTCCATCTCCATCTCCAACAGTAGTCTCAACACTAGTGTCAATATCAGCAAGGTCATCAGCTGGTGCTGGGGCAGGTACATCAACCGAAGCAGGAACAGTGTATGCAGCAGGAGCACTCGTCGAAGATCTGGACAATGCTGAGAAAATAGCTGAAATGCCATCACTAAGACCAATGTGGCTCTCTCTCGTCTCAGCAATAAAAATGTCTAGATGCTACCTCATGATAAAAACATCAATCTCTATGCGTCTGACTCTGTCCTCTAAGGTATTCGAAGTACCAGGAGTCTCTGTCTGCACTAGCTGTGGCTGGGCAGATGTAGAAGAATCAGGCTGAGCTGGCTGTGCTGCCGTCTCAGGCTGTGTCTCGCTCAGTCTAGCCTCACCTGAAAGAATCTGCTCCTCCTCTGCTATGTCCTCACAATATCAGCTCTATCCTCGGCCTGACCTGATGTCCTCCGTGTCCACTAGCCTCGGACTAAATGATAAGCCATGCGATGCAATGAATAACCTGATGTCATATACATCGGGTATGGATCAAAGTACGATAGGGCTCATCCTAGAAGCTGACTCCATACTCCTGAAACAGTACAGTCAATCCCATGCCATACGGCAAGCAGAGCCACTGACTCGACGATGCCTCAGTAATCTGATGAACCATCAGAACAGGAAGACAAATCAGCAACTACTGAATCAGTGAGACCATCACCAGCAACTCCCGCTCGGTAATGTAGTCGAAACGACTGGTCTTCAACAGAAGGATCCGGGAAACAATATGATGTAGCAGTCTCATCTCCGTAGATAGTCTCGATGCTGGAACAGTGGCTCCCTCTGGTAAGATATTAGACTCAAAAATACACTAGAGGCAACTAACTCTGTTTATCAGACTATCAATAACTGATCCAGTCATGGGTATATCCCATACTCGGCTCAAAATCTTTGATAAAATGGAGATATCCCATCCTCTAACCTGTGCAACCCAACCATCTGATCCGCGGGCAAGTGATCCGTAGAACTCTCTCATCAACCCGGGATAGTATCTCTCGCTGAGCGAACAAAAAGAAGCCAACCCAGCATATCTAATCCAATCTTCAATCCTGAAATGCTGCTGGTCTAAGAAGGAAAATTCCACTCGGCATCCTCCAACCACTATCTTGGAGCTCATCCGGCTAGAAGGTGTAAACAATGGTTGTGCAGGCAGATCCAAAGCTCTAGACTCATGTCGTGCCTTCGTTCTCTGCTCTTCTTCATGCTGTGACTGACGAGGTCGGCGAACGACTTGTTTATGAGGACCCATTGTCAAGAATCAAAGATTTGGCAAGATTTTTGGTGGAAGAAAGAGGGTTTTTAGGGTTTAGGAGCTAGAACCTAGGAGAAAATCCAACAAACATGGCCACCGATCATCCAAATCCAAGAAAACGGTGGGTAAAAGCAAGGAAATGAGAGGATGAACATGATGGATACCTAGAATCGATGTGTCGGCTTGAAGGAGAAAGAAATTTGGGGGAAAAATGATTCGGAAACCCCTTAAATCTCAGTTTGCTATCGGTCATGTGTCGACTCATGCATGTGTCGACACATTTTGGTGTCGACTCAACTTAAAAACTGAAAAGTTGGGAATTTCTCTGAATGATCAAAATCAATTGAAATGACATGTTTTTGGAGTCAAATCAACAATGATTAATCATGATTTATCATAGATAAGGTCAAAATTATCTAATTTGAGTCAAATTGGGGGAAGGATTTAATCAAATGGATTGATGATCCTGAGCTCTCTTCTAATCATACAGAATCGATCTTCCAAGAGAGGTTTAGTGAAAATATCAGCTAATTGAAATTCATTACATATAAATTCAAGCAAAATATCATTATTTTCTACATGATCTCGAATAAAGTGATATCTAATTTCAATGTGCTTGCTCCTAGAGTGTTGAACAGGATTTTTAGTCAAGCAGATAGCACTGGTATTATCACATTTAATAGGAGTTCTAGCCAACTTGATTCCAAAGTCTTCATGTTGTTGCTTAATCCATAGGATTTGAGCACAACAACTTCCTGCTGCAATATTCTCAGCCTCAGCTATGGATAGTGTAACTGAAGTTTGTTTATTGCTAAACTAAGAGATTAAGTTAATCCTAAGAAATTGGAAAGTTCCACTAGTACTCTTTCTATCTAATCTACAACCAGCAAAGTCTGCATCAGAATATCTAATCAATTCAGCAGATGAATTTCTAGCATACCACAAACCAATACTAATAGTACCAGACAGATATCTAATAATGCGCTTAACAGTCATAAGATGTGATTCCTTAGGTTCAGACTGATATCTAGCACACATGCAAATATTGATCATAATATTTGGTCTACTAGCAGTCAAATACAGTAAAGAGCCTATCATGCCTTTGTAAAATTTTTGATCTATAGATTTACAATGCCCATCTTTATCAAGTTTACAAGAGGGGCTCATAGGCATACCTATTGGCTTAGTAGTCTCCATCCCAAACTTCTTAACGATTTCTCTTGTATACTTAGCTTGGTTGATGAAGATACCATCTGAAGTTTGCCTGATCTGGAGTTTGAGAAAGAAATTGAGTTCTCCCATCATGCTCATCTCGAACTCACCCTGCATTAGCTTAGCAAACTCTTGACAAAGAATTTCATTAATAGCACCGAAAATGATGTCATCAACATATATTTATACTACTAATAAATCATTATCTTTCCTTTTCAAAAATAGTGTTTTGTCAACATTTCCTCTAGAAAATTTATTTTCAATAAGAAATTTTCTTAACCTTTCATACCATGCTCTAGGTGCTTGCTTCAATCCATAAAGTGCTTTGTGTAATTTGAAAACATGATCAAGATGTGCATGATTTTCAAATCCAGGTGGTTGTTCAACAAAAACCTTTTCATTTATAAAACCATTTAAGAAAGCACTCTTAATATCTATTTGAAATAATTTGAAGTTCATAAAATAGACAAATACTAACAATAGTCTAATTGCTTCAAATCTAGCAACAGGAGCAAAAGTTTCATCAAAGTCAATCCCTTCCTCCTGATTGTAGCCTTTAGCAACTAGCCTGGCTTTATTTTTAATAACAATACCATTTTCATCTAATTTATTCCTAAATACCCATTTAGTGCCAATAATTGAAACATTAGATGGTCTTTCTATAAGTGTCCAAACATTATTTCTGTCAAATTGTATTAGTTCTTCTTGCATAGCATTGATCCAATTAGAGTCTTTTTCAGCTTCTTCAAAACATTTAGGTTCTACTTAAGATACAAAAGCAATATAATCATATTTATTTCTAATAGAAGCTCGAGTTCTTACCCCTTTAGATGGATCACCTAAGATTAATTCCTTAGGGTGTCCATGAGCATACCTCCACTCCTTAGGTATATCTCAATGCATTGTAGTGTCATCTTCTTTTTCATCCTTGTCCTAATTTTCTTCATTTGGTTGAGCTTGATCATCCAATGTCAGCTTCTGAAGTTTGTCAGCACCTATGCATTCATCAGATGTATCCTCTTTTCCTAAGGATTTGTTAGTAGATTCTTCAAATACAACATGTACTGACTCTTCTACAACTAAAGTCCGTTTATTAAATACTCTGTATGCCCTGCTTGATGTAGAGTATCCTAAGAAGATACCTTCATCAGACTTGGCATCGAACTTCCCTAGATGATCTTTTTCATTGTTCAAAACAAAACATTTACAACCAAAAACTCGAAAATATTTCAAAGTTGGTTTTCTTTGGTTCCAAAGCTCATATGGAGTTTTCTTTAAAATAGGGCGTATCAAAACTCAATTCAAAACATAACAGGCTATATTTATAGCTTCAGCCCAAAAATACCTTGGCAAATCATTTTCACAAAGCATAGTGAGTGCCTTTCTTCTAAAGTGCGATTTTTCCTTTCTACTATCCCATTTTGCTGAGGTATCCTAAGTGCAGAAAAATTGTGTTCTATACCTTATTAATTACAAAAATTTTCAAAATCTTGATTTTCAAATTCGGTTCCATGATCACTACGAATACAAATGACTGAAACACCTTTCTCATTTGAAACTTTTCTATAGAACTTTACAAATACAGAAAATGATTCGTCTTTTTATTCTAAAAAGAAAACCTAAGTAAATCTCAAAAAATCATCCACAATGACTAATCCATATCTCTTGCATCCTAGACTTGATATTCTAGTTGGTCCAAAGAGATCCATATGGAGTAGTTCAAGTGGTCTACTAGTAGTTACAAATCCTTTTGGTTTAAAAAAAGTTTTGACTTATTTTCCAAATTGACATGCTTGGCAAATTCTATCTTTTTCAAAACTGATTTCAAGTAAACTCTAACTAAATTCTTTTTACAAAGTTTTGAAATAAGGTACATACTAGCATGCCCTAACCTTCTATGCCATAACCAACTAGTCTCTTCCTTGGTAGAATTCATTGCAACAAGGCATTCTCCATTAGGTAAAGATAGATCATCAAGATCTACTAGATAAATATTTCCATGCCTTTTTTCAATGAATTGTACTCTATTTATATCTGGACTAGAAATCATGCAATAAGATCAAGCTTTGACTTTAGGTACCCAAACTAACTTGGGTCCTTTCGGGTTAGCATTCAAAATAGTTCCTTTTGGAACCCACACTTTACCAAAAGATATGATTTTTCTAAAATTACATTGATATGATTTATAACCTAATTTTCTACAAGTAAAACAAGTAATACTGGATGATGCAGATACAAAAAAGTTTTTGAAACACTTTTGTTGCTTTTGTGATTTATATCCTAAACCTGCCTGTTAAAAATAGCTCTTTGATTGTTTAAAAGTAAATTCAACTTTTCTAAACTATAAGTAAATAGGTCAACAAAAGGTTTTAATTTTTCAAGTTCATTTTTATGTTTAGCATTTTCAAGTTCTAAATCCTTGTTTTTCTTTAAAAGCTCATTGTTAGAAACAATTTGTTTAGGCCTTTTTAAAACTTCATTTTTCATAACTAAAGCATTATTTTTCTTTTCCAAAACATCTAGTTTAGATTTCAAGGTACTAACATCATTTAGTAAAGAGTTATTTTCTAAAGAAAAATAGTTTGCATGCTTTTTCAGTTTCTTATTTTCAGATAAAACTAATTTATAATCATGCATAAGCTTTTCAAAAGCACTTCTAAGTTTATCGAAAGTAAAATCAACTTCAGAGTCAGAACATAACTCTTCATTGTCCTAATATGCCATGAAGCAGAGATTTGCAATTTTAGTCTGCTCTTCTTTTGAACTGGAGTCTTCGCTATCACTCCACGTGGCCATCATTGCTTTCTTCCTTAGTTTCTTCCTTGATTTCTTGAGGAGAGGACAATCAAATTTGTAGTTCCGGGGCTTCTTGCACTCGAAGCATGTAGGTACTTCTTTCTCCTTTTCTTTTTCTTTTTCTTTCTCTTTTTCTTTTCCCTTTTCCTTAGATTGGTATTTCTTTTTATAGGGAAACTTCCTCCTCTTCATGAATCTTCTAAACTTATGAGCAAGGAGGGCTTCTTCACCTTCTTCCTCTTCTTCATCTTCGGACACAAAAATCGAGGATTCTTCTTGAATATTAAACTTGAAAGCAATCCCCTTCTTCTCCTTGTCCATGTCCATTGATTTTTTGTTTTAGATTGAGCTCATAAGTCATGAGCGATCCCACTAGCTACTCAAGAGGTAGCTTGTCCACATCCTTTGCTTCTTAAATTGCGGTCACCTTTGGATCCCACGACGTCGGAAGTGACCTAAGAATTTTATTCACAAGATCAGCATTAGATATGACTTTACCAAGACTTCTCATAGCATTTACAATATTTGTAAAATGTGTATACATATCAGTGATAGATTCATTTGGTTCCATTCGGAACATCTCATATGTGTACACTAACATATTGACCTTAGTGTTCTTCACTTGATCGGTACCCTCATGGGTAACTTCAAGTGTGTCCCATATTTCTTTGGCAGACATGCATGTAGATATCCTATTAAATTCACTAGGATTTAATGCACAATACAAGAGATTCATTGCCTTAGCATTGATCTCAGATTGTTTAATGTCATTTTCATCCTAATCCTCTTCAAGTTTTGGGATGGAAACACCATTAACCACCACTGAAGGAATATTAGGACCCTTGTCAACTACTTTCCACAAATTTTAATCTATAGAATGCATATAAATTCTCATCCTAGTTTTTCAATAGGTGTAATTTGCACCATTGAAAAATGGAGGTCTATTTGAGGCTTGTCCCTCAGCTACATTAGTACCAATTGGGATTGCCATAGATCTTTACTCAAGCCGGTAAAGCCTATATACTGAAAATAAGGCACTGATACTACTTGTTGCCCAAAGAGCAACCCAAGAGGGGGGGTGAATTGGGTCTCTAAAAAATTTAAAGCTAAGCTTGATAACACAAGTAGCAAACTTTACAAGACAAGATATGCAATTCAATTCAACAAGGTACTAAGATTTAAGTGCAATGCTCTAAAGTAGTAGTGCAATGGAAATTAAAAGTAATAAGCAAGAATGTAAAGAGCAAGGAGGAAGAGAACAAGCAATCACAAACATAACAAGCTATAGTGGTTCGGTGTCAACAATGCACCTACATCCACTCTCCAATATCTCCTTGGAAATTCACTATAATCAAACGATTATAACCGATTAGTTTTTCGGGCTCACTAATCAAAACTTGACTTGTTTTACAAGGCTCACAAGTCACAATCTCACTTGGTTTTACGGGCTAACCAAGAACCTAATTGGTTTTCTCAAGGCTAACCAAAAACCTCCCTTAGTTTTCCGGGCTAACCAAGAATCTTAGTGGTTTTGCGGGCTAACCACCAACCTGGTTGGTTTTCAAGGCTTACCAATAACCTCACTTGATTTTCCAATAGGCTAACCAATAACCTTTACAAGATAAAAGGTAGAGAAATAAAGAACCAATGTATGCTTTCAATAATAAAGCAAATAAGTCGATATAGCTCGATGTAGTGTTGCTTTGCTCTTGTTGAAGCTTTTTGAATGCCCAAGATTGAATGATCTTCAATACTCTTGATGGCTTTGAATGCTTGGAGGCTTCCTTTAGCTTGTGAGTGGTTGAACCTTGAATGAATATGAGTTAAGGCTCTTCTCTCTTCTTTTCTCTTTAAACTCTTTAAGGATATTCAATACTTATCTTCTTGTTTGAAGCCTTTAAATACCTTCCTAAGCCCTCAAAACTGAAATATAGCCATTACACTTGAAAAACTAGCCGTTGGGGGCATTTGGGATGAGTTCTGTTTTTGAAAAAACTAGCCGTTACTGTTGCCAGAACTCCATGTGTCGACACATGTTCTTCTTGAGTCGACACAAGTTCAAACTGCTCCATTCAGATTCTCTGAAAAAATCAGTTGAGTCGACACATTCTCAATTGAATCGATACCTTGAGTCGACACCTTGTATCCATGTGTCGACACATCAACTGTTCCTTCAACTTCTACAAGTTCTGTGGCTTGAAAGTCTCAAGCGATGTGTTGATCCATGTGTTGACACCTTGAGTCACCACATAAGGTCCATGTGTCGACACATCATCTATGCCATTTGAAATATTGCTGCATTCCAGCCTGAGTCGACACTTCTTCTTCATGTGTCGATACATCATGTCATGTGTCGACACCTTGAGTCGACACTTCATTGAAAAATTATAGAAATTGCTGAACTTGTGCTGGAACATGTTTCCATTTGCCTTAGTCATCCATTCAACAATTTCTTTGAGTATCCAAGTATTGTTTTGAGCAATCATTTCATTCAACCTTGGTTCTTCAACATAAATGTGCTTCTTCAAATTTTGTGAGCATCCTTTCAATGAAAACATACTTAAAGCAAATCATTAGTCCTCAAATTATACTTAACTATTTTGCTTATCATCAAAATCTATTAGTGGAGTCAACAGAATCATATAAACATATGTCTAATCCAAGAAAAAGAGTCAAGGAATACAATGAAGGAGACTTTGTTATGGTTAAACTATGACCTGAACGGTTCTTACTAGGAACCATAAAAAGTTACATGCTCGTAGTAGTGGACCATACAAAGTGATTAGAAAAATTGGGTCTAATGCCTATGTGCTCGAGTTACCACCTGAACTAGGTATTAGTCCAACTTTCAACGTTTCAGACCTTATTAAGTATAGGGAGCCAACATTGATTCCTGGTGAGCTATTTGGGCCTAATCCAGTCCTTAAGAGTGAACCAACCCAAGTGTGTCCACCTGCCATACCACCAGCCCAGAGAGACAAGATCGAGTGGATCTTGGATGACAAGATCATCGCTACCCAAAGCAAAGATTACCAGTAGTATTTGGTTTGTTGGCAAGGATGACCTGAGACTGATGATTCTTGGATCACCAGAGAGGACTTCCATAGAGTTGACCCAAACTTGCTAAAGCACTATCATAGCGACATTGATTTATACTCGACAGGATCAAGTTCCTCCCACCTGGGAAGAATTGGTGGTGTGGACACCAAAAACCAAAAGAAACTTCACTCCAACAAGGTTAGCCTTATCCCAATTTGGATCGAAGATAATTAGGTTACCTTGTATTCTTTAGTTCAAAAATGTTTTATTTTCAAGAGCAATTTCCTTTTCAAGAGTCCTGTAAATGTTTTATTTTCAAGAGTCATTTCCTTTTCAAGAGTCCTGTAATTAATCAAGAGTGTTTATTGAGTCCTGTAATTACTTTTAAAAAAAAATTCATTTCCTGTGAGTCCGTTTCAAGTTTTAAAGTTTAGGTCATTCAAGCCAGTTCAGTTAAGTCTATTTCAGTTAATCAAGCCTTAAAGCAATGAAAGCCAGCAACAAGACTCAAATTCTGGACCCCAGAATTTAACCACATGAAGAAGAGAAGACACATCAACCAAGCAAGAGAAAAGGACCATCAACTAGGACCACTTGGCGCCACATGTCATTCCTTTTCCAAGTAGAAGACCATCTCATCATGCCACGTCATCAGGCGCCACCTCACTAGCCACCTCATCACTCTTTGGCGCCAACAAGGAAGATTCAAATTCAAGGAGGTTGGCCACACCCCTCCAAGTCCTCCACCCAATCCTCCAACCCCCCCATCCCTCCAAACTCTCCACCAAATCCTCCAACCCCCCTTGTAATCCTCCTCAATTTGGGGAGTTTTTAAATTTCAAAAGCTAGCTTTGTGAGGCTATTAAAGGCCTTGGACGCCCATTGTAAAAGAGGGATTTTCGGGAATGAATGAAAATGGAAGTTGAAGTTTGGAAGTAGAAGTTGTCTTGTGTTTTTTTATGTGAAAGTTTCCCATCCTCTTCCTCCACGCCAAAGCCATTCTTTTCCCCTATCAAAGCATCTTCCAAGCTCACGTGAAGGGTCCTTCGAAGTCTTTGAGTTGTGGATCGGGTTCACCTTGACAAAGAACCAACAAGCTGAAGCCCCAAGTCCAGGGTTCTGATCTCTGTTATCTAGGTTCTTCAGTTCTGAGCGTTGGTAGTTTCAAGGTATGAATGATGGGGACATCAGCCTGCACGAATCTTGAAGTAGCACAAATTTCAGAGCAGCAAATAAATTTTAAAAATAAATTTAGGATTTATCTTTTATTTAAAATTTAAATTAGGATTTTGTTGGTTAGGATTGAGATATGGATAGGCTTATCTTATCCTATCTTGTATTTAAATTTGAGTTATCCCTATCCTATATTCAAATTCAAATGAGGGTTATGGAGCTTATAAATAACCCCTCATTCCTATTGCAAAAAAGGAGAAGAAATTGAATTTTTGGGATTTGGTTTGTCAGTTGGTTTGGCAGTTGTTGTTCAGGGCTATGGCCCATTATGTCTTCACCTACGGGTGTTGATGTTGTCTTTGTCCTTCGGGACATCGTAGGGGCGTGATGCCCTAGTTATCCCCCCATCTTCGTTTTCCTCCACATTCTTTGAAATTCCCCTCATGGCTCCAGGAGTGACCTGGGTGGTAGGTGAAATACCCTGGGCTCCGCGTGTAGTGAGATGGGTGGTAGGTGAGATACCCTAGACTGCATGTAGTGAGGTGGGTGGCAGGTATAATGCCCTAGAGGTGTGAAGTCTCTCTGTGAGAGTGGGTTTCAGGGTTCGTGGTAGTCCATCCTTGTTATCCTCCATCCCTATTTTTTCCTTCGTCACCACCATAAAGAAATCAGAAAATAGAAAAAAAAATAGGATACCCTAGTCTTCGGCGACTTCTTAGCTCGCCGACGATCCTATCCCTATCCCGTGCCCCATCAACTTGGTATCAGAGCAGGAATGATGCGTGGAGCCAGAGGATGAGGGAAAAGTATGGTCTTGATACCTCCGAGTTCACATACAACCCAGCAGAGCGCAAACCCCGCTGAGCTTGACTCGACGGAGTCGAGTTCTCCCCACCTCAGGAGAATGATGGGGACATCAGCCTGCACGAATCTCGAAGTAGCACAAATTTCAGAGCAGTAAATAAATTTTAAAAATAAATTTAGGATTTATCTTTTATTTAAAATTTAAATTAGGATTTTGTTGGTTAGGATTGAGATATGGATAGGCTTATCTTATCCTATCTTGTATTTAAATTTGAGTTATCCCTATCCTGTATTCAAATTCAAATGAGGGTTATGGAGCTTATAAATAACCCCTCATTCCTATTGTAAAAAGGGAGAAGAAATTGAATTTTTGGGATTTGGTTTGTCAGTTGGTTTGGCAGTTGTTGTTCAGGGCTATGGCCCATTATGTCTTCACCTACGGGTGTTGATGTTGTCTTTGTCCTTCGGGACATCGTAGGGGCGTGATGCCCTAGTTATCCCCCCATCTTCGTTTTCCTCCACATTCTTTGAAATTCCCCTCATGGCTCCAGGAGTGACCTGGGTGGTAGGTGAAATACCCTGGGCTCCGCGTGTAGTGAGATGGGTGGTAGGTGAGATACCCTAGACTGCATGTAGTGAGGTGGGTGGCAGGTATAATGCCCTAGAGGTGTGAAGTCTCTCTGTGAGAGTGGGTTTCAGGGTTCGTGGTAGTCCATCCTCGTTATCCTCCATCCCTATTTTTTCCTTCGTCACCACCATAAAGAAATCAGAAAATAGAAAAAAAAATAGGATACCCTAGTCTTCGGCGACTTCTTAGCTCGTCGACGATCCTATCCCTATCCCGTGCCCCATCAATGAATCAAAAGAAGGTTGGAAAGCTCATCAAGGTAAGTTCACAATCATTAGCCCCTATTGTCTAGATCTTCTTCTTTCTTAGTTTAGGATTGTGTCTAATCAAGTAAAAGTCCCAATTCTTATAATCCTTAAGTCTTATTATGATGAGGACAATGCTAGTGTAATTAGGTTTCATTGCTCTACAAACCATATTCAAAACATTATTCATATGCTTGCCGCATCATCAGTGCCTTTATTCACTAACAACCACTTGCACTCTCACTTTAGAGTCTTTATACTGAGACTCAAGACTCATCTACTGGAAGGGAGGCAATTCATGCACCAGTCTTGATGGATCAATCACTATCCTCATGATGATCCAATAATCAAGAGCTTTTAGGAGTTAATCTATAATGACACATATCTCAAATTTTCAACTCATGAGAATATGTATCATTATTCATTAACTCCATCAATGATTCATAGACACATTGATATGAATGAAAAGAATAAAGTCTAATTTTATTGGTTTCAATGAATTAAGTATAAAATATGTCCTAGAAAAGTTATAATGTACCATGCCAACTTGGCTTCTAGGACATACATCTAACAATCTCTCACTTGCACTAAAGCCAATTGGCCATATATCTAAGTCCCATCCTCTCAAAGTGGACTTCAATTTTTACTGGCTCAACTACTTCATCAGTAGGTCTACCATGTTATCTATGGAATCCACTCTTCATATCTTGATGTACTTTTTCTTGAGATAGTCATGTATGAGATGAAATTATGGTGCGGGCACCAGGATAAGAAAGAGGCTCTAAGCAAATCTGGTCAACCCAAGCTCCATATGGATTATAAGTGAATAAACCAGACTTCAATTTTGTCTTCAACTTTATTTTAATTTCAGCATGAGTCCTGTAATTAGAGTCAAGTCCATTCTAGTTTCAATTTCAATTTAATTTTGTTAGGCTCAATTTAGTCTTGTTAGGATCAATTTGAACTTGTAAATAGTTGAGTCTTGTAATTAGACAAGTTGGGTTCAAGTTGCATAAGATCAAGACCATGAAGCATCAAGATGGGATGGAGCAAACAACCGTAACCACCTTGCCAAGTTGGAGCGCCACCTCACCATGCCAAGATGGGAAGCCACCTCACCTCCCATGCCATATCATGATGCCACCTCACCATGCCACCTCACCTCCATTTGGGTGCCCAAGAGTTTTGAACTTGAATTCAAGTTGTAACTCCCCCACTTATCTTTTCACTCTTCATGCATAAATCCCACTTATCCCTCCACTCTTTAAGCTTGTAATTTGAATTTAAAAGGGCCAAGGAAGTCTATAAATACCCCTAATCCTCTTGTAATCAAGCATGTTATGTTATGAATGAAATTTGAAGTTCTTTTTCCTCCATTGCAATCTTTTTGCTTTGCCACTCTATGAGGGAGAAGGGCATGAGGCCCAACCATTATTCTAGCTCCAAGAAGTCTCCACCAACCGACTCTTCCAACATCCAAGAAATCACCATCAAGCATTTTCCTTCCCTTTCCTATCTCCATTGTTCTTGCTTTGTTTATTCCCAACCCTTCCACGCCCACTCATGTTCTTTATTTTGCAGGATCCCTCGAGTGCTTCCAATCAAGGATGCTGTCCTCTTTGCCTCTAAACTAGTAGCAAGAAGTTTCTACATTCGAGGAAGAAATAGCCTTTTCATCTAGTCATCAATCTTCGAGTGTTGAAGAGTGTCCCATTACAAGGAATTCTTAAGTTCATTGTTGGTACAAAATCCCTTCCTTCCCTCTAAGGTCTGAAATATTGAATAGAGTTTTGTCCTAATCAGATGATTTCTCAATCAAGAAGGTCTATTTTCTTTACTTGCATGGGATTTGTACTACGGGATACTAACTATCTCTTTATTAGCCTTCTTTAGTGTACTTAATCACTCCTTTATGGCTAAATCTTGCTATTATGTTTAGGGTTATTGCTTAACTTTAATTACTCAATCTCTTTATGTAAAATTTTCTATCACCATCCTGCACCAATCTTGGTATCAGAGCATGGTAGATTAGGACATGCTTGCATAAGTGCTGAAATTTCTGCATATGTTGAAATTTCTGCATATGTTAAAATTTCTACATATTAGGACATATATCTGAAAATTGATTCAATAATTATTCATATCTTAGTTTAATTTAGCATCCAACATCAATATTTGCCAGTTAAAACCAGGTCTGAAATCTCCTTCATAGATTTTAGATCTAAAATTTCAAAAATTATTGCATCATTTTCATTCATTGATCTAAGGTTTCACGCCTCCTGAACGGGTATACGAAAGTATATTATCATGATCCATGGGAATAATGAGCTACGGTCGGACATGAGATACTTGGATTAGAGGTTTGATGTGCTAATTGCTTGCTTTATGTGTGATTGCATGAATTTGCCAAAGTGATTGCTTGAATTGTATGATTTTTCTTGTTAGCACATTGACCCCATAATTTCTAGCACATTTCAAATTTAAATTTTTCCATTAGGAATTTTGGAATTTGGAATTTTAAATTTTAAATTTTGAATTTTGAATTCTAAAATTTAAAATTTAAAAATTTAAATTTGAAATTTAAATTTTAAATTAAAAATTTAAAATTTGAATAACTAGTTTTAAATACTATTGATTAGTTAAGATTATTGTGATGTTGCATTCATTCTAAATCACTTAAGGGCAATGCTCTCGTTAGATAAGGAAAGAATTTCATCACCTTTCCTTGGCCCAAAAATAATCCCCCTCATCTTGCATCAAACCCAAGTCTTAAATATAATTGAGTAGAAACCTAATTAGAACTAGGGACACCAACAGGTCAAGCTCAAGTAGTGTGTTGAGGCTAGTGTGAATCAATATTTCACTTCTGGAGATTGGTGTCTAAGGCTAGGGGTCAAACGACAAATGCCTTAAGCAAACTTGTGGTTATTTAATTAGGATCCTACGAGAGCAGAGGGAGCCTCCCATAATCCCACCTCTTACATGGCCAGTTGAAAGGGTAATTGTAGTCTTGATCTATACTTAGTCAATTCATACTACATTTGAACTTCTAGGTCTAGCAAACCCTAGAACGAGTCTTTTGTTTTGCATGACCACTAGATCAAGGACTCCATACCAACCCTCTCACACCGAACCCAGTGTCACCATGGATCCAAATCTAGAAACCATCACCATGGATCCAAATCTAGAAACCCTATTGAGAACTATGACTAAGCAGTTCAAACAATTGAACAATAGGTTTGATCAAGTGGAGGAAAGAATAGGAACGCTTGAAGAGACCCGCATGACCCCTACTGAGCCACAAGCATCTAGATTGGCACCCCTCCATCCTAGAGTATAACACCATGAACCTGCTCCTGATCCTCACCAAAGAAGGCCACACCATGACTATGTTGACCAAGATGAAAGAGCTCTTAGGAACATTCCTCTAGATGCACCTACTTTTGATGGAAACTTAGATCCTAAGGTGTATATAGACTGGGAGGAAGACATGGACCAGTATTTTGAGTGGTATGAGATTCGGAAGAGAGGAAATTTAAGTTTGCCAAACTTAGGTTAGTCCGACAGGCTAGATTATACTCGGGGAATGTTAAGCATTTAAGTCGCCAGAGAAGAGACATACCCATAGTGACATGGAGAGCCATGAAGATTAAACTTAGAGAGAAATATCTGCCCATGTCCTTTGAACAAAGACTTTTAGATCAATGGCAAATATTGAGTCAAGGAAATAAGACCGTGTCTGAGTACATTGCCAAATTTAACGAGTTTCTTATGAGATGTAGTGTGGTTGAGTCTGAAACTGTAACCTTGTCTAGGTTTTGATCTGGCCTACATGATAAAATTCAAAGAGAATTATTTTTGAGAGAACTCCATGATCTTGACCAAGCCTACCAAATTGCTAGGGACTGTGAGAGATTTCAGAAGGGACCCATTATCCGTTGACCTGAACCAAATAGGATTAGCACCCCTGAAAATAGGCCAAGTCCGAGTCAAATTCCATCCAACCGACCCAGTCCCACTACCCCAGTAGCTCGCAAGGATAACAAAGGTAAAATCCCTAAAATTCAAAGAGAGAGTAATGTTCATTATTTTAGGTGCCATAAAGTTGGCCACTATGCTAGTCAGTGCCCTACCTAGGTGATGGGGACATCAACAAGAAGGAAACATTTCAAACTAATTCTTTTTGGTTTCACAGCTAATATAGTCTACTTAAATCCAATAAAAGCCTTGGGATGAAGCCCACATCACTAAGCCAATGAAGCTGACTCTACCTTTTGAAGCACAAATCCATGAGCCGACTCATGAAAGAAAGCCACCATCCTCATGAGTCGACTCAACCCAAGTCAAGCCTAAATTCAAGCATGTCATGATGCCACCCAAGTCAAGCCCAATTCAAGCCACCTCCTCACCTTCATATAGAGACCATTTTCCCTTCACATGGAGGACACCTCATCAAACATCCTTGGGAGAAAATGAAGGACACTACATCAAGTAACTTGAGGGGAGCATACAACACTTCCCACTCTCCCAACAAATCTCCAACCAACTTGACATGTGAGATGCCACATCACATGCCACCAAAGGATCCATATCAACAAAAGGAGGCCATATCATTGCCACCTAGGTGCTACATGTCAGGTTGTTATAACTTTCTACCTATAAGTTGTTGCAAACTAATTCTAGTTGGAACTATATAACCAAAAGTTGTTAGATCTAACTAGGAGTAATTAGCCTAACCTAACCCTCCCTCCTCTCTCTTCTTGGCTGACTTCCATAGGGTTAGTGAGTCTATAAATAGGACCTAAGCCCTCTCTTGTAAATATGATATTTTGGATTAATGAAAGAAAGGTTTCCTTCTTGTTTAGTTCCTCTTGTGTTCTCTTGTGTGGAGTGAGTGAGGTCTCTTGGTTTGAAGGTTTGAAGCTTCATTTGAGAAGAGGGTGAGAAGCCCTTGGATTTGTGTTTGAAGGGTGGATTGCCCTTATGATGAGTGAAGGGTGGGATGCCCTTTGATTGATTCCAAAGACACAAGCTCCTTGGTTCCAAGCGTCAGCCACCATTTTTCCTCCTTCTTTCCTTTGTTTCAATTCCAACCTTAATTCCTCTTCCATGCCTAATGCTTGGTTTTGTTGCAGGTTCTCTCAGGGTTTCCAAGTCAAGGATGAAGGTCTCCATGCCATGGATCAAGGCCAAGATAAGTTCTAAAGTAGGGAGTGCTAGTCTTAGGGTTTAGGCCTCAATCCTTGAGTGTTGAGAGCTTCCTTTCCACCAAATATTTTAGCCTTCATTGTTGGTAGGAGAACCACTTCTTGTCTCTTTATATCTGATCATTTGAAGGTGTTTTGATCTAGTAGGAATGGTTTCCTATCCATGAGATCCATCTTATGTTAATTTGAAAGTGATTTGCATGCGGGTGTTTAATTTTGATGAACTAGTCTCTTTCTTGGATGAAATTGCCTCCCTTATGATTAATTTTTTATGCTTTAAATTTATTGCTCATCATGGATGGATAGTCCTTTAAATCACATCATCATCCACTCATTTCATCCATTGCCATGTCCCGCATCAATTTTTGGTATCAGAGCTTTATTTTCTACTAGGTCAAGTTGCTGAAATTTCTGCTCTAGTATTAGTCTGAGTGTGCCATGAATTTTAGTAATTTCTCATGTTGTGAAGAAAATCTAAAAAAGTTCTTTTGCTATATTTTTGGACATTAGTATCTGAGATATAAATTTTTTTTAAAAAAAATAGAATTTTTGTAGTTTAAAATTCGTCATCTCACGTTGCTCCTTTAGTTATCTAGTATTTGCTTTAATCTTAGTTTCATACCATTTAGTTGTTCCATTAAATTTTAGAAAAAATTATAAAAAAGTTTTTCTATGAATTTTAGATTTGAATATGAGATCTCCACTTACAAAAATTTTAATTCTAAAATTTTGTGAATTTTAAATTTTGAGTTTTGAGTGTTTTGTTGTTAAAGGTTTGTTAGCTAGAAGTTTCTTGTAACAACTTTTACAACATGCTTTCAAAAATGAATTTCCCAACCAAGATTCAAGAATTAAAATTCAAAATTTAAAATATGAAATCATACTCTGAGATATAACAGTTTTAATTTAAATTTCAAATTTTTGAAATTTTAAAATTTGAATTTTGAATTTTCAAAACTAGTTAGTTAGAAGTTTATTACTTGCTGAAGTTTTTTCTTGCAACAACTTCTACTTCCAAAAACTAAATTTTCCAACTATAATTCAAAATTTAAAATTTAAAATTTGAGTTTTGAAATTTAGTCTTCTAGATATGCAATTTCCAATTTAAATCTTGAAATTTGGTCTTTGAATCATTTGATTGTGTTAATCTAGTTTTGGTGCTAACTAGTTGGTGAATTGTTTGTGCATCCAATTCTAAATCCAATTAGGGGCATTCAATATAACATAAGAGAAGGAGGTCATTAACTTTCCTTGGCCCAAAACAATCATCCACGTTTGCGTTGACCTAAGCTATAATTAAAATCAAGTAGGAACCTAAAACTAGGGACACCCACAAGTCAAGTTCAAGTGCAAGATGAGGCAAAGTATTATTTGAGTTTGTACTTACTCCTTGAAATTGGTGTCTAAGGCTAGAGGTCCAATAGCAAATGCCTTAGCGAACTTACGGTTTTTAATTAGGACCTCGCAAAAGTGAGGGGAGCCTCCCGCAACCCCACCTCTTACCTGGCCAGTGAAAAGGGTAATTGCATCCTTAACTAGTACCTAGTCAATTCCTGTATTTTGAACTTCTAGGTCTAAGACCCTAGAAGCTAGGTTTGTACTGCTTGTCCAATTGGTCTGAAACCCTATACCAACAGTCCTACACTTAGTCTGATTTACCCATGGATCACAATCTTGAATTCTTTATGAAGACCCTGACTGAAAAATTGATGCTATAACTGAGCAATTAGGGCAAATGAACAAAGGGTTAGATCAAGTGAAGAATCGAATTAGGACCCTTGAAGAGACCTGAATGACCCCCATCGAACCTGAGTCACTTAGGCCAATTCCTCGAGGTCCAAGAGTCCCTCATCATGAATTCACTCTTGAGTACAATCCAAGATGACTTCACCACGATTTCATAGAAGAAGCCCATAGGATCCATGCTGAGCTTGAGTCATCTAGGCCAATTCCCCATGCCCATCATCATGACTTCACCCCTGAATACAATCCTAAGTGACCTCACCAAGACTTTTTAGATCAGGATGAAAGAGTCCTTAGGAGCATTCGACCTTATGCTCCCACATATGATGAAAATCTAGACCCTAATAATGCGGGACTAATTATGCATGCCAATTATTTTTCATGTATTAGGAATTAAGTTAGGAGTTTGTATCCTGAATTTCAAGCCAAGTTATTAAGTAGGAAATTCTATAGAATTTTCAGAAGTACAGGCATGCAGAACTAAACCCTAAAAGTGAAGAAACAAGACCGCCAAGGCTAAGAAACCCTGGTTAGGACTAGCTTTTCTGCAATACCACTACCAGAAGAGTCTAGGGGGTACATGGTAGAGATTTGGAGATCGATCCATGATGAGTTTGCTCTACACTCTTAGATGAGGCCTGGAAAAATAAGCCAGAGACCCTATGGATTCGCGGCTTTCAATCCGGTGGCCCGAAAGCTTCCTGATTGGAATCCTGGATTCGTGAACTCTGAGGGACCTGCAAATCACCTAACAAGGGTTAGAAATCAAAGAAGAAATAAGTTTGAAGGCTAAAGAAAGCAAAGGTAAGGAAGGCATAGAAGTGGGCGACCAAGAGATGAAGAGGCAGGCAGCTTGGAGGCAGGGTGCACAGATACCCTAAGGGATCACACAGATACCCTTAATCACACAAATTCACTCAGAATTCATACAAAGAGTTGAGAAGAACTCAAGAAAGTCTTCATATTCATGAACATCCAATATACATGAGATGATGCTACGGAACAATGAGATACAGTGTAAGATGATCTAATTTTAGTCTAAGATATTTTAAAGAGCAATGATCATAGCAGTAAAGTAACTTTAAACATAACAGACTAAAGAGATTAAAGAAAGTAACTAACTACTTACCCGCAATCTGATCCGCAAGCTATAAAGAATAAGGACCCGATGGCTAGGAAACCATCTAAGATTAGGCTATTCCATGCTTCAACTACCAAATCTAATGAGAAAGGATTGGTTGCTTAGCTCAATGGAGATTCTCTTGGACTCGGGATAGATCGGCTGCTTGGTCGCTCAGATCTCGTAGCAAGATAAAGATCGGGACTCCAGATTTCATATCTACCGCAAGATCTCAGTTCGGAAGCAAAGGATCCATCCTCTAAAATCCTTGAACACCTGGGATCTGTAAAGAAGGTAGCAAACAAGACTTTAAGAATGAAGTAAATCAGATTCAAAATGGAAAAAAAAAGGAAGGTTGGATGCATAGAGCATGAAGAAGACCGGTAGCAGCTTGTTGAATCCGGCAGAACCTCCACTCAAGGACCTCACTGCCTTGAGCTCTCAAGGACCTCCCCACCCTTAGAGAAAAATACTAAAGCTAACCCAACTTTGTGGAAGAAAGAATGCATCTTTATTTCATGAATGAATAATAATCCTTACAATGGGGTATGGGATCCTATTTATAGGGTTCTTCACACATGAAGATATCATAGGACTCCTTTGAATTCAAATTATATTTAAATTTAAATTTTAATTCAAACACTCCTTGGCTTCTTGGCTTCCCCTTGAAATTTTGAATTTTGAATAGACCTTTCATGGCTTGGGTGACAACATGAAGTATTCTAGCTTCATGAAAAAAATGCGCAACAAATTTAAGATTGTGATGGCATGCTAATCCTTCTCTTGGAGCTAATCATTCTTCTCATTTGGTGCTAATCTCTCTTTCTTAATCTCAATTGGCATCATATCTAAATTTTTTGAACTCCTTGATTGGCAACATGGGATAAGAAGCAGCTTCAAAGGTTTGAATTTGAACCCTTCATTTGAATTTGAAAGAGGTTTGGATGAGGGGCTTCCATTTAAACTTCAAAACTTTATCTTCATCTTAAGACAACTTTCAAACTTGAATTTTGAACTCTACCTTAGCCTTGGAACTCTTCTTTGAATTTGAATGAAGATATCTCCTCCTTTGAATTTGAAAGTAGATAGAAGATAACTCCTCCTTTGAATTTTGGATGAACCTCCACTTATCTTGGACTCCATTTAAATTTGAACTAATCCTTGGTATGGGCATCATATGGAGTGGAATGGGCGACAATGAAAGGGGGGGTGCTAAATGAAAAGCAGAGTCCTTTTACTTTACTCCTCTTAAATGGGCGCCTCCTTGAAATTGAAATGGGCGATGAAAAATAAATGGGATGGGGTGCCTCTTGGATAAGGATGACTTTGTCTTGATGTCCAAATGTCCGGATGTCCCAATGTCTTGATGTCTGGATGTTTGGATGTCTTGATGTCTGGTGAAAGATTTGGACAACCCTTTTTTGACCTAGAATTGATCCATCAAGGTGATGATGACTTGGGTCTTGGATACTTATGACACCCCTTGACTTATTAAAGCACTAATTACAGGACTCAAATTGGACAATTCACCAAACAAAGCAAATTAATGCTATTTACAAGACTCTTAAACCAATTGGTGGACTCAATGGACTCAACTGGTAACTCAATAACCCTAATTGACCAAATTATACTCAATTTGATCAAATTACAACTCAATTTGACTTAATTACAAACTCAAAACAACTGTTCTTTATGAAGAACACATGGACTTACTCATTGGTGATCCAAATTGAATTGGAAAAGGTTTGCTTCCTCTTCCTGGCTCTTGTGTCCTTACCAATTCTCCCAGGGTGGGAAGAACTCGACCCCGTCGAGTATGGATCAATTTGGCTCTGGTAATGTTCTAGCAAGTCAGGGTTCAACTTTTGAAGATCCTCTCTGGTGATCCAAGAATCCTCAGACTCAGGTCTTCCTTGCCAACAAACCAGATATCTTTGGTAGTTCTTATTTTTAGTAGTTATGATCTTATCATCCATGATTTGCTCAATCTTTTCTCTCCTCTCTGGTAATTTGGCTGGTGGACATTCTGGGATAGGGTCACTCTCAAAGATGGGATCAGGCTCAAATGGCTCACTAGGTATCACCATTGGTTCCTTAAACTCGACTAGATCAGATATATTAAAGGTCGGACTAGTACCTAACTCAGAAGGTAGTTCTAGCATTTAAGCATTAGGTCCAATCTTTTTTGTAATCCTATACAGTCCACCACTATGGGCATGTAGTTTTTTCATGATTTTGACTGGAAATCGTTCAAGTCATAACCTGATCATGATGAAGTCCCTTTTGTTAAACTATTTAAATCTCTTATGTAAGTTAGTCTCTTGCTCATATGATTCATTGCTCTTTTTAATTTTGTTACTGATTTCTTTATGTAATGCTTTAACATGTTGTGCAAATGACTCGGCTAATTTGGAAATGCGGGCATGCATGGGTAATGGAATCAAATCTAAAGGCTTTCATGGCTTGTACCCATATACAATCTCAAAAGGACTCTTACCAGTAGACCTATTGACTGAACTGTTATAGTCAAACTCAACTCTAACAGTAATAAGTCCCAATTGCTAGTATTCTCCCCTACCAGACATCTTAACAAGTTTCCTAGACTTTGGTTCAATACCTCAGTTTGGGCATCAGTTTGAGGGTGATAAGTAGTAGAAAACTTCAGCTTAGTCCCTAATATATGCCAGAGGGTTTTCCAGAAATAACTTGTGAACCGAACATCCCTGTCAGACAATTATCTTGCGCAAACCATGTAATCTGACCACCCCATCTAGAAAAAGTTTGGCGACTCTAGAGGCATCAAATATTTGTGAACAAGGAATGAAATGCACCATTTTGGAAAATCTATCAACCATGACAAAGATGGAATCATGTCGCCTCATGGTTTTGGGTAAACCTAAAACAAAGTCCATACTTAGATCTTGCCAAGGGTAGTCGGGCACAGGCAAAGGGGTATAGAGGCCAGTGTTCTACTTTTGCTGCTTCGCAACAGCACATGTTCTACACCTAGCCACTATTTGAGTTATATTTCTCTTAAGACTTGGCCAAAAGAATTGGTCCTCCATTGCCAAAATAGTCTTATTTCTTCCAAAATGTCCTGCTAAGCCTCCAGCATGGATCTCCCAAATCAGAAATTTCCTAAGGGATGTTCTAGGTATGCAAAGCTTATTTTTCTTAAAAAGATAACCATCTCGCAAAGTATAATCACTATCCAAACTAGATGGTCCTTGCTTGATTTTCTTATAAATTTTTCCAAAATCTGGACAAGACTCATACTGCTCCTTGAGCTTGTCAAATCTAACAACCTCAGTATTAACATAATTCAACAACATTGATCGGCGACTAAGGGCATCTGCAACCTTATTCTCTAAACTAGCTCGATGCTTCAACATAAAAGTATAAGACTGGAGATACTCTACCCACTCAGCATGTCTTGGATTTAATTTCTTCTGAGAGTTTAGAAATCTAAGTGCCTCATGGTCAGAGTACAAAATAAATTCCTATGGTAGTAAATAATGTCTCCAATATTTCAACGCTTGTACTACCATATAACACTCTTTATTATAGATTGAGTACTTGGATTTAGCCTCATTTAATTTTTCACTTAAAAAGGCTACAGGATGACTCTCTTGACTAAGTACTCCTCCTATGCCAACACCTGAAGCATCACAAGCAACTTCAAATACTTTAAAAAAATCAGGAAGTCTCAAGATTGAGACTTGTGTCATCTTTTCTTTTATCTCTAGGAGGGCTCTATCAGCATTCTTGGTCCACTTAAAGGCTCCCTTCCTAATGTAATCTGTAATCGATGCCACAATGGTGCTAAATCCTTTGATAAATCTTCTATAAAAGGTGGCTAATCCATGAAAAGTACAGTCATCGTGGATATTCCTAGGTATGGGCTACTCAACTATTGATTTGATCTTCTCAAGATCAGCTGACACTCCCTCAGGAGTCACTACAAAACCTAAAAAGACTATCCTAGTGGTCATGAAGCTACACTTCTTAAGATTGGCATATAGGTTCTCTTTCTTAAGTGTCTGACACACTAGATAAAGATGGTCTAAGTGATCCTTCCTTGTCTTACTATATATGAGGATATCATCAAATTATACAACCATAAATTTTCCTATAAAGGCTCTTAATACTTGGATCATTATATTCATAAAAGTGCTAAGAGCATTGGATAAGCCAAAAGGCATTACCAACCATTTGTACAAACCGTCCTTAGTCTTAAAGGTTGTTTTCCATTCATCTTCAATTCTTATCCTAACTTGATGATAGCCACTTTTAAGGTCAATCTTCGAGAAAATGGTTGACTCAGCCATCATATCTAACATATCATACAAACAGGGAATTGGAAACCTATATTTAATAGTGATTTTGTTGATGGCTCTATTGTCGACACACATCCTCCAAGTGCCATCTTTCTTGGGGGTTAACAAGGCTGGAACTATACAAGGACTAAGACTCTCCCTAATGAATCCTTTTTGAAAAAGCTCCCCTACTTGTCTTTGCATCTCTAAGTATTCTATAGGGTTCATCCTATAATGTGGGAGGTTTGGCAATGTAGCTCCTAGGATTAGGTCTATGGCATGTTGGATGTCCCTTAATGGTGGCAGTTCATTTGGCAAGTCTTCAGGAAACACATCCTGAAAGTCTTTCAAAAGCTCTACAACTTCCTTAGGGTGTTCAGGGTTAGGTTGTTCATGAGTCTCTTTAACCACTAAAACTCCAATGGGTGCACCTCTAATGATTTTTCTTTCCATTTCCTTAGCAATAATTAGGTTCAATCCTGGCTTTTCTTCTTTCAAATTATTGGACCCCCTCTTAATGTTATCCTTGGGTGGGGTTGAATTTATGACTATCCTCTTACCCTGATAATTAAAAGAACAAGAATTTGATCTTCCAAATTGGGTAACATCATGGTCATATAACCAGGGTCTTCCCAAAATTATGCTACAAACTCCCATTGGTAACACATCACACCAGACCTTCTCTTAGTATGACTGGAAATGGATTGTGACCTGACAAATCGACTTAATGGAAATTGAGGTTGCATCAATCCATGAACCTTATAGGGGTTGGAATGGGGTGCTCTAGGCAAACCTAAACTTTTGATTGCATTGGTAGAAATGGCATTGATACAGCTTCCACTATCTATAATGATCTTACACACTTTGTCCCCTAATTTGATGAAGGTTTGCAGAATGTTGGTCCTATGCCAGTCCTCGTTCTTCCTGGTCTGAGCTAGAATACACCTAACAACTCCTACAAGGACAGGTGACTCTATTTCCTCCTCATTACCTTCATACTCCTATGCTAAATCAAGCTCAGCTTCATATACTTCCTTTCCACACTCTTCAGCTACTTCAGGTTCTTCTTCTTCTCCCATCTCACCTATGTGTAGGTTCTGTACAGGGCATTTGTTAGCAAAATGGCTAACCTAATGATATCTATAACACTATATTCTGACTTCCTTCTCCACGTACTACAGGTGCTCTTCCTCTATCATTCATATGACCTATTGGTACCTTTCCTCGTCATCCACTCGACCAATTGGTGCCTTTCCTCGATCATCCATTCGACCTATTGGTGTGGGTTGACTAGGCTGACTGACAGGAACTTGGCTTGACCTATTTCTAGGGTTACTAAACCTATTGAGTTTAGGTCGACAGATAGGTTGTCTTCTTTGAAATCGTTCACAGTCTCTAGCAACCTGGTAAGCATGTTCCAAATCATGTACTTCCCTTAGAAATTGTTTCCTTCTAATATCCTTATTCAAGCCTTTTCTAAACCTAGGTAGTGACATAGATTCTGACTCGACTACACCACATCGCATAACAAACTCATCAAACTTGGCAATGTACTCGATCATGATCTTACTACCTTGGATCAAGTCCTGCCATTGATCCAATAGCCTTTGTTGATATGTTAATGGCACATACTTCTCTCTCAACTTGTCCTTCATATCCCTCCATGTAACTATGGGCATGTGTCCTCTCTGAAGGGTCAATCTCTCAGTATTACCCCAATACAATCATGCTTGTCGGACTAACTTGAACTTTGCAAAGTTCTCCTTTCGCTCCTCCAACATTTCATACCATTCAAAATATTGATCCATGTCGCTCTCCCAATCCATATAGACCTTAGGATCTAAGTTCCCATCGAACGTGGGTTCATCAAATTTGACACTCCTAAAGGCTCTATCTTCTTTAGTTTCATCCTGAGTTGGGCATCTAGGATTTGGATTAGGAATAGGATTAGGATGTTGGGCTCTAGAAATATGAACTGGAGTGGGTCTAGGAGGCGTAATGTCTGGCTGAGTCACATGAGATTCCTCAAGGGTTCCCATTCTATGCTCAATTTGGTCTAGCCTACCACTAACTGCCTAAACTGTTCAGTCAAAGTACGCCTAAACTATTCAGTCAAAGTACGCATCAGGCTTTCTGGACTGAAATCCATAGATGCAGATGTACTGGCTTGAGTCTATTGATCTTGGTATGGGGTACCTGCCCTAGTAGCCATGTAGTGCAAACAATACAAATCAACCTAAGTCTAGGGTTCTTAGATCTAAGGGCCAATATAGTGCTTAGTCAAGGTAATAACCAAGACTGTAGTAACTCCTCGATTGGCCAGGTAAGAGGTGGGGTGGTGGAAGGTTCCCCTCACTTTTATGAGGTCCTAATTAAAGAACCACCAGTCTGCTTAGGGTGTGTGCCTCTGGACCTCTAGCCTTAGACACCAATTCTTAGAAGCACATGCAAAAGTGACTACTACAAAGGGTTAACACGTATATAAAACCTGACCAGTTGCTGTCCCTAGCTTTAAGTACTACTCGATTTTAATTAAGGCTTAGGACTATGCAAATGGGGTTGGTTGTTTTGGGCTAAGGAAAGGGTCTCAATCCTTTCCTTATGTTATATTGCTTGCCCTTAAATGTTTTCAAGTAAAATGAATGCACAATCAAGATAAGATAAGATAACACTAGCAATTCAAAATTTAAACTTTAAATTTCAAATTTTAAGTTTAGATTTCAGATTTGGATTTTAAATTTTAATTTTTTTAAATTTTAAATTATAGAAATTAAACTTTTATGGAATTTAAACTATATGTTGAAATTCTGAAACAGAAATATTCTCAAGCAGTAATCAGGTTTGCAGAAATTCTACATACCAAATTAAATCCTAAGAAAATACCAGAAAATCCAAATGTATCAAATCCAATGAAACAAAAATCAAAATTTTCCAATCTTCCAACATGCAGAAATAATTAAAATAATAGACCATGTACTTGAATGGACGGGATGCAGAAAATTAACCCTAAAGGTGCATTTCTCTTTGTTTTCTTCTTCAGGGGTCAATTCACAGCAGCACCCCTACATGCCATAGGAAATCCCCTTTGAATGAGATGTGAGGGTTTTGCAGCCCTACTCTTTTCTATGACCGGACAGCCATGGTGAAGCACCCGATCCGAGTACTTAAAAAGAATTCAACAAGTATGAAATCCTAATCTAACCTAATACTTTGATACCAAATAAGATGATTCGGAATGATGCGATATGGTGAAAGATGATTTAATTTTAGTCTAAGATGTTTTAAAGAGCAATGATCATAGCAGTAAAGAAACTAAACATAACAGACTAAAGAGATTAAAGAAAGTAACTAACTACTTACCCGCCGCAATCTGATCTGCAAGTTATAAAGAATAAGGACCTGACGGCTAGGAAACCATCTAAGATTAGGCTATTCCATGTTTCAACTATCAAATCTAATGAGAAAGGATTGGTTGCTTACCTCAATGGAGATTCTCTTCGACTCGGGATAGATTGGCTGCTTGGTCGCTCAGATCTCGCAGCAGGATGAAGATCGAGACTCCAGATTTCAGATCTACCGCCAGATCTCGGTTCGGAAGCAAAGGATCCATCCTCTAAAGTCCTTGAACACCTGGGATCTGCAGAGAAGGCAACAAACAAGACTTTAAGAATGAAGTAAATCAGATTCAAACTGGAAAAAAAAAAGGAAGGTTGGATGCATAGAGCTTGAAGAAGATCGGTAACAGCTTGTGGAATCCAGCAGAACCTCCACTCAAGGACCTCACCGCCTTGACCTCTCAAGGACCTCCCCGTCTTGAGCTCTTAAGGACCTCCCCGCCCTTAGAGAAAAACACTAAAGCCTAACCCAGCTTTATGGAAGAAAGAATGCATCTTTATTTCATGAATGAATAATAATCCTTACAAGGGGGTATGGGGTCCTATTTATAGGGTTCTTCACACATGAAGATATCATCGGACTCCTTTGAATTCAAATTACATTTAAATTTAAATTCTAATTCTAACACTCCTTGGCTTCTTGGCTTCCCCTTGAAATTTTGAATTTTGAATAGACCTTTCATGGCTTGGGTGACAACATGAAGTATTCTAGTTTCATGAAAGAAATGTGCGACAAATTTAAGATTGAGATGGTGTGCTAATCCTTCTCTTGGAGCTAATCCTTCTTCTCATTTGGTGCTAATCTCTCTTTCTTAATCTCAATTGGCATCATATCTAAATTTTTTTAACTCCTTGATCGAAAACATGGGATAAGAAGCAGCTTCAAAGGTTTGAATTTGAACCCTTCATTTGAATTTGAAAGAGGTTTGGATGAGGGGCTTCCATTTAAACTTCAAAACTTTATCTTCATCTTAAGACAACTTTCAAACTTGAATTTTGAACTCTTCCTTAGCCTTGGAACTCTTCTTTGAATTTGAATGAAGATATCTCCTCCTTTGAATTTGAAAGTAGATAGAAGATAACTCCTCCTTTGAATTTTGGATGAACCTCCACTTATCTTGGACTCCATTTAAATTTGAACTAATCCTTGGTATGGGCATCATCTGGAGTGGAATAGGCGACAATGAGAGGGGGGGCACTAGATGAAAAGTAGAGTGCTTCTGCCTTACTCTTCTTAAATGGGCGTCTCCTTGAAATTAAAATGGGCGCCTCCTTGAAATTAAAATGGGCAATGAAAAATAAATAGGATGGGGCACCTCTCTTGGATAAGGATGACTTTGTCTTGATGTCCAAATGTTTAGATGTCCCATTGTCCGGATGTCCCAATGTCTTGATGTCTGGATGTCTAGATGTCTTGATGTCTGGTGAAAAATTTGGGCAACCCTTTTTTGACCTAGAATTGATCCACAAAGGTGATGATGACTTGGATCTTGGGTACTTATGACACCACTTGACTTATTCAAGCACTAATTATAGGACTCAAATTGGACAATTCACCAAACAAAGTAAGTTAATGCTATTTACAAGATTCTTAACCAATTGATGGACTCAATTGGTAACTCAACAACCCTAATTGACCAAATTACACTCAATTTGATCAAATTATAACTCAATTTGACTTAATTACAAACTCAAAACAATTGGGACTCGAGTATTCTTTGTGAAAAACACATGGACTTACTCATTGGTGATCCAAATTGAATTAGAAAAGGTTTGCTTCCTCTTCCTGGCTCTTGTGTCCTCACCAGATGGGGGGCCTTTAAATAGGCTTACAAACTTAGGCTCCAAGTAAGGGCATATAAGAGAATTCCCACTAATCTTTTTCCTACTCAAATACATAGAGATCTCCTCTTCCAAATAGGTTCAAACTCCCTCTTCTCACTAGGATTACTCCTCTCCTTCTCTTTCACTTGGTACAAGGGAGGTGACAATAAGTGGAGCACCAACATGAGAGGTGACTATAAGGAGGGCGCTGAATTTGAGGATGGGCCAGGGCTTTGGGCGGCCTATTTCAGTGTTGGGCAGGCTCTAGGGTTCTCCTGGTGTCCATGTCCTCCTGGTGGGCTGATGTACTTTTCTTCCAGGTCTTCAATGATAGCTCCACTACTCCTTCCATGCTTCCCAAGTGGCATAATTATGTGGATGATTGGATTCCTTGCAGTGGTTGAGTATTATGCTGACTGGATTCATAAGTGACTTGAGTCTTCTTAAAAAATTGGACTAGACTCAATATAAAACTTACAAAATTGGACTGGGTTCATAAAACTCAAAACTTACAAGACTCATAAGGCTCACTAAACATCCAAAACTTGACTCAATACTCTAATTACAGTACTCAAATATAAAAAGGCCTAAAATGAGATTTAGAGACCAAGGTACAGACTCAAGTGTAACAAAGCCTATAAAACAAAACTCATGGCCCAAATATAGGACTCAAACGACTAACACAACTAGATTATTGGATTCAAAGACAAAATTGGAATCATGGCTAAAGGACTCAAAACTCAGGGATCCATAGTAAACTAGGGTTGACCTGATGTCCCCATCAATTCTCCTAGGATGGGAGGAACTCGACCCTATCGAGTATAGGATAGTCTGGTGTTGGCAGTAAGCCTGGGTGGAGGCACTGTTGGTCCTCTCGAGTAATACACAAATCACTGGATTCTAGTCAACCTTGCCATCGGACCAGGTAGCGTTGATAGTCGCGGCCCCGGGTCATGATAGCTTGATCATCCAGGATATGCTCGATCCGTATTCTTCTCTCAAGCAAATTTAGTGGACACTCATGTAAGCTTTCTTTCACAAAGGATGGGTGAGGTCCAAAAATCTCACTAGGAATCACTGCCGGTTTCCTATTCTCAACTAAGTCTGTGATATTGAAGGTAGAGCTAATACCTAAATCCAAGGGCAGATCAAGCACATAGGCATTGGTTCCACTTTTTTTATCACTCTAAAGGTTCAACTCTACAAGCATGAAGCTTCTTAACCATAACAAAATTTTTTACATTAAATTCCTTGGCTTTCTTTTAGGAATTAGCCAGTTTTTATAGATTTCATTATGTAAATTAATCTTTTGGCTAATGTCCCGATGCAAATGCTGTGCAGAGGTCAGTGCAGGTGTAGACAAATGAATTAGGTCTGGGGACTTATTGGACTCAAAACCAATACTTAATAGACTCGACTAGGCATTCCTATCGAAGAAAATTTATTGGACTATTTGGATCTAAACCTAACAGATCATAGGCTCTCTAGGTTTAACTCTGGTGTGGCATGCACATGAAAATTTATAATGAACTTATAGTAAATGCCATAAAGTATACCAGAAATACGATGCAAACCTAACATGCACAAGGAATGTATGAAACATGCTTAGTTCAACAAAATACAGTCTAGTGGTTAGATAAACATGAGAAGCTTCAGAAAAGGTCAAAAAATAAGAGGTAGATTCAAGGTGAGTTTGGTAGGGTGGGAACTAAGAAAAGGGGTTGGGGTCGATCGGATAGAATAGGATGTGGGAAGGGGTGTTAGGGATTAATCCTAGACTAATGAGGTTGACCTTATGGGGTTGATGTCTATCTACAAAGTCTTTCTTATAGAAGAATGGGTCACTAATCTCAGGGAAGAGATCAATTGCAGTCAAAGGGGGGACTTCATCCCGAGGGTACTGTTAGGGTATCAGGTGCACCGCAGCGGAAGTGTAATTTCAAAATGATGAAATTTGCACCGAAATCCCTTAGCCAAGATCTCCTTTTACTAATTAAAACATACATACTAACATTCAAACATAGATTGTTAGAATTAGAGTACCAACCTGTAATCGCTAATTCCAACAAAGTTGATGTTGAAGGGGCTGATTGAATTCACCAGGCATCCAAGTGTCCGCCCTCCGATGGTGATCCACACAGAGCAGTGATCAAGACAACTCTATCTTCTTTTCAAAGGTTCCTTCTATTGAGTTCTTCTTCCTAGAACTCAATTGCTTGGACTATGGCTTGAATTCCTCCACACAAAGGCTTGCTTTCCTTTCCTTGACTCCTTCTCCTCCTTCCACCAAGACCTTGGCCCTTTAAACACCCTTGTCTTGAAGAAAAAGACCTTGTCCTAAGAGGACATAGGCTTGTCTTAAGTTGGAGGAGAAATTAAGACAATGATGTCTTAATGTATGAAAGAAAAGAAGAAATCAGAACTTCTTTCTTTCCTTTACCGTCGGAGACTTTTACTTTTATCTTGTTCAGTAGCAGAGTTTCGACAGAGGTTTACTCTGTAGAGGAAACAATGCAAGAGCAAGAAAAAATAAAAGAGTCTTCAGGAGAGGAAGAAAGAAAAAGATTACTTGATGTTCTGATTTTTCCCGACCCTTTAAATAGAAATCAGATAGGCGCCTACACACCTCTCCGTAATTTCTTTCTCACGCCCTTTCCAATTTCTCACGCCCCATCCTCCCATCTCATGGCCTTCCAGATTAAATCCCACGGCTCTTCTTAAAGGAAAAACCGCGGTGTTTTAAAAGGAAGGAAGTCGCGACTTTTCATCTCCGAAGAGATGTTATTTCGCGCGCCCGGGAGGAGTTAGCGCTTTCTTTCTTTCTCAAAATCCCATCAGCCATTGGATTCTCATCCAAGGGGGGAGAGAAGGTGCGCTAATCACTTAAGAAGGAGGCCGCCCAAATAAAAACATCGGAGAATTTATTTGGGGCGCGCCAAGAGTCCATGCGCCATGGACTCTTCCTTAAGGCGCGCCAAGAGTCCATATGCGCATGGACTCTTGGTGTTTGGCGTGAAAAAAAAAGGGGGCGGGTGGGGAGGCTAGCCAAGCTACATGGATAGCCAATAGGGTTAGCCACATTCCCGTTTTTCTTAATTAGGGTCTAATTAGGTCCAATTAGAACCCAATTTGAACCAATCCGGAACCCTAATTCGAATCCGATCCGAATAGAAGCTAGGGCTTGCAACACCTGCTAGAGTGTTATCTTGCAAAGACGATTTAATTCCAAATTAAATTCTTGATCAATCCTCTTAAGTGTGTGACCCATTGGGTTCCACATCTAGCCAGCAGTGGGTTCGAATACAAGTTGACCTAATTTGATTAGAACTCTTTCTAATCGATTTAGGTCAAACCGGGCTTACCCGAATCGATCAATTAGGATTCTTCCTAACATGTGATCTTTGAACTTGATCAACCCACAAGACAAGATTGACGTCTAGCAACGTGTCATGTCTATCCGGAAGATATGAAAATTCTGGTGAAATACCAAAATTACCCTTCAGTAGAGAGTTACCGTACAATTAAATCT
Source organism: Areca catechu (assembly GCA_021397845.1). Classification (NCBI taxonomy): domain Eukaryota; kingdom Viridiplantae; phylum Streptophyta; class Magnoliopsida; order Arecales; family Arecaceae; genus Areca; species Areca catechu. The sequence continues at coordinate 123,771,073 of CM038040.1, read as the reverse complement.
TTCGATCAGCCTGCACCCAAAATATAACTATGGATATGGATATATGTCAAATCCAATATTATATTTGTTTCTAGCTCAATCTTATAATGATGATTCGATTATCTTGATATTAGAAACCATCTCTAATATCTTTACTTTGGTCAAAGATTCCCTGAATCATCATGCGATTATTGACTAGCTGGATGCAATCTCCTCTTACTAAGAGTGATCGATTCCTTGTTGACCTACTCATTACCTTCATATTCAATTCACCATTCCCAGTATCAATCCTGTGCATGTCTCAGTGTCATGATTAGGATTGAACCAAAGGATGGGTTCATGTACATAAGGTACTTATGGCAGTCTCAGGTCAAAAGATTACTTGTACCACTCCCACTATGAGAACCTTCTATTGACATGTAGCTAAGACTCCATTAGATGTTCTCAAGTTGGATCATATCAGTGAACTCATTCTCCAATGAGCACCCACATCCCAGTATTAGTGTCATACACAAGTGACTGTGAGAGCAGTCACCCTTTCCAGTATACCCGGGATGTGCTAGTCTTATCGGAAAACCCTGATCCCCTACTCAGGGTTCCTTTGACTAGGAATACTTTAGATTAAGGTTTTAAGATTTTAGGTCTCACTGCTATGATCTCATCATAACCCTAAAATCATAGCCCTAATCTATGGGGTTCATCATATAATAAACACAGCGTATGATGAAAAATAATGCCTTTATTTAGAAAATTATCAATTACAATGGTTTGGGAGATACAACAGAGATTGGTTTGTAGGGCATATCCCTTTCAGGTACTGGTTTAAAGAGATCAAGTCCTTAATAAATTTTTCTGGTTCTTGGATCTCAGGACTGGGCTCTGTAATTGGGCTTTCTTCTAATGTCTCCTTAAGTAAGAGTCTAATAGTAGGGTTGGGTTCCTCATCCTCTAACTGCTCTTCCACTACAGGTCAGTCCGGGTGTAGTCAGGGTCAAATAACTTTGGGTTGGCTTCTATCTGGGTATCTACCTAGTCAACTAATTCTGGGTTGGTTTCTACTTGGGTATGGTCAGGGTCAACTTATTCTAGGTCATCTATAGGTATCTCTATTGGACTCAACTCCTTAATGTCATCTTTAGACTCATCAATGGGCTCAGGAGTTTCTTCCTTTAAATCTTCAATAGGCTTATCATCTTCATACTCCTCTACCAGACTTAGGTCAGCCTCATATACTTCTACATTGGGTTCAATAATGGGTTCAAACTCATCTTTATCTAGCTCACCTAGGTATAGGGTGCTGAATGGACGCTGGCTAACAAAATGGCATGGTTTACGACATCTAAAACACACTCTCAGGGGATTGGAACTAGACTTGCCTCTACCTTCTCTAAGGGCCATTGTGGAACTAGGCTAAGGTTGGCTCAGGTTGGGCTGGTCAGGCTCTGGTCCTGAGCTAGGGGCACTAGTCCTAAAAGGTTTGGGTTAACTAAAGGGAAGTGAACTAATACTATGCTCATATCTAGGGGTACCAATCCTATGGGATTCAGGTTGACTAGGGGAAACTGGCCTAGTACTGGACTCATAGGATTTAGGTTCAGATTATGGGTTATGGATCCACTAGACTCATAGGACATGGGTACATAGCATCTGGGTTCAGAGGATCTGGGTGCATAAGTTCCAAAGTCATAGGATCTAGAGTCATAGGATTTGGGCTCAGATCTATAGGTTGTGGATCTCCTAGATTTAAGGTATGGGGCTCTCCTAGGGTTAGGCTCTGAGTATAGGTTAGGGTATTGGGCTTTCTTAGGGTTGGACTCGGGTTTAGGTCTGGGATGGGTTTTAGGGGTTTTCTCTAAACCTCCTAATTGGTTCTCTACTTGATCAGAACTATTGGTTAATTGGTCAAGCTTATTGGTTGCTTGGACATTTGATTAGGTTATTTGGTTTATCTGGGCGATCAATTGGGCAAACTAGTTTTGGGATTGGGTATTGGACTGGTTAGTCTGGATGGTTAATTGGGCAGTGGATTGGGCATTTAGTTGGTCCATCTGGTCAAAGCATTCAGTCATGGCTTTCATGAAGATCTCATAGTGGAGTCCATGGCTGAGCTAGGTTGGGGTTTAGACCATTGATATTTAGTTCCTAACCTAGTGGTCATGTAATCAATCAAACAAGTTAGTGTGATGCAGTCAAGCACACAAAGTGGAAATGGTCTACAGTTTGCTAGACCTAGAGCCAACATTGAATGGGTCTACTCAACTTACACTTAACTCAACAGCTAATCCTTCCACTAGCAGGTAAGAGGTGGGGTGGTGGGAGGCTCTCCCTACTTGTGACAGGGTCCTAATTAAAAACCACCAGTCCACTTAGGACATTTGCCTCTGGACCTCTAGGCTTAGATACCAGTTTTCAGTAATAGCTAGAAAATTAGGTACACTAGTTGGCCCACACAATTCAGACCTGACCTGTTGGTATCCCTAAGCTCTCTAGAGCAATTAGGTTACTAATTAATTTTAATTAAGGCTTGGGTTCTTATGCTGGGTGGTTGTTTTGGGCCCATGATAGGTGATAAAATTCTACCCTGATCTGAGAGAGGAAATTGCCCTTAAAATTGATTTAATGAGATGATAAACACACTATGAGCCCTAATGCAACTAATAACAATCAGAGAAATAAAAATATTTTTTTTTTTACATTATTATGAGGTGGCAAATTAGGTTTAAGTTGGTTTAGTTAGCAAACAAATTTTGGGCTTGGGTGAGGTAGGGTTTGGAAGTGATTAGGTTTGGTTTCATCAAGTATGCAGAACAGAAATTAGGGTTTGATTCGATACAGAATTTGGTTCAGTTTTTTATGCAGAAAAATTTTAGAAAAATTTCAAGACAGAGAATGAAAAGTGAGATGATCTCTACCAAGTTTCATGCCAAAAAAGTCTGGATGATAATGCAAAACCTAGGGTTTTTCAGACTATGTGCAGAAATCTCAGGATTCAAGTTAGAGTTCCTAATATGTAGATTTTTATAATTCTTATGTTTCTGTAAAAATAATTAAGAATTATGAAAAGGATCAAGACTAAACATAGGATGCACCATGCAAATTTTAATGAAAAATAAAATACTTAAGATGATGAAATAGACTAAAATCTAGACACCTAATGCAGAGATAAGATGCAGAAATTTCTTGTGCAAAAGAAAACAGACATGAAAAAAATTGTACAGACTGAAATAAATCATAAAAAGATTCTAAAAAATACTATCAATTATGGGGAATCAAGAAAAATAAAAATCATAATTTTATGACCTATCTATATACAGAAAAAGTAAAAAAACAAAAATAGACCATATATAAGAATTACGGGATGCAGAAACTAGCCCTAAAACATGCTCGATACCAAATGATGCAGGACTAATTATGCATGCCAATTATTTTTTGTGTATTAGGAATTAAGTTAGGAGTTTGTATCCCAAATTTAAAGATATATATTAAGTAGGGATTTCTATAGAGTTTTTGGAAGCATAGGCATGCAGAACTAAACCCTAAAAGTGAAGAAACAGGACCGCCAAGGCTAAGAAGCCCTGGTTAGGACTAGTTCTTCTGCAATACCGCTACCAAAGGAGTCTAGGGGGTATACCTAGTAGAGATTTGAAGATCGATCCATGAAGAGTTCGCTCTACACTCTCAGATGCGGCCTAGAAAAATAAGCCGGAGACCTTGTGGATTCGCGACTTTCAATCCGGTGACCCGAAGGCTTGCCGATTGGAATCCTGGATTCGTGAACTCTGAGGGACCTACAAATCACCTAACAAGGGTTAGAAATCAAAGAAGAAACAAGTTTGAAGGCTAAAGAAAGCAAAGGGAAGGAAGGTTTAGAAGTGGATGGCCAAGAGATGAAGAGGCAGGTGGCTTGGAGGTAGGGTGTAGGGATCACACAGATACCCTGAGGGATACACAGATATCCTTAATCACACAAATTCACTCTGAATTCACACCAAGAGTTGAGAAGAACTCAAGAAAGTTTTCATATTCATTAACATCCAATATACATGAGGGGGGGGCTTTAAATAGGCTTACAAACTTGGGCTCCAAGTAAGGGCATACAAGAGAATTTCCACTAATCCTTTTCCTACTCAAATACATAGAGATCTCCTCTTCCAAATAGGTTCAAACTCCCTCTTCTCACTAGGATTACTCTTCTCCTTCTCTTTGACTTTGTCCAAGGGAGGTGACCATAAGTGGGGCGCCAACATGAGAGGTGACCATAAGGAGGGCATTGAATTTGAGGATGGGCCAGGATGCAGCCCATTTCAATGCTGGGCAGGCTCTAGGGTTCTCCTCGTGTCCATCTCATCCTGGTGGGCTGATGAACTTGTCGTCCAGGTCTTCAATGATAGCTCCAAGACTCCTTCCATGCTTCCCAAGTGGCATAATTATGTGGATGATTGGATTCCTTGCAGTGGTTAGAGTATTATGCTGATTGGCTTCAAAAGTGACTTGAGTCTTCTTACAAAATTGGACTGGACTCAACATAAGACTTACAAAATTAGACTGGACTCATAAAACTCAAAGTTTATAGGACTCATAAGGCTCACTAAGCATCCAAAACTTGACTCAATACTCTAATTACATGACTCAAATATAAAAAGGCCCAAAATGAGATTCAGAGACCAAGGTACAGACTCAAGTGTAACAAAGCCTATAAAATAAAACTCATGGCCCAAATACAGGACTCAAACAGCTAACACAGCCAGATTATTGGACTCAAAGATAAAATTGGAATCATGGCTAAAGGACTCAAAACTCAGGGATCCATTGTAAACTAGGGTTGACCTGATATCCCCATCACCTAAGGTATACATCGATTGGGAGAAAAGAATGGATCAATACTTTGAGTGGGATGAGATGTCGGAAGAAAGGAAGTTTAAATTTTCCAAACTTAAGTTAGTCCGACATGTCAAGCTGTATTGGGGAGATGTTGAACGCATATATTATCGAAAAGGAGAAATGTCCATAGTTATCTTGGGAGCCATGAAGAATAAACTTAGGGAGAAATACCTAGGCAAATCCTATTAGCAAAGATTATTAAACCAATAGCAAAGATTGCATCAAGGAAACAAAACTGTGTCTGAATACATTACCAAATTTAATGAGTTTGTCGGGAGATATAACATAGGCGAATCTGAGGCCATGACCATATCTAGATTTCAAGCTGGCCTATGCACGGAAATCCAGTGGAAATTGTTTCAATGGGAAGTTCATGACCTAGAAGAAGCTTATCAAATTGCTAGGGAATTTGAGATATTTCAGAGGGAACTCATGAACAATCGACCTAAGTCTAATAGGATTAGTACCTCTGGACATAGACCAAGTTCTAGTCAGATTCCTTCAAACCAACCGACTCCTACTATCCCATTAGTTTGCAAGGAAGAAGCTCCTAAACCCATTGAAGAGCCAAAGGTAGAAATATATGAAGCCAAATAGAGTTTAGTAATTGAGTATAAAGAAGATGAAGAAGAAATTGAACCCATTGAGAAATTAGAGAAAGAAGTTCCTGAACCTATTAAAGAACTCAAGGAAGAAGTGGACAAAACAGGGTCAAAATCTTGTTCAATTAGAGAATTAGAAAAAGAATCTCCTGAACCAATTCAAGAATACAAGGAAGAAGTAAACAAAGTAGGATCAAAACCTTGTTCAATTACCAATATAGAAGAGTTAAAGAAAGAAGTTCCTAAACCCATGAAAGAATCCGAGGAAGAAGAAGCTGGATCAAAAGATTGTTCAATCATCAATATAAAGAGGAAATTGATATAAGCTCGACCCCACCTAAGGACAATATCATAGAGGGTCCAGTAATCTGAAAGATGAGACACGGGACTTAAATTTGATCAATGCTAAGGCTTCATAACAAAAGATCATTGAAGGACCATCCCAGAAAAGGCAACCCCAGGAAGTTGTAGAAATTTGGAAGGATTTTCAATATGTATCCCCTGAAAATTTTCCTGATCATATTCCACCATTCTGGGACATCCAGCAAACCATCGACCTGGTCCCAGTAATATTCAATAGTTATTTTTGGAAAACTTTATGGAACATGCTAGGGACCAAATTGAGATTTACAGCCACCTACCTGAAGTTGTGTATCAGAGTCTTGGAAGTCTATTAAGGGAAGAATATTGGAAGTTAGGAACTTTTTGCCTACAATAAATTAGTCAATAATTCCACTAAGAATAAAGCCCATTTGAGCTTATCCTTTTGTTATTTGGTGTCATTTGAGTTTATCCATCTGTGAGTACTAAAGTCACAGGATTTGATAAATTGAAAGAGAAATACAAAAATTGTCCCAACTTTAGTAAAATTTTTGAGTCTGTTCACCAAGGACCATCTAGTGAACATAATGATTATATCCTTCATGATGGATATCTTTTTAAAGGAGACAAGTTATGTATCCCCCGAACCTCTATCGGGGAATTCTTTATTTAGGAAATCCATGCAGGGGCATTAGCTGGCCATTTTGGTAGGAATAAAACTATTCTAGCTTTGAAAGACCAATTCTTTTAGCCAAGCCTTAAAAGAAATGTGGCCCATGTTGTAGCCCAGTGTTGAACATGTGCTGTTGCTAAAATACAAAAATAAAACACTGGCCTATACACCCCTTTACCTGTCCCTGACTACCCTTGGCAAGACATCAGTATGGATTTCGTGCTAGGATTGCCAAAGACAATGTGTAGACATGATTCCATCTATGTTATTGTTGATCATGTTTCAAAGATGGCACATTTCTTACCTTGTTCCCAGACCTTTGATACTTCAAGAGTGGCCAAATTATTCTTTAATAAAGTGGTTAGGTTACATGGTTTACCTAAGACTATTATGTCCGGTAGGGATGTCAAATTCACTAGCTATTTCTAGAAAATCCTATGGCATCCAATGGGAACTAAGTTGAACTTCTCTACTTCTTACCACCCCCAAACTGATGGCCAAACAAAGGTTGTAAATAAGAGTCTGGGAAATATGTTAAGATGTTTAGTGGGGGAAAATACTAGAAATTGGGACCTTTTGTTGCCTCTCATAGAATTTGCTTATAATAGCTCAGTTAACAGGTCCACTGGAAAAAGTCCCTTTGAGATTGTTTATGGGTGCAAACCACAAAAGCCAATAGATCTTATCCTTATACCCATGCATGCATGAATCTCAGAGTCTACCAAATCATATGCACAGCATCTTAGGGATTTGCACAAAGACATTAGCAAGAAAATCAATTTGTGTAATGAAACTTATAAGCATATGATTAATTTACGTAAGAGAGCCAAAGAGTTTCAGGAAGGAGACTATGTCATGATTAAGCTCAAACCTAAATATTTCCCACCAGGAACTATAAAAAAATTATATGCCCGTGGTGCAGGTCCTTTCAAAATAATAAAGAAAATTGGACCTAATGCTTATGTGCTAGATTTACCATCTGACTTTAGAATCAGTTTCACTTTCAACATTTCAGATCTAGTAGAGTACAAGGAACCAACAATGATACCCAGTGAGCCATTCGGGCCTGATTCTATTCTTTGAGAGTGAGCCAACCCATGAGTGTCCACCAGCCATATTACCAAAGCGGCAAGATAGGATTGAGCGAATCTTAAACAATAAGACTATCACTATCCAAAACAAGGACATCAACGCTACTTGGTTCATTAGCAAGGACATCCTAATTCTGAAGACTCATGGATTACTTGAGAGAACCTACAAAGAATCGACCGAGACCTACTAGGGTACTACCAAAGTCAAATTGATTCCTACTCGACATGGTCGAGCTCTTTCCACCCCGAGAGAATTGATGGGGACATCAATAAGAAGGAAATATTTCAAACTAATTCTCTTTGGTTTTGCGGCTAATATAATATACTTAAATCCAATAAAAGCCTTGGGATGAATCACTAAGCCCAGGAAGCTGACTCCACCTTTTGAAGCCAAGTCCATGAGCCGACTCATGAAAGAAAGCCACCATCCTCATGAGTCGACTCAACCCAAGTCAAGCCCAAATTCATGCATGTCATGATGCCACCCAAGTCAAGCCCAATTCAAGCCACCTCCTCACCTTCATATGGAGACCATTTTTCCTTCACATGGAGGACACCTCATCAAACATCCTTGGGAAAAAATGAAGGACACCACATCAAGTAACTTGAGGGGAGCATACAACCACTTCCCACTCCCCCAACAAATCTCCAACCAACTTGACATGTGGGATGCCACATCACATGCCACCAAAGGATCCACATCAGCAAAAAGAGGCCATATCATTGCCACCTAGGTGCCACATGTCAAGTTGTTATAACTTTCTACCAATAAGTTGTTGCAGACTAATTCTAGTTAGAACTATATAATCAAAAGTTGTTAGATCTAACTAGAAGTAGTTAACCTAACCTAACCCTCCCTCATCTCTCTCCTTGGCCGACTTCCATAGGGTTACTGAGTCTGTAAATAGGGCCTAAGCTATGCTATTTTGGATTAATGAAAGAAAGGTTTCCTTCTTGTTTAGTTCCTCTTGTGTTCTCTTGTGTGGAGTGAGTGAGGTATCTTGGTTTGAAGCTTTGAAGCTATGTTTGAGAAGAGGGTGAGAGGCCGTTGGGTTTGTGTTTGAAGGGTGGATTGCCCTTATGATGAGTGAAGGGTGGGATGCCCTTTGATTGATTCCAAAGATTTAAGCTCCTTGGTTCCAAGCGCCGGCCACCATTCTTCCTCTTTCTTTCCTTTTTTTCAATTCCAACCTTAATTCCTCTTCCACGCCTAATACTTGGTTTTGTTGTAGGTTCTCTTAGAGTTTCCAAGTCAAGGATGAAGGTCTCCATGCCATGGATCAAGGCCAAGGTAAGTCCTAAAGTAGGGAGTGCTAGTCTTATGGTTTAGGCCTTAATCCTTGAGTATTGAGAGCTTCCTTTCCACCAAATATTTTAGCCTTCATTGTTGGTAGGAGAACCACTTCTTGGCTCTTTAGATCTGATCATTTGAAGGTATTTTTACCTAGTAGAAATGGTTTCCTAGACATGAGATCCATCTTATATTAATTTGAAAGTGATTTGCATGCGGGTGTTTAATTTTGATGAACTAGTCTCTTGCTTAGATGAAATTGCCTCCCTTATGATTAATTTTTTATGCTTTAAATTCATTGCTCATCATGGATGGCTAGTCCTTTAAAGCACATCATCATCCACTCATTCCATCCATCTCCATGTCCCGCATCACCAGGCTTTACACATAGAGGAATTGGAAGAGGAAGCCCCAGAACCCACAAAAGATTATGAGGAAAAGATATATGAAGCAAGAGTAAACTTAGTTGATGAGTATGAAGGAGATGAAGAAATCATTGACTCATTTGAATTTTTGGGAGTTGTTAGATGCATCTTGACCTAGACCAAGGAGCAAGAAGATTGGCATAGGACCAACATCCTACAAACTTTTATTAAATTAGGGAAAAAAGTCTACAAGTTTATCATATATAGTGGGAGCTAAGTCAATGCCATTTCAACCAGTGATGTCAAAAACTTAGATTTACCCATTGTTCCCCATCCCAACCCATATAATATATCTTGGATAGATTCGACCTCAATTTCCATCAATCCAGGTCCAGTCATACCAAGAGAAGGATTGGTGTGATGTTCTTCCTATGGGGGTTAGTAGTATCATCTTAGGTCGACCATGGTTGTATGATCATGATGCTATATTATATGGTCGTTCTAATTCTTGTTCCTTCACCCATAATGTAAAGAAAATTGTGATCAATTCCTGACCACCTAAGGACAACGTTAGGAGAGGGTCAAGTAATTTGAAGGACAAGAAATAAGGGATGAATTTGATTTGTGCTAAGGAATTAAAACAAGAGCTTAATGAGGGTTCACCTATTTGGATTTTGTCTACTAAGGAAGTCCAGGATCAACCCCATAAGGAACAACCCCAGGAAGTGATAAGATTTTTGAAGGAATTTCGAGATGTATTTCCAGAGGACCTCCCTAATCACCTTGCACCTTTAAGGGACATTCAGCATACTTTAGATTTGGTCCCAAGAGCTACATTACCAAACCTTCCACATTATAGGATGAATCCCACTGAACATTCTACATTACGATGACAAGTTGGAGATCTTCTCCAAAAGGGATTCATTAGGGAAAACTTGAGCCCATGTGTAGTACCTGCCCTTTTGACCCCCAAGAAAGGTGTCACATAGAGAATGTGTATAGATAGTCGAGCCATTAATAAGATAATAGTCAAGTATCATTTTCCTATTTCCCGTTTGGATGATATGTTAGACATGATGGCCGAAGCCACTATTTTCTCCAAGATTGACCTTAAGAGTGGCTATCATCAACTAAGATTTAGACCTGAGGATGAATGGAAAATAGCTTTCAAGACTAAGGATGGCCTGTATGAGTGGGTAGTGATGCATTTTGGTCTTTCCAATGCACCAAGTACCTTCATGAGGATCATGATCCAAGTCTTAAGAACATTCATTGAAAAATTTGTTGTGGTCTATTTTGATGACATTATTATCTACAGTAAAACTAAGGAAGACCACCTGAACCATCTTCGACAAGTTTGCCAAGCCCTTAGACAAGATAGTCTCTATGCCAACCTGAAGAAATGTGAATTCTTGACCCATAGAGTTATCTTTCTAGGATTTGTTGTCACCTTTGAAGGAGTGTCTACTGACCTAGAGAAAGTCAAGTCCATAGTTGAGTGGCCTATACCCACTAGTATACATGAAGTGCATAGCTTTCATGGCCTTGCCACCTTCTATAGGAGATTTACTCGAGGATTCAGTTCGATTATTGCACCCATTACCGACTGCATTAGAAAAGGAACCTTTGAATGGACCAAAGCCACCGATAGATCCTTCCTAGAAATCAAAGAGAAAATGATCCAAGCACCTATTTTGAGATTACCTGACTTTTCAAAGGTGTTTTAGATAGCTTGTGATGCCTATGGAGTAGGAATTGGAGGAGTCTTGAGTCAAGAAAATCATCTGGTGGCATTTTTCAGTGAAAAGTTAAATGAGGCAAAACTTAGGTATTCAACTTATGACAAGGAATTATATGCGGTAGTTCAAGCCTTAAGATATCGGAGACATTACCTATTACCGCAGGAGTTTGTCTTATATTCAGGTCACGAAGCACTCCGATTCCTTAACTCTCAAAAGAAGTTGAACCCTAGGCATGGAAAGTGGGTAGAATATATCCAAGCTTATACCTTTGTCTTGAAACACCATGCTGGTACTGAAAACTGGGACACTGATTGTCACGCCCCGACCCCAAACCCGAGCCAAATGCGCAACAGACGGCCATGTGCCCTAGGGTTATTTCTCCTTCAAACACACTAGGCCTGCATCAAAATAGGCTACCACCTTGGCGATATTGTCCGCTATGTCCTAAGTTCCTCACTGACTGGTCCCAAAGCCCAATTAATCTTCTGGATCTGTAACAAAAATATAAAAAAATAGGGATGAGCTATAAAGGCTTGGTAAGTTATCAACATCTCTAATATATAACATAAATATGCCAATAAAAATCAACAAGCATACACACATCATACAACGAGATGTCCATCAATATAATAATATAACTAGCAAAATGATGCAAATATATACACTTAATTTCAATCAACACTGACACGACTATGGATGGCCAACCATTTACTTTACTCTCCTAGTCCCTCTGACTATGGCCACGATCATCCCGTGGCTCGCCCCGAAAAAGACTAGATCTTGTTCATATACTGCTCAACAGTCATGTGCCAGTGATAGCCCTGCTGGAGGCCCAAAAGGAAAATTAGCTCTGAGTATCACACGAGAAACATGCATCCTAGCATGTGCTAAAATAAGGCAACTAGCTCCTGTGTCACATACCGCTCAACAGTCATGTGCCAGCGATAGCCCCGTTGGAGGCCGAAAAGAAGACTAGGTTCACGTGTGATCATAGTCGGAATAGAGTACGAAAACACCAACACAATGCATGCAACCCAATGCAATCCAATGCAATTCAAATGCAATCCAATACAAATTAAATGCAATCCAATGCAAATTAAAAATAGTACATGCATTAAATATTTCATAAATACATAACATATTTAGCATATAATATCAGAGATCAAGATAATTTATCGAAGAGTATCCACCAACTATGTACAATTCGATACTAGACCTGGTCTTCCGAGAACAATGACAATCCTGATCAACAAACTTAATCATATAATTAATTTTTATTTCAGAATTAAAAAAAAAACTAAGTTATCATGGGGCACTCTCATCAACCCAATTCCAATTCTAGCCTGGAAGTTACCTTTCCTCCCTTTCTCTTCTCTCTCCTCTCTCTCCTTTTCTCTCTCATCTTCCTCTCTCATCTCTCTCATCTTTCTCTCTCTCTTTCTCCAAAATTTGCTTCCATCGAATAAGCCCATCCCTAGAAACCAGGTCAACACATCCCATAAATTGAGTCAACCCAATACTGTTGATCGGGTCAACTCACCCCTGCAAACTGAGTCAACTTGGCTCTGTTGACCGAGTCAACCCAGCCTACCAACCGAGTTGACTCACCCCTGCTAACCAATTATCTCGATTCATCCTCCCTTCACCTGATCCACTGCCATCTCCCCTACCAAGCCAATCAACCCTTGCCATCGAAAGATTGGAAGGAGGAAAGACCGACGGTGACCCTGACGATCGTCCGACCACATGCCAGAAACCAAAAATGAAAAGAATCCCCCTGTTAATAGAGCCAACCCCCTCTATCAATAGGGTTGACCAGTTCTCCATGACGAACACCAGAAGGAAGGATCGACGGCGATCATAGCGATCACCCACCGAGAAGATGACTGGAAGAAAAGGAAGGGACCGGGGTGAACAATGACCACCGGACCTCTTCCTAAAATCTCAGAGAAAGAAAATAAATAAAAAAAGAAACAAGATGGACTCCTCCCTCTTCCCCGTCGATCACCTCTACACAGCCCATGCCTGAGAGGAAACAGAGAAGGAGGACTTACCGGCGAGGTCGGCTTCGGGTTGTGGCGGTCACCGAAGGAGAACGGCCTTCGAAATGGGCAGAGGCACCATAAGGGGTTATCTAGCGAGATTGGCATCACTTTTATGTCATCCAGTGAAGGAAGAGGGACCCGATTTGGGCTGAGGCACGCGAGGGACCTTTAAACCCCGAGGAAGACCCTTATCCCCACCCACGCCATCGACCGGCCACTCCGAAACCTCCATCGATCATTCCAAAGGTTCAGTGCCATGCTGAATTTGAACTGAAGTCGGTAAGGGATGCCGACTTCAGCCCAAAAATGGCCTAATAACACCGGGCCTCACATTCTCCCCTCCTGAAACAAAAATTTTGGTCTCAAAATTTAAAAAATCTAAATCTTCCAAAACTCAAAGATGCGTAATCCAAAACTCACATGATTCAATACTCATAAGTACCATTCTATCCAAATTCAATAATTTCAATAATAACCTTCATTCTTCAATTACAATACACTTTAAATTACTCCTAATATCTTTAGTCCACCATACTTTTGCTGTGCACTCTGATATAAATTACCAAATTCTCTAACTCCATTAGATGAATTTCTGGCAAGGATATCCCTCATAGATTAAATCCATATAAGTCTTTCAATATCCATTTCTTTGCTAAAAGAAATATCAGTAGCAAGGTAATCTAAATTTTCTCATAAATCTTAAACTTGACATGGAATTTAACATATCCAATAATCTCCAACATATATATATATATATATATATATATATATATATATATATATATAGAATCAAATAATCCAATCCAAGATTACTAACATAAGTTATCAAAAATTTTACCAAGATATGCATGTCATATCCACATTAAATCCACCAATAATAAATTACAGATCTATGCCTCATCTCAAACATATTTTTCATTACATAACTTTAATAATAATCCATATATAGTTTCATCGAAAGATTCTCCTTCTTAATATCATTCAACTTTTTCATAACCTACATCATAGACATCTTGCAATAGTCCCCAAAATTTATAATTCAATAATTACTAATAAAATTTCTATGCTATCATGATCTTTAACCATATCAAGTTTAGGATTCCAACACTATTCAACTAATAATTGTTCATACATATCCAGCATAACCTCTTTAACATTCCATATTATATTTTCAGGCCAATACTATTAAATCTCAATCAAACCCATTTATCAAGGCAAAGACACCTTATTCAGCTATTCGATATCTATAATATGCTAACTCATCATGATCAAATAGTATAACTCATTCAGCCTTTTACACTCATTGGTGTGGGCACCAGACCTCTGATTAGGGTTTCAATTTTTGGGTCCTGTAATAAGGCTTCAAGCCTAAGCATTGTAATTTTAGTCATGAATTTAGTCTCAATTATTTTTGTTTAGTCTTGTACATTGACCAATTTGGTCAAGTTGTGTCCTGTATTGAGTCCAGTCCTGTATTGATTCCAGTCTGAGTCTGGGTCCAAGCCGGAGTGGTCTTTGAGTCCAGCTCAACTACTATTGGGCCAAGCCTTCAAGGTCAACATGTCAACCCTAGGGCACCACTTCACCACCCCATGTGGCGCCACTTCATCATCCCATGTGGTGCCACCTCATCTTGCCAAGTGGGTAGCACAAGTAAGATTTTCTTGAGTGCCAAATGGAGACACATCAAATATCCTTTCCCCCTTTCCCTCCCTCCATCAAGCCACTTACTAAAGGAGTCATGGGCAACCAAGGAAAGGTTGAAGACAAAGGCCTTGTTCCAAGCCTCATATCAAGCTTCTCTCCAAAGAAGGGTGAGCAACCAAGGAAAGGTTGAAAACAAGGGCCTTGCTCCAAGCCTCATATCAAGGTTCTTTCCAAAGAAGGGTGAGCAACCAAGGAAAGAGGGAGACACAAGCCTTGCATCATGTCTTTTTCCAAAATTGAAGGTCAACTTTCCAAGTTCAAGGGAGCCAAATTCCTTCTTCCAAGCGCATTATCATGCCACGCCCAAATCAAGAGGCTTTGGTCAGCCAAGGAGATTAAATTCAGATTTTTTTGGGGATTTTAGAATTTTTTTGGTGCCTTATCAAGAGAAGAATTTATATTTTTTTCATTCAAATTTTGAAAAGGGTCCTAAGGTGCCTATATAAAGGACCTTACCCCCTCCCTTGTAATGTTAATGATGATGAATGAAACAAATACAAATTTTGAGAGCCAATTCTCTTTAGTTGCCTTCATTCCTTAAGAACGTCGATCTCCGTGAGGGAGCGCCTTCGCCTTCGGGCATCGAGAGGTGTAAGGCCTCGAGTTACTATCTCTTCAACAACTCCATCCTTCAACCTTCGAGTTCGGAGGCCACCGGATGATCCATCTAGGTGCCCAGCAAGAAGACCCCCAATCAACATCATCTCCAACCTCTCTTCCCTTATTTCTTCTTGATACTTATTGATTCCTAATCCGTCTATTGATTGTTTGCAGGTCCTCCAGGTACCATGAAAATGGAGTCGATTTTCCTTGCCTTCGATACCTTGGATGGAAAGCCAGCGCATCCGCGGGGGTTGAAGGCTCGATCATCCAGGCCGCATCCACAAGAGCGAGTGAACTCGGCATTGGGCGCTTCAGAGCTTTTGAGGTTTGCAACCCTAGAACTCCTAAGTAGATATTGATCTGAGAGCTAAGTCCTACGGGGTTTCTCAATCTCGGGGTCCTCTTTTCATCCTTGCTTAGGGGCTAGTTTACGTGCTAGTAGTTCTTATCATTATCGAATCCCTAGATCTGCTGTTGTCTTTTCTTCGAGAATCCTAAATCCTTAAGAACACTTAAAAATCACAAAAAAAAAACCACTTGCATCATTCCTCATCTTCGCATCTAGTTAGTCTCGCATCACTCATCCAAGATCAACTCTCTACAAAAATCATGTTCCTCTATTGTGCTAATCATATGTCAATTCTTATGCACGATACCTAGAGATCCAAACTTCGAATCTGATGGGAACATCAGAGGTCCCAGACTTTGGCAGAGGCATCTCAATCCTCTATGGTTATTAAATTAGAGTTTAGGATTTGGGTCCAATTTGTAATTAGGGTTTAGTTAATTTGAGTGAGTTCATTTGAGTTTTGTGGGTTAGTCCATATGAGTCATTGTATGGCCCCTAAGTCCTATTTTGGGTCTTTTAGTATTTGAGTCCTATATTTGGGTTTTGATCCATACTATTAGGGTTTGAGATCAATTTTTAGGTTATGTCAAGTCAGTTAAGTCAGGTCAAGTTTCGAGTTATGTAAATTTTGAAGTTAAACTATATAAATGTGAGTCCAGTCTATTGAGTCCAATCTAGTGCTGTAAAAAGAAGAAGACTCAAATCATTTTAAAGCCTGTCAGCATAACACTCCAGTCATCCTCCTAGTTGAGCCATTTAAAAGTATGAAGCCATCAAGGGAGACCTGGAGGACATGTGATCCAGCTTGGTAGAGAGGAAAATAGCTGAAGAAGCCTTGAAGCCTACCCAGCATTGAAGTGGGCCTCCCAGGGCCCAAGAGAAACCAAGAAGGCACCAACCCTTAGGGTTACCACCCCTTGGTCGGCCATCCTTAGTGTCACCATTGATGTGGGACGAGGATGCCAAGGATCACTGGCAAGCATAGAAGTCACCAAGGGATTAGGGCTTGCACTCAAGAACAGGGAACACGGGTCTCACACCCACTCCAATCTGGAGAAAAAACATAGACAAAATAGCTTTTAATTTGTATTCATAAGAAAAAAGATGTTTCATACAAGAGGGGAGGGGTGGGTATTTATAGATTCACCCTAGGGTACATGACTTGAGAGCTAAGAAACCCTAACTTGTGGGCCAAGAAACCCTAGTAGACATGGTCAACAATGGGCCTTTGTCTTGGACTGGAGCTCTCTTTTGTGGGCTTGGCAGCATGAAAGGGCCCAGGTGCATGAAGTCCAGCTCTGGTTGAGGGGGCCTGGTGAATTCTTGGTTTGCTGACTCTCCTCTTGAATATAACTTGAATGGACTCGATCGGACTTGACTGAACTAAAAATGACTGGACCTGACTAAGTGGACTCAACTGAACTCAGTTGTCTCACTTTATTACATGACTCAAGACTCAATTGACTTACTTCAGTACAGGACTCAAGTGACTCAGGACTAATGGACTACAGGACTCGACAAAACTGTAATAGACTTCGGATCCCCATCATTCCCCTAGGATAGGGAGAACTCAACTCTATCGAGTCAGGCTCAGCGAGGGTTTGATGGAACCAAAACTAATCAAATCAAAAAGGACTCTTAGGCTGGGTTCATCCATTTTTATTTTTATTTTTATTTTTTAAACAAATCCTAGATTTCTCTTTTTTTATCAACTATGCTCTGAGATTTGTGCAACTTTGCAATCCATGCAGCTCTGAAAGTTATGCAACTTTGAGATCTATGCTGCTCTGAAGATCGTGATACTCTTTGTCTTATTCATGAAAGAAGCCATGGAATAGGGGAAGACCTATGGACTTCACCAGCTCCTTCGAGATCGCCGATGCTTGGGGGGAGACTGGTTCGATCGATGGGCAGTGGCACGCAGAGACGGGGCGTGGCTCTGTTTCGATGACTATCAACATCCGTGAGAGGGGCTAGGTGGATCCAGCTTGGGTGCTGCAGGTTCGGGCAGCTTCTCCCCGGTGGCCAGCGGCCTGGGAGATGGGGTTGGTGGGGTGGAGGTCTAGACTGGTGGAGACCGACTAGCAGGGTGGCGACGAAGCAATGTGGAGATCCATGTGGTGGCACGGGTGGATCTGGAGAGGGGGGATCCGGAGAGGGAGTCGGTGGCATGGGGGAGACTTGATTGGAGGTGTTCCCGATTGCAGGTGGTGTGGATACAGGCTTCACAGGCGGAGGTCCAGTGGAGCCAACTCGAGCAGCGGTGGATGATGATGGTGGCCATGTCCTCTAGTTGGTGAGGCATCACATGCGGTGATGGGGCATGGATCTGGGTGGACGGTGCATGGGCATCGGTTGCTATGGGTTTGGGCGAAAGATGACGATGGGGCACTGGGGGTCACAGGAGGGAGGTGGATGCAGGGCATTGACAGACCTTGAGGCTAACTGAGGCTTGAGAAGGAGTCTTGCACAGGAAAATCTGAATAGGAGGAATGATGTGGAGCCGGGGAGGAAGAGAAAACCCTAATCCTCTAGCTCTGATACCAAGTTGATACGGGATAGGGATGTCGAGGATCACTGGAAAGCATAGAAGTCACCAGGGGATTAGGGCTTACACTCAAGAACAGGGAACACGGGTCTCACATCCACTCCAATATGGAGAAAAAACTTAGACAAAATAGCTTTTAATTTGTATTCATGAGAAAAAAGATGTTTCATACAAGAGGGGAGGGGTGGGTATTTATAGATTCATCCCAGGGTACATGACTTGAGATCTAAGAAACCCTAACTTGTGGGCCAAGAAACCCTAGTAGACTTGGTCAACAATGGGCCTTTGTCTTGGACTGGAGCTCTCTTTTGTGGGCTTGGCAGCATGAAAGGGCCTAGGTGCATGAAGTCCAGCTCTGGTTGAGGGGGCCTGGTGAATTCTTGGTTTGCTGACTCTCCTCTTGAATATAACTTGAATGGACTCGATCGGACTTGACTGAACTAAAAATGACTGGACCTGACTAAGTGGACTCAATTGAACTAGTTGTCTCACTTTATTACATGACTCAGGACTTAATTAACTTACTTCAGTACAGGACTCAAGTGACTCAGGACTAATGGACTAAGGACTCGACAAAATTGTAATAGACTTCGGGTCCCCATCATTACCCTTTGGCCGACCAAGAGAAGGAGAGGGAGAGAGAGAGAGAAGCTCAGTCAAAAATGGAGAGAACTTGAGGGAGAGTTTGTATAGGTTAGGGTTTACTGTGAGATTACTTGTATACCCTTTTTTAAGCCCCAAGTTTGTAAGCCTATATAAAGGCCTCCCCTCCTCATGTATTTTCAAAATATTGATGAATTAAATTTGAGTTTTCTCTCTTTGTTGTGCCCCTTGCTGTGTGCATGCTGTGTGCGAGCTGTGTGCGAGTTCTTCTTGTTCCTGCACCCTACCTCCATCTACGACATCAAAACCCTAGCCACCCCTTCCTTCCAACCCTTGGCCGCCATCATCCAAGAGCCTTTCTTTTCCCTTCTTTCAATTATTCAGTCTTCATACTCTTAGTTTTCTAACCCCATATGGTGATTTGTAGGTCCTTTAGTTCCCATGAGTCCGAGGATACCTTCTGATCAGCCATCGGATCACCGAGCAGAAAGCCACAAATCCGTAGGTTTAGAAGCTTGTTCTTCCAGGCCGCATCCGGGAGCGTGAGCGATCTCTTCATGAAACAATCTTTAGTAGGCACTTCTACCATTGCTGGGTACACACCCTTGATTCATCAGTAGTGGTATTGTAGGAAAGCTAGCCTGACCAGAGTTTCTCAACCTTGGCGATCCTGCTTATCTATTTCTTTAGGGTTTATTTCTGCATGCATGACTTCCAGAATTTTCAAAGAATTCTACAATTTGAATCTTGGCTTGAGATTTGGGATCTAAAACCCTAACTTCATTCTTAATCATAAAAAAATACTTTTCATGCATAAATCATCCCGCATCATTTGGTATCAGAGCATAGTTTAGGGCTAGTTTTTGCATCTCATTATCTCAGTATATAGTCTATTTTTCTTACAATTTATGCATATAGGAAGATCCAAAAACCTTGATTTTTGTTTTTCTAGATTTGTTATAATTGAAAGTATTTTTCATAGTTTTCTCATGATTTAATTCGATCTGTAAATTTTTTGTATGCCAGAATACTTCCTAAGAACAATTCTACTCTATTTTTTAACAAGACAAATTTTAGTATGTTTAGGGTTCTTCTTGCATAATATTTCCATATTTTAATTTTTTGACATATTTCCTGCATATTAGGTACTTTTCTGCATATTTTATTTCCTACCAAATATAAAGACAAATATATATATATATATATATATATATATATATATATATATATTCAAAATCAAAAAATACCAAAACTATAAAACCCTAATTTGTATTTCATATGTGTGCCATCATCTACATAACTTATCTTAAGGACACTTTTACTATATCATATGAGGGGAGGATTTGATCACCTCTCCTTAGCCCAAAACCACAATCCTTGCATCTGAACCCAACCCTAACTAAAATTGATTAGACCTAATTTGCTTTAGAGAGCTAGGGACATCACAGGTCGGGTTCAACCATTGTGGGAAGACTAGTGCACCCAATTCATCTCCTATTACTAGAAGCTGGTGTCTAGGCTAGAGGTACGGTGTCAAACGATCTAAGCGGATCGATGGTTCTTTAATTGGGTCCTGCGTTAGGCAGGGGGCCTCCCACCATCCCACCTCTTACTTGGTTAGTGGAAGGATTAGGGGTTGAGTTGTGTGTAAGTTGAGTCGACCCATTCTGTTTGGGCTCTAGGTCTAAGTACCCGTAGTCAATTGTTTGAGTCTTGCATGTGCACTAGATTAGGAGCTTCATATCATCCACCACCTCCACAACCGGCTGAACCCATGGAATCCCACCTTGATGATGTTCTAAAGACCTTAAGTGACCAGATGGCCTGATTGAATACCTGATTAGACCAAATGGATGACCAGATGATCCAATCGAATGCCCAATTGACTCATAGATTTGACCTAGTAGATGTTCGGTTAGGAACCCTAGACTAGATCCAAACTTGAGCCACCTCTACCCACACTACCCAGGTCCTATGAACCCAGAACCTATGAACCTAAAACCTATGAACCTAGATCCTATGACTCCAGGTCCTATGACCATAGATCTTATGCATCCAGATCCTATGCACCCACACCTTATAAGCCCAGTAGACCCATGACCTATAGATCTGAACCCATGACCTATGAGCAGAATGAACCCATAGCCCATCGACCTGAATCCCATAGGATTAGTACCCCTAGATATGAGCCCAGTACTAATCCCCTTCCCTGTAGTCAACTTGAACCTACTAGGATCAGTGCCCATAGTCAGAGCCCAGATACTAGTCAGGTACCCCTTAGTCAACCTACCCCAGCTATCCCAGTCACTAGCCAGTATTCTCTTAACCAAACCACTCCTACCACCCTACTGGTTCACCAGAATGACATTAAAGTGGAAGTGTATGAAGCTGATGTGAGCTTAGTGGATGAGTATGAGGGAGAAGAAGAGGAGACATCTTTAGAAGATATAGAATTAGTTGGCCCCATAGGTACCCAGGTAGAAGCCAATCTAGAGGTAGCTGACCTTGACCACATCCAAACCAAAACCATCTTGGAAGAACAGTTTGAGAAAGAGGACCATGAGAAACCTAACCCTACTACTAGAATCATGCCTGAGGAGTCACTAGAGGAAAGCCTAATTATAGAGCCCAGTCCTAAAATTCAAGAGCCCAAGGAATTTATTGAGGACATGATCTCTTTAATTCAGTACCCACAGGATGAATCCCCTCCCATAGTTTCCATTGAGGACCTCTTCCTAGAAATTGTTGACCCATCCTTCCATAGCATGGACCATTTCTTTCCTAGAGACATAACCCAATGTTCATACATTAAGGTCAGTCTCTTTAGTCCAAAACCAATCCCGGAATCCCCTTCCTATTTTCTACCCTTCCCTGAGTTGTCTCATCTATCTAGAAACATTAGGTCACATTTTGTTGAGATTATCAGGTTGAATAAATCCTTAGAGCCCATCCCATTTGCTACCTACTTTTGGAAGACCCTTTGGCATCTATTAGGAGTTCCTAGCAAATTTTTATCTGCATGTCACCCATCAACCACGACTCATGCCCCATGCTCAAGTTGTAGTTAAGACCTAATAAACCTCTTTCGATAGAAATGCATAGTTGAGTCTATTAGGTATTAGTATGAGTCCTTTGTGTCACCTCTTAGGAGTCCAAAAACCTAGTTCAACTGTCCACACCTGCACTAAACACTGCACAGCATATGCATCAGGATATTAGCTATAAGAGTAATTTAAGTAATGAAACATCTAACAAACTAGCTAATTCCCAAATAAGAGCCAATGGATTCAATGTAGGGAATTCTATCTTGGTCAGGCTTAAGCCTAAAAAGAAGTTTCATGCTCGCAGAGCTGGATCCTTTGAAGTGATAGAGAAGGTAGGACCCCATGTGCACGAGTTGCCCTCAGATTTTGGCTTTAGCTCTACCTTTAATACCACAGACCTGGTTGAGTCTAGGGAACCGGTAGCGATTCCTAGTGAGGCCTTTGAATCTACCTTATCCATTGAGAGTGAGCCTGACCTTGAGTGTCCACCTATATTTTGGCCTGAGAGAGGAAAATGAATCGAGCATGTCCTGGATGATCAAGCTACCTTGACCCGAGATAGCGGTTTTTAGTGCCACCTGGTCCATTATCAAGGTCTATGATGCGAGACTAACTAGATGCGAAGATAAAGAATGATGCAAGTGATTTTTCTTTGGTGATTTTTAGGGTTTTAATGAAGTTAAGGATTTTTGAAGATGAGAGAGAATAGATCTAGGGTTCTATACTAACAAGAACTCCAGGCAAGCAAGTAAGTCCCTAAGCATGGATAAAAAGAGGACCCCGGGATTGAGAAATCCCGTAGGACATAGCTCTCAAATCAATACATACTTAGGAGTTAGGGTGGCAAACCTCAAAGATCCGAAGCGCCCGATGCCGAGTTTACTCGCTCTCGCGGATGCAGCCTGGATGATCGAGCATTCAACCCCGTGGATGCGCTGACTTTCTGTCCGAAGGTCATGACGGCAAGGGCAACCGACTTCGTGTTCGTGGCACCTGGAGGACCTACGGGCATTCAAGAGAAGAGTTAGGATTCGATCAAAAGAAAGCAATAGATGAAAGGATGAGAGTTGATGTGGTGATGGGTGGAGTTCTTCTGGCTAGGTGCCCCGTTGGATGATCCCAATGGACTCCGATTTCAAGTTGAAGGATGGAGTTGTTAAAGAGATAGTAACTCGAGACCTCACACCTCTCGAAGCCCGAAGGCGAAGGAGCTCCCTCATGGAGATCGACGTTCTTAAGGAACGAAGGCAACTAAAGAGAATTGGCTCTCAAAACTTGTATTTTTTTCATTCATCATCATTAACATTACAAGGGAGGGGGTAAGGTCCTTTATATAGGCACCTTAGGACCCCTTTCAAAATTTGAATGAAAAAATACAAATTCTTCTCTTGATAAGGTGCCAAAAAAATTCCAAAATCCCAAAAAAATCTGAATTTAATCTCCTTGGCTAACCAAAGCCTCTTGATTTGAGCGTGGCGTGATAATGGGCTTTGAAGAATGAATTTGGCTCCCTTGGACTTGGAAAGTTGACCTTCAATTTTGGAAAAAGGCATGATGCAAGGCTTGTGTCTCCCTCTTTCCTTGGTTGCTCACCCTTCTTTGGAAATAAGCTTGATATGAGGCTTGGAGCAAGGCCTTTGTCTTCAACCTTCCTTGTTTGCTCACCCTTCTTTGGAGAGAAGCTTGATATGAGGCTTGGAATAAGGCCTTTGTCTTCAACCTTTCCTTGGTTGCCCATGACTCCTTTAGTAAGTGGCTTGATGGAGGGAGGGAAAGGGGGAAAGGATATTTGATGTGTCTCCATTTGGTGCCCAAGAAAATTTTACTTGTGCTGCCCACTTGGCAAGATGAGGTGGCTCCACAAGGAATGGTGAAGTGGTGCCACATGGGGTGGTGAAGTGGTGCCCTAGGGTTGACATGTTGACCTTCAAGGCTTGGCCCAATAGTAGTTGAGCTGGACTCAAAGACCACTCCGGCTTGGACCCAGACTCGGACTGGAATCAATACAGGACTGGACTTAATACAGGACACAACTTGACCAAATTGGTCAATGTACAAGACTAAACAAAAATAATTAAGACTAAATTAATGACTAAAATTACAATGCTTAGGCTTGAAACCTTATTACAGGACCTAAAAATTGAAACCCTAATCGGAGGTCTGGTGCCCACACCAGTCTATCAGGATCCGACGCTTCGTGGGTTACTCGAGAGGACTTGTTGTACCTCTACCAGACCCTCCAAAGAGACACCAGATTTAGTGTGACCCTTACTCAACAGGATCGAGTTCCACCCATCCCGCGAGAATTGATGGGGATATCAGAGGTCCCAGACTTTGGCAGAGGCATCTCAATCCTTTGTGGTTATCAAATTAGAGTTTAGTATTTGAGTCCAATTTGTAATTAGGGTTTAGTTAATTTGAGTGAGTTCATTTGAGTTTTCTGGGTTAGTCCATATGAGTCTTTGTATGGTCCTAGAGTCCTGTTTTGGGCCTTCCAATATTTGACTCCTGTATTTGGATTTTGATCCATGCTATTAGGATTTGAGATCAGTTTTTGGGTTATGTCGAGTCAGTTAAGACAGGTCAAGTTTTGAGTCATGTAAATTTTTAAGTTAAATTATGTAAGTGTGAGTCCAGTCTATTGAGTCCAATCTAGTCCTGTAAAAAGAAGAAGACTCAAATCATTTTGAAGCCTGTCAGCACAACACTCCAGTCATCCACCCAATTGAGCCATTTAGGAGCATGAAGCCATCAAGGAAGACCTGGAGGATATGTGATCCAGCCCGCTAGAGAGGAGAACAGCTGAAGAAGCCCTGAAGCCTGCCTAGCATTGAAGTGGGCCTCCCAAGGCCCAAGAGCAACCAAGAAGGCACCAACCCTTAGGGTTACCACCCCTTGGTCGGCCACCCTTAAGGTCACCACCCTTTGGCCGACCAAGAAAAGGAGAGGGAGAGAGAGAGGCTCAGTCAAAAGTGGAGAGAACTTGAGGGAGAATTTGTATAGGTTAGGGTTTACTATGAGATTACTTGTATACCCTTTCTTAAGCCCTGAGTTTGTAAGCCTATATAAAGGCCTCCCCTCTTCATGTAATTTCATAATATTGATGAATTAAATTTGAGTTTTCTATCTTTGTTGTGTGCCCTTGCTGTGTGCGTCCTTGCTGTGTGCATGCTATGTGCGAGCTGTGTGTGAGTTCTTCTTGTTCATGCGCCCTGCCTCCATCTACAACATCAAAACCCTAGCTGCCCCTTCCTTCCAACCCTTGGCCACCATCATCCAAGAGTCTTTCTTTTCCTTTCTTTCAATTATTCTGTCTTCATACTCTTAGATTTCTAACCCCAGATGGTGATTTGTAGGTCCCTCAGTTCCCACGAGTCCGAGGATACCTTCTGATCAGCCATTGGATCATTGAGCAGAAAGCCACGAATCTACAGGGTCAGAAGCTTGTTCTTCCAGGCCGCATGCGGGAGCGTGAGCGATCTCTTCATGGAACGATCTTCAGCATGCGCTTCTATGATTGCTAAGTACACCGCCTTGATTCATCAGTAGTGGTATTGTAGGAAAGCTAGCCTGACCAGGGTTTCTCAACCTTGGCGATCCTGCTTATCTATTACTTTAGGATTTATTTCTGCATGCATGACTTCCAAGATTTTCAAAGAATTCTATACTTTGAGTTTTGGCTTGAAATTCAGGATCTAAAACCTTAACTTCATGCTTAATCATGAAAAAATACTTTGCATGCATAAATCATCCCGCATCAGAATCCATTCTTATAATTTTTATTATATCCGGATTGATCATAATACTAAGTTCAAATATCTCTTTAGTCATAATCTGTAGTAATCACAACCTAAATTTTGATATCATTTAAAGCATATCCAAATCACTTATATTAGTCAAAGTGATCATAACCCAAGCTTCAATAACATTCTGTCATGCCTTAATAATCATCATGTTAATTCCTAATCACTTATATCATAGTCTGCAATTATATCAAAATTAAATTATCAAAATAAATCAAATTCATAATACAACTTAAAATATACCTCCATATATCCATTGTCTAGCCTCGATGATATTCTTCCAAAAACTAAACTAGAGAAGTTTAATCCAGCATTTTATTCGTGCAAGCCTTCTATACTTAGCAAAACTCTTGGAACTATAACATATACCTATCAAGAAGATTAAACAAACTTTTAGTAACGACAACTATTCTAGAATATTTAATCAAAATCCTACTTCTACCCCACTCTCACTAACTAAATTATCTTGATCTTAAACCTTTGCTCTGATACCAATAAATCTATCACGCCTCGACCCCAAACCCGAGGTGGATGCGCAATAGATGGCTTGTGTCCTAGGGTTATTTCTCCTTCAGACACACCAGGCCAGCATCAAAATAGGCTACCACCTAGGTGATATTGTCCGCTATGTCCTAAGTTCCTCACTGACTAGTCCCAAAGTGCAATTAATCTTTTGGATCTGTAACAAAAATATAGAAAAATAGGGATGAGCTATACAGGCTCAGTAAGTTATCAACACCTCTAATATACAACATAAATATGCCAATAAAAATTAATAAGTATACACACATCATACAACGAGATGTCCATCAATATAATAATATAACCAGCAACATGATGCAAATATATACACTTAATTTCAACCGACACCGACACGACTATGGATGGCTAACCATTTACTTTACTCTCCTAGTCCCCCTGATTATGGCCATGATCAACCCATGGCTCGCCCTGAAAGAGACTAGATCTTGTATCAAATACCGCTTAACGGTCATGTGCCAGCGATAGCCCCGCTGGAGGCCTAAAAGGAAAACTATCTCTGAGTATCACATGAGAAACATGCATCATAGCATGTGCTAAAATAAGGCAACTAGCTCCTATGTCACATACCACTCAACGATCATATGTCAACGATAGCCCCGCTGGAGGCCTAAAAGAAGACTAGGTCCTCATGTGATCATAGTTGGACTAGAGAGCGACAACACCAACACAATGCAAGCAACCCAATGCAATCCAATGTAATTCAAATGCAATTTAAATACAATCCAATGCAAATTAAATGCAATCCAATGCAAATTAAAATATATTACACACATTAAATATTTCATAAATATATAACATATTTGGCATATAATATCAGATATCAAGATAACTTATCGAAGAGTATCCATCAACTACGTATAACTCGACACTAGACCTGGTCTTCCAAGAACAACGACGATCCTGATCAACAAATTTAATCATATAATTAATTTCTATTTCAAAATTTAAAAAAAAGAAAACTAAGTTATCATGGGGCACTCTCCTCAACCCAATTCCAATTCTGGTCTGGAAGTTACCTTTCCTCCCTTTCTCTTTTCTCTCCTCTCTCTCCTTTTCTCTCTCTTCCTTCTCTCTCCTCTTCCTCTCTCCTCTCTCTCATCTTTATCTCTCCTCTCTCTCTCTTTTTCTCCAAAATTTGCTTCCACCGAACAAGCCCATCCTTGAAAATCAGGTCAACACATCCCATAAATTGAGTCAACCCAGTACTGTTGACCGAGTCAACTTATCCCTGCAAACTGAGTCAACTCAGCTCTGTTGACCGAGTCAACCCAGCCTGCCAACAGATTTGACTCACCCCTGCTAACCGAGTCAACTCAATTCATCCTCCCTTCACCCGATCTGCTACCATCTCCCCTACCAAGCCTATCCCCCCTTGCCATTGAAAGATCGAAAGGAGGAAAGACCGGCGATGACCCTAACGGTCGTTCGACCACTTACCGAAAACCCAAAATGAAAAGAATCCCCCTTGTTAATAGAGCCAACCCCTTTTGTCAACAGGGCCGACCAGTTCTCCACGATGAACACCAGAAGGAAGGATCGATGGCAATCACAGCGATCACCCACCGAGAAGATGACTGGAAGAAAAGGAAGGGACAGGCAGCAAACAATGACCACCCAGCCTCTTCCTAAAATCCTAGAGAAAAAAAATAAATAAATAAAGAAATGGGATGGACTCCTCCCTCCTCCCCGTCGATCACCTCTACACAACCCATGCCCAAGAGGAAATGGAGGAGGACTTACCGGTGAGGTCGGCTTCGGGTTAGGTGGTCTTCGGAGGAGAACGGCCTTCGAAATGGGCAGGGGCACTAGGAGGGGTTATCCGGCAAGATCGGCATCACTTTTCCGGCATCCAACGGAGGAAGAGGGATCCAGTTTGGGCTGAGGCACGTGAGGGACCTTTAAACCTTGAGGAAGACCCTTATCCACCCTGCGCCATCGACCGGCCACTCCGAAACCTCCATCGGTCATTTCGAAGGTTCAGTGCCATGCTGAATTCGAACTGAAGTTGGCAAGGGCTGCCGACTTCAGCCCAAAAATGGCCCAATAACATCAGGCCTCACACTGATGCCCTTAGTCGACGATCCATGCTTTTTACCTCGATTAGCACTGAAGTTGTAGGATTTGATAGGCTAAAAGAGGAATATCCTAAGTGTCCCGACTTTAGTGACATTTAACAATCTCTTCACCAAGGACCATCTTGCTTATATAATGACTATACCCTTCATGATGGATTCCTTTTCAAGGAAAATAAGTTGTGTATCCCTCAAACATCCATTAGAGAATTCTTAGTGTGGGAAATTCATGCTGGAGATTTAGCTGGCTATTTTGGTAGAAACAAAATCATTTTAGCTGTAGAAGACCAATTCTTTTGGCCTGGCCTCAAAAAGAATGTAGCCCAAGTTGTGGCCCGATGTTGAACATTTACTGTTGCCAAATAGTAAAAGCAAAACACTAGCCTATACACCCCTTTACCAATCCCTGATTGCCCAGGGCAGGATCTTAGTATGGACTTTGTATTAGGGTTACCAAAGACCATAAGGAAACATGATTCCATCTATGTTGTGGTTGATTGATTCTCTAAGATGGCACATTTCATACCTTGTTTTCAGACTTACGATGCTTCGAGAGTCGCTAAACTTTTTCTAGATGAAGTGGTTAGGCTCATGGGTGTTGGATTTGCCCTTGATTTTGATGATTAACAAAATGTTGAGTACAATTTTTGTACTAATGTTGCAATTATGATTATGAGTTACAGGATACAGGCACCTCAAATTCTCAAAATGAAAGTATCTTGAAGCCAAACAAAATTCATGTCCTAAGAAGTCTTTTCACCATGAAAAAGGCCTAAAAAATGTTCAAATATGGTTTGCATAAGTATATTTAAAGTTTGATTATGTATCCTTATATTTTTGGGAGATTTGGCACTCATTTTGGCAATTTCAGACCCAAGTGTCGACTCAAGAATTATCAAGTGTCGACACTTCAGTGACTGGCACACAAAAATTCTTCACTGGCATGTCAAGTGTCGACACCTAGAAACCAAATGTCGACACCTGAGACACAAGTGTCGACACCTAGAATCCAAGTGTTGACTCAAGGCCTAAGATTTTTTGAAAATATAGAACTTACCATTTGGAGGGTTTTTGTGTCAAGTGTCGACACCTACAGGACCAAGTGTCAAAACTTGAGAACCAAGTGTCGACACCTGAAAGCCAAGTATCGACTCACAGATTCTGACGCTTCAACGGATCAATTTTCTGAGATGCAGATTTGGTCTTTTCAAGCTCCCAATGGCTAGTTTTGATCCTCCAACAGTCTCAAACCATTTTTTGAAAGTTTTTGAAGTATTTAAGCATCACCAAACTCATTCATGAAGCGTTGATCTTCATTGAATATCCAAAAGTCAATATTCCCTTAAGAATTTCACTTTCAAAAGCCATAAAAGGAGAGATTCCGTGAAAAAGCTGACAAGCCTATCATTTTATCCTTCCAAAAGTGAGCTTGAAGAAGATTCCAAAGAGAAGACAAGCAAGCATCTATAAGAGCCTCAAAGCTTCACATTCCACTCTTTGAAGAGAGTTTGATTGTGCTTTTATTATTCTATCTTTATCTTTATTCCTTGTTGACCTAGCTTTCAAGGGTTTCTTGAAAGTAGGTTGTTGTAGTTGTTGGTGAGCCAAAGGTACAAAACCAACTAGGGTTTAACTTGTGAGCCCGAAGACAAAACAAGTTGTAAAGGTTGTTGGTGAGCCTAGGTGACAAAACCAACTTAGGTTTTGACTTGTGAGACTTGTAAAACAAGTCGGCTATAATCTTGGAAAGATTATAGTGAAATTTCCAAGGGTGGCTTGGGGAGTGGACGTAAGTGTTTGGCTTGCACCGAACCACTATAAAACTTGTGTTTGTGTATGATTTCTCTTCTTATTTCTTGCTCTTAGCATTTAATTTTCTATTATCCGCTGCATATCTTTGAGTCATTCACTTTGCTTATAAACACTTCAAAGACTGGCACATAATTACTTTAATTTTGTAATGACCCAATTCACCCCCCTCTTGGGCTCCATTTCTGGGCAACAAGTGGTATCAGAGCATCGGTACTCTACTTGTAGGTCCAATGATCTTGAGTAAAAGATCATGGCAGCCCCAATTGGTATGGGTGTTATAGAAGGTCAAGCCTCTAACCATCCCTCCTTATTTAATGGCATGAATTACACGTATTGGAAGACATACATGCGCATTTTCATTCAAGCCATTGATTATAATCTTTGGAGGACTATTGTTAAAGGTCTTCATCAGCCTACTATCTTGATTAATGGCATTCCCACTCTAAAATAGAAGATGATTGGGATGAGAATGATATTAAGCAAATAGAGCTTAATGCGAAGGCTATGAATCTATTGTTTTGCTCTTTGGATCTGAGTGAATTCAATAGAATCTCAAATTATCTCTCCGCAAAGAAAATATGGGACATACTTGAAGTTATCCATGAGAGTACACATCAAGTGAAAACTACTAAAGTTAGCATGCTCATTCACTCATATTAAATGTTTAAAATGGAACCTACTGAATATATTAGTGAAATGTATACTAGGTTCACTAATATTATGAATGGCATGAGAAGTTTAGAAAAGATTATTTCTAATGGTGAACTAGTCAATAAACTCCTCAGGTCTCTTTCGGCTTCTTGGGATGCAAAAGTCACTGCTACAGAGAAGCCAAGGACGTCAATACTCTTCCTCTCGAATAATTATTGGGCTCATTGATGACCTATGATTTCTCCTTGAAACAAAAGAATGTGGACATTGATAAGAAAAAGAAAGTGATAGCTTTCAAGTCCACCATAAAAGAAGAGTTAAGTGATGAGTCCGAAGAAGATGATGAAGAAGATGAGACGGCTCTCATGGCTAGAAAGTTTAGGAGGTTTATGAGAAAGAATAAATATAACTTTAAGAAGAAACCTCAAAAGGGGGAGCCTAGCAAAAAAATGACAAAGAGAAAGAAAAGAAGCAACCCACATGTTTTGAATGCAAGAAACCTGGCCACTTCAAGATGGACTGCCCCTTACTCTAGAAAAGTAGAAGAAGATTGAGAAAGAAAGCTATGATGGTAACCTAGAGCGACAGTGAGGATTCAAGCTCCAAAGAAGAGCAACAAGAGGTTACAAATTTATGTCTAATAGCCAACAATGGTAAAGTCCATATCACCCCCTCTACCTACATCGATAATGTTTTATATGTTAATGGTTTAAAGCATAATTTACTTAGCATTAGTCAGTTTTGTGATAAAGATTTTAAAGTTGTTTTCGAATCTTCTATGTGCAATGTTTCTAGTCTTGATGATAATGGCATCAAGTTTATTAGTCATAGATAGGCATGGCAACATTTATATGGTAAATCTAGATGATCTACATGTTCAAAATGGTCAATGCCTAGTGGCAATGGAAGCCAAGATCAATGAAACTAGTTGGCTTTGGCATCGTAGACTAGGACATACTAGCATGCATTTGATTTCAAAACTTTGTAAAAAGGATTTGATAAAAGATTTGCCAAAACTTAGTTTTGAAAAAGATAAGATTTGAACTACTTGTCAACTTTGAAAACAAACAAAATCATCTTTTAAATCTAAAGGAGTAGTCTCTACATCTAGACCCTTCGAATTATTTTATATGGACCTCTTTAGACCAACTAGAACATCTAGTTTGGGAGGTAAGAAGTATGGTCTAATCATTGTAGACAATTTCTCTCGTTTTACATGGATGATGTTTTTAGCTCAAAAAGATGAAACCTTTTCTGCATTCGTTAGATTTCGTAAAAGAGTTTCAAATGAAAAAGGTGTTTCAATTATATCTTTAAGAAGTGATCATGGTACAGAATTTGAAAATCATGACTTTGAAAAGTTTTGTAGTGAAAATGGCATTTATCATAACTTTTCTGCACCTAGGATACCTCAACAAAATAGGATGGTAGAAAAAAAAATAGAACTCTTGAAGAAATGGCATGCACCATGCTTTGCAAAAATGATTTACCTAGATATTTTTGGACGGAAGCCATAAACACAGCATGTTATGTTTTAAATCGTGTTTTGATCCGACATATTTTAAAGAAAACACCTTATGAACTTTGGAAGGGTAGAAAACCTTCAATCAAATATTTTCATATTTTTGGATGCCGTTGTTTCATCTTAAATAATGGTAAGGATAATCTAAGCAAATTTGATGCCAAGTCAGATGAGGGTGTCTTTTTAGGCTACTTTACATCTAGCAAGGCATTCAGGATCTTCAACAAAATGACACTTGTTGTTGAAGAATCCATCCATGTTGTATTTGATGAGACTAACCAAAAATCTTCTAGAAAAGAAGATATTCTTAATGATAATACAGGTATCCAAAGAAATGAATAAGTGAACAACAATGAAGACCTACCAAGAAGCAAGATGATAATCAAAACAATAAAAGAGATCAAGTACAAGGAGATGAAAACATATCTACACATAATTATTTATCTAAAGAATGGAGGTATGCCCATGGACACCCCAAATAATTTATCATTGGTGATCCATAAAAAAAGTAAGTACTCGATCATCTCTCAGAAATATATATGATTATTTAGCTTTTGTATCTCAAGTAGAATCTAAATCTATTGAAGAAGCTGAAAATGATTGTAATTGAATTAATTCTATACAAAATAAACTAAATCAATTTAAAAGAAATAATGTTTGGACTTTGGTTGATAGATCCATTAATGTTTCAATAATTGGTACAAAATGGATTTTTAGAAATAATCTTGATGAAAATAAAATTGTTACAAGAAATAAAGCTAGAGTAGTTGCCAAAGGATATAATCAGGAGGAAGGGATTAATTTTGATGAAACCTTTGCTCCTGTTGCTAGACTTGAGGCAATTAGGCTATTATTGGCATTTGCTTATTTTATGGATCTTAAATTATTTCAAATGGATGTCAAAAGTGCCTTTTTAAATAGTTTTATCGAAGAAGTTTATGTTGAACAACACCTCGATTTGAAAATCATGAGTTTTCAAACCATGTTTTTAAACTTCATAAAGCTTTGAATGGTTTGAAATAAGATCCAAAAGCTTGGTATGATAGATTAAGTTCTTTCTTACTTAAAAATGATTTTTCTAGAGGTAATGTTGATACTACTTTTTTTTTGAAAAAGATAAATGATGATCTCTTAGTAGTACAAGTTTATGTAGATGATATCATATTCGGTGCTACTAATGAATGTCTTTATCAAGAGTTTGCAAAGCTAATGCAGGGTGAGTTTGAAATGAGCATGATGGGAAAACTCAATTTCTTCCTCGGACTCCAAATAAAGCAAACAAAAGAGGGGATCTTCATCAACCAAACCAAATACATGAAAGAAATATTAAAGAAGTTTGGGATGGAGAATACCAAGCCATTAGGTACGCCTATGAGCTCCTCTTGTAGACTTGATAAAGATGAATCAAGTAAATCTGCTGACCAAAAGCTATATAGAGGAATGATTGGTTCATTGTTATATCTAATTGCTAGTAGGCCAGATATTATGTTCAGTGTTTGTATGTGTGCAAGATATCAGTCTGACCCTAAAGAATCTCATCTTTTGGCTGTTAAACGCATACTTAGATATATATCTGACTCTATTGATATTGGTCTTTGGTACTCTAGAGATTCTTCATTTGAATTGATTGCTTATTCTAATACTGATTTTGCTGGGTATAAACTTGACAGAAAAAGTACTAGTAGAACCTGTCAGTTTCTTAAAGTCAATTTGATTTCATGGAGTAGCAAGAAATAGAATTCAATTGCTCTATCTACGGCGGAAGCCGAATATATTGTAGCTGGAAGCTATTATGCTCAAATTCTATGGATCAAATAATAACTCGAAGATTTTGACATCAAACTAACTAAGATACCCATAAGATGTGACAATACTAGTGCAATCAACTTAAATAAGAATCTTATGCAACATTCAAGAAGTAAACACATTGAAATAAGACATCACTTCATAAGAGATCATGTGCAAAACTCTAATGTGATTCTTGAATTTGTTAGTACTGATGCACAATTAGCTGATATTTTTACCAAACCCTTGAGTGAAGAAAGGTTTAGCATGATTAGAAAAGAGTTAGGTATCATAGACCCCTTCTCTTAGAACTCTCTCAAATCTTGTTCTTGACCAATTCTAAGTTCTCAAATTCATATTCTTTAAGCCCCAAACCTTTCTCTAAAGTCCCTCTAATTTTTTTATGTTTTTATTGGATTTTTCAGGGATTTACTTGGCCAAGTGTCAACACTTGAAAAATTCCAAGTGTCGACACCTAACCAAGTGTCGACACTTGAAAAATCTCAAGTGTCGACACTCGGGCAGAAATTCTTGTTTTCTAGGGCATCACCTAAACCTTTTATTTTGTATTTTCTTCTCTCCTCTCGTGCCCTAGTGGTCCCCCAACTTCCTTAGCCTACAGAACAGTGCTCTTCCCTTCGTGCCCTCCGATTTTTGGTAAATCCCTTCACTTTCCTTCATTTTCTTCGATTAATCCACGGTTTTTCAACCGTTCTTCACCGTTTTTCCCATGATTTTTCCCTTTTCCCCACTGTGAATCATTGATTTCACTGTTGTTCTTGGGTCGTGCTTGGGCTCATGTGCTTTTCCCTCTTTTGAACCAATCTTTTATTGTGTGGATTCGGTTCTTACTTTGGTTTAGTCTGATTTCATTGTTCCCGTCCGATTTTTCCACTATTTCTTACCAGTTTTTCATTATTTTTTGTTGTTTTGAACCATTGGTTTTCCACTCTTTCCCGTTTGCATTTCCCTCTTTTTGGACCAATCTTTTACTGTGTTCTTTGGTTCTTGCTTTGTTTTAGTTCGGTTCTTCATGGTTTCATTGTTTCATTAAAGATTTTGAACCAATTTCAGCCCCATTCATTTTCTTCCCTCTAATTGGACCAATCCCTGTTGGTTTTTCCTTAAATTGTTTTAGGACTATGCTCACCTCACTAGTTCTTCCCTCTATTTACTCTTATTCTAGGCCGGATCTTGACTTTTCCTCTTCTCTTCCCATCCTTTTTGGTTTAGATCTGTTCTTTCTTTCTTGGTTGGACTGTGGTTCCTTGTTCCATCATTTTTACCCCTTCTTTTCCTTCCCTTAGTTGGTTATCATGGGACCTAGAAAGCAGTTAGCATTTAAGAGGAAAACAGGATAGGCATTAGCAGAGAGAAGAATAAAAGATAAAAATGATGACGGATAGCAGACTAGCAGTACATCAGCTCCATCTTCACCTTCAGCAGAGAGGATGTCTGGGAAGGTGATCGTAGCTGGTCGACTAGTCGATTTGAGATTCTTTGATAGATAGGGCTTCCGGATTGGACAGGTTCTTAAGACTGCTAAATTGATCCCCTTCTACACAATACAGGAGAAGTTCTACCCTCACCTGACCCGAGAGTTCTACGTTAGTCTCGACTGTAGCAGGTTGCTTTGGAGTGCGACTGGTATCCACATTCCACTTTCAGAGGAGGTCGTAAGCCATAACTAAGAGATCCCGCACCATGGGATCATTATGCCATCTATAGAGGACCGTGAGGAGGCATTTAGATGCATTTTAGAGCACAAGGATGTTCGTGGTGTGGCCACGATCACCGCGAACCAGCTTTTATGGAGATGCACCTATTATATCACATCACTGCCAAGATTTTTCTGCCAAAGACATGGAGGTTTGACTTCATTATAGAGCGAGAGTTGATATTGATGGTATGCTTGACTCAAAGGATGGCGATCGACCTTCGGCACTGATATTAGCTTAGATGAGAGATGCTGCCACTCAGAGGAGACATTGCTTACCCTACGGCATGGCGCTGACATGTTTGTTTCGAGCCTACTCTGTTCCTTTGGAGGGGGAGACCTCCAAGGACATCCTTCATACAGACGTGTATGATGAGCGGTCACTCCACTGTATGGGATATAGATGTGTTGCTGAGCGGTGGGCGCATAGATAGTCTGGCCAGGAGCCAGATGAGGAGGATGAGATCCGTGAGGTAGAGGCAGGGCCATCAGGGCCTTTAGTTACACCTCCTCGATCAGCACCAGCAACAGCCAATGAGCTAGAGCCAGTCACTCCAGCACCAGCCATTTCACCTCCTGATGCTCATCCTTTACTGTTGGTACATCTTTTGAGGAGCTGGTCAGACAGGAGTTTGCAGATATTAGGAGTGAGATGATCGGCTTAGGAGTCCGTACCACTCAGCATGCATAGAGATTGAGGGTCTTCGAGCCCATACAACTGAGCAACATACTGAGATGCGTCGGACTATGGAGGCAGGATTTGCTCATATTGAGGACTTACTGAGATCACTCCTACCTCCAACAGCACCTGCAGCTCCACCTCCTCCTGATGATGATGGTGACCACCATGAGAGACACGATGGTACACTTGGTGGTGGTGACCGAGCTGATGATGGTGGCGATGACAGAGAGACAGATGTTATTGATAGTGGTAGTGACAGTGATGACAGAGCAGATGATTTTGAGTTGGTCAATTGAGAGACTCAGACTCTTGCTGTTCCACCTGCTAATCCTTGTGACACATTGATCTTGACTGCTCTAGTTTTTATGACACCTACTGAGACTCTTCCGCCACCATCCACTCATTCATCTAGGGTTGTACCCCATATAGGACCTTCGACCAGGACTAGGAGTCATAGTATCATGAAGACCCCTAGAGCTCTAGTTCCTAGGTCTAGGATTACAGGTCCTATCTCCTTTGAGATTCTATCTGATGAGGAGTAGCCTCACAGATGACTATTCTATTGTTTGATGTTATGTATTGGTGTTTATCTTGTGTTTTTATTTATGACTGTACTTGTTATGTTTCAGTATATGCTGATTATATCAGCAAATTTTGTAATTGGAAACTCTTTTATATATGCAGATTAGCATTTTAGTCTCTTACTTGTCTATTTACTCTAATAATAGTTGAATATAAAATGTTTAAATTTTGCTCTGATATTTTGGCTCTGATACCTTATTCATTGGCTCTAATACCTGTTGATTATTACAAATCTAATCTTGTAACATGACCCCTAACCAATTTCTTTGTCTTAATGCATTTATTGAGGGGGAGTTTACTCCCTTTATTGTTCAATGCAGACAAAAAGGGGAAGTAAGATATAAGTTTCAAATTTTATTCAATTGAGAACTAATTCATATCTTAACTCACTAAGGGGGAGAGTAAATTTAACTTCTTACTTAATTTGTACCTCTTCCTTATCAAAATTATGTTGTATGAGTTTTAAGTTCATGTTTATGAGTAATCATATTCAAATTTGAAAATTGAATGCTTATATACTCAAGATTTTGTCATCATCAAAAAAGGGGAGATTGTTGGGTTTGTCCTTGATTTTGATGATTAACAAAATGTTGAGTACATATTTTGTACTAATGTTTCAATTATGGTTATGAGTTACAAGATACAGGCACCTCAAATTCTCAAAATAAAAGTATCTTGAAGCCAAACAAAATTTATGTCTTAAGAAGTCTTCTCACCATGAAAAAGGCCTCAAAAATGTTTAAATTTGGTTTGCATAAGTATATTTAAAGTTTGATTATATATCCTTATGTTTTTGGGAGATTTGGCACTCTTTTGGCAATTTCAGACCCAAGTGTCGACTCAAGAATTATCAAGTATCGACACTTCAGTAACTGGCATGCAAAAATTCTTCACTAGCATGCCAAGTGCGACACCTAGAAACCAAGTGTCCACACCTGAGACACAAGTGTCGATACCTAGAATCCAAGTGTCGACTCAAGGCCTGAGATTTTTTGAAAATACATAACTTGTCATTTGGAGGGTTTTTGTGTCAAGTGTCGACACTTAAGCTTCAAGTGTCGACACCTGAAATTCAAGTGTTGACACCTGCAGGATCAAGTGTCAACACCTAAGAACTAATGTCGACACCTGGAAGCCAAGTGTCGACTCACGGGTTTTGACAGCTTCAACGGATCTATTTTCTGAGTTGCAAATTTGGTCTTTTCAAGCTCCCAACGGCTAGTTTTGATCCTCCAATGGTTACAAACCATTTGTTGAAAGTTTTTGAAGTATTTAAGCTTCACCAAACTCATTCATAAAGCATTGAACTCCATTGAACATCCAAAAGTCAATATTCCCTCAAGAACTTCACTTTCAAAAGCCACAAAAGGAGAGATTCCCTGAAAAAGCTTATGAGCCTATCATTTCATCCTTCCAAAGGTGAGCTTGAATAAGATTCCAAAGAGAAGACAAGACAAGCATCTACAAGAGCCCTAAAGCTTCACATTCCACTCTTTGAAGAGAGTTTGATTGTGCTTTCATTATTGTATCTTTATCTTTATTCCTTATTGACCTAGCTTTCAAGGATTTCTTGAAACAAGGTTGTTGTGGTTGTTGGTGAGCCAAAAGTACAAAACCAACTCGGTTTAACTTGTGATCCCAGAGACAAAACAAGTTGTAAAGGTTGTTGGTGAGCCTAGGTGACAAACCAACTTAGGTTTTGACTTGTGGGCCTTGTAAAACAAGTCGGCTGTAATCTTGGAAAAATTATAGTGGAATTCCCAAGGATGGATTGGGGAGTGGATGTAGGTGCTTGGCTTGCACTGAACCACTATAAAACTTGTATTTGTGTATAATTTCTCTTCTTATTTCTTGCTCTCAGCATTTAATTTTCTATTATCTGCTGCATATCTTTGAGTCATTCACTTTGCTCACAAACACTTCAAAGACCGGCACATAATGCTTTAATTTTTTAAAGACCCGAATTCCCCCCCCCCCCCCTCTTGGGCTTCATTTTTGGGCAACAATGGGTTACCCAAAACCATTGTGTCAGATAGAGATGTTAGGTTCACTAGCTATTTCTGGAGGACCCTTTGGCATATGCTAAGAACCAAACTCAAATTCTATACTGCCCACCATCCTAAAACCAACGGCCAGACTGAAGTTGTCAATCGAAGTCTAGGAAACCTGTTAAGATGCCTAGTCGAAATAGTTTGAAAAATTGGGATCTATTATTACTTCATGCCAAATTTGCTTACAACAGTTTAGTCAATAGGACCACTAAAAAAAGCCCATTTGAGATTGTCCATGGTTACAAGCCCATAAACCTCATTCTTTTACCCATGCATGAACAAATTTCTGAGTCTGTAGAGTCATATGCCTAGCATATTAGAGATTTACATAAGAAAATCAATAAGAAAATTTAATTGAGTAATGAAACTTATAGGCATATGGCAAATTCACGTAAGAGAGTCAAAGAGTTCACTGAGGGAGACTATGTCATGACAAGGCTTAGACCTGAATGGTTTCCACTAGGAACCATGAAAAGTTGCATGCCTACGGTGCAGGTCTGTTTAAAATAATAAAGAAAATTGGACCTACTGTGTATGTGCTTGAGTTACCATCTGATTTAGGTATCAGCTCGACCTTCAATGTTTCAGACCTAGTAGAGTATAAGGAGCCAATAATGGTACCTAGTGAGCCTTTTGGGATTGAGCCTATTTTTGAGAGTGAGCCTACCCCTGAGTGTCCACCAGCCACTTTACCAGAATAGCGAGATAGAATTGAGTGCATTCTGGATGACCAGACTATTACTACCCGAAATAAAGGTTATCAACGCTACTTGGTTCGTTGGCAAGGTTGACCAGATTCCGAAGACTCATGGATCACTCGAGAGGATCTGCAAAGATTCAACCCAGATCTACTAGAACATTACCAAAGTCAAGTTAACCCATACTCAATAGGATCGAGTTCTTCCCATCTCAGGAGAGTTGGTACGGGCACCAGGATATGAAAGAGACTCCAAGCAAGTCAAGTCAACCCAAGCTCCATATGGATTACAAGTGAATAAATCAGACTCCAATTTTGTCTTCAACTTTATTTTAATTTTAGCATGAGTCCTGTAATTAGAGTTGAGTCCATTCCAATTTCAATTTCAATTTAGTTTTGTTAGGCTCAATTTAGTCTTGTTGGGATTAATTTGATCTTGTAAATAGTTGGGTCTTGTAATTAGACAAGTTGGGTTCAAGTTGGGTTCAAATTGCATAAGATCAAGCCATGAAGCATCAAGATGGGATGGAGCAAACCACTCCATCCACCTTGCCAAATTGGAGTGCCACCTCACCATGCCAAGATGGGAAGCCACCTCACCTCCTAGGCCATATCATGATGCCACCTCACCATGCCACCTCACCTCCATTTGGGCGCCAAGAGTTTTGAACTTGAATTCAAGTTGTAACTCCCCACTTTCTTTCCACTCTTCATGCATAAATCCCACTTATCCCTCCAATCTTCACTCCACTCTTTAAGCTTGTAATTTGAATTTAAAAGGGCCAGGGAAGTCTATAAATACCCCTAATCCTCTTGTAATCAAGCATGTTATGTTATGAATGAAATTTGAAGTTCTTTTTCCTCCATTGCAATCTTTTTGCTTTGCCACTCCGTGAGGGAGAAGGGCATGAGGCCCAACCATTATTCTAGCTCCAAGAAGTCTCCACCAACCAGCTCTTCCAACATCCAAGAAATTGCCATCAAGCCTTTTCCTTCCCTTTTCTTATCTCCATCGTTCTTACTTTGTTTATTCCCAACCCTTCCACGCCCACTCATGTTCTTCATTTTGCAGGATCCCTTAAGTGCTTCTAGTCAAGGATGGTGTCCTCTTTGCCTCTAAACCAGTAGCAAGAAGTTTCTACATTCGAAGAAGAAATAGCCTTTTTATCTAGTCGTCAATCTTCAAGTGTTGAAGAGTGTCCCATTACAAGGAATTCTTGAGTTCATTATTGGTACAAAATCCCTTCCTTCCCTCTAAGGTCTAAAATATTGAATAGAGTTTTGTCCTAATCAGATGATTTTTCAATCAAGAATGTCCATTTTCTTTACTTGCTTGTGATTTGTACTGTGGGATACCAACTATCTCTTTATTAGTCTTCTTTAGTGCACTTAATCACTCCTTTATGGCTGAATCTTGCTATTATGTTTAGGGTTATTACTTAACTTTAATTACTCAATCTCTTTATATAAAATTTTCCATCACCATCCCACACCAAACTGCCACTCAATGTGCTTAGACTTTTGATAAGACCTGGACTCCTTAGCAAGGGCTATGGCACTATTGTTATCATAATATAAGGGGATGGCATCACTCCAAGCTTTATAATAAATTTCTTGTACTAGAAGTCTTTCTTTGTATCTTTAGAGGTGAAGATGTACTCAGCCTCCATAGTAAAATTAGCAATGATAGGTTGCTTGAAACTTTTCTAGCTAGTAGAACCACTAGTGCATAGAAACACACATCCTGATATTGACCTTCTATCATCAAGATTAGACATAAAATTTGAATCAATGTATCCCTCTACCCGTAAATTAAGACTTCCTCCAAAGACCAAGAATAAATTTATAGTTCTTTTGAAAAACTTAGGGACATTCTTCACTGCAATCCAGTGCTCATCACCTAGATTCCATTGATACCTGCTCGTGATACTCACAACCAAAGCAATATCAGGTTAAGTACATAACATGGCATACATGAGGCTCCCAATCATCGAAGTATATGGGATTTTGCTCATGCACTGTATTTTCTTAAGTATGTTAGGACACATTTTCTTAAAGAGATGTATGCCATGCCTAAGGGATAATAATCTCCTCTTAGAGTTCCCCATGTTGAATCTTTTCAACACTTTCTCTATGTACAATTTCTATGAAAATCCAAGCATCCTATTCACTCTATCTCTATAGACCTTAATTCCTATAATATAAGATGTTTTACCTAGGTCTTTTATAGAGAATTTCTTAAACAACTAACTTTTAATTAAAGTTAACATGGGAATATCATTTCCAATTAGGAAGATGTCATCCACAAACAATATAAGGAATGTGACAATAAGGGTGCCTTGAACTGATAACCATCTTTCTGCTAACCTAGCCTCCTCCATCCCTTGGGACCAACAAGGGGTAGTATAGGAATATTCACCTATTGTCCATCGACTATGCCTTTCAACCTGATCTTAGGCCCTTACTCACCCTTTGTGGATGAACCTTGCAAAAGAACTCTTAG
Source organism: Areca catechu (assembly GCA_021397845.1). Lineage (NCBI taxonomy): Eukaryota > Viridiplantae > Streptophyta > Magnoliopsida > Arecales > Arecaceae > Areca > Areca catechu. Next base: position 123,728,809 of record CM038040.1, on the reverse strand, counting down.
GTTTTCGGGGCATTGGATTCTCACCAGTGTTTGCATTACTCAAGCTGACATTCTTGCTTCAGCTTCATCCATGCCTGCTGGCACGGGTGCTTCCCTCTAAGGTGGAATGCTTCCCTATCGATGCATTTTTACATCCCATAGCTTTGGTAGATTGTTTAGCCCTATCATCTTCGATACAAGAGCACTCGATCAATGAGCTATTATGCACTCTTTCAAGAGTGGTTGCTTCTATAAATATACAATGCTTCTCATCATTCTTGAAAAATCAAATGATTTGATTGCATCATTAAAACAAGTATTCCAACTTCGAGAAGCTTACTTTAATCCATAAATGGATCAATGCAGCTTGTAGACCTTGTGATCTTCATTACTGGAAGTAAAACCCAAAGGCTGCTCTATATAAATATCTTCCTTGAGAAATCCATTAAAGAATGCAGTTTTTACATCTATCTGTCATATTTCATAATCATGAAATGCTGCAATGGCAAGTAGTGTGAGGATGGACTTTAACATGGCTACCAGTAAAAAAGTATCTTGATAGTCAATACCTTTGTCAACTATACCCTTTCATCACCAGCTTAGCTATATAGGTCTTTACCTTACCATCTGTACCTATCTTTTTTTATGGATCTATTTACACCCAACGGGTACCATCCCCTTAGGTGGATCCACTAGGATCAGACCTAGTTCGGGTATATTGAGTCAATTTCTGACTTCATAATACTCAACTATTTCTCAAAGTCGATGTCTAACATCACCTCCATCATAGGTCTTAGGATCAATTATTTGATCCTTGTCTTCTACAAAAAACATTTCCTTTATATCTTCTATAAGTATATCTAAGTACCTTTCAACAGGGTGAGAGACTCTACTAGACCTACAAGGTGGTAAAGCAACTACATCTACTGGTTCATCGGGTTCAACCTCATTTCTAACTGGTTGCCCTTTAGAGGCTTTCTCATTGAGCTTAATTAACCTCTCACTACCACCATCCTGAATAAATTATTTTTCAAGGAACATGGCATGCCGGTTCACAATTACATTGTGATCCTCTGAAAAGTAATGGTATCCTATAGATTCTTTAGAATATCTATGAAGGAAACTTCCATCTACTAGGTTATGGTTGTGTAGCAAAAGACCAGATTTCAAAATTTTAATCCTTGAAATCCTAGTCAACCAAAATCCTAGACTCAGGATCTCCTTGATTATATCAATTAACAAGGCAAAATATTAGGAAATAGAATAATACCTATAATGCTAATATCCTTTATTTCACTAGGCATACAAGTGTATGCCCTCTAGAGATGATCCACGCAGGAACTAGATCAAGGAAGCACTCCTCTTGCTTGTTTGACTCCTCCTAGTAGCCTTTATTCTTTCAGTAGCCTTTTCTCTATTCTAGTATCTTTTTCCTTTCGAAGAATATCTCAAAACCTTTTTGAAAGCTATCTTACTATCCTATTATTCTTTCTAATTGTCTTTCTAAGCCCTTGTCTTAAAATGGTGGACTTATCTTAAAATAAAGACTTATCCTAACAAGGGAAGGAAGACAGTTGTCAAGACAAACTTTGGATGATTTGGTTTCAATCACCAAAGACTTTAAATAAGAAGAGAAGAGGTGCTTAAAATACCCTTTCATCATTCCCTAATCTAATATTTAACATATCAAATAAGACCCTTCAAATAAGAGTCTCTAGACAAAAAGGTGCTAAGTGAAGCATATGTTGTTTCACAAATATTTTATGCCAAGAGTTGCTTATCATAACTCCTCAAAAAAATTTGATAATTAGCCTTTAATTTAAGAATTAAAGACTTGGTCTAACATCCCAATAGGTGTATGAACTAGAGAGGCTTATCTGAAAAAGGTAATTGATAAGCAAAAGGACTCTAGTCCATCCCATGCACCATATATTCCAAGCATTGCATCCCTTCATGCATCCTCATGAAATTACACTCATAATTTCTCCAATTGACCATTCTAATCCAGTCCAAATGGGCATGGATGAGAGAGGATAGGGGCAAAGTTTATCATTTAAAAGGTAATTTAATTGTAGGACTCTTGGTCCTTCTGTGCCCCTTAATTTGTGCGCACGCCAATATTGGCACCAAAAGTCCCAAGCCCTTAGGACTCTTGGTTTAAGACATGAATAAAGACTATAAAATTAGGATAAATCCCAATTTAGCTGCTCCACTTAAGGCTCAACCTAATTTAAGTCCTACTCAAATTAGTTAGCCAAAATAGCAAACATTTAAATCCAATCTAATTAGGTTAGGAGTTAGGCTAGCCAACATATACTAGTACATTAATTAGCTAGCCAATTAGGATCCTATTACCGTAATAAAAATATAAACCTCTTCCTTGATCAATTCCTTAAAGTATGTGACCCTTTGGGCTCCTCTTCTAGTAAGCAATAGCTTTAGATTCATGTCAATTTAGTTTGATTAGAAATCAACTAATCAAATTAGGTCAAACCGAGCTAACCCTAGCTATTAATTTGAACCATCTTTCAAATTGACTCATGAATTTAATCAATTTAATTCATGAAAACCTACAAGACATTATTGACATCTAACAACGTGTCATGCCTACCCAGAAAATAAAGAATTTGATAGAAATTATCAAAATATCCTTCAATAACAAGTTGCTTTGAAATTTAATCCTTTGATTTTTCTTTATCCCGAATAAGTGATGGATATGGAAAATTATCAAACCCACATACTTTATTCATCCAAACCTTAAATCACTAATGAAAACTCGATCGATGAAAGATTAGAAATCCTTTTCTAATTTTATCTTACTTTGATCAAAGACTTCTTGAGTCATCATTTGATGAGATTATATAGGATAAATACTCTTCTTACTAGGAGTGATCAATTCCTTGTTGACCTACTCATAACCTTCATACATAATTCACCATATCCATGAACATCCCGTGCATGACTAAATCACGAATGAGTATGAACCAAAACATGGATTCATGTGTATAAGATACCATGGTGATATCAGGTTTAAGGATTACTTGCACAACTTTCACTAAGAGAAGCATCTTTTGACAAGTAAGACTTTCATAAGATGTTCTCATGATGGATCAATTCAGTAAACTCATACCCTGATGAGCACCCACACCTTGTATTAGTGTCCCTACATAGGTGGTTATGATACCAAGCACTCTCTCCATCGAGCATACAAAGATGTGCTAGTCTCTTCAAAAATATCGATCTCTGACTCGATGATCTTATGACTGGAAATAATTTATATTAGGATTTATAAGATCTTAGGTCTTACTGTTATGAACTCCATCATAATCCTAAAACCATTATCCTAATCTATAAAATTCATCATAATCTTAAAATAATAAAGTATAAAACACAGCATATGATGAAATAAAATACCTTTTATTAATATCATGTATGAGTTAGGAGAATTTTATAGAAATGCCCTTAATACATAAGAAATATGATTGATTTTTAGGATACTATTCTTTCAATCTTCCACTTGCACTAAAGCCAATCACCCTTAAATTTAATTCCAATACAATTTAAATGGTGAAGAAATTACTATTGAGGAAGGGCCTTAGTGAATGGGTCTGCTATATTGATGCAGGATGAAACTAGGACTGATGAAAAAATAGAAAACTAATTTTTTTATGATTTTTTTGGATTTTAATTTAGTGGCTAAATACTTGAAATCAAGTAAACAATTGCAAGAAGACATGTATCACAAGGAATCAACATACCCGTAATAATACTCATGTAGAATAATAAAAATAGGATCCCAGAATTGAAAAACCCCTGGCTTAGGATAGCATACCTATCACCAGATCAGAACTCAGGAGGGGAAGGCTTTTACCAGGCAGCGATTGCAGTTCCTTTGAAGAAGAGATCCCTCAACACTCTGGATGGTGCCTAAAAGAACAAGCCTTTGGTTCCCGAATCTGAAGGCAATCTGAACTCGGTCTGAAGGCAAGGAAAGCCTCCTCTAGGGAGGGGAAACACCTCGAGGACCCTGCAAACATCAAGGTTAGGCACAAAATAAATAAACAAAGAAAAAATAATAAGATGAAACAAGAAGGAAAGGGATTAGGGCAAGAAGGGCTGGCGGCCTGGAGAAGAGAGACTCCTGCTTTCAGGGATGACTTCAGGGCTCCTTTCCAATGCCAAGGCTGAAGTCAAGAGGCGAGGTTGGAGGCTTGTGCATGGAGGAATTGCAAGGATAGTGGTCGACCAACACAAGAACACAAACCAAAGAAACCAAAAGAACACAAGACACCAATCTTAAAACAATTCAGTAGAATAATATTTCATAAGAGTTGATTCCATACAAGAGAAGGAGGGGTGGGGTATTTATAGAGTTCCCATGCCCTCTCCTTATGAGGACTTCAGCCCTCTCCTAGTTAGGATAGGTTTATAGAATTTAAGTGGGAGAACAATTACAAAATAAACCTAGAACGAGGAGTATACAAGTTGAATAAAATAAAAACTTGATTTCCTCCTTCCACTTGGACTCTTCCTCCTAGCTTGGACCAAGTCAACCTCAAGGATGCCTCTCATGATGGCATGTTGGGCTTCAAGGCAGCAAGGGTGGTCAGCAAAAGGCTTTAGGCGCATGGGGTTTGGGCCCTGGAAGGCTGGGGTGCCTGGGCTGGAATCTATCTGGCATCAAACTAGAATCTTGGTTCTTCATGGAACTGGGCCTTGCATTCTCTTGGGCTGGGATGCAGGTAAGTCTTTGGGATCATGAGATGCCTTGGTTTGGAAATATGCTTTGGCATTTGAAGGGAATCTAGGCATCTAGAGAGCATCTAGAGGGAATCTAGAATATCTGGAAGGCATCTTTGACCCTAGGGTGTCACACAAAATCCAATAAGCTGATGTGTGGCCTCTGACTCCTGGATGAGGCCTAGTGGGACTCAAAAATAGGGTATCCTCCTCTCTTGTATATGAACTGGATTAGGATTGAGACACAATCAACTAGTCTCAACTGATTACGGGACTCAATCTTACTTGCTTACAAAATTGTGACACATGACTAAGGTTCTAAAAACCATATTCAGTAAACCATATGGGATCCAGTGATCTATATTTGATCCTGGTATCCCCACCAATTCTTCCAGGATGGGAGGAACTCGACCCCGTCGAGTTAGGGTCAATTTGGCTCTCATACTACTTAAGGAGGGTCTGGGTTGAGGCAAGGCAGATCCTCACCAATGCTACACAAGTCCTCAGATTCTGGCTGACCTTGCCATCGGATCAAATACCTCTGATAGCCTTTATTCTGAGTACTGATGGCTTGATCATCCAGGATTTGCTCACTCCTTTCCTCACTATTTGGCCAAATTGTATGTGGACACTCTGGAGTGTGTTCACTCTCAAAGGGAGGGATAGGCTCAAGGTGCTCACTAGGTATTGTTGTTGGCTCCCTATACTCTATAAGGTCTGAGATGTTGAATATGGAGCTAATACCTAAATCAGGTGGTATCTCAAGTGCATAGGCATTGGATCCAACTCTTTTCATTATTCTGAATGGGCGAGCTTCACGAGCATGAAATTTCTTTACAATCACATAATCCTCTACAGAAGATTATTTATCTTTCTTTCAGGAATTAGCCAAGTTTTTATTTAGTTCATTACTTATGTTAATCTTTGGCAAAGTTCCTGATGCAGATGCAAATATGCTGGACATATGCAGTGATGGGGGACTAATATGCATGCAATTCTTTTTTTATATTTTATATGTGGGGTTGAGTGATTAATTCCTGAGTTTCAGATTAAAATAAGTTGTAGAGAATTTTATATGAATTTTAGAAGATCAGCATGCAGATTAGGACCTAGAAAAGTAGAAAAGAAGGATCGCCGGGGCTGAGAAGCCTCGGTTAGGGCAAGTTCTCCTACAATAAAACTACTGGAGGTAGAGGGGGTGTACCTGACAATGTCTGTGAAGATCTCAGCAAAGGGGTCTCTCGTTCCTCGATGGATGCGGTCTGGAAAACCAAGCCAAAGACCCGCGGATACCCGGCTTTCTGCTTGGTGATTCGATTGAGGCTTGGCTGGAGTCGTTGGATTCGTAGGAACTCGGGGACCTGCAAACGACCTGTCAGGGATTAGAAAACTCACAAAGGAACAAGAAAACAAAGAGAAAATAGCAAGGGAAGGCTTCTTTTGGAGTGGGCGTCCAGGGATCTGAGAGGCTTGTTGGCAGCAGGAAGATGATTGCAGCACTGGGAAGAAAAACTCTCACAAACCCCTTTATGCACACAGCAGGGTATCACACAACTCAATAGAAGAACTCAAGGTTTTAATTCATATCAAAAATTAGGTTTCATACAAGAGGCTAGGGTCCCTTAAATAGACCCTTAACCTTGGGCTCCAAGTAAGGGTACATTAGTCTTTACATAAGAATCCTTTTCCCTCTCAAACCCTAGCTAAAAAATAAGGAAACATTAGGTAGAGAAATCCCTAAAAATTCTCTTGACTGGCCAACACTCCAAGGATGCCTAGGGGGGCGTGTTGGGCTTCTAAGAGCAGCAAGGGGCCGGCCCAAAGGGGCCCGGGTGCATAGGTTTGGGCCTCTGGAAGCTGGGGTGGCCTGGTAGCCAGGTAGTAGGAATATTCCCTGGTATCTTGCTTCTTAGGGGCTTGGGCTTGGTGCCTGGGCTTGATTTCTTTGGGCTAGGATGCAGATGGACCTCTAAAATCATGGATGCCTTGGTCTATGAATATATTTTGGCATCTGGAAGGAAATCTGGGCATCTGGAGGGCATCTATAAGGAATCAGGGTTTCTGATTTTTCTCCTAGGGTCTTCAAATCTTCAAGCTAGGTTGGACTTGGGCTAAACTTCCATGTCTTCAATCTGGTTGGACTTGGTCTTTACTTGTATGATGTGGTCTTGAGTCTTTAGTATGCTTGGATAGGACTCAAAAAAAATAAAATTAGCTAAACATGAGCTGACTAGCATTGGACTGAACTAGCTCAACATGAGCTGACTAGTACAGAACTGAAATAACAACTCAAAATACTCAAATAACAACTAAAATGGACTCAAATGAGCTAAGCCCTTATTACAGATGGACTCATAAATTATTGATCAATTTACAGAGGGTTGAAAAGCCTCTATCTTATTCTGGTGCCTCCGGTGTCCCCACCAATTCTCCCGAGATGGGAGGAACTCGACCCTGTCGAGTGAAGGTCAGACTGGCTCACATATCTCTCGAGAAGGTCTGGGTTGAGGCGTTGCAAGTCCTCTTGAGAAATCCATGAATCATCCGACTCTGGCCAGCCTTACCATCAGACCAGGAAGCGTTGATAGTCATGGCCCTGGGTCGTGATGGCTTGATCGTCCAGGATACGCTCGATCCGTTCTCCTCTCTCAGGCCAAATTTGTTTGTGGACACTCTAGGTTAGGGTCACTCACAATGAAAAGGAATAAGTCCAAAGGCCTCACTAGGTATCACTGCCGGTTCCCTATACTCAACCAGGTCAGTAATATTGAAGGTAGAACTAATGCCCAAATCCAAAGGCAAGTCTAACACCTAGGCATTTGATCCAACCTTCTCTATCACTTTAAAAGGTCCGGCTCTGCGAGCATGAAGCTTCTTTTAGGCCTAAGCCTAACCAAGATAGAATCCACTACATCAAATAATTTGATCCTCTTCAGGAATTAGCCAGTTTGTTTAAAATTAATGTAGGTGGTGAACATGCTGGGCACATGCAGACTCCTAACAAAATGATGCAAAGGACTCAAACTAACACCTAATATACTCAACTTTGCATTCCTATCGAAGGAAATTTATTAGACTTTTATGGGCCTAAACCTAAGAGACTATAGACTCTCTAGGTCTGACCCTAGAGTGGTGTGCACAAGAGTATTTACAATGGACTCCAAGCAAATGCCAAAGGGTATGCCAGAAGTATAATGCAAACCTAACATGCGTAATGAATGCAAGCAGTACGCTAATCTCAACTAAATGCAATCTAATGATCCTAGAAATTTTGGAGATGTCTGGAAAGGGCAGAAAATAGGAAGTGGGTTCAGAATTAGTTTGGTAGGGTAGAGAAAAAGGTTCCAGGTTAGTTGGATACAGTAGGATAAAAGACAGGGTGTCAGGAACTAATCCTATACTAATAAGGTTAACCTTATGAGGTTGAGCTATATCTACAGGGTTTGCATAATGGAAGGATGGGTCACCAATTTCGGGAAGAGATCCTTAATGGGAACTATAGGAGGGGACTCATCTTGAAGGTATTAATTCAAAGAGATCAGGTCCTTAATAAATTCTTCTGGTTCTTGTATTTTTGGACTAGACTCTATAATTTGGCTCTCCTCTATGGTTACCTCAGGTAAGGCTCTAGCAGCAGTATCTAGGTTTTCTTCCTCTATTTGTTCTTCCATTTTAGCTTTAGGTTGGATGTGGTCAAGGTCAACTAGCTCTGGGTTGGTTTCTACCTGGATATCTACTGGGTCAGCTAATTCTAGGTCTACTAAAGGTGTCTCCTCTCCTCCTTCATACTCATCCACTAGGCTCGCATCAGCTTCATACACTTCTATGTTAATGTAAGCCTTGTCAAACTCAGGAATGGTTGGAGAAGGTCGGCTAGGAAAAATTGGCTAGGTCCTAGTTTCTGATTATGGACACTAATCCTAGTAGGTTCATGTTGCCTAAGGGATAGTGGCTCACTACTGGGCTCATATTTAGGGGTGCTAATCCTATGGGATTCAAGTTGACTAAGGAAAACCTGACTAGTACTAGATTGATACTTAGGGGTTATGGGTTCTCTGGGTATGGGTTCTCTGGGCTCATAGGACAAGGGTGCAGATCTATGGGTCATGGGATTATAAGATCTGGGGTCATAGGATTTTGGGTCAGCTCTATGGTCAGGTTCTAAGGATGGATCATGGTATGGGGTCCTCCTAAGGTTGGGCTCTCTATATGGGTCAGGATATTGGGTCCTGCTAAGGTTGGACTCCCTATATGGGTCAGAATACTGGGTTCTCCTAGGGTTGGACTCCCTATATGGGTCAGAATATTGGGTTCTCCTAGGGTTGGACTCCCTATATGGGTCAGAATATTGGGTGTTGGGTCTACTAGGCTCATAGGGTGTGGGTGCATAGGATCTATGATCATGGGATCTATAGTCATAGGATCTAGGTTCATAGGTTATGGATTCATAGGTTCTAGGTTCATAGGATTTGGAGTTATAAGATCTATAGGTTGTGGGTAAACTAGGCTTATAGGGAGAGGGTAAATAGGATCTATCTTCCTGGTCTATAAAATCCTGATTGGGTCTTCTAGGACTAACCTTAGGGATTGGGTCATGACGATGGGCTCTCCTAGGTTCAGCCTCAAGGTATGGATCAGGGTTTGGGGTCCTCCTAGGTTGAGGATTGTAGTACGGGTCAGGATAAGGGGCTCTCCTAAGTTCGACCTCATGGTATAGATCAGGGTTTGGGGTCCTCCTAGGTTAAGGGGAATCAGGATCTAGCTCAGACTGTGACCCATGGGTTTTTCTTGGGATCCCTACCCGGACTTTTAACTGATCAAACCTATTGGCAAGATGGTCAATTCTATCATTGGTTTGAATACCAGACTGAGTTAACTGGGTCATCTGGGTAGCCATCTGGGCCATTTGATCAGCTAGGGCTTTCATTTGGGCTTGCAAATTTTCCATGGGTTCAGACATTTATGAAGGAGGTGGGTGATATGAAACTCCTGATCTAGTGTTCATGCAAGACTCGATCAAACCAACTATAGCTGACTAGACCTAGAGTCCAAAACTGGATGCTCAATCAGAGTGGCAAACTAGCCTAGAGTAACCCTGTACTCAGCCAGGCAGGTGTAAGGGGAGTGTTAGGTCCCTGATTGCCAAACCTAGACACCAATCAGAGATTGGCCAGGTAGGCGGACCAGCACACAAACCCTTCGGGATTGAATCCCTAAACCACCATTCTAGACACCAAGCACAAGGCACACACAGGTTAGCTTAACATAGTGATCTAACACGTAGCCCGGACCCGACCAGTTGGTGTCCCTAGCCCACTAGGGCAAATTAAGTCTAGTTAATTTTTAGGTTAAGGCTTGGGACCGAATGCAAGGGATGTGGTTTTGGGCTAAGGAGTGGTTATCAACTCCTCCCCTTATCTGATATAGCAAGAGTTCCCTTAAAAGTAAATTATGCAATGATGGCAGGCAGATGAGGATGTAAATTAGGGTTTAGATATTTTTTTGGTCTTTTTGGAGAATATGTAATTTTTTTTTGGTATTTTCTTAAATAGAAGAAAACTTGCAAATTATGCCCTAATATGCAATAAATATACTAAAATTAAAAGATATGCAAAAAATACTAAACAAAACCCTAAAACTTCCAAACTTGTCTTGCTGAAAAAAAACAGAGCCAAAAATTTGCAGGCTGTATTTCAGCTTGCAGAAAATTCACACGCCATAATAAAATCTAAAAATATCCTTAAAATTAATGAGAATTATGATAAATCCAGCAAAATAAATTTCATATTTTTTGGAGTTTTTATCATGAATAAATAATTAAAATAATAGAGTATATACGGACTGAAAAATTACAGAAAACAAGCCCTAATCTAAGCTCTGATACCAAATGATGGGGGACTAATATGCATGCAATTCTTTTTTTATGTTTTATATGTGGGGTTAAATGATTAATTCCCTAATTTCAGATTAAAATAGGTTGTAGGAAATTTTATATGAATTCTAGAAGATCAGCATGCAGATTAGGACCTAGAAAAGTAGAAAAGAAGGATTGCAGAGGCTGAGAAGTCTCGGTTAGGGCAAGTTCTCCTGCAATAAAACTACTAGAGGTAGAGGGGGTGTACCTGACAACGTCTGTAAAGATCTCAGCAAAGGGATCTCTCGTTCCTCGATGGATGCGGTCTGGAAAACCGAGCCAAAGACCCGCGGATACCCGGCTTTCTGCTTGGTGATCCGATTGAGGCTTGGCTGGAGTCGTTGGATTCGTAGGAACTCGGGGACCTGCAAACGACCTGTCAGGGATTAGAAAACTCACAAAGGAACAAGAAAACAAAGAGAAAATAGCAATGGAAGGCTTCTTTTGGAGTGGGCGTCCAGGGATCTGAGAGGCTTGTTGGCAGCAGGAAGATGATTGCAGCACTGGGAAGAAAAACTCTCACAAACCCCTTTATGCACACAGCAGGGTATCACACAACTCAATAGAAGAACTCAAGGTTTTAATTCATATCAAAAATTAGGTTTCATACAAGAGGCTAGGGTCCCTTAAATAGATCCTTGACCTTGGGCTCCAAGTAAGGGTACATTAGTCTTTACATAAGAATCATTTTCCCTCTCAAACCCTAGCTAGAAAATAAGGAAATATTAGGTAGCAAAATCCCTAAAAATTCTCTTGACTTGGCCAACACTCCAAGGATGCCTAGGGGGGCGTGTTGAGCTTCTAAGAGCAGCAAGGGGCCGGCCCAAAGGGGCCCGGGTGCATGGGTTTGGGCCTCTGGAAGCTGGGGTGGCCTGGTAGCCAGGTAGCAGGAATATTCCCTGGTATCTTGCTTCTTAGGGGCTTGGGCTTGGTGCCTGGGCTTGATTTATTTGGGCTAGGATGCAGATGGACCTCTAAAATCATGGATGCCTTGGTCTATGACTATATTTTGGCATCTGGAAAGAAATCTGGGCATCTGGAGGGCATCAGCAAGGAATCAGGGTTTCTGATTTTCCTCCTGGGGTCTTCAAATCTTCAAGCTGGGTTGGACTTGGGCTAAACTTCCATGTCTTCAATCTGGTTGGACTTGGTCTTTACTTGTATGATGTGGTCTTGAGTCTTTAGTATGCTTGGATAGGACTCAAAAAAAATAAAATTAGCTCAACATGAGCTGACTAGCATTGGACTGAACTAGCTCAACATGAGCTGACTAGTACAGCACTGAAATAACAACTCAAAATACTCAAATAACAACTAAAATGGACTCAGATGAGCTAAGCCCTTATTACAGATGGACTCATAAATTATTGATCAATTTACAGAGGGTTGAAAAGCCTCTATCTTATTCTGGTGCCTCTGGTGTCCCCACCAATTCTCCCGGGGTGGGAGGAACTCGACCCTGTCAAGTGAAGGTCAGACTGGCTCACATATCTCTCGAGAAGGTCTGGGTTGAGGCGTTGCAAGTCCTCTCAAGAAATTCATAAATTGTCTGACTCTGGCCGGCCTTGCCATTGGACCAGGAAGCATTGATAGTCATGGCCCTGGGTCGTGATGGCTTGATCGTCCAGGATACGCTTGATCCGTTCTCCTCTCTCAGGCCAAAATTGTTTGTGGACACTCTAGGTTAGGGTCACTCACAATGAAAAGGAATAGGTTCAAATGCCTCACTTGGTATCGCTGCCAGTTCCCTATACTCAACCAGGTCAGTAATATTGAAGGTAGAACTAATGCCCAAATTCAAAGGCAAGTCTAACACCTAGGCATTTGATCCAACCTTCTCTATCACTTTAAAAGGTCCGGCTCTGCGAGCATGAAGCTTCTTTTAGGCCTAAGCCTAACCAAGATAGAATCCACTACATCAAATTCTTTGATCCTCTTCGGGAATTAGCCAGTTTGTTTAAAATTAGTGTAGGTGGTGAACATGCTGGGCACATGCAGACTCCTAACAAAATGATGCAAAGGACTCAAACTAACACCTAATAGACTCGACTTTGCATTCCTATCGAAGGAAATTTATTAGACTTTTATGGGCCTAAACCTAAGAGACTATAGACTCACTAGGTCTGACCCTAGTGTGGTGTGCACAAGAGTACTTACAATGGACTCCAAGCAAATGCCAAAGGGTATGCCAGAAGTATAATGCAAACCTAACATGCGTAATGAATGCATGCAGTACGCTAATCTCAACTAAATGCAATCTAATGATCCTAGAAATTTTGGAGATGTCTGGGAAAGGCAGAAAATAGGAAGTGAGTTCAGAATTAGTTTGGTAGGGTAGAGAAAAAGGCTCTAGGTTATTTGGATACAGTAGGATAAAAGACGGGGTGTCAGGAACTAATCCTATACTAATGTGGTTAACCTTACGAGGTTGAGCTATATCTACAGGGTTTGCATAATAGAAGGATGGGTCACCAATTTCGGAGAAGAGGTCCTTAATGGGAACTATAGGAGGGGACTCATCTTGAAGGTATTAATTCAAAGAGATCAGGTCCTTAATAAATTCTTCTGGTTCTTGTATTTTTGGACTAGACTCTATAATTTGGCTCTCCTTTATGGTTTCCTCAGGTAAGGCTCTAGCAGCAGTATCTAGGTTTTCTTCCTCTATTTGTTCTTCCATTATAGCTTTAGGTTGGATGTGGTCAAGGTCAACTAGCTCTGGGTTGGTTTCTACCTGGGTATCTACTAGGTCAGCTTATTCTAGGTCTACTAAAGGTATCTCCTCTCCTCCTTCATACTCATCCACTAGGCGTGCATCAGCTTCATACACTTCTACGTTAATGTAAGCCTTGTCAAACTCAGGAATGGTTGGAGAAGGTAGGCTAGGAGAAAATTGGCTAGGTCCTAGTTTCTGATTATGGACACTAATCCTAGTAGGTTCAAGTTGCCTAAGGGATAGTGGCTCACTACTGGGCTCATATTTAGGGGTGCTAATCCTATGGAGTTCAAGTTGACTAAGGGAAACCTGACTAGTACTAGATTGATACTTAGGGGTTATGGGTTCTCTGGGCTCATAGGACAAGGGTGCAGATCTATGGGTCAAGGGATTATAAGATCTGGGGTCATAGGATTGTGGGTCAGCTCTATGGTCAGGTTCTAAGGATGGATCATGGTATGGGGTCCTCCTAAGGTTGGGCTCTCTATATGGGTCAGGATATTGGGTCCTGCTAGGGTTGGACTCCCTATATGGGTCAGAATACTGGGTTCTCCTAGGGTTGGACTCCCTATATGGGTCAGAATATTGGGTTCTCCTAGGGTTAGACTCCCTATATGGGTCAGAATATTGGGTGTTGGGTCTACTATGCTCATAGGGTGTGGGTGCATAGGATCTATGATCATGGGATCTAGAGTCATAGGATCTAGGTTCATAGGTTATGGATTCATAGGTTCTAGGTTCATAGGATTTGGAGTCATAAGATCTATAGGTTGTGGTTATACTAGGCTTATAGGGAGAGGGTAAATAGGATCTATCTTCCTGGTCTATAAAATCCTTATTGGGTCTTCTAGGACTAACCTTAGGGATTGGGTCATGACGATGGGCTCTCCTAGGTTCAGCCTCAAGGTATGGATCAGGGTTTGGGGTCCTCCTAGGTTGAGGATTGTAGTACGGGTCAGGATAAGGGGCTCTCATAAGTTCGACCTCATGGTATAGATCAGGGTTTGAGGTCCTCCTAGGTTGAGGGGAATCAGGATCTGGCTCAGACTGTGACCCATGGGTTTTTCTTGGGATCCCTACCCGGACTTTTAACTGATCAAACCTATTGGCAAGATGGTCAATTCTATCATTGGTTTGAATACCAGACTGAGTTAACTGGGTCATCTGGGTAGCCATCTGGGCCATTTGATCAGCTAGGGCTTTCATTTGGGCTTGCAAATTTTCATGGGTTCAGACATTTATGAAGGAGGTGGGTGATATGAAACTCCTGATCTAGTGCTCATGCAAGACTCGATCAAACCAACTATAGCTGACTAGACATAGAGTCCAAAACTGGATGCTCAATCAGGGTGGCAAACTAGCCTATAGTAACCCTGTACTCAGCCAGGCAGGTGAAAGGGGAGTGTTAGGTCCCTGATTGCCAAACCTAGACACCAATCAGAGATTGGCCAGGTAGGCGGACCAGCACACAAGCCCTTCGGGATTGAATCCCTAAACCACCATTCTAGACACCAAGCACAAGGCACACACAGGTTAGCTTGACATAGTGATCTAACACGTAGCCCGGACCCGACCAATTGGTGTCCCTAGCCCACTAGGGCAAATTAAGTATAGTTAATTTTTAGATTAAGGCTTGGGGCCGAATGCAAGGGATGTTATTTTGGGCTAAGGAGTGGTTATCAACTCCTCCCCTTATCTGATATAGCAAGAGTTCCCTTAAAAGTAAATTATGCAATGATGGCAGGCAGATGAGGATGCAAATTAGGGTTTGGATATTTTTTTGTTATTTTTGGAGAATATGTATTTTTTTTCTTAAATAAAATAAAACTTGCAAATTATGGCCTAATATGCAAAAAATATACTAAAATTAAAAGATATGCATAAAATACTAAACAAAACCCTAAAACTGCCAAACTTGTCTTGCTGAAAAAAAACAGAGCCAAAAATTTGCAGGCTGTATTTCAGCTTGCAGAAAATTCACACACCATAATAAAATCTAAAAAGATTCTTAAAATTACTGAGATTTATGATAAATCCAAAAAAATAAATTTTAGAACTTTTGGAGTTTTTATCAGGAAGAAATAATTAAAATTACAGAGTATATACGGACTGAGAAATTGCAGAAAACAAGCCCTAATCTAAGCTCTGATACCAAATGATGTGGGACTAATATGCATGCAATTATTTTTTTATGTTTTATATATGGGGTTGAATGATTAATTCCCAAATTTTAGATTAAAATAAGTTGTATAGAGTTTTATATGAATTTTAGTAGATCAGCATGCAGATTAGGACCTAGAAAAGTAGAAAAGAAGGATCGCCGGGGCTGAGAAGCCTCGGTTAGGGCAAGTTCTCCTACAATAAAACTACTGGAGGTAGAGGGGGTGTACCTGACAATGTCTGTGAAGATCTCAGCAAAGGGGTCTCTCGTTCCTAGATGGATGCGGTCTGGAAAATCGAGCCAAAAACCCGCGGATACCCGGCTTTCTGCTTGGTGATCCGATTGAGGCTTGGCTGGAGTCGTTGGATTCGTAGGAACTCGGGGACTTGCAAATGACCTGTCAGGGATTATAAAACTCACAAAGGAACAAGAAAACAAAGAGAAAATAGCAAGGTAAGGCTTCTTTTGGAGTGGGCGTCTAGGAATCTGAGAGGCTTGTTGGCAGCAGGAAGATGATTGCAGCACTGGGAAGAAAAACTCTCACAAACCCCTTTATGCACACAGCAGGGTATCACACAACTCAATAGAAGAACTCAAGGTTTTAATTCATATCAAAAATTAGGTTTCATACAAGAGGCTAGGGTCCCTTAAATAGATCCTTAACCTTGGGCTCCAAGTAAGGGTACATTAGTCTTTACATAAGAATCCTTTTTCCCTCTCAAACCCTAGCTAGAAAATAAGGAAACATTAGGTAGAAAAATCTCTAAAAATTCTCTTGACTTGGCCAACACTCCAAGGATGCCTAGGGGGTGTGTTGGGCTTCTAAGAAAAGCAAGGGGCCGGCCCATAGGGGCCCGGGTGCATAGGTTTGGGCCTTTGGAAGCTGGGATGGCCTGGTAGCCAGGTAGCAGGAATATTCCCTGGTATCTTGCTTCTTAGGGGCTTGGGCTTGGCGCCTGGGATTGATTTCTTTGGGCTAGGATGAAGATGGACCTCTAAAATCATGGATGCCTTGGTCTATGAATATATTTTGGCATCTGGAAGGAAATCTGGGCATCTGGAGGGCATCTGCAAGGAATCAGGATTTCTGATTTTCCTCCTGGGGTCTTCAAATCTTCAAGCTGGGTTGGACTTGGGCTAAACTTCCATGTCTTCAATCTGGTTGGACTTGGTCTTTACTTGTATGATGTGGTCTTGAGTCTTTAGTATGCTTGGATATGACTCAAAAAAAATAAAATTAGCTCAACATGAGCTGACTAGCATTGGACTGAACTAGCTCAACATGAGCTGACTAGTACAGAACTGAAATAACAACTCAAAATACTTAAATAACAACTAAAATGGACTCAGATGAGCTAAGCCCTTATTACAGATAGACTCATAATTTATTGATCAATTTACAGAGGGTTGAAAAGCCTCTATCTTATTCTGGTGCCTCCAGTGTCCCCACCATGCAGACTCCTAACAGATGATGCAGGGGACACATATTAACACCTAATGACATGCAGACAAAACACCTAATATGGACAAATAGCTCATGCTAACACTTATTAATATGCAAATTTTATTAAACCCTACACTACAACTGTGGGTTTAACCTTTTGTCAGGTGGGTGACATGTAGATGAGAATGGTGCGTGGACCCTACTAAGTGCCATAAGGTCCTCCAAAAGTAAGATGCAAATATGACATGCTCAATGAATGTATGCATTATACTTACCTTTATAAAATACAGATGAATGGTTAAAGAAGCATAAGAAAATCCAAGAAAAGGTAAAAAATACAAGGTGGATTCAGGATTAGTCTGGTAAGGTAGAAAGCAAGAAAAGGGGTTGGAATTGATCGGATAGATTAGGAGACAAGAAGGTGTTTCAGGGATAAGTCCTATACAAATAAGGTTGATGTTTTGGGATTGATGGGTACCTACATGGTTTTCATGATGGAAGAATGGATCACTGATCTCAGGGAAGAGTTCTTCAATGGGAACTATAGGATTGGATTCTTCCTGAGAGTACTGATAAGCCAAATCCTTAATAAAGTCTTCTAGTTCAAGAAGTTCATGACTGGGCTCTATACTTGGGCTTTCTTCTAGTGGCTCCTCATGGAAGAGTCTAATAGTAGGATTGAGTTTCTCATCCTTTAACTGCTCTTCCACTACAGTTTTGGTGTGTTCAGGGTCAGTTAACTCAAGATGGGTTTCTACCTAGATATCTACTGGGTCAACTAATTCTAGGTCTTCTATAGGGAACTCCTCTTCTTCTTCCTCATACTCCTCCACTAAGCTTGATTCAGCCTCATATATCTTCTCTTCAATGTCATTATGGTGAACCAGTGAGGTGGTAAGAGGGGGTTGGCTAAGAAAAATTGACTAATGTCTAGGGTAACATGGGTGGGCTGACTAAACGGTTCCCAAATAATACTTGGTTCATCTCTATGGGTACTAATCCTATAGGGTTCAGGTTGACTAGGGTTGACTTGGCTAGCACTAGGCTAATACCTAGGGACTATGGGTTCCTAAGGCTCATAGGACATGGGTTCAACTCTATGGGTCTTGTCTAGGGTTCCTGACTGATCTCCTACCTGGTCTAACCTATGGGTTGTTTGATGATAGAATTGGGTCAACTGGTCGAACCTTTGGTTCATTTGGTTTATCTGGTTGGTTAATTGGGTAAGATGGGTTTGGGATTTGGTATTGGATTGGTCAAGCTTGAGGTTCATTTGGGTAAACTAGTTTTGGGTTTGGTCCTGTTTGAGGTTCATCTGGTTCATCTGTTCACTCATGGCCCTTATGAGCATTTCAAGACTGGGCTCCATGGTTGAACTAGGTTGGGGTTTGGGCTTTTGGTATTGGATTCCTAGTGTAGTGGTCATGCACTCAACAAGCAAGGTGGTATAATGCAGTCAAGCATGTAAGGGTTAGTACAAGCTAGGGTTTCCTGGACCTAGAGCCAAAACTGAGTGGGTCGAGTCAACTTACTCCCAACTCAACAACTAATCCTTCCTCTAGCCAGGTAGGGGGTGGGAGTATGGGAGGCCCCCCTGCTTTCACAGGGATCCAATTAAAAACCACAACACCACTTAGGTCGTTTGACTCTGAACCCCTAGCCTTAGACACCATATTCCAGTAATAGTTGATGAATTGAATGCACTAGTTGGCCCACATAATTTGGACCCGACCTGTTGGTGTCACCTAGCCTACTAGGGAAAATTAAGTCTAATTAATTTTAATTAGGCTTGGATCAGTATGATGATGGTGGTTTTGATCCCATGACAGGTGATGAAATCCTGTCCTGATCTAAGATAGTGAATTGTCCTTAAGATTAGGTTAATCAAATGATGCGCATTCAATGAGCCCTAATGCAACTAGTAACAATCAAAAAAAATAAAAATATTTTATATGTATTTTATGAGGTGGCAAGTTAAGTTTAGGTTGATTAGGTTAGCAAACAAATTGGGCTTGGGATTGGGGTGTGTGAAAGTTGGTTAGGTTTGGTTGAGTCAAGTGTGCAGAGTTCGTAGAATTCTAAGATATAAGGTTCAGATTAATGTAGTGTTTGACATGGATTCTAATGCAAAAAAAAATTAAAAAAATTCTAGGATAAAGGATGGATGGTGACAAAATTTGATGCAAAACTAAAATCAGATGTGATGCAAATCCTAGGGTTTTCAAACTGATGCAGAATTATTAGGATTTTAGTTAGGGTTTCTAATATGCTAAATTTTAGGATTTTTAATTTTTAGTAAAATTAATTAAAATTTATGATAAAATAGAGGACAAGACAAAAAACATGTCATGCAAATTTCATAGAAAAATAAAATTCGTAGGTGATCAAAATCAGATGAAAAACAGACACCTAATGCAGCTAGCAGGATGCAGAAATTAGGATTTGTGGTCCTAATGCAAATGAATGCTATCCTAAACCTGCTCTGATACCAAACTGATACAGGATGAAACTAGGACTGATGAGAAAATAGAAAACTAATTTTTTTTTAATTTTTTTGGATTTTAATTTATTGGCTAAATACCCAAAATCAAGTAAACAATTACAAGAAGACATGTATCACAAGGAATCAACATACCCGCAATAAGACTCATGCAGAATAAAAAAAATAGGATCCTGAGAATTGAGAAACCCCCGGCTTAGTATAGCATACCTATCACCAGATCAGAACTCAGGAGGGGGAAGGCTTTTACCAGGTAGCGATTGCAGTTCCTTTGAAGAAGAGATCACTCAACACTCTAGATGGTGCCTGGAAGAACAAGCCTTTGGTTCTCAAATTTGAAGGTGATCTGGACCTGATCTAAAGGCAAGGAAAGCCTCCTCTAGGAAGGGGAAACACCTCTGGGACCCTACAAGTGTCAAGGTTAGGCTCTAAATAAAGAAACAAAGAGAAAATAATAAGATGAAACAAGAAGGAAAGGGATTAAGGCAAGAAGGGCCGGTGGCCTGGAGAAGGGAGGCTCCTGCTTTCAGGGACAGCTTCAGGGATCCTTCCCAATGCCAAGGCTGAAGTCAAGAGGCAAGGTTGGAGGCTTGGGCATGGAGGAATTGCAAGGATAGTGGTCGACCAACACAAGAATACAAACCAAAGAAAACAAAAAAATACAAGACACCAGTCTTAAAACAATTCAGCAAAATAATATTTCATAAGAGTTGATTCCATACAAGAAGAAGAGGGGTGATGTATTTATAGAGTTCCCATGCCCTATCCTTATTAGGACTTCAGCCCTCTCCTAGTTAGGATAGGTTTATACAATTTAAGTGGGAGAACAATTATAAAATAAACCTAGAACTAGAAGTATACAAGTTGAATAAAATAAAAACTTGATTTTCTCCTTCCACTTGGACTCTTCCTCCTAGCTTGGACCAAGTCAACCTCAAGGATGCCTCTCATGATGGCATGTTGGGCTTCAAGGCAGCAAGGGTGGTTGGCCAAAGGCTTTGGGTGCATGGGCTTTGGGCCTTGGAAGGCTGGGGTGCCTGGGCTGGAATCTATCTAGCATCAAACTGGAATCTTGGTTCTTCATGGAACTGGACCTTGCATTCTCTTGGACTGGGGTGTAGGTAAGTCTTTGGGATCATGAGATGCCTTGGTTTGAAAATATGCTCTAGCATCTGGAGGGAATCTGGGCATTTGGAGAGCATCTGGAGGGAATCTAGGATATCTGGAAGGCATCTTGGACCCTGGGGAGTTACACAAAATCTAATAAGCTGATGTAGTGGCCTCTGACTCCTGGATGAGGCCTGGTAGGACTCCAAAATAGGGTATCCTTTTCTCTTGTACATGAACTGGACTAGGGTTGAGATATAATCAACTAGTCTCAACTTATTACAAGACTCAATCTTACTTGCTTACAAAATTGTGATACATGACTAAGGTTTTAAAAACCCTAATCAGTAAACCATATGGGATCCGGTGATCTATGTCTGATCCTGGTGTCTCCACCATATATTGTTCTTTGTATCTACTAATTCTAAAATTACGTCTTATATTTCAACGATTTCATGAAAAAGATGAAAGTGCCTTAGGATGTGCTTGGAATTTTAATGAGACCTTGGTTCCTTAGCTTATGCAATAGCTCCAGTGTTATCATTATAAAGTGGCACCGGTTGTTGTATCATAGGAACAATACTCAACTACAAGATGAACTCCTTTATCTGGATAACGTTCTTAGCAGCTTCACTAGCAACTATGTATTCCGTCTCAGTAATTGAGTCAGCTACAGTTTGCTGCTTGCTACTTTTCTATCTTACTACACTTCCATACAAAGTAAAGATATCTTGATATGGATTTACTATCATCTAGATCTAATTGAAAACTAGAGTTAATTAGCCTTCTAATTTTAAATCTAATCCTCCATATATCAAAATAATATCTTTAGTCCTTTTAAGATACTTAAGAATATTTTTCATAGCTTTCCAATAATCTTTCTCTAGATTAGCCTAGAATGTGCTTGCTATACTTAAGGCATAAGCAACATCAAGCTTGGTACATAACATGGCATACATGATTGATCCTATAGTCAAAGTATAAGGAATCTTACTCACCTTTATCTCTCTTCAGGTGTCTTAGGAGACATCTTCTTAGAAAGATGTATGCCTTGACTCATGGGCAAGTAACCACTTTTACTCTCTTCCGTATTAAATATTTTTAATATTAAGTCGATGTACCTGGATTGGGATAAGCCAAGTATCCTTTAGATCTATCTCTATAGATCCTTATACCTTTAGATCTATCTTTATAGATCCTTTATATTTATCTCTGTAGATCCTTTAGATCTATCTCTATAAATAGGATGCTTCTTCCAAATCCTTCATGGCAAACTTTTTAGATAACCAAGCTTTGACCAATTTTAATATTGGAATATCATTTCTAATGATAAGTATGTCATCAACATACAATATTAAGAAGATAGTGGCACTCCTACTTGTCTTCTTGTATATACATGGTTCATCCATATTTTTAATGAAACCAAATTCCATGATTGTTTCATCAAAGCAGATATTTCAACTTCTCAGCTTTAATCCATAAACAGATTTCTTAAGTTTGTATACTTGGTTTGGTCTTTCACTTGAGACAAGTCCTTTTGGTTGTTACATATAGACTTCTTCTTTAAGATATCTATTGAGGAATGTAGTCTTTACATCCATTTGTCATATTTCATAATCATAATATGCAGTTATAGCAAGCAAAATCCTAAAGAACTTGAGTATAATTACTGATGAAAACATTTCATCATAGTCAATTCCATGTCTTTGTTTGAAACTTTTTGCCACTAGCCTAGCCTTGTAATTTTTTACTTGGACATCTACTCCAATCTTCCTTTTGAAGACCCATTTGCACCCTATTGGGTTACTACCTCAGGTAGATCAACCAAGGTCCAAACTTAGTTGGAATACATGGAGTCCATTTCAAATTTCAAGGCATCAAGCTATTTGTCAGGGTCTTTACTCTTGATAGCTTCTGTATAGATTAAAGGATCATCACTTTGAATGATGCTAGCTTCATTATTATTTTCAATGACAAAGCCATATCTGAGAGGTGCATTCCGCACCCTCTCTAACCTAAAAAGAGGAGGTTGTGTTGTGGTTGTACCTGATTAATGGGTACTTATGGTTGAGAAATTTAACGTTTATTATCTATAGGAGTAGGTTGTAGATCTTGAACTTCACTAAGTTCAATTATCCTCCCACTACCTCCTTCTTGGATAAATTTTTTTCCAAGAGAAAATGGCATACCTACTGACAAAAACCTTTTACTCAATAGGATAATAAAAGAAGTATCCAATACCCTCTTGGGGATAACCTATGAACTTATATTTATCAGCCCTAGCACTCAGCTTATGTCTAAATATATTTCTAACATAAGCTGGGCTATCCCAAATATTAAGATATATAAGACTTGGTCTTTTACCTTTTCATAATTCTTATAAAGTGCTAGCTATTGATTTTGATGGTAGTCTGTTTAGTATAGAAGCAGCAGTCTCTAGGGCATAACCCTAGAAAGATATAAGAAGATCAATAAAGCTCATCATGGACCACACCATGCCTAACAAGGTATGATTTCTCCTTTCTGCTATACCATTTAATTATGATATATAAGGAGGTGTCCATTATAAGATAATGCATTTGTCCTTAAGATGATCAAAAAATTTACTAGATAAGTATTTTCCTCCTCGATCTGACTGAAGAATTTTAATACTCTTTCCAGTTTGTTTCTAAACCAAACTTTGACTCTTTAAATTCATCAAAGGATTTGGATTTATGTTTCATAAGATACTCATATCCCAACCTAGATAAATCATCGGTAAAGATGATGAAATAAGAGTATCCTCCTCTAGCATAGGTCCATATACGTCTATATGTATTAGCCCTAATAACTTAGTTGTCCTATATCCATGACCAGTAAATAAAGATTTGATCATTTTATCTATAAGATAGGACTTGCAAGTTCTTAATTATTGATAATCATAAGGATTAAACAATTTATCTTTGTATACCTTATTTGTCCTAGACTCACTTATATGACCTAATCAACAATGCCAAAGAAAAGTGACATTGATTTCTTCTTCCTTTTTTTCTTATTTTCAACACTTCATCATTGAGTGAAAGAACTTAAAGATCATTAACAAATAAACCAGTTTCAAAAAATTATTGAATGAAAAATGAAGCATCCACTACTCTTTATATTAATTTCAAAATCTTGTTGTAATAACAACGGTACATTAATAATATTTCTTATAATATTTAGAATATAGTAACACTCTTTTAATTCTAAAGTTTTATTTGAAAACAATAACAACAGATAGGTGCCCATAGCTTTTACTTAAATGGCTTCACCACTTGCACCATAAAGCTCAAAGTCACCCTTCTTCAAGCTCCTAATTCTGTGAAGTCCCTGTAAAGACTTGCATATATGAGATCCACATGTGATATCCAGTATCTATAAATCAAAAGCTGAAGTACTCAATGACAAGTTAGTTTGTATCATATATAAATCTTTTGATGCTCCACCAGCATCAAGCTTTAAACTAACAAGATATGACTTACAGTTCTTCCAATATCCCTACTTGCTATAGTGAAAATAGGTTCCATCGATAAAGGGCTTCTTAGCCTTCTTCCTCTTCTGGATGCTTTGCTTAGGGTTCTACTTTCTTTTTGAACCCTTCTTCATTACTGCTTTCTTCTTTCCATCAATTAGAAGAATATAAGCCTTATCCTCTTTAAAATGGCTCTCAGCTATCTTAAGCATGTTAAGCAGCTCAAGTAATGAAAGGTCCAATTTGTTCATGTGATAGTTCATGACAAACTGAGGGAAGGAATAGGGAGTAATTGTAGGCTCGAGTCCTGATTAAGCTCTCCATCCATAACAAATCCTAATTGACCCAATCGAGTGATTAAGTCAATCATCTTTAGTATATGGACTTGAATATATGAGCCTTCACTCATACGTGCTTGGAACAATTGCTTCAATATTTTGTATCAGGTAGACCTACTTTGCTCTCCATAAAGCTCTTTAAGATTGAGCAGTATAAACTGAGGTTTCATTTCTTCATGTTGCCTATGCAATTCATTGCTCATAAAAACCAACATAATGTACTTGATAGTTAAACTATCATTTTGCCATATTTTATATGTGGCCCTTTCCTTTTCCAAAGCATCATCTCCAATTGAACCTAGATCAGGAGAATCAAGGATGTATGATACTTTCTTCTGAGTTAAGATAATTCTTAGGTTCCTTAACCAATCCACATAATTAGGATCGATCAACTTATTGGCATCTAAAATATCCCATAGTGATAAAGTAGAAGCCATAATTTTAATCTACATAAATAAAGAATAATGTTTAAGCATACCACTTAAAATGATATATATAACTTGATAAGGATTTATCAATCTAATTATGTCTCCCACTATGTTGACTCTGGTCTTCATTTTGATGATTGACAAAATACTTAAGTATATATGAGTACTAATTATATATTTTAATATTTTTATCAGATCTTAGTACTCATCCATGTTGAATGAAGAAATTCTTGCATTTCAGTTGAAGAAGTCCTTCAAATTCATGGAATTTCAAGTTATAAGGACTTTGGAATATAAGGAAGACTTGGAAGGACTTAAAGTTTGATTTTGGAGAAGTTTCAATAAGTTTCAACACTGGCACAAGCAAGTGTCGACTCATGAAGAAGTTCAAGTATCGACTCAAGGCCTGAGAACAAGAAAAATATAGAACTATGAAAATACAAAATTTTTTCCTTGAGCTGACCCGAGTGTCGACTCATAGAAACCAAGTGTTGACTTATAGAAACCAAGTATCAACTCACAAAAACCAAGTGTCGATACTTGCTGTAATGGCTAGTTTTTCAAAAGTACAGAATTGATTCCAACTTGCTTCAAATGGCTAGTTTTTCATCCCCAATGGTCATAAATGGTCATCTATGGTTTAAAGAGCTATATAAACACCAAAAATCAAATAGGAAAGTAAATCCTTTGGTGAGATTATTGAATATCCTTCAAGGATTCAAGAGTTAAGTGGTTCAAGCCTTCAAGCTTCCAAAGATAAGAGAGTGCTTCCAAGTTCACATCATCAAGCTACAATCAAAGGCTTCAACAACTTGAAGACAAGTTCTTCATCAATAATTAAGGGCTCCAAAGAGATATTTGCTTTGTTGAAGAAAGCTTTTATTGTATTTTATATTGTGCTTACTTTGTTTATTAAGGTTTTTAGTGAGCCTTGGAAAACCAAAGAGGTTTGTTGGTGAGCCTTGTATGAAAACCAACAAGATTGTTTGTAAGCCTTTGTATCAAAACCAACTAGGTTGTTGGTGAGCTCGTAAAACCATCGGAGGTTGTTGGTTAGACTAAGTTATAAAACCAACAAGGGATTTTGACTTGTGAACCTAGGAAAACATTTTGGGTTTTGATTAGTGAGCCCAGAAAACTAATTGACTGTAATCTTGGTGATTATAGTGAGATTCCCAAGAAAAACTTGAAAAGTGGATGTAGGTGCCTTGGAGTGCACCGAACCACTATAAACTTGTTGTGTTTGTGTGATTGTTTTCTTTGTGCATTTACTTTATTAATTTCACTGCATATTATTTTGAAGCACACAAACACTTTGGCAAAACACAAGCACTTAATTGCAATAAGCATATACTTGTTGAAATAGTTCAAAAAGTTTTATAATACCTAATTCACCCCCCCTCTTGGGTTGCTTTATCTCTGGGCAACACACTATTTTTCTACGAATATCTTAGCCCTCACCTTTGGTAAGCGAGAAACCCTAATAAGATTTCTTTAGTAAGGTTGAGATCCCAATTCCTCATAAATGCCTTATATTGCACACAAACATTTATAGGTTCAAGAGTAAGAAATTTCCTTTTCCAATTACAACCTATTTAACTCCCAACATGACAACTGCCTCTAAGACACTTATAGCCTTGGTTACATAACAAACTAAAATATCTTAGTTTAGTTGGACCCTTCATTTCCATATAGTTATGTTTGAATAATGTTGTCCTTGTATTACACAACAAAGCAATACTATCAATCATGCTATAAGCATTAGATGCATCAAGACAAATTTCACATTAGACCCTAGAGTAGCCTTGTGTTACACAACAAACCTACTATAGATTTTGACATGAATTTGGCTTAGTATGAAAGAAGGTAATTAATAGTGTTTTAATCATTTAACATTTTCCAATTCAAGATCTAAATCAATCAACTTGGCTAGGTAAGTGGGAGAGAGGTGGGAGGCCCTCCTTGCTTGCCTTAGATACCAAAAATTTGGTAAAGTAACATACCCAATTAAAAACTACGTTCTCCTTACTTTTCCAAAACCACTTTCCTGGATACCATTTGATCAATCAAGCCCTAAATGGATTTGCATTATGATTTTATAACACTAAAACTAAATATAATTTTTAAAAGAGGGCTTTCATGGTCTTATGCACATCCTAATACTACAAACTTTCAAATAGGCATATTACACCACAACATCATATGTGCCAAGTGTATCATCATTTTAGCACAACCTTACAATATAGCAAACATCCATCATTATATTAGGATAACTTTATTTCAGAATGATGACTAAATAATCTAAATATATCTCTATATTGATTAGGGTTTAAGTGAAACCCTAATCAGTGACATACATCAACCAACATATGCTACAACTATTATGCTAGATATAATCATTCAAACATTTAATTGACTATTAATTGAATGAATCAAGATGGCTCTAATACCAATGTCGGGTTATGGTTATGCAAAAGAAGACCAGATTTCAAAATTTTAATCCTTAAATCTTGGTTAACCGAAACCCTAGACCCAAGATCCCCTTGATTATATTAATTAATAAGGCAAAATATTAGAAAATAGAAAAATACTTGTAATAATAATATCCTTTATTCTACTAGGCACACAAGTGTATGCCCTCTAAAGGTAATCCACATAGAAACTGGATCAAGGAAGAACTCCTTTTGCTTGCTTGACTTCTCCCGGTAGCTTTTCTTCTTTCGGTAACCTTTCATCTCTTCTTGGACCTTTTTCCTTCTGAAGAGTATCTCAAAACCACTTCAAAAACTCTCTTATTATCTTATGATCTTTTCTAATTCTCTTTTTAAGCCCTTGTCTAAACATGGAGTTGTCTTAAAATAAAAGACTTGTCCTAACAAGAGAAGGAAGACAGTTGTCAGGACAAACTTTGAATGATTTGGTTTCGATCATTGAAGCCTTTAAATAAGAAGTTATGAGGTGCTTAGAACACCCTATCATCAGCCCCTAATCTGATATTTAACATATTAGATGAGACCCTTCAAACAAAAGGAGTCACTAAGCAAAAGGTACTAAATGAAACATACATTGTTTCACAAATATTTTATGCCAAAAGTTACTTATCGTAACTCTTCAGAAAAAATTTGATAATTAACCTTTAATTTAAGAATTAAAGACTTAATCCAACATCCCAATAGGCATATAAACCAAAGAGGCTTATCTAGAAAAGGTGATTGATAAGTAAAAGGACTCTAGTCATCCCATGCACCATATATCCCAAGCGTCACATCCCTTCATGCACCCACATGAAATCATCTCCAAGATTTCTCCATTTGACCATCAAATCCAATCCAAATGGATATGGATGAGAGAGGATAGGGGCTAAGGTTTATCACCAAAAAGGTAATTTAATTATAAAAGGACTCTTGGTCCTTCTATGCCCCTTAATTTATGCACAAGCCAATATTGGCGCCAAGAGTCCCAAGCCCTTCGGACTCTTGGTTTGAAACATAGATAAAGGCTATAAGATCAAAATAAATTCCAATTTGGCTATCCCACTTAAGGCTTAACCCAATTTCCCACTTAAGGCTTAACCAAATTTAAGTCATACTCAAATTAGTTAGCCTAAAAAGTAAGCATTTAAATCTAATCTAATTGATGCGGGATAGAGATCAGGGATGGATCGCTGGCGAGCATAGAAGTCACCAGGGATTAGGGTTTGCAGAGAAGAAGAAAGAAGAGGGTGCAGGGTTTAGAAAAATACTGGGGTTCACATAGATTCTCCAAGAAGAACAAGTACACAGCAAAGGGGCTCACACAGATGCCCTAGGGATCACATAGATACCCTGAAAATAAGGAGAAGGGATCACACAGATATCCTGGGCTCACACAGATGCCCAAATCAGGGATCACATAGAAACCCTGGGAAGAAGGAAAAGGGATCATACAGATACCCTGGGCTCACATAAATGCCTAAATGAGGGATCACACAGAAACCCTAGGATCACATAGATCCTTCACATAGAACAATAGAAATTTTATTCATCTATCCTTCATCAAAAAAATACAAGAGGGGGTAGGGTATTTATAGATTCACCCCAGGGTACATAACTTGAGGGCTAAGAAACCCTGACTTGTGGGCCAAGAAACCCTGGTGGACCTAGTCAACAGTGGACCTGTCTTGGATTGGAGCTCTCTCTCTTGTGGGCTTGGCGGCATGAAAGGGTCCAAGTTCATGAAGGCAGCTCTGGTTTAAGGGGCCTGGTGAATCTCCGGGTCTGCGAACTCTGCTCTTGGATCTTGACATGAATGAAACTTACAGGACTTGATTAGACTCGATTGGACTGAAAATAACTGGACCTGACTAAGTGGACTCAACTGGACTCAGTTGTCTCACTTTATTATAGGACTAATGGACTCAAATAAAATAGAATAAAATAGACTTTTGGTCCCCATCATTCTCCTACGGTGGGGAGAACTCAACTCTATCGAGTCAGACTCAGCAGGATTTGATGGAACCGAAACTAAGCAAATCAAAAGAGGCTATTTTCTTCTTTTTTTTCAGCTTCTTTTTTTTTCACTGATTTTCTTTCTTTTTTTGATTTTTGGATACTCAGTGATCAGTGCGGCTTTGAAGATTGTGCAGCATTGAGATCCGTACTGCTCCAGAAAGCGTGCTACTCTAGAAAGCATGCACTGAAGTCGGCAATAGTGAAGGCATTTGCCTTCATGCTCATGCGGTCCCTCTGTTCCTCATGGACCGAACCAGGGAGAGGAGAGGTGGAGGAGTTCGCCGGCGTCGAAGCTTGGCAAAGACCGTCTGGTAGGGTGACAGTGGGGGTGGCAGCGGCCGGCGACGGTAGTGGGGAGGGGAGGTGAGGCCTGGGCATGCATCCAGAGGAGCTTAGCCTGGGCGTGTGTCCAGATGGCGAAGATGGCGATATGGCCAATGCTGTTGGCAGCAGCGGGTGGAGAGGAGGGATGGTGAGGTTCGTTGGCATCGCCGACAGTGGGAGGAGTCAAACTCATCGAAGGGTGTGATGGTCCGCCCGTCGGATAGGATTTTCGTCCCCCAGATCTTCACCATCAACGGCCAGAAGGAGGCCAGGAGCGCCACCGCACAAAAGAGAAAGTGGTGGAGGAGGGCCACCGTCAACCGCTGCTCCTAGTCGCGTCAGCATCTCCCCGTCCATGCCACCATCACTGACTTTGGAGGCACGTGCGGCTGAGGGCATCGCGAACGAGGGCTGAGACATGGTGGATCCTCGGTCGTCGACTACAGGCAATGGATCTGGTGGGAGGCGCGGTTGTGGTGCTGGTGGGAGGCGCGGTTGTGGTGCTCCGGTCGGGCAGGATGGGTGGACGGGGCTCCGGTCTGGAGGGAGGGGGTTGAGGGTTTGGGGCGTCGACTGCTGGAGAGGAAGTCGACGGCATAAGGAGCTGCCTCCTAGAGGGCCAAGATGGCATGGCTCTGGAATCGCAGATCCATCTTGAAGTCCTGTGTGATCTCATGCACCAGCCTTTAGAATGGTAGCTCCGTGCTCTTATGATACTTCTGGATCTCTCAGAGAGCGATGGTTCCTAGGGGATAGCGATGAGGCTTCTTCACTCCACCGGTTGTCGACTTTGATCTGTGATCGGGAGGAAGGAGATGGAGCAGGCGGGGAAGAAAAACCCTAATCCTCTAGCTCTGATACCATTTGGTGCATGACAGAGATCAGGGATGGATCGCTGGTGAGCATAGAAGTCACCAGGAATTAGGATTTGTAGAGAAGAAAAAAGAAGAGGGTGCAGGGTTTAGAAAAATACTGGAGTTCAAACAGATTTCCCAAGGAAAACAAGCACACAGCAAAGGGGCTCACACAGATGCCCTAGGGATCACACAGATACCCTGAAAAGAAGGAGAAGGGACCACAAAGATATCCTAGGCTCACATAGATGCCCAAATCAGGGATCACACAGAAACCCTGGGAAGAAGGAGAAGGGATCACACAAATACCCTAGGCTCACACAGATGCCCAAATTAGAGATCGCACAGAAACCCTAGGATCACACAGATCCTTCACACAGAATAATAGAAATTTTATTCATCCATCCTTCATCAAAAAAATACAAGAGGGTGTGGGGTATTTATAGATTCACCCCAGGGTACATAACTTGAGGGCTAAGAAATCCTGACTTGTGGGCCAAGAAACCCTGGTGAACCTAGTCAACAGTGGGCCTGTCTTGGACTAGAGCTCTCTCTCTCTTGTGGGCTTGGCGGCATGAAAAGGTCCAAGTGCATGAAGGCCAGGTCTGGTTGGGGGGGTTTGGTGAATCTCCGGGTCTGTGAACTCTCTTCTTGGATCTTGACATGAATGAAACTTACAGGACTCGATTAGACTCGACTAGACTGAAAATAACTGGACCTGACTAAGTGGACTCAACTGGACTCAGTTGTCTCACTTTATTATAGGACTAATGGACTCAAATAAAATAGAATAAAATAGACTTTTGGTCCCCATCATTTTCCTGCGGTGGGGAGAACTCGACTCCATCGAGTCAGGCTCAGCGGGGTTTGATGGAATCGAAACTAAGCAAATCAAAAGAGGCTATTTTCTTCTTTTTTTTTCATCTTTTTTTTCACTGATTTTCTTTCTTTTTATTGGCTACTTTGAGATTAGTGCGGCTTTGAAGATTGTGCAGTGTTGAGATCCGTGCTGCTCTAGAAGCATGCTACTCCAGAAAGCATGCGCTAAAGTCAGCAACAGTGAAGGCATTTGCCTTCACGCTCGTGCGGTCCCTCTGTTCCTCACAGACCGAACCAGGGAGAGGAGCAGTGGAGGAGTTCGCCGGCATTGAAGCTTGGCGAAGACCGTCTGGTAGGGCAATAGTGGGGGCGGCGGCGACCGGCGATGGCAGCAGGGAGGGGAGGGGAGGCCTGGGCATGCGTCTAGAGGAGCTTGGCCTAGGCGTGTGTCCGGATGGCGAAGATGGCGGTACGGTCAACGTTGTTGGCAACAGCGGGTGGAGAGGAGGGATGGTGAGGTTCGTCAGCATCACCGGCAGTGGGAGGAGTCGAACTCATCGAAGGGTGTGATGGTCCGCCTGTTGGATAGGATTTTCATCCCCTGGATCTTCGCCATCAATGATCGGAAGGAGACCAGAAGCACCACCGCACAGAAGAGAAAGAGGTGGAGGAGGGCCACCGTCGATTGCTGCTCCCAGTCGTGCCGGCATCTCTTCTACCATGCCGCTTTCACCGACTTTGGAGGTGCGTGTGGCCGAGGGCATCGCAGATGAGGGCTGAGACATGGTGGATCCTCGATCATCGACTGCAGATAATGGATCCAGCAAGAGGCTTAGCTCTGGTGCTCCGGTCGGGCAAGATGGGCAGATGGGGCTCCGGTCCGGAGGGAGGGGGTTGGGGGTTTGGGGCATCAACTGCTAGAGAGGAAGTCGACGGCACAAGGAGTCGCCTCCTAGAGGGCCAAGATGGCATGGCTTTGGAATCGTAGATCCATCTTGAAGTCCTATGTGATCTCATGCACCAGCCTCTGGAACGGTAGCTCCGTGCTCTTCTGATACTTCTGTATCTCTCAGAGAGCGATGGTTCCTAGGGGATAGCGATGAGGCTTCTTCACTCCACCGGTTGTTGACTTTGATCTATGATCGGGAGGAAGGAGATGGAGACGGCAGGGAAGAAAAACCCTAATCCTCTAGCTCTGATACCATTTGATGCGGGACAGAGATCAGGGATGGATCGCTGGTGAGTGTAGAAGTCACCAGGAATTAGGGTTTGCAAAGAAGAAGAAAGAAGAGGGCGCAGGGTTTAGAAAAATACTGGGGTTCACACAGATTCCCAAGAAGAACAAGCACACAGCAAAGGGGCTCACACAGATGCCCTAGGGATCACAGTGATATCCTGAAAAGAAGGAGAAGGGACCACACAAATACCCTGGGCTCACACAAATGCCCAAGTCAGGGATCACACAGAAACCCTGGGAAGAAGGAGAAGGGATCACATAGATACCCTGGGCTCACACAGATGCGCAAATCAGGGATCACACAGAAACCCTGGGATCACACAGATTTTTCATACAGAATAATAAAAATTCATTCATCCATCTTTCATCAAAAAAATACAAGAGGGGGTGGGATATTTATAGATTCACCCCATGGTGCATAACTTGAGGGCTAAGAAACCCTAACTTGTGGGCCAAGAAACCCTGGTGGACTTGGTCAACAGTGGGCTTGTCTTAGACTGGAGCTCTCTCTCTTGTGGGCTTGGCGGCATGAAAGGGTCCAAGTGCATGAAGGCCAGCTCTGGTTGGGGGGGCCTGGTGAATCTCCTGGTCTACGGACTCTCCTCTTGGATCTTGACATGAATAAAACTTATAGGACTCAATTGGACTGAAAATAATAGGTCCTGACTAAGTGGACTCAAATGGACTCAGTTGTCTCACTTTATTACAAGACTAATAGACTCAAATAAAATAAAATAAAATAGACTTTTGGTCCCCATCATTGATGCGGAACCTATATATGCATGCAAGTATTTTTTTTATATTTTTAATATTAAGTTGTATGATTAATCCCAAAGAGCAGACTAAGGAATGATGTAAAGAATTCTATATAAAAATAAGAGGCTACAGCATGCACAACAGGACCTAAAAAGTAAAGGAAAGAGGACCGTCGAGGCTGAGAAGTCTCTGTTGGGCTCGTTCATCTTCAATAAAGCGATTGGTGGTAGAGGGGGTGTACCTGGCAATGTCTGATGCACCTGGTGAAGATCATAGTGAAGAGATCACTCGCTCCTCGATGGATGCGGCCTGGAAAATCAAGCCAGAGACCCGCGGATACCCAGCTTTCTGCTCGGTGGTCTGATTACGGCCTGGCTGGAGTCGTCGGATTCGTTGGAGTCGAGGGACCTACAAACGACCTGTCAGGGGTTATAAAATATAGAACAGATGAAGAAATAAGGAAAAAATAGCAAAGAAAAAAGGTTGTTTGGAGTGGGCAACCAGGGCTTTGGAGAGCAGGCTGGCGGCAGGAAGCAATCGCAGGGCACCGGGAAATGGAAGGGCTCACATAGATACCCTTAAGCACATAGCAAGGTAGCACACAGCAATTGGAGAATCAAAGATTATTTCATATATCAAAAGAATTGGTTTTCATACAAGAGACTAGGGCCCTTTAAATAGACTCTAAGAACTTGGCCCCCAAGTAAGGTTAAAAATGACATTACATAGCAATTTGAATCCCCTCCCAACTCTAGCTAGAAAATAAGGAAACTTAGGTAGAAGAAATCCCTAAATACTCTCCCTTCTCCTCTTGCCTTAGTCAGCCAAGGGAGGTGACCCTAGTGGCTGACCAAGGGTGGTGAGCATAAGGCCTTGGCGCCACTTTCTCCTCTCTTGGCCTGGGCTGGCCCAATTTGTTTTAGGCTGTAGTTCAGGGCTTCAGGGTTTTGGACTTATTTCCCGGGCTTCTGATTTCTTCTCCCAGGCTTGTGATTTCTTTTCCTAAGCCTTCCATGATCCTCCTAGCTTTAGTTGGGTTGGTCTTCACTTGGGTTGGCTTGGTCCCCACTTGTATGAGTCATTACATGTACTGAACTCCCAGAAGATAACTAGCTCAACATGAGCTGATTAGTACAGGACAAGTAAAATAGGACTCAAGTAAAAACAACTTAGATGAACTAAGCTTTATTACAAATGGACTCGAATGTGACTAAGTGATTCACAGAGGGTTGAGAAATATCTATCTTATTCTGGTGCCTCTGGTGTCCCCACCAATTATCCCGGGGTGGGAGGAACTCGACCCTGTTGAGTGAAAATCAAGCTAGCTCACATATCTCTCAAGGAGGTCTGGGTTGAGGCATTGCAAGTCCTCTCGAGAAATCCATGAATCATCCAACTCTGGTCGACCTTGCCATCGGACCAGGTAGCGTTGATAGCCACGGCCCCGGGTCATTAAGGCTTGATCATCCAGGATATGCTCGATCCGTTCTTCTCTCTCAGGCCAATTTATTGGTGGACACTCTGGGTTAGGGTCACTCACAATGGAAAGAGTAGGTCCAAAGGCCTTACTGGATATCACTACCGGTTCCCTATACTCAACCAGGTCTACGATATTGAATGTAGAACTAATGCCCAAATCTAGAGGCAAATCTAACACATAGGCATTTGGTCCAACCTTCTCTATCACTTTAAAAGGTCTGGCTCTGCGAGCATGAAGCTTCTTTTTTTCTAGGCCCAAGCCTAACCAAGATAGAATCCACTACATCAAACTTCTTGGCCCTTCTTCAAGAATTAGCCAGTTTCTTTCAAAATTAGTGCAGGTGGTGAACATGCTGGGCATATGCAGACTCCTAACAGGTGATGCAAAGGACTCATACCTACACCTAACAGACTCGACTATGCATTCCTATCGAAGGAAATTTTATTAACCTCTTTTGGACCTAAACCTAAGAGATTATAGGTTCTCTAGGTTTGATCCTAGTTTGACATGCACATGAAAACTTACAATGGGCTCCTAGCAAATTCCATAGGGTATGTTAGAAGTATAATGCAAACCTAACATGCATAATGAATGCATGCAGTATGCTAATCTTAACTAAATGCAATCTAATGATCCTAGAAATATTGGAGGTGTCAGGAAAGGGCAGAAAATAGGAACTGGGTTCAAAATTAGTTTAGTAGGGTGGAGAAAAAGGTTCCGGGTTAGTTAGATAAAGTACGATATAAGAAGGCATGTCAGGGACTAATCCTAGACTAATGAGGCTAACCTTACGGGGTTGCGGTATATCTATGGGGTTTTCATAATGGATGGATGGATTATTAATCTCAAGGAAGAGGTCCTTAATGGGAACTATAGAAGGGGGCTCATCCTGAAGGTACTTATTCAAAGAGATCAGGTCCTTAATAAATTATTCTGGTTCTTGTATTTTTGAACTAGACTCTATAATTTGGCTTTCCTCTATGGTTTCCTCAGGTAAGGTGCTTGCCGCAGTATCTAGGTTCTCTTCTTTTAATTATTCCTCCATTACAGCTTTAGGCTGGGTATAGTCAGGGTTAACTAACTCTAGATTGGCTTCTACCTGGGTACCTATGGGGTCAACTACTTCTAGGTCTTCTAGAGGTGTCTCCTCTTCTCCCTCATACTCGTCCACTAAGTTCACATCAGCTTCATACACTTCCACTTTAATGTAAGCCTTGTGAATCACAGGGGTGGTAGGGAAAGATCGAGTAAGGAAAAATTGGCTAGGTCCTGGTCTCTGATTATGGGCACTACTCCTAGTAGGTTCAGGTTGCCTAAGGGGTAGTGGCTTACTACTGGGTTCATATTTAGAGGTACTAATCTTATGGGGTTTAGGTCGATGCCCTAGGGGTTCATTCTGCTCATAGGTCATGGGTTCGGATCTATTGGTCATGGGTCTACTAGGCTTATAAGGAGTGGGTGCATAGGATCTATGTTCATAGGTTTTGGGTACATAGGTTCTAGGTTCATATAATTTGGGTAGTGTGGGTAAAGGTGGCTCAGGTTTGGATCTAGTCAGGGTCCTACAGGTTTTCTCTAGGATTCCTAGTCGGTTGTCTATATGTTCAAACCTATGGGCTAAGTGGTCAAGTCTATTATGGGTTCGGGTATTGGACTGGGTCAACTGAGTCATTTGGATAGTCATCTGGGCCATGGATTGGGCTAGCTGCTCAATGAGAGCATTAATCTTGGCTTCAAGGTTATCCATGGATTCAACCAAAGGTGGAGATGGTGGATGATATGATGCTCTTGATCTAGTGCTCATGCAAGACTCAATACTAACTCGACTACAGCTGCCTAGACCTAGAGCCCAATCAGAATGGGTTGAATCAACTTACACACAACTTAAATCCTAATCCTTCAATCTGGCCAGGTAAGAGGTGGGATGGTGGGAGGCCCCCCTGCTCTCGCAGGGATCCAATTAAGGAACCACCAATCCACTTAGGTCATTTGACACTGTACCTCTTGCCTAGACACCAGTATCTAGTAATAGGAAATGAATTGGGTGCACTAGTCGCCCCATAAAGACTAAACCCGACCGATGGGTGTCCCTAGCCCACTAGGGCAAATTGAGTCTAGTTAATTTTAAGTTAGGCTTGGGATGGAATGCAAAGATGATGGTTTTGGGCTAAGGAAAGGTAATCAACTCTTCCCCTTATATGACATAAAGGAAGTGCCCTTAAAGTAAATTTATGCAATGATGGCAAGCAGATGAAGATGCAAATTAGGATTTAATATTTTTGGTATTTTTTGAATTTATGTATTTTTTTTATTTTTTTTGTTTGTTTTGAAATTTTTCTTAACTAGAAGATAATTTCAAATTATGCTCTAATATACAGAAAATATACTAAAAATAAAGATATGCAAAGATTATACTAAGAAAACCCTGAACTTTCCGAAATCGGGTTTGCTGCCAAAATAGAGTAGAATTATTCTTATGCAGTGTTTCGGCTGGAAGAAAATCCACAGATCAAAGTAGTTTCTAAGAGAATTTTAAAAAATACTTTGAATTATGAGGAATCTAACAAATCAAATTTTAGAATTTTACAAGTTTTATGCAGACCAAAACAATTAAAATAACATAGTAGATTTTAGAAGGCTGAAAATTAATAAAAAATCTAAAACACCTTGTGTTCTTCTTCACGAGCCAATTCACAGTGGCACCCCTACCGCCATAGGAGATCTCGTCAATTGGGAAAGAGGGTTTTGAAGCCCTAATAATCTCCTATGACCGGACGGCCATGGTGAAGCGCCTGATCCGAGTATCCAAAGAGAACCGAGCCCAAAATAGGCTCTAATACCAAATTGATGCGGAACCTATTTATGCATGCAAGTATTTTTTTTGTATTTTTAATATTAAGTTGTATGATTAATCCTAAAGAATAGACTAAGGAATGATGTAAAGAATTCTATATGAAAATAAGAGGCTACAGCAAGCATAACAGGACCTAAAAAGCAAAGGAAAGAGGACCGCCGAGGCTAAGAAGTCTCGGTTGGGCTCGTTCATCTTCAATAAAGCGACTGGTGACAGAGGGGGTGTACCTGGAAATGTCTGATGCACCTGGTGAAGATTGCCATGAAGAGATCACTTGCTCCTCGATGGATGCGGCCTGGAAAATCAAGCCAAAGACCCACGGATACCCGGCTTTCTGCTCGGTGGTCTGATTGCGGCCTGGCTGGAGTCGTCGGATTCGTTGGAGTCGAGGGACCTACAAATGACCTATCATGGGTTAGAAAATATTGAAGAGATGAAGAAATAAGGGAAAAACAACAAAGGGAAAAGTTATTTGGAGTCAGCAACTAGGGCTTTGGAGAGCAGGCTGGCGGCAGGAAGCAATCGCAGGGCACCGGGAAATGGAAGGGCTCACATATAACCCCTTAAGCACACAGCAAGGTAGCACACAGCAATTGGAGAATCAAAGATTATTTCATATATCAAAAGAATTGGTTTTCATACAAGAGACTAGGGCCCTTTAAATAGACTCTAAGAACATGGCCCCCAAGTAAGGTTAAAAATGACATTACATAGCAATTTGAATCCCCTCCCAACTCTAGCTAGAAAATAAAGAAACTTAGGTAGAAGAAATCCCTAAAAACTCTCCCTTCTCCTCTTGCCTTGGTCGGCCAAGGGAGGAGACCCTAGTGGCTGACCAAGGGTGGTGAGTATAAGGCCTTGGCGCCACTTTCTGCTCTCTTGGGCCTGGGCTGGCCCAATTTGCTTCAAGCTGCAGTTCAGGGCTTCAGGGTTTCAGACTTGTTTCCTGGGCTTCTGATTTCTTCTCCCAGGCTTGTGATTTCTCCTCCTAGGCCTTCCATGATCCTCCTAGCTTCAGTTGGGTTGGTCTTCACTTGGGTTGGCTTGGTCCCCACTTGTATGAGTCATTACATGTACTGAACTCCTAGAAGATAACTAGCTTAACATGAGCTGACTAGTACAGGACTCAAGTAAAAACAACTTAGATGAACTAAGCTTTATTACAAATAGACTCGAATGTGATTAAGTGATCCACAGAGGATTGAGAAACCTCTGCCTTATTCTAGTGCCTCTGGTGTCCCCACCACATTAGGTTAGGAGTTAGGCTAGCAACATATACTAGTATGTTAATTAGCTAGCCAATTATGATCCTATGACCCTAATAAAAGTATAAATAACTTTCTTGATCAATTCCTTAATATGTGTGACCCTTTGGACTTCTCATCTAGCTAGTAGTATATCTAGATTCATGTCAATTTAGTTTGATTAGAAATTAACTAATCGAATTAGGTCAAACCGAGCTAACCCTAGCTGCTAATTTGAACCATCTTTCAAATTGACTCATGAATTCAATCAATTTAATTCATGAAAACCTACAAGACATGATTGATATCTAATAACATATCATGCCTACTCAAAAAATAAGAAATTTGATAAAAATTACTAAAATATCTTTTAGTGACAAGTTACCATGCAATTCAATCTTTCGATCTTCCTTTATCCCAAAAAGTGATAGGTATGGAAAATTGTTAAACCCTCACACTTTATTTATTTGAATATCGAATTACTATTGATGACTTGATCAATGAAAGATTAGAAATCCTTTTCTAATTTTATCCTGCTTTGATCAAAGACTTTATGAATTATCATTTGATGAGATTACATGAGAAAAATACTTATCTTACTAGGAGTGATTGATTCCTTGTTGACCTACTCATAACCTTCATACATAATTCACCATATCCATGAACATCCCATACATGACTAAGTTATGAATGAGTAGAACCAAAATATGGATTCATGTGTATAAGATATCATGGTGATCTCAAGTCTAAGGATCACTTGCACAAGTCCCACTAAGAAAACCATCTTTTGATAAGTAAGTAAGGCATCCATAAAATGTTCTCATGATAGATTAATTCAATGAACTTGGTGCGGACACTGGGGCCAGAAGAAATCGACAGGTCGAATCCACATCCTTGTGGATCACCTATGAATGAAGCCCTAAGTCCTAATTTTAAAATCCTAATTTTAATTTGGAACTTAGTCATTTTTTTAAATTCTGTTATTTTTGTCTAGTTGGATTTAGCCCAAACCCTATTTACCAAGTTGAGTCATGTATATATACAGACAAACCCCATTTACCAGCTTGAACCTATATTTAATTTTTGTTATACCTTTTGATCAAATTGGATTCCAATTGATCAAGTTGGGCTTGAAGTTAGTTATAATTAAGTCCTTGTAATTAGTTAGTTGGTTTAATTAGTTATTGAGTCATGTGATTAGTTATTTTATTAAGTCCTGTAATATACAAGGGGACCCAAGTCAAGACCCATATGACTCCATGTGCCAACCTAACCAACTCTTGGTGCCACCTCATTACATGCCACATCATCAAGTTTTGGTTGCCAAAGCTTCATCACATGCCATGTCATGCCACATCACCCCACATCATGACATTCCTTGGTTGGCTACATGAGACTCATGTGGGATGCCAATCAAGAATCAAGAATTAGTACTTATCTTGATTTTAGGACATCCAGACGTTCAGACATCCAGACATCTAGACATTCGGATATCATTCAAAAGTCAAGCTTATCCAAGAAAGGCGCCCATGAATTAAATTCTCTTTTTTTGTCGCCCATTTAAATTCCATCACTGATTTTTAAGAATAAAATATAAGGACTCCATCTCATTTAGCACCTCTTCTCACCCTCTTTTTGTCACCTAAATGGAAGAGTTTGAATTCACATAGGAGCCTATCATGGAAGAGTCTTAATCCTAACCAACAAGGAGTTTAAATTCAAAAGCAAGTAGATTAAGATGGAGTCCAAAGGAGTTAGCGCCAAGATGGGGAGAAGAATAATCACCATCCACTTCTCATTTGGGATTTGTCTCTCATTTCAAGAGAGGTCAGCCAACTTCAAATGGATTGGATTGGGTAATTTAAAATAAGGTTACTACAAGAAGGGCACCTAACTCAAAGGAGTTTTATCAAGAAACCTCATCTCAATGCCAAAAGAGTTTTATCAAGAAACCTCATCTCAATGCCAAGAAGTCTCATCCTTTTCTTGTCGGCCAAATGAGAAGAAAAAGGATGCCATCTCATCTTAATTTTGTCACCACACCTCTTTCTCAATGCCCAAAATAGATGAAGATACCATGTTGTCACCGACTTTGAAGAAGCCTATCTCTTGTTGTTGCCCAAAATGAAGGGAGTTCAAGAACACCTCAAATCCAAGACTCCAAGATGCCAAAGGAAGGATTCTATGGTCTTTGATGTCCAAGGAAAACAATCAATGGAGTTTCTTGCCCTTACTCTACTTGTAGATGGTCTATAAATAGCACCATCACCCCTTTGTATTCATTCATTCAATTCATGAAATAAAAGTGAGAGTTTCTCCTAAATTCCTTTGTTCTTTGAGAGCATCATGGGGTGTAAGGCCCTATTTCCTTTGTTCTTTGGATCATCACGAGGTGTGAGGCCCTATTTATCCCACCATCAAAAATCCTAGTCGCCACTTCCATCTTCTTCCCCTTCCAACTTTTTTCCTTTCAATTTTTATTCTTCCTTCCATGCCTTTTACCTGACTTTTGTGAGCATTTGTGACTGATTGCAAGCGATCGAGATTGGAAGCAATGTTATTCTTAGCCTTGGAACTAGTTGAGTTGAAAATCGGAGCCCGAAGATCGACTATCTGAAAGTCCTGCCGCAAGATCCTAGAGAGTCCAATCAGATCTACAATAAGAGGGTTATAATCTTCATTGGTAAAGTAAAACCTTCTCTAACTCTTTATTTTCTAATCCTTTAAGAAGTAGAACCCTAGTTTAAGGTGATTTCTTAATCACCAAATCTTTTTTTCCTAACTAGATTTGTTAGATCTACATTACGGGCATATACTAGTTGACTAGTCTTGTTTATTTTGATTGCTTTGAGTCTTTAATCTGAAAATCTAGAAAAATTAATCAATGTTAATATCAATTAATTAGTTTAATAATCAGTAGATTAGTTTTCATATTTTGTCCCGCATCATCTTTGGTATCATAGCGGGTTTTAAACTAGGGTTTAATCGCTCTTTGCTGAAATTTCTACATATCTAGTCAAGGCTAAAATAAAGTTTCATAAAACCTACATAAAAAAATACAAAAAAATAATAATTAATTTGCTATTAGTCATCTACTAATTAGCCACCTATTCTAAGAAAAAAATTAGAAAAAAATATTTTATTATTTCTAGTGGAAGGAAATCACGCCTCCTGAACGGATATACGAAAGTATACTGTCACGACCTATGGGAGTAATGAGCTACGATTGGATGTGATAACCCGATATTGGAAATTTAAAAATTGTTTAGATCTACAATTCAATCTTGAAAAAAAAATTATTTTCTAATATTTTCTATTTTAGTTTCATTATGCATATTAGAGTTTCATCTTGTGTGCATATATTATTACCTAATCTAAGGGCACTTTACTTTGTCAGATCAGGGCAGGATTTCATCACCTATCCTGGGCCAAAAATAATCACTTTTGCATCGATCCTAATCCTAATTAAAATCAATTAGAAACCTAAAGCAGTTTAGGGACAACCAGGTCGGATTCCAAGTATTGTGTGAAAGCTAGTGCACCCAATCCTTTAATTATCTCTTGATCTGGTGTCTAAGGCTAGAGGTCCAAAGGCAAACGCCCTAAGTGGACTCGTAGTTTTTAATTAGGATTTGCGAGAATAGGGGGAGCCTTCCACGAGCCCACCTCTTACCTGGCAATGGATAGGGTAATTGCTGAATTGGCTATAAATTATGCTGACACATTTTACTTGATCTCTAGGTCTAGGAAACCTAGTTCGGATTTTGGTGTGTTTGCATTGCATGGCTACTAGATTAGGAGCCCAATATGATGGGGAACTAATATGCATGCAATTTTTTTTGTATGTTTTACATATTGAGTTAGGTGATTTCCCAAATTTCAGATCAAAATTATTTGTAGGGAATTTGTATGAATTTTTGAAGATCAGCATGCAATTAGGACCTAGAAAAGTAGCAAAGAAGGACCGCCGGGGCTGAGAAGCCTCGTTTAGGGCAAGTTCTCCTACAATAAAACTACTGGAGTAGAGGGTGTACCTGACAACGTCTGTGAAGATCGCAGCGAAGGGTCTCTCTCGTTCCTCGACGATGCGGCCTGGAAAACCGAGCCAAAGACCCACGGATACCCGCTTTCTGCTCGTGATCCGATTGAGGCTTGGCTGGAGTCGTTGGATTCGTAGGAAACTCAGGGACCTACAAATGACCTGTCAGGGTTAGAAAGCTCACAAAGGAACAAGAAAACAGTAAAAACAGCAAGGAAGGCTTCTTTTGGAGTGGGCGTCCAGGGATCTGAGGGTTTGTTGGCAGCAGGAAGATGATTGCAAACACCGGGAAGAAGAACTCTCACAAACCCCTTTATGCACACAGCAGGGTATCACACCCACTCATAGAAGAACTCAAGGTTTAGATATATTTTTTTTTGGTATTGTGGAGAATATGTATTTTTTTTTTTGTATTTTTAAATAGAGAAAACTTGCAAATCATGGCCTATATGCAGAATATACTAAAATTAAAAAATATGCAAAATTGCTACACAAACCTAAACTTCCAACTTGTCTTGCTGAAAAAAAATAGAGCCGAAAATTTGAAGGCACTATTTCGGCTTTCAGCAGAAAATTCACAGGCCATAATAAATCTAGAAAAAGTTTCAAAATTACTGTGAATTATGATAAATCTAGGAAAGCAAATTTCATAATTTTTGGAGTTTTAACAGTAAGAAATAATTAAAATAACAGAGTATATACGGACTAAAAATTGCAGAAAACAAGCCCTAATCTAAGCTCTGATACCAATGATGGGGAAACTAATATGCATGCAATTTTTTTGTATGTTTTACATATTGAGTTAGGTGATTAATTCCCAATTTCAGATCAAAATTATTTGTAGGGAATTTTGTAAGAATTTTTGATGATGAAAACCTTGAGTTCTTCTATGAGTTGTGTGATACCCTGCTGTGTGCATAAGGGGTTTGCGAGAGTTTCTTCTCCGTGCTGCAATCATCTTCCTGCTACCAACAAGCATCTCAGATCCCTGGACGCCCCACTCCAGAAGCCTCCCTTGCTGTTTTCCTTTATTTTCTTGTTCCTTTGTGAGTTTCTAACCCCTGACAGGTCGTTTGCAGTCCCCGAGTTCCTACGAATCCAACGACTCCAGCCAAGCCTCAATCGATCACCGAGCAGAAAGCCGGGTATCCGCGGGTCTTTGGCTGATTTTCCAGGCCGCATCCGTCGAGGAACGAGAGACCCTTTGCTGCGATCTTCACAGACGTGTCAGGTACACCCCTCTACCTCCAGTAGTTTTATTGTAGGAGAACTTGCCCTAACCGAGGCTTCTCAGCCCCGGCGATCCTTCTTTTCTACTTTTCTAGGTCCTAATCTGCATGCTGATCTTCTAAAATTCATATAAAATT
Organism: Areca catechu; assembly: GCA_021397845.1. Taxonomy (NCBI): domain Eukaryota; kingdom Viridiplantae; phylum Streptophyta; class Magnoliopsida; order Arecales; family Arecaceae; genus Areca; species Areca catechu. The sequence continues at coordinate 123,684,531 of CM038040.1, read as the reverse complement.
CCCTATAACTTATTTTAATCTGAAATTCGGAATAATCACCCAACCCCACATATAAAACATATAAAAGAAATTGCATGCATATTAGTTCCGCATCACAATACCAGTAGTTCGAACCCAAACCTAACCTAGTCTGACCCTGGAGTCTAACTTTGAAACCTTTCTTAGGACCATGAATGAGCGATCGCCCAAATGAACAATAGTTTGATCGATTGGATGGACGTTTTGAAAACCTAGATAGAACCTGTAGGACCCATGCTAGACCCAAACTTGAGTCACCTTTGCCCACACCTCCCAATACTGAAGCTATATTGGAAGGACCATTAGAAGAAGAGAACTATAAGGAACCTAACCTACTACTAAGACCTTACCTGAGGAAATACTAGAAGAGAACCCAATCATAGAGCCTAGTCCTGAAATTCAAGAACCCGAAGTAATTAGTAAGGACTTGATCTTTTCAATCCAGCACCCTCAGGTTGAATTCACTCCTTTGGTCCCACTTGAAGATATTTTTCCTAAAATCACTTGCTCATCCTTCAATAAGGCTGACCTTTATTTACCTGTTCATGTAACCCAATGTCTAAACCTTAAGGTCAACCCCTTTTGTCTAGGACAAATCTCCAACCCTCTTCTTATTTCTTACCCTACCATGTACCCACGAATCCACTTCTTATTTCCTACCCTTCCCTGAAGCTTCCAATGTTTTTAGAACCATTAGGTTACACCTTGTTGAGGTTAGTATGTTTCATCAGTCTTTTGATCATGTTAGATTTGCCACCTATTTCTAGAGAACCTTGTGGCATTTATTAGGAGTTCATATTAAGTTTTCATCTGCATGTCACCCACTGACCAAGGGTCAAGCACAGAATTAAAATTAAGAACTTAAAAAAATAAAATAAAATAAAAAATTTTCTTCACTAGGAATGCATAGTTGAGTCTATTAGAAATTTGCAGAGTCATATGCTGAACATACTAAAGAGTTGCATAAGAAAATAAATAAAATATTAATGAAAGCAATGAATCATATAAATATATGATTAATTCTAGAAAAAAACTCAAAGAATTCAATGAAAGAGACTTTTCATGGTTAGGCTATGACCTGAACGGTTCCTACCTGGAACCATGAAGAAGTTATATACCCGTAGTAGTGGACCATACAAAGTAATCAAAAAAACTAGACCTAATGCCTATGTGCTTAAGTTACCACCTGAACTAGGTATTAGTCCTACTTTCAACATTTTAGACCCTATAGAGTATCGGGAGCCAACATTAATTCCTAGTGAGCCTTTTGGACCTAATCCCATCCTTGAGAGTGAGCCAACCATGTGTGTCCACCTGCCATACTACCAGCCTAGAGAGACAGGATCGAGCGGATCTTGGATGACAAGATTATCGCTACTTGGGACAAAGACTATCAACGATATCTGGTTCATTGGAAAGGACGACCCGAGACTGATGATTCTTGGATCACTAGAAAGGATTTGTAAAAGATTAATCCCGACTTACTAGAACACTATCACAGTAGAGTTGGCCCATACTCGACAGGGTCGAGTTCCTCCCACCTGGGAAGAATTGGTGTGGACACCAGGACCAGAAGAAATTGACAGGTCGAACCCACATATCTGTGGATCACCTATGAATAAAGCCCTAAGCCCCAATTTTAAAACCCTAATTTCAATTTGGAGCTTTGTCATTTTTTAAATTCAATTATTTTGGTCTGGTTGGATTTAGCCCAAACCCAATTTACCAAGTTAAGTCATGTATATATACAGACAAACCCTATTTACCAACTTGAGCCCGTATTTAATTTTTGTTATGCCTTTTGATCAAATTAGGCTCCAATTGATCAAGTTGGGCTTGAAGTTAGTTACAATTGAGTCCTTGTAATTAGTTAGTTGGTTTAATTAGTTATTGAGTCACGTGATTAGTTATTTTATTGAGTCCTGTAATATACAAGGGGACCCAAGTCAAGATCCATGTGACTCCATGTACCAACCCAACACACCATCTGCCAACCTAACCAACTCTTGGCGCCACCTCATTACTTTCCACATCATCAAGTTTTGGACACCCAAGCTTCATCACATGCCATGGCATGCCACATCACCCCGCATCATGACACTCCTTGGTCGGCCACATGAGACCCATGTGGGGTGCCAATCAAGAATCAAGAATTAGTACTTATCTTGATTTTAAGAGATCCAGACATCTAGACATCCAGACATCTAGACATCCGGACATCATTTAAAAGTCAGGCTTATCCAAGAAAGAGCCCATAAATTAAATTCTCTTTTTTTATCGCCCATTTAAATTCGATCGCTAATTTTTAAGAGTAAAACAAAAGGACTCCATCTCATTTAGCACCTTATCTCACCCTCTTTTATCGCCTAAATGGAGGAGTTCGAATTCACATAGGTGCCTATCATGGAAGAGTCTTAATCCTAACCAACAAGGAGTTTAAATTCAAAAGCAGGAAGATTAAGATGGAGTCCAAAAAAGTTAGCACCAAGATGCGGAGAAGAATTATCACCATCCACTTCTCATTTGGGATTTGTCACTCATTCCAAGAGAGGTTGGACAACTTCAAATGGATTGGATTAGGTAATTTAAAATAAGGTTACTACAAGAAGGGCAGCTAACTCAAAGGAGTTTTATCAAGAAACCTCATCTCAACGCCAAAAGAGTTTTATCAAGAAACTCATCTCAATGCCAAGAAGTCTCATCCTTTTCTTGTCGGCCAAATGAGAAGAAAGAAGATGCCATCTCATCTAATTTTGTCGCCACACCTCTTTCTCAACGCCCAAAATAGATGAAGATATCATGTTGTCGCCCACTTTGAAGAAGCCTATCTCTTGTTGTCACCTAACAGGAAGGAGTTCAAGAACACCTCAAATCCAAGACTCCAAGATACCAAAGCAAGGATTCCATAGTGTTTGATGTCCAAGGAAAACAATCAATGGAGTTCTTGCCCTTACTCTACTTGTAGATGGTCTATAAATAGCACCATCACCCCTTTGTATTCATTCATTCAATTCATGTAATAAAAGTGAGAGTTTCTCTCAAATTCCTTTGTTCTTTGAGAGCATCGTGGGGTGCGAGGCCCTATTTCCTTCGTTCTTCAGAGCATCGTCGGGTGTGAAGCCCTATTTATCTCACCATCAGAAATCCTAGCCGCCACTTCTATCTTCTTCCCCTTCCAACTTTTTCCTTTCAATTTTATTCTTCTTCCACACCTTTAACTTGACTCTTGTGAACATTTGTTACTGATTGCAGGTGATCGAGATCGGAAGCAACAGTGTTCTTTGCCTTGGAACCAGTTGAGTTGAAAATCGGAGCCCCAAGATCGACTATCTAGAAATCCTGCCGTAAGATCCTAGAGAGTCCAATCAGATCTACAACAAGAGGGTTATAATCTTCGTTGGTAAAGTAAAAACCTTCTCTAACTATTTATTTTCTAATCCTTTGAGAAGTAGAACCCTAGTTTAAGGTGATTTCTTAATCACCAAATCCTTTTTCCTAACTAGATTTGTTAGATCTACATTGCGAGCATATACTAGTTGACTAGTTGTTTATTTGATTGCTTTGAGTCTTAATCTAAAAAATCCAGAAAAATTAATCACTGTTAATCTCAATTAATTAGTTTAATAATCAATAAATTAGTTTTAATCAATCAATTAATTAAAAATCAATTAATTGTATAATTATATCAGAAAAATAAAAAAAAATAAATTATGAAAATAAAAATACCTAATCTCAGAAAAAATTAGAAAAAAAAATTTATCTTATTGTTATCTGGTGGAAGGAAATCATGCCTCCTGAGAGGGTATACGAAAGTATCCTGTCATGACCCATGGGAGTAATGAGCTACAACCGGATGTGATAACCCAATATTGAAAATTTGAAAATTATTTAGATCTAAAATTCAATCTTGAAAAAAAAAATTATTTTCTAATATTTTTTATTTTAGTTTCATTGCGCATATTAGAGTTTCATCTTGTATGCATATATTGTTAACCTAATATAAGGGCACTTTACTCTGTCAGATCAGGAAAGGATTTCATCACCTATCTTGGACCCAAAACAACCACCTTGCATCGATCCTAACCCTAATTAAAATTAATTAGAAACCTAAAGCAGTTTAGGGACACCAACAAGGTCGGGTCCAAGTATTGTGTGAAAGCTATTGTACCCAATCCTTTGATTATCTCTTGAATCTGGTGTCTAAGCCTAGAGGTCCAGAGGCAAATGCCCTAAGTAGACTCATGGTTTTTAATTAGGACCTGCGAGAGCGAGGGGAGCCTCCCATGATCCCATCTCTTACCTGGCCAATGCATAGGGTAATTACTGAATTGGCTGTAAATTGAGTTACCCCATTCTACTTGAGCTCTAGGTCTAGGAGCCCTAGTTTGGATTTTTGTGTGTTTGCATTTCATGGCTACTAGATTAGGTGCCTAATACCAGTAGTTCGAACCCAAACCTAACCTAGTCTAACCATGGAGTCTAACTTTGAAACCTTCCTTAGGACCATAAATCAACGGATCATCTAAATGAACAATAGGTTTGACCGATTGGATGGACGTTTTGAAAACCTAAAGAGAACCCGTAGGATACATACTAGACCCAAACTTGAGTCACCTTTATCCACACCTCCCAATCCTAGGTGACCCCCACACCATGACCCAATCTGGGGAGACTAGCCATAGGAGACCCAATTATGATTTCATAGACCAGGATGAGAGAGCCACTAGGAATTTAGGCTAGAAGCACCTACATTTAGTGGTGATCTTGATCTTGAGAATTATATTGATTGGAAACAATGTATGGATCAATATTTTAAGAGTGATCTAATAATAGAGAAAGAAAGTTTGAGTTTGCTAAGCTCAAGTTAACTCGCTAAGCTAGGATATATTGGGATAAGTTTGAGAGAATGACTAGACAAAGAAGAGAAATATCCCATAACTACCTGGAGAGCCATAAAAAGCAAGCTTAGAAAAAAGTACCTTCCTGCACCTTACCATCGGGGATCCTATGAACCCAAACCCTATGAACCCAGATCCTATGTACCCAAATCCTATGAACCCGAATCCATAACCCATAGATCTGAGCCCATATCCTCTGAACCTAAGGAACCCATAATCCCTAGGTATCAATCTAGTGCTAGTCAAGTTCCCTTTAGTTGGCCGGAAACCATTAGGATTAGTGCCTCTTATCAAAAAACAGGATCTAGTCAAATCCATCCGAGTCAACCCATTCCTCAATAGAGTCGACCCAATTCTCACTCGAGCTGACTGAACCCTAATTTGAGCCAACCTACCCCTACTAGCCTAGATCCTAGCCAAATTTTTCTTAGTCGACCACCTCAACTACCCCATTGGTTCACCAAGATGCCATTGAAGTGGAAGTGTATGAAGCTAATGTGAGCTTAGTAGATGAATATGAGGATGAGAAGATACAGGAGGTAGACCCAGAGTTAGCTAACCCTGACCCTACCCAAATTGAAGCTATACTGGAAGGACCATTAGAAGAACAGAACTATGAGGAACCTAACCCTACTACTAAGACCTTACCTAAGGAAACACTAGAAGAGAACCTAATCATAGATCCTAGTCCTGAGATTTAAGAACCAAAGTAATTAATGAGGACTTAATCTTTTCAATCCAGCACCCTCAGGTTGAATTTACTCCTTTGGTCCCAATTGAAGATCTTTTCTCCTGAAGTCACTGACTCATCCTTCCATAAGGCTGACCTTTATTTACCTGTTCATATAACCCAATGTCCAAACCTTAAAGTCAACCCCATTAGTCTAAAATAATTCCTGAACCCTCTTCTTATTCCGACCCTACTAGGTTACCCACGAATCCATTTGTTTCCTACCCTTCCCTAAAGCTTCCAATGTTTTGGAACCATTAGGTTATACCTTGTTGAGGTTAGCAGTTTCATCAGTCCTTTGACCCTGTTAGATTTGCCACCTATTCTCAAGAACCTTATGGCATTTATTAGGAGTTCATGTTAAGTTTTCATCTGCATGTCACCCACTGACCAAGGTCAAGCACAGAATTGAAATTAAGGACTTAAAAAATAAAATAAAATAAAATAATAATAAATAAATAAATTTTCTTTACTAGGAATGCATAGTTGAGTCTATCAGATATTTGCAAAGTTATATGCTGAACATATTAAAGAGTTGCATAAGGAAATAAGTAAAAATATTAATGAAAGCAATAAATCATATAAACATATGACTGATTCTAGGAAAAAACTCAAAGAATTCAATGAAGGAGACTTTATCATGGTTAGGCTACAACCTGAATGGTTCCTACCTAGAACCATGAAGAAGTTGCTTGTCTGTAGTAGTGGACTATACAAAGTAATTAAAAAAATTGGACCTAATGCTTATGTGCTTAAGTTACCACCTGAACTAGGTATTAGTCCTACTTTCAAACCTTATAAGTATAGGGAGCCAACGTTGATTCCTCGTGAGCCTTTTAGGCCTAATCCCATCCTTGAGAGTGAGCCAACCCATGTGTGTCCACCTGCCATACTACCAGCCTGGAGAGACAGGATCAACCGGATCTTGGATGATAAGATTATCGCTACTTGAGGCAAAGACTATCAATAATATCTGGTTCGTTGGCAAGGACGACCAAAGACTAACAATTATTGGATCACCGGAGAGGATTTGCAAAGGATTGATCCCGACTTACTAGAATACTATCATAGCATAGTTGACCTATACTTGACAGGGTCGAGTTCCTCCCACCTAAGAAGAATTGGTGCGGACACCAAGACCAGAAAAAATCGACAGGTGAACCACACCCATGTGGATCACCTATGAATAAAGCCCTAAGCCCCAATTTAAAACTCTATTTCAATTTGGGGCTTAGTCATTTTTCTAAATTCTATTATTTGGTCTAGTTGGATTTAGCCTAAACCCTATTTACCAAGTTGAGTCATGTATATATATAAACAAACCTATTTACTAGCTTGAGCCCGTATTTAATTTTTCTTATGCCTTTTGATCAAATTGGGTTCCAATTGATCAAGTTAGGCTTGAAGTTAGTTACAATTGAGTCCTTGTAATTAGTTAGTTGGTTTAATTAGTCATTGAGTCATGTGATTAATTATTTTATTGAGTCCTGTAATACATAAGGGGACCCAAGTCAAGACCCATGTGACTCCATGTGCCAACCCAACACATCATGTGCCAACCTAACCAACTCTTGGCACCACCTCATTACATGCCACATCATCAAGTTTTGGACACCCAAGCTTCATCACATGCCATGTCATGCCACATCACCCCACATCATGACACTCCTTGGTCGGCCACATGAGACCCATGTGGGGCGCCAATCAAAAATCAAGAATTAGTACTTATCTTGATTTTAAGACATCCAGACATCTAGACATACGGACATCATTCAAAAGTCAGGCTTATCCAAGAAAGGCACCCATGAATTAAATTCTCTTTTTTTTTCACCCATTTAAATTCCATCGCTAATTTTTAAGAGTAAAACAGAAAAACTCCATCTCATTTAGTGCCTCATCTTACCCTCTTTTTGTCACCCAAATGGAGGAGTTTGAATTCACATAGGCCCCTATCATGGAAGAGTCTTAATCCTAACCAACAAGGAGTTTAAATTCAAAACCAAGAAGATTAAGATAGAGTGCAAAGGAGTTAGCTCCAAGATGGGGAGAAGAATTATCACCATCCACTTCTCATTTGGGATTTGTCACTCATTCCAAGAGAGGTCGGCCAACTTCAAATGGATTGGATTAGACAATTTAAAATAAGGTTACTACAAGAAGGGCACCTAACTCAAAGGAGTTTTATCAAGAAACCTCATCTCAATGCCAAAGGAGTTTTATCAAGAAACCTCATCTCAATGCCAAGAAGTCTCATCCTTTTCTTGTCGGTCAAATGAGAAGAAAGAGGATGCCATCTCATCTTAATTTTGTCGCCACACATCTTTCTCATTGCCCAAAATGGATGAAGATATCATGTTGTCGCCCACTTTGAAGAAGCCTATCTCTTATTGTCGCCCAACAAGAAGGGAGTTCAAGAACACCTCAAATCCAAGGCTCCAAGATGCCAAAGCAAGGATTCCATAGTCTTTGATGTCCAAGGGAAATAATCAATGGAGTTTCTTGCCCTTACTCTACTTGTTGATGGTCTATAAATAGCACCATCACCCTTTATATTCATTCATTCAATTCATGAAATAAAAGTGAGAGTGTCTCCCAAATTCCTTTGTTCTTTGAGAGCATCGCGGGGTATGAGGCCCTATTTCCTTTGTTCTTCAAAGCATCGCAGGGTGTGAAGTCCTATTTATCCCACCATCAAAAACCCTAGCCACCACTTCCATCTTCTTCCTTCCAACTTTTTTTCTTTCAATTTTTATTCTTCCTTCCATGCCTTTAACCTGACTCTTGTGAGCGTTTGTGACTAATTGCAGATGATCAAGATTGGAAGCGATGGTGTTCTTTTCCTTGGAACCAGTTGAGTTGAAATCGAAGCCCGAAGATCGATTATCGGAAGTCCTGCTCAAGATTCTACAGAGTCCAATCAGATCTACAACAAGAGGGTTATAATCTTCGTTGGTAAAGTAAAAACCTTCTCTAACTCTTGTTTTTTGATCCTTTGAGAAGTAGAACCCTAGTTTAAGGTAATTTCTTAATCACCAAATCCTTTTTCCTAATTAGATTTGTTAGATCTACATTGCGGGCATATCCTAGTTAACTAATCTTGTTTATTTTGATTGCTTTGAGTCTTTAATCTGAAAAATCCAGAAAAATTAATCACTATTAATCTTAGTTAATTAGTTTAAAATCAGTAGATTAGTTTTCATTTTTTGTCCCGCATCAGAACTCATACCCTGATGAGCACCTACATCCTTGTATTAGTATCCCTACATAAGTGGTTATGTGACCAACCACTCTCTCCATTGAGCATACATAGGATGTGCCAATCTCTTTGAAAACATTGATCCCCGACTTGATGGTCATATGATTGGAAATATTTTAGATTAAGGTTTATAAGATCTTAGGTCTCACTATTATGAACTCCATCATAACAATAAATTATTATCCTAATCTATGGGGTTCATCATAATCTTAAAACAACAAAGTATAAGACATAGCATATGATGAAACAAAATACCTATTATAATATCATACATGTGTCAAAAGAATTTTATAAAAATATCCTTGATGTGGCAAGCTGATGGGGACATAAAAACCCATCGGGGTTTTCCTTTTTATCCAGATTTTATTTTTTATTTTGTAATTTTCTTATTCCACCTATTACAGTTATCCCCACTATTCCCACTTTATCCTCTTTTATTCCTGACTTATTCTCCTTATCCCAGTCATATTCAGCCTCAAGTCTATGTTACCAGAACTTCCAATCTTTTGCCGCCGGTCCCGGATTCGTGATGCCCCACCACCGGTGACCCCCGTCGGCCATCCACCTCCCCTCGATGACGATTCTTCGTGGGAACGCCAGTGAATCCACCGGAACCGCCCATGGCCATCCACCCCTACTACTCCGCCCATGTCGTGCCGTGCCCCTCTCCCCCGTGCCACCGTCCGCCCATACTGCTCCGCCCATGCCGTGCCATGCCCCTCTCCCCCGCCGCCGTCCACCCTTGCTGCTCCGCCCGTGCCCTGCCGTGCCCCCTCTCCCCCGCACGCCTTCCATCGACGATCTTATCCTCCTATCCACCCCACCGACCCCCCATCAAGCACCACATCACCCATGCCACCGATCTGACCGCTGCATCTCACCGAATCCCTACCTTTATTCCACATCTTCGGACCATGGAGAAGGAAGAAGCCAGTGCACGAATGTGAAAGTTATACGCTCCTCAAAGTGCACACTCCTCAAAGCACATGGCTTTCAAAGCAGTCTAAAGATGGTGAAGCACGGATCCCAGAGCTGCATGATTTTCAAAGTCACATAGATTTTAAAGCAGGCACTGATCTTGGTGAATTCAGAGTATGCCTAATTTATTTATTTTAAATCTAGATGTATGGACCAGTTAGGAAGTTATTTAAATTAGTTTTAAATTAGGATTAGTTTGATTTTCCACCATATGGGGAGGATTGTGTTTAGTTTTCTTCCATATTTTCAGGCTACAAACAAAGCAGATTTGGGGTGTCACCTTTTATGAGCTGCATGCCTTGTATTCTTTACTTGGACCCTAAGTTTTGTAAGCCTATATAAAAGCACCTCCTCTCTTGAATAATATATATGAAGAATTATGAATTTTGAGAAAAGAGTGTTCTTGGTTCTGCCTCCATTAAGAGTGGGCATGAGGCTCATCTTTCCTTCACCTGCAGGTGTCGAGAGGTGTGAGACCCCACTGCCTTCACTTTCGAGCGTCGAGGGGTGTGAGGCCCTAGTTATCTTCTTCCTCGCTGAGTCCTCTCTATGATCTTGGAGCTTCTCCTTCGCGGCCCCAAGTAGCGACATGGGTGGGATGCCCTAGGCTCCGCATGTAGTGAGATGGGTGGGACGCCTAGACTACATGTAGTGGGGTGGGTGAGGTGCCCTAGAGGTGCGACGTCTCTTCGTGAAGGTAAGTCCCAAGTCCATAGAGTATCCATCTTTCTTTTCCTGCATATTTTTTCACCTTCTTGACCTAATCACAGGAGACTTCTCAGCTCACCAACGATCTTCCTAGCCCCCCTTGTCTGCATCAATTTTTGGAATCAGAGCAGAAGAGGATTAGGGTTGAATAAAAAAAAGAGAAAAAAAAATTGTGCAGCGAGCTTGACTCGACGGAGTTGAGTTTTTCCCACCCTAGGGGAATGATGGAGACATCAAAACCCATCCGAGTTTTTCTTTTTTTATCCTAGATTTATTTTTTATTTTGTAACTTTCTTATTCCAATTATCCCCACTATTCCACTTTATCCCTCTTATATTCCTGACTTATTCCTTCTCATCCCTGTCATCTTCAACCTGAAGACAATGTTACCAGAACTCCCAATCTTTCACCACCGATCCCGGATCTGCCACGCCCACCACCGGCGACCCCCGATGGCCTCCACCTCCCCCGGCGATCATCTTCTCGTGGGAACGCCGACGAATCCCACCGGAAACGCCCACAGCCATCCGCCCCTACTGCTACGCCCGTGCCATGCCATGCCCTCTCCCCCGCGCCACCGTCCGCCCTTGCTGCTCTGCCCGTGCCGTGCCCCTCTCCCCCGCACCGTTGTCCACCCCTACTGCTCCACCCGTGCCGTGCCGCGCCCCCTCTCCCCCATGATGCCGTCCACCGAGGATCTCTCCCTTCTGTCCGCCCCGCCAACCCCCCCATCAAGCACCGTCGCTACCCGTGCCACCGATCCGACTACTGCATCTCACTGAATCCCTGCCTCTGTTTTGTATCTTCGGACCGTGAAGGAGGAAGAAGCCAGTGCATGAACATGAAAGCTACACACTCCTCAAAGCATACAGCTTTCAAAGCAGTCCAAAGATGGTGAAGCATGGATCCCAGAGCTGCATGGTTTTCAAAGTCACACAGATTTCAGAGCAGGCACTGATCTTGGTGAATTAGAGTATGCCTAATTTATTTATTTTAAATCTAGATGTATGGACCAGTTAGGAAGTTATTTAAATTAGTTTTAGATTAGGATTAGTTTGATTTTCCACCATATGGAGAGGATTGTGTTTAGTTTTCTACTATATTTTCAGGCTACAAATAAAGCAGGTTTGGGGTGTCACTTTTATGAGCTACATGCCTTATATTCTTTACTTGGACCCTGAGTTTTGTAAGCCTATATAAAGGCATCTCCTCTTGAATAATATATATGAAAAATTATGAATTTTTAGAAAAGAGTGTTCTTGGTTCTGCCTCCGTTAGGAGTGGGCATAAGGCCCGTCTTTCCTTCACATGCAGGTGTCGAGGGGTGTGAGACCCACTGCCTTCACTTTCGAGCATCGAGGGGCGTGAGGCCCTAGTTATCTTCTTCCTCATTGAGTCCCTCTATGATCTTGGAGCTTCTCCTTCACGGCCCCAGGTAGCAACATGGGTGGGATGCCCTAGGCTCTGCATGTAGTGAGATGGGTGGAACGCCCTAGAGTATGTAGTGGGGTGAGTGAGGTACCCTAGAGGTGCGACGTCTCTACGTGAAGGTAAGTCCAAGTCCATAGAGTATCCATCTTTCTTTCCCTGCATATTTTTTTCGCCTTCTTGACCCTAATCACAGGAGACTTCTCAGCTCTCCAACATCCTCCTAGCCCCCCTGCCTTGTCCCGCATCACAACCTGCTAATATGGCACCCAGTTAGACATAGCTAGCCAACGAGGTGGCGAAAGCACCACGTGGCCCATTTGAGGTGAGCTCCCAATCGAGGTTAAGCTCCCATCCGAGGTGAGCTCCCACTCGAGGTCGAGCTCCCGTTCAAAGTAAGCTCTCAGCTAAGGTCAAGCCCCCAACCAAGGTCGAGCTCCCATCTAAGGTGAGCTCATAGTGGAGGTCGAGCTCCCATCCAAGGTGAGCTCCTGATCAAGGTCGAGCTCTCATCTGAGGTGAGCTCTAGGTTGAGGTCGAGCTCCTATCTGAGGTGAGGTCCAGCGTCCCAGTCGAGGTCAAGCTCCCATCCAAGGTGAGCTCCTGTCTAAGGTGAGCTCTCAATCGAGGCAAGCTCTTGTCCAAGGTGAGCTCCCAATGGGGGTCGAGCTACCATCCGAGGTGAGCTCCCAGTAGAGGTCGAGCTCCTATTCAAGATGAGCTCCCAACAGAGGTTGAGCTCCTATCTAAGGTGAGCTCCCAGCAGAGGTCGAGCTCCCGTTCGATGTGAGCTCCTAGTAGAGGTCAAGCTCCCCATACGATCCAAGTCCCCGAAGGCAAGAAGACACTTCCCCAGCCATCATCGAAGAAATAGCAAAAGGTGAGACATGACTCCCAAAAGACAAAGCCAAAAGAGATCTAGACCATGGCACGAAGTTGTGACATCACCATCCCCACCAGACCAACCACAACTCATGTAGTGACATGTGCTCCACTGGGGCTCCAAGCCCTGCAGCATGCCACCCACACCTTCTGCAAGGCACGTGCTTCACCAGGGCTCTAGTCCCTACAGCACAATGCCCACATCTTCTACAAGAGTGCTCCACCAGGGCTTCAGGCCCAAAAACACATGCCCATACCTTCTGTACGGCATGTGTTTCACTGAGACTCTAGGCCCTACAACACACCATGCACATCCTCTATAAGATGAGTGCTCCACCAGGGCTCCAGGTCCTGTAGCATGCCGTCTGTACTTCCCATAAAGGAATGCTCTGCCAAGGCCCCAGGCCTTGTGGCACACCAACTGCACCTCTTGTAAGTGAAAGTGCTTAGCCATTGTTCTGAGCCACGTGGCATGCCACTTGCACCTTCTATAAGGGATAACAGTCTTTCAAAACTAAACTAAATCCTAAAGGTAATGACAGAGGATATACTCTCATGATAACTATAGCAACTTTTGTGCCATTTCTAATATGTAGGATCATCTCTCCTCTCACGCTCTTGATGTAGGATAGATGGAAATAGGATCATGGGCGAGCCTAGAAGTCACCTAGATTAGGGTACTTTTTTTGAGTTTTTTTTCTAGGGATGGTGAAGGAACAATGGGGATGGAAGACTTAAGGTTTGGAGTTCATGGACTTTGGGACTCACACTAACGAAGAGACCTCTCACCTCTAGGTCATTCACCCACCTCGATACTTGGAGGTATTAGGATGAATCTCAAAGGATATGGGAGATAAAGAAGATGGAATCAAGGAAGGGGATAACTAGACAAGACCTATCATCATGTCCTGGGATTGGGCCTCGCACTCCCTTACGGAGCGAAAGAAAAGAATCACTTTTCTATAAAAAAAAATCATTTTATTCACCAAACTATTTTTTACAAAGGACTGAGGGTCGTATTTATAGACCTTTCCAACCCTCATTTGAATTTGAATACAAGATAAAAAGATAAGAATAATTCAAATTCAAATACAAGATAAGGATAAGATAAGGCCTATCCAAATCTCAATCCTAACCAACCAAAACTAACTAAATCCTAAATCAAATTTCAAACAACCAACCTAAATCAACTAATTTTTTGAATTTGAAATTATTGAAATTAGTGCTGCTCCAGGATCAGTGCTGCTCCGGGATCAATGCTAGCGATGTCCCCATCAGCTCTACTTCTTACTAGATCTTATATTGAAGTACAAATATAAGAACTTGAACCAAAGTCTGATACCCAACTAGAAGTAGAAGATATCATAAGGTTTGATTCAATAACAAAATAGACATACCTTTTGAAGGTGTGCTCGCCTTCTATTTCTTCAGGCTCTCCAAGTATAACAGATAGTTTTCTTCTAGTGTCTATCAGTGTTATAGTAGAAACATTTTTCTTTACTCACAATAGGTTTCTTTGACCATCCTTCTTCTTAGGCTTAATGTCCTTCTTCTACTTCTTCATAGGCCTCTTCTTCTTCCAAATAGACTTTATCTTGGATGAATATGCCTGTTCCAAAGCGAGAGTAGAGTTCCTTGAACTCTTCATGTCCTCTCATTACTTACCAACATGTTTAATAATTTAGGAAACGTGTAACTCAATTTGTTCATATTATAATTTATTATGAACTGAGCAAATGAGTTAGGCAGGGATTGAAGAATCAAATCGACTTGTAGTTCCCCATGAAAAGGTATGCCTAGCTTCTCAAGCTATTCAATGTATTTGATCATTGTCAAGCAATGATTATGGATTGACTTCCCTCATTCATTTTGGTATTAAATAATCTTTTTGAGATCTCAAAGTCTGTGGTATGGCTCTGCTACCATACAATCTTGTAGGTGAATAATTATAGCCTGACAATTGGCATATTCTCATGCTGGCTTTGCAACTCATTGACATTAAGACCAATATATAGCACTTTACCTTCTTATCATCTTCCATCCATTTATCATTGCTATCATCTGGTGAGCACTAGGATGGTCAGGTAAGATGGGGTTCTTGGTCAAGCACATAGCTTAACTTCTCAGAACTCAAGACTATTTTGAGGTTCTTGAACCAGTCTTTATAGTTAAGGCCAACAAGTCGATTTGTTTCAAGTATACAAGCTAATGGATTGGAAGCTGACATGGTTTAGTTGCGAAAGAGTATAAAATTGGGTTGGACTTTATACTTCATAATAATAAAAGTTGTTTAAGAGACTTTAAGAAATAATTTAGACTCCAACTAATTTCATGGATTTCACACACTCCCCCGTGGAGATGTGGAAATCCTTATGTGACCAAGGTTTCTAATGGTGTCGTGGTCCCACCGATACACGGTACCTACCATGATCGATTATTGGTAACTCACAATATCGATGAGTGGATAACTTTTGTTCAATGCAATTCATGCATGTTACAATGACTCAATCTCTAAGTTATGACCGTGCCGGTTATTGGTCCAATCTTTAGTTAAGTCTAACCCATTGTTCAAGTTAGGCAAAGCCATCATCGGATTTCTCACTGTGCCCGATTATTGGGCCCAAGTCCATCTATACCTAGCAATATCTCATACTAATAGAGTGTTGTATCTTTTGATGCAATCAAACCACTATAACCAGTCGAGAATAGTTAATACTATAAGACCCTGCATACCTACAATGGCAGAAATCTAAGACTTAATATTAATGAGAATGTTTGGATTCATATATCTTCTAAATAGTCAGCCCAATCATGTCTGATTAACTAGGTTTAGGTCAATATAATCTCATGTCTAACAAAACTAATTGGCATGGATAAATCGAATCAAAAGCAACCTAATCAAATTTTAATTAACCAAGTTGGCTAGGTAAGTTAGATCCATGGAAAGGTTCCACCATTTAAACCACTTTTCATAGACACCAATCAAGTTGGTAGGTAAGAGTTAGCTCCAATTAATGACCATAATTTGAACTTGCCTTAGACAACAATTGATCAATAAGAATTGATTAGGTCAACTTAATGACTTGGACTTGCCACTAAACCAAATTAGATCTTAATGGTTGATTCATATCAAGTATGAATCGAAATAACTAAACTACATCTAAGATCAATTTTGAGCCCGTTTAACCGAACCCTAATCAATCATTGATTGGGTCAGTAGCTGCTCAAAATCGAAACAGGGTTCCATCCTAATCGAATCAAGATCCTAATATACAACCTAATCACTATACCTAATTTATTCACCCACACCCACATCCATGAAAAATGTTGCCCAGTGTAGCAACCCAAGAGGAGGGGTGAATGGTTTTAAAAATTTTAAACTAAGTATGTGCTAAACTAATGTGTTTGTGTTAATGTGAATGTATAGAATATGATCTATATGCAGTGCTTTAAAGAGTAAAGAGCAATACTAAATAAAGAAAAAAAAGAAGACAAACCACATATACAAATACAAGAAGTTTATAGTGGTTCAGTGCACTCCAAGCATCCCTCACTAATCCCACATCTCAGGATCCACAAGATCTTATAGCTACTTAGGGATTTCACTATAATTATCAAAGATTACAGCCAACTTGTTTCAAGGGCTCATAAGTCAAACCCACAGTTGGTTTTCATACTTAGACTCACCAAAAAACCTTCTCACAAGCCAACCCTAGGCTTGTATTCTAATTCACGACTTGGAAGGGCTCACCCCTAGTTTCAATAGCCTTGAAACTAGTTACAGCAAATAAAAACAAAAGTACAGTTTTAAGCACAAGAAAAAGCTCTCAAAAGAGCAAAAATAGAATTGATGAAGCTTTTTGAATACTTAAGTTGTCTTCTTTTCTTGAAAGCTTTCAATGAATACTTTTGATCAATAAGAATTGATTAGGTCAACTTAAGACTTGGACTTGCCACTAAACCAAATAGATCTTATGGTTGATTCATATCAAGTATGAATCGAAATAACTAAACTACATCTAAGATCAATTTTGAGCCCGTTTAACCGAACCCTAATCAATCATTGATTGGGTTCAGTTAGCTGCTCAAAATCGAAACAGGTTTCCATCCTAATCTAATCAAGATCCTAATATACAACCTAATCACTATACCTAATTTATTCACCCACACCCACATCCATGAAAAATGTTGCCCAGTGTAGCAACCCAAGAGGAGGGGTGAATTGGGTTTTAAAATTTTAAACTAAGTATGTGCTAAACTAATGTGTTTGTGTAATAATGTGAATGTATAGAATATGATCTATATGCAGTGCTTTAAAGAGTAAAGAGCAATACTAAATAAAGAAAAAAAGAAGACAAACCACATATACAAATACAAGAAGTTTATAGTGGTTCAGTGCACTCCAAGCACCTACATCTACTTCCCAAGCTATCTCTTAGGATTTCACTATAATCTATCAAAGATTACAGCCAACTTGTTTTCAAGGGCTCATAAGTCAAACCCACAGTTGGTTTTCATACTTAGACTCACCAACAACCTTTCTCACAAGCCAACCCTAGGCTTGTATTCTAATTCACGACTTGGAAGGGCCTCACCCCTAGTTTCAATAGCCTTGAAACTAGTTACAGCAAATAAAAACCAAAAGTACAGTTTTAAGCACAAGAAAAAGCTCTCAAAAGAGCAAAAATAGAATTGATGAAGCTTTTCTTGAATACTTAAGTTGTCTTCTTCTTCTTAAAGCTTTCAATGAATACTTTTGAATGTTGATTTGAAGGCTCAACAGCTAGAATAAAGGCTTTTCACTTGGAATCTTTTGTTTAGCTCTCTCTTGTCTTTTAAATAGCTTTTAAGATGATAGGAATGTCTCTTGTATCTCTTGTATCTCTCTTATGATTCAATGAGTTTGGTGAGAGATAAATACAGCAAAAACCTTCAAAAAATTATTTGTGGCCATTGGAGAAGAAATATAGCCATCGTTACTATTTAAAATCAAACCTTGAGTCAACCTATGAAATATTCGTTACTATTGACCTGTGACTTGGGTCAATCTTGAGGGTCAACTTGGACAAACACCAGGTGTAATTCTTGAAATCCATGATTATGCTTCATTTCTGGTCTCAAGCTATGAGTCGACCTGTGAATCGACACTTCAGCTTGTGAGTCGATACTTGGATCGACACTTGAGTCAGCAGTTGGCAAAAAGTCTAGGAATGATACTATTCTGTAACTTTCTTATCTTAGGTCATGAGTCGATCTGTGAGTTGATTTGTGAGTTGACACTTGGGTCAACACTTAGTTCAACACTTCACTAGAGTTTGAGAAATAATGTTCTGTCCATTTCTGATATCAAGCCTTGAGTCGACCTGTGAGTCAACCTGTGAATCGGTACTTGGGTCGACACTTGGCGTGCTGATAGAATTTCTACGTGCCAGTCTTCAGAAGTGTCGACACTAGGCTTCATGAGTCGACACTTAAGTCGACACTAAGGTCAACACATGATCTGTGCCAATTCCAAATTGTGTGCCAAGCTCCAAACTCTAAAGTTTGTTCAATATACTTCCAGTTTCTTCAACATAATAACCAAATTGATCAGTTTCATAGCTTTCCAAGGAGAGAAGACTTCTTAAACTTTGAAATTCATCTTGCATTAATGTAAATGACTTTAATGCTTTTGTATAAAGAATTTGATGTACCTGTAACCTAGAATTCACAACTCCAAATGAAACATTAGTACAAAACATATACTTAACGTTTTGTTATTCATCAAATCAAGGGCCAAAGCTAACAAAAAAAATTTAGAATCATAATCAATTTTAGATTAGATTTGATTTGGTGGAATTAATGGTTTATGATCATAAATTGTTGGTTTAGATCTAAACCCTAACTCATGCATCTCATACAATTTATTTTAGATCAAATTGATTAAGTTACATTTTATATAATTTATTTTAGATCTAAAATATGAACCTAATTACTTAGCCGTGTTCTTCTTCATGGGTCAAGTCATAAGCAGCACCCCTAAACACCATAGGAGACCCATTTAATGGAAAGAGAGGGCCTTTAAATCCTACTTGGCTCCTATATCGGACAGTAATGATGGTTGCACCCAATCCGAGTACTTGACTAGATCAATTTTGATTAATTAATTATAAAATTAATTTAATCATTTTTAGCTCTAAATTACAAACATGATATATTAGCCATATATCAAAAAATTTAGATCTAAATATATCAATACTTGTTTTGAAAATAATTTTTCAAAACATCAAAACTTACAATATTAAAACCTTGTCAATCATCACAAATTAGTTCAAATTCATTTAAATTCTTCATATCTAATTTTATTCCAAATATATCAAAATGTGGCTCTGATACCATTGTTAAGATTTATTCATAGATGACTAGTATGCAGAACTAGGTTATAAACCCTAGATGCAACGAAAGCTGAGATCATGTAAATAATTTTCACAAGCATACTAATTTAAAATTAAATCATAAATCATCTGTTTAACCTTCTAATATACTGAAATAATACTGATAATAGATATAAAATCTAATAAAATTATAAGATGAAGGATCCACTTACCTAGATTGCTTAATTCCCTCTTCTAGTACCGGATCTATTGAATCAATTGGATCTATCAGGATTTGTCAGAGCTGCATTCGTACCTGGCCTCTGCTGGTGTATATACATAGCCTTCCTCACCGAATTATCAAGACCCCTGGATTGCTAGATCCTTATAGATCTTTCTTCAAGCATAGAGATGGACCTTCTTTTTCTAGTCTAAACCAGAACTTAACAGCCTTCTCTCCTTTTCTCTCAAGGAATTAAATATCAAAAATATAAAAGAGTGTTTTTCTAATATTTTTCATGGAAACTCTTATATCTTAGCTTTCTTAAAGGCATTATACCGAAAACTAGGATGAATTTTGGAAGGGATCTATGTTAGAATTAATTCTATGCATATTAGTTTCTATACATCTTAAAAACCATGAAAAATCCTCTAAAAATGTCTCTTAAAAATTTAGATAAAATTTGTTTCTTATCTGATTTGATCAAACTTTAAATCTAGATAAGACTTTAATTTTATCTAGCAGAAAAGAGAGTACCAGATGAGAGAGGGGTGCTAACTTGGTGCCTCTTCTCACCGTGCATGCCAAGAGGAGGCATGCATTTTCATGCCCTCCTCTTGGTTTTTGCATAAGATAAGAGAGAGAGAGAGAGAGAGATCCAGTCAACTGGGTCTCCTAGATGTTGATCAATTTTAACTAATTTTTGACTAAGTTTGAAACATTTTTCATACCTGAATTCAACCAAAATAAAAAAAGGTTATTGACCTAGTTTGACTACATCAAAAACTCAAGTCAAACTTGAATTACCAATCTAACTAACTTTAAATAAAGTTAATAATAATTAAATCTGATTTAATTAAATCAAATAATGAAGTCAAAAATTATTGTAATATTTGTAAATAGGTTTATCAAGCTAAAATTAGCAGGTGTCAAAATTAGTAGGTACTAAAGATGTAGCTCTTACATAGATCCGTACTCATGTTAGGTTGACTGATATTATGTCTGACCCCTCATGTTCTATTCCATCTAATAATAAGATATACTATAATCTCTATCATAGTATCATCGAAACTCTTCTGATAAATTGAAATAATTTTAGCTCAATCCTAACTTGGATCATTGATCTGAAAATGATCTGGTGAGCTCTCACAATCCACCAATGATATCAACAGTATGTAGTGGAAACCCAGTAGAATACAAATGATTTCCTAGGTATAGTTATTGTGTGATCAAATTTTTCTATCAAAAATCCTGACAGGATGCAGGTCATGGAATCTCATCAAATCCTAAGTATCTGTCATATGTCAAACTTAATTAGCTTGAGTCCAATTATATTTTTTATGAAAACTCTTTTTCAATATCATACTACTGTAGTTATAGATTCAAGGACTTAGCTAATTAGGTTACATAGGATTATACCTAACTACTAAGGCCAATAGATCACATATAAGTGAACACCCTACTCCTACATTGAAGCTATTGCAGCCAACAAACATCACAAGGTTTTGAATGGTTAGGGACCATGTTTATGTGCTATCAAACCATAACAACCCACTGTATGTAGCCAAAACACCATAGGTCAAAGAATTACTCATACAACTATAACATTTAAGACGTCATTGGCAAGTAAGTAGATATCTATGTGACTTCTCAAACTTGGTTATCTCAGTGCTGTTCACTAACAACCACTTATACTCTCGTTCTAGTGTCTTTATACAATAAACTCAAGATTCATCTACTAGAAAGGAGGTGATTTATGCACCAATCTTAACGGATCAATCATCGTCCTCATGATGATTTAATGATCAGGAGCTTTTAAGAATTAATCTATAATGATACATATCTTAAATTCTCAACTCATAAGAATATGTGTTGATGTGGCATAATCACTGACATGGAGCCCACAACGGTAACAACTTGTTGCCACATGGGTGGGAAGTGCTACCTAGATGAGGTGCCAAATTGAAGACTCGAAGGTGAGCCCTCCTGCCGAGGTCAGCTCTCGGCCGGGATCATGCTCATAAGGCAAGCCCTCCTATCGAGGTCAGCTCCCGGTTGGGATTGTGCTCATGCTACCAAGACGAGCCCTCTATCCGAGGTCAGCTCCCAACTGGGATAGTGTTTATAGGGCAAGCCCTCCATTTAAGGTCAGCTTCCGATCGGGGTCATGCTCATAGGGCGAGCCCTTCGTCTGAGATCAGCTCCTGGCCAGGGTCGTGCTCATGCGTGCAAGGCAAGCCCTCTATCCGAGGTCAGCTCCCAGCCGAGGTCATGGTCATGCTCATAGGGCAAGTCCTCCGTCTGAGATCAGCTCCCAGTCAGGGTCATGCTCATGCGTACCAAGGTGAGCCCTCTGTCCGAGGTCAGCTCCTAGCCGGGGTCATGCACATTGGGCGAGCCCTCCGTTTGAGGTCAGCTCTTGGCCAAGGTCATGCTTATGTGTGCCAAGGAGGACCCCCGTATTCAGGGTTGAGCGCCCAGCCAAAGTCATGCCCATGCCATCCGAAGGTGGCCCCTGCATCCAGGGCCGATTGCCTAGCCAAGGTCACGCTCCCACTTCCAGAGCTAGGACCTCCGGATTGGGCTCTCACCCTCTTCCTGCCAAGTTCAGAGTTCCCGCCAAAGCAAAAGGAGGGAGGACAGACAGAGGTGCAGTCTATGACATAGAACCTTCTAGCTACCTGCAACTCTCTCAGAAGTGGTGCACGCCCTGCCAAAAAATTCAAAACCCTATAACGTGCCACCTGCATGTCCTGTGCAAGGCATGCTCCGCCAGGCTCCACGCCTAGTGGTGCACCACCACGTTAATAACTATATAACCAAGGACACTGATCCTCATGACATGGAATCTGAACTTCCTCCATGAAGAGTGTTCCATTAAGGCCACAAGCCCTGCAACACACCGATGGTCCCTCCAAGAAGGGAAATGCTCCACCATGGCTCGGGCTCAGCAGCACGGCACCCACCCCTCCCATGGGAAATTGCACCACTAGAGGGATAAGATCTGACTACGCCAGCAATCACCTCCAAATAGAAGGATCTTGTTTAGAGGACCGATCCGATAGGGGAGAGGCTATAAACAAAGGAAAACCCCTCTAGAAAGGGATACAAGGAAAGGAATATCTCAATAAAGCCCTAGGCTTGGTCTAGGCCACTCCTACCCATATAAAAATAGAAGAAAGGACCCCCAAAGGGGAGAAAGGCAACTGGTAGGACTCAGAGAGCAAACAGGCAAGGAACCAACCGAGTGAACCTCCTAGCTCTCTGATCTCCACTCTAACCTATCTTTCCATTTCAATTTCACCTTTCACCCTCTACACAGAGATCCCCCAAGCTCTGTGCCACAGAGATTCTATTCTCCTTGATCATCCCGAACTAACTTGATCGTCGAAGTGTCCCCGCCAGAATCCCTAGCCTAGGTCTCCTCTTTTTTGCAGGCCATGCTTGAGGAGGACTGAGCACCCGATGGGAGCCTGACAAGTCCACACCATGTCAAAGCTACAGGCCACGATGATCTTGGTGGTAATAGATTGACACACCAAGAAGGGGTAGACAAGAGTGCTAGAGCTCCAACGACTGTGGGAAGCTTAACGACAAGTCCCCAACCACCAGCAAAGCATCTACTAAAGTCCGAAGCTCCATGGTGATAACATGAGTGTGCAAGGCTTTTGCTAGCTAAGCGAGGGCCCCCCATCGCAGTGACTACAGAGCCCTGAGGGGGAGCTCCCCTCTCCACCACCGCCACTTTCGGTGGATCCCTAGATCACCGCACTAGCCCAGTAGGTCCATGCTCTGGCTGTGGCGATGCACCAGCTTCATTAGAGACACCGATCCCTGGTAACACAATAGCAGCCAGGGATGCTGGTGGCCCACATCGATGATCCCCGTACCAACCTGTGATCCTTTCTGAGGGGCCATTGCATGTAGTCTCCCACTTGAGAGGAGACCACCAGGCAGCCAGAAAGAAGCAGCAAGATAGCCCGACCAACCGGGAGAGCCGCTCCCCGATCTCGGACCATGGCACATACTCGCACCAGTGGTGCCGGCATGGCCGGGAACTCAGGCAAGAGTTCTTCCACTCCGTACCTCCTTCACCCTTGAGGGCTTCCACCAAGGGGTCCACTGATGAGGCCATCCATCGCTAGGTAGAGAGGCATCTTAAAGAGTAGGAGCACAAAGTGGCTAACCTTTCCTGCCAATTTATAGAGATTCAGGGCTCTCCTAGTTAGCCCACAGGTCACGACACCCATCCCTTCTTCTCTTGCAGGATCCAAGAGGAACCGATCCCCGACCGATTTTGCATGCCCTAGGTTGACCCCTACGATGGAAAAATGACCCCCTGGACCACTTGGAAAGCTACAAGGCCCTTATAAGGGTCCAGGGGCTACTAATGCTCTTCTCTACATTGCCTTCCTAGCTACCCTCAGGAAGGCTGCTTAAGCCTAGTTCTCCATACTCGAGTCTGAAAGCATTGACTATTTCTCCCAATTGGAGAAAAAGTTTGTGGTGCACTTTGATGGATACAGAAAGGTGCCACGTGAAGCCGACAGTCTTTGTCGATTCGTCAGCAGGACCGAGAGCCCCTTCAAGACTACATGTCCTGGTTTAATGTTATCACCCTAGAGATCTACCACCTTGACAAGCTAGTTACCATGCTAGCCCTAAAGAGGGGGCTGTGGACCTCCTTCTTCACCTACTACCATAACAAGAAGCCTTAGAAGACCTACTCGAAGCTCCTCCTCCATGCCTATAAGTACATCCAAGCGGAGGAGGCCGACCACACCAGGAAAGAGCTCGATGGGAGGTCCCTGAAGAGGCAGGCCATTGGGAAAGCGTCTGCTCCCTGGGCCTAGAAGATGGCACTAGTCCCACGATCGGGATCGAGATCCAGAGTCGACCCCATAAAAGAAGAGAAGTTCACTCCTCTTTTCACCCCGAGAGTGAAGATCCTGATGGAGATCGAGGGTGAGCACTTCTTATGCCGACCTCCCCCATTGAGGTTGTCTGCTGGATGCGACAGGTCCCACTACTATCTCTTCCACTGGGACTACGGGCATGACACTAAGGAACACCGCCAACTAAAGAGGGAGATAGAAGACCTGATCAAGGATGGCAACCTCGGGAAGTAAGTGAAGGGATGAGCTCCCCCAGTAGCCCAGAATGAAGAGCCCCGACCACTTGCCATCAATAACAGGCCCATTGAGAAGTCAGTTGGGATGATCTCCTGGGGGTAGGGAGAACTTCGAAGAGGGCTAGGGGGAGGGAGGAAAATGAAGATGTGCTCCCCTACGAGGGAGAAGGGTCGACCAGGGTAGAAAAACCAAATAATGATGCTATCGTCATAGAAATGATGATAGCAAAACATCCTATAAAAAGAATCATGGTTGATAGTGGAAGCTCTGCAAACATCCTTTTTTATGATGCTTTTACAAGGATGAACTTGTCCACTGATCAAATAAAATCGGCGTTCACGCCCTTAGTAGGCTTCATCAGGGATTCGGTTGGAGTTGAGGAAGAGATTACGCTCCCCGTAACTGCAGGGATCCCACCTTGGCAAAGTACTGTGATGACGATATTCACCGTTGTGAGGCTCCCCTCACCTTACAATACTATCCTAGGGCATCCTGGACTCAACCTGCTTGATGCCACCATCTCTATAAGGCATCTCCTCATTTAGTTCCCAACCCCTTGGGGGATCGAGAAGATGAGAGGATCCCGCCAGTTGGTCCAGCACTACCTGCAGGCCATCCCAGGACTGCAAGGGGCCGATCCGAGCCCAGCCATTCACCAACCAAATCCAACAGAATCGGAGCCAAAGGGCAAACCAGTTGAGCCCTTGCTGTCCTTCCCTTTGAGAGAGGACCCCTTGAAGACTATGCAGATAGGGGCCCTGATGCCTGAAGAAGAAAGGTCATGTTTGCTTAGTTTCCTATGGGCCAATGTGGATATCTTCACCTAGATCGCTGTGGACATGCCCAGGATCCCATCAAAACTGACCACCCATAGGTTGAATGTTGACCCTAACTATCACCCAGTCTAGTAGAAGAAGAGGAGTTTCACCTTGGAGCGGTGAAAAGCAATCGACGAGGAAGTCAAGAAGCTCCTTACAGTGGGCTCTGTTCACGAGATATGGTATCCTGACTAGCTTGCTAATGTGATGATGGTCAGGAAAGATTCAGGAAAGTGGAGGATCTATGTATGCTACACCGATCTCAACCGGGCATGCCCAAAGGATAGCTTCCCACTCTCCAAGATCGACCAGCTGGTGGATGCGACCTCAGGCCACAAGTATCTCAGCTTCATGGATGTGTTCTCTAGATACAATCAAATCCACATGCATCTGTAGGATGAGAAGCACATAGTATTTGTGATGATAGAGGTACGTACTGTTACAAGATGATACCATTTGGTCTCAAAAATGCAGGGGCTACATACCAGCACCTGGTCAGCAAGGTCTTTAGGGACCAGATCAGTCGCAACATGCAAGTTTACGTAGATGACATACTTATCATGAGCAGCCTGGAGTCGGATCATGTTACTGACCTGGCGGAGGCTTTCAACAACCTCCACCTCTACTAGATAAAGCTGAACCCCATCAAGTGCACATTTGGCATCATGGCAAGAAAGTTTCTGGGGTTCATGGTCACCTAGAGAGGAATAGAAGCCAATCCCGAGAAGATCCAAGCGATCATCGATATGAGACATCCTATCTCCAAGAAGGAAGTCCAGTGCTTGACTAGATGCATCATGGCATTAAGCCATTTCATCTCGTATTCCATTGAGCACTGCCAGCCATTCTTCAAGGTACTGTGCAAGATGCACGGCTTCACCTAGACGGAGGAGTGTAAGGAGGTGCTCGAGGCTGAAGAAGCTCCTCGCCACCCCATCATTGCTATCCAGGCCAGAGCCGAGGGAAGAGCTCCTCCTATACCTGGCAGTCTCATCTGAAGCAATCAGCTCAATCCTAGTTTGCACTGATAAGGATGGCACCCAGTGACCAGTCTACTACACTAACAAGCTGCTTCGTGACATGAAAACCAGGTACACCCGATCTGAAAAGATTATTTTTGTACTAAGAGTGTCTGTGCATCATCTCATGCCTTACTTCCAAGTGCACCTGATCGCTGTCCTCACTGACCAGCCTTTGAGGGCCATCTTGAGCTGTCCTGATACCTCGGGGTGCCTGGCCAAGTGGGCAATAAAACTCAATGAGTTCGACATCACCTACCATCCACGTTCGGCATAAAAGGTGCAAGTCCTTGCTGACTTTGTGGTAGAATGCACCTGAGTGGGGAAGGACCCAGAGGAAGCGGACCAGCAAGCCAAACCTAGGGTAGACCCGGCCCTGGGAACGGTGACATGGATCATCCACATTGACGATGCATCCAACATCGGAGGGAGTGGAGCCAGCCTCAATCTTGCCAATCCTAACAGGGTCATTGCATAATATGCACTGCGCCTCCTCTTCAAGGTGACCAACAACCAGGCTGAGTACAAGGCACTTCCTAAGGGACTAAGGGTATCCCGCAAGCTGGGCATAAAGTGCTTGAAGGTCTTCACAGATTCTCAACTTGTGGTTGGCTAGGTCTCAGGCGAGTATGAGGCCTAGGACCCCATGATGGCGAAGGATCTGGACAAGGTGTACTCAATACAGCAAACCTCAAGCACTTCAGCATTGCTCACATCCTTTGAGCAGAGAATGCCCGAGCTAACATCCTCTCCAGACTGGCAACCTTGCTGGAGTCGTTGCTGGGGCACACCTTCGTCGAATATCTGGAGAACCCTAGCTTCGAGTCTGCAGTGGAGGTCCAATAAGGTACTACCGAGATCAGCTGGATGGACCCCTACATCAAGTACATCACTACCGGTGCCCTACCTAAAGATTGCAAGGAGGCTGGCCTTCTCAAAAAGAAGGCCGCACAATATGTGATGATGGATGGGCAGCTCTATCGGAGGTCTTATTCCTACCCCTACTAAAGTTCTTGAAGCCCTCAGAGGCCATCTACGTGCTTCAAGAAATACATGAAGACATTTATGGCAATCACATGGGGGGTAGGACCCTGGTATACAACGCACTCCGACAAGGATACTTCTGGGAGACCATGCACGAGGACGTCGCTGACTTCATGAAGAGGTGTGATCGCTGTCAATGTCATGCCAACATCTAGTGATAGCCAGTGACCCCGCTCTCCTAGCTATCAGCCTAGTGGCCATTCGCCCAGTGGGGAATGGACATCCTAGGTCCCTTTCCTCCAGCATCCAGCTAATGGAAGTTTTTAATTGTAGCCATCGACTACTTCACCAAGTGGATCGAGGCCGAACCCCTGGCATGGATTACTGAGGCCAAAGTCAGATCTTTCTTCTAGAAGTCTATCATCTACTGATTCAGACTCCCACACTCAGTCATCATGATAACAGATGGCAGTTTGATAATCAGGCTTTCGAGGAGTTCTACGCTGACCTCAACATCCACCATCGCTTCATTTCGGTGGCTCACCCTCAAACCAACGAGGCTGAAGTAATCAATCGAACCATTTTACAAGGGCTTCGCATGAGGCTAGATGGAGCCAAGGATCGACGGGCTAAAGAACTCTCAAGCATGCTGTGGGCATATCATACTACACCCCGCATGGCCATCGACGAGATGCCCTTCAACCTTGTCTTCGATACTGAAGTTATGATTCAAGTGGAGCTTGGTCTACCCATGCTATGGGTAAAGCAGTATGACGAAGCTGAGAATCTTGCCCATCTCCTCCTCAACCTAGACCTCTTGGATGAGACAAGAGACATGTTGCCCAGTTGGCCAACCTAAAAGGGGGGTGAATTGGGTAAGTAAATAATTTAAGCAAGTATGTCCCTTTTTGAAAACTTTGTGTGGTGAGTGAAGTAATAGAGTATTGCAAGTAGAAGTAAAGATGAATGCAAAAGCAAACACAATCACAAACACCATAAAATTTAGAGTGGTTCGGAGCAACCCAGCTCCTACGTTTACTATCCAAGGTGCATACTTGGGATTTCCACTATATTCACCCTGATATAGCCAGATTGTTTTTCTATGGGCTCATAATCCAAAACCCAATACAAAATTAGTTTTCCCAGGCTCACTAACAACCCAACTTGGTTTTCAAGGCTAACCAATAATCCAAAACCACTTCACAAGCTACAGCCACCTATTATACTTGTAACAACCTAAAAACAGAGTTAACAAAAGAAGCAACACTTAAAACAAACCCAAAGTTATTGAATGGTTACAGTTAAAGCTGTTAATAAGGCCTTCTTGAATGCTTCTTTAATGCTCTTCAAGGCTCTCTTAACTCTTCTAAGATAAACTCAAGAAGTTGGTGGGAAGTTATTGGTGAACTTGAGTTTTTACTTGAAAGCTCTTAGAACATTCAATATTCTTTTTAAAGTTCCATAAAAGTTTTTTTTCCTTCACTTAAATCCTTCATTTATAGCTTCTTGAAGTGTTTCCAAGTGAATATGGCCATTAGAATTCCTTGAAGTCGCTAGCCATTGGGAGGCCTTAGAAACAAGAAATTCAAATTCTGGAACTAGCCGTTACTATTTAAATTCTAGGATTTGAGTGGCTCGGATTGACAGTGAAGTAAAATTACAGTCTGTGAAAGTCATCTTATTTTATATTAGAGTCGGCTTAATTGACTAAAGTCTCAGAAGCAAACATCTTCCACTCTGTGAGTTGGCTCTATTCTTCATTG
The DNA here is from genome assembly GCA_021397845.1 of Areca catechu. Taxonomy (NCBI): domain Eukaryota; kingdom Viridiplantae; phylum Streptophyta; class Magnoliopsida; order Arecales; family Arecaceae; genus Areca; species Areca catechu. Next base: position 123,655,344 of record CM038040.1, on the reverse strand, counting down.
AGTTGGCTTGATTATTGTGTATCAGAAAATTTCTATGCCATGCCAAACAATGTATCAGCTCTAATATTGGAGTCGGCTTGAGTGAAACTTCTCCAAAAGCTTCCAAACAACTCCAAACTTCGTCCAAACTTCTTTCAAACAACTTCTAAGCAACTTCTAAGATATTTAAACTTAAAATTACATTAAATTAGCCCTTTTTCATGAATATACAATCAAATTTATTTAGGGCTCTTAAATACATGAAACTTTTTTTTTGGAGTACATGAATTCATTCCAATGGTCTTGAAATGTAGGGTGGATGATTGTCTATTTGAAATATCCTACAAAAACTTCTTAAATATTTGAAAAGTATCAGTACCAAGTGCATGCTCTAATGTTTTGTAATCATCAAAATCATTCCAGGGGTCACAATCTCCCCCTTTTTGATGATGACAAAATACTGGGTATGGAAATAATAAGTACCTTTACATTTATAAATGTATCAAAGTAAATGATAACTGTATTAAAGTAAATGAGTTTAGAATGTGCTATATAGTGTATCACGTAATCATATTATGAGTTCAAATTATGATCTAGTGTAGAAGTTCATTTTTTAATTTGACTAAAGCATCAGAGCTTTACAAGTTAAGTATCGGAGCTGTTGAGCATTCATTTTTCAAATTAACTAAAGTATCAGAGCTATTGTCGATTTATTTTACAAATTGACTGAAGTATCAAAACTTTGCAAAAGAGTTCATTTTACAAGTTAACTGTAGTATCAGAGTTTTAACTGTAGTATCAGAGCTTTAGAGTGAAATGTCAAGCCTCATTGTAATTTTATGAAATATACTCCCCGTTACTTAAGAATTTTGCATACACATTACACATATAATTTCTCATGTAATTTTCCATTATGATTTCATATTGTCCTCATATTTCTTGTGCATTACATAATATTATTATCACATTATATGATCATTTTCCATGCTTCATATATTTCTTCCTCTTTTTGTCATCAACAAAGAGTATAAATGCTCCCTCTTATGATAGAATTCAATATTATCACACATTTAGAGAGAAACAAGAGTAAATTACTGTGATTGTCATAAAAGAGAGATTTCATTTCAGTACATGTAATACAAGGAGATACATGAAATATAATAAAAACGTAACATAAATAAGACATCTATGAGGCTAGTCCTCATCAGATAGAAGATCTAATCAAATATTAGCCATAACCCTATATGCTGAAGACCTAGGAGTCTGATGAGTAATATTCCTAGTCCTAGGAGAAGGGCCAGCTCTAGGGGTCCTAGATCTACAATACTGTCTTGGTGTGTCTTGAGTAGGTGCTAGAGGAGTAGGCTCTAGCTCAGTAGCTGAAAGTAATGGTGTCCTCTGATCTGTAAAGCATCTATAATGCAAGTGTGCTGGTGCCAAAGAGGATCTGACTAGCAGGTGTATCATGAATGTTCTGCTCAAGCTGCTCCAACTCAGGTGCTGCAAAAGTGTCCATAACATGTGGATCTGAATGCACATTCGCTTGCTGATCAAAGTCCTATCCATCCTATGGTGGCGAAGGAGGTGATCCAGGAGGTCCAATCGAGGTAGACTGATGTAGAGCTGCAAGAATCCGACTAAAATCATCTCTCATCTCGGTTTGTAGCAAATCTATCCTAGAACGTACCTTAGTCCGAACAGTCTGTAAATCAGATCTAAGAGCAAAATGTCATCTCGAAGCATCTATATCTGCTCAGAATCCTATTGCCCACCAGTATTGGGCTCGGAAGGAACTGATGGAGGAGGTGTGGTAGGTGCTAGCTCTGAAGGTCCAACCTCATCATCTGGCTCATCCTCATCATCAATCTGCTCAGCAGCATCTACACCAACTGGAATACCATCCTCCTCATCATCATCAGAATGTGCTGCTCTCTGTCTAGATACCTTCTTCATCCATACTCTCTCAACTCTGTGGTATCCCATCCTATATAGTGACTTCTCTGAATATCTATCATATGTAGTAGTGGTCTACTATCCTCACCTGTCAGGTCAATACCACAATCCTGGAACAAAAGAGTGAATGCCATCCCATAGGGTAGACAGGCCCTGGCCTTGCGAGCTGCATCTCTTATCTGACCCATCATAATGAAAGGTAGATTGAGGGCCTCCCCCTTAATCATATATCTCATAAACAGGTCACGCTCGCTTACCCAGTCAAATCTCCCAATCCTGGGTAAAAACACTCTGCTAATAATATTATGAAGTAATCTCATCTCAAATGAAAGTTTGTTTGCTTGAACATTAGAAATTCCTTCCACATTCGTTCTCTCAAGAACAATTCTCAAAGTACTATGTCTATCTTTCAGGTCCAAGTAACACTTCCTAGTTTTTGGCATTTGAAGAACCTTGCTTAACCTAATCTCATCAACATAAATAGTGACTCCTTTAACTATAGATAGAATTTGGTGTGCTCCAAAGGACAAATGCTCAAAAGAGGTCCTGACCAAGGTGGGATAAGTAGGGACATCCAATGAGCAGAAAAACTCCCAACCTTGAGCTTTAATCTAATCTCCAATTCGAAAACTTTGTTGTTCTATAAAAGAAAATTCTACTCTTCTACCTGAAGTAACTAGTTGTTCCCCATTTAGATAATTTTCCATTATGGAGGAGGTGGAACTTGTGTTTCTTATTGAGTCGACTCATCCTACCTTCTTTTGGATCTTCACTCGGCTTGAACAATGCTAGGTGCCCCTTTTAGATCTCTTTGCTACAGCTCTCTTGGGTGCCATAGGATCTAAGATCAAAGGGATTTGGAAGGATTAAGTGGTCCCTAGGGTTAGAGAGGAAAGTGGTCCCTAATGTTCAGGTTCAACAGTAAATAGAAGGGTGAATAAGAATTTTTAGGGCTTATGGTCCTTAAGTAGGCCCGCCATCCGAGTCAACTCGCCTAGATAGCTTTTCCTACTCAAGTCGGCTCGAGCAAAACTGGGGGAAAAGGTTCCAAATTTCAAGGAAATGGTTTCTCAGCCTAGAAAAATACTAGTAAAGATGTGTATCAACCTTAAATAGGTGATGGATGTCCTCTAGATAAATTTTCCTTAATTCTTGAAGAAATTAGGTCAAAATTCTAAAAAGGATCACAAAGGCCTAATTCTCCTCTAATCATCTGAAATCTATCCTCACTAAGAGATTTAGTAAAGATGTCAGCTAGTTATTTTTTAGTATAAATAAATTCAAGTTCAATGTCACCATTTTGAACATGATCCCTAATAAAATGATGTCTAATTTTAATATGTTTAGTTCTTGAATGCTGAATAGGATTCTTTGTTAAGTTGATAACACTTGTTTTATCATATTTGATTAGAATTTTAAACTGAATAACACCATAATCTTCTAGTTGTTGCTTAATCCATAATGCTTGAGTATAACAATTCCCTGCAACCACATACTCTGCCTCAGTAGTAGATAGATCCATGAAGTTTTGTTTCTTGCTGTGCCATGAGATTAAGTTCAATCCTAGAAATTGACACGTGCCACTAGTGCTCTTTCTATCAATTCTACAACCACTATAATCAACATCTGAATAACCAATTAAATTTAAAGATAAAAGTTTATAGTACCATAACCCTAAATTTGATGTACCTTTGAGATATCTTATGATTCTTTTAACAGCAAGTATATATGATTCTTTAGGATTAGCTTGAAATCTTGCATATATACAAATACTAAATAGTATATTAGGTCTACTTGCAGTCAAATAAAGTAGAGATCTGATCATACCTCGATATAGTTTTTGATCTACTTTGTTACCTTCCGCATCTTTGTCAAGTTTGCAGGTTGGGCTCATGGGTGTGCCAATTTCTTTTGTGGATTCCATTCCAAACTTCTTCAAGAGTTCTTTAATGTACTTTATTTGGTTGATGAATATCCCTTCCTTTGTTTGTTTGATATACAGTCCAAGGAAGAAAGTGAGTTCATCCATCATGCTCATTTCAAATTCTCCCTATATTAGCTTGGCAAATTCTTGACATAAAGTTCATTAGTTGCACTAAAGATTATATCATCAATATATATTTGTACAACTAATAATTCATCATCTTTTCTCTTGATAAATAATGTGGCATCTACTTTTCTTCTTTTGAAATTATTTTCTAAAGAAAACTTGCTCAACCTCTCATACCATGCTCTAGGTGCTTATTTTAAACCATATAAAACTTTGTTTAATTTAAAAACATAATTTGGAAACAAGTGATTTTCAAAATTCAGAGGTTGTTCTACAAAATCTTCTTCTTTAATGTAGCCATTTAAAAAATCACTTTTTACATCCATTTGAAAAAATTTAAATTCCATGTGACATGCAAATGCAAGTAAGAGTCTTATAGCTTCTAATCTTGCTACAGGTATATAAGTTTCATCAAAATCTATTTCTTCCTCTTGGTTATATCCTTTAGCAACTAATCTGGCCTTGTTTCTAACTACATTACCTTTGTCATCTAATTTCTTTCTAAAAATCCATTTAGAACCTATAACAGGATATTCCTTAGATCTAGCTACTAAGGTCCATACATTGTTCCTTTCAAATTATTTAAGTTTGTTGCCTAGGTGGCTTTCCAAGAAGGGGTGAATTGGGATTATAAAAACTTTAGCAAGTATATGAAATTTAAAATCCTTTTAGTGTTGTGGTGAATAATGCAATGCGGAAGCAAGTAAATAAATGCAATGAAGTTAAACAAGCAGAATCACAAACACAAGAAATTTAGAGTGAGCAACCCGCTCCTACGTCCACTACCTAAGCACCACTTGGGATTTTCACTATATCCCCCACCAGAATATAGTCAGATTATTTTAACAGGCTCATAATCCAAACCTCTATACTTTGGTTTTAATACGGGATCACCAAAGAAAATCCACACTTGATTTTAACACAGGCTAACCAAGAACCTAACTCCCTTTCATTTTTTAAACCGGGCTCACCAAAGAAAACCCACTCTTGGTTTTATACCGGGATCACCAAGAAATCCAAACACACTATCAAGATACAGCCCCTTGCTGTTCTTAGAGAGAAAACAATATATATCAAATGTAAAAAGCAACTTTACAACAAACCAAATTTGTTTGAGTGTTGTCGATGAAGATCAAATTGAAGCCTAGCTTTAAATGCTCTTGAATGCTCTTCAAGCTGCTTCTTGACTTCCTCAAAAGGTTAGATTCAAGAATGAAAATCAGTTGGTGAAGCTTTGAATCCTATCTTGAATGCTCACTTGAAGTTGGTTGGTGAAAGACTTGAAATCAACTTGAATAATCAATGAATAATCTATCAATAATTCTTTAAACAATCATAAATACTCCCTTTTATAGTCTTCAATCAAAACTAGCTGTTGTAGGGTCTAGGGAATTGAAATAAAGCCATTGGAGGGCTTTTGGAGTTCAAAAATTTGATTCAGGAACTAGCCATTGGACTGCTAAAACCCGTCACTCGAGTCGGCTCGAGAACCATGAGTCGACTCGAAGTCTCAGTCAGTGAAAAAATAAACTCTGTAGGAGTTGGCTCTTCAAGGCTGAGTCGGCTCGAAGTCTCAGTCACCAACAATACAAACTCTGGACAAGTCGGCTCTTCTGGGCTTGAGTCGGCTCGAAATCTCAGTCACCAGGAACATAAATTTTGGTTGAGTCGACTCTTAGGGCTTGAGTTGGCTCGAACTCTCAATCAAGAAAAATACAAGTCCTGGTCGAGTCGGCTCAAACTTCTGAAACTCTGAAATTTTTGTGCCATGCCAAAATAGGTGTTGACTCTTGGTCCATAAGTCGGTTCTTGCAAAAATTCTTCTTATGCTTCAAATTTCTCCAAACTTCTTCAATTCAAGATCCCAACAAGAGCAAGTCTTCCAAAAGCTTCAAAGAGCCTACCAAACATATCTAACCTACTTGCACTCATTTTTACTAATTTAGAGCCCTTTTTACAAGATTACATGGATAAAAAATTAGGGCTTTACAACTTGAAGTGTATATGAGTTCATACAATGTTGGAATACTTTTCAACTAGTTAGAAAACCAAATGATATAAAGATAAATACTTTCCTACAAAACTTCTTGAGTAATTGAAAGAATTAGTAATGCATACATGCTCCAATATTTTGTAATCTTCAAAATCATTCCAGAGGTTAACAAAGTTCCTCCTGCATAGCCATCATCCAATATGGATCACTTTTGGCTTCCTCTATACAGTTAGGTTCAACTTGAGAAACAAATGCTAGATAGTCAAAGGTGTCTCTAAAGGATGACCTAGTTCTTCTCCTTATAAGAGATCACCAATAATTAATTCTTTAAGATGAGAATGTACATACCTCTAATCCTTTAGCAGCTCATCATGTTCTATACTTACCTTCTCCTTTTCTTGCTTAAGTTGCTTTTCTTTCAAGCTCATATCCTTAACTCCATCATTCAGGGAACCTGTATCATTGTCAATACACTCTTCTTTTCTTGAAGGTGTGAGGTTAGACTCATCAAAAACAACATGAATTGATTCTTTAATAGTTAAAGTTCTTTTGTTGAAAACTCTATATGCTTTACTAGTAGTTGAATATCCAAGAAATATGCCTTGATCAGATTTTGCATCAAATTTACCTAAGTTATCTTTTCCAATATTCAAGATATAACATTTACATCCAAAAACATGAAAGTAATGAATATTTAATTTTCTATCATTACAAAGCTCATAAGAGATTTTCTTCAAAATTGGTCTAATCAAAACATGATTTAATATGTAACATGTAGTGTTCACAGCTTCTGCCCAAAAGTACCTTGAAAGATTGCCTTCACACAACATAGTTCGGGTCATCTCTTCTAATATTCTATTTTTTCTTTTGTTGCCCAGCGAAGCAACCCAAGAGGGATGGTGAATTGGATATTTTAAAAAACTTAAACAATTATGTGCTGACTTAAAGTGTTTGTGTAACAAAGTGATTGTGCTCAATGTGATATGTAGCAGAAGTAGCAAATTAAATGTAGATTAATAAAGAGCAAGTAGAGGAATGAGCAAACAATCACAAACACAGATGTATAGTGGTTCGGTGCACTCCAAGCACCTACATCCACTCCCCAAGCTTTTTCTTGGGAATTTCCACTATAATCTATCTAAGATTACAACCAATTTATTTTCTAAGGATCATGATGCCCAGGTGGCTATCCAAGAGGGGGCTGAATTGGGACTTTAAAAAAATTGAAGCAAGTTATGTACAATTCAAAATACTTTGCAAGTGGTAGGTGCTGTGATAGAGTTATAAAATGCAGAAGCTAAACAGAGTCAAGAAAGTACAACACAAACACACCAAATTTATAGTGGTTTGGAGCAACCCAGCTCCTACATCCACTACCTAAGATACCACTTAGGATTTCCACTATATTCATACCCGAATACAGTAGGATTGTTTAATAGGATCACAATCCAAAACCTCTATACTTTGGTTTTACGGGATCACCAAAGAAAATCCAACACCCTTTGGTTTTAACAAGCTCACCAAAAAACCCAACTTGGTTTTCACAGGATCACCAAGGACCTAACCCTTGGTTTTAACAAGGCTCACCAAGAACTTAATTGGTTTTTCAACCGGGCTAACCAATAACCTAACAATTCAAAAATAGAATTGAAAATAAATGCAACAAGAATGACAAACTCAATTTATCGGATAGTTGCTGGTGCAGCTTGTTGGAAGTCCACTTGAATGCACTTGAAAAAGCTTTAATGACTTTAGTGGCTTCTTCCTAAAGTTGTTTCATGCTTCAGATTTGAGTTGGTGAAGACTTGAAAACTTAACTTAAATGCTCTTATGCTCTTTTACTATTGGTAGGTGGGATATTCAATGAAGCTCTCTTTTCTTTGAAGAACTCTCTAATTCATTACTTCAAGGAAGTTCAAATCCTTCAAATTTAAAGTCTTCCATCATCCCAAGGCAGTTTTAGCAATTGTAGACCATTGGGGAATGATTTGTGACCATTGGAGCACCTTTTAGCATTCAAAAATAATTTCTAGAACTAGCCGTTGGATACCTGAAAGCGACATTCGAGTCAGCTCATATTCCATCAAGTCGGCTCAGATCCTTTGAGTCGATAGGTCGAGTCGCCAAATCCTCAATATAGTTGGCTCTTTGTCTCAGGACGCAAAATATCACTCTATATGAGTCGGCTCTTTGTAGCTTAGGTCGACTCGAGGAGTCGGCTCTGTTCAGCTTGGGTCGGCTCAAACTTGAATCTTGAAAATCTTGAACTCGAGGAGTCGGCTCTTTTCAGCTTGGGTCGGCTCTTCTTCTCAGGTTCGAAAAACCTCACTCTGGAAGAGTCGGCTCAATGCAGTTCGGGTCAGCTCGCTTTCTCGGGCTTTCAGAATTAGGTCTGGCAGAGTTGGCTCTTTTTGGTTCGAGTTGGCTCGCCTGACTGTTCTTAGAAATCTTCAGAAAATGGACTCTGGAGGAGTCGGCTTGGACCGATTCTAGTCGACTCAGATTCACTGGAGTCGGCTTGCTTTCCATCCAGTCGGCTCGGATTGCTGCATTCTAGAATTCTTGCTGCATGCCAGTAAGCAAGTCGGCTCTTCATCACTTGGGGTCGGCTCTAGTGTCTTCTTCAGGATTTTTACAATTGAACTTAAAGAAAAACTCTCACAAACTCTTTTATAATTTCACACAAACCAACTCAAACTAAGATTCATGGCATACACACACTCACAGAAATAACCCTTTTAATTAATTTTTCTTAGCATTTTTTATTGGGTTCTTCATTATAAAAACATTTACAACATAACTCAACCAAGAAAACAGAAGTATAGGAGTTGAAGTTTGAACATGTTATTCATCCTACAAAAACTTGTCAAACACTTGAAGAATTATCAGAAATAAATGTACATGCTCCAATGTTTGGTTATCATCAAAATCACTTATGGGATCAATAATCTCCCCCTTTTTGATGATGACAAAACACTGGGCATGAAAAATCAATATAAAACTTTACAATTACTTGTATAATATATTTGCAGGAGTATATGAACAAGTAGAATAAATTGACTTCAATTAGTGCCAAATAATGAGAGGAGAATTAGGGCTTAGAGAGATAATCTCCCCCTTAATAAAATACTTCATGTTTTGGCATACTTTTCATTTAATTTTACATTTCAAGGCTCAAAACTTTGATCAACAGAGCTAACAAATGTTGAAGTGTAAAACATTATGTATCAGAGTTGGTAAAAAATTATAATTCAAGGCTTTAAACATTATAAGTCAGAACTTAAAGTATCAAAGCCTTTTAAACATTATAAGTCAGAACTTAAAGTATCAGAGCTTGAAATATCAATACATGTTCTTTTCAAGTATCAGAGCAAATATGTATAGGAGCTTTGAAGTATCAATATTTTATCATCCTTTTCATGTAAAACTTTCTCCCCCTTTTTGTCAATCAATCAAAAAGGTAGAGTAAGAACTAAGCTCAGATTGTAAAATAGATTGAGAAAGTATTTAAAATTGTTTGAGATAATTTCACTTTCTCATATTAATCTTGAAATTCTAATTAAAAGATTAATCATTGTAAGAGCAATCAAACATTCAATTCATAGAGAAATTGAAGAATTTGTGAGACAAAAGATGTACTTTCATTCCATTTCAAAAGTTCAGTACAAAGTGCAAAAAGGTGATACACTTAGTCACTATCTATATTTACACTAGGTTTTGAAAAAGTTTGGCCTGGAATTTGAATGCCAGGCAGTAGAGAAGCAATAGGATCAATAAATTATGGAATATTATGGAATTCAGGTGCCCTAATATGTGGAGCAAGTTGTCTTGGATGGCCTGAATGACTAGGAAAAGATCTAGAAGGAGCATTGAGAGTAGCTAGAATTTCTTCAATCTTGACCATCATTTTTCACAGAAAGCTATTCATTGATTTTAATTCAGCTTCAACCTTTTTTATACTTCTAGAAGCAGCTAAGTCTTCTATTCCTTCTTTGATTTCTGCCACTTCTTTTTGTAGTGAAAGCATTTCTGAAGCTTGAACATTGGCAAATGCTTCGGCTGAACCTCTTAATCTTCCAAATTCACTTCTAATTATACCAATACCTTTGGTATAATCTTCCTCCATCCTTTTTCCTGTTTCAAGTGATCCCATTCTGACCCTCATGTTATCCATCTCATTTTTGTAGGCTTCAAGAATTTGAGTGACTGAGCTTTTGATAGAATCTGAACTTGATGTAATCAACTGAAGGATCGGCTGGACATGTGTCACGGTTGTACTAGTGGCTGCAGTTTTGGAGGTTTCAATATTGTCAATTCTTCCTTTTAGATCATTTATTTGTTCTCCAAACTGGGTTAGCCTGTTATCAACTGATTTTTGAAATACTCCAAACATCTCACCCATAGAAGACTTAATGGATTCGGTCATACTATTCATTTGTTATGCCAAGAAGTCTTGTATCATTGGAGTGTTCATAGTAGGAGCACTAGTAGCTTGATCATGACTTGGAATGTCTGTAGCCTGATCAAAGGTAGGTGTGCTGTATGGCATGTCGACAAGTCAGGGATAGAAATATCTGGAAGAGAAGTATCAAAGTCAATCTGGATAGGGGATTCCTGCTATGGCTGTGGCTCAGGGATATGTGTTGTGGTGCCTTCACCAGCCCCTTCTTCTATTTGTTCTTGGACTTCTTCAGTCTCTTCAATTGTAGGAGTGTCAGTTTTCTTCTTCCAGGTACCATCTGTTAATAAGTATGCCATTCTCTGAAGGGTCTTGGCTGTGTATGTGTCAGTGTGGAGTAATGCCTTACTGTCTTCTCCTATAAAATCTAAACTTGCTCTTTGAAAGAAGATTAAAAGAACGATTCCATATGGTAAGCAGGCTTTAACTTTCCTAATTGCCTCCTTCATTTGGCTGATCATAATTGCAGGTAAATTGATCTTTTCACCATTAATTAAGAGCTCCATAAAATATAAATTCCTTTCACTTACCCAATCGAATCTACCTGTTCTAAGTAAGAAAATTTGGCTTATGAAGTTATGTAGGAGTCTCATCTCAATGGACAACATGTTTGCTTTGAGAATCCCAATCTCATTTACCTCAGCTCTTTCCAAAACTATCTGCAATGCCTTGGTTCTGTCCTTCAGTACAAGATATTCTATGCCTTCAAAAGGCATTTCCAAAACACTTCAAGTATTTCAGCAGAAATAATTATCCTCTTTCCCTTAATTGAGGACTCAATGAAATTCTCCCCAAACCTTAAATTTTCATAGAACATTCTTACTAGGTTTGAATAGGTCACAATATCCAGTGAACGCAAATTCCTCCAACCTTGATTTTCAATAAGATCCCCAATCACAAAACCATTTTCCTTTAGATATTCAAATAAAATACGTCAGCCAGTAGTGATTGGTCTCATACCTAGGGACATTTGGTGGCTTGGAGAAACCGGACTTGCTTCTACTTCAGACTGTGATTCATTCGGGAGACATTATCTTCTCAGAATTTTGTTAAAATACATCGGCTAGTAGTGATTGGTCTCATACCTAGGGACATTTGGTGGCTTGGAGAAACCGGACTTGCTTCTTCTTCAGACTGTGGTTCATTCCGGGAGACATTATCTTCTCGAAATTTTGTTCTTCTTTCTTGTGGAGCTGCAACACCAACTTTCCCAGATTTCTTCCCAACTACTCTCCTTGGTGCCATTATGCAAAGAAATTGAGTTTCAAAGAGGTTTATGGAAGTTTAGAAAAATTTGGAAAGTTTCTTGGAGGGAATGAAATAAGGTTTAGGAGTAAGAATGGTAAAAACAAAACCCTACGACTCAAACTAAAAAGAGACGGCTCGACATCCGAGCCGGCTTGACCAACAGATCATTGATCAAGTCGGCTCGAGCAGAGGGAGCAAAAAAAAATAATTTTTGTATTTCAATCAAGGCTCATAAAATTTTGAATTTGGATTAGAAGGTTATCTAGATACGTTGTCCTTAAGATCATAGAGGTGTTTCTAGATAGGATCACATAATCCTAGTTCATTTCTAATCATTGCAAACCTCTCTAAATTCAATGGTTTGGTAAAGATATCAGCAAGTTGGTTTTCAGTTGGAACATATTCAAGAGTAATATCATTATTCAAAACATGTTCTCTTATAAAATGGTGCCTAATTTCAATGTTTGGTTCGTGAAGCTGAATAGGATTTTTTGTCAAATTAATGGCACTTGTGTTATCACATTTGATTGGAATTTTAGATTGTGTAACACCAAAATCTTCTAGCTATTGTTTAATCCATAATACTTGAGCACAACAACTACCAGTAGCAACGTATTCTGCCTTGGCAGTAACAATGCTATGGAGTCTTGCTTCTTACAGTGCCATGAAATTAAATTTCAACCCTAGAAATTGGCATGTGCCACTAGTGCTCTTTCTATCAATTTTGCAACCAGCATAGTCAGCATCAAAAAATCGATTAAATTCAAAGATGATTCTTTAGAATACCACAGACCTAAGTTACTTGTACCTTTCAAGTATCTGAAAATTCTTTTAACAACAAGCATATGTGTTTCTTTAGGATTACATTGAAATCTAGCACAAACACATATACTATACAAGATATCAGGCCTACTGGCTGTCAAATATAAAACGGATCTGATCATACCTTTATATAGCTTTTGGTCAATGTTGGATCCATTTTCATCTTTGTCTAGCCTGCAGGTAGGACTCATGGGTGTGCTAGCCTCTTTGCTTGTTTCCATGCCAAATTTCTTGATTAATTCCTTGATGTACTTGGCTTGGCTTATAAAGATTCCTTCCTTCAATTGTTTTACTTGTAATTTAAGGAAGTAGTTGAGCTCACCCATAAAGCTCATTTCAAACTCAACCTGTATTAGCTCAGTAAATTCTTCACAAAACTTTCATTAGTTGTACCAAAGATAATATCATCAATGTATATTTATACAACTAACATATCATTTTCTTTGTTCTTAATAAAAAGAGTTTTGTCAACATTTCCTCTTTTGAAATCATTTTCAAGTAAAAACATGCTTAATCTATCATACCAGGCCCTAGGTGCTTGTTTTAAACAATATAAAGCTTTGTTCAACTTAAACACATGATTTGGAAAAGCATGATTTTCAGAACCTGATGGCTGTTCTACAAAAACTTGTTCAGAAATAAATCCATTTAGAAAAGCACTTTTGACATTCATTTGAAAGAGTTTAAAATTCATATAGTAAGCAAATGCAAGAAGTAATCTAACGGTCTCAGGTCTTGCTACCGGAGCATAAGTTTCATCAAAATCGATATCCTCTTCTTGATTGAATTCATTTGCTACCAACCTTGCTTTATTCCTTATTACTTTACCATTTTCATCTAGTGTGTTCCTATAGACCCATTTGGTTTCTATTATTGGATGGTCTGTAGGTCTACTAAATAGTGTCCAAACATTATTCCTTTCAAACTGGTTTAGTTTGTCATGCATGGCCATCATCCAGTTGTAATCATTTTCAGCCTCTTCTAAGCTGTGTGGTTCAATTTGAGAGACAAAGGCTAAGTAGTCATGTACATCTTTATGTGCTGACCTAGTCCTAACACCATGAGAAGAATCACCAATGATTAAATCTTTGGGATGTGAAGTTACATACCTCCATTCTCTTGGTAGATCAGTATGATCCTTACTTACCATCTTACTTCCATCTTGTATTGGTTTGTCCTAGATGTTTAGATCTTCTATTTTCTTTTATAGTGTACCTGCATCATTATTATGCACTCATCTTTTCTAGATTGTGAGGGGTTAGCTTCATCAAAGACAACATGAATTGACTCTTCTACAGTAAGAGTTCTCTTGTTAAACACTCTATATGCTTTGCTATGTAATGAATAACCAAGGAATATAGATTCATCAGATTTTGCATCAAACTTTCCTAGATTATCCTTATCATTATTTAACACAAAGCATTTACATCCAAAAATATGAAAATAATTAATATTTGGTTTTCTTCCATTCCAAAGCTCATAGGGGGTTTTCTTTGAAATTGGTCATATCAAAACTCGGTTTAGTATATAAAAGGCAGTGTTCACGGCTTCTGCCCAAAAGTACCTTAGAAGATTACCTTTACATAACATTGTTCTGGCCATCTCTTTCAAAATCCTATTCTTTCTCTCTACAACATCATTTTGTTGTGGTATTCTAGAAGCGGAGAAGTTGTGATCAATGAGGTGCTCAGTGCAATATTCATCAAAGAATTGATTTTAAAATTCAGTTCCATGATCACTCTAATAGAAATAACAGAAAGATTTTTCTCATTTGAAACCTTTTTATGAAATTTTTGAAATACATCAAAAGTTTCATCTTTATGTGCAATAAATAATATCCATGTGAACCTAGAAAAGTCATCTACAATCACAAGGCCATATTTCATACCTCCTAGGCTTGTGGTCCTAGTTGGTCCAAATAAGTCCATGTGAAGTAGCTCAAGGGGTCTAGTTGTTGAAATAACATTTTTTGATTTAAAACTCCCCCTAGTTTGTTTGCCTAATTGACAAGCATCATATACATAATCAAGATCAACTTTGAAATGAGGTAAACATCTAACTAGATTCTTTGAGATTAATTTAGCAATAGTATGCATGCTAGCATGACCTAATCGTCATGCCATAATAAATATGACTCCTTGGTCTTAGCATTTATTGCTACTAGACTAGAATTACTAGACATGGCTAGATCATTTAGATTTACCACATAGATATTTCCGAGTCTATGGCTAATGAATTTGTTGCTAGAGTCAAGAGAGTTAGTTACTATACACATAGATGATTCAAAGATAACTTTGAAGCCTTTATCACATAATTGACTAATACTCAATAAATTATGCTTCAATTTATTTACTAACAGCACATCTTCAATATAAGTACAGGGGGTTATTTTAATCTTACCGATTCTGATTATTCTTCCCTTGCCATTATCTCCAAAAGTAACTAATCCTCCTCCTTTCATTTATAGGATGATAAACTGATCCTTGTCACCCGTCATATGCCTTGAATAGCCACTATCAAGATACCATCTTTTCTTTAATTTTTGAGCTGCAAGACAATCCTACAAAATCAAGGAGTGATTTTAGGTACCCAACCTAACTTAGATCCTTTCGGGTTAGTAAAATTGGTTCCCTTTGGAACCCAAATGGTTCTATATTTCAATGCACTAATCATGAAATTTTTCAAGGAACTGCATTGATAAGATTTATGCCCAAATCTATGACATGCATAACAAATAATTTTGTCATTTTTAAATGATGCATGCTTTGAAGCTATAACAGATGCAGAAACAGGAATACTTGATTTGAAGGATTTTTGCATAGTATTCTTAGGAACATATTTCAAGCCATTTGAAATTGATTTTGATGGAAACCCTTTTTCAAATTTAGCATTTATAGTTGAAGCTTTTGAAGATACAAATTTTGTTGCTGAAATTCCTTTAGCATTTATAGCATTAAATCCAATTTCAGCTTTACTTTTAGAGTCCTTTTGTTCTTTCAAAATTAGCTCAAGCTTATTGGAACTCAAGGTCAATTTTTCTACTAAAGGCTTAAGCTTTTCAACCTCCTTTTTCAAATAAGTATTTTCGGTAACTAAAATATTGTTTGTCTTATTTAAAATAGATTTTTCATTGTTCAAGACAATAACATTTTCAGAAAGGTTATTCAATTTTCTTTGCAAAATGTTATTCTTTTCAAAAATTTCATCCTTATCTTTTAATAAGACATTGTTTTCTTTCTTTAAGGACTTAATTTTAACCCCAGCTTTCTTGACTTCGATGAGTAAATCATGAAATGCAGAATTCAGTTCATCATATATAAATTCAGTTTGAAGCTTAGGGGATGATACCTCATTTTCGAGACCCATCAAACAAAGATTCGCATATTTCGGAGCCTCTTCTTCTTCATTTGATGAGGACGCTTTGCTATTGCTCCACGTCGCTACCATTGCTTTTTTTTCTTTTTCTTAAATCTCTTCTTCAATAAAAGACAATATGGTCGGATGTGCCTTGGCTTTTTGTACTTATAACATGTGGGCACTTATTTTTCTTTCTCCTTTTTCTTGTCCTTCTCCTTACTGAACTCTTTGTTCTTGTGGAATTTTCTAAAATATCTTCCTTTCTTTCTTTCCAAGAACTTTCTGAATTTTATGACGACCATGGCAATATCGTCGCTTCCATGTCGCTTTCAGTAGAGAGCTTTCTTCTTTCGATTCTTCATCCCTTTTAGAATCCATAGCAGCTTTAAAGGTGATCATTTCCTTTTCTTTTGATCATCTTCAGTTCGGTGATGCATGGTCAGTTCATGTGTGATGAGAGATCCTAGCAATTCATCCAACAATAAAGTATTCAAATCTTTTGCTTCCTGGATGGCAGTCACTTTTGGATCCCACTTATCCGGAAGAGATCTTAGAATCTTCTGCACTAGATCTGCATTAGTATATACCCTGTCAAGACTTTTTAAGCCGTTAATAATGTCAGTGAAACATGAAAACATGGCAGAGATTGTTTCATTTGGTTCCATCTTAAATAATTCATAACTATGTACAAGAAGATTAATTTTAGAAGACTTAACTTGTAAAGTTCCTTCATGGATCACTTCGAGTTTATCCTAAATTTCTTTTGCCGAAGAGCAAATTGAAATTCGATTAAACTCATTGCTATCCAAAGCATAATATAACAAGTTCATGGCTTTGGCATTTAACTCTCCCATCTTCATGTCGTGTTCGTCCCAATCCTCTTCAGGTTTAAGAACATCCACTCCATCAATTTTAACCATGGAAATATAAGGACCCTTTAGAATGACCTTCCACAACTGAAAATCAACTACTTGAATATAGATCTTCATTCTAGCTTTCCAATATGCATATTTGTGCCAGTGAAGAGTGGAGGTCTATTAGTTGATTAGCCTTCCACCAAGGACGTACTCATTGGATGAGCCATCAATCTTTACTCTAACATATTCATAGATACTACTCTGATACCAGTTGTTGCCTAGGTGGCTACCCAAAAGGAGGGGTGAATTGGACTTTTAAAAAATTGAAGCAAGTTATGTGCAATTCAAAATCCTTTGCAAGTGGTAGGTGCTGTGATAAAGTTATAAAATGCAAAAGCTAAACAGAGTCAAGAAAGCACAACACAAACACACCAAATTTATAGTTATTCGGAGCAACCCAGCTCCTACGTCCACTACACAAGATACCACTTGGGATTTCCATTATATTCAGACCCGAATATAGTAGGATTGTTTTACAGGATCATAATCCAAAACCTTTACACTTTAGTTTTATGGGATCACCAAAGAAAACCCAACACCCTTTGGTTTTAACAAGCTCACCAAAGAAATCCAACTTGGTTTTCACAGGATCACCAAGAACCTAACCCTTGGTTTTAACAAGGCTCACCAAGAACCTAATTGGCTTTTCAACCGGGCTCACCAATAACCCAACAATTCAAAATTTGAAATGAAAATAAATGCAACAAGAATGACAAACTCAATTTGTCAGATAGTTGCCGGTGCAGCTTGTTGGAAGTCTACTTGAATGCACTTGAAAAAGCTTTAATAACTTTAGTGGCTTCTTCCTAAAGTTGTTTCAAGCTTCAAATTTGAGTTGGTGAAGACTTGAAAACTTGACTTGAATGCTCTTTGCTCTTTTGCTGTTGGCAGGTGGGATATTCAATGAAGTTCTCTTTTCTTTGAAGAACTCTCTAATCATTGCTTCAAGGAAGTTCAAGTCCTTCAAATTTATAGTCTTCCATCATCCCAAGGCGTTTTAGCCATTATAGACTGTTGGGAAATGATTTGTGACCGTTGGAGCACCTTTTAGCATTCAAAAATAATTTTTGGAACTAGCCGTTGGATACCTGAAAGCGACATTCGAGTCGGCTCGGATTCCATCGAGTCAGCTCGGATCTTCGAGTCAATAAGTCGAGTCGCCAAATCCTCAATGCAGTCAACTCTTTGTCTCAGGGTGCAAAACATCACTCTAGACGAGTCGGCTCTTTGTAGCTCGGGTCAGCTCGAACTTGAATCTTGAAAATCTTGAACTCGAGGAGTCGGCTCTTTTCAGCTTGGGTCGGCTCTTCTTCTCAGGTTCAAAAAACCTCACTCTGGAAGAGTCGGCTTGATGCAGTTCAGGTCGGCTTGCTTTCTCAGGCTTTCAGAATTAGGTATGGCAGAGTCAGCTCTTTTTGGTTCGGGTCGGCTTGCCTGGCTATTCTCAGAAATCTTCAAAAAATGGACTTTGGAGGAGTTGGCTCGGACTAATTTTAGTCGACTGAATGCACTGGAGTTGGCTCGCTTTCCATCGAGTCAGCTCGGATTGCTGCATTCCAGAATCCTTACTGCATCCAGTAAGCAGAGTCACTCTTCATCACTTAGGGTCGGCTCGAGTGTCTTCTTCAGGATTTTTACAATTGAACTTAAAAAAAAACTCTCACCAACTCTTTTACAATTTCATACAAACCAACTCAAACTAAAATTCATGGCACACACACACTCACAGAAGTAACCCTTTTAATTGATTTTTCTTAGCATTTTCAATTGGGTTCTTCTTTATAAAAACATTTACAACATAACTCAACCAAGAAAACAGAAGTGTAGGAGTTGAAGTTTGAAATGTTATTCATCCTACAAAAACTTGTCAAACACTTGAAGAGTTGTCAGAAATAAATGTTACTCCAATGTTTGGTTATCATCAAAATCACTTATGGGGTCAACAGCTCACAAGTTAAACCTTTATTTGTTTTGTCACATAGGCTCACCAAAAATCTTTACAACTTATTTTTAATTAGGGCTCACAAGTCAAACCTAGTTGGTTTTGTCTCTTAGGCTCACCAACAATCTTTAACACTAGTTTCAATATCTTTGAAACTAGTAACAATAAATATAAGTAAATATACAGAAATAGGCGCAAGAAATAGCTCCTAAATGAGTGGAAATAAATCTCGATGAAGCTTTCTTTAATGCTTGAGTTGTCTCTTCTTGGAATCTTTGAATGAACACTTTTGGCTAATAATTTGAAGGCTCAAAGGTAAGTAGAGGGCTTTTTCAAGTGGAATATACTTTAAAGCACGCACTTATATTTTCTCGAAAGATAAACTCTCTTTTCTTTTTGTTCTTGTCTTCAATGAGTTTGGTGAGTGATAAATAGCTCAAAACCACTGAAAAAATTATTGGAGATAGTTAGAGTGAAGAAACTAGCCATTTGGAGCCATTTGGAAATAATTCTGAAATTCTGAAAACTAGCCATTACACCAAGTGTCGACACTTTAATTTTTTCATGAGTCGATCTGTGAGTCGACACTTGGATTTGTGAGTCGACACTTGGATCGACACTTGAGCAAAATTTTGAATTTTCAACATTCTGCTTCACTTCTGGTCTCAAGCTATGAGTCGACCTGTGAGCCGACACTTGGAGTTTGTGAGTCGACACTTGAGTTTGTGAGTCGATCTCTTGAGTCGACACTTGACAAAAATTCCAAAAAATACGTAGTTATGTCTATTTTTTATCTCAAGCTATGAGTCGACTTATGAGTCGACACTTGAAACTGTGAGTCAACCTGTGAGTCGACACGTGGTATGCCATCTGAAATTCTGCATGTCAGACTCACCGAAATATCGACACTTTCTTCATGAGTCTACACCTTGAGTCGACACTTAGTCCATGAGTCGACACCTTGAGTCGATACTTGCTTTGTGTCATTTCAAAACTGCATGCCAAACTCTAAAATCTCAAAATTTTATCCAATATCCTCTTAGACTCATCTTCATAAGGACCAAAATGATCATTTTATCAATATTCAAAGATGAGAAGATAACTTAAACATCAAAACTTATCTTGCTTTGATATTAGCAATTTTGATACTCTTGAGTGAAGAGATTGATGTACCTATGTCCTAAAATTCATACTTTAATTGAAACATTAGTTCAAACATATACTCAATATTTTGTTATTTATCAAAATCAAGGAGCCAAAGCCAACAATCTCTTCCTTTTTGATGATGACAAAACTTTGAGTATATAAGCATATAAGTTCAAAAATTTGACTAGTATAGTATCAAAAGTTCTGAAAATGAATAAGTTTATCAAAATATCTTCATATTTGTCATCAAACAAAGTTCATACATGTATTTAGGTGAAAATGAATCAAATTATTAGTTCATACAATAATGTTTCAAAAGTTTCAAGGTTAGAATTTCTCAATTTCTCCCCCTATCTTAAGTAACTTGTGAATTCTTGAAAAATTTTTGAATTTATTGCTTATATAACATTTTCTACTCTCTCTTTTTGTCATCATTAAAAGGGGTTTCTCCTCCTAAATTTGTGCATAAAACAAATTGTTAAATAGACAAAAAGAGAGTAATGAATCAAATTTCATAATTAAGAAAGATAACTTTCATTACAAACAGTTTTAGTACAACAGAAAGTACATAACATGACATGACATAATATAACACATCATCATATGACATAACAGAAAATAACATAACATGGACCGAAGAAAATTACAAGCATAAGATGGAAATACTGAACATACATGATACCCAAAATGAAACTACATGAAGTATAGATAAGTATCTGAGAGGCTAATCCTCATCAAAAGGGAACTCTAACACTATAGGTGCCATGACCCTAGAGAATGTGGATCTAGGAGTCTTATGCAACATGCTCCTAGTCCTAAGGGAAGGGCCTGAACTGGCTATAACTCTGGTAGTCCTAACGGTATAGGTAGCAAGTGTCTCTACAGGAGTCTCATAAACTGAAGAAGAGTCAAGCTGAGCATCAGTAAGAGCATCCGGAGTCTAATCAGGAATAGCTGGTGTTTGATCCTCCCTACTGACAATCTGATAATCTCTTGCCTCATCACCTTCATCACTATCAGAGTCACCATAATCATCAGCATCATCGGCACCACCAACACCATCAGGAGCAGCATCACCACTGGCAGTGTCATCATGGTCATCATTATCTACTAGCGAAGGAGGAGATGGAGGAGCTGAAGCTCCTGCTGGAGGCAATAACTATCTCAGCATGTCTCTAATCTCTATAAAACCAGCCTCCATCATCTATCAAATACCAGTGAGCTGCTCATCAGTATGGATCCTCAATCCATGCAACTCTAACTGCAATCTACTAGTCTGGACAAATAATCCTAAAACCTTCTCTCAAATATCAATGATTTGTGCTATGATCCACTCCTCAAATATAGGCTTAGTCTCTGCAGTATCTCTAGGAGCTGTGGCTGGAGCATGAGTAGGTGCCAGAGTAGATGGCTTAGATCCATAAGCAATAGCCGGTGCATGTCTGGAGGGAGGAAACTATGGAGCAGTCCTGATGGTCCCGCCTCAGCTACTCTAATCTCATCCTCCTCATCTGGCTCCTGCCTAAACTCTCATCGAACCCACCCGCCACCGACTCGCCTAAATCCCATCCAGTGTAGAGATTTCTTCTCGTAGGTGTCTATAAGGAGAATCTCTATGGAGGCCTCGCCCTCTAATGAGATACCAAACTCTCTAAATATCTGGGTGAGTCCCATACCATAAGGTAGACATAATCTGCGCTGTGTAGCAGCCTCACCCATCTGATGCACCATGATCATAGATAAGTTGACAGCTGTCTGCTATCTCAGAGCCACCATAAGAACTAACTCCCGCTCGGTGATGAAGTCAAATCTCCCAGTCTTCAAAATCAGAATTCGAGTAAGAATGATGTGATGTAGAACTCTCATCTCAAGAGACAACTGGTTCACCAACACCACCAAAACACCACTGATATCCTCTCTCTCTAGAATACATCAAAATGCAACATCCTTATTACCTACATAGTTTGCTGCTATACCTCTGAGAGGAATTTACCAAAAAATGCTGATAGTCTTGACGGTCACAAGAATATGTACATCCTTGACCACTACACTCCACCCGAGGCCGTCTATAGCTAGGCTACCATAAAACTCATGGATCAGGTGTGGATAGTATTTCTCCTGCATGGTGTAGAAGGTATATTTCTCCTGCATGGTGTAGAAGGGTACAAGTCTAGCTCCTCTTAGAAGATCACCAATGATGAATCCCTCAGAGTCCCAAAACTGTAAGTCAACTCACCTGCCACAAGCTATCACCTTCCCTGCCACTCTCTCATCTACAGGGAAAACCTGTGGAGGCAGATTTTGGGGCTGCTGCTCATGCTGCTCGGCTAGGTCCTAATGAGCCTTCAACCTCCTCTCTCTAGAACTCAGCTCCCCATGCTCGAAGGCTGACCTCTTCTTGCGAAACACTACTTGCTTTTTGGGTGCCATACCATTAGAACACACAAGAGGAGAAAAATGGGAATGGAGAGGGTAAACCAGAAGAGGAAAGAACCAAGAGATGGTGGATTGAACTGAAAATGAACAAAAGAGTGAAATCGAACCAAAGTGGAGAGGGATAGGCCGAGAAGGGAGAAACATGAGTGGAATCGAGTCGAAACACAACAAAAATTGCATGAAATTGAAAAAGGAATCGAGCCAAACCGAAATAAAGTAGGAAGAAAGGAAGAAATTTATCTAAAAATTGAAGGTTAAGAGCGGGAATCTACTGTTCTAGGGAATTTGGATGGTTATTGGGGACCACACGAAGGAGATGAAGGTGAAAAGAAAATGAGAAAAAGACTTTCGGGATGCCCTAAAAGTTAGACCAACCGTTTATGAGTCGATACTTGAAAATTGCCCAAGTGTCGACACTTCAGTGAGTCGACACTTGGGCAGTTTTTCAAGTGTCGACACTTGGTCAATTTTTAGAAAAAAATTTAAAATATATTTCCATAAAATCCCAAAAATCCAAGAAGTGTCTAGGGGTCATTCTAAGATATAATTAAGAGGATTTTTAAGCAATTGAAATGATTCAACAAGAATTTAAAGAGACTTCAAACAAAGGGATCTATGATACCTAACTCTCTTCTAATCATGCAAAACCTATCTTCACTAAGGAGTTTTGTGAAAATATTAACAAATTGTCTATCAATACACACAAAATCAAGCATTACATCACTATTTTGCACATGATCTCTTATGAAGTGATGTCTTATTTCAATATGCTTACTTCTCGAATGTTGAACAGGATCTTTAGTTAAATTTATTGCACTTGTATTGTCACATCTTATGAGAGTTTTACTTAATTTAATGCCAAAATCTTTGAATTGCTGTTTGATCCACAGAATTTGAGCACAACAACTTCCAGCTACTATATATTCGGCTTCCACCGTAATAGAGCAACTGAATTTTATTTTTTGGTAAACCATGAGATCAAATTCACTCCAAGAAACTGGCAAGTTCTACTTATACTTTTCCTATCTAGTTTACATCCAGCAAAGTCAGTATCAGAATATGCAATCAATTCAATAGATGAATCTCAGAGTATCATAGTCCAATATCAATAGTGCCAGACAAGTATCTAAGTATGTGCTTAACAGCCAATAAATAAGACTCTTTAGAAGTAGACTAATATCTAGCACACATACAAATACTGAACATGATATCTGGCCTATTTGCAGTTAAGTATAATAGTGAACCAATGATACCTCTATATAATTTTTAATCTATATTTTTACCTGATTCATCTTTATCAAGTTTACAAGAAGGGCTTATAGGAGTACTTAATGGCTTGGTGCTCTCCATCCCAAACTTCTTTAATATTTCTTTCGTGTACTTAGTTTAGTTGATGAAGATCCCTTCTTTGGCTTGCTTGATCTGGAGTCCGAGAAAGAAGTTTAGCTCTCCCATCATGCTCGTCTCAACTCACCCTGCATAAGCTTCGCAAACTCTTGACAAAGCATTTCATTAGTAGCACCGAAAATAATATTATCAACATAAACTTGTACTACTAATAGATCATCATTTTTCTTTTTCAAAAATAGTATAGTATCAACATTGCCTCTAGAAAATCCATTTTCAAGCAAAAATTTGCTTAATCTATCATACCAAGCTCTTGGTGCTTGTTTTAAATCGTACAAAGCTTTACAAAGTTTAAAAACATGATCAGGGCATCAATTTTCAAAACCAAGGGGCTGTTCAACATACACTTCTTCTTCAATAAAACTATTTAGAAAAGTACTTTTGATATCCATTTGAAATAACTTGAAATTCATAAAACAAGCAAAAGCAAGTAATCATCTAATTGCTTCTAGTCTAGCAACACATGCAAAAGTCTGATCAAAATTGATACATTCTTCTTGATTATAACCTTTTGTAACTAATCTAGCTTTATTTCTAGTTACAAAACCATTTTCATCAAGTTTATTTCTAAAAGCCCATTTTGTTCCTATTATTGAAACATTAGAAGGTATTTTAACTATAGTCCAAACTTTGTTTCTTTTAAATTAATTTAATTCATCTTGCATGGCATTCATCCAATTTGAATCTTTTTCAGCTTCTTCAATTGATTTAGGTTCTACTTGAGATACAAAAACTAAGTAATCACATACATTTCTTAGAGAGGATCGAGTACTTACCCCTTTCGAAGGATCACCAAGCTCTTTAGGGTGTCTATGAGCATACCTCCATTTTTTTGGTAATGGATTGGATGTAGATGAAGCTCCCACTTCCTGTACTTGTTCTTCTTTATCATTTTGATCACCTTCTTGCTCTTCAGAAGGTCCATCATTGATAGTCATTTTTTTAATCTTTTGAATACATGTTTCATCATCAAGAGTATCTTCTTTTCCAGAAGATTTTTCATTAATCTCATCAAAAACAACATGGATGGATTCTTCAACTAGAAGAGTTCTTCTATTGAAGACTCTGTATGCTTTGCTAGAAGTAGAGTATCCTAAGAAGATACCTCCATCTAACTTGACATCAAGTTTACTAAGATTATCTTTACCATTATTTAGAATGAAATAATGGCATTCAAAAATATGAAAATATTTAATAGTGGGTTTTCTACCTTTCCAAAGTTCATAAGACATTTTCTTTAAAATCGGACAGATTAAAATACGATTTAAATATAGCATGCAGTGTTTATGGCTTTCATCCAAAAATATCTAGATAAATCATTTTCACAAAGCAATGTGCGAACCATTTCTTCTAATATCCTATTCTTTCTTTCTACCACTCTATTTTGTTGACGTATCCTAGGTGCAAAAAAATGATGATTAATTCCATTTTCATTGCAAAATATTTCAAAGACATGATTTTCAAACTTAGTACCATGATCACTACGTAAAGAAACAATTGAAATACTTTTTCATTTGAAACATTTTTATAAAACTTAATAAATGCTGAAAATATTTCATCTTTATGAACCAAAAATATTAAGCATGTAAAACATGAATAGTCATCTACAATTACTAAACCATACTTCTTGCCTCCCAAACTAGTTGTTCTAGTTTGTCCAAGAAGGTCCATGTGAAGTAATTCCAAGGGTCAAGTTATAGATACTACTCCTTTTGGTTTGAAAGAAGATTTTGTTTGTTTTCCAAGTTGACATACACTACAGATCTTATCTTTTTCAAAAGTGAGTTTTGGAAAATCCTTTACAATATTCTTTTTGTTCAATTTTGAAAGAAAATGCATACTGGCATGCCCTAGTCTATGATACCAAAGCCAACTAGTTTTATTGATCTTGGCTTCCTTTGCCACTAGGCATTGACTATTTTGCATAAGTAGATCATCAAGATCAATCATGTAAATGTTCTCATGCCTATAACCAATAAACTTGATGCCTTTGTCATCTAACTAGATACCATGCACAAAGAATATTCGAAAATGACTTTAAAATTTTTATCACAGAATTGACTTATACTAAACAAATTATGTTTCAAACCATCAACAAACAAAACATTATCAACATTAGTAGAGGTGGTGATATGGACTTTACCAATATCGATAATTTTGCCCTTTCCATTATCACCAAATATCACGTTTCTACTGTTTAAGGCTTCTAAAGATGAGAATTGCCTTATATCCTCAGTCATGTGTTTTGAGCAACCGCTGCCAAGATACTACATTCTTCTTTTATCCTTGATTGCAAGACACACCTACAAGAAAATTCAAGTGAAACTTTAGGTACCCAAGTCATCTTGGATCCTTTAGGATTAGTTAAATTGGTTCATTTTAGAACCCAAACTTTTCTAACAGCATTTAACTTTCTTTTATCACACATATAAGATTTGTGTCCTAATTTACCATAAGCATAACAAGTAATGCTAGAGAAAGTAGATATAAAGAAATTTTTAAAGTATTTTTGTTATTTTTGTGGTTTAAAACCAAAGCCAGCTTTGTTAAAAACTGCTTTTTGATTATTTAAAAGCATGTTTAGTTTTTCAGAACTATAGGTAAACTTTTCAACAAATGACTTCAGTTTTTCAAGTTCTTCTTTATATCTCTTATTTTCTAGCAAAAGCTCCTTATTTTGTTTAGCAAGTTTTTTATTTGTTGTAAAAATTTTGTCCCTTTTTAAAGAGTCTTTTTCTTTCAAAAGATCTTCTTTTTTATTTTTTAAGACAATATTTGTTCATTCAAGTTTTTGTTTTCTTGAATCAAACTATCATTTTCTATCAAAAACTTATCAGTTGATTATGAAAGCTCTAAGTTTTGCTTTTTCAATTCTTTGTTTTACAATTTAAATTTTTGATATTCTATAACTAATTCTTCAAAGACATCATGCAATTTATCAAAAGTAAACTCATTTTTAGGTTCAAGGCTTACCATATCATCATTGGCCATAAAGCAAAGGTTGGCCACTTCTTGCTATTCCTTATCGAGCTTGAATCTTCACTTTCGCTCCATGTTGCCATCATAGCCTTTTTTTTTAATTTCTTTTTGCTCTTTTTAAGTGGGGGCAATCTATTTTGTAGTGTCTCCGTTTCTTACATTCAAAATATATGGGTTGCTTCCTTTCCTTTTCTTTTTCTTTCTCCTTTCTATGATCTTCTTTTGTGACTTTTTCTTATAGTTGAACCTCTTTTTTCTCATGAATTTCTTGAATTTCCTTATATGAGGGATGTTTCATCTTCCTCTTCATCTTCATTAGATTCATCACTTGATTCCTCCTTGGTTGTGGACTTGAATGCAATAGCTTTCTTCTTTTTGTCATTGTCTATTGTTTTCTATTTCAATGATAGCTCATATGTCATCAATGATCCTAGAAGCTGCTCAAGTGAAAGGGTGTTAACATCCTTGGCTTCTTCGATAGCTGTGACCTTTGGATCCCAAGAAGCCAGAAGAGACCTGAGAATTTTGTTAACAAGTTCAACATTAGAAATTACTTTTTCCAAACTTCTCATGCCATTAACAATGTTTGTAAATCTAGTATACATTTCACTAATTATTTCAGTTGGTTCTATCCTAAACATCTCATAAGTATGAATGAGCATGTTTACTTTGGTGGTCTTCACTTGATGTATACCCTCATGGGTAACTTCAAGTGTATCCTAAATTTCTTTGGTAGAGATATAGTTAGATATTCGATTAAATTCACTTGGGTCTAAAGCATAAAACAATAAAGCTCTGCTTGCTTAATGTCATTCTCATCCCAATCTTCTTCTAATTTAGGGGTGGGAATGCCATTAACCAAGACAGTGGGCTGATGATGGCCTTTAACTATAGTTCTCCAAATATTATAATCAATAGCTTGAATAAATATGCGCATGCATGTATTTTAATAGGTGTAATTTGTGCCATTAAATAGTGGGAGACAGTTTGAGGCTTGTCCTTCTATAATACCCACACTGATTTGGGCTACCATGATCTTTACTCAAGATCATTGGATCTACAAGCAAAGAACCTGGCTCTGATACCACTTGTTACCCAGCGAAGCAACCCGAGAGGGGGGTGAATTGGATATTTTAAAAAATTTAAACAATTATGTACTGAACTTAGAGTATTTGTATAACAAAGTGATTGTGCCCAATGTGATATGCAACAGAAATAGCAAATTAAATACATAGTAATAAAGAGCAAGTAGAGGAATGAGCAAATAATCACAAACACATAGATGTATAGTGGTTCGGTGCACTCCAAACATCTACATCCACTCCTTAAGTTTTTTCTTGGAAATTTTCACTATAATCTATCCAAGATTATAGCCAACTTATTTTCTATGGCTCACAAGTTAAACCTTTGTTGGTTTTGTCACCTAGGCTCACCAACAACCTTTATAACTTGTTTTTAATCTGGGCTCACAAGTCAAATCCTAGTTGATTTTGTCTCTTAGGCTCACCAACAACCTTTAACACTAGTTTCAATACCTTTGAAACTAGTAACAACAAATAAAAGCAAATATATAGAAATAGGCACAAGAAATAGCTCCTAAATGAGTGAAAATAAATGTCGATGAAGCTCTTCTTTAATGCTTGAGTTATCTCCTTCTTGGAATCTTTGAATTCATACTTTTGGCTAATGATTTGAAGGCTCAAAGGTGAGTAAAGAGCCTTTTCAGGTGGAATCTACTTTAAAGCTCACACTTGTCTTTTCTCAAAAGATAAATTTTGTCTCTTCTTTTTGTTCTTGTCTTCAATGAGTTTGGTGAGTGATAAATAGCTCAAAACCACTAAAAAAATTGTTGGAGTCCATTAGAGTGAAGAAACTAGCCGTTTGGAGCCATTTGGAAATAATTCTGAAATTTTAAAAAATTAGCGGTTACACTAAGTGTTGACACTTGAATTTTTTCGTGAGTCGATCTGAAATTTGTGAGTCGATGCTTGGGTCTACACTTAAGCAAAAAATTGAATTTTCAACGTTCTGCTTCACTTCTAATCTTAGGCTATGAGTCAACCTGTGAGTCGATACTTGGAATTTGTGAGTTGATCTCTAGAGTCGACACTTGACAAAAATTCTAGAAAATATATAGTTCTATACATTTTTTTGTCTCAAACTATGAGTCGACCTGTGAGTCGATACTATGAGTCGATACTTGAAACAATGAGTCAACCTATGAGTCAACACTTGGCTGCCATTTGAAATTCTGCGTGCCAGACTCATCGAAATGTCGACACTTTCTTCATGAGTCGGCACCTTGAGTCGACACTTAGTCTATGAGTCGATACCTTAAGTCGACACTTGCTTTGTGCCATTTCAAAATTGCATACCAAACTCTAAAATCTCAAAATTTTATCTAATATTCTCTTAGACTCATCTTCATAAGGACCGAAGTAATTATTTTATCAATATTCCAAGGTGAGACGACAACTTAAACATCGAAATTCATCTTGCTTTGATGTTAGAAATTTTGATACTCTTGAATGAAGAGATTGATGTACCTAAGTCCTGAAATTTATACTTCCAATTGAAACATTAGTCCAAACATATACTCAATATTTTATTATTCATCAAAATCAAGGAGCCAAAGCCAACACCTTTCCATAACATCATTTTGTTGTGGTATTCTAGGGGCTAAAAAATTATGATCAATGCCATGTTCTATGCAAAATTCTTCAAAGTATTGATTTTTGAATTCAGTACCATGATCACTTCTAATTAAAATAATTGAAAGATTTTTTTGATTTGAAACATTTTTATGAAATTTTTAAAAAATTTTAAAAGCTTCATCTTTGTATGCAAGAAATAAAATCCAAGTGAATTGTGAAAAATCATCTACTATCACAAGTCCATATTTCATACCTCTTAGGCTTGTAGTCCTAGTTGGTTCAAATAAGTCCATGCATAGCAGTTCTAGGGATCTTGATGTTGAAACAATATTTTTAGATTTAAAACTCTCCCTAATTTGTTTACCATATTGATATGCATCACAAACATGATCAAAATCAACTTTAAACTTTGGTATGCCTCTAACTAAGTCTTAGTTTTAGCATTTAAAGCAATTAGACATGTACTACTTAACATTGCTAGATCATTTAAGTCTATAATATAAATATTTCCAAGTCTATGACCAACAAACCTAATGCTAGAATCAAGAGAGTTATTTATTATATATATTGAAGACTCAAATACAACTTTGAAGCCTTTATCACATAATTGACTAATGCTCAATAGATTATACTTCAATTTATCTACTAGCAATACATTTTCAATATAAGTAGAAGAGATAATTTTGATCTTACCAATTCCAATGATTTTTTCCTTGCCATTGTCACCAAATGTAATCATTCCACCATCTTTCATTTCAAGGGTGATGAATTGATCTTTGTCACCCATCATGTGTCTTGAATAGTTGCTATCTAGATACTATTTCTTCTTTGAGTTTTGGGCTGTAAGACATTTCTCATCTTCTAGACCCATTAGACATATATTTGTAGATTTTGAAGTCTTTTCCCCTTCATTTGAAGTAGATTCATCACTGTCGCTCCATGTAGCCATCATGGCTTTCTTTTTCTTCTTCTTGTATCATTTTTCAATATAGGACATTCAGAACGGTGGTGCCCGGACTTCTTACATTCATAACAAATTGGTTGTTGCTTCTTGTCTTTGTCTTTGTCTTTGTCTTTGTCTTTTTCTTTACTTTATTCACCTTTGCCAAGGTCCTTCCTCCAATATCTTAATTTTCTTTTGCCCATAAATTTTTTGAATCTCCTCATAACCAAAGCTATGTCATCATCTTCTAGTTCTTCATCCAAGGAGGGACTTTCTTCTTCTTACTTCTTAATCTCAACTGCAGCCTTGAATGCTATAGACTTCTTTTTTTATTGTTATCTTCGCTGCAGCGCTGCATTGTTAGTTCATGTGTAATTAAAGAACCAAGAAGTTCATCAAGTGGAAGTGTTTTAAGTCCTTGGCTTCTTGTATTGCAATGACCTTGGGATCCCATTTATCTGGTAAAGATCTAAGAGTCTTTTGGACAAGATCAGCATTGGAATATACCCTGCCAAGACTTTTCAAACCATAATAATATATATAAATCTAGCAAATATTTCAAAGATTGTTTCATTTGGTTCCATTTTGAAAAGCTTATAATTATGCACAAGAATATTAATTTTAGAGGTTTTTACTTGTGTAGTGCCTTCATGTGTAACTTGTAGTTTATCATAAATTTTCTTTACTAAAGTACAAGTAGAAATCCGATTAAACTCATTTGTATCCAAGGCATAATAAAGAAAGTTCATGGCTTTAGCATTTAGTTCATCCATTTTCATGTCATATTCATCGCATTCCTCTTCTGGTTTTGGGATGTCTATTCCATCTACTTTCTTAATGGATATGTGTGGTCATTTTAAGATTATCTTTTACAATTAAAAATCAACAGCTTTACATAAATTTTCATCCTAGCTTTCTAATAGGTGTAATTAGTGCTGGTGAAAAGTGGAGGTCTATTACTTGATTGACCTTCGACCAAAGAAGTGCTTATTTTGGGTTGCCATAGAACTTTTCTCTTAATCATTAGATTAATGACATTAAGACATGGCTCTGATACCACTTGTTGCCCAGTTGGCCAATCCAAGAGGGGGTGAATTGGGTAAGTAAAAAATTTAAGCAAGTATGTGCCTTTTTAAAAACTTTGTATGGTGAGTGAAGTGATAAAGTATTACAAGCAAAAGTAAATATGAATGTAAAAGCAAGAATAATCATAAACACCATAAAATTTAGAGTGATTCGGAGCAACCCAGCTCCTACATCCACTATCCAAGGTACACACTTGGGATTTCCACTATATTCACCCTGAATACAGCCGGATTATTTTTCTACGGGCTCACAATCCAAAACCTAATACAAAGTTAGTTTTTCCCGGCTCACTAACAATCCAACTTAGCTTTTAAGACTAATCAATAATCCAAAACCACTTCACAAGCTACAGCCACTTATTGTACTTGTAACAACTTAAAAGTAGAGTTAACAAAAGAAGCAACACTTAAAACAAACCCAAAGTTGTTGAATGGTTGCAGTTGAAGCTCTTAATGAGGCCTTCTTGAATGATTCTTTAATGCTCTTCAAGGCTCTCTTAACTTTTCAAAGATAAACTCAAGAAGTTGGTAAGAAGTTATTGGTGAACTTGAGTTTTCACTTGAAAGCTCTTAGAACATTCAATATTCTCTTTAAAGTTTCATAAAAGTTCTTTTTCCTTCACTTAAATCCTTCGTTTATAGCTTCTTAAAGTGTTTCCAGGTGAATATGGCTGTTAGAATTTTTTAGAAGTCAAAAATTAGCCATTGGGATGCTTTAGAAATAAGGAATTCAAATTCTGGAACTAGCCATTACTGTTCAAATTCTGGGATTTGTGTCGGCTCGCAAACTTCGAGTCGGCTCGGATTGATAGTGAAGTAAAACTGCAATCTATGAGAGTCGGCTCATTTCATATTAGAGTCGATTCAATTGACTGAAGTCTTAGAAGCAAACATCTTCCACTCTGTGAGAGTCGGCTCTATTATTCATTAAGTTAGCTCGATTGTTGTGTATCAAAAAATTTATGTACCATGCCAAATAATGTATCAGCAATAATATTGGAGTCGGCTCGACTAAAACTTCTCCAAAAGCTTCCAATCAACTTCAAACTTCTTCCAAACTTCTTCCAAACAACTTCTAAGCAACTTCTAAGATATTTAAACTTAAAACTATAATAAATTAGCCCTTTTTCATGAACATACAATCGAATTTACTTAGGGCTCTTAAATACATGTAACTTTTTCTTTGAGTACATGAATTCATTCCAATGGTCTTAAAAATGTAGGGTGGATGATTGTCCATTTGAAACATCCCACAAAAACTTCTTAAAATATTTGAAAAGTATCAGTATCAAATACATGCTCCAATGTTTTGTAATCATCAAAATCATTCTAGGGGTCAACAAGACAAGGCCCACCTCTGGATGGTGGCCTATCGACAGCGAGTGGTGCACTACTACAACTCCCACGTGAGGCCCAAGGCATTCCAACCAGGTGACCTGGTCCTCAGGCGAGTGGAGGTGTCCCAGCCAGGAGAATGTGGCAAACTCTTCTTGAACTGGGAAGGCCCCTACAAGGTGGTCGAGGCTCTGCCAGGCGAAGCTATTATCTTGCCGGGCTGGATGGAGCCCAATTCATGTGAATAGGTCGGGTTCTAAGTATTGTGTGTAAGCTAGTGCACCCAATCCTCTGATTATCACTTGAACCTGGTGTCTAAGGCTAGAGGTCCAGAGGCAAATGCCCTAAGCAGTTTCATGGTTTTTAATTAGGACCCTGCGAGAGCAAGGAGAGCCTCCCATGAACCCACCTCTTACTTGGCCAATAGATAGGGTAATTATTGAATTGGCTATAATTTCAGCTGACCCATTCTACTTAAGCTCTAGGTCTAGGAGACCCTTGTTCGAGTCTTATGTTTGCATTACATAACCCTAAATTAGGAACTTCATACCAGTAGTCTTACCCAAACCCAACCCAGTCTGGTTTGACCATGGAGTCCACTATGGAAACCTTCCTTAGGACTTTCACTGAACAATGTATCAAAATGAACCATAAGTTTAATCGACTGGACCAACAATTAGGAAACCTAGAGAAAACTGGTAAGACCCATCCTAAACCTAAATTTGAAATACACCCTGACCCATTCCTGGAGCTCAATCTTAGGAGACCCCCACACCATGACCCAATCTGGGATCTTAGTTTGAAGAAATCCAATTATGATTTTATAGACCAGGATGAGGGAGCCACTAGGAATTTTAGGGTAGAACACCTAAATTTTGTGGTGATCTTGATCTTGAAGACTATATTGATTGGGAAGAAGGTATGGATCTGTATTTTGAGAAAGATCAAATGACTGAGGAAGTAAAGTTTAAGATTGCTAAACACAAATTAGTACACGAGGCTAGAATTTATTGGGATGATGTTGAAAGAATGATCAAACGAAGAAGAGAAGTCCCCATAACTACCTGGAGTGACATGAAACTTAAACTTAGAGAAAAGTACTTACCCAGATCATATGAACCTAGTTCCTATGCACCCAGATCCTTTGAACCCAGCTCCTATGAACCTAGATCCATGACCCATATATCTGGACCCATATCCCCTAGGTATCAATCTAGTGTTAGTCAGGTTTCGCTTAGTCAGCCAGAACCCACTAGGATCAGTACACCTAGTCAGAACTTCGAAATCAGTCCACCTTCCCTTAATCGACCCACCTCTACTATCCCATTGGTTCACCAAGTTGCCATTGTAGTGGAAGTTTATGAAGCTGATGTGAGCTTAGTAGATGAGTATGTAGATGAGGAGATATAGGAGGTAGACCCAGAGTTGATAATCCTGACCATATCCAAACTAAGGCCAACCCAAAATTAGCTGACCCGGTAGGCACCTAGGCAGAAGCCAGCCTAGCGTTTGTTGACCATGATTGTATCCTGATTGAAACTCTATTGGTAGGATCCTTAGAAAAAGAGATCCAAGAGGAACCTAACCCTACTACTGAGACTTTACCTGAGAAAAAATTAGAAGAGAGCCAAATCATAGAGCCTGGTCCTGAAAATCATGAACTTAAAGTGATCAATGAGGACTTGATTTTCCCGAACCAGCACCCTCAGGAAGAGTTCACCCCATTAATCCCAATTGAGTATCTCTTTCCCGAAATTCTTGACTCGTCCTTTTTTCAAGCTGACCCTTTATTACATGTGGACATAATTTAGTGTCCAAACCTTAAGGTCAACCCCATTAATCATGGATTGTTCTATGAGCCTTTTTCTTATGTCCTACCTCACCAGGCTAGCCCCAAATCCACTTTTTATTTTCTACCCTTTCCTGATGTTTCCAATGTTTCTAAAATCATTAGTTTATATTTTGCCGAAGTTAGTATGTTTCATCAATCCTTAGACCCTGTTAAGTTTGCCACTGATTTCTAGAGAACCTTATGGCACATATTAGGAGTGCATGTTAAATTTTCATCTGCATGTCACCCATCAACCAAGGATCAAGCATAAAATTAAAATTAAGGACTTAAATAGACAAAAAAAATATATAAAAATAAATAAATAAATAAATAAGTTTTTTTCACTATAAATGCATAGTTGAGTCTATTAGACATTTGCAGAGTCATATGCACAATACATTAAAAAAAATTGTATAAGAATCATATGGCTAATTTAAGAGAAGACTCAAGAAGTACAAAGAAGGAAACTTTGTTATAGTTCGATTACAACCTGAACGGTTCCCACCTGGAACCATGAAAAAATCGCATACCCGTAGTAGTGGACCATACATAGTAATTAAGAAAATAAGACCTAATACCTAGGTGCTCGAGTTGCCACCTGAACTAGGCATTAGTTCTACTTTCAACATTTCAGACCTTATCGAGTATAAGGAGCCAACGTTGATTCCTAGTGAGACATTTGGGCCTAATCTTGTCCTTGAGAGTGAACCAATCCAAGTGTGTCCACCTGCCATACCACCAACCCAGAGAGACAAGATCGAATGGATCTTGGATGACATGATCATCGCTACCCGGAGCAAAGATTACCAGCAACATATGGTTTGTTGGCAAGGATGACCTGAGTCTGATGGTTCTTTGATCACCAGAGAGGACTTGCAGAGAGTTGCCCCTGACTTATTAGAATATTATAATAATAGAATTGACCCATACTCGACAGGGTTGAGTTCCTCCCACCCGGAGAGAATTGGTGAGTGCACCAAGGCTAAAAGAAATCAACAGGTTGAACCCACATCCCTGTGGATCACCTGTGAGTAAGACCCTGAATCCAAACCCTATTTATCATGTAAATATTTATTTTAAATTCTATTATTTTGGTTTAGTTAGGGTAAACCTTTTTTACCAACTATAATTAGGATTTTGTTTATTTTGGGGTAAAATCCTTTTTACCAGGTTGAGTCAAAATCCCAATTGAGTCAAACACTATTTATCCAATTGGGATCTTAGTTGTCCAATTTAATTAGCCTTTTTTACCAACTTTAATTAGGTTTTTATTTTGAAAGCCTAATTAAGTATGGTTGGTTCAATTAGTTATCAGATGGTTAGTTATTCATTGAGTCCATGTAATTAGTTGAGTCATTGAGTCCTATATTGCAAGAGGGGACCCAAGACAGCATCCCATGTGCACCCAATTGAAGACTCAAGATAACCCATGTGCTAGCCCAAGTCACAACCTCTTCTTGGTGCCACCTTTTCAAGGATTTGGACATCAACACATGTCCTTGGGACAACACCATTTGGACATTTTATTTTAGGACAAGAACACATGCCATATCACTTGTGTTTGGACATGCAACATCACCACATGACAAAACTCTTTGGTCGGCCCATGGGAAGAAATATTTGGAGCCACTTAAAAATAAGATAAGTAAAGCAGAAGGACTCCCCAAGTTGGCACCCTCCTACTCAAGTGTTCCATGATAAATCCAAGAGTCGGCCACTCTTCCAAGGAGCTTCTTCTTGTCGCCCACTTCAAGGAGAGTCCCAGGTTATTTGCTCACTTAAGGGAAAAAGGTTTAATGGGTTTCTACTTCAAGAGATTCAAACAATTAGGATGGAAGCTACGTAATTATCCTAAATTCAAGAGTTTCACCAAAACTCTTGAGTCTTCTCTAATCCCAACTGAAGAGTCCATGCATTTGCAGAAGGCTACATTATCAAGACTCCTGAGTCCACCCATCATGACCAATCAAGGAAGCAATCATGGCCCTTCATCAAAGTTCATCACCATCTCCATCTTGGCGCCCACCGTGGATAAGAGTCCCATTCAATCCATTAAGAAGGAGTCCAGGCTACTTGGATCTAAATTCTAGAGTTGTAGTTCAAAGGGAACAAGAGTCATGTATCTGAGTCCCTGACTTCACTGGTTGGGGGTCTATAAATATCCCACCAGCCCCCCTTGTAATTGATGAAATTATTATTGAAATACAAAGAAATTCTACAAAATTTTTCCTTTGTAGTGTGCATCGCGAGGTGTGAGGCCCTTCCTTTGTTCCTTTAGAGCATCGTGGGGTGTGAGGCCCTACTTATCCAGCCGACAAGAAGTCCCAACCATTCTTCAAACCCTTTCTTTTCCTTCTTTCCTTTTATTGTTGATTTCTAATTTGAATTCCTTTGCTGAGTATTTTGCAAGTGACCAAGAATTTAGATCTGGTATTCTTGCCTTGAAATCGGCATCGTGTGGAAGATTGGAGCCCGAAAGCGAGATTTTGAAACCCTACCATGAAGATCTTAAGAATCTCATCAGATCCAATTCAGAGGAGCATATCTTCGTTGGTAACTTTAAACCTATTCCCCCTCTTTAGTTTCTGCTTAGTTGAAGGTTAATCCTAGTTTCGGTGGTTTCTCAACCACCAGGTCCTGCTTTTAAATTGCTTTATAGGTTTACTAGTGCGGGTAATAGACTTATTAGTTTCAATTACTGTTTTCTTTGAGCTCTCCTTTAAAATCTAAAAATATAAAAAAATATTAATTATTATTTTTATTATTTATTTATCTGTCCCGCATCACATTTGAGCTTGTTTTGTTTTTGTTTGTCTTTTACCATTTAGTATTATTTGTGTTTGTCTCTTGTCATTTGTTGTCCCATGCATAAGTATCCATGATTACGAGAGTCATATGCATAGCATGATTAGTAAAACAAATTTTGAGCAATGAAATTAACAAGCATATGGCAAAATTTTGTAAAAAAAAGTCAAAGAATTTCAGGAAGGAGACTATGTCTTGATTAGGCTCCAAATGATTATATGCCCATGGTGTAGCTCCTTTTCAAAATAGTAAGAAAAATTGGATCTAAAATGTGCTAGATATACCATCCGACTTTGGTATCAATTCCACTTTCAACATTTCTGATCTAGTAAAGTATAAGGAACTAACAATGATACCTAGTGAGCTATTCAAGCCTGATTCCACCTTTGAAAGTGAACCAATCCTTAAGTGTCCACTAGCCATATTACCAAAGTGGCAAGATAGGATTGAGAGAATCTTAGATGACAAGATTATCACTACTCGAAACAAAGACTATCAGCGCTACTTGGTTCACTAACAAGGTTATCCCGATTCTGAAGACTCATGGATTAATCGAGAGGACTTACAAAAAATTGATCCTGACCTCCTAGAGTACTACCAAAGCCAAATGAATTCCTACTCGATGGAGTCAAGCTCTTTCCATCACGGGAGAACTTATGGGGATATCCATAATAAAAATATATATATTGATTAACTCACTTTGTTTTTGCAGTTATAGTCAATAAAGTTTTCGAAGAAAGTTACAAATTTTCTTGAAACATGTTCATAAGCCAGATTTTCTTGAAGCATGATTTGGCTCATAAGCTAACACATGAAAGAAGCCCATTAATTTTCTTGAAGCATGTTCATAAGCTAAATTTTCTTGAAGCATGATTTGGCTCATAAGCCAATACATGGAAGAAGCCCATTCGACTCAAGCCAAAGCATGATGGAGGGCATCCTCTTCAAGTCCAAGACCAACCATTCAAGCCTCTTCAAGACCAAGCCCAAGCCCAATTCATTCCAAGATTTGAAGTACATGGGGGAACAACTCATCAAACAACCTTGGTGGAGAAGGAATTACACTACATCAAGAGTTTTATGGAGAACATAAAGATTCCTTCAACTATCCCAACAATATTTAACATGTGGAATGCCATAACTTATGATACCTAAGCCTCCACATCAGTATTTGAAAGTCACATTAGGATCTTCTAGATGCCACATGTCAAAGTGGTTGTAACTTTTTATCAATAATTTATTTTTAGTTAAAATCACTTACTGAAAAATTATTGGAGCCAACTAAGCCATCCTTATCCTCTCCTCTCTACCCTTGGATGAAATTTCTAGCATTAGATCCTATAAATAGGGCTCCTAGGCTCTTATTGTATTCATTCTATGCTATGATTTGAATTAATGAAAGGATTGTTTCCTTGTGTTCTAGTTTTCTTGAGTTCTTATTTGGAGTGAAAGTTTTCTAGCTAGTTTGAGTGTGTAGATCCTTATCCAAGGAGAGAATGAGAGTTTTCTAAGTTTGAGTTTGAGAGTGAAGAGTGCTTTTGCAAGGAGTAAAGGATGGGATGCCCATTGATGGATCCATGATCAAGCTCTAAGTCCCAAGCCGCCGGCCACTTTCTTCTTCTTCCTTTTTTCTTTGTTTCCATTCCAACTTCAATTCTTCTTCCATGTCTAATCCCAAATTTCTTTGTAGGTTCTCTCAGGTTCCTAGGTCAAGGATGAAGGTCTCCATGCCATGGATCAAAGCCAAGGTGAGTCTCAAAGTAGAGAGTGCCAATCTTGACTTTAGGCCTCAATTCTTGAGTGATGAGAGCTCCTTCTTCCACCAAATAATTAGCCATCATTGTTGGTAGGAAAACTCTTCCTAAGCTTCATTAAATCTGATCATTTGAAGGTTAACTTGTCTTAGTAGTGATGGTTACCTTGCCATGAAGATCCTAATCCTTATTTTGAACTAGATCTATATTATGGGTCTTAAAAATTAGATCAACTAGTCTCTTTATGAAAATTCTTTTCTTGGATTAATTTAGCCCATTTATTTGATAATTAATTACTCAAGTTTGTTTGCTGGTTAGCTAGCTAAACTCTCCATCCATCATTTTATTTTTATTCATTTTCGTCCCCTATCATTTTACCTGTACAGGAACGTGTCCGTCCGACTCCAAGTCTGGCGGATAAAGCCGGAAAACTTATGAAGCCCCTCACTCAAAGTCAGGAAACTTACAAAGCCCTACACTCAAAGCTAGAAAACTTACAAAGTTCCACACTCAAATCCAAGAAACTTACGAAGCCCCGCACTCAAAGTCGGGAAACTTACAAAGCCCCACACTCAAAGCCGAGAAACTTATAAAGTCCCGCACTCAACATCAGGAAACTTATGAAGCCTCGCATGCAACATCCAGCAACCTTGCTCACAATCCAAAGATGTTAGCTAGGAACTCCTATAATCCCATCATCTACTGCTTGACTCGCAGCATGGCTAATCAAAACAAGAAGTTCCAGAAGTTTCATATGTAGCCTTGCTCACTGTCTGGAGATGTCAGTTGGGAACACCTGAAATCCCACCATCTACTGCTTGACTCAGAGCATGGCCAATCAAATCAAGAAGTTCTAGAAGTTTCACATGCAACCCTGCTCACAGTCTGAAGATGTCAGCTGGGAACTCCTGAAATCCTACCATCTACCGCTTGACTCATAACATGGCTAATCAAATCAAGAAGTTCCAGAAGTTTCACATGCAGGCTTGCTCACAGTCCAGAGATGTCAGCTAGGAACTCCTGAAATCCCACCATCTACTGCTTGACTCACAACATGACCAATCAAATTAAGTTCCATAAGTTCCATATCCAGCCTTGCTCATAGTCTGGAGATGTCAGCTGGGACCTCCTAAAATCCCACCATCTACCGCTTGACTCACAACATAGCCGATCAAATCAAAAAGCTCCAGAGATCGGCACTTAGCCACCTAGTTCACATTCCAAGGATGTTAGTTGAAAAATCCCTGGAATCCCACCATCTACCACTTGATTCATAGCTGGCAAATCAAGAAGCTCCTGAAGTCCTGCACTCGGGTGGGCATGGCTTCAAGGCCAAAAGAACGGGGATGGAATGTTCCCAAAAATCTTCGTGCCAAACCTAAGGTTTCAAAGTCAATCTGCAGTAACTAAGGCCTAAGAGAGGCACACACCTACGGTAACCACGAAGTCTGCTTCCCTTATCATGCAAAAGGGTAAAGGAATTAAAGAAAAGAGGATAAGTCCAAGCTAAGTACATTAGCCGAGTTGGACTATTCCTTCATCACAGGGACAAGTCCCTCATTTTCTCTGAAGGTTTCTCTGGGAAGGATTCTATGGAAGTACTTCAGAAAAAAAAGAGAAAGAAAAAGAAAGAAAAAGAAAAGGAGACAAATGAATAGGACAACAGTTGGAAAGAAAGAAATAGTTTCATTGATGAACTTTTCATTTACATCTAATGAAGGCTCCCGAGAAGCTGGGAAGCCTTCCAAAATCTAAGTACAAGGAAGAAAAGAAAAATCTCAAGTCTCTCTCACCGGCTCCTTCCCTGGTCGGCAAGAGACTCCATTGGATGAAGGCGGGTCCTGGATGGCAGTGGCTTCGACCATAACTGCCTCCGACTCTGGCTCCAACTCAGCGGCGAGCATCCTCGATCAGGCCAAAAATGGCAACACGAGTAGGATGTATTCCAACCCTTCAACCCGATGAGGTAGATGGCCTTGCCATGGAAATCGTTGAACCCTTGGTGGTAGGAGTCCAACACCGCCTCAACAATCTCATCCTTAAAGGCTTCAGGTGCCTTGAACTTGGGGACTGCCTTGGCGACTTCCTTCTTGGCAATCTCCATCAGCGCGACGGTCGTCGTGGCCTTCTCTAAGGCAGTCGTGGTCTTCGCCGCCTCCTCGTCGAGCTGCACCTAGAGGCTCTGTTGCCCAGGTGGCTTCCCAAGAGGGAGGTGAATTGGGATAATAAAAACTTTCAAGTATGTGCTCTTTAAAAATCTCTTAATATTGGTGTTGTGATAGATTATGCAATGGAAGTAATTAAATCAACCAACATAATCACAAACACAAATAAATTAGAGTGGTTCGGAGCAACCCGCTCCTACATCCACTACCCAAGCATCACTTGGGATTTTCACTATATTCTTCCTAAAATACAGTCGGATTATTTTGACGGGATCACAATCCAAACCCTACACCCTTTGATTTTATATCAGGCTCACCAAAGAAACCCACACTTGGTTTTACACCAGGCTTACCAAGAACCCAAGTCCCTTTGGTTTTTAATTCCGGGATCACCAAAGAAACCCAAGTCCCTTTGATTTTTTAATATTGGGCTCACCAAAGAAACCTAACTTAGGCTTTAAAAGGCTCACCTAAAAACCTTTCAACACTCACAAGACACAGCCCCTTGCTACTCTTGGAGAGGAAACAAGATATATCAAATTTAAATAGCAACTTTACAACAAACCCAATTTGTTTGGTAGTTGTCGATGAAGCTCAAATTGAAGCCTTGTTTTAGATGCTCTTGAATACTCTTAAAGCTACTTCTTGACTTCCTCAAAAGTTGGATTTAATGAATGAAGATGAGTTGGAGAAGCTTTGAATCCTTTCTTGAATGCTCACTTGAATTTGGTTGGTGAAAGAC
Organism: Areca catechu; assembly: GCA_021397845.1. Taxonomy (NCBI): domain Eukaryota; kingdom Viridiplantae; phylum Streptophyta; class Magnoliopsida; order Arecales; family Arecaceae; genus Areca; species Areca catechu. The sequence goes on along the minus strand of CM038040.1, from coordinate 123,613,342 downwards.
TTGAAATTCATTTGAATGCTCTTTAACTTTCAATGAATAATCTATAATCATCTTTTAATCCATCATAAATACCCCATTTTATAGTTTTCAAGCAAATCTAGCCGTTGTAGGGCCTAGAAAATCGAAATAGAGCCATTGGAGCCTTCTTGAAATTCAAACAGATAATTCTGCAACTAGTCGTTATAGGCCTGAACCCGATACTCGAGTCGACTCGAGATGGTTGAGTCGGCTCGAAGTCTTAGAAAATAAAAAATCAAACTCTATATGAGTCGGCTCTTCTGGGTTGAGTCGGCTCGAAGTCTCAATCAAGATAAACACAAACTCTAGACAAGTCGGCTCTTCTGGATCGAGTCGACTTGAGGCTCCGAGTTTCTAAAACTTGTGATTTGGAACTTCTATTCGAGTCGGCTCAATATATTCGAGTCGGCTCAGATTTTTGAAACTCTAAAACTCTTCGTACCATGCCAGAATAGGAGTCGGCTCTTGATCCATGAGTCAGCTTGAGCATAACTTCTTCAAAATTCAGCCAATTAAATCTCCAAGCAATACAAGTTTTCTAAAACTTCAAAATAGGTTACAAAGGATATCTTACCTAATCAAACTCATTTTTACTTATTTATAGCCCTTTTTACAAGATTACAAAAATGAAAATTAGGGCTTTACCACTTTGAGATCTTCAATTCAATACACTTCATTAATTAATACAACTGTACTGGGATAACTTCCAGCTAAGTAGGAAATAAAGTGATTCATTGATAAATGCTTTCTACAAAAACTTCTTGAATAATTGAAAGAGTTAGTCATAAATACATGCTCCAATATTTTGTAATCATCAAAATCATTCTAGGGGTCAACAATCTCTCCCTTTTTGATGATAATAAAATACTAGGCATGACAACCTTAAAAAAAAACTTTACAATTGCATGTATAGTAACATGCTATGTACTGATATTCACATGTATCAATGTATATTCAAAATAGTATGTATCGAAATAAATGAAGTCTCATGATATAGTATCAGAATTGAAAAGAACTAGTATCAAAGCAAAGTATCAACAATTAAAGAGCATGTATCGGAATAATATGGTTATCATACCAATCATAATGTATCAAAATCATAATGTATCAAACAAACTTTTCAATACTAGTTCAATACTTTATATTCAAAAGAAGTTTCAATAATTGCTCCCCCTTTTTCATGTAACAATTGCAATTCTTCTCATTTCTCTTGATTTCATGTACTTCTCCTCCTTTTTGTCATCAACAAAACATAATAATGAGAAATATTACTGGGAACATATTTGAGATAAAAGCATTTTTCCCTTTGACAAAATTCAAGTTATTCATGTACAATTAATTATAAACACTCATATCACTCATCAATTATAACATAAGATTTCCCAAAACACATTTATATAAGGAGTGTCAGTACAAAATGTGATACGATAAAAAGGGGTCAATGCACTACAAAATAGTATCACATGCAATAAAAGAAATCTAAACTCAAAAGGTAGGGCTAGACTCATCTTCACTAGAAGAAGAAGAGTCAACTTCTAAAATGCTAGACTGTGGTTTGAACTTAGGAAATCTAGACCTAAGGTCCCTAAGTCTAGTCCTAGTAGCAATAGGTGGTCTAGCAGCTCTAGGTCTAGAAGGTGAAGACCTAGCAGAAATCAAGATCGGAATAGGGTGCATAGAGGGATGATCTGACAAAGCCAAGGTACCAGTACTGGAAAGAATCTGTGTTGCTGGAGTATCTGTAATATCAGTGTGCTGCTCCTCAGTGACTACAGGTAACTCAGTAGCCTATGTATCAGTACACTGCTCATCAGGAGTGCCAATAGGGTGCTCAGGCTCTGTAGGTCCAATGTCAGTACCATCATCTGGTCTAGGTCCATCATCTAGTGGTGGAGGAGGTGCTGATGGTCCAACTGCACAGATCTCTCAAAGGGCTACTAAGATCTGCCAGAATCCATCCCTCATCTGAGTCTGTAGTGCATCTATCCTGGCATCAATCTCAGCTCTCCCTCACTGTAAAGTGGAAAGCTCATCCAAGATAGTCTGCAATCTCTGATCATGCAAACCACCATTATCTGAATCTCTCACAGGGGATCGAGGTGAAGTATGTGCTGGCTCAGAGGGTCTAGTCTCATCAGTGGGTCGCTCAGTCTTGATATCCTATGCCTGTCCAGTCTGCTCATCATCAGAAGACTCCTCATCATCAGAATGTGCCACTCTCTATCCTGAGGTCTTCACAATCCATCTATCTTCAACCTTATGAAAGCCCATTCGGTTCAGTGACTTGGCATTGTATCTGTCAGTATGTAATAAAGGTCTCCTGTCCTCACCTAACAAATCAACACCGGCATCCTAGAAAAGTAAAGTAAATACCATGCCATAAAGAAGACAAGCTCGTACCCTGCGAGCTGCTTCCCTTATCTAAACAATCATAATGTAAGGCAAGTTGAGGGCCTCCCCCTTAATCAGACATCTCATAAACACCATATCTCTTTCATTTATCCAATCGAATCTTCCAATTCTGGGTAAAAATACTCTACTAATAATGTTATGTAGATGTCTCATTTCCAAAGACAGTAGGTTAGCTTGAACATGAACAATCCCTGGTACATCATTTCTCTCCAAAATAATTCTTAAGGTCGTTTGTTTTTCTTTCATCACCAAAAAACATTCTCCTTCTTTTGGAATTTGCAACAATGTACTTAGTCTTTGTTCATCCACAATAATGTTCTTCCCTTTAACAATATATTCAAGATGGAATGTACCAAGAGACAGATTTTTAAAGAAATTCCTGACCAAGGTTGGACATGTAGGTAGATTAAGCATGCAAAAGTATTTCCAACCTTGAGCTTCAAGCCAATCACCTAATTTCAAGTTCTCCTCTTTTAGAAAATTGAAATCTACAGTTCTTCCGGAGGTTACTTGCCAATTTCCTATAGGAATGATCTGCCTTGGAGCATCTGGAACATCGGTTGGCTGCTGCTCAAGTTATTCTTGAGTGGGTTGTGAATCTGAAGCATCAAGCCTTTGTTTTATCCTTCGTTCCTCCACAATAGATCGGATCACCTTCCTAGGTCTTTTTCCTACGGCCTTCCTAAGTGCCATTAATCTTAGGTTAGGGATTAGAATAGATTTTAAAGGTTTTTCTAAGACTTAGGAGAAGAAACGAGTGGAGATAAACAGTAAAAATGGAAAGAGGTTAGAGAAATAAAGCTACGAAACCCTATTTAAAAAAAGCCTAAACCCATCCTTCGAGTCGGCTCGATAGAACAGGAGATTGCTCGAGTCGGCTTGAGCAAAAACATAGGTTAAAGCTCAAAAGTCTAAACTAAAGGTTTCCATAGCTACATTAGTACTAGGTGAAGTGGTCAATCACTCTAAAATGAATTTGGAAAACTCTAGATACTTTTTCTTAATTTTTGAAAAATAGGTTAGAAATCTTAATATGGGTCATATAAATCTAACTCTCCTCTAATCTTCTTAAATCTATCTTAGCTAAGAGGCTTTGTAAAGATATCAGCTAGTTGGTTCTCAGTAGGGACAAATTATAATTCTATATTGTTATTCAAAACATGGTCTCTAATAAAATAATGCCTTATTTCTATATGCTTTATCCTAGAATGTTGAATTAGATTTTTAGATAAATTAATAGCACTTGTGTTATCACATTTGATAGGAATTTTAGATTTGATAGCACCATAGTCTTCTAGCTGTTGCTTAATCCATAACACTTGTGCACAACAGCTTCCTGCAGCCACATATTCTACTTCAGCAGTGGACAATGCTATAGAGTTTTGTTTCCTACAGTACCATGAAATTAAGTTGACACCTAGAAATTGGCATGTGCCACTGATGCTTTTTCTATCAATCTTACAACCACCATAGTCAACATCCGAATAACTAATTAACTTTAAAAATGAATGCTTGGAATACCACAATCCTACATGTGCCTTTAAGATATTTAATAATTCTTTTAACAGCAATAATGTGTGATTCTTTTGGATTTGATTGAAAACGTGCACACACACAAATACTAAATAGAATGTCAGGTCTACTGGCAGTTAAATAGAGTAGAGATCCGATCATACCTCTATATAACTTTTTGATCAATACTTGTGCCATTTTCATCTTTATCTAATCTGCATGCAGGACTCATGGGTGTTCCAGCTTCCTTGCTTAATTCCATGCCAAACTTTTTGATAATCTCTTTAATGTATTTGGCTTGGTTGATCAGAATCCCTTCCTTCGATTATTTGATTTGAAGCCTGAGAAAGTAGTTCAACTCATCCATTAGACTCGTTTCGAATTCTCCCTGCATTAACTTAGCAAAATTTTGGCACAAAGATTCATCAGTAGATCCAAATATTATATCATCAACATAAATTTAAATAATTAAAATATTATTTTTTTTTGAATAAATATGATAGTATCTACACTACCTCTTACAAAATCATTTTCAAGTAAAAACTTACTTAATCTGTCATACCAGGCTCTAAGTACCTGTTTAAGACCATATAAAGCTTTATTTAACTTAAAAACATGATTTGGAAAGGAGTGATCGATAAAACCAGACGGTTGCTCTATAAAAACTTCTTCTGATAAAAAATCATTTAGAAAAGCGCTCTTTACATCCATCTGAAATAATGTAAAGTTCATAAAATATGCATATGCCAGAAGTAATCTAATAGTCTCTAGTCTAGCTACCGGTGCATAGGTCTCATCAAAATCTATTCGTTCTTCTTGGTTGTAACCTTAAACTACCAGTCTAGCCTTATTTCTAATAACATTACGTTGTTCATCTAGTTTGTTTCTATAGACCCATCTAGTACCTATAACAGGGTAGTCTAATGGTCTCTCTACAAGTATCCAAACATTATTTTTCCTAAATTGGTTTAACTCATCATGCATAGCTAACATCCAATCAGGATCAGTTTCAGCTTCTTCTATGGTATGTGGTTCTACATGAGATACAAAAGCAATTAAATTATGTGTATCCTTATGTGAAGCTCTAGTCCTAACACCTTATGATGAATCTCCTATAATAAGTTATTTGGGATGTGATTGTACATACATCCATTATTTAGGTAGTTCTTCATGATTTTTACTTACCAACTCTTCTTGTTATTCATCTGATTACTTGTCTTTGATAGTCATGTCCTTCAATTCCTTTTCAAGTGTACCTATATCATCAGCACAATCTTCTTTTCTAGAGATGCAATGTCAGTCTCATTGAAAATAACATGATTTGACTCTTCGACAATTAAAGTTCTCTTATTAAATACTTGGTATGTTTTACTATTAGTCGAATAACTAAGAAAAATAGCCTCATCAGATTTAGCATCAAACTTACCAAGGTTATCTTTACCATTATTAAGCACAAAATATTTGCAACCAAAAACATGAAAATAATCAATATTTGGCTTTCTATTGTTCCATAATTCATAAGGGGTTTTTCTTATAATAGGTCTAACTAAAACTCTGTTTAAAATGTAGCAAGCAGTATTTATAGCTTTTGCCCAAAAGTAACTTGGAAGATTCCCTTCACAAAGCATCGTTCAGGCCATCTCTTCCAAGGTCCTATTCTTTCTCTCTACAACACCATTTTGCTATGGTGTTCTATGAGTGGAGAAGTTGTGATCAATACCGTGCTTTCTGTAAAAGTGATTAAAATATTGATTTTCGAATTCCGTACCATGATCACTACGAATAGAAATAACAAAAAGATTTTTCAAGTTAGAAACTCTTTTATAAAACTTTTTAAAAACTTTAAAAGTTTCATCTTTATGTGTAATAAATAAAATCTAAGTATATCTTGAAAAATTATCTACAATCACAAGACCATACTTCATACCACCTAGGCTTGTTGTCCTAGTGGGTCCGAATGGATCCATGTAAAGTAGCTCTAAAGGTCTAGTGGTAGAAACAATGTTTTAGGATTTAAAACTCCCCCTAACTTGTTTTCCTAATTGGCATGCATCATAAACATAATCGAAATCTATTTTAAACTTCGGCAAACCTTTAACTAAATCTTTTGAAATAAGTTTTGCAATAGAATAAATGCTAGCATGTCCAAGTCATCTATGCCATAGTAAACTTGATTCCTTGCTCTTATCATTCATTGCTACAAGACTTGTGTTACTTGACATAGCTAGATCATTAAGATCTACCACATAAATATTACCAAGTCTATGTCCAATGAACTTTATACTAGAGTCAAGAGGATCGCTACTATACACATTGAAGCCTTGAAGAAAACATTAAAGCCAATATCAGATAGTTGACTGATACTTAACAGATTATGCTTTAACTTTTCTACTAGCAGTAGATTCTCAATAAAAGTGAAAGGAGTAATTTTAATTTTATCAATATCGATTATCCTTCCTTTACGGTTGTCACCAAATATTACCATGCCACCATCTTTTTCTTCAAGGATGAAGAATTGATCTATGTCACCCGTCATGTGTCTTGAGTAGCCGCTATCAAGATACCATCTTTTCTTTGTATTCATGGCTGCAAGACATCCCTGCAAAACAATCAAGTAGTGGATTTAGGTACCCAAGCTTTCTTGGGTACTTGCAAGTTAGGATTGGTTCCTTTTGAAATCCAAGTTTTCTTGATTTTCTTTTTGCCATTGTATTTCAAATGACACTCAAAAGCTTTGTGACTTATGTTATTATATACATAGTAAATAATTCTTGACTTTGGATAAGAAGCATACAATATAAACTTAGGTTTATATTGTTTTGATGCAATGAACTTTGAAACATAAGAAGTGGATGCAAAAAAACTTATTTGTATTTGTACCTTCATAACCAATTCCAAACTTATTAATAGAATCTCTTTGATTTTTCAAAATCAATTCAAGTTTGTTATAGCTTAAAGTTAATTTTTCAACTAATGGTTTAAGCTTTTGAACTTCCTTTTGCAAGTCAGTATTTTTCTTTTGTAAAATTACATTCTTTTCTAGAAGTTCTTCCTTTTCAAATTGAACGATTTTAAGTCTTTCACATATCATACTTAATTCTCTTGGTAAAATTTTGTTTCTTTTACAAACTTCTTTTTTATCTTTTTCGAAAGTATCACAATTATTTTTTAAACTCTTCATTTTCAAACCAACCTTTTTGTATTCAATCAACAGTTCACAAAAGGCATTATGAAGCTCATCATAGGTAAATTCTAAATTTGGATCAGAAGTTGTTACCTCATCCTCTAAACCCATAAGACAAATCTGAGTTATCTTCGTTGAATCTTCTTCTTCTTTGGTTGATGTAAATTCATCACTGTCACTCCATGCCGCAAGCATTGCTTTCTTTTTTCTCTTAAATAACTTTTTCTTGATTTTTGGACAATCAGGGCATATGTATCCTGATTTCTTGCATTCATAACATATTAGAATTTGATCTTTGTCCTTGTCCTTCTCCTTGTCTTTTTCTTTTTCCTTTCCATAGTCTACTTTTCTGAATTGCTTTCTCCATCTATTTGTTCTTCTTCTGCCCATAAATCTTTTGAACTTCTCATTACTAGGACAATTTCATTATCCTCCACATCATCATCATCAGAGGTATCTGAATGTTCATCCTTATTCTCCTCAATTGCTTTAAATGCAATGATCTTTTTTCTTTTTGAGTCTTCTTCTATTCTTTGTTGCATGGCTAGCTCATGTGTGATCAATGATCCCAACAACTCATCTTTATTTGTTGACTTGAAAGCGATCACTTTCTTCTTCTTGTCAACATCTACATTCTTTTGCTTTAACGAAAGCTCTTACGTCATCAATAAGCCCAACAGTTGCTCGAGTAGAAGAGTGTTGACTTCCTTGGCTTCTTCTATAGCCGTTCCTTAGATCCCATAAAGCCGGAAGAGACCTGAAAAGTTTATTTACAAGTTCACCATTAGATATAATCTTTCCTAAGCTTCTCATACCATTCATAATATTTATGAACCTAGTATACATCTCACTAATAGATTCAGTAGGTTCCATTTTGAATATTTCATATATGTGAATGGGCATGTTAACCTTAGTAGTTTATACTTGGTGTGTACCCTCATGGGAAACCTCAAGTATGTCCTAATTTTTCTTAGCGGAGAGATAGTTAGATATTCTATTGAATTTACTCGGATCAAGAGAGTAAACCAATAGATTCATAGCCTCCGTATTAAGCTCTATTTGCTTAATATCATTCTTATCCCAATCATCTTCCATTTTTTGAGTAAAAATGCCATTAACCAACATAGTAGGATGATGAGGACCTTTTATGATTGTCCTCCAAAGATTATAATCAATTGCTTGAATGAATATGCATATGCGAGTTTTCCAATATGTGTAATTCATGCCATTAAATAGTGGGGGATGGTTTGAAGCTTGACCTTCAACAACACCCATTCTTATTGGGGCTGCCATGATCTTTTACTCAAGATCCTTGGATCTATAAGAGAGCACCGGTGCTCTGATATTACTTGTTGCCCATAAATGGAGCCTAAGAGGGGGGTGAATTAAGTCTTTTAAAAATTTAAAGCAATAATGTGTAGGCCATGTGGTAATTATGAACAATGTGATTGAAGCACTAAACTATATGCAGCGGAAAGCAATAATCAGAGTTCAAGTAATAGAGTGCAAGAAATAAAAGAGAATCATACACAAATACAAGGTTTATAGTGGTTCGGTGCAAACCCAGTACCTACATCCACTCCCCAAGTCATCCTTGGAAATTCCACTATAATCTCTCCAAGATTACAGCTGACTTGTTTTTCCAAAGGCTCACAGTCAAAACCTATGTTGGTTTTATCACCTAGGCTCACCAACAAACCTTTACACTTATTTTATCTTCGGGCTCACAAGTCAATCCTAATTGGTTGTGTCCCTTTGGCTCACCAATAACCATAACAACCTACTTTCAAGAAACCCTTGAAAGCTAGGTCAAAACATAAGAGAATTTCAGATATACAAATTAAATAAACAAAACAAACTCTCTTCAAGAGTATAATGGAAGCTTTGAGGCTCTAATTGATGCTTGTCTTGTCTTCTCCTTAAAATATTCTTCAAGCTCTCTTTTTAGAATGATGAAAGGATAGGCTTGTAAGCTTTTTCAGGGAATCTCTCTTTTAATGGCTTTTGAAGTGAAGTTCTTGAGGGAATATTATTTTTTGAGCTTTCAATGGACTTCAATGCTTTAAGAATGAGTTTGGTGAAGCTTAAATACTTCAAAAACTTTCAAAAAATAGTTTGAGATCGTTGGAGCTTTGAATCCAGCTGTTGGAAAATTGAAAAGATGTTTCTGCAACTCAGAAAAATAGATCCGTTAAAGCTGTCAGAACTCGAGTGTCGACACTTGGCTATGAGGTGTCGATACTTGGCTGTCGGTTGTCGACACTTGACTTCTAGGTATCGACATTTAAATTTTTAAGTGTCAACACTTGACTCATAGGTGTCGACACTTGATTTAAAAACTCTCCATGGCTAAGTTCTGGATTTTCAAAAAGTCTCAGGCCTTGAGTCAACACTTGAGAACTTAAGTATCGACACTTGGAAACTTAAGTATAGACACTTGAGTTTCAGGTATCGACACTTGAGTTCTGATTGTCGACACTTGGCATGCCAAGAAGATTTTCTGCGTGCCAAATGCTGAAGTGTCGACACTTAGGCTTCCAGGTGTCAACACTTAGTTCTACAAAATTCAAAATTAAGTGCCAATCAAGCCAAAAACATAAGTATCATTTATGAAACTTAAATGAAATATAAATAAGCAATAATTGAACTTGTTTAAACCATTTTTGCATGGAAAAGACTCCTCAAATTGTAAAAGATACTTCATGCCAAAGCGTGCCATGAAACTTTAATTTTGAAAATTTGAGGTGCTTGTTTCCTGAAAACTTATAACTAGAAATAAACATTAGTACACAATATGTACTCAACATTTTGTTATTCATCAAAATCACAAGATAGAGCCAACAATCTTCCCCTTTTTGATGATGACAAAACCTTGAGTATATAACCGTTTAAATTCAAATTTTAGATGTGATACTTCTTAAATATGATCTCAAGCTCATACAATCATAATTTACATAGTTAAGAGGGATGAATTAAGCAAGTAAACTACATTTACTCTCCCCCTTATTGAAACAATTCGTATCAGAACAAGTTGAAGAGCAAGTTGAAGTATGAAATATCAAATTTGAACATCAACACTAACAATTTAATTTTAATATCCTACTCCCCCTTTTTGTCAATCATTAAATCGAAAAGGGAGTAAGCTCCCCCTCAATATGTGCAATTAGATAAAAAGTATTAGAGCTGATACAAAATTTAGCTTGTCAAGAGTAAATAGGTATCAGAGCCGAAGAGTAAAGTATCAATTTCAATATCATCAAGGTCAAAATTAATCATAGTGAATTCAAAGAGTGTAATTTTCAAAGTGAAATGCATATATATATATATCAAGTAAAGTTTTCAATACAAAATTTGCTGACTCATCAGCAACACCGAAATAGTCAAGATACATCATGAAACATAAATTATAAATAACATACAACAGAAAGAACATCTGTGAGGTTAATCCTCATCAGATGGAAGCTCAAGAGTAAAAGGTGTGCTAATCCTAGATCTAGGAACTAATGCTTTAGGAGGTCCCTGGGCTAAGGCCCTACGACTTCTAGTGTGGCCAGAAGGTCCTGGTATGGGTACAACCCTGGAAGATCTAGTGGATGGAGGGGAAAGCATCTCAGCCAGAGTAATGAAATCTGGAGTGGAATCGACTACATCAGCTAGAGGAGGAACTGCAGGAGTAGCTGGAGGATCATCTCTACTGAGCATCTGATATCATCCAGCACGATCAACGCTGCCATCCGAACTATCACCACTAGAATCATGAGCATCAGATTCATCACCAACTCCATCATCAGCACCACCCTCATTAGTGTCATCATGTCCATCTGGGTGGTCACCATCATCACCATTAGCAGGTGGGGCTGCAGGAGCTACAGGAGGAAGGAGGGATCTGATCAGGTCCTCAATACGAGCGAATCCCACCTCCATGATGTGACATAACTCAGCATGCTCTGAAGCTGTATGGGATCTGAGGCCCTCTATCACAATCCTCAGCTGAGTCATCCTCACTCCAAGACCCATCATCTCGGTCCTCAGCATAGCGAACTGCTGCCTAGAGTGCTCCTCAAAAGATATCTCAGTAGTCGACGATGAAGGAGCCGAAGGTGTAGCGATAGGAGTCACAGGCTTTGCCTCTGATGCTGGAGCAACATGAGGAGGTGTACTGACTGGCCCTAATGGCCCGGCCTCTGCCTCTCTGATCTCATCCTTCTCGTCTGGCTCCTGACCAGACTCTCTCCTAACCCAATGCCCTGCGACCAAATGATAGCCCATCCGGTGTAGCGACCGCTCGTCATACACATCAGTATATAGAATCTCCTTGGGGATCTCCCCCTCCAAAGGAACTCTACAGGCTTGAAATAGACGAGTCAGTGCCATCCCGTATGGTAGACAATGTCTCCTCTGGGTCGCTACATCGCGCATCCAAAATAGCATAAGAAAGGGAATGTCAACCTGGATCCTCTGAGTCAGACTCACCATCAACATCAACTCCCGCTCTGTGATAAAATCAAAATGGCCTGTCTTCGGAAGCAAGATCCGTGCAGTGATGTGATGTAATAGGCACATCTCAATGAACAGCTGGTTCATGGTGACTACTGTCACTCCGCGAACATCCTCCCTCTCAAGTATGCACCTAAAAGCTGTCTTCCTATCCTCAACTGAGAAAATATATATACCTCGGTGAGGAATCTCCCAAACTCACTCAAAAGCTCCTCAGTCAATGGAATCTGCACTCCTCTGACGGTGGTGCTCCAACACAGTCGTCAGTAGTCCAGTGCACCATAGAACTCTCTCACCATATGAGGATAGTATCTCTCCTGTATAGTACAGAAAGGTACTAATCCGGCATCTGAGAGCGTCTACTGAATCTGGAAGTGCTGCCGGTCGAAGAACTCCAAATCTATCCGTCTGCCCGCTACCACGACCTTCCCTACCATTCTCTCTGCAGGGGGAACCTGGAGCTGCAGAACTGCTACTCTGTCCAATATCGTGCCGGCTCTTCATCCTCCTCTCAGAACTCTATCCAAACCTCCTCCTAACTGCTAATCTCTTCCGCAGACCCATTACAATAAACTAAGCAAGAAGGGGAAGGAAGAGTGTAAACATACTGAAGGGGTGACAGGTTTTAAGTTGGTTGAGAACTAAAGATTGGCCAAGGGTTAGACTAACAGAGACTGAACAAGCCTAGGTTTTCTTAAAATAGATACTGGTTTACAAAAGCTAGACTTTATTTTGAAAAACTGAGATAAAAATCAAATTGGTTTTCTTCAAAACATGAAATCAAAGGATAAGATTAATGCCGAGTAGAATAAATATTTAAAAAGAGGGAAAACTATTAAATGAGTGGTTTTTCAAGAAGAATTTTATCCCAACACTTAAACTTAGTAAGCTAAGGCAAAGTGAAGCACCTAAAGTAACATTGAACAAATAAAATGTTTAGATAAAATAAATTCATGAAATTAGGACTAAATTCAGGGATATTATGGTTTTAGGTTAAAAAGTGGGTATTTCAATAGTAAATCAGTGGAATGTGGAGTAAAAATGAAGTGTGGAACATGAAATCAAGACAAACACTCCTTCCAAATGAATGAAATCTGAGAATAACTAACACATATCCAAAAAATTCGAAATTAATTTGAAAAACTTAGGATTTTCGGCCAAATAAAGCAATGCAACAGTAAAAGGTGAAAATCGGTCGATTTAGGTGGGAAATCCTTCAAAATCCGAGAGGAAATCCAAGAGAACTCCAAATAAATATGTTTCCCACAAAATGGAAACCTAGAAATGTTTCAAAATGTTGAAAAACCTGATTTAAATGCATTAAAGTGGACAAAAAATTGAAGAACTAGGGTTCACGATTTGAAAAACGAACAAGAGGGAAGGAGATTACCTTGATTTGGCGGGATAAAGAGGAAAAAGTTGATTTTGGAGGGTTGAGGACTTTTGGGGACCACAATGGCTCGAGAGAAATTGGGGGGAAATAAAATACAAAAGCTCGATTTTGCCCTAAAAAATTCTGAAATTTTCGTGAGTGTCGACACTTAGAATTTTTCAAGTGTCGACACTTGGTCAAGTATTAATACTTTACAAAATCCAAGTGTCGACACTTGGCCAAGAACTTCCAAAAAAAAATCTAAGAAATTTTTAAAAATTCAAGGAAGGTTTTAAAGACTTTTGGGACTTAATAAAAGTAGTTTTTGATTAAAAATTATTTGGGTATGATGAAATTTGAGAGAGTTCTAGGAGAATGGATCAATGACACCTAACTCTCTTCTAATCATACAATCTTTTTTCACTCAAGGGTTTGGTAAACACATCAGCTAATTGATTATCAATACATACAAATTCAAGTACCACATAAGAGTTTTGTACATGATCTCTTATGAAATGATGTCTTATTTCAATGGTTTACTTCTTGAATGTTATACAGGATTCTTAGTTAGATTGATTGCACTAGTATTGTCACATCTTATGGATGTCATAGTTAGTTTAATGCCAAAATCTTCGAGTTATTGTTTGATCTACAGGATTTGAGCACAACAACTTTCGGCTACTATATATTCGACTTCCGTCATAGATAGAGCAACTGAATTATATTTTTTGCTACTCCATGAGATCAAATTTACTCAAAGAAACTGACAAGTTCCATTAGTACTTTTACGATCAAGTTTACACCCAGCAAAGTCAGCATCAGAATAAATAATCAATTCAAATGAAGAATCTCTAGAGTACCAAAGACCAATTTCAATTGAGCCAGATAGATATCTAAGTATGCGTTTAATAGCCAAAAGATGAGACTCTTTAGGATTAGACTGATATCTAGCATATATACAAACACTAAACATGATATCTGGCCTACTGGCAATTAGATATGACAATGAACCAATCATGCCACGATATAGTTTTTGGTCAACAGATTTACCTGATTCATCTTTGTCAAGTCTACAAGAGGAGCTCATAGGCGTACCTAATAGATTGGTGTTCTCCATCCCAAACTTTTTTAGTATTTTTTTTCTGTACTTAGCTTGGTTGATGAAGATCCCCTCTTTGGTTTGCTTTATCTAGAGTCCGAGGATGAAGTTAAGTTCTCCCATCATGCTCATCTCGAACTCACCCAGCATGAACTTGGCAAACTCTTGACAAAGAGATTCGTTAGTAGCACCGAATATGATATCATCTACATATATTTGTACTACTAAAAGATCATCATTCTTTTTTTTCAAAGATAAAGTTTTGTCAACATTACCTCTAGTAAAATCATTTTTGACCAAGAAAGAACTTAAACAATCACACCAAGCTCTATGAGCTTGTTTCAAACTATACAAAGCTTTATGGAGTTTGAAAACATGGTTTGGAAATTCATGGTTTTCAAACTAGGTGGTTATTCAACATAAACCTCTTCTTCTATAAAACTATTCAAAAAGGAACTTTTAACATCCATTTGAAATAATTTAAAATTCATAAAACAAGCAAAGCCAACAATAGCTTAATTGTCTCAAGTCTAGTCACAGGAGCAAAGGTTTCATCAAAATCAATCCCTTCCTCCTGATTGTATCCTTTGGCAACTAGTCTAGCTTTATTTCTTGTAACAATTCCATTTTCATCAAGTTTGTTTCTAAAAACCCATTTTGTGCCAATAATTGGAATATTTGAAGGCCTATCTACTAAAATCTATGAAAGAAAATAGGTGCAAGTGGTTTGACATGAACCTACACTAGGCATGCAAACAACTGCGGGAGCAGATTGGATTTTAAAAACTTTTTTTAAAATCCGCGCAGCGGAAATCTGCTCCGCCCAGAAACTAATCTAATTCTAGTTGCAAACAGGCATGTAAAATGATATAAAATATTTATAAAATAGTTGAATCAAAATTTCAATTCATGCATGATAAAAAATTAATTTTTTCATACCTTATTCTGGCTGGAATAACTCTGGGATAAACCTGGAATAGGCTAGAATAAGTGGGATAAACTTATTCTAGTCGTCTTCTTCCTTGGACCGCTGAAAACTCTGTTTTGGGGTTGAAAAACCTCGCGAGAACGATGGCTTCCGGACCTCCGTTTGCTCCCAAAATTCAGCAGCAGCAACTTGGACAAGTGCTCTTCGATCTCCAATTGAACTCTGCAAGAAAAACTTAGCCAAAAAAATATAAAAAATCACCAAAGTCTACTGCCAGAATTTCTATAGCAAAACAGGGCAGCAGACTTTGGCCTTCGTTTTGAAGCAGCTGGAGCGATCCCGGCTCGCGTGGCTTGCTCCTAGGAGTAGAAAGATACTCTCTCTAGAGGGGAGACACACCGGGGGCCCTCCGATCCACCTTCACGTGCGGTGCTAGCTGCTGGAAGGAGACTCAATCACAATGGATGGCAGCAACCAGGCCTTGCTGCAGTCCAGACTTTGAGCACTCTAAGGGACAATGAAATGGACCTTGTAACTCTCCCTCACACCCTCCAAAATTCAGCCTCAAGAGCACTCTAAAATGGAGAATGGATCAAGCCTCAAAGCCTCTCAAACACTCAATGGGGACTACAGATTTTCAGCTCTTCACACGGTGAAAATCAACACGATGAAACAGGGCATATGCTAGAGTTTTTATAGGCAATAGAGGGAGAGAGGGAGGTGGAGAGACAGGGAGAAGAAGAGGCAGCAGTTGCCATCACCCTATTAACAGCAGATGAATGCCATCGGGTGGAGAAGAAGAAGCGCCCACAGCCAGCATCGACGTTTGGGATGTTTTGGCTTCTTCGGACGCTTGGCATTCCTCCCAGCGAATGGAAAATTTCAATGTTAAGAACCGTGTTAAACGGTTCAAGGAGAGGAAAACACTGGTCCATATAAAATTGGTCCAAACCCAAAAAATGGTTTAATCCCATTAAACCACTTGGTTCAATCCAATTGAACCGGTTCAAGTCCAATTAAATTGGTTCAATTGGTTCACAACCAATTGGAGGCCGAAACGAGCTCCGAATCAGTTCAAAACTGATTCAAAAAAATCCTGGCACAGTCCTGGTCAGCCCAAATAATTTTTGGTTGACACAGATAAGGGCAAGATGGGGAAAAGAGTGCTCAAAAATACTGTGACCATTAAACCGAGATGATTCCCAATCGTAATCGATATCCGGATCAGAGAGTTATCCTCTATGGCGTGTGACCTCATAGATTCGAACCTAAATGGTAGCACTGGAACAATTCTAGTACCAACACAGGAAACCATCTAGCAATGGATCCCGGCGTCCGGATAGGTCGAAGATGCGGGAGCAAACTATCGAACCTCTGGCATATGGTTACCGTATAATTCATCCCTTTGACCTCTAATGCTCAGGACGACTGAGATTGGGCTGCCAACCCAGACTGAGTCAGTCGACTACGTGTCTCAACCTCGCAAGCCCAGTGACTCTTCACTAGGGCTACCCCGGCCAAGGATTTGCTAAATTGAGATACTGCGAGACATTCAATCCAAACTGTTTGGACAGGTCAATTCCATCTTGGTCCATCACTGCTCCACAAGTACTTGCCTGTACCCAAAAACCTTCCATCACTGGATTAAAAATCTGGGTAGTCAGGCACCAAAGCACAGAGAGTTGCTTGCAAGCTACCGTGATGACCTCAGGTCAGAGGAACACTTATACCCATATCCAATCATGAGTTTCCCTTTGGCAAAAAGGGGCTGCACGGAGTCACGTTCAATGAGATACCACATATCCCACTTGTAGATCACATCAGTGTCACCACACTCATTTGGTCAAGAGGACAACCAAACGATGTGAACTGCAACAACCTGTACTTGATATATTGCCATCCAGTATAATATATCCTTTGGTTGTGAATAAGATTTAAGGACCACTCGATATATCCTCTCTGTATCGAAGTCAGTGTAGTCCTAAGGACTTCATCACATGGAAAGAGTTCATTTCAGGAAAATACAATATGTGATGAGCTGCCAAAAATAATATTTTATTAATTCATAAAAAGAGTACAATACTGAGCTCAACCACCTATAACCTAGGCGATTGGCTTTGGGACACAATTTCCAACAACTCCCACTTGTACTAAAGCCAATCAGAAGAGTATCTAATACCCATTTCCCATTTACAATAGTCGAACTCTTTTATTCTAAGGGCTTTAGTGAAGGGGTCGGCCAGATTTTCCTTTTCATCGATCTTCAGAAGATTGATGTCGCCTCGTTCCACGATTTCTCATACGAGATGGTAGCGCCGCAGAATGTGCTTGTTGCGGTGATAAGCTTTAGGCTCCTTAGCTTGAGCAATGGCTCCAATGCTGTCACAGTACACCAGAACAGGACCATATAGGGAAGGTGCCACCCCTAGCTCTCCAAGGAACTTCCGTAACCATATAGCTTCCTTTGCTGCATCTGATGCTGCAATATATTCTTCTTCGCATACCGAGTCTGCAACAGTTGCCTGCTTGGAACTTTTCCAGCATATCGCTCCTCCATTCAGGGTAAATACAAATCCTGACACACTCTTGCTATCATCTCTATTCGATTGGAAACTGGAGTCAGAGTACTCCACAAGTTTCAAGTCAGGTTCTCCATAAATCAGCCATTGATCTTTAGTATTTCTTAAATACTTAAGGATGGACTTAACCACCTTCCAATGTGCCTCACCTGGGTCAGACTGGTATCTGCTCACTACTCCTAGTGAGTATGCCACGTCTGGTCTAGTACAAGTCATAGCATACATGATAGAGCCTACTGCAGAAGCATAAGGTACTCTACTCATGCGCTCTCTTTCCTCAGAAGTTGTCGTACAATCCTTCTTGGAAAGAGTAATTCCAGAACCTATCGGAAGATAGCCTTTCTTGGAATTTTCCATGCTGAACCGTTTCAGCATAGTGTCAATATACATAGACTGGGACAGTCCCAAAAGCTTCTTAGATCTATCTCTATAGATCTTCATACCTAGTATGTAAGAAGCTTCACCCAAGTCCTTCATGGAGAACTAAGATGATAACCAGACCTTTATTCCTTGTAATGCTGCGACATCATTCTCGATTAAGAGAATGTCGTCAACATACAGTATTAGGAATACAATCACAGAACCATTAAACTATTTATAGATGCACGGTTCTTCTCCGTTCCTAATGAAGCCGTACGATTTGATACACCTATCAAACCGTAAGTTCCAACTTCGAGACGCTTGCTTGAGTCCATAGATGGACCTCTGCAACTTGCATACTTTTGATTCATCTGTAGATGTGAACCCTTCAGGCTGTATCATATACACCTCCTCTTCCAGCTTCCCATTTAGGAAAGCGGTTCGGACATCCATCTGCCAGATCTCGTAATCAAAATATGCTGCCAAAGCAAGCATGATCTGAATGGACTTGAGCATTACCACAGGGGAGAAAGTCTCGTCATAATCGATACCATATTGCTGACGATACCCCTTGGCAACCAGACAGGCTTTATAGGTCTCTACCTTCCCATCTGCGCCCCTTTTCCTCTTGAAGATCCATTTACACCCGATGGGTTTTATTCCTTCAAGCGAATCAACCAATGTCCAAACATTGTTGATTTCCATGGACTCCATTTTGGATCGCATGGCTCCAAGCCATGTCTCAGAGTCAGATCTCTGAAGTGCATCCATATAGGTGATCGGATCCTCATTGTTCTCATCGAGCTCAACGGGATCGACATCCCGGACCAAGAAATCATAGTATTTGTCTAGCTGATGCGGTATTCTACCGGATCTCCTAATGGATTCTGGGTGTGATTCAATCACAGCCGGTTCTAAGATGTCCTTAGAGTGTGCAGGTTCTTCTATTGGCTCAACTTCATCAAGTTCAATCTTAGAGGCTATGGTTCCTTCTCCAAGGAACTCCTTTTCCAAAAAGATAGCTCTAAGAGCAACGAACACCTTTTGTTCATTCTCCAAGTAGAAGAAATACCCTTTGGTTTTCTTAGGATAACCAATGAATAAACACCGATCAGACCTAGGACCAAGCTTGTCTGAGTCTAAACGCTTTACGTAAACCGGACAACCCCAGACCCGAAGGTGTGAGATTGAGGGTTTACGTCCAGTCCACATCTCATACAGAGTGGAGACAACAGACTTACTTGGAACATCATTTAATAAGTAACAGGCTGTCTGAAGCGCATATCCCCAAAAGGATAGCGGCAAAGTTGCAAAGCCCATCATGGATCGAACCATGTCCAACAAGGTTCGATTCCTCCTTTCGGACACACCATTCAACTGTGATGTTCCTGGAGGAGTCCACTGAGAGAGAATTCCATTCACCTCAAGATATGTCAAAAATTCACCAGATAAGTATTCACCACATCGATCAGATCGAAGGGTTTTAATACTTTTTTCAGTTTGTTTTTCTACTTCATTACGGTATCGTTTGAACATTTCAAACGACTCAGACTTATGTCTCATTAAAAAGACATAACCGAACCTTGAAAAGTCGTCTATAAAAGTAATGAAATATTTGTATCCTCCTCTGGCACTAACTATCATCGGTCCACATACATCAGTATGTATTAGACTTAGAAGTTCTGTAGTTCGTTCACCTTTTCCAGTAAAAGGTGACTTGGTCATTTTACCAAGTAAACAGGATTCACAAGCGGGCAGTGATTCAGAATCACTGATCTCAAGGAGTCCATCTCCTCGAATCTTGTTTATCCTATTTTGGTTAATATGACCTAGCCTACAGTGCCAAAGATACAAATCGTTGACATTAGCTAATCTTGGGCGATTGCTAGAAGTGTACATTACACTAACAGGCCTTGATAGTACATATATGCCATTATTTAATCTAGCTTTCATTATCACAGAGTTATTCAAAATAACATTGCAAAAATCTTCCTTTATTGATAGTTCAAAACCACAATTGGCCAAAAGGCCTACAGAGATTATGCTCATAATGAAACTAGGACAATAGTGACAGTCAACTAGTTCGACAGTACAAGACTCAAAGACAAGATGCAAGACTCCGACCACCGATACTGGAACACGATTTCCATTCCCGATGCTCAAAAACTGTTCTCCATCTTCAAATCTTCTGCTAACTTGAAGTCCCTGTAACGAATTACAAACATGAATTGGACTACCAGTATCCAATACCCAGTTTGCATTATCAACAATTGAGTAATTACAAGGTTTTATCATATAAATACCTTGTTCAGCAGACTTCTGCTTCTTCGGCCTGTTCGGATCAAGGGACGCAATGTGAAGAGGACAGTTCCTCTTCCAGTGTCCCTTCTTCTTGCAGTAAAAACACTCTGTAGAAGATTGATCAGCCTTATACTTCCTGGTCTGACTAGGGCCAGGAGCATTCTGCACCTTCTTTCCTTTTTTATTTGTTTTCTTCTTCCCTTTTTTAAAGGGACGACGACCTCTACTTCCTCCCACTAAATTCACCACCCCCTTATTCAGTTGGTGGTCTTTCTCGAAAGTCTGCAGCAACCCCAAAAGACCATGGTAGTTGACTGCAGGCTTGTTCATTCTATAATAATCAAGAAAGTCAAGATAGGAGGAGGGAAGAGAATTCAGGATCGCATCCTTGCCGAGCTGCTCGTGCAAGGGGCATCCGAGTTTGCCCAGTTTTTCAATTAGCTCAATCATGTACAATACATGATCAATGACTGAACCACCATTCGGCATCTTGGAGTTGTAGATGGCACCAGACACTTTGTACCGTTCTACATCATCCAGGGTGCCGAAGGATTCCTTCAACTTTTGAAGGATTTCATCAGGTTGGGCCTCCTCGAATTTGCGACTGAACTCGTCGTTCATCGCCGCTAACATAATGCAACGGAAAGTAGTCCGATCAGAGATCCACTTCAGATAAGCGTCTCTGACCGCACTCCGTGCATTAGCAGGAGGGATTTCAGGTGCCGGATCCATTATCACATAGAGGATCTGTTCATGCTCCAGAACGATTCTCAATCTTCGATACCAACTATTAAAGTTGTGACCCTTTAACTTCTCGTTATCGAGAAGTGACCAGAGCGATAAATTAGAAGACATCTAAAAAGAAAATAAGACCAAATTAGTGTATGAATTAATAATTTAACAGAAAGACTTGGACTTTAGTCTAAAGGTTTCTCCCACTAATTTTTTTAGATTGGTAGCCTCTAACTCCAATCCGTGAAAACACCTTTTCAAGTGGGTACTGAAATCCAATAGGCCTCGCATGAGCCCGACTTTGGCCGGCTCACCCATACGAGCCTAAAGGTAGGTTCGTAAACCAATTGTTTCCCTAAATAATTTTCAGTATTTTATTTTGCCCCAGAGAACACCCCAATCGGCCTTGGGGCCTCCTATTACGGGTCTCTGGTTAGGTCCAACCATTAAAATGACAAATCCAATGCTTCCAGCTAACTAAAGACCAAGCCCGACTTTGGCTGGCCCACTTGGTCCCGTTAAGGAGGTTACACTGAACCATCATCGATCAGATAGAAATTCCAATCGCCGGATGTACACCCGTTCTTTGAAAATGCCGATGCACACCAAGCTAGTGGACACATTTCTAACCGACTTAATGGGAGGCTAAGACATTGTCAACTCCTTGACTTAGTCTTTTTAAGGACCTAATAATTTTAAAGGATTTTTAGTTATGACAGAAGAAAAGACAAGGACATGGATCATCCTCCCACTGAATCAATCAAATTTCAGGAGGGTTGAAATAAATCAACAAATTGATCCATGGGCACCTATAGATCAGTTAGACCGATCAACCTGGGTGACATGGGTTAACTCGAGTCATTAAGCTTTTTCAATCAGTTCTGGTTGACTCGACTAGCCAGGTAGGTGAGATCATGGGTGAGTAACCGTCATTAACCATCTTTCCTAGACACCAACCAAGTTGGCCAGGAAAGAGATTGCCTCATACAACCATGATCACAATGCCAAACCTACCTCGACACCAGTCAGTTTACCAGACTCGATCAAACTAGCCTAAAGACTCGGGCATCCACTGAGCCACTAATTGGATCCATTTTAGATGAACAGATCAACTAATCTAACTATTAGATAGTTCTAAAGAAGGGCCATAAACAACTTTTGTTTAATCTTCTTGTAATCCGGTTCAACTAAACTTTGGTCTAACCCAGTTATGGACCCAACTAGTCAGCTAACCCAATTTACCCAAAATGGCTTATGCAAATTTTGATTAGATTTCATAAACCTAAAAAATTTTTTAATAAGCCAAACACTTAATTAAAACAATTTTTAATTAAGTCTCTATGTAAAACAATTTTACATAATCAAAAATCATGCATCAAGATATTTTACACATATTTTATATTCATATTAAACATGCCTAAAATCATGTATCACCAAATTAAAATAATTTTTAATTTTTAATATTCTTTAAGGATCCTTATGAAGAGGCCAACACAGACGATCCGCATCGTGTCAAAGACACACGGTCATGGTGAAGGTCTCAACTAGGTTCCAAAAAGAAATTTGGATACATTTTTAGATTAAACCATTTTTAATCTATTAAACATGCATACTAGATTAGATTACACATGCAACCTGGCTCTGATACTAATAAAAGAAAACAAATGCAAGTGGTTTGACATGATCCTACACTAGGCATGCAAACAACTGCAGGAGCAGATTGGATTTTAAAAACTTTTTTTAAAATCCACGCAGCAGAAATCTGCTCCACCCAGAAACTAATCTAATTCTAGTTGCAAACAGGCATGTAAAATGATATAAAATATTTATAAAATAGTTGAATTAAAAATTCAATTCATGCATGATAAAAAATTAATTTTTTCATACCTTATTCTGGCTAGAATAACTCTGGGATAAACCTGGAATAGGCTGGAATAAGTGGGATAAACTTATTCCAGTCGTCTTCTTCCTTGGACTGCTGAAAACTCTGTTTTGGTGTTGAAAAACCTCGCCGGAACGATAGCTTCCGGACCTCCGTTTGCTCCCAAAATTCAGCAGCGATAACTTGGACAAGTGATCTTCGATCTCCAATTGAAATCTGCAAGAAAAACTTAGCCAAAAAAATATAAAAAATCACCAAAGTCTGCTGCCAGAATTTCTGTAGCAAAACAGGGCAGCAGACTTTGGCCTTCGTTTTGGAGCAGCTGGAGCGATCCCGGCTCGCATGGCTTGCTCCTAGGAGTAGAAAGATACTCCCTCTAAAGAGGAGACACGCCGGGGGCCCTCCGATCCACCTTCACGTGCGGTGCTAGCCGCTGGAAGGAGACTCAATCACAATGGATGGCAGCAACCAGGCCTTGCTGTAGTCCAGACTTTGAGCACTCTAAGGGACAATGAAATGGACCTTGTAACTCTCCCTCACACCCTCCAAAACTCAACCTCAAGAGCACTCTAAAATGGAGAATGGATCAAGCCACAAAGCCTCTCAAACACTTAATGGGGACTACAGATTTTCAGCTCTTCACACGATGAAAATCAACACGGTGAAACAGGGCATATGCTGGAGTTTTTATAGGCAGCAGAGGAAGAGAGGGAGGTGGAGAGATAGGGAGAGGAAGAGGCAGTAGTTGCCATCACCCTATTAACAGCAGATGAATGCCATCGGGTGGAGAAGAAGAAGCGTCCACAGCCAGCGTCGACTTTTGGGACGTTTTGGCTTCTTCGGACGCTTGGCATTCCTCCCAGCGAATGGAAAATTTCAACGTTAAGAACCGTGTTAAACAATTCAAGGAGAGGAAAACACCGGTCCATATAAAACCGGTTCAAACCCAAAAAATGGTTTAATCCCATTAAACCACTTGGTTCAATCCAATTGAACTGGTTCAAGTCCAATTAAATTGGTTCAATTGGTTCACAACCAATTGGAGGCCGAAACGAGCTCCGAATCAATTCAAAACTGATTCAGAAAAATCCTGGCGCAGTCCTAGTCAGCCCGAAACAATTTCCGGTTGACACAGACAAGGGCAAGACGGGGAAAAGAGTACTCAAAAATACTGTGACCGTTAAACCGAGATGATTCCCAATCATAATCGGTATCCGGATCAGAGAGTTATCCTCTATGGCGTGCGACCTCATAGGTTCGAACCTAAACGGTAGCACAGGAACAATTCCAGTACCAGCATAGGAAACCATTTAGCAGTGGGTCCCGGCGTCCGGATAGGTCGAAGATGCGGGAGCAAACTATCGAACCTCTGGCATATGGTTATCGTATAATTCATCCCTTTGACCTCTAATGCTCAGGACGACTGAGATTGGGCTGCCAACCCAGACTGAGTCAGTCGACTACGTGTCTCAACCTCACAAGCCCAGTGACTCTTCACTAGGGCTACCCCGGTCAAGGATTTGCTAAATTGAGATACTGCGAGACATTCAATCCAAACTGTTTGGACAGGTCAATTCCATCTTGGTCCATCACTGCTCCACAAGTACTTGCCTGTACCCAGAAACCTTCTGTCACCGGATTAAAAATTCGGGTAGTCCGGAACCAAAGCACAGGGAGTTGCTTGCAAGCTATCGTGATGACCTCAGGTCAGAGGGACACATATATCCATATCCAATCGTGAGTTTTCCTTTGATAGAAAGGGGCTGCACAGAGTCACGTTCAATGAGATACCGCATATCTCACTTGTAGATCACATCAGTGTCACCACACTCATTTGGTCAAGAGGACAACCAAACGATGTGAACTGTAACAACCTATACTTGATATATTGCCGTCCAGTATAATATATCCTTTGATTGTGAACAGGGTTTAAGGACCACTCGATATATCCTCTCTGTATCTAAGTCAGTGTAGTCCCAAGGACTTCATCACATGGATAGAGTTCATTTCAGGAAAATATAATATGTGATGAGCTACCAAAAATAATATTTTATTAATTCATAGAAAGAGTACAATACTGAGCTCAACCGCCTACAACCCAGGCGATTGGCTTTGGGACATAATTCCCAACAATCCAAACATTGTTTCTTTTAAATTGGTTAACTTCGTCTTGCATAGCATTAATCCAATTACAATCACTTTCAGCTTCTTCAATAGTTTTAGATTCAATCTGAGAGACAAATGCTAAGTAATCACAAACATTTCTAAGGGATGATCGAGTACTTACATCTTTAGATGGATCACTAATGATAAGTTCTTTGGGGTGTCCATGAGCATACCTCCATTCTTTGGATAGAAGATCAATTGTAGATGTGTTTTCATCACCTTGTGCTTGATCTCCTTCATTGTTTTGATCTTCTTATTTCTTGATAGGTTCTTCATTGTTGTTCACTTATTCAGTTCTTTTGGTACCTGTTTCATCACAAAGCACATCTTCTTTTCTAGAAGATTTTTATTCAGTTTCATCAAACACAACATATATAGATTCTTCAACAACAAGTGTTCTTCTGTTGAAGATCCTGTATGCCTTGCTAGATATAGAGTAGCATAGAAAGACACCCTCATCTGACTTGGCATCAAATTTGCTCAAATTTTATTTACCATTGTTTAAGATGAAACAACGGCATCCAAAACTTGAAAATATTTAATTGAAGGTTTTCTACCCTTCCAAAGCTCATACGGAGTTTTCTTTAAAATCGGTCGGATCAAAACACAGTTCAAAACATAGCATGTAGTGTTTATGGCTTCCATCCAAAAATATTTAGGTAGGTCATTTTCACAAAGCATGGTGCGTGCCATTTCTTCAAGAGTTCTGTTTTTCCTTTCTACTACCCCATTTTGTTGAGGTGTCCTAGGTACTGAAAAATTATGATGAATGCCATTTTCAATACAAAATTTGTTAAAATCAGAATTTTCAAATTCGGTTCCATGGTCACTTCTCAAAGACACAATTGAAACACCTTTTTTATTTGAAACTCTTTTATGAAATCTAATGAATTCAGAAAACATTTGATCTTTATGTGCTAAAAACATGACCTATGTAAAATGTGAGAAATCGTCTACAATAACTAGACCGTACTTCTTACCTCCCAAATTAGATGTTCTAGTTTGGTCCAAAGAGGTCCATATAAAGCAACTCCAAGGGTCTAGATGTAGAGATTACTCCCTTTGGTTTAAAAGATGATTTAATTTGTTTTCCAAGTTGGCAAGCACTACAAATCTTGTCTTTTTCAAAACTAAATTTTGGTAAATCTTTTATCAAACTCTTTTTGCTAAGTTTTGAAATCAAATGCATACTAGCATATCCTAGTTTACGATGCCAAAGCCAACTAGTTTCATTGATCTTAGCTTCCATTGCTACTAGGCATTGACCATTTTGAACATGTAGATCATCAAGATCTACTATATAAATGTTGCCATGCCTATAACTAATGAACTTGATGCCATTATCATCTAAACTAGAAATTATGCACATGGAAGATTCGAACATAGCTTTAAAATCCTTGTCACAAAATTGACTAATGCTAAGTAAATTATGTTTCAAACCATCTACATACAAAACATTATCAATATAAGTTGTAGGGGTGATATAGACTTTATCAATTCCGATAATTTTACCTTTTTCATTATCACCAAATGTTACATTACCACCATTTTGATATTCGAGTGATGATAACTACTCCACATCTCCAATCATGTGCCTTGAGCAATCGCTGTCGAGGTACCACATTCTTTTCTTATTGGTTGCAAGGCACACCTGCAATAAAAATCAAGTGGAGACTTTAGGTACCCAAGTCATCTTGGGTCCTTTCAGGTTAGTGGTAATGGTTCCTTTTGGAACCCAAATTTTCTTAACATTACTCAATTTTCTCTTATTGCATAAGTAAGATTTATGCCCTATGGTACCACAAGCATAACATGTAATGGATAATGATACAGGTACAAAGAAATTCTTAAAAAAAAATTATTTCTTTTAAGTTCTGAAACCCAAACCGACTTTATCAAAAACGGCTCTTTGATTATTTAAAAACATGTTTAATTTTTCAGAACTATATGTAAATTTATCAACAAATAGCTTTAACTTTTCAATTTCTTCTTTATATTTTTTGTTTTCATCCAAAATCTCTTTGTTCTATTTTGAAAGGTTTTCATTTAATACAGAAAAGTTTTTCTTTTTCAAAATTTCCTTTTCTTTTTCAAGAGCAACAATCTTATCATTTAACTTTTTATTTTGAAGAAGTAGGCAATCATTTTCAATTGAAAACTTATTATTTGCTTCAACCAAATTCAAGTTTTGTCTTTTTAGTTCTTTATGTTTTGATTTCAGTTTTTCAAATTCAATAACTAATTCATCAAAAATCTCATGCAACTCATCAAATGTAAACTCATTTTTAATTTCAGATAATACCTCATCATGATCGACCATCAAACAGAAGTTTGCAACTACTTGCTGTTCTTCCTCAGAGCTGGAGTCCTCGCTGTCACTCCAAGTTGCCATCATGGCCTTCTTTCTTAGTCTTCTATTGATTTTTTTGAGTAAGGGACAGTCCATCTTGAAATGACCCGATTTTTTGCATTCAAAACATGTGGGCTACTCCTTGTCTTTCTCCTTTTCCTTCTCTTTGCTAGGCTTTCATTTTAGAGGTTTCTTCTTGAAGTTATACTTCTTCTTTCTCATGAACCTGCTGAACTTTCTTACCATGAGAGTCATCTCATCTTCTTCATCTTCTTCTTTGGAGTCTCACTTGAGTCATCTTTATTTGTTGACTTGAAAGCGATCACTTTCTTCTTCTTGTCAATTTCTACATTCTTTTGCTTTAACGAAAGTTCATACGTCATCAACGAGCCCAACAGTTGCTCGAGTGAAAGAGTGTTGACATCTTTGGCTTCTTCTATAACCATTACCTTGGCATCCCATGAAGCCGGAAGAGATTTGAAAAGTTTATTTATAAGTTCAACATTAGATATAATCTTTTCTAAGCTTCTCATGCCATTCACAATATTTGTGAACCTAGTATATATCTCACTAATAGATTTAGAAGGTTCCATTTTGAACATTTCATATGTGTGAATGAGCATGTTAATCTTAGTAGTTTTCACTTAGTGTGTACCCTTATGGGTAATCTCAAGTGTGTCCCAATTTTTTTTAACGGAGAGACAGTTAGATATTCTATTGAATTCACTCAGATCAAGAGAGCAAAATAATAGATTGATAGCCTTCGCATTAAGCTCTATTTGCTTAATGTCATTCTCATCCCAATCATCTTCCATTTTTGGAGTGAGAATGTCATTAACTAACATAGTAGGCTGATAAGGATCTTTTATGATTGTCCTCCAAAGATTATAATCAATTGCTTGAATGAATATGCGCATACAAGTTTTCCAATATGTATAATTCATGCCATTAAATAGTGGGGGACGGTTTGAAGCTTGACCTTCAACAATACCCATTCCTATTGGGGCTGCCATGATCTTTTACTCAAGATCCTTGGACCTACAAGAGAGTATCGGTGCTCTGATACCACTTGTTGCCCAGAAATGGAGCCCAAGAGAGGGGTGAATTTGGTTTTTTAAAAATTTAAAGCAATAATATACTGGCCTTGTAGTTACTGTGAACAATATGATTGAAGCACTAAACTATATGCAGTGGAAAGCAATAATTAAAGTTCAAGTAATAGAGTGCAAGAAATAAAAGAGATAATCACACACAAACACAAGGTTTATAGTGATTCGATGCAAACCCAGCACCTACACCCACTCCCCAAGCCACCCTTAGGAATTCCACTATAATCTTTCCAAGATTATAGCCGACTTATTTTTTCAAAGGCTCACAAGTCAAAACCTATGTTGGTTTTATCACCTAGGCTCACCAACAAACCTTTACACTTGTTTTGTCTTCGGGCTCACAAGTCAACCCTAGTTGGTTTTGTCCATTTGGCTCACCTACAACCACAACAACCTACTTTCAAGAAACCCTTGAAAGCTAAGTCAAAATGCAAGAGAATTTCAGATATACAATTTAAATAAACAAAACAAACTCTCTTCAAGAGTATAATGAAAGCTTTGAGGCTCTAATTGATGCTTGTCTTGTCTTCTCCTTAGAATATTCTTCAAGCTCTCTTTTTGGAATGATGAAAGGATAGGCTTGTAAGCTTTTTTAGGAAATTTCTCTTTTAATGGCTTTTGAAGTGAAGTTCTTGAGGAGATATTAGCTTTTAAGCTTTCAAAGGACTTCAATGCTTCAAGAATGAGTTTGGTGAATCTTAAATACTTCAAAAACTTTCAAAAAATGGTTTGAGACTATTGGAACTTCAAATCTAGCCGTTGGGAGCTTGAAAAGACATTTCTGTAACTCAGAAAAATAGATCCGTTAGAGCTGTCAGAACCCGAGTGTTGATACTTGGCTGTGAGGTGTCGACACTTGGCTGTCGGTGTCGACACTTGATACAAAAACTTTTCATGGCCAAGTTCTGGATTTTCAAAAAGTCTCAGGCCTTGAGTCAATACTTGAAAACTTTAGTGTCGACACTTGAAAACTTAAGTATCGACACTTGAGTTTCAGGTATCAACACTTGAGTTCTGAGTGTCGACATTGGGCATGCCAAGGAGATTTTCTACATGCCAAATGCTGAAGTGTCGACACTTAGGCTTCCAGGTGTCGACACTTGATTTTGCAAAATTCAGAATTAAGTGCCAATCAAGCCAAAAATATAAATATCATTTATAAAACTTAAATGCAATATAAATAAGCAATAATTGAACTTGTTTAAGTCCTTTTTGCATGAAAAAGACTTTTCAAATTGTGAATTTGAGGTGCTTATTTTCTGAAAACTCACAACTAGAAATAAACATTAGTACACAATATGTACTCAACATTTTGTTATTCATCAAAATCACAAGGTAGAGCCAACATCTTTCACAATTGAAAGTCTACGGCTTGAATGTTTATCTTCATCCTAGCCTTCCAATATGTGTAATTAATTCCAATGAAAAGTGGAGGTCAGTTTGTGGATTGGCCTTTGACCAAGGAGGTACTCATGGGATGTGCCATCAATCTTTACTCTAAGGAATTTCAGAGACTCTGATCTGATACCACTTATTACCCAAGTGGCTTCCCAAGAGGGGGTGAATTGGGATAATAAAAACTTTCAAGTATGTGCACTTTAAAAATATTTTAGTATTGGTGTTGTGATAGATTATGTAACAGAAGTACTTAAATCAACAAACATAAAGAAGTCAATCAAACACAATCACAAACACAAAGAAATTAGAGTGGTTCGGAGCAACCCGCTCCTACGTCTACTACCCAAGCACCAGTTAGGATTTTCATTGTATTCTTCCTAGAATACAGTTGGATTGTTTTGCCGAGATCACAATCCAAACCCTACATCCTTTGGTTTTATATCGGGCTCACCAAAGAAACCCACACTTGGTTTTATACCGGGCTTACCAAGAACTCAAGTCCCATTGGTTTTTAATATTGGGCTCACCAAAGAAACCCAAGTCCCTTTGATTTTTAATACTGGGCTCACCAAAGAAACCCAACTTAGGTTTTAAAAGGCTCATCTAAAAACCTTTCAACACTCACAAGACATAGCCCCTTGCTACTCTTGGAGAGCAAACAAGATATATCAAATGAAAATAGCAACTTTACAACAAATCCAATTTGTTTGGTAGTTGCCGATGAAGCTCAAATTGAAGCCTTGCTTTAGATACTCTTGAATACTTAAAGCTATTTCTTGACTTCCTCAAAAGTTGGATTCAATGAATGAAGATGAGTTGGAGAAGCTTTGAATCCTTTCTTGAATGCTCACTTGAAGTTGGTTGGTGAAAGACATGAAATTCACTTGAATGCTCTTTAACTTTTAAAGAATAATAAATAATCATCCTTTAATCCATCATAAATACTCTTTTTTATAGTTTTCAAGCAAATCTAGCCATTGTAGGGCCTAAGGAATCGAAATAAAGCCATTGGAGCCTTCTTGAAATTCAAACATATAATTCTGTAACTAGCCGTTATAGGCCTGAACCCGACACTCGAGTCAGCTCGAGATGGTTGAGTCGGCTCGAAGTCTTAGACAATAGAAAATCAAACTCTGTACGAGTCGACTCTTTTGGGTCAAGTCGGCTAGAAGTCTTAGTCAAGATAAATACAAACTCTGGACGAGTTGGCTCTTCTGGGTCGAGTCGGTCGAGGCTCTGAATTTTTGGAACTTGTGATTTGGAACTTCTGTTTGAGTCAGCTCAATATATTCGAGTCGGTTCGGATTTCTGAAACTCTAAAACTCTTCATGCCATGCCAAAATAGGAGTCGGCTCTTGATCTATGAGTCGGCTCTTGATCCATGAGTCGGCTCTTGATCTATGAGTTGGCTCGGGCAAAACTTCTTCAAAATTCAGCCAATTGAATCTCCAACCAATACAAGTCTTTCAAAACGTCAAAATAGGTTACAAAGGATATCTTACCTAATCAAACTCATTTTTACTTATTTATAGCCCTTTTTACAAGATTACAAGAATGAAAATTAGGGCTTTACAATGTTGAGGTATTCAATTCAATACACTTCATTAATTAATACAACCGTACTGGGATAACTTCCAGCTAAGTAGGAAATAAAGTGATTCATTGATAAATGCTTCATACAAAAACTTTTGAATAATTGAAAGAGTTAGTCATAAATACATGCTTCAATATTTTGTAATCATCAAAATCATTCCATGGGTCAACAAGCTCTACGCTCTCCCTTCCAAGCGGGCCACCTCCGCTACAAAGGCAACTAACTTCTTTGCCTTGTGAAGGCTCTCCCCCTTCTTTTCCTTCAGGGTAGTCTCGAGCTCGGTGGATTTCTTCTCCAGGCTAGTTGCCCTTGTCTCGGCGCTGGCCAGTTGATCCTAGAGAGCCTTCATTTCACCCTCCAGCTCTTGAACATGGACAGCCTGGGCCCGGGCCTCGTCCCTCTCCTTCCGGAGGCGGGACTCCCTCTTCATCAGCCCCAGACAGGAGTCCCTGAGAAGCTGGACATTGAGGGCCACTTGCATGAAGAACGACAGTCAGAGCCCTCGCAGATAAAAGGAAAAAATTGAAGCAGCCAGGAAGGTGACTTACCGAGAAGAGTTGGGGGAATACCCCAGTGAAAGTGTCCACCACTGGTCGGTTGACCCTCTCCTAGCAGTTTAGTGGCTGGGCAAGGGAGGTCAGCATGTCCTTCGCCAACCTCCCATCCTTCATCAGCCTGGCATCCCATGGCATGATGATGGAAATTTTCTTTGGCCCCGCCCTCGGCACCTCGAATGACTCCAAGGGCTCCAAGCTAATGGTCGGTGGGGACCTGGCGGTGATAGACCGGTTGGTAGAATCGTCCCTTGTCGATGGTGCCAGGCTTCTTCCGGTGGTGTCTCTTGCCACCCTCTCCACCTCCAGCTATAGTGGAGCTTCGCTTCTTGCGGGGGCAGCCGGAGGTGCTGACACAACCCCCTCTATAGGTCGAGCCTCCCTTTGAGGCTCGTGGGCTAGATGACAGAATGCCGGCCCATGCATGGTCGGAGCGATAAGAGGTCCCATCCTAACGGGCTCACCAATAAGCCTCCATCCTGGCTCCTCCTGGGTCTTCTTTACAAGTTCCCCTTCCGGCCCTACAGAGGCAACCCTTTTCCTGGACATACTCTGAAGCTCATCTAGTGAAAACCTCATCTCTATGAAGCACAAAACAGAATGGTTAGTCATCGAGAGCAGATATCAAACTCAAAAGAAAGGAAAGACTTGGTATCGAGCCTTACCCTGAGGTGGGGCTTGGCTAACTGCGGCTTCGACTAGGTTCCACTTAGTCAGCAGATCTCGAAGAGATGGAACCTCGAAAGCAACGAGCCAGTCGAATACCTCTTTATCGACCGACTCGACTATAGATTGTCAGTTGGGGGAGCGGTCTGGGTCACTCCAAACCCAGTCCACGCCCTCAACCGAAGCAAAAAGAAACCTAACCTTCCATCCCTTGATGGAGGAAGGTAGGTCAAGCTTAAGGGTCCTCGAGCGGGGGGCTACAAACCACCACCCCTTGTCAGATGGGTGGCGCTTCAGGGTAAACAAGACCCTGAAGAGGGAGAAGCGAGCAACAATCCCATGGAAGTGGCAGAGAATAATGAAGCAAAAGATGGTTCAGATGGCATTGGGAGCAAGCTGGGCTGGGACCAAGCGATAATTGCTCAGAAAAAAGAAGAAGAAGGGATGGAAGGGAAGGCGAAGACCCCCGAAGAAGAAGTCTTCATACAGGGTGATTCGGCCCAGGCCACTGGAAGTGACCCGCTCCTATGGTCTTGAATAGAAAGCCAAATGGAGTCAGGGACCCCAAACACTCTCCAGATGCAGAGGAGGTCCCCATCGGTCATTATTGAAGCAATGCCGGAGGGACCGCCAGACTCCCTGATGGGAGCACAGGGGGGAGGAGGACCCGGCTCCCCGACAGGAATAGAAAGTGGAGGTGGAGGGGCTGCAGGGTGTCCAATGATAATCCTCGACTGGTAGGGACCCTTGCGGACTATGAAAGGAACTTCCTCCTCCTCGCTATCCGAGGAAGGAGGCCTCGGTTAGGATGGCCCCACCTCACTAGGAAAACTCATGCGACGGTGCCCACCACCGAAGGAACTCATGATGAATGAAGAAGACAAGGTAGAGGAGACCTAAATACCTAACAAGGACTCTCCTTCAACATAGCCTAAAGGGGATAGGAGAAACAGAGGAAGGAAGAAGAAGGAGAAGAAGTCTAACATGCTAGAAACTTTGAACTTTGGAACAAGGAGAAAAACTAGGGAAGAGGATGAGCTCTGCAGCCTTCTACGCTCGAAACACCCTTAAGGGGTAAGGGGGTAGGAGGGCAAGTCTCTTTCAAGCACCTGTAGAGTCCCATCGCCTCGTATGAATCGAAGACATACACCTCCTCGTCTCCCTAGCCAATCGAAGCTCGCCATATATCGAGATCTACCGAGGACGATGCTTCGATTCAGAGGTGCCCGCATCATTTTTAGTGCAATAATTATAGAGTTCATAAAAGAAGGCTGACGTGGCATCGCTTCATTGGGATGGATGCACGATCTCTAGAGCACTGGTACTCGAGGCATTAATGTTGCAGAAAATGCATCTCTCCACATCAGCGTGATCATTACTCTCATCGTCCTGAGCACCGCTTCGTTTCCCAAGCTCGAGAGTGGGGGGTATCTAATGTGGCATAACCGCTAACATGGAGCCCACAATGGTAACAGCTGGTTACCGCGCAGGTGGGAAGTGCCACTTGGATGCGGTGCCCAAGTGAAGACCCAAAGGCAAGCTGGTACGGGCACCAAGCTCAGGAAGAGGCTTCAACCAATACCAAGTTCTTTATGAATAGAAGACTAGGAAGTTAAGTCCTGTAATAAGTCTATGAGTCATGTACTTGTTTTTATTTGAATAATTGAGTCTTGCTTTATTTCAATTTGGATCCAATTAGAGTTAAATTGGCTTTGTATTGAGTCGAGTTCAAGAACTACTTGAGTTGAGTTTCAATTAAGCCAGATTAAGTGCAACCAGCTTCACCAACTACTTGGAGCACCACATCATCATTGAACCATGCCACCTTGGAGGACAAGTCATGCCACTTAGAGGATAGATCATGCCACATCACCAAGACAATTCAACCTTGATTTGCATCCAAGACAAATTCAAATGAAGCTCCATGGGACGCCACCTTGCAAGAACCATCCCACTTTCTTTGGGACGCCTTGATTTTCTCTCTTGTAATTAGGAGTTTCAAATTTGAAAGGGCCACTCCTCTCTTCATGGGACGCCCCTTGATTTTCTCCATGAAAGGAGGTGTAGTTTGAATTTGAAAGAGAGCTTAAAGACTATAAAAGCTCCTAAGTTCTCTTGTAATGGGATGATGAATGAAATGAATAATTTTCTTGAAAGTTCTTTCCTTTGCTAGCCAAAGTCCCTTGAGAGAAGGTAGGTGTAAGACCTAGGTTACTTAGCCAATTCAAGCCTTTAATCCCTCTTCCAACCCCATTCGGCCAACCTTGAAAATTCCTCTCCAAGCCAATCCAAATTTGTCCACCCCTCTTCCAAAAGATGTCATCCTCAAAGGAGTTCTCCATGCCATCAAGTGAAGGAGATTCAAGCTATGGGTGCCAAAGGAGATCCACTTCAAGCCAAGCCTAAGCCACTTCTTCCATTCCTAATTTTCCTCTTCCATTTCTCCATTCTTCCATCTAAATCTTTTAATTTTACCATCTATCTATGTAGGGTCCCTGGATCTCCTGATTTTCAAGGTGAAGGTCTACTGTGCCAAGGAATCATAAACAAGGTGCCTTTAGATCTAAAGTAACTCCTTGCCATCTTAGTACTTCATCTTGAGTGTTCCTTTGCTAAATTTTAGAATATTAATAGCCGGATAGCCATCTTTATAACCTTCTTTCATATCTGAAATAGTAGATTACGCTAGCCCTAACCTGTGTGGTTTTCTAACCATGAAGGTCCATTCTTAGTTATTTTGAAATATTCTTTTCTAGTCAAGTTTATTTCCTTATGTTCCTTTCATATAATTATGTTTCTTTTACGTAGAGTAGCTGCATATTTATCTATTTCATTTTCACTTAGTTCCTTTAACTCCTAGAAATGCATCATTCGATACTTGTTCCCCATCATCATGGTATCAGAGCACGGTAGGTTAGGGTTAATTTTGAATTTTTGCATTTAAGTAGGTTGCTGAAATTTCTGCATGCATAGCATTTATACTTGCTACATAGTTTTCTTTGTAAATCCAATCTAGATCTAAGATTCACGCCTCCTGAGCAGGTGTACACCAGTACACTATCACAACCCATGAGAATAATGAGCCCTGGCCAGACGTGAATCATTAGGTTGAAGTTTGGTATGCAAATTCTTTATTTGTTTAAATTCTGTTATTCTGTCATGCATGCAATGTCTGAGTTCTAGGAACTACCATGCCTAGCACAAATTTTAATTTTTAATTTTCTTTCATCTGGTATGTCATCCATAAGTTAGGAATGTTTTGTAATTTTTTCTGGATTTTTGGATATTTTTACATTGCACTTTTCTGCCCCACTTTGGAACTGAAACACACCAATTCTGCACCTGAAATTTTAATACATATGCTTGTTTGCATCCATTTCATGGCAAATCAAATTAAGGGCATCAAATTGGCATAGGGTCAGGATTTCATTACCTGTCCCTAGCCCAAAAATCATTAACTTGCATAACGCACCCAACCCTAAGTAAAACAAAGTAGACATTTAATTGCTCTAGTGAGCTAGGGACACCCACAAGGTCGGGTCGAGTCAAGTGTCAAGCCAACTTTGGCAACCTGTTTGTGTGTGCTTGTATCTGGTGTCTAGGCAAGTGGTTCAGGGATAAGAGCCCGAAGGAAGGTGGGTTGGTTCACTTACCTAGCCAATTTCAAATTGGTGTCTAAGGAAAGCAAAGAGGAACCTCCACCAACCTTATACTTACTTGGCCAGGTGCCAAGTTACTACAACCCGAATTGTCAATTTGACTTAACATTTGGTTTGGGCTCTAGGTCTAGCAAACCCCTAGTCTGAGTTCGAGTCCGTGTATGCATGGCAACTTGATCAGGAGCACCCTACCAGCAAATCCAAGCCTAATCTAGTGTAACCATGGAACAAAACTTTAAGAGTTTGATAAAATCTTTGAATGACCAAATGACCCGGCTGAACCAAAACTTGACTGATCAATTAGCCCAGACCAATCAAAACTTGACTGATCAGATAACCCTCATCACTGCTAGGCTTGATCGATTAGAAGCTCGTACCCATGGAGAAACTCATGAAGTCCAGAATGAGTTAGAGCCTGAATCTGAGTTTGAGACACCCATTAACCCTAAAAGGGCTCATCATCAAGACCATTTATTCGAGCCAAATCCTAGGAGACCCAATCATGATTGAGTCCATGACCCGAACCCTAGGATAGCACACCATGATCCAGTCTATGAGCCAAACCCTAGGAGACACAATCAGGATCAGACAGACCATGATGAGCGAACCCTTAGGAGTATTAGGTTGGAAGCACCAATATTTGGTGGAAATCTGGATCCTAAGGTTTACATAGATTGGGAGGGAGAGATGGATCAGTACTTCGATTGGTATGACATGACTGAGGAGAGAAAATGCAAGTTCGCGAAGCTTAGGTTAATTCGTCAGGCTAGGCTTTACTGGGAAAATGTCGAGAGGT
Organism: Areca catechu; assembly: GCA_021397845.1. Taxonomy (NCBI): domain Eukaryota; kingdom Viridiplantae; phylum Streptophyta; class Magnoliopsida; order Arecales; family Arecaceae; genus Areca; species Areca catechu. The sequence continues at coordinate 123,576,174 of CM038040.1, read as the reverse complement.
TCATTAGACAAAGGGGTGATGTTCTCATAGTAACCTGGAGGGCAATGAAACTTAGGCTTAGAGAGAAATACCTTCCTGTGTCCTACCACCAGAGACTTCTAGACCAGTGGCAGAGATTGACCCAGGGAACCAAGAGTGTAGCTAAATACATTGCAAAGTTTGATGAATTTGTGATGAGATGCAATGTAGATGAGTCCAAGTTAATTACTTTGTCTAGGTTTAGGGCAGGATTAAGAGAAGAGATCCATAAGGAGTTATTCTTGAGGGAAGTCCATGATTAGAGCTGGCTTATCAGGTCGCACGAGATGCCGAGAGATTCCATAGGGGACCACTTTATTGCAGACCCGAACCCCCTAGAACTAGTGCACCTAGTCAGTAGCCAGGGCCAAATCAGATGCAAACCAGCTGACCCAATCCTAAAACCCCTCTGACCCGTAGAGATGATAGGGATAAAGCACCATAAGTTCAAAGGACTCCAAACCCTAATGTTGCATGTTTTAGATGTTATAAGTTAGGCCATTATGCTAGCAATTGTCTAAGTAGGGCTTTACACATAGGAGAATTAGAAGAGAATGAGCCTGAACCCATAGAGCCCCTAGTTGATAATGTTAAAGAGGTATATCAGGCTGAAGAAAATTTGGCTAAAGAGTATGAAGGTGACGAAGAACAAATAGAGCCTAATCTGTTAGGAGTAGTTAGATGCATCCTTACCCACACCGTGACACAGGAAGATTGGCGTAAGACTAACATCCTACAAACATTTGTCAAGTTAGGGGATAAGGTATGTAAAATAATCATAGATAGTGGGAGTTGTGTAAATGCCATATCCACTAGTGCTGTCAAAACTTTAGGCTTGTCCACAGTTCCCCATCCAAATCCCTATAAGATTTCTTGGATAGACTCTACTTCAATTCCTATCAAACATAGGTGCCTAGTCCAAATCCAATTACAGTCCTATCAGGAGAAAGTGTGGTGTGATGTCTTACCAATGGGAGTGAGCAGTATCATCCTAGGTCGACCCTAGTTATTTGACCATGATGCGACCCTATATGGTCGATTAAATTCCTGCTCATTCATGCACCTATGAAAGAAGTTTGTAATCAACCCAACACCACTAAGGACACTGTTAAGAGAGGATCAAGCCACCTAAAGGAAAAGAAAATGGGAGTCAATTTGATAACTGCTAAGGAAATTAAGAAAGAGCTCACTGAGGGTACACATGTTTGGATTTTAGCCACTAAGGAAATTCAGGAGCCTTCCCAGAAAGAACGCCCTCAGGAAGTGGCTAAAGTGTTAGAAGACTTTAAGGATGTGTTTCTAGATGACCTACCTGATCAACTTCCGCCACTTAGAGACATCCAACATGCCATTGACTTAGTCCCAGGAGCCACCCTACCCAACCTTCCACATTATAGGATAAACCCTACCGAACACTTAGAGTTACAAAGACATGTAGGGGATCTCCTTAGAAAAGGATTTATTAGAGAAAGTTTGAGTCCCTGTGCAGTACCCGCATTACTGACCCCTAAGAAAGATGGCACTTGGAGGATGTGCGTTGATAGTCATGGCATTAATAAGATCACAACAAAATATAGGTTTTCCATACCCCGTTTGGACGACATGTTAGATATGATGGCCGGAGCAACAATATTTTCAAAGATTGACCTTAAGAGTGGCTATCATCAGGCTAGGATTAGACCTGGGGATGAGTGAAAGACTGCATTCAAGACCAAGGAGGGTCTTTTTGAGTGGGTAGTAATGCCTTTCGGACTGTCCAATGCTCCTAGTACCTTTATGCGGATTATGAATCAAGTCCTACGGTTATTTATAGGAAAGTTTGGTTTGTCGTAGTTTACTTCGACGACATTCTTATATATAGCAGGACCAAGAAAAATCATTTGGACCATTTGAATCAAGTCTGTTTAGCACTCAGGGAAAATAATCTCTTCAAATCTTAAAAAATGTGATTTTTTCACCCATAGAGTCGTTTTCCTAGGTTTTGTTGTTACACCTGACGGAGTTTCTACTGACCCCGAAAAAATTAAGTCAATTGTAGAGTGGCCTGTGCCAAAAAGTGTTCATGAAGTACGAAGTTTTCATGGCCTCGCTACTTTTTATAGAAGATTCATTCGGGGGTTTAGTACCATAGTTGCGCCAATCACGAATTGCATTAGGAAAGGCCAATTTTAATGGACAAAAGCTGCTGATAGGCCCTTCCTAGATGTTAAGAAGAAAATGACACAAGCACCTATCTTAAGATTGCCTGATTTTTCTAAGGTTTTTAAGGTCGCTTGTGATGCGTCTAGAGTTGGAATAGGTGGAGTTTTAAGCCAAGAGAGCCACCTCATAGCTTTCTTTAGTGAAAAATTAAATGAAGCCAAGCTTAAGTATTCCACCTATGATAAAGAGCTCTATGCGGTAGTGCAAGCTTTAAGGTATTGGAGGCACATCTACTACCGCATGAATTTGTCCTGTTTTTTTATTACGAGGCCCTTAGATTCCTTAATTCCCAAAGAAAGCTGAATCCTAAGCACGCTAAGTGGGTAGAATACATCCAGGCCTACACATTTGTCTTGAAACACCGTGCCGGAATTGAGAATAAGGTAGTAGATGCATTAAGTCATAGAGCCCTGCTTCTAAACTCAATTAGCACTGAAGTCATTGGATTTGAAAGACTTACGGATGAGTATGATACCTGTCCAGACTTTAGTAAAGTTTACCAAGCTTTGAAATTAGGACCATCTAGTGACCACAGTGAGTATACCCTTTTAGATGGTTATCTATTTAAGGAAAACAAACTTTGTGTTCCAAAGATTTCCCTGAGATATTTTTTAATTTAGGAAACCCATGCTGGAGGTTTGGCTGGCCATTTTGGAAGAAATAAGACCATATTGATACTTGAGGAGAAATTTTACTGGTCAGGCCTTAAGAGACAGGTAGCCAATATTGTTGCCCGATGTAGGACATGTGCGATTGCCAAATATCAAAAACAAAACACCGGATTATACACTCCTTTACTTGTGCCGGACTGTCCATGGCAGGATCTTAGCATGGACTTCATTTTAGGACTGCCTAAGACCCTTAGAAAACACGATTCAATCTTTGTAGTGGTCGACAGATTTTCAAAAATGGCCCATTTTATACCCTGCTCCCAATCTTTTGATGCCTCCAGGATAGCCAAGCTTTTTCTCGATCAAGTAGTCAAGTTACATGGATTACCTAAGACCATTGTTTCTGATAGGGATGTCCATTTCACAAGCTATTTTTGGAAAACCCTTTGGCACCTACTAGGAACAAAACTAAGATTCTCAACTGCTTGCCGCCCTCAGACTGATGGACAAATCAAGGTTGTAAATAGAAGTCTAGGGAATTTATTGAGGTGCCTTGTTGGAGAGAGTCTAGGAAATTGGGATTTACTTTTACCTTGTGCTGAATTCGCATACAACAGCTCGGTCAATAAGTCTACTGGTAAAACCTTTCGACCTCATTCCATTACCCACACATGCACGAATGTCTGAGTATGCTGAGTCATATGCATAGCATCTTAAAGAATTACATAAAGAAATTAGTAAGAAAATTCAAATGAGTAATGAAGTTTATAAGCATATAGCTGATTCGCGTAAATGAATAAAAGAATTTAATGAAGGGAACTCTGTCATGATAAAACTTAGACCTGAAAGATTTCCATCGGGAACTATGTAGAAATTGCATGCCCGGGGAGCTGGACCTTTCAAAATAATTAAGAAAGTTGAACTAATGCATATGTATTAGAGTTACCACCGGATTATAGCATTAGCTCCGCCTTTAGTATTTCTGATCTGAAAGAATTTAAAGAACCGGCATTAATTCCTAGTGAGCCTTTTGGACTTTACCCTGCCTTTGAGAGTGAAACCCTACCTGAGTGTTCACCAGCAATTTCACTAGACCGGAGAGACAAGATTGAACGTATCTTGGATGACCAAGTGATTACTACTAGAAATAAGGGTTATCAGTATTATCTGGTTCATTGGCACGGTCGATCGGAATCTGAAGACTCTTGGATTATTCGAGAGGATCTACAACAAATTAACCCAGATCTATTAGAAAAATACCACCATCAAACCGATCCTTACTCGATAGGGACGAGTTCCTCCCACCCGGAAAGAATTGGTGCGGGCACCAGGCTCAGGAAGAAGCTTCAACCAATGCCAAGTTCTTTATGGATAGAAGACTAGGAAGTTAAGTCCTGTAATAAGTCTATGAGTCCTGTACTTGTTTTCATTTGAATAATTGAGTCCTGTTTTATTTCAATTTGGATCCAATTAGAGTTAAATTGGCTTTGTATTGAGTCGGGTTCAAGAACTACTTGAGTTGAGTTTCAATTAAGCCAGATTAAGTGCAACCAGCTTCACCAACTACTTGGAGCATCACATCATCATTGAACCATGCCACCTTGGAGGACAAGTCATGCCACTTGGAGGATAGATCATGCCACATCACCAAGATAATTCAACCTTGATTTTTGTCCAAGACAAACTCAAATAAAGCTCCATGGGACACCACCTTGCAAGAACCATCCCACTTTCTTTGGGATGCCTTGATTTTCTCTCTTGTAATTAGGAGTTTCAAATTTGAAAGGGCCACTCCTCTTTCATGGGACGCCCCTTGATTTTCTCCATGAAAGGAGGTGTAGTTTGAATTTGAAAGGGAGCTTAAAATCTATAAAAGCTCCTAAGTTCTCTTGTAATTGGATGATGAATGAAATGAATAATTTTCTTGAAAGTTCTTTCCTTTGCTAGCCAAAGTCCCTTGAGAAAAAGTAGGTGTGAGACCTAGGTTACTTAGCCAATTCAAGCCTTTAATCCCTCTTCCAACCGCATTCGGCCAACCTTGAAAATTCCTCTCCAAGCCAATCCAAATTCGTCCACCCCTCTTCCAAAAGATGTCATCCTCAAAGGAGTTCTCCACGCCATCAAGTGGAGATTCAAGCTATGGGCACCAAAGGAGATCCACTTCAAGCTAAGCCTAAGCCACTTCTTCCATTCCTAATTTTCCTCTTCCATTTCTCCATTCTTCCATCTAAATCTTTTAATTTTACCATCTATCTATGCAGGGTCCTTGGGTCTCCTGATTTCCAAGGTGAAGGTCTACTGTGCCAAGGAATCATAAACAAGGTGCATTTAGATCTAGAGTAACTCCTTGCCATCTTAGTACATCTTGAGTGTTCCTTTGCTAAATTTCAGAATATTAATAGTCGGATAGCCATCTTTATAACCTTCTTTTAGATCTGAAATAGTAGATTATGCTAGCCCTAACCTGTGTGGTTTCCTAACCACGAAGGTCCCTTCTTAGTTATTTTGAAAGATTCTTTTCTAGTCAAGTTTATTTCCTTATGTTCCTTTCATATAATTCTGTTTCTTTTACGTAAAGTAGCTGCATGTTTATCTGTTTCATTTTCACTTAGTTCTTTTAACTCCTAGAAATGCATCATTCGATACTTGTTCCCCATCACAAGCCCTCCTATAGAGGTCAGCTCCTGGCCAGGGTTATGCTCATAAGGCGAGCCCTCCTACCAAGGTCAGCTCTCGGCCAGGGTTGTGCTCAACTGCCAAGGCAAGCCCTCTGTCCGAGGTCAGCTCCCAGCCAAGGTCATGCTCATAGGACGAGCCCTCTATCTGAGGTCAGCTCCTGGCCAGGGTCGTGCTCATGCGTACTAAGACGAGCCCTTTATCCGAGGTTAGCTCCCAGCTAGGGCGTGCTCATAGGGCGTGCTCATAGGGCGAGCCCTCCGTGTGAGGTCAGTTCCCGGCCAGGGTCGTGCTCATGTATACCAAGGCAAGCCCTTTGTCTGAGGTCAGCTCCCAATCGAGGTTATGCTCATAGGGTTAGCCCTTCGTCTGAGGTCAGCTCCTGACTAGGGTCGTGCTCATGCATACCAAGGCGATCCCTCTGTCCGAGGTCAGCTCCCAGCTGGGGTCATGCTCATAGGACGAGCCCTCCATCTGAGGTCAGCTCCCGACAGAGGTCGTGCTCATGCATACCAAGGTGATCCCTCTGTCCGAGGTCAGCTCCCAGCCAGGGTCATGCTCATAGGGCAAGCCCTTAGTCTAAGGTCAGCTCCTGGCTAGGGTCGTGCTCATGCATACCAAGGCGAGCCTTCTATCTGAGGTCAGCTCCTAGCCATGGTCATGCTTATAGGGCGAGCCCTCCATCTAAGGTCAACTCCCGACCAGGGTTGTGCTCATGCATACCAAGGGGAGCCCTCTGTCTGAGGTCAGCTCCCAGTCGGGGTCATGCTTATAGGACGAGCCCTCCATTTGAAGTTAGCTCCTGGTCGGGGTCGTGCTCATGCATACCAAGGTGAGCCCTCTATCCGAGGTCAGGTCCCAGCCAGGGTTATGCTCATAGGACGAGCCCTCTATTTGAGGTAGCTCCTGGCCAGGGTCGTGCTCATGCATGCTAAGGTGAGCCCTTTGTCCGAGGTCAGCTCCCAGCCGAGGTCATGCTAATAGGGCGAGCCCTCCATCCGAGGTCAGCTCTGGTCGAGGTCGTGTTCACAAAGCGAGCCCTCTGTCTGAGGTTAGTTTCCAATCAGGGTCATGCTTATAAGGCGAGCCCTCTGTCTGAGGTCAGCTCCCGATTGGGGTTGTGCTCATGCATGCCAGGGTGACCCCTCATATCCGGGGTCACACCCAGCCAAAGTCAAGCTCATGCCATCTGAAGGCAGCCTCCGCATCCGGGGTCGATTGCCCAACCGAGGTCGCGCTCTTGCTTCTGGAGCCAGGCCCTCCAGATTGGGCTCTCTCCCTCTTCCTACAAAGTTTGGAGTTTCCACTAGTAGCGAAAAGAGGGAGTACCGGTAAAGGTACAGACTGTGACATGGAACCTTCCAGCTACCTGCAACTCTCCCAAAAGTGGCACACCTTGCCGAAAAATTCAAAACCCTGCAATGCGCCACCCGCATGTCCTATGCAGGGCATGCTCCACTAGGCTCCACGTCCAATGGTGCACTGCCATGTCAACAACCGTGCAACCAAGAACACTGATCCTCACAACATGGAACTTGAACTTCCTCTATGAAGAGTGTTCCATTAAGGCCACAGGCCCTGTGACACACTGATGGTCCCTCCAAGAAGGAAAATGCTCCACTATGGCTCGGGGCTCAACGACACGGCGCCCGCCCCTCCCACAGAAAATCGTACCACTAGAGGGACAAGATCTGTACTACGTCGGCGATCACCCCCAAATAGAAGGATCTTCTTCAGAGAACTGATCCGATAGGGGGAGGCTACAGACAAAGGAAAATCCCTCCAAGAAGGGATATAAGGAAATGGACATCTCAATAAAGCTCCAGGCTTGATCTGGGCCACTCCTACTCATAAAAATAGAAGAAAGGACCCCCGAAAGGGAGAGGCAACTAGTAAGACTCAGAGAGCAAATGGGCAAGGAACTAGCCGAGTGAACCTCCCAGCTCTCTAATCTCCACTCTAACATGTCTTTCCATTTTAATTTCACCTTTCACCCTCTATGCAGAGAGCCTCCAAGCTCTTCGTCACAAAGGTTCTATTTCCCTTGATCATTCTGAACTGACTTGATCGTCGAAGTGTCCCTACCGAAATTCCCGGCCCAAGTCTCCTCTTTTTTTCAAGCCACGCTCGAGGAGAACTGAGTGCCCGACGGGAGCCCAACGAGTCCGTACCATGTCACAGCTATAGGCCACGATAATCTTGGCGGTAACATGTATCATTGTCCATTAACTCCATGGACAATTTATAGACACACTAGATATGAATGAAAAGAATAAAGCCTAGTTTTATTGATTTTAATGAATTAAGTATAAAATTATGTCCTAAAAAAGTTACAATGTATCATGCCAACTTGGCTTTTAGGGCATACATCTAACATAAGATAGATAAGGAAGAGAGAAACCTAGGGGGTGCCCAACACCTTGTGCACCCCACATTATTTGCATGCACAAAATACTTTCACATTAAGGATGGGGTGCTAATTCTTCTTTCTTACACATTAAGAAGAGATAAAAAATGTGAGGAGGGAGAGAGAAATATTTTTAGGATTAGTTCAACTAACCAATACCTAATCTTAACCCAAATAGGAAACCAACCTATAAACTAATCTTATTAGGTTTAAGTTTAAATCCAAAACTAATTAAGAATTAATTCATAATCCAATTAGGACCACTAAATCCAATTAGAAAAGATTAAACCTAACTAAATTAAATTAGATTTAATTCACCTAGGATTAGTTAAGTAATTAGGTCAAACTAAATTGGCTTGTAATATTTGTAATTAGGTTAAGCTAAAATCTAATTGGACTAGGGCATCATCCAAGCTCAACTAAATTGAATCTAATTTAATTTGTATCGAGCATAATCATAATTAAATAATTAAATCATCAAATTAGACCAAGCTAAATTTCAACTATTACAATAAAGTTCTTCTTGCTAACAATTAGCATGTGCTAAAATTAGTATATGCCAAAAATAAAAGATACTAAAATTAGCAGGTATCAAAATTAGCAAGTACCAAAATAGCAAGTGTCAAAATTAGTAGATGCCAAAAATAATAGTGCCAAAATTGGTAGGTTTCAAAATTATAACTTTTATAAAATTAGACTTTTTAAATATGTAATTCTTACATATTTTGATCCAACTATGTGATCAGGTCAAGTTTCTATTATGTGTGACATCTTAGATTCCATTATATTTAGTAATGAGATACACCATGATCTCCATCATAGTATCATCAAACTTTTTTATGGACAAAAATAATTTCAGCTCACCCTATCAAGAATCGTTGACCTAAAATGATCATAGTAGGTTTTTACAATCCACCAATGACATCTAGCACATGTAGTAGCAATCCAATAGAATAAAAGAATGAATCCTTAGGTATAGTTACCGTATGATTGGTTCTTTTATAGAGAGTTCCGATAAGATGTAGGTCATGAAAACTTGCCAAACCTTAAACACCTGTCATATGCATGATTCAATCATCTCAAATCCGATTTATGAAAGCTCATGGAACTTATTTTCATCATTCACATTGCTGTAGCCATGATCTTAAAAACTTAATTTCTTAAATCACATAGAATTACATGTTAACTACTAAAGTTGATATATCCTTATAAGTGCACTCCTAACTCCTACATTAAACCTGCTATAGTCAATGAATACTACAAGGATTCGAATGGATAGGGCCAATGTTTTGTGTTGTCAAACTATAGCAATTCCATCATGAGTGGCCGAGGCATTGTAGATCAAAGAACCACTCATACAACTACAATATCGAGAAAGTCACTGATGAGTATTTAGACATCTATGTGACTTCTCATGATGGTCATACCCAGTACCGTTGTTCTCTAACGACCACCCATACTCTTGTTCCAGTATTCTGTACTATAGACTTGAGACTTGTCTATTCAAAAAGGAAGTGATTCGTGCATCGATCAAAATGGATCAATCACCATTCCAGTGATATCTTATGCTCGAGAGCATTTAAGAATTAATCTATAATGATACATGATGTGGCAGGATCGCTGACATGGAACCCATGTCAGACTCCACTGTGCAACACGTCGGACGAAGCTGCCACGTGGGACGCCGTGGCCGAAGTTGAGCTCCGCCTTCTTGAGGTCGCCCACCTCGGATAAGGGGACCAACAGCCGAAGGACATCTCTGCCTCCTCGGACAATGGCGAGCCACCCAAGAAGGCCCAAAGGGGTGTCCATCAGGTCGCAATAACTATCCCTAACTACCACTTATACCAGAAGAGGGGAGGGATCCCCGATCAAGGTGCTGCATTCCTCACCAACCTCCTATGCCACCCAAAAGAAGAAGTCAACCAGGAGATTCAAATCCAGTAGGCTGCTACCCATTGATCGAGGTTCTGCCATGTTTTCCATAATAGAGCGACCAGAAGGAATGCCAGAGCGCACGGCGCTGCTCCCTATCATGGATGGAGAAAGGCACCATGCACACGGCATCGCACTCACCTACAAATAAGGCAGGGACCCCGAGGTAGGCGTCTGGCAGCCCCTGTGGCTTAAAAGAACACTCCATGGTTCCGAAAGAAGGTAAGTGAAAAAGCCAAGCAGAGAGAGGGGGAAGCAGGCGCACAGGAGAACACTAAGCAGTCCAAGAGTTCTAGGCAACTAGAGACCTACGGGAAAGGTCTTGATAGGCATAGCCACCCCGGCTCCGACTCTCCTCAACCAGCACTCCCCTCGCTCCATGCTCGGCTCTCTCTTATATTCTTCTAGTGCATTACATTCTCCTCCTAACGTGGAGTCCATCTATCAGGCTCAACCAGAAAGATCTGTTTCCCTGGATCGTCATTGACTTGAGCATCGAAGTGCCCCCGCCAAGATCACCGGCCCGGGTCTTTTCTGTTTTGCAGGTCTGGGATCCGTGCAAAATCCAGGATGATAAGGGTGCGATCCAAGGCATTCCTCAGCTACAGGCCATGATGATCAGGTAGCAACAGATTGGTGTACTAGGTAGGGGGGCAGATCAATGCTCCTCAACTGGGTGGGACAACAGTTTCTACCTTTGTCCTTAGTCCCGGGGGGCAGACCGGGGGCAAAAGGGTAGGTGGGCAGAAAAACTGTCCAGTGTTCTTTGGGCCTACCACACAACTCCCCGGACGGCCACAGATGAGATGCCTTTCAGCCTCGTCTTCGGCACAAAAGCCGTTGTTCCAGTCAAGCTCGGCGTACCCACACTATGGGTGTGGCAATATGACGAAGCAGAGAATCCGGCGTGGCTCCTTCTCAACCTGGACCTCCTCGAGGAAACCAGGGACAAGGCCCGACTCTGGATGGTGGCTTACCGGCAATGTGTAGCCGGTACTACAATGCACGGGTAAAGTCGAAAGTCTTCCTCCCAGGCGACCTGGTGCTGTGTCAAGTTGAAGCATCTCAACCCCGGGAGTGCGGCAAGCTCTCGCCGAACTGGGAGGGCCCCAACAAGGTGGTCGAAGCTCTTTCGCATGGGGCTTACTATCTTGCAGATCTGGATGGCGCCAGGTTCCCGTGGACATGAAATGCATGCAACCTGAGAGTATACTATCAATAGTGTAAGGCATTTCCCTAGTAATAATAAAGGTCCTCTTTTGCACAAATTACTTTTGCCTTGTAGGGACATCGCTGCCCGGCCTAAGGACTTGTACATTCAAGCCCGGAGTCCAGCTCTCCGGCACCAAAGCCCGGGGTCTAGCTCTCTGGCACCGAAGCCCGGGGTCCAGCTCTCCGGCATCGAAGCACAGAGTCCAGCTCTCCGGCATCAAAGCCAGGAGTCCAGCTTTCCTGTACCGAAGCCCGAAGTCCAGCTCTCTGGCACCGAAGCCCGGAGTCCAGCTCTCCAGCACCGAAGCCTAGGCTCCAACTCTCCGGCACTGAAGCTCGGAGTCCAGCTCTCCGGCACTTAAGCCCAGACTTCGACACTGAAGCCCGAAGTCCAGCTCTCCGGCACTCAAGCCTGGACTCCAATCTGGAACCAAAGACCGGTGACCTAAGATGCCCGGCACTCAAGCCTGGACTCCGGTCTGGTACCAAAGACCGGTGACCCAAGATGCCCGGCACTCAAGCCTGGACTCCGGTCCGGCACCAAAGATCGGAAACCTGGCACTCAAGACCGGACAACCCGACACCTTAGGCTCGGAAACTCTTGAAGATCGAAGCTCCACAGTCACCTAGTGCTTTCCACAAGCGCAACCTCCAAGCTCGGCCTTGCCATGCATGCCTAGAGCTGGCCCCGGTCGGAGCCGGGAAGATCTCATCTGGCCAAGTGCTTGGAAGCTTCCAGCCTCCTCACCCATGAGGTGGGAACAACTTGGCAAGTTGAAGAACTTCTCTCTAACCCATCACATGTTCGGGACTCAAAAAAAAAAAGAAGAAGAAGAAGAGAAAAGAGAAAGAAGAAAGGAGATTCAAATTGGGGTGACTAAGAAAGTTTCTTCATTGATATCATACAGTTTAATACAAGTATTCCTGGGCCCCGACATGCCGGGAAGCCCTAAACAAAAGCAAGGAGAAGGAACAACTACAAGGCCCCCTAAGCTACCTGACTAGCTCCTTCTCGGAGTGGTGCTCGGATGGGACGTCGCCTTCTGGGGCCTACGGTGGCGGGGCCTCATCTCCGGTGGCCTCCGCCGGTGGAGCTAGCTCGGCAGTAGTGGCAAGCTCTTCAGCCTCGTCCAGGCTGGCAGTTGTGCTTGAGCCCATCGTGACCGAAGGTCTCAGCCTGCTCACGACCTTGTCAGGGACGAACTCCTTCACCTGAGATCGGCAGTAGTCGAACCCCTGGAGGAAGGAATCCATTGCCACTTCCTGAAACTCGACCTTGAATTCATTGGAGGCCTTGTACTTCGCTACTGCCTCATCAGCCTCCTTTCTAGCGATCTTGGCTCGGTGGACCGCCTCGATGGCCTTCTTCTTGGCGGCATCCACCGAGCTTACTACTGCTATGGCCTTCCCGTCCGTGCTTGCAGCCCTCTTCTCGGCATCGGTGGCCCTCCTCTCAGCGGCGGTCACCCGCTCCTTTGCTGCATCCAATTCCACCAGAAGGGACTGGGCCCGTCCCTTCTCTCTGGTGGCCTCAGCTTCGAGCTCCTTCAGCCTAGCCTCCTTGGCTATGAGCTCTTTTGTTCTACTCTTGGACCAGCCCCTCTCCCAGTCCAAGGACTCCTCAAGCTCCTTTACGTGCCTTTCGGTGCTCACAACTGCACCCCAGAGTTCCTTGCTCTTCTGGTTGGCCTCCCAGGCATCATCATTTCTCTGCTTCATCTCAGCCTTAAGGGACTCGAGCTCTGCTCCCTGTAGCCTGTCCCTTTTGGCCCAGGTTCAGCAGTAGTCCCTAATCAGGAGAAGTTCGGTGTCGATCTGCACCAAAGAAAATATCAGTCATGAAGATAAGACGGGAAGAACGATGTGAGGTAAGGTAGAGGGATACTTACCGAAAAGAGCTGAGGAAATGTATTGCTAATGGCATCGCCGAGAAGCTTCCTCGCCTTGTCTCGCTGATTGCATGATTAGATAGCGAAGTCCATCATACGCTCGGCAAGGTTTTGGTCGCGGACAAGAGAAATGTTCGGTGGCAGCTTGAAGGGCACCCGACGATAGTCCCTCACCCTTCTGCCCGTCGTCGATGCTGAGTCATCCGCTCCTCCGAATGAAGAAGCATCTGGGGTGCGCTCGAGGCTTGGCACCACCTCAGACGGAGCCGCCGACGCCTGATCCACTCTTTCATGCTCTCCCCCTCCTCGACTTCGATGATCTCCGAAGGAGGGGACACCACCATGGTGGCAGACCTGGCCTAGACAGCCACCTCAGGGTCCCGGGCTGGGGATGGGTCGGCCCGTCTCGACACCTCGGGAGTGGGCTCAGCAGCCCTCCACCTTGGCACGAGAGCAAGCTCAGCAACCCTCCTCCTCGGCTCGAGAGCAGGCTTGGCAGCCCTCCCGATCGGCTCGACTAGCTCAGCAGGAGCGGCCCTCGCGTCACCCCCTTCACGAGCCCTCTTCGAGGGGGACTCACCGGCCTCCTCCGGTGCAACCCTCTTCCGAGAGAAGGAAAGGAGGTCATCCAAGGTGAAATTCATACCTGCACGAAGAGAAAAGTGTCAATTCCGAGCTCAGAAAACCAAGGAGAAAACACAAGGAGATAGTGCTCGAGATGAACCAATCTAAGCTAAATTAGGCTAACCCCGGCTTCGAACAGGTTCTGCTCTGACAACAGAACCTCAAGGGAGGGGACCTGGTCTGCACAAACCTGGTCATTTGTAAACCTCCCGATCGCCACTTCAACTATAAAATTTCGGTTAGGGGTTCAATCTGGGTCACTCCAAATCCAATCGACCCCCTTAATCGAGACAAAAAATATTTACTCTTCCATCCTTTGATGGAAGAGGGGAGCTCAAATTTTATGCCCTTCAGGCGAGAGGATATAGACCACCACCCCTCCTCGGAAGGGTGGCATTTCAAGATAAATAAGATCTTGAACAGTGAAAAATGGGCAACTATCCCGTGGAAGTGACAAAGGACTATGAAGCTGAAGATGGCCCTATGGCGTTGGAGACTAGCTGAGCAGGGACGAGGTGATGATTGCTCATCACAAAAAAAAAAGGGGATGGAAAGGAAACCAAAGGGCCCGTGCTAGCATCTCCTCATAGAGAGCGATCCAGTGTAGGCCACTGGAGGTGACCCTCTTCCCCGGTCGAGGGATTGAGAGCCAAATGGAGTCGGGGACACCATAGGTCTCTCGAATGGCCACAAGTTTCTCGACGGTGATCATCGAAGCGACCCCGCCGGACCTATCGATCGAGAGGTTCAAGGACGGGTTCGGATGGAGGAGGAGGTGGGGGGCAGGTTGCGGGCTCCTTATTATGATCCCTCTGGGTGCAGGCCTCCTATGAACTCGAAGCACGCTGCATCCTCCTCCTCATCGGAGGAGGATGGCGGCCTCAACCGAGAAGGACCAGCCACTTTTTAGTCAGTGGTTGGATGGAAGTTTGGACCAAAATGAGACATCAATAAGAAAGAAGAAAAAGGTACAAGTGGACGAAGTCTGGAGAGGTTCTAACTCTAGGAGGATGCTCTATATAACCGGAAGAAGGAGAAGAAGACGAACTTGGCTAACTGTGGAAGCAAAGACAACCGGGGGAGGAGAAGGAGGGCTCTGGTATGATGGTTGGCACACGAAGTTTGAAAGAGAAAGTATTTTTGGAAAAACTGCCTTTCTTTTCGAAGTGACCATATGCCAAACCGTACCGTTACAGCACCCCACCGACGGATTTGCTCCATGTGTCGGCAATCGGCAGGGGAGACTCCTCGTTTCAGTCATGGTTGTTCCGATTCTGTGCCAGCATTAAGTGTTCCTCAGACGTGGCCACGTTGCTCCCCTGCATTGGTTTAGAGAATCGCCTTATGAAGCCCCATCGATCGTGGCCATCATTGCACCAGATCTTTGCCTTTCCACGTCAGCATTACATTTACTCCCTTCATCCCAAGTGCCGCGCGCCATCAAGACTCGAGAGTGGGAAGTAAATGATGTGGCGGGATCGCTGACATGGAACCCATGTCAGACTCCACCATGCACCATGTCGAACGAAGCTGCCACGTGGATGCCTCTGCCGCTCCTTCGCCAGGCTAGCTCCCTTCGAGGTCGAGATGTCATGGCTGAGTCAAGATGCCATGGTCGAAGTCGAGCTCCGCCTTCCTGAGCTCGCCCACCTCGAACAAGAGGACCAAAAGCCGAAGGACATCTCCGCCTCCTTGGACAATGGCGAGCTGCCCAAGAAGGCCTGGAGGGGTGCCTGTCGGGTCGCAATAACTATCCCCAACTACCACTTACACCATAAGAGGGGAGGGATCCCTTATTGAGGTGCTACATTCCTTACAACCTCCTGTGCCACCCAAAAAAAGAAGTCAACAGGAGATTAGTATCCAATAGGCGGCTGCCCGCCGATCGAGGTTCTGCCATGTTTCCCGAAATGGAACGACCGAAAGGAATGCCAGAGCGCACGGCACCGCTCCCTATCATGGATGGGGAAAGGCACCATGCACACGGCATCGCATGCGCCTGCAAATAAGGCGGGGACCCCGAGGTAGGCATATGGCAGCCCCTGTAGCTTAAAAGAACACTCCATGTTTCCGAAAGAAGGTAAGCAAAAAAGCCAAGCAGAGAGAGGGAGAAGCAGGTGCATAGGAGAACACTAAGCAGTCCAAGAGTTCCAAGCTACCGAAGACCTACGGGAAAGGTCTTGATGGGCACAGCCACCCTGGCTCCGACTCTCCTCAGCCAGCACTCCCCTCGCTCCGCGCTCGACTCTCTCTCACATTCTTCTAGTACATTACATTCTCCTCCTAACGTGGAGTCCATATACGGGGCTCGACCGGGAGGATCTGTTCTCCTGGATCATCACTGACTTGAGCATCGAAGTGCCCCCACCGGGATCACCAGCCCAGGTCTTTTCTGTTTTGCAGGTTCGAGCGTCCGTACAGAATCTATGGTGACAAGGGCACGATCCGAGGCCATCTTCAGCTATAGGCCACGGTGATCAGGCGATAACAATACATATCTCAAATTCTTAACTCTTGAGAATATGTGTTATTATCCAATAATTTCTTAGATAATACAGGAACACAACATGTAAGAAAAATAGTCCAATTGTAATTATTAAATATAATTTTATGTTTTACAAATTATGGCTTTTAGGATATAAATCTATTAGTTGTCGTCTAAGCTTCCTTGCTCGTCGCTCCATTTCCAAAGTCCTAGCTGTTGCCACCAAGATCGTCGTGGCCCGTAGTTGCTGTCGGCGCCGGAGTGCGCTCCCTTTGCTGTCTGGCCATCCAGTGGTCCTGGACCTGCAAAACAGGGGTTAGTGACCAGCCGAGGTTTCCGGTGGGGGCACTCCGACGGTCAAGTCAGTGACGATCTAGGAGAACATATCCTCCTGGTCGAGCCCCTCTTGATGGACTCCATGCTAGGAGGAGTGGATGGTGTGAAAGTGGAATGCAAGTGTGTCGGGGGAAGAGTGGCCTAGCTAGAGGATTCTCTGTGTGGCCTTTCGCCCGCCCTTGCTTGGATTTGCTTGTGGTGCTGTGCTCTTTGGTTGAGCTTGCACTTGTGTTTGAATAGTATTACATGTTACCTCCTTTGTCTTGCTTCCTTCGAGCTTTGTAGTCTAGGTTACCGTTGGGCACCCGTCTTGGGATCTCCGCTCGGCTGTCAGGCGCGTGTGGCAGCATCCCAAGGCACCTTTCTCGATTCGTGATGAGAGAAGCTATCATGTATTCTGACATTCCTTCTGGTCATCTCATTCCGGGAAACCTGGCAGTACCTCGATCGGTGGGCCACCGCCCATGGGATTCAAATCTCCTGGTTGACTTTCTCTTTCGGGTGGTTCAGGTGGTTGGTGAGGAGTGTGGCACCTCGATCAGTGGGCCTCTCCCCTTTTTGGTATAACCGACGGTCGCAGGTGATCATTACGGCCTAGTGGATGTCTTAGTGCAATCCTCGGGTGGCTTGCCGGTGTCCTGGGATGGAGGTGCTGTCCCTTAGTTCTTCAGTGCTTACACCTGAGCTGGGGGCTGAGCTGGAAAGGTAGGGCTCGACTCCGACCTAAGCATCCTGAGCTTGCGGGATCGTCTCGATGGAGGAGGGCAGTGTGCGGGCCTAGTCCAGAGGGCTCGACCTCGGAGAGGCTCCACGTGAAGGAAAGGGCTGAGCACGACTCCAACCATGGGGCGCGATCTTCGAGGGGCTCGCTCTGGAGGGCAGAGTGCGGGCCCGGTCTAGAGGGCTTGACCTCGGAGAGGCTCCACGTGGCGGAGGAGAGCTGAGCTCGACTCTGACCACGGGGCTCAATCTCTGAGGGACTCACTCTGGAGGGCAAAGCGCGGGCCTGGTCCAGAGGGCTCGACCTCGGAGAGGCTCCATGTGGTGGAGGAGGGCTGAGCTCAACTCTGACCATAGGGCTCAATCTCCGAGGGGCTCGCTTTGGAGGGCAGAGCGCGGGTCCGACCAAATGGCTCGACCTCGAAGAGGGGCTCGATCTGGAGGGCGCAGCTCGGCTCTGGCCTAAGCATCCCGAGCTCACGGGCCCGACCTGGTGGAGGACGGAGCTCAGCTTCGACAAGCAGCCCCATTGTCCCGGGGAGCTCAGCCCGGCGAAGGAGTTTGAGTAGGGAATCTGACGCGGTGCTTGGCACGGTGATTTTCTCTGACATGGTGTCTGACATCTACTCCACATCAGCGGTCTTGCCACATCATTTGCCCTCCACTCTCGAGGTTTGTTAGTGCGCGGCGCTCGGGCCAAAGAAAGTAATTGTGATGCTGACATAAAAGGTGAAGATCTGGTGCAATGATGGCCATGATTGCTGGCACTCCATGAAACGGTCCTCCAGGCCAGTGCGGGGTGCCACGTCGCCACGTCCGAGGAGCAGTTAATGCTGGCACAGAATTCAGAATGGTCGGGATGCCTTTTTCATCGATGGCTGGTACGTTGCGTGAATCCATTGGCAGAGAGGTCGTAACAGTACGGATGTGCTGGGTCACTTCGAAATGAAAAGAAGTTCTTACCCAAAGTATCTATTCTTTTGAATTCTTCGCACCCGCTGCAGTACTGAGTCTTTTCCTTCCTCCTGGTTATCTTAGATCTTCTAAGGAACCAAGTTAGTTTCTTCTTTCTTCCTCCTTTATCGGAGCAGGGTCCTCCCTCTGAGTCTAGGGTTTCCCTCGGATTGAGTCCATCCCTTCATCTTCTTCTTCGAGTCCTTTGCTTCTTCCTTCTTTGGGGATGTCTCGCTTTGGCCCAAGCTTCCACCCCACCACCAACCAGGGCGAGGATGGTCCTTTGAGCGAAGGCCAGCATCTCCTTCTTCTTCCAGTAAGGAGGAGAATGTGGCTCGTTTCGAGTTCAGTAGAAGGCGCCCTCTTGGTCCAGTACTCATCAGGGAACCAGGGTCCGGTCCTTCTCATCATTCTCGCCCTCCTCCCTCTTCTGAACTTGTTCCTGAGTCCGTCCAGTCCACAGGTCCTAGCGGGAATGCCTCGACGATCACTGTCAAGGAACTAGAGACCATTCGGGATATCCATGGCATCCTGCACTCTGTCTGGCTTTTAATCCCCCGTCTGGGGGAACAGGTTACTTCCAGTGACCCGGGCCATATTGCTTTTTATGAGAAGACCTTTTCTGGGGGTCTCTGCTTTTCCTTCCATCCGTTCTTCATGTCGGTGCTGAATAATTATCGTTTGGTCCCTGCTCAGCTAGTACCAAATACCATTAGGGTTATCTTTTCTTTTGTTGTGCTTTGTCACCTTCACGGGTTTGTTGCCTGGTTTTCTATGTTCAAGACTTTCTTTGTCCTGAAGCGCCACCCGATTGAGGACGGGTGGTGGTCCTTGTCTTCCTGCCCAAAGGGCATTAGGTTTGAGCTCCCTTCTTCCTTCAAGGGATGGAAGAGCAAGTTCTTTTTTGCCACGGTTGAGGGGGTCGACTTGGTCTGGAGTGACTTGGACCAGTCCCCCAACCAAAACTCTATGGTCAATGCGGCTGACTGGGATGACTATGAGCAGCACCACACCACCCAGGTCCCTTATCTCGAGGTCCTGTTATCAGAGCAAAACTTCTCCGAAGCCGGGATTGACCCAATGAATGGGTTGGGTGAGTTCGACCTGAACTTTTCTTCCCTTTTGTTTTGTGCTCCTTACATTGCTTTCTGTGGGCTCTGACTATTGTATGGCTTGTATGCAGGCATGATCTTCATAGAGAGTGACCTGCTAACGATCACCCGAAGAGGCCACCAACCGGGCTAGTCGAGGAGCCTCCGTCAAGACGGGTCCGAGGCGAGAGCGCATCTGCGGCTGCTCCCGCCACGGTGGCTGATCCCGCCACGGTGGCTGACCCGAGTCGGGAGGCGATTGAAGCTACTCTTGCCGCGCTAGCTGGCCACAATTCGGGGGCGACCGAAACTGCTCCTGCACCGATGGAAAGGGCGACGTATGCGGTGTCGGGGCCAGTCCAGCAGGTAGTCTGGAAGGTTCCAAAGCGGCACGATCGACATGGAATGACCCCCACCGTGTAGCCCGAGGTGGTCATCCGGGAAAGGGTTGCAGCTGTTGCCGCGGCATCCCCCAGTCCCCCGAGCCCGGTTGTGATCTTGGTCGAGGATAGGGAGGTCTAGGCTGGGGCTGAGTTCGTGACCGAGGCATCGCCTGCAAAGGTGCCAGGTCCTCAGCCTGCCCCCGGGGGCCCTGCTACTAGTGGGGCAAGGGCACCTATCCCCGAATAGAGCAGGAGGGAGGAGGCGCGGCGCCGACTTTCATTCAAGCTGGGGCCGGAGAGCTCTTTCTCCGGAGCCCCACACTGGCCGAGTGCATGATAGATTTTTCAATCCAGCCATGCGATCAGCAAGAGATGGCCGAACTGTGGCTGGGGGATGTGCTTAGCGCCATCTTCCCCCAGCTCTACTCGATAAGTGGCTCCACTTCTCTGTTTTTCTTTTTCTTCTTCTTCTTTTTTTTTCGCTAACCATTTACATGGTGCAGACGGTGCCGAGGCCCACTTCATCAGGGACTACTATCGAAACTGGCAATGTAGTGAACAGCAGCGGGCAGCTGAGATTGAGTCACTGAAGGCCGGTTTGAAGGGAAGGACCGAGGCGAACAGAGCACTCGAGCGAAGGGTCAAGGACCTGGAAAAGCAGCTCGCCAACTTTGAGGGGCGAGTGAAGATGCTCTGGGAGGGCCTTGACCTGAAGCAGAGCCACTCGAGGAAGAGTGCTGATGAGCTCACCCTTGCTGAGAAGAGGCTGAAGTGGTTCAATGCCAAGGCCGTTCGGCACAAGGAGGCCGCTCAGTCTGCTTAGGCCGAGCTGGCGGCAGAGAAGGAGAGGTTGGTCGTGGCTGAGAGGGCGACAGAGGTGGCAGCCAAGTCAGTGGAGGCGGCTAGGGTGGAGGCCGCCAAGGCAAGGAAGGAGGTCATCGAGGCAAGGAAGGATGCCGAAGAGGCCGTCGTCAAGTACAAGGCCTCGGAGGAGTTCATCGCCGAGATTCACCAAACGGTGTCGGACTCCTTCTACAAAGGCTTCATGTTCCTGTGCGGTCGAGTTGAGATGTTTGTTCCTGATGAGGGCCACAGCTGCCTCAGGTATCCTCTAGCCTCGGATGCGGAGTTGGGCTAGGAGATGGGAGTTGAGGAAGCTGTTGCCTCCGAACCTTCCCCACCAGTCGAGGCTGAGAGTGGGCCACCCAGGCCGGAGCCGTTCAGCCAGAGGTTCTTAGAAATGGGACCTCACAGCCTCAAGGCCCAGCTAGGGGGCCAGCCAGAGTGATGTAACTTTCCTTCTTGTTTTCCTTTTTGTACTTGGTCGGGGTCACCTGGCATGTCGGGGACCCAAAGATGTTTGTAGCTAACTTTTGTTAATAAAATGAGAATTTTTCTGCTACCTATTCCCGAGCATTGCCTGACTTTTCCCTCTTATCCTCTTTCTTTCCTTCTTCTCTCTCTCTCTTTTTTTTTTTGAGATGAGTGGCGAGATCAGAGAGGAGGGTTCCACCTTGTCTGGGATTTGGCCACCCGACTTCGGTGTCGGCAAGTTGGGCATAAGAATTTGGTAGTTGAGAGCAACTGGGCTCAAAGATTTCTTGGCCGGAGAGCTGGGCCCCGGTCCAAAGTGCCTAAGAGCTAGGCTCAGGGCTTGGATGCCTTGGAGCTAGGCTCGAGACTTTGGTGCCGGAGAGCTGGGCCCCGGGCTTGGATGCTTGAGAGCTGTGCTCAGGTCTTGGATGCCTTGGAGCTAGGCTCGAGGCTTTGGTGCTGGACAGCTGGGCCCCCAACTTGGGTGCCTGAGAGCTGGGCTCAGGTCTTGGTGTCTCGGAGTTAGGCTCGAAGACTTCTTCCGGAGAGCTGGGCCCCGAGTCTTGGTCACCTGAGGGCTGGGCTCAGGTCTTGGCATCTTGGAGCTGGTCTCGAAGATATTGATGATTTGGGAGCAGCTTGGCTCAAAGATCCCTTGGTCGGAGAGCTGGGCCCCGGTCCAAGGTTGCTTGAGAGCTGGGCTTAGGTCTTGGCATCTTGGAGCTGGGCTCGAAGACTTCTTTTTCTAGAGAGCTGGGCCCTGGGTCTTGGTCACCTGAGAGCTGGGCTCAGGTCTTGGCATCTTGGAGCTGGGCTCGAAGACGTTGATGATTTGAGAGCAGCTTGGCTCGAAGATCCCTTGGCTGGAGAGCTGGGCCCCGGTCCAAGGTTGCCTGAGAGCTGGGCTCAGGTCCTGGCATCTTGGAGCTGGGCTCGAAGATATTGATGATTTGAGAGCAGCTTGGCTCGAAGATCTCTTGGGCGGAGAGCTGGGCCCTGGTCCAAGGTTGCCTAAGGGCTGGGCTCAAGTCTTGGTGTCTTGGAGCTAGGCTCGAAGACTTCTTTTTTCGGAGAGCTGGGCCCCGTGTCTTGGTCACCTGAGAGTTGGGCTCAGGTCTTGGCATCTTGGAGCTGGGCTCGAAGACGTTAATGATTTGAGAGAAGCTTGGCTTGAAGATCCCTTAGTCGGAGAGCTGGGTCCCGGTCCAAGGTTGCCTGAGGGCTTGGCTTAGATCTTGGTGTCTCGGAGCTGGGCTCGAAGACGTTGATGATTTGAGAGTAGCTTGGCTCGAAGATCCCTTAGCCAGAGAGCTGGGCCCCGGTCCAAGATGGCCTGAGAGCTGGGCTCAAGTCCTGGCATCTTGGAGCTGGACTCGAAGACATTGATGATTTGAGAGCAGCTAGGCTCGAAGATCCCTTGGTCGGAGAGCTGGGCCTCGGTCCAAGGTTGCCTGAGAGCTGGGCTTAGGTCTTGGCATCTCGAGTTAGGCTCGAAGACTTCTTCTTCCGGAGAGCTGGGCCCCGGGTCTTGGTCACTTGAGAGATAGGCTCAAGTCTTGGCGTCTTGGAGCTAGGCTCGAAGACGTTGATGATTTGAGAGCAGCTTGGCTCGAAGATCTCTTGACCGGAGAGCTGGGCCTCGGTCCAAGGTTGCCTAAGAGCTGGGCTCAGGTCCTGGCATCTTGGAGCTGGGCTCGAAGACGTTAATGATTTAAGAGCAGCTTGGCTCGAAGATCCCTTGGGTGGAGAGCTGGACCCCGGTCCAAGGTTGCCTGAGGGCTGGGCTCAGGTCCTAGCATCTTGGAGCTGGGCTCGAAGACATTGATGATTTGAGAGCAGCTTGGCTTGAAGATCCCTTGGATGGAGAGCTGGGCCCTGGTCCAAGGTTGCTTGAGGGCTGGGCTCATGTCTTGGTGTCTTGGAGCTAGGCTCGAAGACTTCTTCTTCCGGAGAGCTGGGCCCCGGGTCTTGGTCACCTAAGAGCTGGGCTTGGATCTTGGTCACCTAAATCTTGGAGTTGGGCTCGAAGACGTTGATGATTTGAGAGCAGCTTGGCTCGAAGATCCCTTGGCCAGAGAGCTGGGCCCTGGTCTAAGGTTGCCTGAAGGATGGGCTCAGGTCTTGGTGTCTCGAAGCTAGGCTCGAAGACTTCTTAGAGGTTTTCCTGCAAGGCAGATAGATACTTGCGCAAAAGAAAAACCATTATTATTATTATTGGGGGAAAGCCTTATATTATTGATAGTATCTTCGCAGATTGCAGGCATTCCACGTTCGAGGGAACCTGACACCGTCGAGATCCTCGAGATAATAGGCCCCCTGTGAGAGGGCCTCGGCCACCTTATGAGGGCCTTCCCAGTTTGGTGAGAGCTTGCTGCACTCCCAGGGTTGAGATGCTTCTGCCCGGCGTAGCACAAAGTCCCCTGGTCTAAAGACTTTTGGCCTAACATGGGCATTGTAGTACCGGGCTACTCGTTACCGATATGCCGCCATTCGTATCCGGGCTTTATTCCTTGTTTTTTCGAGGAGATCCAGGTTGAGTAGGAGGTGTGCCGAGTTCCGTGCCTCGTCATATTGCTGCACTCGTAGCGTGGGCACATTGAGCTAAACCAGGATGACTGCCTCGATGCCGAAAACAAGGTTGAAGGGCATCTCATCGGTTGCCGTTCTGGGCATTGTGTGGTAGGCCCACACAATACTTGGGAGTTCTTCCGCCTATCTGTTCTTGGTTTGGTCCAGCCTGGTTCTGAGTCCTTGAAGGATGGTCCGATTAGTCACCTCAGCTTCCCCGTTTGTTTGAGGGTGAGCTACCGAGGTGAATTGGTGCTAGATGCCATGTTCGGCACAGAACCCTTCGAACTCCCGATTGTTGAATTATCGCCCGTTGTCAGTGATTATATAATGGGGGAGTTCGAAGCGGCAAATAATTGACTTCCAGAAGAATTGGTGGATACTTGCTTTCGCGATCCGGGCCAGTGGCTCTGCCTCGACCCACTTGGTAAAGTAGTCGATCGCCACCAGCAGGAATCTTCGCTACCGTGGTACAGGGGGAAATGGCCCCAAGATGTCCATCCCCCGCTGGGCAAAAGGCCAAGGGGCTGAGAGATGGGAGATCACGCCACCGGCTGGCGTTGTATGTAAGCGTGGCATTAGCATTTGTCGCACCTTTTAATGAAGTCGGCGGCGTCCTCCCTCATGGTCTCCCAAAAGTATCCCTGGCGGAGGGCTTTATAAGCCAACATTCTCCCTCCCACATGGTTCCCGTAGAGGCCTTCGTGTATCTCCTGGAGCACAAAGGTTGCCTCTATAGGCCTGAGGCACTTCAGGAGCGGGTAGGAGTAAAATCAGCGGTAGAGCTGGCCCTCCATCAGAACGAACCGGGAGGCCTTCTTCTTGATGAGGCCTGCTTCTATGTGGTCCTCGGGTAGGGAGCCATCGGTGATGTACCTAATGTACCTGTCCATCCAGCTCGGCTCGGGGGTGACTTGATGCACTTCCTCTAAGCTTTCATAGCTTGGATTTTCGAGGTACTCGACGTAGGTGCGTCCCAGCGATGAGTCCAGTAGGGTCACGAGTCTAGACAGTGCATCCGCACGTGCATTCTCCCCACGGGGGATGTGGAAGATGCTGAAGCGTTGGAGGCCTGTCATGCTTGAGCGGACCCGCTCCAGGTACTTCATCATCCGGGGATCCCTGGCTTCATACTTTCCGGAGACTTGTCTGGCAACCAGTTGGGAGTCGGTGAAGACTTTCAAATTCTGCTCACCCAGCTTGCAGGAGACTCTTAGACCCGCAAGGAGTACCTCATACTCCGCCTGGTTATTGGTCGTGGCGAATTTGAAGCGGAGGGTGCATTCTATCACAACCCCGTCGCTGTTGGCGAGGATGAGGCCTACTCCATCTCCCGTCGGAATTGGATGCACTGTCCACGTGGAGGATCCAAGGCTCCTCCTCTAGTCCGAGCTCCGTTATTGTCTGTTCTGGCTCCTTGGTGAACTCGGTGCACTCAACCACGAAGTCAGCTAGGACTTGGACCTTCTGCAAGGACCTCAATCGGTACACTATGTCGAACTCACTGAGCAGCAGGGACCACTTGGCCAATCTCCCGGAAGTCTTGGGGCGGCTAAGTATGGTCCTCAGCGGCTAGTCCGTCATGACCACTATCGGGTGCGCTTGGAAGTAGGGCCTGAAGTGCTTAGCAGACATTATTAGTACAAAAATAAGTTTCTCGGAGCGAGTATACCTGATCTCCGCATCGCGGAGGATTTTGCTGGTGTAATATACCGACTTTTGAGATTTGTCCTCATCTGCACGGACGAGAACCGAGTTGACGGCTCCAGGTGTAACCGCCAGATAGAGCAGGAGCTCCTCCCCCTCTCCTGGTCTGGAGAGCAACAGGGGAGGCGAGAAATTTCTTCAGCTCCTTGAAGGCTATCCTGCACTCCTCCGTCTAGATGAAGTCGTGCATATTACACAGCGCCTTGAAGAATGGAAGGCAACGGTCGGCCGACCTCGAGATGAATCGGCTTAGGGTGGCGATACGCCCCATTAGGCACTGGACCTACTTCTTGGAGGTCGGGTGCTCCATGTCGACGATCGCCTAGACCTTCTTTGGGTTTGCTTCGATACCTCTTTTGGTGACCATGAAGCCGAGGAACTTTCCTGCCGCCACTCCGAAGGCGCACTTCATTGGATTCAGCTTCATTTGATGTTGCCGCAGGTTATGGAAGGACTCGGCGAGGTCAGCGATATGGTTCGAGCTCGGCTTGCTCATGACAAGCATGTCATCCACAGATACTTGCATGTTCCAGCCAATTTGGTCCTTGAAGACCTTATTGACCAGACGCTGGTACATGGCTCTTGCATTCTTCAGACCGAAGGGCATCATCCTGTAGCAGTAGTCGGTGATGAAGGCGGTGTGCTCCTCATCCTCTGGATGCATATGGATCTGATTGTATCCAGAGAATGCATCCATGAAGGAGAGCAGCCTGTGCCAAGAGGTGGCGTCCACCAGCTGGTCAATCTTTGGTAGAGGGAAGCTATCCTTCGGGCATGCTTTGTTGAGGTCGGTGTAGTCTACACAGATCCTCCACTTGCCATTGTTCTTCCTTACCATCACCACGTTCGCCAGCCAGCTCGGATATTGGACCTCCCGGACGAAACCGGCGGCTAGGAGTTTGTCTACTTCCTCCTTGATAGCTGCCTGCCTCTCCAGGGTGAAGCTTCTCTTTTTCTGTCGAACTGGCTTGTGTTTTGGGTCAATGCTCAGTTTGTGAGTAATGATGTCAGGAGGGATACCTGGCATGTCTGCCGCCGTCCAGGCGAATAAATCTACGCTTGTCCGCAGGAACTCCAATAGTTGAGCCCTCTCCTTCTCGGGTAGCTGGGCTCCAATCTGCACCATCCTCGTGGGGTCATCTCCGAGCGGATAAGAGAGTAGGCGCTTGACCGGGCCTCCCCTGGGGTCTTGAGCCCTTTGGTCGAGATCATTTGCCTTAGGATCATCCTCGGGGACCTTGGCCCCAGGGAGGGCTTGGAAGCAGTGCTGCACCGGCGGGGTACTCTCCTCATTTCCCCGACACTGTAGGGAGTGGGGAACTGTACAAGTAGTCTCTTGGTGGAGACAACGGTGTCGAGCAGGTTGAGCCTGGGTTGGCCTAGGATCATGTTGTAGGTGGAAGGAAGCCTGACAACCGTGAAAGTCATCATAACGGTGCTCTATCGAGGTGGGGTCCCGGTAGTGACCGAAAGAGTGATCTCTCCCTCTACCCTTATAAAATCACCTGTGAAACCAACAAGGGGAGTATGCACAGGTTTGAGTTGATCGGGAGAAAGGCTCATCCTGGAGAAGGCATCATAAAAAAGCATATCTGTGGAGCTTCCACTATCAACCATGATGTATTTTACAGGATGCTTCGCGATCATCATCTCGACATCCACGGCATTATTATTTACATTTTTTCCCCCGTCTTTCCCTTCCCTCATAAAGGGGAGTACATTCTCAAGGTCCCCTACCCCCCGAGCCTTCTTGGGCGCGCGCGTGGCTCTCCAGGAAATCATACCCACCGGCTTCTCGGTAGGGTGGTTGTCGATTGCTGGAGCTGGCGGAAGAGTGACAAGCACCTGGGATTCTACTTGAGGTCGCCCCCCAATGAACCTTTTGAGGTAGCCCCTCTTGATGAGTTCTTTAATTTCCTGCTCGAAGTTGCGGCATTCCTTAGTGTCATGGTCGTGGTCGCGGTGAAAGCGACAATACTTCGTTTTATCATGGCCAGTGGAGGGCTTCATCGGAAGCGAGTATCTCAGGTAGTCCTCGCCTTCGATCTCCATGAGGATTTTTGTCCTCGGGGTGAGGAGGGGGATGTAACTCTTCTCGGGAACGGGAGTGCCTTTTGATCGTGGCCCCCTTCGGAAGTTCGGAGCTTGAGGTCTGGCTTCCGGTTCTGGGCATCTCGGTGGGGGTCGGCTTCTTCAGTGGCTTCCCGTCGAGCTCTCACCTCGTACGATCCGACTCCTCGAGCGGATGTACTTTTGGGCTCGGAGGAGGAGCTCGAAAAAAGTCTTGGGGGGCTTCTTGTCAAGCGAGTAGGTCAGGCGGGAGGTCTTAAGCCCTCGCTTTAGTACCAGCATACCAACTGGCTCATCAAGGTGGTAGATCTCCAACGCGGTAGCCATGAAGCAGGCCATGTAGTCCCGCAGTGACTCGCGATCCTGCTACCGAATGGAGAAGAGGCTGTCTGCCTCTTGTAGCAATTTCTGATAGGCGTCGAAGTGGGCCACGAACTTCTACCCTAACTGGGTGAAAGAGTTGATGCTCTCCGGTTCCAAGCGGGTGAACCACACCCGGGCTGCCTTCCGAAGAGTAGCAAGAAAGGCGATACAGAGGAGAGCGTCAGTGGCCCCTGGACCCTCATGAGGGCCCGGTAGCTTTCCAGGTGGTCCAGGGGGTCGGTGGTCATATCGTAAGAATCCACCTGCGGCATACGGAACTGACTCAGAATCGGCTCCCTTTGGATTTCTTGGGAGAAAGGGGGACGGGCATTGTAGCCCACTAGCTCACTAGATGAGCCTGATAGGTTGGCAAATCGGTAGGATAACTCCACCAACTTGCGGTCATGCTCCTCCAGGCGCTTCTCTACCACGCGCCTGATGGCTTCGTTAGTGGACCCCTCCACCGAAGGAGACGGAGAAGGTAACATGGGTGCATGGCACCCGTGGCGGGGGGTCTTACTTTTCCTACCTCGGTGGGGCTAGGATGCTGCCCGTCCGAGGTTTGGTGAGCGGCTCTCCCTGTCGGCAGACCCGGCTTGTTTCTTTTCGCCGGAGTTTGATGGCTACCCCGGTTGTCAGTGATGGCCCGCGGCTGCGAATGCCTTCCTTGGAAGGAACGCAGGCTATCACGGGGGGCCACGGCATGGGCTGTGGGAGTCCTTGGCTACTGGTGGATAGCCAAGGACCAGTACTGGTGCTGAAGCTGGTGCACTGCTGTGGCAAGGATCTGCATTTGCTGGGTGAGTGCAGCCAGCTGAGACTCCGCCGAAAGTGGTTGAACCAGAGTAGATGGCCCCGCCTCTAGGTTGTGCTGGTTCCCTCGGGAGGGGGAGTCTCCTGCACGACTGGTGGAGGCCTCTCGTGCCCGTGTCGTCACCATCCTTCCATGGAACTTGCTTGAAAAAGGGGGGGCTTGAACTAGATCAAAGACTGTTCACATTACCCCCCTTCCTGGCGCGCCAATTTGTTGCCGCCAAGATTGTCGTGGTCCGTAGCTGCTATTGGCGCAGGAGTGCGCTCCCTTTACTTTCTGGCTGTTCAGTGGTCCTGGACCTGCAAAATAGGGATTAGTGACCCGGGACGGGGTTCCCGGTGGGGGCACTATGACGGTCAAGTCAGTAACGATCTAGGGGAACAGATCCTCCTGGTCGAGCCCCTCTTGATGGACTTCACGCTAGGAGGAGTGAATGGTGTGAAAGTGGGATGCAAGTGTGTCGAGGGAAGAGTGGCCTAGCTAGAGGGATTCTCTGTGTGGCCTTTCCGCCCGCCCTTGCTTGGATTTGCTTGTGGTGCTATGCTCTTTGGTTGAGCTTGCACTTGTGTTTGAATGGTATTGCATGTTACCTCCTTTGTCTTGCTTCCTTCGAGCTTTGTAGTCTAGGTTACCATTGGGCCCCGTCATGGGATCTCCGCTCGTTTGTCAGGCACGTGTGGCAGCATCCCGAGATGTCTTTCCCGATTCGTGATAAAGGAAGCTATCATGTGTTCTGACATTCCTTCTAGTCGCCTCATTCCAGGAAACCTGGCAGTACCTCGATCGGTGGGCAGCCGTCCCTGGGATTCGAATCTCCTGGTTGATTTCCTCTTTCAGGTGGTTCAGGTGGTTGGTGAGGAGCGTGGTGCCTCGATCAATGGGCCTCTCCCCTTTCTGGTGTAACCGGCAGTCGCAGGTGGTCATTGCGGCATGGTGGATGTCTTAGTGCAATCCTCGGATGACTCGCCGGTGTCCTAGGATGGCGGTGCTGTCCCTTGGTTCGTCAGTACTTACACTTGAGCTAGGGGCTGAGTTGGAAAGGCAGGGCTCGACTTCGGCCTAAGCGTCCCGAGCTCGTGGGCTCACCTTGGCGGAGGAGGGCAGTGCGCGGGCAAGGTCCAGAGGGTGTAGGGTTCCGGTGCAACGCATTGGAAGGGTAATTTCAAAAATTGAAATTAATATGCACCAAAATCCTGAAACAGGAACTCCTTAATAAGACTAGAATGTATGAAGACAAACATTTCTATGCAAATTAAATTAGAATACCAACCTGTAATCGCTAATTCCAATTTATGAAGACTTAAAACTTGAAGATCAACGGGCTATTTGAATTCACCAGGCGTCCAAGTGTCCACCCTCCGATGGTGATCCACACAGAGCAATGATCAAGAACACTATCTTCTTGTCCAATGGTTCCTCCTATTGAGTTCTTCTTCCTAGAACTCAATTCTTCAGATTATGGCTGGAATTCTTCCACACAAGAGGTTGCCTTCCTTTCTTTTATCTCTTCTCCTCCTTCCACTAAGACCTTGACCCTCTAAGACACTCTTGTCTTGAAGATAATACTTTGTCCTAAGGGAATTTAGGCTTGTCTTAAATTGGAGGAGAAATTAAGAGAATAATGTCTTAATGTAAGAAAGAAAGAACAAAATCAGAACTCCTTTCCGTTACGGTCGGAGACTTTCGCTCTTGTTCTTGTTCAGTAGCAGAGTTTCGACAGAGGTGTACTCTGTAAAGGAAACAGTGCAAGAACAAGAAAAGAGAGAAAGAGTCTTTAGGAGAGGAAGAAGGATTAAAAACATTACCGAGTTCTGATTTTCCTGACCCCTTAAATAGATCTCAGAGAGGCGCCCACACATCCC
The DNA here is from genome assembly GCA_021397845.1 of Areca catechu. Classification (NCBI taxonomy): domain Eukaryota; kingdom Viridiplantae; phylum Streptophyta; class Magnoliopsida; order Arecales; family Arecaceae; genus Areca; species Areca catechu. The sequence continues at coordinate 123,545,933 of CM038040.1, read as the reverse complement.
TTCGTGAAAAACTTCTCACACCCTTTCTCTTTTTCTCACACCCCATCCTTCCTTCTCACGGCCTTCCGGATAAATCCCACGGCTTTTCTTAAATGAAAAATCATGAAGTTTTTTAAAAGAAAGGAGTCGCAACTTTTAATCTCCGAAGAGATGTTATTTCGCGCAACCGGGAAGCAACGAATGCTTTCTGCCTTTCTCAAAAAAAAACATCAACCCTTGGATTCCTCCAATCCAAGGGGGGACAATTGAGGCGCTAAAAGAGAGAAGGAAAAGCTGCCCCATATAAAACACCGGAGTTTTTTTTACGGAGCGCACCAAGAGTCCATGCGCCATGGACTCTTCCAAATGGCATGCCAAAAGTCCATTAGCACATGGACTCTTGGCATTTTTGGCATGAAAATGCTAAGGGGAGAGTGGGGGGCTAGCCTAGATATATGGTTAGCCATAATCCCTATAACCTCAATTAGGGTCTAATTAGATCCAATTAGAATCCAAATTGAATCAATCCGGAACCCTAATTCGAATCTAATTCGAATAGAAGCTAGGATTTGCAACACCTGCTAGAGTGTCATCATGCAAAGATGATTTAATTACAAATTTAAACCCTTGATCAATTCTCTTAAGTGTGTGACCCATTGGGTTCCGCATCTAGCCAGCAGTGGGTTCGAATACAAGTTGACCTAATTTGATTAGAACTCTTTCTAATCGATTTAGATCAAACCGGGCTTACCCGATTATGATCAATTAGGACTCTTCCTAATAAGTGATCATTCAATTTAATCAACCCACAAGACAAGATTGACGTCTAGCAACGTGTCATGTCTACCCGGAAGATATGGAAATTCTGGTAAATACCAAAACTACCCTTCAGTAGAAAGTTACCATACAATTAAATCCTTCGATCAGCCTGCATCCAAAATATAATCATGGATATTGATATAAGTCAAATCCAATATTATATATTTGTTTCTAGCTCAATCTTATATTGATGATTCAATTATCTTGATATTAGAAACCATCTTTAATATCTTTACTTTGATCAAAGATTCCCTGAATCATCATCCGATTGATAACTAGCTGGATGCAATCTCCTCTTACTAAGAGTGATCGATTCCATGTTGACCTACTCATTACCTTCATATACAATTCACCATTCTCAGTATCAATCCTGTGTATGACTCAGTGTCATGATTAGGATTGAACCAAAGGATGGGTTCATGTACATAAGGTACTTATGGCAGTCTCAGGTCAAAGGATTACTTGTACCACTCCCACTATGAGAACCTTCTATTGACATGTAGCTAAGACTCCATTAGATGTTCTCAAGTTGGATCATATCAGTGAACTCATTCTCTAATGAGCACCCACATCCTAGTATTAGTGTCATACACAAGTGACTGTGAGAGCAGTCACCCTCTCCAATATACATGGGATGTGCTAGTCTTACCGGAAAAACCATGATCCCCTACTCAGGGTTCCTTTGACTAGGAATATTTTAGATTAAGGTTTTAAGACTTTAGGTCTCACTGGTATGATCTCATCATAACCCTAAAATCATAGCCCTAATCTATGGGGTTCATCATATAATAATAAACACAGCGTATGATGAAAAATAATGCCTTTATTAGAATATTGTCAATTACAATGGTTTGGGAGATACAACATAGATTGGCTTGTAGGGCATATCCCTTTCAATCTCCCACTTGCACTAAAGCCAATTGCCTTTAAATCTTAATCCCATACTTTCGAGGTGGCGATCAAACTCTCGCTGTGGTAGAGCCTTAGTGAATGGGTCTGTTACGTTGTTCTTTGTATCAACCCTATTTATGTAGACATCTTGTCTTTCTACTATTTCTCGGACGAGATGGAAGTGTCTCAAAATGTGCTTGGACTTATGATGAGCTCTTGGTTCCTTAGTTTGAGCAACAGCTCCAGTGTTGTCACAGTAAAGTGGCATTGGGTTTTCAATCTCAGGAACAACACCCAACTCTGTGATGAACTTCTTCATCCAGACTGCTTCCTTGGCAGCTTCACTGACAGCTATGTATTCTGCCTCTGTGGTTGAGTCAGCTACAGTCTGCTACTTGGTACTTTTCCAACTCACTGCTCCACCATTTAGGGTAAAAACATATCCCGAAATGGATTTGCTATCATCAGGGTCTGATTGAAAACTAGAATCAGAATAAGCTTCTAGTTTAATATTAGAACCACCATAAACCAGAAAAATATCCTTAGTCCTTCTCAGGTACTTAAGAATATTTTTAACTGCTTTCCAATGATCCTCTCCTGGATCAGCCTGAAACCTACTGACAATGCCTAAAGCATATGCCACATCATGCCTGGTACATAACATAGCATATATTATGGACCCTATTGCCGAAGCATAAGGTATAGAATTCATTCTATTTCTTTCTTCAGGTGTCTTAAGAGACATCCTTTTGGAAAGATGTATGCCTTGACTCATAGGAAGATAACCTCTTTTACTTCCATCCATGCTGAATCTTTTCAGCACTAAGTCAATGTACCTAGATTGGGATAAACCTAGCATCCTCTTATACCTATCTCTATAGATCTTAATACCTAGTATATAGGATGCTTCTCCCAAATCTTTCATGGAAAATTGATTTGATAGCCAAACCTTGACTGATTATAACATTGGGATATCATTCCCAATGAGGAGTATGTCATCTACATACAGAACCAAGAAGACTATGGCACTCCCACTAGTCTTCTTATAAACATAGGGTTCATCCACATTTTTGATAAAACCAAACCTTTTAATAGTTTCATCAAAGCGGATGTTCCAACTTCTTGAAGCTTACTTCAATCCATAAATGGATTTCTTTAGCTTGCATACTTGATTAGGTTTATTCTTTGAAATAAAACCTTCTGACTGTGACATGTAGACTTCTTCCTCAAGGAAACCATTGAGGAATGCAGTCTTCACATCCATCTGCCAGATCCCATAATCGTGGTATGCTGCTATAGCAAGTAAAATCCGAATTGATTTGAGCATGGGAACAGGTGATAATGTTTCATCATAATCAATTCCCTGTTTTTGTCTAAAACCTTTTGCCACTAATCTAGCTTTATAGGTTTCAACTTGGCCATCAGCCTCAATCTTTTTCTTATAGACCCATTTGCACCCAATAGGATTAACACCCTCTGGTGCATCGACCAAAGACTATACTTGGTTGACATACATAGAGTCTATCTCGGATTCCATGGCTTCTTGCCATCTATCTGAATCAATACTCAAGATAGCTTCCGTATAGGTCAGAGGTTCATCATTTTGAATGACTTGGGCTTCATTATTTTCAATAATAAACCCATACCTCTCAGGTGCCCGTGACACTCTATCAGACCTAGGGGAGGAGTTTTGTGTGGTTCTGATCTAACTATACGTTCTATTGATTAAGAATTGTCTATCTGTGTTTCTTGTACTTCTCCAAGTTCAATAGTTCTACCATTGCCCTTTTCTAAAATAAACTCTTTTTCTACAAAAGTGGCATGTCTGCTGACAAAAATCTTTTGTGCAGTTGGATGGTAAAACAGATATCCTCTACCCTCTCTAGGATATCCTACAAATAGACATTTATCCGGTCTAGGTTCCAACTTATGTCCAAAATTTCTTTTAACATAAGCTGGACATCCCCATACCTTAAAATATTTAAGATATGGTTTCTTTCCACTCCAAATTTTATATAGAGTACTAACAACGGATTTAGAAGGTACTTTGTTCAGAATATAAACAGCAGTTTCTAGGGCATGATCCCAGAAGGAAATGGGTAAATTTGTGAAGCACATCATGGATCATACTATATCTAATAAGGTACGATTCCTTCTTTCAGCTATACCATTTAGCTGTGGTGTATAAGGAGGGGTCCATTCAGAAAGAATTCCATTAACTTTAAGATAGTCTAAAAACTCCATGGATAAGTATTCTCCTCCTCGATCAGACCGAAGAACTTTAATACTTTTTTCGGTTTGTTTTTCGACCATACTTTGATACTCCTTAAATTTATCAAAGGCTTCAGATTTATGTTTCATAAGATACACATATCCGAACCTAGATAAATCATCTGTAAAAGTGATAAAATATGAGTATCCACCTCTGGCCTAAGTTGTCATTGGACCACATACATCAGTATGTATAAGTCCTAATAACTCAGTTGACCTTTCTCCATGTCCCGTAAATGGAGTCTTGGTCATCTTACCCATGAGACATGATTCGCAAGTTTCCTAATGATTCATACTCATAAGGATCAAGGAATTTTTCTTTGTATAACTTGCTTATCCTAGACTCATTAACATGACCAAGTCGATGATGCCAAAGTAAAGTATCATTAAAGTCTTTTCTTTTTCTTTTATTATTGACATGAAAAACACTATCATTGGAAGAAAAGTTAAGAGCCATTACTAAATATGCCAGAACAAACAATTTTATTAGACAACATTATCGAGCAACCAGTGCTCGTTACATCCATTACATATCCTTATTTTAATAACAAGGGAACAGATACAATGTTTCTAATAATCTTAGGCATATAATAACAATTTTCTAACTCCAAGATCTTCCCTGAAGGCAACTTCAGAATATAGGTCCCTACAGCTTCTGTTTGGATGATATCACCACTAGCACCGTAGAGATTGAAGTCACCTTCCTTCAATACTTTAAGCTTGTGGAGGTCCTGCAAAGATTTGCATATATGGTAACCACAAGCGGTATCCAATACCCAAGTATTTGATATAGATGAATTTAATGTCAATATATCATGTATCTCATACATACCTTTTGACGCATCTGATGCACCAGGCTTCACAGTTGCAAGGTAAGCCTTGCAATTCATTTTCCAATGTCCCGCTTTGCCGCAAAAGAAACAGGTCGACTGTTTGGAGGCCTTCTTTCCTTTCTTATTCTTATTGATGCCACTCTTAGGGTTTAGCTTCCTATTAAAACCTTTTTGCCTGATTTCTTCTTATTGGTCTTATCAATAAGAAAAAGTGGAGCCTTTTCTTTCTTTATGTGGCTCTCCACTATTTTTAACATATTTAACAGCTCAGGCAAGGAAGTGTTCAGTTTGTTCATGTGATAATTCAAGACAAACTGAGAAAATGACTCTGGGAGTGATTGCAGGATTAAATCCTGATTCAACTCCCCATCCATAATAAAACCTAATGACCCAATCTGGTGATCAAGTCAATTACCTTCAGAACATGATCCTGAACGGATGTTCCCCCTGTCATCCTAGCACGGAATAATTGCTTAGATATTTCATATCTAGCAGTTCTGCTATGTTCTCCATAAAGCTCTTTTAAATTGAGCATTATGGATTGAGTATCCATGCTATCATGCTGTCTCTGTAACTCATTGGTCATAGAGGCTAGTATGATACACTTGACAGTAAGGGAGTCATTCTGCCACATTTTGTATGTGGTCATATCTTCCTCTGTGGCATCATCCCCTAGTGGATTAAGACTAGGGGTATCTAGAATATAAGAAAGTTTTTCTGAACTCAGCACAATCTTTAAATTTCTCAACCAGTCCACATAGTTTGGACCAGTCAGTTTGTTGGTATCTAAGATACTTCGCAGTGATAATGAATATGCCATTTATCTACATTTTATAAAGAACAATACATAAGCAAACAACCATGAAATGACATACATAATTAAATTAGGTCTTTAATTTAATTATGTCTCCCACTATTTTATCAAAAATCATAGCCCTCACTATGATAATCGAGAAGAACCCTGATCGATTTTTCTTAGTGAGATTGAGATCCTAATAACTTATAAAAGATCTTGCAGAAAATACAACAAATCTTTTATAAGCTCAAAGGTAGGAAACTCTTCCAATTATATCTCATATAATTCTCAAGAAGTAACTTGGCCTCTAGAACATTATTAGTCTTGCAGAAAACACAACAAACCATAATGTTCTAGTTAAGTCAAGACCCTTTCATTTCTGTACAGTCAATACTCAAATATAATGCCCTTGCAGATAACACAACAAAGCATTATACTGAATATACTGTAAGCATCTCTATGCACTAGACTAGTATTATGTCAATCACCATATTAGGTCTTGCAGATAACACAACAAACCTAATGTGGTTCATAACACAATATTGATCCAGCATGAAGGAAGGCCAATATATAGTATTTTTAACACTAAGCATTTAGTCAAGATTTAAATTTAATCAAATCAGCCAGGCAAGTGGAAGAGATGTGGGAGTCCCCCCATTGCTTTCCTAGACACCAATAAAAATTGGCCAGGTCAGTCAACGGAACCAATTAAAAATCACAATTCTCTTTACCTTCCCAGAACCACCTTTCTAGATACCGAATGATCAATTGTACATCATGACTAGTGATGCTTATTAGTTAAATATACTAAGACTTAATATAATTTTTAAGAGGAGGGATTTATAAATTGCCAGCACATCCTTATAGAATGTATCACAATCAAATATCACTTTTATAAACAAATATGCTAAGTGTGTCATCATATTAGGACAACCATTTACCACATAATGGATCCACCATTATGCCAGGGCAACCTTATTTCAGTATGATGACTTAAAAACTAAACATATCTCTATAATAATTAGGGTTTGAGTGAAAGACCCTAACTAGTGGCATACATCAAAACATATATGCAATCAAAGATATGCTAAGTGTAGTAACATATAAGGATTTAAAAATCCTAAGATGTGACATACAAACTATCATAAATTATAGTCCTAATTAAGGTGGCTCTGATACCACTGTAGGGTTCCGGTGCAACGCAGCGGAAGGGTAATTTCAAAAATTGAAATTAATATGCACCAAAACCCTAAAACAGTAACTCCTTAATAAGACTAGAATGTATGAAGACAAACATTTCTATGCAAATTGAATTAGAATACCAACCTGTAATCGCTAATTCCAATTTATGAAGACTTAAAACTTGAAGATCAACGGGCTATTTGAATTCACCAGGCGTCCAAGTGTCCGCCCTCCGATGGTGATCCACATAGAGCAATGATCAAGAACACTATCTTCTTGTCTAATGGTTCCTCCTATTGAGTTCTTCTTCCTAGAACTCAATTCTTCGGATTATGGCTGGAATTCTTCCACACAAGAGGTTGCCTTCCTTTCTTTTATCTCTTCTCCTCCTTCACTAAGACCTTGACCCTCTAAGACACTCTTGTCTTGAAGATAAGACTTTGTCTAAGGGGATTTAGGCTTGTCTTAAATTGGAGGAGAAATTAAGACAATAATGTCTTAATGTAAGAAAGAAAGAACAAAATCAGAACTCCTTCTTTCCTTTACGGTCGGAGACTTTCGCTCTTGTTCTTGTTCAGTAGCAGAGTTTCGATAGAGGTGTACTCTGTAAAGGAAACAGTGCAAGAACAAGAAAAGAGAGAAAGAGTCTTTAGGAGAGGAAGAAAGATAAAAAACATTACCGAGTTCTGATTTTCCTGACCCCTTAAATAGATCTCAGAGAGGCGCCCACACATCCCTTCATGAAAAACTTCTCACGCCCTTTCTCTTTTTCTCATGCCCCATCCTTCCTTCTCACGGCCTTCCGGATAAATCCCATGGCTTTTCATAAATGAAAAATCGATGTTTTTTAAAAGAAAAGAGTCACGACTTTTAATCTCCGAAGAGATGTTATTTCGCGCAACCGGAAAGCAACGAATGCTTTCTGCCTTTCTCAAAAAAAAACATCAACCCTTGGATTCCAATCCAAGGGGGACAATTGAGGCGCTAAAAGAGAGAAGGAAAAGCCGCCCCATATAAAATACCGGAGTTTTTTTTTACGGAGCGCACCAAGAGTCCATGCGCCATGGACTCTTCCAAATGGCGAGCCAAGAGTCCATTAGCGCATGGACTCTTGGCATTTTTGGCATGAAAATGCTAAGGGGCGGGTGGGGGGCTAGCCTAGATACATGGTTAGCCAATAGGGTTAGCCATAATCCTATAACCTCAATTAGGGTCTAATTAGATCCAATTAGAACTCAAATTGAACCAATCCAGAACCCTAATTCGAATCTAATTCGAATAGAAGCTAGGATTTGCAACACCTGCTAGAGTGTCATCATGCAAAGATGATTTAATTACAAATTTAAACCCTTGATCAATTCTCTTAAGTGTGTGACCCATTGGGTTCCACATCTAGCCAGCAGTGGGTTCGAATACAAGTTGACCTAATTTGATTAGAACTCTTTCTAATCGATTTAGGTCAAACCGGCTTACCCGATTATGATCAATTAGGACTCTTCCTAATAAGTGATCATTCAATTTAATCAACCCACAAGACAAGATTGACGTCTAGCAACGTGTCATGTCTACCCGGAAGATATGGAAATTCTGGTGAAATACCAAAACTACCCTTCAGTAGAAAGTTACCATACAATTAAATCCTTCGATCAGCCTGCACCCAAAATATAATTATGGATATGGATATATGTCAAATCTAATATTATATATTTGTTTCTAGCTCAATCTTATATTGATGATTCAATTATCTTGATATTAGAAACCATCTTTAATATCTTTACTTTGATCAAAGATTCCCTGAATCATCATCCGATTGATAACTAGCTGGATGCAATCTCCTCTTACTAGGAGTGATCGATTCCTTGTTGACCTACTCATTACCTTCATATACAATTCACCATTCCTAGTATCAATCCTGTGTATGACTCAGTGTCATGATTAGGATTGAACCAAAGGATGGGTTCATGTACATAAGGTACTTATGGCAGTCTCAGGTCAAAGGATTACTTGTACCACTCCCACTATGAGAACCTTCTATTGACATGTAGCTAAGACTCCATTAGATGTTCTCAAGTTAGATCATATCAGTGAACTCATTCTCTAATGAGCACCCACATCCTAGTATTAGTGTCATACACAAGTGACTGTGAGAGCAGTCACCCTCTTCAGTATACATGGGATGTGCTAGTCTTACTGGAAAAACCTGATCCCCTACTCAGGGTTCCTTTGACTAGGAATATTTTAGATTAAGGTTTTAAGACTTTAGGTCTCACTGGTATGATCTCATCATAACCCTAAAATCATAGCCCTAATCTATGGGGTTCATCATATAATAATAAACACAGCGTATGATAAAAAATAATGCCTTTATTATAATATTGTCAATTACAATGGTTTGGAGATACAACATAGATTGGCTTGTAGGGCATATCCTTTCAGAGGGCTCGACCTCGGAGAGGCTCCACGTGGTGGAGGAGGGCTGAGCTCGACTCCGACCACTGCACTCGATCTTCGAGGGGCTCGCTCTGGAGGGTAGAGCACGGGCCCGGTCCAGAGGACTCGACCTCGGAGAGGCTCCACGTTGCGGAGGAGGGTTGAGCTCGACTCCGACCACGGGGCTCGATCTTCGAGGGGCTCGTTTTGGAGGGCAAAGCATGGGCCCGGTCCAGAGGGCTCGACCTCGGAGAGGCTCCATGTGGCGGAGGAGGGCTGAGCTCGACTCCGACCACGGGACTCAATATCGAGGGGCTCGCGGGCCCGACCTGGCGGAGGACGGAGCTTGACTTCGACGGGCGGTCCCGTTATCCCGGGGGAGCTCAGCCCAGCGAAGGAGTCCGAGCAGGGAATTTGACGCGGTGCCTGGCTCGACAGTTTTCTCTGACGTGGCGTCTAACAACTACTCCACGTCAGCGATCTTGCCACATCACTAGCCATCATCAAAGCTTCTCTATTTGGCCCTCCCACCTGATTGAGAGTCTTTAGGATGGAAAACATAGCCCTAGCCACCATCTAAGCATCCTTGTTTGGCCTGCCCACTTGATTGAGGGTCCCGAGGACGGAAAGCATAAGCATAGCCACTTTCCAAGCTTTCTTGTTCGGCCCTCCCATCTGATAGAGACTCATGGATGAAAAAAATAGGGAAAAACCTGAAAAAATCCTTAGCCACCGTTTAAACCTCTTGTTCGGCCCTCCGTCCGATTAAGATCCTTATAAAGGGGAAAAATAGAAAAAAAGTTTTAAGGGAAAGATAGAAGAAAAATTAATAGAAATGTAGGAAAGACCGAAAAAAATAAAAGGTAAGACCTTTCCTCGAGTTATTTTTTTTTTCCCTACCCCTCTTTTTCTCCGTTTCATTCTCCTTCTCGAAGGAGTGCACGACCCATACCCGGTTTCATAGTTTCTCTCTCCTATATTTCTCACGTGAGTCCCACGTGCAGGAGAGTGAACCCTTTGTTCCCCCTTCAAAGGAAAGCTAACGTGGAGCGATCGAGCGATCCGATCACCTAGCGATTCGGTGTCCCCCTTCTTCGTCTCTGCTTGTGTCGGTGGCTCCCATGGGATCGAAGTGGGCTCTGATCCGGCCATTCTTCCTCATCCTCCTCTTCCACTCTCTGGCCATCTATCTCTTCACCCGCGGCTTCCTCCTCACCCGCACCGAGCTCGCCGCCTACAGCCGCTGCTCCGACCTCTCCTACTCCCCTTGCTCTCCCCATCACAACTCCTCCTCCCACGACGACCGCCGCTGCTGGACGAAGCCCGCCGTCGATCGCCTCGTCATCATCATCCTCGACGCCCTCAGGTGACCCCGCACCTTCCCTCCCACTCTCCCTCCTTTCCTCTCCAAAAAAGTGTTGCCCTTGCCCTAGCTTCTTCTTAGATTCCATGATCTCACCTCCGACTTCCGACTGATAAAGGCTTGGAATACATAGGAGACGGATGGAGTGAGAATTGATGTGAAGTTCCGTCACCGTTTTCCTTAAATTGCTCGCCCTCGAGTTGGATTTTTACTCTAAATCCAATTTTGTGGGGAAAAAAGCGCCTCCTTTATTAGATTTCTCGTTTATTTTTCTGGCTTTTTTCCCCTTTCGAGAATACCTAGAAGATGGATGCGATGAGAATTCATTTGGAGTTGTGCTCCGTTTTCTAAGAAAAGTTTGGCCCTGTATTGGATTCAAATTCTAGACCCCAATTTGATGGGCAAAGGCATCGCTTTCATTTTTTTTCCTTTTCGTGTTTATTTTCGGTGGGGGGTGGCTTTTCTCCAAATTCTCAGACAAATTGGTTATTGTGTTGCAGGTTTGATTTTCTTGCACCTAGTTCATTCTTCGCAGGTCAGCGTTCTCTCTACTACATTTTTTTTTCCTTAAAAAAGTTTTTTCTAATGGGAGAGTGCAAAACTCAGCAGCATCATGCATTGTTAATAAAATTAGGTGATAGGTTGATCATTAATAGAACATTTGTATAGGATCGGAGATGATGCAGGCTTTTTGTTCCAGAGGCAAAGCCGTGGATGGACAAGTTACGGGTGCTGCAGAAGCTCGCCTCTGGAGAAGGATCATCTGCTAGGATTTTTAAGGCCATCGCAGACCCACCAACAACTAGCCTGCAGCGGCTGAAGGTCAACCTTATTCGCTTTAAGATTTGTTTTACGATGATTTTTCTCTTTTTTTAAAATTGACTTGATTTCAAACATTGAATGCCTGGTAAATTGTATCACTATCATCATTTTATTCATAAATAATCCTCTTTCTTTTTCTTTTTGGTTCCTCCCCACTAGATAAATCTTTAAGGGTCATCATCTTAGTAATCTTGGGGAGTCTGAATGCTTCTTTTTCATTGTAGATGATGATCGTTTGAAGATTGTAAAGACGATATACATTATATTTTTAGTTATGCATGTTTCAACGTGTTCCTATTATTCTGCTTGCTTATCAAGGTATAGAGATGGATGTATGTTGATATGAAGAATCATGCAGAAGATTTTCCAGGCCTGTGTTTTAGTAATGATTCAGTTTTCATGCTTCTTTCATGTTTCGAGTTTCTTGTCTTGGAAAATCATTACATGTGTTCAAGTGTTTGTTTAACATGTTGATGCATCGGCATCAACTAGCTTTTATTAATGATAAGTCTCTTAATAAATTTCAGTTTTATGTTTTAATTGGATAGGTTGAGGTTAATTAAACCTAACCTAAAATGCACCTAAGCTAAACTTTTCCTAAGCCTGAACCGAAATCTGGATATGAGAGAGTTCTTCTCTATTTGAATTTTGAAATTCAAATGGAGAGAATTAAGCAACAAGTGGAGATATCTTAGCAACAACCTGGAGTTTGAACTAGTAGTTCCTTGAGATTTTAAGGAAAAAAAGTCAGTTGTTAAAAAAACTGATTTAGGTGCATATAAAAGGGGGTACCCACTTCAAGAGGGGAAGGAAAAAAATAAAAAATCTTGATCTACCTATTTGCTGGTCTATTTGGATGTTATCCCTCCTTAATCTGAGCCTAGATTTTCCCCTCCTCTTCTCTATTTGAGCCTGAATTGGTCATTCCTCCCTCTTATTACTGCTACAAGTATTGTTGGATGCCCCACTTGGAGTTGACGGCTGAAACGTAGGCTTCCAGGACCTCTTTAGAAATTGCGGTGGCCTCTTTGTTTGCTGCCCATGTTGTGTAGAGCAGTGAATTATAGGCTGAAGCAATTGCGGTGCTGATTTGCTGCTGAAAACCGGTCCAGAATAGCTGAAAATTGGAGTTACTTGCAGCTGAAAGGAACTTTGATTCTCCTTGGGCTGAGGTATTATTTATGATATCTTTCTGAAAAAAAGAACCTACCCAAAGTTCTTCACTTCCTGCAACCTTCACTCCACAAATCTGAACTTATCTAACTAAAGATTTGGAATTGATGTTATTTTGAGACTAGTTTAGGAAGTTTGTTTCCTTGTTAGTTGCTTTGTTAATGAATTGTTATTCAAATAAGTTGTGATTAAGTAAGTTTACATTTGGTTTTAATTTTAGTAAAATTTGGTACATTTTCTTATGATTCAATTAATTATTTCTGTTTCTTTCCTATTGAATTGTATTTTGTTCTCTTTTTTATTGCAAGTTGTTCTCCAAATGTGGTCTAGAGTAAAAAAAAAAGGAAAAACAATGTTTGCATTGCATCACATGGAATCAACTAATGCCTATAAATAACCTTAGTTCTGTTGAAATTCTCTAGGGTCTGACAACTGGTGGGCTTCCTACATTTATTGATGTTGGTAATAGTTTTGGAGCTCCAGCAATTGTCGAAGATAATTTGATATATCAGGTTTGTTCGTATAATATGTTGCTGCAGTTCATATGTTTGGATTGCAGAGAATGGAATTGAGACAATATAATTTAATGTTCAATATTAAGTTGATTTTCTTGCTCATCCATTTTTTCTTTCAATCTTATGGATGCCTTCTCTTTATGATGTTTATGTCAAAACAGTTTAATAAAAATGGAAAGAGAGTACTGATGATGGGAGACGATACGTGGTTGCAATTATTTCCTGACCACTTTAACAAGTCATATCCGTATCCTTCTTTTGATGTTAAAGATCTTAGTACAGTATGTTTTCTTCAAATATAGCTTCTCTATTGTTTTAAATTATTATTTAAAAAAAAAGAATTTAACATGTGTGCATGTTTATTTTCTTATTTATATTTACTGGTGATTTATATTTTCTGCATATGATATGTGTGAATTCCATGCTTCAGGTAGATAATGGTGTCATGGATCATTTGCTGCCATCACTGTTTAAAGACGACTGGGATGTTCTTATTGCACATTTTCTTGGAGTGGTAAGTCTGGGTATCTGTTTTCAAGATTGCTCTTTGTCCAAGTACGCAATACCGATCACATTTGTATAAGCATGTGGGCTATGCTTGTATTACACATATTACGTGCACATACACTCTTCTAGTTTTTGCACTGTGGTATACTTGAATGAGTTCAATGAGTTTCTAGCCTCTTTCTAGCATGCAATTAAGTTGTATGCTGGTAGGTTTCTGAAATAAGGGCAAGTAGTGACACTATATGCATTTATTGTAATGTAGCCTTTTGTTGTCTAAAACTTTATTTGTTGGTTTGTTTGCATGTTTTATGATGAGAAAATTGTTTCTTGGTCAGAGAAGCTACTAACTCTATGCATATAGATTCTAGGTTTTCATCTTGTGTGTTCATCCAATCGTAATCCCATGTTTCCTTTGACTGCAAGTCTCCTTTCTGCCTCCAAGCATGGACGGAAGTGGGGGTTTCAAATATTGAAAACATGAAATTTTGAAACTGACTTTGGCAGAATGAAATTCTAAATCTAACTATCTCAAAAAAAGAGGGTTCAGGGTCATCTGCTATCCCAATTTCTAAAGACTGTTTTTGTTTAAAATTTTTTTTTCCTGAAGTTCTCTTAATAACATAATTCAATGCTTCTAAAATAAAATAACATGCATCCTGGCAAGATTTCTAATAACTTTATTTAATGCTTATCCAGAACCATAAGAAGTCATTCTTTTCTAAAGGTATTGCACTCATTTATATTTCATAAATATTACACCTTATTGCTCTCAGTAATTAAATAATTCTCCATCAGTTACTTTTCATTCCATCTTCTTTGTTTATATTTTGTGTAATGTAGCAATTCTTGTGATTCCAACTGGCATTAGGATCATGCAGGGCATATATTTGGTGTTGATTCTACTCCAATGATACAAAAGTTGGAGCAATATAATAGTATCTTGGAGGTAAGTTTTTTTGAAACTCAACTATTTAAATATTAATTGCTGTAAAAGCACTCTTGCCTAGTTTCTTTGCCTTGATTTAGAAGCTCATTATGTTGCCACCAGGGAAGAATGGAGTTTCTTGAAATGTACTGCCTTGCTAGATTATGAAAGTTATTCTAGTGTGTAACTATCCTTATGCACTTCATAATCCTTCAGCCTCTGCTTTTTGAATAATTAACTGCCATTTTCCAGAATGTTGTCGATGTGCTTAAGAGCCAGTCTGGACCTGGTCGTCCTCATGAGAACACTTTTCTTCTTGTGATGGGGGATCATGGCCAAACCTTAAATGGTGATCATGGTGGAGGCACTCCTGAGGAGGTTTATCCATCTTTTCATTTTTTTAAAAATATTAATACATGCTCAAACTTTAGCTTCTTGCTGATTATTACCATATTCTGTGCAGGTTGAAACATCACTATTTGCGATGAGTTTGAGAAGCCCTCCAGCTTCCATTTCGTCCATTCTTGAGATGAATTCTTGCAGACTTGATTTGGTATTTTTATGACCTCTGTGAAGCTTATTCATGTAATTGATTGAACTGTTTTATATTCAGATACCATAACTTGTCGTAAATGGAATCTCCAGACCAAATTCTTAAACAATGCCTATTTGAACTCGTATTGCATTTCCAGTTCATTTTGGTTATATGCTGATTTCTACCCATGCCCCTTGCTGTGTAAAACAAATAATATTGCACTTTGGCATGAGAAAGAAACTAATACAAAATATAGACGGATAAATACATAATTGCAGACTTGTAGATATTCAGATAACGCATACCTATTCAGCAATTCTTGTGACTCTGATTTGCTAAAAAAGTAGTTTTCTATATCAAAACCTATCTTTTCACATGGTTTTTATAGTTTTAAAATATTATTAAAATCTCAATGGGCATTGCCTATACCTATTAATTTTTCTGAAGATTAAAACGATGTAGCCACAGTGTTTAAAGTAGTAAAATAGAAACATTTGCATTTTCATAATAAAAATGTATCTTGCTTCTATAAACTCCCATGAAAATCAGAGGAAAAAAATAAAGAGCTACAAATGATTTTTAATTTTTCCAGAGGATTGCTTTGTTCTTCTAACATTGGTGGCATTTGGAATGTTTAACTAAATGCTTCCATGGCAATTATCAGCCAATGAGATATATAGCCCATTTTACTGTTGTAAATTTTGGTACCCAACTAGCCCTGTATTGTTCACATCGCTATCATATCATCTTTGGAATCTTTGACATATGATGATGTTTTCTTGCACCCAGTCAACCAACCGATGCGTGTTCATTGAACTAATTCGAGCAATCACTTAAATAATGAAACAAAACAACCTTTAATAATTGAAGTGCGGCTATTGACTCATCTGCACTTTATTTAATTTTTATTTCACTTGTTGCTCAAATTTTTTTCCTTGTTCTATTTAGGGGTGAAAATGGATCGAGTTGAATCAGGTCATAAGTGACCCTGACCTAACCCAGTTCTTTGATCGGGTCTTAATATTAGACCCAGATCCAAGCCTTTAGAAAATCGGATCGGGTCAGGTCCACTATCAGAATTTTCAACCCAAAAGGTCATTCGGGTTGGATTGGGTCCATGAATGACCCGGTTCTAATATAAAAAAAATTGGATCTAGATATCCGGATCAAATATAGACAATTATATTTTAATTATTACATAGCTAACTATTATTAAACATAAAATAGATAACAAACAATATTATTTTCAAAATAAATTAAGATATAAAAATAATTATAACTCTATCTCTATGTTAAAAATAAGTTTATACAAGTTTTAAATTAAAATTTAAAGATCTAAATAGATATGATCCTAATAGTATTAGCAGGTTCGAGTTAGGTCGGGTTGGGTTCAAAATCAATAAATCCAGACTTGACCTGGAAAATGGAATGGGTCTAATTTTAGGACCTGATCCGGATCTACGGGTCTTTAAAAATGGGTCGGATCGAGTTTAATTGGGTCGGGTCGGGTCATAGGTTAACCCGATCCATTTGCAGCCTTAGTTTTATTATATTTGAGAAAAATATTATGATGTTGACATCAGTAGGCTTTGATGTAAATTACTTATATGTTTTTGTTTGGTAATGTTTCAAATTCTTAGGATGGAGAAAAGATATGCATTAGCACCATCCAACAGGTCAGATGCAATTATGTTCTCTAGACTGTTGATTTATCAATACAATCAAGAGTCTTCTAACTCATCTTAGTTCATGACTTATTTTTTTGTTGTCGTTTCTTTGTTGCAGCTTGATTTTGCAGCAACTGTGGCAGCACTTCTTGGTATCCCTACTCCTTTTGGAAGGTGCATGATAATAATGACAATTTGTACCATAGCTATAGTAGTACTATATCATATTTTTTTTACCTGAAAATTTATCTATAGATATATTGGATTTTGTTAAATATCAAATAGTCTTACGACCAGCGAGGTGCTCTTATTTTAACAGTTATTTCCTAGGCTTTAGGACTCTATGGTGCTAAACTTTTCTTATTTCTCATGCTCATGTTTGTGCTTGTGGGAACTGTTTACTATATAACAAGTCTCTACCTACCAAATATGCAATTACATTTTGTTGGTGCCATCGACTTATCCAGTTTGTTGATTTCCTCTTTTGTTGGCAATCAGCAATCTGTTACTTGACATACAAATACAAAGACTGAAATGCTGTGTGCTGAATTTCGCCACTGCTGGGCATGAACTGACATGGTTTGGTAGCATGCCATATTATGCCATGCTGTGCTGATTATGTACCAAAGCTTATTCCAAAACATGAAAAAGGGTAAATGTTGGTCCCTGTCGGTTTGTGTCAGTGGACACTGGCACAGAAGAATACACATAATATATAGGCACTTAACAATTAGATCATGCCCCTACTTGTTTGGTGCAATCCATAATGTATGGTATAGACTGGTACTTACTGTGCCTAAATATTAATAATACTTACACCCATAAGTTAGTCGACCAACAGTGTATATTGGTATTTCCTTCCAAGAAACTATCAACAACTGGACCCATACTTCTGTTAGAATTTGGAACATAAATACATGACTTTCACATAAGTTATGTCTGCTGGATGCAATATGTATTTTCCCTATGTGGACTGATGCTAAATATTAATTGGTAATCTATCTTCTTTATTTGGACCATAATAGCTCACCCTGAAAAGAATTCATACCATGTTTGTACTTATATGCCAAGTAACCTAGTAGGAATCTTTAGGAGCATGAAACATCAATGTTTCTGAATTTTGTAGTTAAATGATGTATATGTTTTCATCCTCACCAAATGCCTACAAATTTATTTGCACAGAATATCCCACAAACCACAAATAAAAGTCTGTAAAATGAGAAACAGAGAATTTCTCATAAAAAATGAAGAATTTCTTCCATCCTCCCTGTTTCTGTTATAAGCCTGTAAATCATCCCAAACAGACAAACATAGACACATGCACACATTTGCATATGCACAACCAACTCCTTGACATGTCTTCACAAATTATGTTGTATATGTTGGTTACTTTTTTTGCAACCACTCCAAATTTTCTGTAGTAAACATATGAATTTTGTTGTCTCATCGAAAACATTTTTGTTATTCTGTTTCTAGCATTGGCCGTGTAAATCCTGAATTATATGCTTTAAGTGCTCCTACATGGGATGGGCAAAGGATGGGTACTGATGATTGCAAATCTTGGTCAAATTTGGAAGATTGGATGCAAAATTATGCCAACATTCTCTGCATAAATTGCTGGCAGGTAATGTTATATCCACTTCTTTATACTAGGATAGCATCATTCTCAGTGTAAATGGGAGGAACAAGGCTACATAATTCTATGAAAATATTCTTCTATACAAGCGAGCTGATAAAGCCAAGCTTGAAGATTTATTATTTGATCTTTTATTCTTTACTACTTAGGAAAATGTATTTCGGTAGTGAGAAAGTAAGCTTCCCAGTGGCCATTCATGTGGTTGACTGTACAGTGCATATCAATTTCCTGCTTGGGAAGGGTGTTCAAATAAGGATATTATGTACTTCATTGCCTCTTGATCATTGTCATCTAGAGGGAGTGTTTTGATCTTTCAATATCTACTCCTGTACATAGCCCTCACTGTGGACAAGGCAAAATTCTAGCAACATTAAGAGGAATGCTATGTAACAGTTCTCTCAAGGCATTTTGGTTGAAGGAGTTTCTTGTAAGATTATCATTTCTAGTGGTCCATTAAATATAAAAATCATTCCAGAGCTACTTGATAATTTTTCATAAGTTGGGGAGTGGGTGTGTGTCTGATTGATGGAAAAGTAGCTGCAAGGTGTACCTGACCTTTATTTTATTGTTATTTATTGCTATGCTTATTGTCTTATTTTGAAACTGATTATGGAATCTCTAATGAAAAACCTAGGATGATTGGGATTCTGGTATCTACAAAAAAAGAAAAAAGAAAGCTCCCATTTTTGGAATTGCCCAAGTAACTCTTTTCTATGCCGGTAATGATCTCTTGCAAGATGCCCACATTCTATATTTCTCATGTCAATGTAAATAACTCATGGAAATACTTACACATTTTTCCTTAAATGGCACATCATAAATGTACAATTTTCTTTGAGTGCTACATATTATTAGTTTTGGTGATGTTGCTATGGCCATTAGGATTCTTTTAAAGGATACCCTTAATAGTAAATTAATTATCTGGTGGTATGTCGTGCTTTTCTATCTCCATTGGGGCTGTGGTAGTTGCTCATCTGTGGTACATCAATGAATTAATATTCAAGCAATGTGCATTAAAATCTAAAACCAAATTAATTATGTGCAGTATATCATGAAACTGACATCAAGCATTTCTGTCCTCATTGAAGGATCACCTTGATTTCATTCAACAAAGATTATTCAATTGAGCTTGAGCTACTTCTAATCTTGCTGACATACTTTATCATATCATTTTTCTTTTGCATGGTTGTTTACATAATTATTATGGTCTTTGTACCTTGCAGGTAAAAAGATACATTGATCTCTATTCTGCAACATCAGTTATTGGATTACCTTCAGAACATTTGCACCATGTAGCAGAATTATATGCACAAGCACAGACAAGCTGGTCAAATACCAAAAAGTCTGCTTGCTTATCTGAAAATGCCATCTCTAATGAAACTCAAGATAGTTCAGCATCAATTCTTCAGTTGCAAATTGATGCATATTCTAATTTCTTAGAGAGTGTTGCCAAGCTTGCTCGCTCAGCATGGACTGAGTTTGACGTAATATTGATGGCCATTGGTATTGGCTTTATGCTAGTATCCCTTTCCATACATCTTTTTGCTATTGGAAGGGTAAATATTGTGTGTGCATCAAATTATGCTGTATCAGGCATTTCTGCCTTTCCTTTTAATCTTTTTACTGCTTTTCTTTTGGTCGTAATACGTGCAGCCAGTTTCCTATCGAACAGTTACATATGTGAGTTCTCAATTGCTTTTGCATACTCCTGTAGGTGCAGCCTTCTGTCAATCTAATTTGTTCGTTCCATTTCTAATTTTTTCTTTCCTTTTTGCATTATGAAAATTAGTAATGGAAGGAAGAGTGGCAAACTTTCTTCTGGCTACAACTGGTATTCTCAACTTACGATGTTCAGTCAGGAATGGGAAGTTTTCAAAGATGTGAGTGTTAGTAGTAGAAGTGAAGACTCGAATATTCCTGTGTTGTTGCTGAAATTGTACATTGTGGATATGTGAGTTTAACTTATGCTGTCCCTTTGCAGGAGTTTTTCTTTCTCCTTATAAATATCTTTATTAGATTTAGCATTGGATTTGGGATGTCAAAGCAGACTGTTGGTTCAACATCTTTGAATGTTCGGTCTTTGAATATACTCGGTGTCTACAAGGGCTACCCTTTTTGGATGATTTTGTTGGAGATGTTACCGGTGATTATGTTACCCTTACTGCCAATCTTGCTATATAAGTGCACTTTAGGGATATCTCATTGGAGATACTTGAAATATCTTCTTATACTGGGTACCAGTTTTAGCTATATGCTCATCTCAGTTCATTGGGTGTCAGACAGCAAATTAATTGCTATGCCCACGGTGATTCAAGAAATTGGGAGGAATTTGGCACCTAGAATAGTTTATGCTGTTGGATTGGGGCTACTAGTATCATCAGTGCTTTTTTGTTTTTTTGGCCAGAAAGATAGGGATTTAAATTCAATTGCAAGTTTGACTATTTCAACTGTTGCTATGCTTTCATCATGGAGCCCAACCATCTTAATTCTATTGGGAAGGCAAGGTCCCTTTGTTGGTTTGATTTGCATAATCGGAGGTACTTGTTTGGAAGTTATGTTTATTGCTTATAATAGTTCTTTTCAGCACTTGAATTCTTAAAATAACATGTTTACATTGGGACCATTTTCATATGACAGCATGGTGTATTATAAGGTCAGTGAATGAAGAACAGGCAAACTCCAAAAGTAGGACTTTGGGAGGGTTTGTCATTAGTCCTGTTCATGTAACACAATGGAACCTCCTAGCAGTCTGTCTATTTTTTTATACTGGTCATTGGTAAGATACCTTCCATTTGGATGAATTTTGTGTATATCATATATTTACTTATAAAATAAATCAGATGTCTTACATCATGCGATTGTAAGCTTTTATTGTTGTGCAGTCAATTCAATTTATTGACTTCAGCATTTGCTTTCAGTAGCTTAGTTATGCTAGTTTAAAAAGACTGAAATACTTATTTAAATTTAACTCATGGTACGTTTTTTAGTGCATCATATATGATTTACACCTGAAAATTGTTGCTCTCCCTCCCTCTCTCTCTCTCTCTCTCTCTCTCTCTCTTCTTGTGTTCTAGCACATGCATGCAGATATACACACAACAAATAATTAGAGTTACTGGTGTCTTGATTGATTGCTGACAAGAACATGTCTTTTCTCCTGAAACCGACATTACTAGCATCATTGTTGTTGTTTGTGTAACAAATGCATTGCGAAAGTTGGCGGTGCCTTTGCATATACATGATCATAAATCAACATAAAAAATGGTGTTATGTTCATTTTTAGAAGATTGACACCTAAGTACGTGCCTTATGTATTGAAGGATTACCGTTGCATAGTGGAATGTTAGATTTCAAAATTTTCATTCATGAAATCCTAGTCAACCGAAATCTTAGACTTAGGGTCTCTTGATGATTACAATCAATTAAGTAAACATGAGAAAATTAAGAAGAATACCTTTTATACTAATTTTCAAATTTTCCATATGCACACAAGCGCATACCCTCCAGAGGTAATCCGCACAAGAGTTGGATCAAAGAAGCACTCCAACTGATCCTTGTTAAATTCTTCTTCCAAGAATTTCCTAGCCTTACTAGGACTTTAACCCTCAAGGATTTCTTTAGGCCTTTCTATTTCTTTCCTAATTTTCTCTTAGTCTTTCCTAATTCTCTTCCTAAGACCTTGTTTTAAAATGGCAAACTTGTCTTATTTTTTAAAACCGTCTTAATAAAGGAAGGAAGAGGATTGTTCAGTCCTGGATGTCCAGGACTCTCGGATTCGAGTCCTATTTATAATGAGAGAGGAGGTGTCAATATTAAATCATCGCATCCTTTTCTCACACCCCCTTATCTGAAATATGATGTATTCAGATAAGTTCCTTCAAGCAGGACTCTTTAGGGAGAAAAGTAATGAATACGTTGTTTTGCCAAGGGACTTATTTGCATCCCTTTGGAATAATCTGATGGATTGCACGCCTCCATGTGCGCGTGGACCTGGTCAAGCCTTCCCAAGAGGAGAGAGATAGAGAGGATGGGTTGGATAAGGCTTTTAGAAAAGTGATTAATAGAGAGGACTCTTGGTCGTCTCTGTGTGTGGCAACTTTTCTCGTGCAAAATACCTTCACGCCAAAAGCCTTTCATGCTCCACCTTTTGGTGCCTTGACCTAGTCAAAGCCTATCCAAGGGGCATGGAAGAGAGAGAGAGTCCTAGAATGTGCCACATGGGTCTTAATCCCAAAACAGAAGTCTAAGTCCTTCTGCATGCCAAAAATAAATTGCGCCCATTCAAATTGGCACCAATCAAATGGAGAGAGTCCAATCCCTTTTAGACTATCATTTGGCTTGGGAAAGAGGGGGAGAGAGGGGATAAGGAGGCGCTACAAATGTGATTGATTTGCAAAAGGACTCTTGATCTTTCTGCATGCCAAAGATCCAAGCGCCAAACCCATGCATGCCTAGAGTCCAGGGAGATTTGGATTCTTTCTTCTAGGCATGAGGAAGGCTTGGAGGCGCCCAATCTTAACTGCTCTTTTATGGCTTAACCTAATTTAAGTCCCACTTAAATTGGTTAGCCCAAGCAGCAAGGTTCTGGACCAAAACCAATTTGGTTAAGAGTTAGGTTAGCCAACACGTGCTAGCATGTCAATTAGCTACATAATTAGGATCCAATGATCCATAATAAAATCCAAATAACTTTAATTAATTTCTTAGCATGTGTGACCTTTTGGACTCCACATTTAGTCAGTAGTAGATCCAGGTACATATTGATCTAGTTTGATTTGAACTCATCTAATCGAATTGGTCCAACTCATGTCAACCTAAGTTGTCAAATTAGAACTTATTTTAATTGATTCATGAATTAAACATCTCAATTCATAAAAACTTACAAGACAAGATTGACTTCTAGCAACGTATCATGCCTACCCGAAAAATGAAGGATTTGGTGGAAATACCAAAAATACCTTATTGTGGCAAGTTACCATGCAATTCAATCTTTTGATCATTCCTTATCCTGAATAAGCGATGTGTATAGAAATATGTCAAACTCTAGCACTTATTTATATGAACCTCAATTCAGTAATGAAGACTTGATCGATGAAAGATTAGATATCATTTTTAATTTTTATCCTGCTTTGATCAAAGATTTTCTATGTCATCATACGATGAGATTACTTGGGATGAAATCTCCTTACTAGGAGTGATCGATTTCTTGTAGACCTATTCATAATCTTTGGATACATTCCATCATATTCAGAATACCTCGTATATGACTCAGTCATGAATGAGTATGAACCAAAACATGAATTCATGTGTACAAAATTTCATGGTGATATCAAGTCCAAGGATTAGTTGCATAACTTCCATTTAGAGAACCATCTTTTGACATGTAAGATTCAGAAGATGTTTTCATGGCGAATCAATGGAGTGAACTCATTTTCAATCTTACCACAATCATCGATCCCCGATTCGATGATCTTACGAGTAGGAATATTTTAGACTAGGACTTTAGAGATTTTAGGTCTCATTGTTATGAAGTCATTATAACCCTAAAAGCATTTCCTTCATCTATGGGATTCATCATAATCTTAAAACAAAAAAAGACTAAGGCGTAACATATGATGGATGATGAAACGTAAAATATCTTTTTATTATTGAATAATAATAAATGTCATACATGAGTTGGAAGAAAATACAAAAAAGTTTTTATCACATATCACATGAGATTGGCTTGTAGGGCACTATTCTTTTGATTTTGTTGCATTGTTTTATATTTTATATATATGGAATAGTTTTTTTAGAAGTGCATTAAATGCATTCAATATAGATGCAACCATTGCACATGATGCATCAATTAAAATTCCAGAATGCTCTCATATTTCCAAACATTTGCTCGAATGAAATGTGAGGCATTGCTTTGGTTATCCTGCATTGATTAATACCTATGTGCATAATGTATAATGCATACTGTATAGTGATGGCCTTTTGATAAGAATTAGGAGCATATAACTCTACCTCCTTTATGTTTTCTTTAAGCCCCTTGATAAACCTCCAAGTTATGTGGAATGGATCTTCCTCTATCCTTGGTCTTAAGCATAAACTCATCAAATCTTTCCATATATTTAGACACAGTTGAGGTTTGCGCAAGGTGTAGAAGCTGGTCGAACAACAGATTCTTGTAGTAGGAATATATTTCTCCATTAACTTTTGCTTTATGACTGTCTACTGGGTGATAAGTGACATATCTTAATCTTGAAGGTTTTGCTGGACACTCTTCTAATATTTCTTAGCAACTCCTACTAACTTCATCCTAGGAAAGTGAACTCTGTCCCTGTCAATCATATCATACCAATCAAAGTAATCCTCAAGCTCATCCAACCAATCTAGGAAGGTGTCAGGGTCTAATTTACCATTGCAAGATTGCAAATATTACTTAATCAACCTGGTAATGCATCCAGTGTCATCCTGATCATATCTATAGGACTCCATAAGGATACCTAGCATGTTGGTGAACTAGCCTATGACAAACTCCTGCATGGTTATTGATTGGCTGCCTGTGGTCTTGTTAATGCTGATGTCTAGGTATCTGTTGCTCCTCCATAAACTCATCCTCATCAAACCTGGACTCTACATTATAATGAGGATCTCTAGGCAAGGCTTTAATAGCAGGTCTAGGGCATAACTCATCCGGTTAGTAGCTGCTAATGATCTGGGTGTGGGAAGGATACCTTGGACCGATCCAACTAAATAAGGTGACCCATCAGGTTGCATAATAAACTTGTCTACACTTAGGGCTTGAGCTACCTGTTGTCTCAAATGCTTGTATTGCTGACTTATTCACTTAAATTTCTGATGTGTGGAGTTCATAAAGGGTTGTGGATCAAATTATGGTGTAGAAGTGGAGGGAATAACATTTGTAGTAATTTGGTCCATAGTTCTTGGTCAATGTGATATAGTCAAGTGTACAGACAATGAAAGTATGTAGAGATGGACATAAAATTGCAATAAGTAATAGGAATCCTGAAGTACCATGATACAGAAGTACTACGATACACATACTGGTAACTTTAATGTAAATGATATGCCAAAGCCCAGAAATTAAAATAGATGCAACAAATAAGAAGGCTAGATGCAAATATAAGTTAGCTGCAAACAAACAAGAATATAGTTTTCGTTTTTTTAAGAACATGAATAAGGTCAAAACTTGAAACTAAAGCAACTTGCTAATTATCCAATCAAATAAATAT
The DNA here is from genome assembly GCA_021397845.1 of Areca catechu. Lineage (NCBI taxonomy): Eukaryota > Viridiplantae > Streptophyta > Magnoliopsida > Arecales > Arecaceae > Areca > Areca catechu. The sequence continues at coordinate 123,520,348 of CM038040.1, read as the reverse complement.
CAATCAAGCTTTCAGTGGAAAAATATTATCTCAAAAAGGGCACAGTAACTCATTACTTCACCTTCTAGCAATGAGATATCAAAAATGGAATCAGCATGCTGAAATTTGTTAGGGACATGTCTTGGAAAATTCGGGAAATGCTGACATGGCACAAATGTGCTAGCTTGCTGTTAGCAGGTGATGTGGTGCTGATGTGGCAAGGGATGCGGACATGACAATGTTGACTGGATGCTGATGTGGCATTGCTGATTGATTGCTAGCATGGCAGTGACTGAATGCTGACATGACAGCGCTGACTGTATTGGATAAAAGGCAAACAGGTTGGATCTGGATTAGATTTGGATCTGCGGGGCTTCCTTCCTTGCAAGGCCTCAAATCTGAAGCCTTAGTGTGTGAGGACACGTGAGGCCGTCTAGTGATGGAGTGGAGAATGAACTGTGGGAGTTTCGAGGCTTGGTGGTGCCCATGTTGGTGGAAACACAGTTAGAGAGTGTGTGTGTGTTGGAGATCGAAGTATTAGCAATCAACTAAGGATGGACGGGGTGCAAGAGGGTTTGATTATGGTTTTGTGAGGTCTTGGGAGGTGGTGGACGGAGATGGGAGAGGGCAGCAACAACGAGTGGGGCTCAAGTGGCGGAGAGGAGAGGCGGCGAGAGATTGAAGAGGGGGAGAGCTGAGAGGCAGAAGGTTGGGGTGGTGATCAGGCACTAGACGGTAATGGGGAAAGGGGCATGATCTTTTGGTGGCCCTTGGAGGTCGACGGTGCAAGCGAACTCGTGATGGTGGTGAGGGTGAGGCGAGTTGTTGATGAGAAGAATAGGATGAGGATGATGGTGATCAGAAGACAAGGGATTGTTGTGTTTTTTTTTTAACTTTTTTTTCTTTTTTTCCCATGGTGTTGGTGTGGTGGGGCATGGATAGTAGTAGTGATGGCAGCGGATCTAGGGAGGGTGGTGCATTGAGTTGCTAGGACTACGGTGATGGTGTAGCGAAGAGGCTATGGTAGTGAGGGTGGATGGAAGTTAGCTTTGATGCCAATTAACAAAGGTCAGAAGAAAGAGATGGATAGAGGGAGAGAGAAGAGGCATTGGGAGAGGGCAACTCAGTATTCCTTGTATTCTCAATAACGCAATCAGTGTTTTCAATTAACATAGCAATGGGTTTATGTAGACATCTCAAAATCCTAATAAGAGTCTATAAAAATAAAATTATCAAATCCAAATATAATAAAATTTTCTAGTTTCCAAAGAAGATAAAATTCTCTAATTTCTATATTTGTGCATGTTGCTACTGATTTCAAGTTAGTCCAAGAGGTCGGATAGGATTTGAGGTGATGTGGGACCGTGGATGAGATGAGCGATGTCAGTGCTGTGTTCTTCAAGAGCTGGAGCCTAGGACTTATAAAAAAAGTTATGGATTGGTTATTCGGTGAGGACCCTCTAACATCCAAGTTAGCTCGGTTATGAGAACACGGAGGAAGAGAGCGGAATGACGTGGGAGTGTTTGTAGGTCTTCAATGACTTACCTAGGATTTGTGTCTTGCCCCTATGTATAGGGGAGGGTTCTACCACTATCGTTGGCCATTTCTAGAAGGCATGAGAGAATCTCAGTGGGAGAATCACTTCATGTATTTATGACATGGAATAGCCTGGCAATTGCTTTGTTTGGTTGGTGACCAAATTTGGATGGTTGCATTGGCTAAAGTTTGGAGGTTGGGTGCATGACATGTTGGAATTATTCGAGGTTAAGGTCGGCCAAGTACATGGTTTAGGTTAACCAAGTTCGCGATCCAGGTCGGTCTAGTTCGAGGTTAATATCGGTTTAGTTTGAGGTACATGTTGGCCTAGGCAAGGTAACCTCCAGAACACTTGCCTCCCCACTTCGAGTCCAAGATAGTGATCGGGCCAAGAGAGTGAAGGTGCTCAAGTTGAGGCCGTCCTCGTGCATTTAATAACCTTGGTATGTGTCCTTTCTAGGGGGTCCAATTCGATCACGTGTTGTCACGTCAGTTATTCGTTTCACTGATCTTTAGATCTTGGCCATTGGAGGCTTGGATCCACGGGAGCCTACCAGATGATGCCACTTGGTGTGCATTGGGGGGGGGTAGCTGAATTGTCCTCAGATTGGAGCCATTCGAGCTCCTGTAAATAGACCTTTCTCCATTCGTTTTTACTTTTACCATTTCTATTTACGAGTAATTTGGTCGGGCGATTTCTGGTGTCGTTTCTGGCAACTTGGCCACCGTAGCTTCAATGTGTCCTGGTCGGAATCCAATCTTTGAACTTTGACCTTCAAGTCCGATCTCATCAAGGTTGCTTGGCCATCTTTTCTTTTTAATAGGTTAGTTTTCTATCCTTCCTCTACAATGGATGATACCAAGTCATTCCTCGTTAGCCGGTCCTTAGATTTGAGTTCGGTTGAGGGATAATCTAAGTCCTCGGATCATCCTGAGATCAAGGAAAGGCCAACTTTTGGCCCATTTTGCATAGTTTCCATCTTGTTGAGAACCTAGAAATTTTCAAGCTTCAATATCTAGTCCCCTTAGGGTTTTTCCTAGAGCTTGCTAATCTAGACGACCAAATAACCTATTGTAAGGGTTTTGGTAACCAGGGCGGAAGCGTGGATTTCAAAAAATTTATTATGAAACCACTACCAAACCCTTAACCAAGACCTCCTTACTAGGAATTAAAACATACAAACATGCATATATAATATAAACTAGAGTTTAGGCATCAACCTGAACCGCTAGTATCCAATCCGATGAAGAAAACCCTGATTCAGCCTTCTTTTCCACCAGGCGTCCAAACGTTCGCCCTCCAACGGTGATCCACAAAACTCGGACCAAGGAAGAACTCCTTTAAGTTGCTTGGAGAAGTGGAACACTTTCGGCAGCCTTTGGTCTATTGACCACTGTAGGACACCCTGTCATACTGTAGGGCACTAAAGACACTCTTCTAAACCACTCTTGGTTTTAGGACAACCCTTCTCTAGGACCCCTTAGGTTTATGTCCTAAAACAAAGCCTTGTCCTATTAGAAAAGACCTTGTCTTAACAAGACAAGTCTTGTCTTAAAGAAAGGAGGGAGAGAGAGACAATCAGAATAATACTTCGGTGGAATTCTTTTTTTTTTTTTATCAGACTCATTTCACCGTCCCCTATTTATAGATACAAGAGGGGCGTGTGATATGTCCTCCCATCAATTTATCATATATGATTTTTCAAGATCGAAGAGAAGTTATCTTGCTTGAAAAATTATATCTAATAAGCCCATTCATGCACCGAAGGCCTTATTCACATCCCTTCTTTTATCTGGACGAATTCTCACTTGCCACATGTCAATTACCGGTCCCTAGGAAGCCAAGAGGCGCCTCTCAATCTCCAAAGATTATGAAGAGTCCTGATAGCAGGACTCTCCATCAGAACCGCGCGCTACATGAAGAGTTGCGACTCTTCATGCACCGCGCGCGCCATCCTTCCACACAAATTTCAAAGAATGTTGACCAGCCAAAACATAGGCAATATGGGTGTCATTGGAAAGAGCATAAAATTTTTTTTCTGACCATATAAATTATATTCAAATCAGAGATCTATAGCTCATTCTGTGCCCTTTTGAAGTTAAGGTATCATTTAGGTACCAAGAGTCCCATGTCATTGGGACTCTTCATGTATGGTGCCTAAAATGTCCTTAAATCCAAATTAAAATCAGATTTAGCTCTGATTAGGCTAGCCCCACTTAAGACTCAACCTAATTTAGGTTTCCCATAATTAGGTTAGCTCAATTAGCAAGCTACCGGACCCAATCCAATTGGGTTAGGAATTTGGTTAGCCTACATATGCTAGTATGTAATCCGGCTAACCAATTAGGATCCTATGACCCTAATTAAATCATGAATGACTTCTTGCCAAGTCTCTATTGTGTGTGACCCATTGGGTTATACATCTAGCCAGCAGTAGGTTTAGGTTTGAGCCGATTCGATCCGATCGAACCTGATTGACCTAATTAGGTCAAATTGGCTCACCTAATTGTCCAATTCGAATCACACATCGAATTGACTCATGAAACCAAATCAATTGGTTCATGAAGACCTACAAGACAAGATTGACGTCTAGCAACGTGTCATGCCTACCCGGAAGATGAGGAATTTTGGTGGATTTACTGAAATATCCTTCAGTGGCGAGTTACCTGGCAATTCAGTCCTTCGATCTACTTGTACCATGAATATGACTATAGATATGGATACTTGTCAAATCCAATTTCATATTCATTCCTTGCTCAATCTGATAATGATGATTCATTAATGAACCATTAGAAACTATTTCTAATATTCATACTTTGATCAAAGATTTCCAATCGTCATTTGATTGAAATCATCTGGATGAGCTTCCCTCTTAATAGGGTTAATCGATTCCTTTTTGACCTACTCACAACCTCCATATGCAATCCACCATACCCAGTATCACCCCATGCATGACTCAGTGTCATGATTGAGTGTGAACTAAAGTATGGATTCATGCATACAAGGTACCATGGCAGTTTCAGGTCAAAGGACCACATGCACTACTCCCATTATGAGAACTACTCTATTGACAAACAGATAAGGTTCCATTAGATGTTCTCAAGCTGGATCCATTCAGTGAACTCATTCTCTAATGAGCACCTACATCCTAGTATTAGTGTCAAACACAAGTGACTGTGAGATCAGTCACCCTCTTCACCAAGCATACATAGGATGTGCTGGTCTTACCAGCAAACATTGATCCCCTACTCAATATCCCATCGACCAGGAATATTTTAGATTAGGGTTTTAAGGCTTTAGGTCTCACTGGTATGATCTTATCATAACCCTAGAACCATAGCCCTAATCTATGGGGTTCATCATATCTTAATAAAATTAATAAGACACAGCGTATGATGAAAATAAAATGCCTTTATTAATTGATAATGCCAATACATTAGTTTGGGATATAAAAGAAAATCCAATCGAAATACAACATTTCGATTGGCTTTAGGGCATAATCCTTTCAATCTCCCACTTGCACTAAAGCCAATCGCCTTTAAATTTTAACCCCATACAATCGAGGTGGCGATCAAACTCCCGCTGTGGTAGAGCCTTAGTGAACGGGTCTGCTATGTTATTCTTCGTTTCTACTCTTTTAATGCAGACTTCTTGTCTTTCAATAATCTCTCGAACGAGATGGAAGCGTTTTAGAATGTGCTTTGATTTGTGATGAGCTCTAGGTTCCTTAGCTTGAGCGATGGCTCCAGTATTATCACAGTAAAGTGGTACTGGACCTTCAATCTCCGGAACAACGCCCAACTCTGAGATGAACTTCTTCATCTAGACAGCTTCCTTGGCAGCTTCACTAACAGCAATATATTCTGCCTCAGTTGTTGAGTCAGCTACAGTCTGCTGTTTAGAACTCTTCCAGCTTACAGCTCCTCTATTTAGGGTAAAAACATACCCTGAAATAGATTTGCTATTATCTGGATCCGATTGAAAACTAGAATCTGAATAAGCTTCTAGTTTAAGATCAGATCCTCCGTATATTAGAAAAATATCCTTAGTCCTTCTCAAGTACTTAAGAATATTTTTCACAGCCTTCCAGTGATCCTCTCCTGGATCAGCCTGAAATATGCTGGTTATACCTAAGGCATATGCCACATCAGGCCTGGTACATAACATAGCATACATTATAGATCCTACAGCCGAAGTATAAGGTATAGAACTCATTCTATTTCTTTCTTCAGGTGTCTTAGGAGACATCTTCTTAGAAAGATGTATGCCATGATCAATGGGCAAGTAACCTCTTTTACTTCCCTCCATGCTAAATCTCTTTAGCACTTGGTCAATGTACCTAGACTGGGATAAGCCTAGCATCCTCCTAAATCTATCTCTATAGATCTTGATACCCAGTATATAGGATGCTTCTTCTAAGTCTTTCATGGAAAACTGTTTAGATAACCATACCTTGACTGATTGTAACATTGGGATATCATTCCCAATGAGGAGTATGTCATCCACATACAGGACCAAGAAAACTATGGCACTCCCACTAGTCTTTTGTACACAAGGTTCATCCTCATTTTTGATAAAGTCACTCTTTGACTGTCTTATCAAATCGGATGTTCCAACTCCTGGATGCTTGCTTTAATCCATAAATGGATTTCTTCAGCCTACATACCTGATTAGGTTTAATCTCCAAGACAAAACCTTCTGGCTGTGATATATAGACCTCTTCCTCAAGGAAACCATTAAGGAACGCGGTTTTCACATCCATCTGCCAGATTTTATAATCATGATATGCTGCTATAGCAAGCATGATCCGAATAGATTTGAGCATGGCAACAGGAGAAAATGTTTCATCATAATCTATTCCCTGTTTTGTTTGAAACCCTTAGCCACTAATCTGGCTTTATAAGTTTTGACTTGGCCATCTGCCCCAATTTTTTTCTTATAGATCCATTTCATCCAATAGGGTTAACACCCTCTGGTGCATCAACCAAAGTCCACACTTGGTTGACATACATGGAGTCCATTTCAGATCTCATGGCTTCCAGCCATCTGTCTGAGTCCCTACTCATGACAGCATCCGTATAGGTTAGAGGCTCATCATTTTCAATGATCCGGGCTTCATTATTTTCAATAATGAACCCATACATCTCAGGTGCATGACGCACCCTATCAGACCTATGGATAGGAGTGGTGTGTTTTGGTTCTATACTAACTATGTTATCATTTGGTTGAGATGTATTTATTTGTTGAACTTCTTCAAGTTCAATATTTCTCTCACTGCCCTTTTGTAGGATGAACTCTTTCTCCAGAAAAGTGGCATGCCTACTGACAAAAACTTTTTGTTCAGTAGGGTGATAGAACAGATATCCTATACTATCTTTAGGATATCCTACAAATAGACACTTATCTGCTATAGCATCCAGCTTATGTCCAAAATTTTTTTGACATAGGCTGGACATCACCATATCTTAAGATACTTAAGATTGGGTTTCTTACCCCTCCATATCTCATATGGAGTGCTAGAGACAGATTTAGATGGTACTCTATTTAAGATATTAGCCGCGGTTTCCAAGGCATATCCCCAGAAGGAAACAGGTAACTCTGTGAAGCACATCATGGACCGTACCATATCTAATAAGGTACGGTTCCTCCTTTCAGCAACACCATTTAATTGTAGTGTGTAAGGAGGGGTCCATTCAGAGATAATCCCCTTTTCTTTAAGGTGATCGAGAAACTTGGTGGATAAGTATTCACCTCCTCGATCTGATCGAAGGATTTTAATACTTTTCCCCGTTTGTTTCTCTACCATATTTTGATACTCTAAAAATTTATCAAAATCTTCGGACTTATGTTTCATAAGATACAAATCCGTACCTTGAAAAATCATTAGTAAATGTGATGAAATAAGAGTATCCACCGTTGGCCTGAGTTGTCATAGGCCCATATACATCTGTATGTATGAGTCCTAATAACTCACTTGTCCTTTCTCTATGTCCACTAAATGGAGTCTTGGCCATTTTACCCATGAGACATGATTCATAAGTTCCTAATGATTCATAATCATAAGGATTAAGGAAATTTTCCTTGTATAACTTGCTAATCTTAGTCTCACTAATATGTCCAAGCTGACAGTGCCAGACAGTGCCAGAGTAAAGTATTGTTTACATCATCTCTCTTTCGTTTGTTACTTACATGAAGTATATTGTCATTAGTGGATAGAGTTAAAAGACCATTGCAAAATACGCCACAATATATAATTTCATTAGAAAAGCTGATTGAGCAACCATTGCTCATCACATTCATAGTATAACCTTGTCTAAGTAACAAGGGTACAGAAATGATATTCTTAATGACCTTAGGCATATAGTAACAATCTCTCAGCTCTAAAATCTTTCCCAAAGGTAAATTCAAGATATAAGTCCCTACGGCCTCTGCTTGGATGGACTCTCCTCCAGCACCGTAGAGCTCGAAATCTCCTTCCTTCAATACTCTAAGCCTCTGCAGCCCCTGCAATGATTTGCAGATATTATGACCATTGGCGGTATCCAATATCAAGTATTTGAAATGGAAGAATCCAATGACAAAATAGTATGAACTTCTTTCATACCTTTTGGTGCATCCGATGCACCAGGCTTCACACCTGCAAGGTTCCTCTTCCAATGACCCAGCTTGCCACAGTGAAAGCAGGTCATCTATCCGGAGGCCTTCTTTCCTTTCTTCTTCTTGATGCCCCTTTTTGGGTTCAATCTCCTCTTGGAACCCTTTTGCCTGACTTCTTGTTGATCCCATCCACAACAAGAAGTGGAGTCTTATTTTTCTTTAAATGGCTCTCTGCTGTTTTTAACATGTTTAACAGCTCAGACAAGGAAGTGTTAAGTTTGTTCATATGATAATTAAGAACAAACTGTAAAAATGACTCCGGGAGTGACTGCAGGATCAAATCCTGATTCAACTCCCCATCCATAACAAAACCCAATTGACCTAATTGAGTGATCAGGTCAATAACCATCAGTACGTGGTCTTGTACGGATGTACTTTCTGTCATTCTCGCATGGAACAACTGCTTAGATATCTCATATCTAGCAGTTCGACTATGTTCTCCATATAGCTCTTTTAGATTGAGCAGTATGGAGTTAGTGTCCATGCTATCATGTTGCCTCTGCAACTCATTGGTCATAGAGGCAAGCATGATACATTTGACAGTGAGTTGGTCATTTTGCCACATCTTGTATGTGGTCTTTTCCTCTTGCGAGGCATCTTCCCCTAAAGGTTCCAAGGTATAGGGGTATCAATAATGTAAGAAAGTTTTTCCTGGCTGAGTACTATCTTTTGGTTTCTCAACCAGTCAACATAGTTCGATCCAGTCAATTTATTGGCATCAAGTATACTACGGAGTGAGAGTGAAGAGGCCATTTAATCTACAGTAACAAAGAACATAACATAAGCAAACAACCAATGTTGACAAAACATAATTAAATTAGGACTTTAAATTAATTATGTCTTCCACTATTTTATCAAGCATCATAACCCTCTATATGATGATCGAGAAACCTTAATTGGTTTTCTTAGTGGGGTTGAGATCCTAATTCCTTATAAAAGACCTTGTGTGTACACAACAAATCTTTTATAAGTTCAAAGGTAGGAAAACTCTTTCCAATTGTATCTCATATAATTCTCAACAAAATCTGGCCTCTAAAATATTAATAGCCTTGTGTGTGCACAACAAACTATAATATTTTTAGTTAAGACCCTTCATTCCTTTATAGTCATGATTGTAATAATAATATCCTTGTGTGTTCACAACAAAGTATTATATTAAATCATGCCATAAGCATCAAATGCACCAGGCCAAAACTGTGTTAGTTACCATAATAGACCTTGTGTGTACACAACAAACCTAATACGGATCATAACATAATAATGACCTAGCATCAAGGAAGGCCTAATGTACTGAATATTATACTAAGCATATCAATCAAGAATTAAGTTAATCTTATCGGCCAGGTAAGTGGGAGAGTAGTCGAAGTTCCCCCGTTGCTTTCCTAGACACCAATAAAAATTGGCCAGGTCAGTCAACGGAACCAATTAAAAACCACGTCCTCTTTACCGATCATGAACCACTTTTTCTAGACATCGAATGATCAACTAATCATCTTGATTATTTTGCTTTTGGTATATGACACTACAACTTAATATAATTTTAATAGAGGACAATTCAAACAGAAGCACATTCTAATATTACCATTCATCAACCATGCATCATATATCATTTTATAATGTGCCAAGTGTGTCTTCATACTAGGACAACCATCTACTACATAATGGATCCACCATTATGCCAGGGCAACCTTATTTCAGTATGATGACTAGAAAGCTAAACATATCTCTATATTGGTTAAGGTTTAAGTGAAAACCATAACCAGTGACATACATATATGCATAAATATATCAATCATATGTAACTTTAAACTTTTGTAGAGTCCTACAAAATTGGGCAACTTCAAATTTTGTAAAGTCCTACCAAAATGGGCAACCTCAAGAGTCCTACAAAATTGGGCAACTTCAAATTTTGTATGATTTAGCCCTAATAAGGTGGCTCTGATACCACTGTAAGGGTTTTGGTAACCAGGGTGGAAGCATGGATTTCAAAAAATTTATTATGAAATCACTACCAAATCTTAACTCAAGACCTCCTTACTAGGAATTAAAACATACAAACATGCATATATAATATAAACTAGAGTTTAGGCACCAACCTGAACCGCTAGTATCCAATCCGATGAAGAAAACCCTGATTCAGCCTTCTTCTCCACCAGGCGTCCAAACGTTCGCCCTCCAACGGTGATCCATACGAAACTCGGACCAAGGAAGAACTCCTTCAAGTTGCTGGGAGAAGTGGAACTCTTTTGGCAGTCTTTGATCTATTGACCACTGTAGAACACCCTGTCCTACTGTAGGGCACTAAAGACACTCTCCTAAACCACTCTTGGTTTTAGGACAACCCTCCTCTAGGACCCCTTAGGCTTATGTCCTAAAACAAAGCCTTGTCCTATTAGAAAAGACCTTGTCTTAACAAGACAAGTCTTGTCTTAAAGAAAGGAGGGAGAGAGACTCAGAATAATACTTCGGTGGAATTCTTTTTTATTTATCAGACTCATTTCACTGCCCCCTATTTATAGATACAAGAGGGGCGTGTGATATGTCCTCCCGTCAACTTATCAGATATGATTTTTCAAGACCGAAGAGAAGTTATTGGCTTGAAAAATCATATCTAATAAGCCCATTCATGCACCGAAGGCCTTATTCACATCCTTTCTTTTATCTGGACGAATTCTCACTTGCCACATGTCAATTATCGGTCCCTAGGAAGCCAAGAGGCGCCTCTTCAATCTCCAAACATCGGAGATTATGAAGAGTCCTGATAGTAGGACTCCATCAGAACCGCGCGCTACATGAAGAGTTGCGACTCTTCATGCATCGCGCGTGCCATCCTTTTTCCACGCAAATTTCAAAGAATGTTGACCAGTCAAAACATAGGCAATATGGGTATCATTGGAAAGAGCATAAAACTTCCTTTCTGACCATATAAATTATATTCAAATCAGAGATCTATTGCTCATTCTGTGCCCTTTTGAAGTTAAGGTATCATTTAGGTACCAAGAGTCCCATGCCATTGGGACGCTTCATGTATGGCGCCTAAAATGCCCTTAAATCCAAATTAAAATCAGATTTAGCTCTGATTAGGCTAGCCCCACTTCGCACTCAACCTAATTTAGGTTTCCCATAATTAGGTTAGCCCAATTAGCAAGCAACCGGACCCAATCCAATTGGGTTAGGAATTTGGTTAGCCTACATATGCTAGTATGTAATCCGGCTAACCAATTAGGATCCTATGACCCTAATTAAATCATGAATGACTTCCTTGGCCAAGTCTCTATTGTGTGTGATCCATTGGGTTCCACATCTAGCCAGCAGTAGGTTTAGATTTGAGCCGATTCGATCCGATCAAACCCGATTGACCTAATTAGGTCAAATTGGCTCACCTAATTGTCCAATTCGAATCACACATCGAATTGACTCATGAAATCAAATCAATTGGTTCATGAAGACCTATAATACAAGATTGATGTCTAGCAACGTGTCATGCCTACCCGGAAGATGAGGAATTTTGGTGGATTTACCAAAATACCCTTCAGTGGCAAGTTACCGGGCAATTCAGTCCTTCGATCTACTTGCACCATGAATATGACTATGGATATGGATACTTGTCAAATCCAATTTCATATTCATTCCTTGCTCAATCTGATAATGATGATTCATTAATGAACCATTAGAAACTATTTCTAATGTTCATACTTTGATCAAAGATTTTCCAAATCTTCATTTGATTGAAATCATCTGGATGCGCTTCCCTCTTACTAGGGTTGATCGATTCCTTTTTGACCTACTCACAACCTCCATATGCAATCCACCATACCCAGTATCACCCCATGCATGACTCAGTGTCATGATTGAGTGTGAACCAAAGTATGGATTCATGCATACAAGGTACCATGGCAGTTCAGGTCAAAGGACCACATGCACTACTCCCATATGAGAACTATCTATTGACAAACAGATAAGGTTCCATTAGATGTTCTCAAGCTGGATCCATTCAGTGAACTCATTCTCTAATGAGCACCTACATCCTAGTATTAGTGTCAAACACAAGTGACTGTGAGATTCAGTCACCGGAAACACCCTCTTCACCAAGCATACATAGGATATGCTGGTCTTACCGGAAACATTGATCCCCTACTCAATATCCCATCGACCAGGAATATTTTAGATTAGGGTTTTAAGGCTTTAGGTCTCACTGGTATGATCTTATCATAACCCTAGAACCATAGCCCTAATCTATGGGGTTCATCATATCTTAATAAAATTAATAAGACAGCGTATGATGAAAATAAAATGCCTTTATTAATTGATAATGCCAATACATTAGTTTGGGATATAAAAGAAAATCCAATCTAAATACAACATTTTGATTGGCTTTAGGGCATAATCCTTTCAATCTCCCACTTGCACTAAAGCCAATCGCCTTTAAATTTTAACCCCATACAATCGAGGTGGCGATCAAACTCCCGCTGTGGTAGAGCCTTAGTGAACGAGTCTGCTATGTTATTCTTCGTTTCTACTCTTTTAATGCAGACTTCTTGTCTTTCAATAATCTCTCGAACGAGATGGAAGCGTTTTAGAATTTGCTTTGATTTGTGATGAGCTCTAGGTTCCTTAGCTTGAGCGATGGCTCCAGTATTATCACAGTAAAGTGGTACTGGACCTTCAATCTCCGGAACAACGCCCAACTCTGAGATGAACTTCTTCATCTAGACAGCTTCCTTGGCAGCTTCACTAACAGCAATATATTCTGTCTCAGTTGTTGAGTCAGCTACAGTCTGCTGTTTAGAACTCTTCCAGCTTACAGCTCCTCTATTTAGGGTAAAAATATATCCTGAAATAGATTTGCTATCATCTGGATCTGATTGAAAACTAGAATCTGAATAAGCTTCTAGTTTAAGATCAGATCCTCCGTATATTAGAAAAATATCCTTAGTCCTTTTCAAGTACTTAAGAATATTTTTCACAGCCTTCCAGTGATCCTCTCCTGGATCAGCCTGAAATATGCTGGTTATATCTAAGGCATATGCCACATCAGGCCTGGTACATAACATAGCATACATTATAGATCCTACAGCCGAAGTATAAGGTATAGAACTCATTCTATTTCTTTCTTCAGGTGTCTTAGGAGACATCTTCTTAGAAAGATGTATGCCATGACAATGGGCAAGTAACCTCTTTTACTTCCCTCCATGCTAAATCTCTTTAGCACTTGGTCAATGTACCTAGACTGGGATAAGCCTAGCATCCTCCTAAATCTATCTCTATAGATCTTGATACCCAGTATATAGGATGCTTCTTCTAAGTCTTTCATGGAAAACTGTTTAGATAACCATACCTTGACTGATTGTAACATTGGGATATCATTCCCAATGAGGAGTATGTCATCCACATACAGACCAAGAAAACTATGGCACTCCCACTAGTCTTTTTGTACACAAGGTTCATCCTCATTTTTGATAAAATCACTCTTTGACTGTCTTATCAAATCGGATGTTCCAACTCCTGGATGCTTGCTTTAATCCATAAATGGATTTCTTCAGCCTACATACCTGATTAGATTTAATCTCCAAGACAAAACCTTCTGGCTGTGATATATAGACCTCTTCCTCAAGGAAACCATTAAGGAACGCGGTTTTCACATCCATCTGCCAGATTTTATAATCATGATATGCTGCTATAGCAAGCATGATCCGAATAGATTTGAGCATGGCAACAGGAGAAAATGTTTCATCATAATCTATTCCCTGTTTTTGTTTGAAACCCTTAGCCACTAATCTGGCTTTATAAGTTTTGACTTGGCCATCTGCCCCAATTTTTTTCTTATAGATCCATTTACATCCAATAGGGTTAACACCCTCTGGTGCATCAACCAAAGTCCACACTTGGTTGACATACATGGAGTCCATTTCGATCTCATGGCTTCCAGCCATCTGTCTGAGTCCCTACTCATGACAGCATCCGTATAGGTTAGAGGCTCATCATTTTCAATGATCCGGGCTTCATTATTTTCAATAATGAACCCATACATCTCAGGTGCATGACGCACCCTATCAGACCTACGGATAGGAGTGGTGTGTTTTGGTTCTATACTAACTATGTTATCATTTGGTTGAGATGTATTTATTTGTTGAACTTCTTCAAGTTCAATATTTCTCCACTGCCCTTTTGTAGGATGAACTCTTTCTCCAGAAAAGTGGCATGCCTACTGACAAAAACTTTTTGTTCAGTAGGGTGGTAGAACAGATATCCTATACTATCTTTAGGATATCCTACAAATAGACACTTATCTGCTCTAGCATCCAGCTTATGTCCAAAATTTTTTTGACATAGGCTGGACATCACCATATCTTAAGATACTTAAGATTGGGTTTCTTACCCCTCCATATCTCATATGGAGTGCTAGAGACAGATTTAGATGGTACTCTATTTAAGATATTAGCCGCGGTTTCCAAGGCATATCCCCAGAAGGAAATAGGTAACTCTGTGAAGCACATCATGGACCGTACCATATCTAATAAGGTACGGTTCCTCCTTTCAGCAACATCATTTAATTGTAGTGTGTAAGGAGGGGTCCATTCAGAGATAATCCCCTTTTCTTTAAGGTGATCGAGAAACTTGGTGGATAAGTATTCACCTCCTCGATCTGATCGAAGGATTTTAATACTTTTCCCCGTTTGTTTCTCTACCATATTTTGATACTCTAAAAATTTATCAAAATCTTCGGACTTATGTTTCATAAGATACAAATCCGTACCTTGCAAAATCATTAGTAAATGTGATGAAATAAGAGTATCCACCGTTGGCCTGAGTTGTCATAGGCCCATATACATCTGTATGTATGAGTCCTAATAACTCACTTGTCCTTTCTCTATGTCCACTAAATGGAGTCTTGGCCATTTTACCCATGAGACATGATTCATAAGTTCCTAATGATTCATAATCATAAGGATTAAGGAAATTTTCCTTGTATAACTTGCTAATCTTAGTCTCACTAATATGTCCAAGCTGACAGTGCCAGACAGTGCCAGAGTAAAGTATTGTTTACATCATCTCTCTTTCGTTTGTTACTTACATGAAGTATATTGTCATTAGTGGATAGAGTTAAAAGACCATTGCAAAATACGCCACAATATATAATTTCATTAGAAAAGCTGATTGAGCAACCATTGCTCATCACATTCATAGTATAACCTTGTCTAAGTAACAAGGGTACAGAAATGATATTCTAATGACCTTAGGCATATAGTAACAATCTCTCAGCTCTAAAATCTTTCCCAAAGGTAAATTCAAGATATAAGTCCCTACGGCCTCTGCTTGGATGGACTCTCCTCCAGCACCGTAGAGCTCGAAATCTCCTTCCTTCAATACTCTAAGCCTCTGCAGCCCCTGCAATGATTTGCAGATATTATGACCATTGGCGGTATCCAATATCCAAGTATTTGAAATGGAAGAATCCAATGACAAAATAGTATGAACTTCTTTCATACCTTTTGGTGCATCCGATGCACCAGGCTTCACACCTGCAAGGTTCCTTTTCCAATGACCCAGCTTGCCACAGTGAAAGCAGGTCATCTATTCGGAGGCCTTCTTTCCTTTCTTCTTCTTGATGCCCCTTTTTGGGTTCAATCTCCTCTTGGAACCCTTTTTGCCTGACTTCTTGTTGATCCCATCCACAACAAGAAGTGGAGTCTTATTTTTCTTTAAATGGCTCTCTGCTGTTTTTAACATGTTTAACAGCTCAGACAAGGAAGTATTAAGTTTGTTCATATGATAATTAAGAACAAACTGTAAAAATGACTCTGGGAGTGACTGCAGGATCAAATCCTGATTCAACTCCCCATCCATAACAAAACCCAATTGACCTAATTGAGTGATCAGGTCAATAACCATCAGTACGTGGTCTTGTACGGATGTACTTTCTGTCATTCTCGCACGGAACAACTGCTTAGATATCTCATATCTAGCAGTTCGACTATGTTCTCCATATAGCTCTTTTAGATTGAGCAGTATGGAGTTAGTGTCCATGCTATCATGTTGCCTCTGCAACTCATTGGTCATAGAGGCAAGCATGATACATTTGACAGTGAGTTGGTCATTTTGCCACATCTTGTATGTGGTCTTTTCCTCTTGCGAGGCATCTTCCCCTAAAGGTTCCAAGGTATAGGGGTATCAAAATGTAAGAAAGTTTTTCCTGGCTGAGTACTATCTTTTGGTTTCTCAACCAGTCAACATAGTTCGATCCAGTCAATTTATTGGCATCAAGTATACTACGGAGTGAGAGTGAAGAGGCCATTTAATCTACAGTAACAAAGAACATAACATAAGCAAACAACCAATATTGACAAAACATAATTAAATTAGGACTTTAAATTAATTATGTCTTCCACTATTTATCAAGCATCATAACCCTCTATATGATGATCGAGAAACCTAATTGGTTTTCTTAGTGGGGTTGAGATCCTAATTCCTTATAAAAGACCTTGTGTGTACACAACAAATCTTTTATAAGTTCAAAGGTAGGAAAACTCTTTCCAATTGTATCTCATATAATTCTCAACAAAATCTGGCCTCTAAAATATTAATAGCCTTGTGTGTGCACAACAAACTATAATATTTTTAGTTAAGACCCTTCATTCCTTTATAGTCATGATTGTAATAATAATATCCTTGTGTGTTCACAACAAAGTATTATATTAAATCATGCCATAAGCATCAAATGCACCAGGCCAAAACTGTGTTAGTTACCATAATAGACCTTGTGTGTACACAACAAACCTAATACGGATCATAACATAATAATGACCTAGCATCAAGGAAGGCCTAATGTACTGAATATTATACTAAGCATATCAATCAAGAATTAAGTTAATCTTATCGGCCAGGTAAGTGGGAGAGTAGTCGAAGTTCCCCCGTTGCTTTCCTAGACACCAATAAAAATTGGCCAGGTCAGTCAACGGAACCAATTAAAAACCACGTCCTCTTTACCGATCATGAACCACTTTTCTAGACATCGAATGATCAACTAATCATCTTGATTATTTTGCTTTTGGTATATGACACTACAACTTAATATAATTTTAATAGAGGGACAATTCAAACAGAAGCACATTCTAATATTACCATTCATCAACCATGCATCATATATCATTTTATAATGTGCCAAGTGTGTCTTCATACTAGGACAACCATCTACTACATAATGGATCCACCATTATGCCAGGGCAACCTTATTTCAGTATGATGACTAGAAAGCTAAACATATCTCTATATTGGTTAAGGTTTAAGTGAAAACCATAACCAGTGACATACATATATGCATAAATATATCAATCATATGTAACTTTAAACTTTTGTAGAGTCCTACAAAATTGGGCAACTTCAAATTTTGTAAAGTCCTACCAAAATGGGCAACCTCAAGAGTCCTACAAAATTGGGCAACTTTAAATTTTGTAGAGTCCTACCAAAATGGGCAACCTCAAGAGTCCTACAAAATTGGGCAACTTCAAATTTTGTATGATTTAGCCCTAATAAGGTGGCTCTGATACCACTGTAAGGGTTTTGGTAACCAGGGTGGAAGCATGGATTTCAAAAATTTATTATGAAATCACTACCAAATCCTTAACTCAAGACCTCCTTACTAGGAATTAAAACATACAAACATGTATATATAATATAAACTAGAGTTTAGGCACCAACCTGAACCGCTAGTATCCAATCCGATGAAGAAAACCCTGATTCAGCCTTCTTCTCCACCAGGCGTCCAATCGTTCGCCCTCCAACGGTGATCCATACGAAACTCGGACCAAGGAAGAACTCCTTCAAGTTGCTGGGAGAAGTGGAACTCTTTTGGCAGTCTTTGATCTATTGACCACTGTAGAACACCCTGTCCTACTGTAGGGCACTAAAGACACTCTCCTAAACCACTCTTGGTTTAGGACAACCCTCCTCTAGGACCCCTTAGGCTTATGTCCTAAAACAAAGCCTTGTCCTATTAGAAAAGACCTTGTCTTAACAAGACAAGTCTTGTCTTAAAGAAAGGAGGGAGAGAGACTCAGAATAATACTTCGGTGGAATTCTTTTTTATTTATCAGACTCATTTCACTGCCCCCTATTTATAGATACAAGAGGGGCGTGTGATATGTCCTCCCATCAACTTATCAGATATGATTTTTCAAGACCGAAGAGAAGTTATCTGGCTTGAAAAATCATATCTAATAAGCCCATTCATGCACCGAAGGCCTTATTCACATCCTTTCTTTTATCTGGACGAATTCTCACTTGCCTCATGTCAATTATCGGTCCCTAGGAAGCCAAGAGGCGCCTCTTCAATCTCCAAACATCGGAGATTATGAAGAGTCCTGATAGTAGGACTCCATCAGAACCGCGCGCTACATGAAGAGTTGCGACTCTTCATGCATCGCGCGTGCCATCCTTTTCCACGCAAATTTCAAAGAATGTTGACCAGTCAAAACATAGGCAATATGGGTATCATTGGAAAGAGCATAAAACTTCCTTTCTGACCATATAAATTATATTCAAATCAGAGATCTATAGCTCATTCTGTGCCCTTTTGAAGTTAAGGTATCATTTAGGTACCAAGAGTCCCATGCCATTGGGACTCTTCATGTATGGCGCCTAAAATGCCCTTAAATCCAAATTAAAATCAGATTTAGCTCTGATTAGGCTAGCCCCACTTCGCACTCAACCTAATTTAGGTTTCCCATAATTAGGTTAGCCCAATTAGCAAGCAACCGGACCCAATCCAATTGGGTTAGGAATTTGGTTAGCCTACATATGCTAGTATGTAATCCGGCTAACCAATTAGGATCCTATGACCCTAATTAAATCATGAATGACTTCCTTGGCCAAGTCTTATTGTGTGTGACCATTGGGTTCCACATCTAGCCAGCAGTAGGTTTAGATTTGAGCCGATTCGATCCGATCAAACCCGATTGACCTAATTAGGTCAAATTGGCTCACCTAATTGTCCAATTCGAATCACACATCGAATTGACTCATGAAACAAATCAATTGGTTCATGAAGACCTACAATACAAGATTGATGTCTAGCAACGTGTCATGCCTACCCGGAAGATGAGGAATTTTGGTGGATTTACCAAAATACCCTTCAGTGGCAGTTACCGGGCAATTCAGTCCTTCGATCTACTTGTACCATGAATATGACTATAGATATGGATACTTGTCAAATCCAATTTCATATTCATTCCTTGCTCAATCTGATAATGATGATTCATTAATGAACCATTAGAAACTATTTCTAATGTTCATACTTTGATCAAAGATTTTCCAAATCTTCATTTGATTGAAATCATCTGGATGAGCTTCCCTCTTAATAGGGTTGATCGATTCCTTTTTGACCTACTCACAACCTCCATATGCAATCCACCATACCCAGTATCACCCCATGCATGACTCAGTGTCATGATTGAGTGTGAACTAAAGTATGGATTCATGCATACAAGGTACCATGGCAGTTTCAGGTCAAAGGACCACATGCACTACTCCCATTATGAGAACTATCTATTGACAAACAGATAAGGTTCCATTAGATGTTCTCAAGCTGGATCCATTCAGTGAACTCATTCTCTAATGAGCACCTACATCCTAGTATTAGTGTCAAACACAAGTGACTGTGAGATTAGTCACCCTCTTCACCAAACATACATAGGATATGCTGGTCTTACCGGAAACACCCTCTTCACCAAGCATACATAGGATATGCTGGTCTTACCGGAAACATTGATCCCCTACTCAATATCCCATCGACCAGGAATATTTTAGATTAGGGTTTTAAGGCTTTAGGTCTCACTGGTATGATCTTATCATAACCCTAGAACCATAGCCCTAATCTATGGGGTTCATCATATCTTAATAAAATTAATAAGACAGCGTATGATGAAAATAAAATGCCTTTATTAATTGATAATGCCAATACATTAGTTTGGGATATAAAAGAAAATCCAATCGAAATACAACATTTTGATTGGCTTTTAGGGCATAATCCTTTCAATCTCCCACTTGCACTAAAGCCAATCGCCTTTAAATTTTAACCCCATACAATCGAGGTGGCGATCAAACTCCCGCTGTGGTAGAGCCTTAGTGAACGGTCTGCTATGTTATTCTTCGTTTCTACTCTTTTAATGCAGACTTCTTGTCTTTCAATAATCTCTCGAACGAGATGGAAGCGTTTTAGAATTGCTTTGATTTGTGATGAGCTCTAGGTTCCTTAGCTTGAGCGATGGCTCCAGTATTATCACAGTAAAGTGGTACTGGACCTTCAATCTCCGGAACAACGCCCAACTCTGAGATGAACTTCTTCATCTAGACAGCTTCCTTGGCAGCTTCACTAACAGCAATATATTCTGTCTCAGTTGTTGAGTCAGCTACAGTCTGCTGTTTAGAACTCTTCCAGCTTACAGCTCCTCTATTTAGGGTAAAAATATATCCTGAAATAGATTTGCTATTATCTGGATCTGATTGAAAACTAGAATCTGAATAAGCTTCTAGTTTAAGATCAGATCCTCCGTATATTAGAAAAATATCCTTAGTCCTTTTCAAGTACTTAAGAATATTTTTCACAGCCTTCCAGTGATCCTCTCCTGGATCAGCCTGAAATATGCTGGTTATATCTAAGGCATATGCCACATCAGGCCTGGTACATAACATAGCATACATTATAGATCCTACAGCCGAAGTATAAGGTATAGAACTCATTCTATTTCTTTCTTCAGGTGTCTTAGGAGACATCTTCTTAGAAAGATGTATGCCATGATCAATGGGCAAGTAACCTCTTTTACTTCCCTCCATGCTAAATCTCTTTAGCACTTGGTCAATGTACCTAGACTGGGATAAGCCTAGCATCCTCCTAAATCTATCTCTATAGATCTTGATACCCAGTATATAGGATGCTTCTTCTAAGTCTTTCATGGAAAACTGTTTAGATAACCATACCTTGACTGATTGTAACATTGGGATATCATTCCCAATGAGGAGTATGTCATCCACATACAGGACCAAGAAAACTATGGCACTCCCACTAGTCTTTTGTACACAAGGTTCATCCTCATTTTTGATAAAGTCACTCTTTGACTGTCTTATCAAATCGGATGTTCCAACTCCTGGATGCTTGCTTTAATCCATAAATGGATTTCTTCAGCCTACATACCTGATTAGATTTAATCTCCAAGACAAAACCTTCTGGCTGTGATATATAGACCTCTTCCTCAAGGAAACCATTAAGGAACGCGGTTTTCACATCCATCTGCCAGATTTTATAATCATGATATGCTGCTATAGCAAGCATGATCCGAATAGATTTGAGCATGGCAACAGGAGAAAATGTTTCATCATAATCTATTCCCTGTTTTTGTTTGAAACCCTTAGCCACTAATCTGGCTTTATAAGTTTTGACTTGGCCATCTGCCCCAATTTTTTTCTTATAGATCCATTTACATCCAATAGGGTTAACACCCTCTGGTGCATCAACCAAAGTCCACACTTGGTTGACATACATGGAGTCCATTTCAGATCTCATGGCTTCCAGCCATCTGTCTGAGTCCCTACTCATGACAGCATCCGTATAGGTTAGAGGCTCATCATTTTCAATGATCCGGGCTTCATTATTTTCAATAATGAACCCATACATCTCAGGTGCATGACGCACCCTATCAGACCTACGGATAGGAGTGGTGTGTTTTGGTTCTATACTAACTATGTTATCATTTGGTTGAGATGTATTTATTTGTTGAACTTCTTCAAGTTCAATATTTCTCTCACTGCCCTTTTGTAGGATGAACTCTTTCTCCAGAAAAGTGGCATGCCTACTGACAAAAACTTTTGTTCAGTAGGGTGGTAGAACAGATATCCTATACTATCTTTAGGATATCCTACAAATAGACACTTATCTGCTCTAGCATCCAGCTTATGTCCAAAATTTTTTTTGACATAGGCTGGACATCACCATATCTTAAGATACTTAAGATTGGGTTTCTTACCCCTCCATATCTCATATGGAGTGCTAGAGACAGATTTAGATGGTACTCTATTTAAGATATTAGCCGCGGTTTCCAAGGCATATCCCCAGAAGGAAATAGGTAACTCTGTGAAGCACATCATGGACCGTACCATATCTAATAAGGTACGGTTCCTCCTTTCAGCAACACCATTTAATTGTAGTGTGTAAGGAGGGGTCCATTCAGAGATAATCCCCTTTTCTTTAAGGTGATCGAGAAACTTGGTGGATAAGTATTCACCTCCTCGATCTGATCGAAGGATTTTAATACTTTTCCCCGTTTGTTTCTCTACCATATTTTGATACTCTAAAAATTTATCAAAATCTTCGGACTTATGTTTCATAAGATACAAATCCGTACCTTGAAAATCATTAGTAAATGTGATGAAATAAGAGTATCCACCGTTGGCCTGAGTTGTCATAGGCCCATATACATCTGTATGTATGAGTCCTAATAACTCACTTGTCCTTTCTCTATGTCCACTAAATGGAGTCTTGGCCATTTTACCCATGAGACATGATTCATAAGTTCCTAATGATTCATAATCATAAGGATTAAGGAAATTTTCCTTGTATAACTTGCTAATCTTAGTCTCACTAATATGTCCAAGCTGACAGTGCCAGACAGTGCCAGAGTAAAGTATTGTTTACATCATCTCTCTTTCGTTTGTTACTTACATGAAGTATATTGTCATTAGTGGATAGAGTTAAAAGACCATTGCAAAATACGCCACAATATATAATTTCATTAGAAAAGCTGATTGAGCAACCATTGCTCATCACATTCATAGTATAACCTTGTCTAAGTAACAAGGGTACAGAAATGATATTCTTAATGACCTTAGGCATATAGTAACAATCTCTCAGCTCTAAAATCTTTCCCAAAGGTAAATTCAAGATATAAGTCCCTACGGCCTCTGCTTGGATGGACTCTCCTCCAGCACCGTAGAGCTCGAAATCTCCTTCCTTCAATACTCTAAGCCTCTGCAGCCCCTGCAATGATTTGCAGATATTATGACCATTGGCGGTATCCAATATCCAAGTATTTGAAATGGAAGAATCCAATGACAAAATAGTATGAACTTCTTTCATACCTTTTGGTGCATCCGATGCACCAGGCTTCAC
Organism: Areca catechu; assembly: GCA_021397845.1. Classification (NCBI taxonomy): domain Eukaryota; kingdom Viridiplantae; phylum Streptophyta; class Magnoliopsida; order Arecales; family Arecaceae; genus Areca; species Areca catechu. The sequence continues at coordinate 123,497,014 of CM038040.1, read as the reverse complement.
ACCTGCAAGGTTCCTTTTCCAATGACCCAGCTTGCCACAGTGAAAGCAGGTCATCTATTCGGAGGCCTTCTTTCCTTTTTCTTCTTGATGCCCCTTTTTGGGTTCAATCTCCTCTTGGAACCCTTTTTGCCTGACTTCTTGTTGATCCCATCCACAACAAGAAGTGGAGTCTTATTTTTCTTTAAATGGCTCTCTGCTGTTTTTAACATGTTTAACAGCTCAGACAAGGAAGTGTTAAGTTTGTTCATATGATAATTAAGAACAAACTGTAAAAATGACTCTGGGAGTGACTGCAGGATCAAATCCTGATTCAACTCCCCATCCATAACAAAACCCAATTGACCTAATTGAGTGATCAGGTCAATAACCATCAGTACGTGGTCTTGTACGGATGTACTTTCTGTCATTCTCGCACGGAACAACTGCTTAGATATCTCATATCTAGCAGTTCGACTATGTTCTCCATATAGCTCTTTTAGATTGAGCAGTATGGAGTTAGTGTCCATGCTATCATGTTGCCTCTGCAACTCATTGGTCATAGAGGCAAGCATGATACATTTGACAGTGAGTTGGTCATTTTGCCACATCTTGTATGTGGTCTTTTCCTCTTGCGAGGCATCTTCCCCTAAAGGTTCCAAGGTATAGGGGTATCAATAATGTAAGAAAGTTTTTCCTGGCTGAGTACTATCTTTTGGTTTCTCAACCAGTCAACATAGTTCGATCCAGTCAATTTATTGGCATCAAGTATACTACGGAGTGAGAGTGAAGAGGCCATTTAATCTACAGTAACAAAGAACATAACATAAGCAAACAACCAATATTGACAAAACATAATTAAATTAGAACTTTAAATTAATTATGTCTTCCACTATTTTATCAAGCATCATAACCCTCTATATGATGATCGAGAAACCTTAATTGGTTTTCTTAGTGGGGTTGAGATCCTAATTCCTTATAAAAGACCTTGTGTGTACACAACAAATCTTTTATAAGTTCAAAGGTAGGAAAACTCTTTCCAATTGTATCTCATATAATTCTCAACAAAATCTGGCCTCTAAAATATTAATAGCCTTGTGTGTGCACAACAAACTATAATATTTTTAGTTAAGACCCTTCATTCCTTTATAGTCATGATTGTAATAATAATATCCTTGTGTGTTCACAACAAAGTATTATATTAAATCATGCCATAAGCATCAAATGCACCAGGCCAAAATTGTGTTAGTTACCATAATAGACCTTGTGTGTACACAACAAACCTAATACGGATCATAACATAATAATGACCTAGCATCAAGGAAGGCCTAATGTACTGAATATTATACTAAGCATATCAATCAAGAATTAAGTTAATCTTATCGGCCAGGTAAGTGGGAGAGTAGTCGAAGTTCCCCCGTTGCTTTCCTAGACACCAATAAAAATTGGCCAGGTCAGTCAACGGAACCAATTAAAAACCACGTCCTCTTTACCGATCATGAACCACTTTTCTAGACATCGAATGATCAACTAATCATCTTGATTATTTGCTTTTGGTATATGACACTACAACTTAATATAATTTTAATAGAGGACAATTCAAACAGAAGCACATTCTAATATTACCATTCATCAACCATGCATCATATATCATTTTATAATGTGCCAAGTGTGTCTTCATACTAGGACAACCATCTACTACATAATGGATCCACCATTATGCCAGGGCAACCTTATTTCAGTATGATGACTAGAAAGCTAAACATATCTCTATATTGGTTAAGGTTTAAGTGAAAACCATAACCAGTGACATACATATATGCATAAATATATCAATCATATGTAACTTTAAACTTTTGTAGAGTCCTACAAAATTGGGCAACTTCAAATTTTGTAAAGTCCTACCAAAATGGGCAACCTCAAGAGTCCTACAAAATTGGGCAACTTTAAATTTTGTAGAGTCCTACCAAAATGGGCAACCTCAAGAGTCCTACAAATTGGGCAACTTCAAATTTTGTATGATTTAGCCCTAATAAGGTGGCTCTGATACCACTGTAAGGGTTTTGGTAACCAGGGTGGAAGCATGGATTTCAAAAAATTTATTATGAAATCACTACCAAATCCTTAACTCAAGACCTCCTTACTAGGAATTAAAACATACAAACATGTATATATAATATAAACTAGAGTTTAGGCACCAACCTGAACCGCTAGTATCCAATCCGATGAAGAAAACCCTGATTCAGCCTTCTTCTCCACCAGGCGTCCAAACGTTCGCCCTCCAACGGTGATCCATACGAAACTCGGACCAAGGAAGAACTCCTTCAAGTTGCTGGGAGAAGTGGAACTCTTTTGGCAGTCTTTGATCTATTGACCACTGTAGAACACCCTGTCCTACTGTAGGGCACTAAAGACACTCTCCTAAACCACTCTTGGTTTTAGGACAACCCTCCTCTAGGACCCCTTAGGCTTATGTCCTAAAACAAAGCCTTGTCCTATTAGAAAAGACCTTGTCTTAACAAGACAAGTCTTGTCTTAAAGAAAGGAGGGAGAGAGACTCAGAATAATACTTCGGTGGAATTCTTTTTTATTTATCAGACTCATTTCACTGCCCCCTATTTATAGATACAAGAGGGGCGTGTGATATGTCCTCCCGTCAACTTATCAGATATGATTTTTCAAGACCGAAGAGAAGTTATCTGGCTTGAAAAATCATATCTAATAAGCCCATTCATGCACCGAAGGCCTTATTCACATCCTTTCTTTTATCTGGACGAATTCTCACTTGCCTCATGTCAATTATCGGTCCCTAGGAAGCCAAGAGGCGCCTCTTCAATCTCCAAACATCGGAGATTATGAAGAGTCCTGATAGTAGGACTCCATCAGAACCGCGCGCTACATGAAGAGTTGCGACTCTTCATGCATCGCGCGTGCCATCCTTTTTCCATGCAAATTTCAAAGAATGTTGACCAGTCAAAACATAGGCAATATGGGTATCATTGGAAAGAGCATAAAACTTCCTTTCTGACCATATAAATTATATTCAAATCAGAGATCTATTGCTCATTCTGTGCCCTTTTGAAGTTAAGGTATCATTTAGGTACCAAGAGTCCCATGCCATTGGGACGCTTCATGTATGGCGCCTAAAATGCCCTTAAATCCAAATTAAAATCAGATTTAGCTCTGATTAGGCTAGCCCCACTTCGCACTCAACCTAATTTTAGGTTTCCCATAATTAGATTAGCCCAATTAGCAAGCAACCGGACCCAATCCAATTGGGTTAGGAATTTGGTTAGCCTACATATGCTAGTATGTAATCCGGCTAACCAATTAGGATCCTATGACCCTAATTAAATCATGAATGACTTCCTTGGCCAAGTCTCTATTGTGTGTGATCCATTGGGTTCCACATCTAGCCAGCAGTAGGTTTAGATTTGAGCCGATTCGATCCGATCAAACCCGATTGACCTAATTAGGTCAAATTGGCTCACCTAATTGTCCAATTCGAATCACACATCGAATTGACTCATGAAATCAAATCAATTGGTTCATGAAGACCTATAATACAAGATTGATGTCTAGCAACGTGTTATGCCTACCGGAAGATGAGAATTTTGGTGGATTTACCAAAATACCCTTCAGTGGCAAGTTACCGGGCAATTCAGTCCTTTGATCTACTTGCACCCTGAATATGACTATGGATATGGATACTTGTCAAATCCAATTTCATATTCATTCCATGCTCAATCTGATAATGATGATTCATTAATGAACCATTAGAAACTATTTCTAATGTTCATACTTTGATCAAAGATTTTTCGAATTTTCATTTGATTGAAATCATCTGGATGCGCTTCCCTCTTACTAAGGTTGATCGATTCCTTTTTGACCTACTCACAACCTCCATATGCAATCCACCATACCCAGTATCACCCCATGCATGACTCAGTGTCATGATTGAGTGTGAACCAAAGTATGGATTCATGCATGCAAGGTACCATGGCAGTCTCAGGTCAAAGGACCACATGCACTACTCCCACTATGAGAACTATCTATTGACAAACAGATAAGGTTCATTAGATGTTCTCAAGTTGGATCGATTCAGTAAACTCATTCTCTAATGAGCACCCACATCCTAGTATTAGTGTCAAACACAAGTGACTGTGAGATTAGTCACCTCTTCACCAAACATACATAGGATATGCTGGTCTTACCGGAAACACCCTCTTCACCAAGCATACATAGGATGTGCTGGTCTTACCGGAAACATTGATCCCCTACTCAATATCCCATCGACCAGGAATATTCTAGATTAGTGTTTTAAGGCTTTAGGTCTCACTGGTATGATCTCATCATAATCTAGAACCATAGTCCTAATCTATGGGGTTCATCATTTCTTAATAAAATTAATAAGACACAGCGTATGATGAAAATAAAATGCCTTTATTAATTGATAATGTCAATACACTGGTTTGGGATACAAAAGAAAATCCAATCGAAATACAACATTTCGATTGGCCTTTAGGGCATAATCCTTTCACCTATCCTCCTAGCCAAATTGGGCTGTACAATGAATGCTTTAGGGCCATGCTATGGTTGCCTATTCCTTTTTTTTAAGTAGAACTCCATAGCTAAATATGAACTCTAGAGGCAACTATACCTCTAGAGTTTTTCGGTGTTGCCTCAACCAAAGGCTACTGTTAGGTCAAGATTACAAGTCTTGGATTTTAAAGTTGCTAGTTTGCTCATAGTTCGACTAAATCGAGGTCTTTTACTTTAGCAATTGAGATTGGCTCGGATATTTTTGAGGTGTTTAGTTAGGTCGTCTATAGGACAACGCATGCTTGTTGGCTAGTTGCATGGAGTCTTGGGCTTTACCTTGACTTGTTCAGGGACAAGGTCGGTTGCTTATGTGAGGTTTCGAAGGTTTGCCCCTTTATGTTTCTTGAGCATTAGCTCGACTTGTCTGAAGGACAAGGAGGTCGGCCATCTAGGTGAGGTTTTGAAGGTCAGCCCCTTCACGTTTCTTGAGCCTTAGCTCGATTTGTTCGAGGACAAGGAGGTCGGCTACTCGCGTGAGGTCCCGATAGTTGGCTTCTTCGCATTTCTTGAGCCTTAGCTTGACTTATCTGACAAGGAAGTCGGCCATTCGTGTGAGGTCCCGTAGGTTAGTCCCTTCGCGTTTCTTGAGCCTTAGCTCAACTTGTATGAGGACAAGGAGGTCGATCTTTGCTAGAGGTTGGCTCGTGTTTACAACACAAGGTGGGGTGCAAAAGAACTTTATTAAGCATTGATTATATCATTCGTAATAAATGTGCATGTTTCTTGCATTCCAAGTCCAGGGAATTGACGTCACGTTTAAACAACGGAGCCGATAAGTTCCTGGTCATACCATCTCATCTATCTAGTAAGGTCCTTTCTGGTTCGGTGTCAGCTTTGCTTTCCTGGGCGAGATACCTCAGCTCTTTGTAGGACGAGGTCTTCTGTTAGAAAAACTTTTTCTTTTATCCTTAAGTTGTAATAGTGAGATACTTTCTGTTGATAGGTTGACATGCAGAGTTGCACTTGCTATCTCGTCTCTTCTAGAAGATCTAGGTTAGCTCGGAGGTCATCTGAGTTATTCTCCTTGTTGAACTTCTCTATGTTATAGGAGGGTAGACTGATCTCGTGTGGTATAAAAGCTTTAGTTTCGAATACTAACTTGAAAAGAGCTTTCTTGGTAGGAATCTGCTAAGTAGTTCGATAGGCCCACAACAAATTATGGATTTCTTTGGCCCATCGATCTCTTGCTTGACCCAACCTTGTCTTTTGTCCCTATAGTAAAGTTTGATTAGTTTTTTCTGCCTCGCCGTTGCTTTAAGGGTGTCCAACTAAGATTAGACAATGAGCTACCCCAAGTCTTTACAGAATTCCGTGAATTTTGTATTGTCAAATTGGCATCCGTTGTCTATGACAATAGCTCGTGGCAGGCTGAAGTGGCAAATGGATTTTCAAACGAAATCACGAGCCTTAGCTTTGGTGATACAAGCTAAAGCTTCCGCTTTTATCCATTTTGTAAACGAGTCAATTGCAACAAGAACTTTTGGATAGAGGCAATCGGGAAAGGTCCAAGAATATCCATCCCTTACTGTGCTAATGGCCATGGGGCAGTGACTGGTGCGGGCGACGTTGCTAGCCGGTGTTGTATGTTTGAGTTTTTTTGGCATTGATCGCACCTTACAAAGTGAGCCACATCTTGTTGTAGAGTTGCCAAAAATAGCCTTGTTGCAGCACCTTGTAAGCCAGAGCTCACCTCCCTAGGTGATTTCCCCAAATGTCCTCATGCACTTCTTGAAATGCGTAGTTAGCTTCGGATGGCCATAGACACCGAAGTAGGGTTGCGAATAAGATCTAAATAATCCTCGTCAAGGATCAACTATTTAGATGCTTGGTACTGCAGCCTCCCGACATCATCACGTCCGGTAGGTAGTGTTCCATCTTTTAAAAATTGGATTATCGGATCTATCCAGCTTGGTTCCGGTTGAGCTTGCATTACAGGGATCTCTTCAATGCTGTGACTTACCAGAACATCAAAATATGATCCTCTTCAAGTCCAATATTTCCAAGGTGGTAAGCTTTGACAAGAGATTTGCTCTAGCATTTTCCACCCACGGAATTTGCTCAAATTGTAGGAAGGCAAAGGTGGGTACGAGGTTTTTCAATTTGTGTAGTTTCTCGGTCATGTTGGACTCTTGTGCTTCATGTTCACCGCATGCCTGTCCAGTAACAAGTTGGGAATCACTGTTGTTGGTGCCGAAATCTGTTGAATGCTAGAAATGTTGGAGCTGGTGGTGCAGGTAGATCTCTGGGGAGTGATACTTGTAAAAAAGCTTTGGCTGGAGGGTTGGTGTTGAAATCCGTCGAATGTCGGAAATGCTGGAGCTGGAGGTGTAGGCGGATCTTTCGGGAGGTAGAACCTATCAAAAAAGCCTTGGTCGGAGGTGGCTCCGGTGCGGCCCTCCGATGCTCAAGTTAGTTTTCGAGTACAACAATATGAGAAGTGTGGTGGGAAGATTTGCATATCTTTTAGGATCTCAGGGGATCTCTATTTATACATGAAGGACAAGGGTATTTTTGGAATGACAAGAATCTTAGTGGATATGATGAAAAGTGGTAGGACTTACCACGTAGATTGTTTTGGACTTTCCATTGGCAGAGAATGTCTTCCTTTTTAACGGAATGTTGTCATTTACGTGAAGTTTGCCATGCTTCTTTAATGGTGATATGGACTACTGCATAAGTCTAGGCAAACCTCCCTTGATTGCATAGATATGACGGTGATTAGGGATCTTTAGGCATGATGTGATGTTTGGCCTCGTGATGGAGGCTATAGTAGTGAGCATCGGAGCATTGGCCTGGAGGGTTCAAAGAGATATATTGCTTAAGGGTCCACCAGTCTTAAGCACCCAAGATTGGCCCGAGTGCTCCTAAGTTCGAGACCTCGTCGGCCAGGGGGACTTGTTTGGGCAGTCTTAGTTGAAGGTGGAATGCATTCGATGATCGTGGGACCGTCAGGTTGTGGGGGGTCGGTTGTTGTGAGGCTGGGTCGGATGGAACTAGTTGACAGATGTCATCTGATGAGGTTCGATCAACCAGGGTATTCTTTTCGATGGACTAGCGAATGAGTCAAGGGGTTGCCGTGTGCCGAGTATGTGGTCGAATCTGATCAGCGATCGGCAAGCATCTGCTGCTAGCCTTTGGATTCTAGCATTGTTGCTGAGACTTGCTCGATTGCGCGCACTCGGTGGTTCAGCATTCGCCCAGATTCGATCGATTGGAGTGGGGTGCTTGTCTCTCGATGAGTGGTTAGATTGATGAAGCGGCCACCCGCATAGCAGGTATGCGATTGAGCCTCACTCATATTAGGGTTATTTGGAGGTTTGATGCCTAGCCGGTCAGTCGGGGAAGGTATTATCATTCCCGAGGAAGGGTCGGTTGCAAGATAAGACCAACCATGTGCTAGTGATGTTGTCTTGCATATAATATTGGAGCCAAAATGAATCTTTTCCTGACCAGGGTTGTCATCCAACGAATGGTTAGAGTATTGATATCAAGATTGGCATTGGAGCTTTCGCCTAAAGATCCAATACGGTAAGTGGTCGGCGAGCATATGGTGGATCCGCTCGGTTAGTGCTTGCTGTAAGGCTGCTCGCTTGTTTTGTCGAGTCGTTTGATGTCAGGGTCAAGGGGCGGCTCCTTGGTGATCGACCTTGCCAATCTAATGAATGGTCGGATGGTGCATGCTACTCGTTTGCCTAATTTAGCCAAATTTGGGGCTTCATGTTCTCGATCACGGGTTGGTTGATGGCTGTGCAGCTAGGCCAGTCGGCTGTTTGCTAGTTTGGGCTTCATCCCTGGCCCAAGCATGTTTTCCCCACAACAACGGTAATCCTTCAAATGCTGAACTTCCAGCTCTTTGGTGATCTTGAGCCTCGTAACCAAGTGCCTCATATTTAGCTTCATTGTTTGAGGCTTTAAATATGAAGTACAGAGCATACTTCGTAACTACCCCTTCTAGGTTGGTGAGGACCAGTTCAACTCTAGATCCCGTGGTGTTAGAAGATCTATTGACATGGAAGACCCAATACTCTTTGATCTCTTCAATTCCAGACTCTGATCGAGGCTCGGGATTGAGCTCAGATTTTTCAAGAATGGTGTATTCCAAGACGAAGTCCGCCAATACCTGGATTTTTATAGATCGTCGGGGAAGTACTTTATGTCTAACTTTCCTAATTCTATAGCTCACTTAGCAAGCGGACTTGAAGTATCAGGTCGGTGGAACACACCGACCTAATCGATAGGTAAGGACCGCCACTGTGTGCACTTGAAAGTATGGGCACAACCTCTTGGTTGAGATTAGCAGTGCATATACCATCTTCTCCAGCTTTGCATCATCTTTAGTTTCCGCATCGTGAAGAATCCAACTAACATGGTAAACTGGTTTTTGGAGTAGTCCTTGTCTGACGAGTACTCATTTGAGTGCTAGTTGTGATACTGCCAGGTACAGGTAGATGACCATCTAGCTCTGGGTTGCTGAGGAGCAGTGGAGATCTGAGGTACCTCTTTAGCTTATCAAACATGGCCTGGTATTTGGTTGTCCACCAAATGTTCTTGGGTTTGAGTGCTTTGAAGAAGGGTAAGCTCTTCTTGGCCAATCTTGATAGGAACCTGCCCAAAGTCGTGATTCTTCCTGTCAGGGTTGACCTCCCTGATCATTCGCGGTGGTGTCATCTCTTGAAGGGCTCGTATTTTCTTTGGGTTAGTTTCAATTTCTTGCTGCAATACCATGAATCCGAGGAATTTGCTGGAGGTTACTCTAAAGGCACACTTGTTGGGATTGAGTTTCATTCGAAAATGCCGGAGCATCGCAAAGGTTTCCTTGAGATCAGTAATATGGTGCTTGGTAGCTCTACTCTTCACCAGCATGTTGTTAACGTATACCTCCATGGTTCTTCCAATTTATCCGTTAAAGATCTTGTTCATGAGCCTTTGATACATTGTTCTTGCATTTTTCAAGCTGAAGGGCATGATCCTGAAGTAGCATCTACCAACTAGTTAATCCGAGGTAATGGGTAGCTATCTTTCAAATAAGCTTTATTAAGATCCATGTAATTGATGCACATCCATCATTTTTTATTTTTAATTGCTTTCTGATGTTCAAGTACAAAGCTCTTCTTCTACCGAACAGGTTTGTGCTCGGGGTCGACATTCAAGCAATGCATAATGATTGTTAGGATATATCTTCGGTATATTGGTGGTGGTCCAGGCGAAGACATCCATGTTTGCATGGAGGGACTAAATGTTGGCGGTCTTCATTTAGATACAATCCGATCTGAACTGTTCGGGTCGGGTTAGATTCTATCAGCACTATTGGTATTAAATCTTCCACAAGTTTTTTTTGTTCAGCTGATTGATCGCTTACGTCGAGCTCCTTTCCCTATGGGGGCTCTGTACCGGCCTCACCTTGCAGGGCTGTCATATAGCACTCTCTAGCCAGCTTGATTCCCCAACTTCACCAACTTCATTGGGAGTAGGGAATTTGGTGAGCAAATGGTCAGTCGACACTATAGCTTGGAGGGCATTTAACCCAGGCCAACCTAGTATAGCGTTGTAAGCGGATGAGATTTTTACAACCATGAAATAATCTAGGCAGTCCTGTCTTGGGACTCAACCTGCTACCAATGGCAATTGGACGACTCCTTCAATATACAGGGCATCCAGAAAAATTGATCAAAAGAGAATTAAATTTCAATTGGTCTCGAGATAATCCCATTTTAACAATTACATCGTAGAATAACACATCAGCTGGGCCTGGGCCTCCATTTCAATTAAAATGCGATGTACATAATAGATTGCAATATTCAAAGTAACTAACTACATTGAGGAGTCATGCGGGCATTGCACACCATGGAGGTTGGCCTGGGAAAGTGATCACTTTGTCTTCAATTCTCTTCTAAACTCCTTGTTTACTTCAATCAGATCCAGGAATAATGTGACCCAGGTGCTCCCTAGAGACCATATGGACATCCCTTGCTGCATGCCTATTTTTTGGGGGAGCTTCCAAATGAGGTGGTTCACTCCTGACGTTGTCTTGGTGTTGCTGTTGTTCCACATATCTCCTAAGCCTCCCACATCTGATGAGTGCTTCAATCTTGTTCTTGAGCTGCTTGCATTTCTCAGTATCATGTGGTCTCGGCCACATCTGATTTTGCCTATGAGGTGGGGCCAACATTCTCTTAGACTTTGGTAGATCCTCTTGATGCTCGATTTCCATCAATATTTGTGCCCAAGGGGCCTGAGCGGGGTGTAATTTGCAAACCTCCGAGGTGGAGATCAGGATCGATGATTCCAAGGGGAGTCCATGCTTGATTATGAGGTGGAGTGCGAGGTCATCACCTTCCTTTGTCATTTCGGTGGCAGCCTCGTTTACGCCCCTTTGCTTTGCTGCTAGTTTCTTTTTTCTCACGGGGCTTATTAGTAGGGAATTCTCCAGGTCGGGCCCATGCCTCATTCGCATATTCCACTCTTGCTAGCTAGCATTTTGACGAAGTTCTTGGGGTACCTCTTCTCCAATGATAAGAAAACATTCTTCTGAAGTCTGCCCTTTAGAAGGGTCATAGCCATCGATTGATCTAAGTTTCTAACTTCAACGATAGTTGCGTTGAAACGATTGATGTATTCTTGAAGATGCTCTCCTCGTTGCTTAATGCTGACTAGGGAATTAGAGCCACGACAATGTCCTTGGTTGGTGACAAAGTGCGCTACAAAGGATCTGCTAAGTTGCTTGAAAGAGCTAATCAAGCTAGTTTGAAGGCTTAAGTACCAATATCGAGCCGTGTTATGCAAGATAGATGGAAAAGCCTGGCAAAAGATGCCATTAGTGGCCCAATGAAGGAGAATGGTCTTTAAGTTCTCTAGATGATCGATGGGATCCGAGGTCCTATCATACGGCTCCAATTATGGTATTTTGAACCGTGGTAGAATTGGTTCATCTATGATTTTCCTGGTGAAAGGGGAATCAGTACTGAAGCTGAACTCATCATCTGGTTATTGAGATCTATTATACAATGCCTCAGTGCATTTTTGCATTTGCTGAAAGCTTCTCTCCATCTCCGGATCTTGTACAGTATGAGCTCTTCGATTCCGAGGAGATATGCTGCTTGGGGTAGTGTGTTTTTATGATTAAGGAGCCAGTGGACCTACATTGTCCGTGGGTAGGGCTCCTAGGTCGGGTATGCCCACTATATCGCTGCCTTGGACTATCAGGAGGGGGCAGTTGATCTGGTCGTGCTTGGCTTTGATGTTGTAGGTTGGAAATGGGCCAAGCTGCTGTAGATTGTTGCCCACCCTGTATTGTAGTGATCAAGACCTACACTTGCAGGATAAGGTTGTCAAACTACTCACGAGTGGCTACAGATTCTAGCTAAGGTGGAGGTGGCACTTGAACTAGTTCTGGCACTAGAATCTCCTGCTAAATATCATTAGGCCGAGCACTGTTGGAACGGCATGAGGCATTGGACGCTCTTCGTGGCCTTAGAGTGAATAGCTCTCTTGAATAAAAGGAGGGTTCCTTCTTCTAGTACCAATTTGTTGCTGCAGATTCCTAGCTAATCCAAGAGGTGATGGGAGACCTTGGATGAGATGAGTGACATCGGTGTTGTGTTCTTCAGAGAGCTGGAGCTGGGACCTGCATAAAAATCCAGGGCTGATTTTCCCACGAGGATGCTCCGATGCCCAGGTTAGCTTGGCTTTGAGAATAGAGAGGAAGAGAGCTAAATAAAACGGGATTGTTTGTGGGTTTTGAATGATGTGGAATTTGCATCTTGCCCCTTTTTATAGGGGGACAGTTCTGTCGTGGCCGTTGGCTGCATTTGGAAGGTGTGCAAGAATTTTGGTAGGAGAATCACATCACGTGCGTATGACGCAGAATGGCTTGGCAATTGTCTTGTTCAGTTGGTGACCAAATTTGGATGGCTGCATTAGCTAAAGTTCGGAGGTCGGGAAAGGGTTGCGTGATGTGTTAGAATTATCCGAGGTTAAGGTCAACCTAGTGCGAAGTCCAGGTATATGGTTCAGGTTAACCAAGTCTGGGATTCAGGTGGCCTAGTCCGAGGTTAAGGTTGGCCTTGGCAGGGTAATCACCTGTAAAACAGCACCTAACATAAGTGTGCCTAGATTTTGTATTAATATACACTACTCTGTCACTATTAGATGATAAATGATATTCATTCACACTAACAATGTAGGCTCATCTATAAGCCATATATCCAATTTATGCGTATCTGATTCGTTCTTATTTACATGCATATCTTTTCGTGCTATATGCATGCACGAAATGGCTGTTCTTTTTACATGTATATGAAATGTTTGTAATATGAATTAAATTTTGCAGGTGTACTTTTGATGGTCTTCGGTATAGTGCAGCATTTATTGGGTGAGCTAGGAACTTTTTCTTTTTTTTTCTTGAATAATACAATGATAATGTTCCACGATCAGAACTTGAATGCTGGACCTCCCTAAGGGCAAACCCTTAGGAGAGCGGGATCAACCAGCTGAACTAACTGCTGTTGGGTATATTTTTATTTGACGTCAAACTAAGATTATTGTTCACGTAAGGAGTAACTGTGAGTTTTGTTCCCCCTTTTTTTTTTTGTTCAAGTGTATGATGCCTTTTTTTTTCATCTAACCAGTGTAACCTTTGTCTGGATGCTAAAGTTGTCCATTGATTTCAGTAACGAGTTTCATTACTGTCTTGTTATTCAGGTTTGATCATTTCAATATCATTCGCCAAGGTATTCTACTAGCAGTTGATACTTTCGGGGTCTCTTACATTGTTCCCATTCTTAGCCTTCCATTTCTTGTCATGCTTGGTTCTCAAAACTCTGAGGAAAACAAGACAAAGGGTATCGTATTTATTAAATTAACTCAGGTAATGACCTATCAATAATGAATATTTTTTAACTTGCCTTCCCTCAAAATAATATTTTTGTCTATTTCACCTCTTCTTAGTCTCATTATTTTGATAAACATTCTTGTCATCATATACATGTAAACAAATACCTACTCTTATTTAACATTTTAACGGTTTGGGGGGGGGAGAGAGGGGGGGAGGGAGAGAGAGAGAGAGAGCATTTGGATGATTGGCTGTTTCTCAATCGATGGCAGACAGTAATAAGCTTCTGTTATGATCATGTATCTACTTGAGCTCTAAGCCATGCTTTGTAGAGTACAATTACTTAGATTTCTTCACATATTTCTTGCTCTTGTTGTCATTCATCTAGCTTCTGTTATGATCATGTATCTACTTGAGCTCTAAGCCATGCTTTGTAGAGTACAATTACTTAGATTTCTTCACATATTTCTTGCTCTTGTTGTCATTCATCTCCTATCAATGGGAAGATCTTGACAGTCAAAAGCATTTTGTATCTTTCTGCCTCAATCATAATGGATGATCACGTGCTTTAGTTTAATGAATGGCATCAAGCCATTTGTGGTCCAGTTTGTCAAAAAAATTACAGTGTAAGTAGTAAAATAATTCTCTGACAATCTCATTCTTGTAAATTATGAGTTGATATAATGTTTTGTTTGCATGCTTTTTTAATTGTTGCTGTCATTTTCAGGTATTCTTAATTTATGGGCTTATAACATCAGTGACAACCATGTTCACTATTATATGTGTTACTATTCACAGACGACATTTGATGGTAAATAACTTTTCCAAATTCCCATCTTTCTCTTCATTACTAGATTTTATGGATCACCATAGCAAGATTATAGAATCCTTAATTTTAGAACCGTCAAAGCGGGCAGCCATCAAAACAGGTTGGCCCTGCACAGGCCGGGCCCATTAGGACCAGGCCAAAAAAGTTCTTTTGATAAATAGGCCATTAAATAGGCAGCTCGGCCTTGATCCTTATAAGTGAAAGGCCTAAACGGACTGGTTCTTATAACTCACCAAAAAATTAAAATAATTAAAAAATTATAAAAATTGATAATATAACTAAAGTTCTTGAGAAAATAAGATATAAAGAGATCCACCATTTTCTCTTAAGTTAGTTTAATTCCTGGGAAATGAATGTATTTTCCTTTGTAAATGTCTTTTCTTTGCTTGAAAGAGGATAGTTTAGGGTTTATTGTGAATGAACAGGGCCGGCCCATGGCCTAGATAGGCCAGCCAGGCCATAAAAGGGCGGGAAAAAAAGCCCTTTTGTTAAATGGGCTGCCAACATATTAGCCCAGCCCTACTATTTTAAGGGCTTAAACGGGCCGCGGCCTGGCTGGCCTGTGGGCAGTGGTCCATTTTGACAGCTCTACTTAATTTGATAGATGTGGTTTGGCACTCCAATTTCATAGTTGAAAATTTCACGAGTTACATTAGAAGTTCAGACAGTTTCAAAGATATTTGGAAAAATATAATAGGCATATTATGAGGTTAACAACACTACTGGCAACAAAAGATCAGCTGATTGACAGTGGTTGGAATGCAACTTCTAAGAATTAGTTCTTGTTTGGCTTTGACTAAAAAGGAATAGATTGATGGGAACTCATTTAGGCCTGCAATTCAAGTGACCCGTGTCCAACCTGATCTGTTAATCAGTCTCACCTTCAAGTGGATGGAACCTAATGGTTTTGAACGTTTAAGTCGATCAGATCTAATCAGATAATTTCCAGATCAGGTCAAGCTTGACTGCTTGCAACATAATTTTTCAGGTGCTGTTGCTTGCTTATCTTGACTTGTAATTGCAACTTACATATCTTATATTTCGTTTTTATCTTACAGGTATGGGGATTATTTGCACCAAAATATGTTTTTGATGTGTTGGGCCTTCTTGTAACAGACGTCTTAATTTTCTTGGCATCTCTCTACTATTATTGATAAAGGGTAACCTGTGTCAAGAAAGCTGCCAAAAGTCCAGTGCAGCATCTTGTTGATACTCTTTTCGGAAAATTTTGGCTGGCAGTTGTTTAACCAATTCTTTTTGGGAGGTACTTCATTCAAATTCTGGTAATGGTTGTCGCTGATATGCTTTTTCTGAAATTTTAGGTTGTCATGGTTGATGGAAAAAATAAAATCCAGTTGAGTCCATAGACTTGGAATGAGTGCAGGAATATTCTATGATGAGTTTCTAATTGGATCATTATTTTCTGAAAAACACAAGCACATATTTACCATGAAGGCTCCAGAAATTGAAGTACCGTTTCAAATTAATTCCAAGCTTTGGTGAAGTGTGTTAGATATTGTTGATTTTGTTGATTATTTGTTATTAAATTGTCATATGAAGCATCAGATGGTTCTTTCTTAAATTTTCAGGAGGCTTTCTTAAATTTTCAAACATTATGGAAATTTCTTGGGGTTCTTTAACCGCAATTGATTGTTGCCATTAAAATCCCCTTTCTTATCACCCTCGTCTGCCATTTATGTTCAACTCTAATAAAGATAAGGCCGGTCATATTCATCTGAATCTACCCAGAAACTCCATCAGGATCCCTCATTCCTCCCTCGCCGCCTTTTTTTTTTTTTTCTCCCTCTTTTTGGACTTTTATCCATACGCTGCGTGTACATGTTTCGTGCTATGCCTTTGTCAGTGTGGCAGGATGATTGAGGCCGTGCTCATGGATCTTTCCAAATGGATCGTTCTTTTTTTCGGCAGCTCTAAGCTTAGGAAATTTTCGGGTGGAATAACATCCAGGGGTGAAAAATTTCCATATATCCCAGAATATTATTGCTAAGTTTGTTATAGGGTTAAGGGTCGGGTGAGGTCATGCTTGATGGTGATCTTGCATTTTGGGTCATGATTTTGTATTTGGATGCATCTCATTAGGCTAACGAGGTTAGATCAAGCCAGGCAGATTAAAAGTCTAGGTTGCGTTTAGATTGGGTCTATATCTGGAAATTCTCTTTGAGCTAAAAATATGAAAATTGATAATCAAATAAAAAAAATGACTCAGTCGAATAAAACTTGCGCTTTGCTAAATTAATTATGACCCTTTTTTTGGTAAATAAAACTTTCTTTCTTGTGATAAAATCGAATACATTTTTGGTTAAAAAAAGAATACTTTTAACATGCAGTTGTAAAAATCCAGATATATTTTAAACAAACTGTATTTAAGTAAACATAAGTAAATAAGTGGTGGGATCAATTTAGATTAAAGGGATGAATTGGGGCGAGGCTTCATTAAATGTAATTAGCAAAAGCAATCGGGGATACTATTGAGGATTTTGGATTAGGTCAACCTGGATCCCAGTCGGGTTAAGTACAGTCGGAAAACCCAAATAATTTATGGGCCAGGTCAGGTTGAAATCATGAAATCCAAACGTGATCCCATGTTTAAAATGGTTCTAGTTTTTGTTGCTGATTTTAAAAAATGGCTCTAGTTTTTGGCTCAACCTAACCCATGGATTTTCCAAAAGAGGTCCATCAGGTTTAATTCATTCTGGTCTGGGTTGGTCATGAGTCAACCCAAACAAATTTTAGGTCCAGCCAGTAAGAATTTGATTGATCTATATAGTTAATGTTGACCACATTCCGATAGTGACACATAAAAACTTTAACACTGGTTGGATTTGAGGAGTTTCTTGAATGTTGGTGTAATTGGGCATCAAAATTTCATCCACTCATAATAAATGGTTTTGGATGGGTTTTTTATAATTGGATTAGGTTTTGGGTAGCTGAGATCAATCTAATGATAAATAAGGTTTTGGATCCAATGAGTTATTATGAGTTGAGTAACCCTTTAAAACCCAATCCTAAGATTGTGTTTGATAGTCGGAAATCTATCCAGATTTCTAGTAATTTAAAAAGGTCAACCACGTTACTATGTTTGGTAAGAGTAATTTGGATTGTCTTTGAAAAGGGTAGCAATCTAGATTACTATATTCCAAGTAATCTTTTGAACAATATACCCTCCTTTTTTTCCTCTTTCCTTCATGTCTCATGGTAACCTCTCTACCACCCATTGACAATGCCATGCTTGCTGCTTGTCGACCGTCCTTTGGTTCCCCTCGCCCCCCGTCGATTGATGGAGAGGGGCTCACTGTAAAGATGCAGGAGGCTGGCAGGGAAGTCACCATCATCGAGGCTTGCTAGGAGGGGGTCATCATTGCTGGGGCTCACTAGAGAAGGGGTCGTCATTGCTGAAGCTCGTAGGGTGAGGGAAGCCGTCGCCATGCTCGTGGAAGAGTGGGTCACTATCATCGAGGCTCGTGAGGTTCGGGAAGTCATAATCGACAGTGCAGGTTAGGTATAATCATAGAAAAAAAGGGAAGGTGTAGTGAGATTATATATCTATATATATATATATATAATTTTTAATATAAAAAATATTTTTAATATAAAATATAAAAAATATTTTAAATAAATATATAAAATATAAAAAATATTTTTATGAATAAAATATAGATTTAATTTAGGAATAATTTAAAATTTTAATTTTATATTGTATAATATTACTTGCATGTATCCAACATAACAATGTAATTATCTGCAATCTATATTACTGGTAATCTATATATTGGCAATCCACATTATCCTTCTAGTAATGTACTAAATGCAATTTAAATCTTTAGGATAGTGGTAGCTATGCGGTGGCTCATGTCCTAATCGAAGATAAGTTAGGATGATTAATAAGGTTGCATGATTAATAGTTATAATAATGACTAAATATAAAGGAGAGAAGTTGAGGAGACAATTCGGAGCCTCCGCTTGTTTTTCCTGTGGGTAGTCTTGGCTTGTAAGGTGGAAAGTGGGATGATTCGGTAGGTGTTTGACAGACATTTTTTTTTAATCCTCTTTCAAATTTAAAACAAATTAATTTTCCCTTGCTTACGATCAAGGATAAAAAATATATACTGCATTCCATTACTGTTTATTAGTGCTTCCATGCAGGTTGTTTCTATGTGCAAGCAGTGTCGGCAATAATTTTATTTACAATTTCAATGAAAATTATCTCTCTCCTAAATATGAGCTTCCAAGGAAACCAACCCGGAGGTTGCATACCTACGAAGCGGATCCCATTGACATATAAGACTATTTTAATAATAAATTCAATTATTTTATAATAACTGTACTAAAATAATTATAATCCTGAAGAGCTAATATAATTATGTTAGTTATTTATGTTATATGAAATATATATACATTTATAAAATTTAAAAATGTTTGAAAATAAATTTTTTGTTGTGTATAAAATAGAATATTTTTTATGTGACAAATAATTTTAGAATTAAAATTGATGTGAGAGGAAACCCTACTTTCGGGATCTTGAAGGTCTTGGAATAGGAAATGGATTGTCCAAGTTAATCCCAGGATAAATTGGAATTACATTTGGCTACTTTTACTTCCTATGTTGGATCCACAGTATTTTGAATGTGTGCATGCAAAGTAATCATCTACACAACCTAAAATGACCGAACCTACATAATCAGAGTAGCATGCTACGAATCATTCGAAAGGATGGATTTCATCTCGGGATATTTTTTCAAGGCACCTCATCAGTCATTTGGCCCCATCCTCTATGAGCATAAGCCAAGAAACAATATTTTAGCTCTCAATCCTACCAGCTATTGTACTAAAGTACCTTCAGGCTCCTGTACCCCTACCAGGCCTAACCTTCGGCCTTCTGGCTCTTTATGGGTATAAACCCTCGGATTCCTAGGCTCTTGCCAAGCTTAATCTTCGGCCTTTTGGACCTCGTCCAGATAAACATTCGATCATTTGAACTACTGTTCCATAGATCTTTGGTCATGGTGAATTTGCTCACATCCCTTTGATGCACTAGCATTGGGCCTCTTCAACTCATGGGTTCTGTGGGTCCTCAGTCCTGAAGGACTTCTAGGCTTGCCAAACCTTAATACTTGGAACCAAAACTCGGCTAGTAGCATCCCACCAAAAATTATTGAAGGAAAACTCTACCGACGCTCCCCTTAATGTCTCTCATAATGGACAAATAATCAAATCCCATAATCAAGAGCAGATCTTGGCCGTTAAAGAGTCGTGGCCCCTCTTTAAGCCATAATTCTTAGAGACTTTAAGGCAGACAGTGGGAAGGCACATAAGATAAAATCTCCCAATAATGAAAGAGGATATTTCGAATAAAAAAGGATGATTTTCTTTCAGAAATCCTAAAGAAGGCTAGAATCCAATCACCTCCTATCTACCTACCATTGTATCAAGATATTTTTAGATTATCCTTGAAGCTTGAGTATAAAAGAGAGATTTTCTACAAACCTCCAAAGGCATGCACCTATGCATGCATACACATGCTTGCACCCTATCTCATTGCTCCATTTTTACTCTTTGGTCTGAGATACTAACTTGAGCATCGGAGGGCCTTCATTGGAGCCATCTTCGACTAGGACTTCTTTTATAGGTACAGCCACCTGCATTCCCTCTCCAACTCATTTTAGTGCTCAGGCAGATTTCATCACCATTAGATAGAGGATCTACTATTCACTCGCTGTTCAAAGAAAACTTTGAGTGAAAACTACATGCCACAAAAAGGTGTGTCAACTAGATGCTTTGGCACCACCACTTTCAATGGGATAGTCAACCCATCAAAAATTTGACTTTAGGGGCTCAAGTTGATATCATCCCACAAGAAAATGAACCTGACCCCTAGAACGACTCACTCAGCAAGTTCATGAGCTACCCACAACTATCCAAGTGATATGGCACCTAGCAATGTCCATGGCACCAACCACTGCACCTCACCTAGAAGCAGACCAAGCTGTGCCATTGCAAACCCCCAAATCCCTGGGAGCTATATGCTTGGAGCCACGATGATTCCCACTCCTACAAGATGTCGCACAAGAGGAACCTATTCTTCCCGTGGCACTAGAGAACCCCAAGCAAGCAAAGGGGTGCTCCCCCTCTTCCTGATCAGATGAAGGGTCTGCTCCGACCTGTTCACCCCCATGATCTTTTGAAGTACATTCAGCGAGAGATGGTGAAGTAGACCACAAGCTTCAAGAGATAGACAGACGCATTAAAGCCTTACAGGGCTTAGCACCCTCTAGAGATGAAGATCTTAGTTTTACCAATGAGCCATCTTTTGGAGCTCATATCATGCAAGAGTTGCTAGCAAGACATTTCAAGATGTCATAGCTGGAGACATACATGATGGATCTACTGATCTAGTGGACCACTGTAGAGCTTTAAGATGATGATGCTCCTGTATGGAGCCATTGACATGGTGTTATATCATATCTTTCCTTCAACTCTTAAGAAATCAATATGATATTGGTATTCCAGCTTAAAACTAGGTTCCATCCACTCCTTTGACTAGTTAAATCGATCTTTCGCTTTCCATTTTGCTAGTAGTATGAATCCATGATGGAGTTTAGACTCCCTGATTCACATTAAGTAGAGGGAGGGAGAATCCCTCAGGTCTTATATAAGCCAGTTCAATGAAGTAGCTCTGGAAGCATACAACCTCGATCATTTGGTTGCCATGATTGCCATGAAGTATGGTCTTTAGTAATGTCATTTCCTTTTCTCTATGGAAATGAAACCATTGATAGATTTTTTTATGCTGGACAAATAATTAAAGCCTAATTATCAGAGAATAGCAAAAAATAATTTTTTTAGATTTTTTCATATTTTTAAGGAAGACTCAAAATATGCAATTAAGGAAACTAGTTCTAGTTAACTACCCGCACAAGTAAACCTACAAAGTAACTAGAAAATAGGACTTGGTGGTTGAGAAACTACCGTAAACAAGGGTTTACTTTCAACTAATCAAAAATTAAAGAGAAGGAAATAAGTTTTCAGTTTTATCAACAAAAATCACTCCTCTGATATAGATATGGTAAGACTCTTAAGATTCTTGTGACAGGATTTCAAAAACTCGATCCGGGCTCCGATCTTTCGTGCGATGTTAGTTTCGAGGTAAGAATACCTGACTTCGATTCCTTATCTCCTGCAAACACTCAACAATGAAAACACAAATTAGGAAGCAACAAAGGAAGGAAAAATAATGGAAGGAAAAAGGTTAGAAGTGGTGACTAGGGTTTTTTGTCGGCTGGATAGGTAGGATAACTAGGGCCTCGCACCCCGTGATGTCCCAAAGAATAAAGAAAAAGGGCCTCACACCCCGTGATGCACACAGCAAAGGAAGAAATTTTGACAGAGTCTCTTTATTGATGAATAATAATAATAATTACAAGGAGATTGATGGATATTTATAGACCCTAAACCAGTGGTGTAAGGGATTCAAACAGCAGCCTTTTTCTCCCTTGGACTACAACTCCTGGAATTCTGGCTCTGGGCATCCTGGACTCTTGTCTCTGGGCTGATCTGGACTTCTTTTTGGCCTCATCCATAATGGGCGACATCTTGGAATTCACTTCCTCAAAGTGGGCGATAACAAGGCATTTCATTCCATTTGGGCGACAAAAGAGTGGGAGAGAGGAGAAGTCTTTCTCTCTTACTTATCTTAAAAGTGGTGACACTATGCATTTTGAATTGGTGATAATTGATGAGATGGGGTGCCAATTCTTCTTGGAGTCCTTCTTGTAATAACCTTTCTTTAATTTGAACTCTTGAATAAACATTATCTTTCTTGGATTTGAAACTCTTCAAGATAGGATAGATAATAACCTATTTTATCTTTGAATTTAAAATGGAACTCCTTAGATTTGAAATTCATCATGATAGGCATCCCTCTAAGAAAGAATGCTTGGTCGAATTCTTTTGGAATTGGTGACAAAAGAATGAGAAGTGGCGCTAACATGGGTGGGACTCCTTCTATCTTTACTTTTCTTAAAACCATCAGCTTGGAATTTAAATGAGGCACCCTCCTTGGATAAGCTTACATGTTGTCTAAATGTCCGGATGTCTGGATGTCCGGATGTCTTAATATCTCGATAAAAAAATAAAGACAACCATTTTTTGACATAAAATTGGCCAACCATGATAAATGACATGGAATGTGATGATGTCTCAATGATGTGGCAAGTGATGTCCAAAACCTAAGTGACATGTCATGTGATAATGTCCAAAATCTTTAAAAGGTGGTGCCAAGACTTGGTTAGGCTAGCACATAACAAGTGACTTGGGTTAGCACATGGAGTCACATGGCTTGTCTTGAGCTAGCACATGGGGTCACATGGAGTCACATGGCTTGTCTTGATCAGGTGCACATGGGTCTTGATTTGAATGCACATGAAGTCACATGGGTCTTCAATTGGGTGCACATGAGATGTTGACTTGGATCCCCTCTTGTATTACAGGACTCAATACTAATTATTACAAGACTCAAAATTAAACAAACCAAATAACTATGCCCCACTTGATCAATTGATCAAAAGGCATAACCTCATGCAACAAAAAAGAATAAATTTGGTAAACAGGATTTGGCCCAATGGGGTTTTGACTCAATGTGGTAAAAAGGGTTTAGCCCAAAAGGCTAAATAACAAAATCCTAATTATAGTTGGTAAAAAGGGCTGACCCTAACTAATCCGAAATAACAAAAATTAAAATAAAATATTTACATGGTAAAAGGGGTTTGGGTTCAGGGCTTTATTCACAGGTGATCCACAGGGATGTGGGTTCAACCTGTCGATATTTTCGGTCCCTGGTGTCCACACCAATTCTCCCCGGTTGAAAAAAACTCGACCCTATCGAGTATGGATCAACATTGCTATGAAAGCACTCTAGCAAGTTTGGGTCAGAGGCAAATCCTCTTTGGTGATCCAAGAATCATCAGTTTTAGGTCATCCTTACCAACGAACTAGATATCGATAGTAATTTTTGCTCTGGATAGCAATGATCTTGTCATCGAAGATTCGCTCGA
This sequence comes from Areca catechu, assembly GCA_021397845.1. Taxonomy (NCBI): domain Eukaryota; kingdom Viridiplantae; phylum Streptophyta; class Magnoliopsida; order Arecales; family Arecaceae; genus Areca; species Areca catechu. The sequence goes on along the minus strand of CM038040.1, from coordinate 123,473,706 downwards.
TCTTGTCTCTCTAGGTTGGTGGTATGGCAGGTGGACACCCTTGGGTTGGTTCACTCTCAAGGACTGGATTAGGCCCAAATAGCTCACTGGGAATCAACGTTGGCTCCCTATACTCAATAAGGTTTGAAACATTGAAAGTAGAGCTGATGCCTAGTTCAGGTGGCAACTCAAGAACATAGGCATTAGGTCCAATTTTTCTAATCACTTTGTATGGTCCACTACTATGGGCATGTAACTTTTTCATGGTTCCAGGTGGAAACCGTTCAAGTCATAGTTTAACCATAATAAAGTCTCCTTCATTGTATTCTTTGAGTCTTTTTTCTTGAAAATATTCATTGCTTTTATTAATTATTTTTTTTATTATTGACATGCATGTAAACCCTAAACTACAACTGAGTTTGATCCTTGGTTGGTGGATGACATGCAGATAAAAGTTTAACATGCACTCCTAATAGATGCCATAAGGTTCTCCAGAAATAGGTTGTAAACCTAACATGTTCAATGAATGTATGTAATACACTAACCTCTATAAAATGCAATCTATTGGTTAGAGAAACATAAGAAGCTTCAAAAAAAGTAGAAAATAAGAAGTGGATCCAGGGTTAGATTGGAAATAAGAAAGGTTTTCAGGGAATAGTCCTAGAGTAATGGGGTTGACCTTAAGGATTTGAGGTATAGCTACAGGGTCTACCCTAAAGAAGAATAGATCACTAATCTCAGGGAAGAGATCTTCAATTGGGACCACAGGGATGAAGTCTTCATGAGGGTACTAGACTAAATAAGTCAAGTCCTCACTAATTACTTTGGATTCGTGAATCTTAGGACTCGGTTCTAGGGTATGACTCTCTTCTAAGATTTTCTCAGGTAAGGTCCTAGCAGTAGGGTTAGGCTCCTCATGGGTCTATTTTTCTAAGGGTCCTACTAGTATAGTTTCAGTCAGGGTATGGTCATGGTTAACTAACTCTGGGCTAGCTTCAGTCTGGGTATTTACTAGGTCAGCTAATTTTGGATCAGCCATATGTATTTCCTCTTCTCCCTCATACTCATCCACTAAGTTCACCTCAGCTTCATACACTTCTACGTCAATGTCATCCTGGTGAACCAATAAGGTAGTAGGAGAAGGTCAGTTAAGGAGAAATTGGCTAGGATCTAGGCTAGTAAGGGTAGGTTGGCTCGGATTAGGGTTGAGTCAGCTCGGGTGAGAATTGGGTCGACTCTGTTGGGGAATAGGTCGACTCGGGTGGATTTGGCTAAATCTTGAATTTTGATAAGGGGCACTAATCCTAATGGGTTCTGGCTGATTAAGCGAAACCTGACTAGCACTAGGTTGATACCTAGGGGTTTTGGGTTCCTTGGGCTCATAGGATATGGGATCAGATCTATAGGTCATGGATATGGATTTTTAGGAGCTGGGTTCAAAGGATCTGGGTGCATAGGAACTAGGTTCATATGATCTGGGTAGGTACTTTTTCCTAAGTTTAAGTTTCATGTCATTCTAGGTAGTTATGGGTATGTCTCTTCTTCGTCTGATCATTCTTTCAACATCATCCCAATAAATTCTAGCCTAGCGTACTAATTTATGTTTAGCAAACTTAAACTTTCTTTCATCAGACATGAGTTCCCCCTCAAAATACTCATCCAATCCTTCTTCCCAATCAATATAATTCTCAAGATCAAGATCACCACCAAATTTAAATGCTTCTACCCTAAAGTTCCTAGTGGTTCTCTCATCCTGGTCTATGAAATCATAATTGAATCTCCTATGGCTAGATTCCTAGGTTGGGTCATGGTGAGAGGCTATCCTAGGGTTGGGTTCTAGGAATGGGTTAGGGTGTGTCTCAAATTTAGGCTTAGTACGAGTCTTTTGGATCCTTTCTAGGTTTCTTAAATGGTTATCTAGTTGGTCAAACCTATTATTCATTTGGGTACATTGTTCAGTCATGAACCTTAGAAAGGTTTCAAGGTTGTACTCCATGGTCAGACTGGGTTGATTTTGAGTAGGCTGATAGGGTGTGCCTGACCTTGTTGCCATGCAATGCAATCACACAGAACTCGACTCAGACTGGGATTTCCTAGACCTAGAGCTCAAGTAGAATGGGTCAGCTCAAATTATAGCCAATTCTATAATTACCCTGTCCACTGGCTAGGTAAGAGGTGGGGTCGTGGGAGGCTCCCCCTACTCTTGTAGGGTCCTAATTAAAAACCATGAAAATACTTAGGGCATTTGCCTCTAGACCTCTAGACTTAGACACCAGATTCAAGTGATAATCAAAGGATTGGGTGTACTAGCTTTTACACAATACTTGGAACCTGACCTGTTGGTGTCCCTAGCTCACTAGAGCAAATTAAGTCTAATTAATTTTAATTAGGTTAGGATCGATGCAAAGGTGATGGTTGTGGGCCAAGGAAGGGTGATGAAATCCCTCCCTTATGTAGATATTGAGTGCCCTTAAGATTAGGTTTGAATGATGATAGCAAGCATATGAAGATGTAATTAGGGTTTCCAAGTTTTTTTTTAATTTTTAGCAAAGCTATATTTTGCAAAAAAGTACCTAATATGCATGAAATATATAGAAAATTAAAATATGCAAAAAGAACCCTAAACTAGAATTGCTAAAAATTCAGGATAGAACTATTCTTAGGCAGTAAATCAGAGATTCAGATGACTTAAAGTCTAAATTAAATTATGAAAAAATCTTGATAAATACTATCAATTATGAGGAATCCAACAAAATAAGAATCAGAATTTTTTAATTTTTATACATTATAAATAATTAAAATAACAAACTATATACTGGAATGGACGTGATATAGAAAATTAATCCTAAAGATACCTATCACTTTGTTTTCTTCTTCAAGGGTCAATCACAGTGGCACCCCTACATGCCATAGAAAATTCATTTTTAATGGAATGTGAGGGTCTTGTAGCCCTACTTTTTTCTATGATCAAACGGCCATGGTGAAGCACCCGATCCGAGTACTTAAAGAGAAACTAAGTCCTAACCTAGTATGCAGAAATTTTAGCACAAGAGTGATTAAACCCTAGTTTAACCTGCTCTGATATCAAAACTAATATGGGACAAATAATTAAAGCCTAATTATCAGAGAATAGTAGAGAATAATTTTTAAGATTTTTTCAAATTTTTAAGGAAGACTCAAAATATGCAATTAAGAAAACTAGTTCTAGTTAACTACCCACACAAGTAAACCTATGAAGTAACTAGAAAACAGGACTTGGGGGTTAAGAAACCACCATAAACTAGGATTTGCTTTCAACTAATCAGAAATTAAAGAAAAGGGAATAAGTTTTCAATTTTACTAACGAAAATCACTCCTCTGAAATAGTTCTGGTAGGACTCAAGATTTTCGCGGTAGGGTTTCAAGAACTCAATTCCGGGCTCTGATCTTCTGCACGATGCTGGTTTTGAGACAAGAATACCTGACTTCGATTCCTGATCACCTGCAAACACTCAACAATAAAAAACACAAATTAGGAAGCAACAAGGAAGGGAAAAGAATGGAAGGGAAAGGGTTAGAAGTGGTGGCTAGGGTTTTTTTGTCTGCTAGATAGGTAGGACAACTAGGACCTCGCACCCTGCGATTGATGCAGAACAAAGAACAAAGAAGCGTATGCGGAAGTAAATTTAGGATTAATTTCTTTTTTTTTTTTTTATTTCAGAAATTGGCTTTGACTCAAAGTAAAGCTAAACTAAGTTGAAGGAAACTAGGTAAGGATTGAAAGCACAGTTTAGAAGGAACTAAATTATCAGAGTAGTTCAGAAGTAACGGATCGCTGGGGGGTTGAGAAACTCCCAGACCTAGGGTTTCGCTCTGAACTTTCAACAGAACAGAAATAGAGAGGAGAGATGGTTTACTAACCAGACAGTGATCTTCTCAGGATTTTGGTGGAAGAACTCTCTCGAGTAGATTGTGGGATCCTCGGAGTCGGCTATCTTCGCAATGGATCCTCCAATACTGGTCTTGTGGTTTGGTCGGCTTCTCCTGGACTCAAGATCTGGGAAAGAAGAGGAACAAGTGATGGGTTTCAGATACTCAAGAAAAGATTTACCAGGTTGAAGAACTTGAAAGCTGAAGTTGCTGAAATCAGGATTCTCCTGGAGGCCGATCTGACTTCCTCTTAGAACTGCTGTAGATCTGAAGTATCTGGACTGGAGCTGGATGCTGGTGGCCGGCCTGGACTTGGAGAGGGTGGCCGTGAGAAGTGGAATAGACTAGGGCTTGGTGGAAAGAGAAGGGTGATGGCGGCTAGGGTTTGGGAGTGGAGTGGCTAACCTAGGGTTTGGGTTTTGGAGATCTCACACCTCCTCAAAGTTTCTGGGGAACCCGGATTTACTCCCTCACGGAGCTCAACACCTGGTTGCAAGTGCGGAAGAGAGAAAACACAAAGTTTGCTCACAAAAAAATTTGGTTTCATTCATCTCATTCCTTTAAACTTACAAGAGGGGTTTAATTTATAGGGCTTTACAAGGGAGTAGGGTTTTACATCTTTCCATGTGGGACTAAAGGAGGGGATCTACAAATCAGGATAATCCATACACATATGGTCGGCCAAGGTACCAAAAAAAATTGATTTGGGTTATAAAGGCAGGTAGATGGCGCCTCCTTGCTTGTGTGTTCAAGAGAGGATTTCTTTTCTTCCATGGATCAACTCTTTTGGACTCCTCCTTTTCTTCCTCCCTAAGTCAAGGCCCTTCCCATCTTTGTTTTGGACATTTTTGGCAGGTAGTGGGGGTGTCTCCTAGTATCTCTCCATGAATCAAGGATTTTCCCTTCATGGTTTGGCTCTTTTGGACACCTCCTAGTCTTGCTCCACAAGTTTAGGCTTCTTCCTTTCATGGCTTTGGCACTTTAGGAAACTTTTGGGTGCCTCCTTGATTTTCTCCCCAAGACATGCTCTCTTCCCTTTTATAACTTGGGTTTTTATGGAACATTGTGGGGCACCTCCTTGATCCTCTCTTCAAGAAAAATTCTTGCCATCCTGGCTTGGGTTTATCTGGAAAGAAGTTGGCTCCTCCTTGGATTGAGGTATCTTGATGGATTTCTCCCCCAAGTGGCGCATGAAAGAAAGGACCTGTTTTCTTGTGGTGTGGGGACCAAGGCACACTGGATGGAGATGTGGCACCTCCTGGACTCTAGCGTGTGGTTGGGAGTGTGGCGTCCACTTGCTTGGTCCTGGGAGAAAATGTGGCACCTTGGAGAAGACCTAGACCACTACTAGGACTTGTATTGAGTCAACATGACTCAACAAAATTTAAATTGTAGGGAAATACATACTCAAACTAAAATTGAGTTGACCAAGTCAACCCTTATTACAAAACCAGAAAACCCTAATTCTTCGGGCAATGTCAATCAGAGATCCAGATGGAGCCCTGAAGACTTCTTCTGAGTCTGGTGCCCGCACCAATTCTCCCGGGGTGGGAGGAACTCGACCCTGTCGAGTATGGATCAAGCTGGCTCTGGTATCTCTCCAAGAGGTCTGGGTCCAATTCTTGTAATTCTTCTCGGGAGATCCAAGAGTTATCAGAATCTGGCCTTCCTTGCCAGCAGACCAGGTATCTTTGGTATCCTCGATTACGAGTAGAGATAACCTGATCATCCAGGATCTTTTCAATCTGCTCTTTCCTCACAGGCCAGTTTGTTGGTGGACACACAGGGTTGGGTTCACTCTCAAGAGCAAGATTAGGCTCAAAAAGGCTCACTGGGAATCACAGCTGGCTCTCTATACTCTACTAGGTCTGTAATGTTGAAAGTGGAGCTAATGCCTAGTTCTGAAGGCAACTCGAGCACATAGGCATTGGACCCTACTCTCTTCACCACTCTAAATGGTCCAGCTCCTCTGGCATGTAACTTTCTAACAGTTCCAGGAGGAAACTGTTCTGGCCTTAACCTAATCATTACATAGTCTCCCTCAACAAAAGTTTTGACTCGCCTTTGAGAATCAGCCAACATCTTATAAGTTTCATTACTTAAATTTATTTTGGCATGAATTTCTTTATGCAAGTCCTTTACATGCTATGCAAGTGCATCAAGAGACTTGTGTGTGTGGACTAATAGTGAAATCAGATCAAGTGGTGTGTGAGGCTTGTATCCATGAACAATTTCAAAGGGACTCTAGCCTATAGACCTATTGATCGAAACATTATATGCAAATTTAGTCCTGGACAAAATACAAATCTCAATTCCTGGTGCTCTCAATCAAACCAAAATCAGAGCCAAAGCCTAGTAAAGGGTCAAGAAAAACTAAACTAGACTGACAACGCATTCCTAAAGAATGGACTTTATTCCAAAGGAACCCTAGGTCTAAACCTAACAAACTAAGGCTCTCTAGGTTTGACCTTGGGTCGGAGGAGGGCATGCAGAGCATGAAAACTTATTATGGATGCCTAGTAGGTGCCATAAGGTCTTCCAGAAGTAGGTGGCAAACATAATAGGTTCTAAGGAGTCTTGCAACCTAGAGATCTCAGTAAAGTGTAATCCCATAGCTCTAGAAACATGAGAAGATTCAGGGAAGGGTAGGAAATAAGAATCAGAGTTTTGAGGTGGCTTATCAGAAACAAGAAACAAACCTTGGTTATTCAGGATGACCTTAAAATGAGGACATTGTTCTATAGGTGCACTCATCCAAACCTCATGATTTGCTCTAGGAGGGTCTACAAGTGCAAGTTCTAGGATAGGCTGGGTGCTCCTAGAAGGTGGAAGGTTATCAGGAAGGTCTTTGGAATGTTTATCTAAAAAGTCCTCTAAGCTACTGTCTTTTTCTTGTTCTTGGACCTTCTCAATGGGCAATTCTTGTGAACCCCTTCCTTCTTCACACTTCTCTACCAGATTTGACTCAGGGGTGTCTTCTTTGGATTCCTCAATGAGTTCAGAGGTATTCTCAGTTAAACTCTCATTGGGTGCAATTTCCTCTTCCTGAACTTCCTTAAAAGGGTCTTCTCTTAGGGTTAGCTCCTGAATTCCTTGAGTGGCAGGGGTCCCCTCAATAACCCCATCAAGTAGGAGTTGGTTAATTGAATTGTCGGGAGAGATATCCTCAAATTCTTCTTCTTCATATTCATCTATCAAACTTATGTCAGGCTCATATATTTCTTCCTCAATCTCACTGAAAGGTTCTAATCTATTCTCCTTTGATTCCTCTTTAAGTACGACTCTGGTCAGGTCAACTAATTTTGGGATGGCCATGCCCAACTCCGTCTCAGTGTTATCCTTCTGGTCAAGAGGTGACACAAGTGGGAATTGACAAACAAAAGTCTGGTTCACTACGGGTGTCGGATCAATCGGAACTTGACTCAAGTTGGTAGAGGTTGGCTTTAAGTCCAAAGTACTTGATTGGTTATATCTTAAAGACCACTCATAGTCTTGGGCTTCTTGGTAGGCTCGGTCTAACTTATTGGTCTTTTCAAGGCATAGCTTCCTATAAATGTCTGGGTGTAACCTAACTCTAAACCTCAATGTGATCTGAGCTTCGGTCTCAATGGTATTGCATTTCATGTCATACCATTGGAAGTCCTCGATATATTTAGACACAGATCTATTACCTTGTCGCAATTGGTACCATTGGTCTAAAAGTCTTTTCTCATAGGATCTACCTAGGTACCTATCTCTCAACTTACTTCTCATATCTCTCCAAGTATATATTTCCTCTTTTCTTTGATAACACTCATGCTCAATAGCATACCAATGCGACCTAGCATGTTTGGTGAATTTGGTTTTGGCCAACCTAATTTGTCCTAATTTCGATATGTTAGTGCACTCAAAATACCGATCCATTTGTTCTTCCCACTTAAAATATGTCTCTTGTCTTCCATCAAAAGTGGGTGCATAAGGTTCGGTGTTCCTAACAGGTCCCTTTTCTGAGTCAACCAAGTATGGATATAGGCTCCTAGGGTTATGCTCGGGATCACGGTATAAGGTCCTCCTAGGCTCCTGGCATGGGTGAGGTTGGGGCCTATTAAATTTTGGATCAGGGGTCCAATTTTGATGTCTACGTTTCTCAAGTCCCTGGGCTCGGTCTCTAAACTGGGCAAAACCCTCATTCATATCCTGACTCAATTTGGTCATACTTTCGGTAAGAGTTCTAATCGTGGCCTCTAAATCAGGTTGGGTTTGACCAGGTTGGTAGGGTACTTCATTCCGGGTGGACATGATGATGCAAGCAAGCACACAGAATGTGACTAGACTAAAGCGACTACTGGCTCACTAGACCTAGAGTCCAAACTAGATGCCCAATCAGAGTGGCAAGCTAGCATGTAGTAACTCAGGACTCAGCCAAGCAGGTGTAAGGGGAGTGTTAGGTCCCTAAATGCCAATCCTAGACACCAATCAGAGATTGGCCAAGTAGGCGGACCAGCACGCAAGCCCTTCGGGATGGAATCCCTGAACCACCATTCTAGACACTGAGTACAAAGCACACACAGAGTAACCAGACAAACTGACTCAACACTAGCCTTGACCCGACTTGTTGATGTCCCTAGCCCACTAGGGCAAATTAGGTCTAATCAATTTTTAGATTAAAGGCTTAGGTTCGAATGAGTGGGTGGTAGTTTTGGGCTAAGGAGAGGTTATCAACTCCTCCCCTTATCTTAGATGCTCAAATGCCCTTAAGATGAATTAAGAGATGAACACTCAAAAATAATTGGATTGCAGAACACAAAAACAGAGTTGAAGTAATTTAATTCTCAGAAATCTCACAGAAACCAATAAATCACAAAAAAATTATGCAAAATAGAATCAATCATATTGGTTTCAACAAAACAAAATTACTGAATTTGGAGTTAACTACAGCGAGAAATAATTCCTGCAACAGGGTAATTACGGGCTGAAAACAGAGCACTTCCCCGTTTACAATTCCTGCTACGAAGTTATAACCCAACGGATCCCCTACACGCCCTAGGAACACCCCGTGGAATGGGAAGAGGAGGTTTGCACCTCACTTCGTTCCTAGGACCGGATGTCCTGGGGAGTCTACTTCGAGCAGACAAAGTAAAAAGAGAGAGACTCAAACAAGCAATCAAAATAGAAACCCTAGACAGGGCTCTGATACCAAAAATGATGCAGAACAAAGAACAAAAAAGCGTATGCGGAAGTAAATTTAGGATTAATTTCTTTTTTTTTTTTTATTTCAGAAATTGGCTTTGACTCAAAGTAAAGCTAAACTAAGTTGAAGGAAACTAGGTAAGGATTGAAAGCACAGTTTAGAAGGAACTAAATTATCAGAGTAGTTCAGAAGTAACGGATCGCTGGGGGGTTAGGAAACTCCCAGACCTAGGGTTTCGCTCTGAACTTTCAACAGAACAGAAATAGAGAGGAGAGATGGTTTACTAACCAGACAGTGATCTTCTCAGGATTTTGGTGGAAGAACTCTCTCGAGCAGATTGTGGGATCCTCGGAGTCGGCTATCTTCGCAATGGATCCTCCAATACTGGTCTTGTGGTTTGGTCGGCTTCTCCTGGACTCAAGATCTAGGAAAGAAGAGGAACGAGTGATGGATTTCAGATACTCAAGAAAAGATTTACCAGGTTGAAGAACTTGAAAGCTGAAGTTGCTGAAATCAGGATTCTCCTGGAGGCCGATCTGACTTCCTCTTAGAACTGCTGTAGATCTGAAGTATCTGGACTGGAGCTGGATGCTGGTGGCCGGCCTGGACTTGGAGAGGGTGGCCGTGAGAAGTGGAATAGACTAGGGCTTGGTGGAAAGAGAAGGGTGATGGCGACTAGGGTTTGGGAGTGGAGTGGCTAACCTAGGGTTTGGGTTTTGGAGATCTCACACCTCCTCAAAGTTCCTGGGGAACCCGGATTTACTCCCTCATGGAGCTCAACACCTGGTTGCAAGTGCGGAAGAGAGAAAACACAAAGTTTGCTCACAAAAAAATTTGGTTTCATTCATCTCATTCCTTTAAACTTACAAGAGGGGTTTAATTTATAGGGCTTTACAAGGGAGTAGGGTTTTACATCTTCCCATGTGGGACTAAAGGAGGGGATCTACAAATCAGGATAATCCATACACATATGGTCGGCCAAGGTACCAAAAAAAATTGATTTGGGTTATAAAGGCAGGTAGATGGCGCCTCCTTGCTTGTGTGTTCAAGAGAGGATTTCTTTCCTTCCATGGATCAACTCTTTTGGACTCCTCATTTTCTTCCTCCCTAAGTCAAGGCCCTTCCCATCTTTGTTTTGGACATTTTTGGCAGGTAGTGGGGGTGTCTCCTAGTATCTCTCCATGAATCAAGGATTTTCCCTTCATGGTTTGGCTCTTTTGGACACCTCCTAGTCTTGCTCCATAAGTTTAGGCTTCTTCCTTTCATGGCTTTGGCACTTTAGGAAACTTTTGGGTGCCTCCTTGATTTTCTCCCCAAGACATGCTCTCTTTCCTTTTATAACTTGGGTTTTTATGGAACATTGTGGGGCACCTCCTTGATCCTCTCTTCAAGAAAAATTCTTGCCATCCTGGCTTGGGTTTATCTGGAAAGAAGTTGGCTCCTCCTTGGATTGAGGTATCTTGATGGATTTCTCCCCCAAGTGGCGCATGAAAGAAGGGACCTGTTTTCTTGTGGTGTGGGGACCAAGGCACACTGGATGGAGATGTGGCGCCTCCTGGACTCTAGCGTGTGGTTGGGAGTGTGGCACCCACTTGCTTGGTCCTGGGAGAAAATGTGGCACCTTGGAGAAGACCTAGACCACTACTAGGACTTGTATTGAGTCAACATGACTCAACAAAATTTAAATTGTAGGAAAATACATACTCAAACTAAAATTGAGTTGACCAAGTCAACCCTTATTACAAAATCAGAAAACCCTAATTCTTCGGGCAATGTCAATCAGAGATCCAGATGGAGCCCTGAAGTCTTCTTCTGAGTCTGGTGCCCGCACCAATTCTCCCGGTGTGGGAGGAACTCGACCCTGTCGAGTATGGATCAAGCTGGCTCTGGTATCTCTCCAAGAGGTCTGGGTCCAATTCTTGTAATTCTTCTCGGGAGATCCAAGAGTTATCAGAATCTGGCCTTCCTTGCCAGCAGACCAGGTATCTTTGGTATCCTCGATTACGAGTAGAGATAACCTGATCATCCAGGATCTTTTCAATCTGCTCTTTCCTCACAGGCCAGTTTGTTGGTGGACACACAGGGTTGGGTTCACTCTCAAGAGCAAGATTAGGCTCAAAAAGGCTCACTGGGAATCACAGCTGGCTCTCTATACTCTACTAGGTCTGTAATGTTGAAAGTGGAGCTAATGCCTAGTTCTGAAGGCAACTCGAGCACATAGGCATTGGACCCTACTCTCTTCACCACTCTAAATGGTCCAGCTCCTCTAGCATGTAACTTTCTAACAGTTCCAGGAGGAAACCGTTCTGGCCTTAACCTAATCATTACATAGTCTCCCTCAACAAAAGTTTTGACTCGCCTTTGAGAATCAGCCAACATCTTATAAGTTTCATTACTTAAATTTATTTTGGCATGAATTTCTTTATGCAAGTCCTTTACATGCTATGCAAGTGCATCAAGAGACTTGTGTGTGTGGACTAATAGTGAAATCAGATCAAGTGGTGTGTGAGGCTTGTATCCATGAACAATTTCAAAGGGACTCTAACCTATAGACCTATTGATCGAAACATTATATGCAAATTTAGTCCTGGACAAAATACAAATCCCAATTCCTGGTGCTCTCAATCAAACCAAAATCAGAGCCAAAGCCTAGTAAAGGGTCAAGAAAAACTAAACTAGACTGACGACGCATTCCTAAAGAATGGACTTTATTCCAAAGGAACCCTAGGTCTAAACCTAACAAACTAAGGCTCTCTAGGTTTGACCTTGGGTCGGAGGAGGGCATGCAGAGCATGAAAACTTATTATGGATGCCTAGTAGGTGCCATAAGGTCTTCCAGAAGTAGGTGGCAAACATAATAGGTTCTAAGGAGTCTTGCAACCTAGAGATCTCAGTAAAGTGTAATCCCATAGCTCTAGAAACATGAGAAAATTCAGGGAAGGGTAGGAAATAAGAATCAGAGTTTTGAGGTGGCTTATCAGAAACAAGAAACAAACCTTGGTTATTCAGGATGACCTTAAAATGAGGACATTGTTCTATAGGTGCACTCATCCAAACCTCATGATTTGCTCTAGGAGGGTCTACAAGTGCAAGTTCTAGGGTAGGCTGGGTGCTCCCAGAAGGTGGAAGGTTATCAGGAAGGTCTTTGGAATGTTTATCTAAAAAGTCCTCTAAGATACTGTCTTTTTCTTGTTCTTGGACCTTCTCAATGGGCAATTCTTGTGAACCCCTTCCTTCTTCACACTTCTCTACCAGATTTGACTCAGGGGTGTCTTCTTTGGATTCCTCAATGAGTTCAGAGGTATTCTCACTTAAACTCCCATTGGGTGCAATTTCCTCTTCCTGAACTTCCTCAAAAGGGTCTTCTCTTAGGGTTAGCTCCTGAATTCCTTGAGTGGCAGGGGTCCCCTCAATAACCCCATCAAGTAGGAGTTGGTTAATTGAATTGTCGGGAGAGATATCCTCAAATTCTTCTTCTTCATATTCATCTATCAAACTTATGTCAGGCTCATATATTTCTTCCTCAATCTCACTGAAAGGTTCTAATCTATTCTCCTTTGATTCCTCTTTAAGTACGACTCTGGTCAGGTCAACTAATTTTGGGATGGCCATGCCCAACTCCGTCTCAGTGTTATCCTTCTGGTCAAGAGGTGACACAAGTGGGAATTGACAAACAAAAGTCTGGTTCACTACGGGTGTCGGATCAATCGGAACTTGACTCAAGTTGGTAGAGGTTGGCTTTAAGTCCAAAGTACTTGATTGGTTATATCTTAAAGACCACTCATAGTCTTGGGCTTCTTGGTAGGCTCGGTCTAACTTATTGGTCTTTTCAAGGCATAGCTTCCTATAAATGTCTGGGTGTAACCCAACTCTAAACCTCAATGTGATCTGAGCTTCGGTCTCAATGGTATTGCATTTCATGTCATCCACTGGAAGTCCTCGATATATTTAGACACAGGTCTATTACCTTGTCGCAATTGGTACCATTGGTCTAAAAGTCTTTTCTCATAGGATCTACCTAGGTACCTATCTCTCAACTTACTTCTCATATCTCTCCAAGTATATATTTCCTCTTTTCTTTGATAACACTCATGCTCAATAGCATACCAATGCGACCTAGCATGTTTGGTGAATTTGGTTTTGGCCAACCTAATTTGTCCTAATTTCGATATGTTAGTGCACTCAAAATACCGATCCATTTGTTCTTCCCACTTAATATATGTCTCTTGTCTTCCATCAAAAGTGGGTGCATAAGGTTCGGTGTTCCTAACAGGTCCCTTTTCTGAGTCAACCAAGTATGGATATAGGCTCCTAGGGTTATGCTCGGGATCACGGTATAAGGTCCTCCTAGGCTCCTGGCATGGGTGAGGTTGGGGCCTATTAAATTTTGGATCAGGGGTCCAATTTTGATGTCTACGTTTCTCAAGTCCCTGGGCTCGGTCTCTAAACTGGGCAAAACCCTCATTCATATCCTGACTCAATTTGGTCATACTTTCGGTAAGAGTTCTAATCGTGGCCTCTAAATCAGGTTGGGTTTGACCAGGTTGGTAGGGTACTTCATTCCGGGTGGACATGATGATGCAAGCAAGCACACAGAATGTGACTAGACTAAAGCGACTACTGGCTCACTAGACCTAGAGTCCAAACTAGATGCCCAATCAGAGTGGCAAGCTAGCCTGTAGTAACTCAGGACTCAGCCAGGCAGGTGTAAGGGGAGTGTTAGGTCCCTAAATGCCAATCCTAGACACCAATCAGAGATTGGCCAGGTAGGCGGACCAGCACGCAAGCCCTTCGGGATGGAATCCCTGAACCATTATTCTAGACACAGAGTACAAAGCACACACAGAGTAACCAGACAAACTGACTCAACACTAGCCTTGACCCGACTTGTTGATGTCCCTAGCCCACTAGGGCAAATTAGGTCTAATCAATTTTTAGATTAAAGGCTTAGGTTCGAATGAGTGGGTGGTAGTTTTGGGCTAAGGAGAGGTTATCAACTCCTCCCCTTATCTTAGATGCTCAAATGCCCTTAAGATGAATTAAGAGATGAACACTCAAAAATAATTGGATTGCAGAACACAAAAACAGAGTTACAGTAATTTAATTCTCAGAAATCTCACAGAAACCAATAAATCACAGGAAAATTATACAAAATAGTTTCAATTATATTGGTTTCAACAAAACAAAAATTACTAAATTTGGAGTTAACTACAGTGAGAAATAATTCTTGCAACTGGGCAATTACGGGCTAAAAACAGAGCACTTCCCCGTTTACAATTCCTGCTACGAAGTTATAACCCAACGGATCCCCTACACGCCCTAGGAACACCCCGTGGAATGGGAAGAGGAGGTTTGCACCTCACTTCGTTCCTAGGACCGGACGTCCTGGGGAGTCTACTTCGAGCAGACAAAGTAAAAAGAGAGAGACTCAAACAAGCAATCAAAATAGAAACCCTAGACAGGGCTCTGATACCAAAAATGATGCAGAACAAAGAACAAAGAAGCGTATGCGGAAGTAAATTTAGGATTAATTTCTTTTTTTTTTTTTTTAATTTCAGAAATTGGCTTTGACTCAAAGTAAAGCTAAACTAAGTTGAAGGAAACTAGGTAAGGATTGAAAGCACAGTTTAGAAGGAACTAAATTATCAGAGTAGTTCAGAAGTAACGGATCGCTGGGGGGTTGAGAAACTCCCAGACCTAGGATTTCACTCTGAACTTTCAACAGAACAGAAATAGAGAGGAGAGATGGTTTACTAACCAGACAGTGATCTTCTCAGGATTTTGGTGGAAGAACTCTCTCGAGCAGATTGTGGGATCCTCGGAGTCGGCTATCTTCGCAATGGATCCTCCAATACTGGTCTTGTGGTTTGGTCGGCTTCTCCTGGACTCAAGATCTGGGAAAGAAGAGGAACAAGTGATGGATTTCAGATACTCAAGAAAAGATTTACCAGGTTGAAGAACTTGAAAGCTGAAGTTGCTGAAATCAGGATTCTCCTGGAGGCCGATCTGACTTCCTCTTAGAACTGCTGTAGATCTGAAGTATCTGGACTGGAGCTGGATGCTGGTGGCCGGCCTGGACTTGGAGAGGGTGGCCGTGAGAAGTGGAATAGACTAGGGCTTGGTGGAAAGAGAAGGGTGATGGCGGCTAGGGTTTGGGAGTGGAGTGGCTAACCTAGGGTTTGGGTTTTGGAGATCTCACACCTCCTCAAAGTTCCTGGGGAACCCGGATTTACTCCCTCACGGAGCTCAACACCTGGTTGCAAGTGCGGAAGAGAGAAAACACAAAGTTTGCTCACAAAAAAATTTGGTTTCATTCATCTCATTCCTTTAAACTTACAAGAGGGGTTTAATTTATAGGGCTTTACAAGGGAGTAGGGTTTTACATCTTCCCATGTGGGACTAAAGGAGGGGATCTACAAATCAGGATAATCCATACACATATGGTCGGCCAAGGTACCAAAAAAAATTGATTTGGGTTATAAAGGCAGGTAGATGGCGCCTCCTTGCTTGTGTGTTCAAGAGAGGATTTCTTTCCTTCCATGGATCAACTCTTTTGGACTCCTCCTTTTCTTCCTCCCTAAGTCAAGGCCCTTCCCATCTTTGTTTTGGACATTTTTGGCAGGTAGTGGGGGTGTCTCCTAGTATCTCTCCATGAATCAAGGATTTTCCCTTCATGGTTTTGCTCTTTTGGACACCTCCTAGTCTTGCTCCACAAGTTTAGGCTTCTTCCTTTCATGGCTTTGGCACTTTAGGAAACTTTTGGGTGCCTCCTTGATTTTCTCCCCAAGACATGCTCTCTTCCCTTTTATAACTTGGGTTTTTATGGAACATTGTGGGGCACCTCCTTGATCCTCTCTTCAAGAAAAATTCTTGCCATCCTGGCTTGGGTTTATCTGGAAAGAAGTTGGCTCCTCCTTGGATTGAGGTATCTTGATGGATTTCTCCCCCAAGTGGCGCATGAAAGAAGGGACCTATTTTCTTGTGGTGTGGGGACCAAGGCACACTGGATGGAGATGTGGCGCCTCCTGGACTCTAGCGTGTGGTTGGGAGTGTGGCGCCCACTTGCTTGGTCCTGGGAGAAAATGTAGCACCTTGGAGAAGACCTAGACCACTACTAGGACTTGTATTGAGTCAACATGACTCAACAAAATTAAATTGTAGGGAAATACATACTCAAACTAAAATTGAGTTGACCAAGTCAACCCTTATTACAAAACCAGAAAACCCTAATTCTTCGGGCAATGTCAATCAGAGATCCAGATGGAGCCCTGAAGTCTTCTTCTGAGTCTGGTGCCCGCACCAGCGATGTCCCGAAGAACAAAGAAAAAGGGTCTCAGACCCCGCGATGCACAAGGCAAAGGAAGAAATTTTGATAGAGTCTCTTTATTGATGAATAATAATAATAATTACAAGGGGGTTGATGGATATTTATAGACCCTCAACCAGTGGTGTAAGGGATTCAAATAGCAGACTTTTTCTTCCTTGTACTACAACTCCTGAAATTCTGGCTCTGGGCATCCTGGAATCTTGTCTCTGGGCTGATCTGGACCTCTCTTTGGCCTCATCCATAATGGGAACATCTTGGAATTAACTTCATCAAAGTGGGCAACAATAAGGCATTTCATTCCATTTGGGTGACAAAAGAGTGGGATAGAGGAGAAGTCCTCTCTTACTCATCTTAAAAGTTGCGATAGTATGCATTTTGAATTGGCAACAATTGATGAGATGGGGCACCAATTCTTCTTGGAGTCCTTGTAGTAACCTTCTTTCAATTTGAACTCTTGAATAAACCTTATCTTTCTTGGATTTGAAACTCTTCAAGATAGGATAGATAAGAACCCATTTTATCTTTGAATTTAAAATGGAACTCCTTGAATTTGAAATTCATCATGATAGGCGTCCCTCTGAGAAAGAATGCTTGACCGAATTCTTTTGGAATTGGCGACAAAAGAATGAGAAGAAGTGGCGCTAACATGGGTGGGACTCCTGCTTTACTTCTCTTAAAACCATCGGCTTGGAATTTAAATGAGGCGCCCTCCTTGGATAAGCATGCATGTTGTCTAAATGTCCAGATGTCTGGATGTCTGGATGTCCGGACGTCTTAATGTCTCGATAAAAAATAAAGACAACCATTTTTTTGACATAAAATTGGCCAACCAAGATAAATGACATGGCATGTGATGATGTCCCGATGATGTGGCAAGTGTGTCCAAAACATAAGTGCCATGTCATGTGATGATGTCCAAACTCTTGAAAAAGTGGCACCAAGACTTGGTTAGGCTAGCACATGACAAGTGACTTGAGCTAGCACATGGAGTCACATGGCTTGTCTTGAGCTAGCATATGGGGTCACATCGAGTCACATGGCTTGTCTTGATTTAGGTGCACATGGGTTTTGATTTGAATGCACATGAAGTCACATGTGTTTTCAATTAGGTGCACATGGGATGTTGACTTGGGTCCCCTCTTGTATTACAGGACTCAATACTAATTATTACAAGACTCAAAATTAAACCAACCAAATAACTATGCCCCACTTGATCAATTGATCAAAAGGCATAACCTCATGCAACAAAAAAGAATAAATTTGGTAAACAGGATTTGGCCCAATGGGGTTTTGACTCAATGTGGTAAAAAGGGTTTAGCCCAAAAGGCTAAATAACAAAATCCTAATTATAGTTGGTAAAAAGGGCTGACCCTAACTAATCCGAAATAACAAAAATTAAAATAAAATATTTACATGGTAAAAGGGGTTTGGGTTCAGGGCTTTATTCACAGGTGATCCACAGGGATGTGGGTTCAACCTGTCGATATTTTCGGTCCCTGGTGTCCACACCATTTTTCTGAAATCACCAAGGAGAAAGGTATGCACATGCAGAGGAAGCATATGGTACTCATGTTCCTCCAACTGCTCCATCCACTGTGGCTCTCACTCCATCTTCCACTTTGCCCCTATTTTAACATCCAAGAAGTAGGCCTCAGTCTTAGGATTTCATCCTAGAAGGGAAGGCTAGGGAAAAAGGCCGAGAAGCCTATCACCTCCATGGCACCAAAGGACACCTCCCCAGATCCGATGCCCTCAAAGCCTTGACCTATCAGGCATCCCACTATCATGGAAGTTTGGCTAGTACACCCCTCTGAATGCCCCACGTGCTCATGTTATGATGCAAATTTGGGGATAGCTGCCTGAAGCTAGAAAAATGCAATTGAAACTCGAAAGAAAGAACATAACAAATACTACCTTTATCATCGAGACCATGGCCATGATATAGAAGAATGCATACAACTTCAAGACATGATCGAGAAGCTCATTCATCATGGCAAGCTAAATAGGTTCCTTTGAGATTGATGGGAAAGACATGACACTATAGTCCTGCACCTACCTGAGCCATCACTGAGAGTAGAAGAACCTACTGATCGGCCCGCTAGAGAAGATGTCAACATTATCATCGAGGAGCTGGAGGAAGAAACTAGAGCTAGCAGTCAAGAGGAGAGACTTGATGAAGCTATAACTTTCACTTGGATTGATGCAAAAGTGATCCAATATCCTCACCATGACCTCGTCATTATAATACTTAATATTGATAACTATAACATTCATAATGTAGTTGTTGATAGTGGAAATTCAGTAGAAATTATTTTATGATGAATTCTTAAAGATGAACATTTCCCTTGAATGATTGAAAAAAGATAGATGTGTCGATAGTAGGATTCTCGAGGAAATCGTGTTAGATATATATCCTAGAAGCTAAGTTGGATGATACATTGTAACTTTTCTAGGACATAATTGTGTACTTCATTTGTTGAAATCAATAAAATTGGGCTTTATTCTTTTTATTCATATCTAATGTATCTATGAATCATCCATGGAGTTAATAGATAATAACCCTTATTTTCATGAGTTAAGAATTTAAGATATGTGTCATTATAGATTAACTCCTAAAAGCTTATGATCATTGGATCATTATGAGGACGGTAATCGATCAATCAAGATTGGTGCATGAATCATCTTCCTTCTGGTAGATATGTCTTGAGTCTATAGTATAGAGATATTGGAGCGAGAGTGCAAGTGGTTGTTAGTGAACAACAACACTGAGTATAACCAAGTTTGAGAAGTTACATGAATGTCTACTCACTTGTTAGTGACTTCTCAAATGCTATAGTTGTGTGAGTAATTTCTTGACCTACGGTTTCTCGGCTACTTATAATGAGGTTTCTATGATTTGACAACACATTAACATGATTCCTAGCTATTTAGAACCTTATGGTATTCGTTGGTTGTAGTAGCTTCACCATAGGAGTAGGGTGTTTACTTATATAGGATTTATCGATCTTAGTAGTTAAGGTATAATCCTATATGACCTAATTGGCTAAATCCTTGAATCCATGGCCATAGTAGTGTGATATTGAAAAGGAGACTTTATGAAAATCATAATTGAACTCAAGCTAATTAAATTTGGCATATGACAGATGCTTAAAATTTAATGAGTTTCCATGACTTGCATCCTGTCAAAATTTTTAATAAAGAAATTTGATCATATAATAACTACATCTAGGAATTTATTCCTATTATACTCGGTTGCCACCACATATTGCTAAGTATCATTGGTAGATTGTGAGAGCTCACTAGGATTATTTTCAGATCAACGATCCAAGTTAGGGTTGAGCTGAAATTATTTTAGTCCATTAAAAAAGTTTCGATGATACTATGATAGTAATTATAGTATATCTCACTGCCAGATGGAATAGAAGTTGAGGGGTCATACATAATAGGAGTCGACCTAATCATGAGCACAGGTCTATGTAAGAGTTATATATTTAGTACTTACTAATTTTGGTACTTGTTGAAATAATATCTACTAATTTCAACACTTGCTAATTTTAGCTTGATGAACCTATTTACAAATATTATAATAATTTTTGACTTTATTATTTAAATTATATTTAATTATTATTAACTTTATTTAAAGTTAATTGGATTGATAATTCAAGTTTGACTTGAATTTTTGATCTAGTCAAATCGGTCATAGCCTTTTTTTTTAGTTTGGTTGAATCAAGGTATGAAAAGGATTTCAAACTCGATCAAAAATTAGTCAAAATTGATGAGTAGCTAGGAGATCTAGTTGATTGGTTCTCTCTCTTATCTCACATAGAAACCAAGAAGAGGGAATGGAAAATACACACCACCTCTTGGCATGCATGGTGAGAAGAGGGAGGGGCCAAGTTGGTGCCTCTCTTTCTCATCTAGGACTCTCTCATGCTAGATAAAATTGGACTCTTATCTAGATTTAAAGTTTGATCAAATTAGATAAGAAACTAATTTTATCTAGATTTTTAAGAGGCATTTTTGTGGAAATTTTTTGTGGTTTTTAAGATGCATAGAAACTAGGCTGTGCATAATTAATTTTGATATATATATATATATATATATATATATATATATATATATATATATATATATATATATATATCCCTTCTGAAATTTGTTTCAATTTTTTTTCTTCATGAAAAATAGAGTATAATACCTTTATAGGAATCTAAAAGGTAAGAGTTTCCATAAAAAATATCATAAAAATATCATAGAATTAAAGGTAAGAGTATAATACCTTTAATTTCTTGAAAGAAAAGGAGAGAAGATCACTGAGTTCTAGTTTAGACTAGAAAAAGGTCTATCTCTATGCTTAAGGAAAGATCTGCAATCTAGTAGTCCGGGGGTCTTGGTAATTTGGTGAAGAAGTGATGCAGGATGGGCTAGCTATTCTAGACCTAATGTCAATCTATTGAGATCAACAAATAAATTAAATAAATAGTTAAAGCAAATAAGAGTAAATAATCAAGGCAAGAATAAAGCTAATTTAGATCCAGTTAAAATTAAGGTCTGATCTAGGAAGTGACCCGATCGGCATGCACAGTCTAGATTTTTTCAAAAGTTGGATTATTGGTCATTAAGAAATGATCGTTAGGCTAGGTTTTTTTCAATTCAATTATTTCATATCTAATTGGATTAAAGATAGAAAAATAAATAAAATTCCAGTGGTGGATTTTAAATTCTAATCTAAACTAGAAAAAGTTTTCACTAAGCATGGGATGTCATGGCTTCCTGGAAGAGGGAGATTAATTTAGAGGTTGCCAGGATATCCGACTAATGGTACACGAGTGAATCAGGTGAGAATCTTTGAACCTGGTTTAACCAAAATCAAGAGAAAATTAGATAAGGTAGAGATTAAATAGTCCAAAAAAAATTAATCATCCCAATTTTGTCTAGTAGGCAAGAAATGGTGAAGTCGACGAAAGGCCTGGGCTTTGCTATGAGAATCATGCAAGGTTGCTGCACAATCATGCTACCAAAAGCTAGGTGGAATAGGGCATGATCGGCTTCTGATGAGGTGATTGTGGATGGAGGATGGGCTTGCCATAACTGGAGAGCTTTTGGTGAGATTGGAGATGTAGAGGAACTCAAGAGAGGGGCAATATGCTTAGCCCAATTAAGATTTAATCAGCCTAATTGTAGCCCAATTAACTGAAGTTGGCAGTGAGGTGGGTGTTCACTTTGAGGACCTTGCATAGAGATTGAAGTCTACAATGAGTAAGGGTGATGCGGGTGGATCAGGGGTAGGATCGTCGGCGAGCTGAGAAGTCACCAAAGATTAGGGTACTACTATTTTTTTTTGATTTTTTTTGGTGGAGGAATAATGGAGATGGAAGGTAGGAAAAATCTAGACTCTCATGGACTTTGGGACTCACACTCATGGAGAGACCTCTCACCTTTAGGGCATCTCACCCACCCCACTACATGTAGCCTAAGGCATCCCACCCATCTCACTACATGCGGAGCCTAAGGCATCCCACCCAAATCGCTACCTAGGGTCGTGAAGGAAATCTCTAAGACCATAGAGGAGACTCGACGGGGAAGGGGATAACTAGGGCCTCACGCCCCTCGATGCTCAAAAGAGAAGGAATAGGGTCTCACACCCCTCGACATCCAAAGGCGAAAGCAAGACGGGCCTCATGCCCACTCCTTTATGGAGGCAGAACGAAGAATCACTCTTCCCTAAAAATTCATCCTCATTAACCAAACTATTTTTTTTACAAAGGACTGAGGGTGGTATTTATAGACCTTTCCAATCCTCATTTGAATTTGAATACAAGATAAAAAGATAAGGACGGTTCAAATTTAAATACAAGATAAGGTCTATCCATACTAGATAACTCAATCCTAACCAAACTAATCCTAAATCAAATTTCAAAATAATTAATAAAGATAAATCCTAAACTAATTTATTCTGGACATGCATCGAAATTTGTGTTGCTCCAAGATTCATGCGGGACGATGTCCCCATCATTGGGCACTACTTTCATGATCATGCTAAAGTCCTTGGTGCTTTCACGATCATGTGAATAAGGGGCTTCGAAGGGGGAGACTTGTAGGGGCTTATCGATGATCATGCAGGAGGTCGACACTGCTTGAAGGGTTGGCACGGTCGGGTGGCTTGGTAAGGCATGGTCGATGGGTGGCAGCATGGGGAGAAGATGACATGGGGCTTTGTTCTGGTAAAGAAGATGGCACAGCAACCATGGGAACCAAGAAAATTGGGCACAAAGGTATGGTCGCTAGTGATGATAGGGGCGGCACGGACGATGGCATTAGCGTGGGATGCTCGACCTAGTGGTTGCTCATGGATAGATGATGGGGTTCAGTCGTGGAGCTCTCCGAATGGGAGGGAGGTGACGATTGAGCATGGGTGGTGCAGGAGAATAAGGGAGTTGTGGTGGAGTGCTTGATGGTGGCTAGTGGTTGTGGAGAATGGAGCGGGTGGCCTGGACGGACCAATATGGGTGGTTGGATGTTAGTGGCTAACAGTGGCAGAGAAGCTTGCAAATGAATTGGTTTTCAAGATGCTTTAAGTAGCATGGAAAGGAGATTAAGAGGAAGAGAGGGAGGAGCGAAGAAGAAGAAGCAGAAGAGGAGGGGAAGAAGAAGGAAGAGAGAAGAAAGAGAAGAGAAGGAAGAAGAAGAAGAGAGGAGAAGAAAGAGAACCTGAGAGAGGGAGTCAGGAAAATCCAAAGAATTTTATTCACTTTATCAATTTATTTATTCCATTGACAAGATTTCTTTAAATAGACTATAGTCCCAATAAATTGGTGACCAAAATTCTAAGACTTTCCAATAAATTGGAGACCAAATTTACCAAAATACCAGGACTCCATACTAATTTGAAACAAGAAGACTAATATAAAATAGACTCCAAACTAATCCAATTCATGCTTTGAGCTCTATGCATGAGCTAGATATAAAATAATAAAAAATAAAATAAGCCCAATCCCCATACACTCAAGTAAAACATAAAAATAAATATATATATATCTGCTCAAAGAAATGCTAGGTGTGCATTAGATCTATGCTGAATGATGTCCTCATCATTCTCCTAGGGTAGGGAGAACTCACTTCATCGAGTTAGGCTCCATATTGCTCTGAAAGTCTTGGATAATCCAGGAATCCTCTGACTCTAGCTAGTCTCGCCAGGAAACCAAATAGCGATGATAGTCTCAACCCTAGTGAACTTGATCTGCTCATCCAGGATGAGATCGATCTCATTGTACTGCTCTCTCAATTTGGCTTATGGACACTCAGGGGGAGGGTCTCTCACAAAGGATGGCACAGGCTCAAATAGTTCACTAAGTATCAATGCTGGTTTTTTATATTCAATTAGATCTGATAATTGAACGTTTAACTAATCCCATAGCTAGATGGTAGTTTTTAACATACATGTTAGATCCAAGTTTTTTTAAAATCTTGAATATGCCTATTTCTTAGATATGTAGCTTCCAAATGGTTCTTGGTGGAAACTACTTAGGTTTGACTTTAATCATGATATAATCATCCTTAGCAAAATTCTTGATTTGTCAGTGAAAATCTACTAATTATTTATTTAATTACTTAAATTAATTTATTACTTATCTTTTTTATACAGACTCCTAATATGCTCTAGGAAGGATGATGCTGACTCTAATATTCTAGTATGCACAAGTAATGGGTGTATAAAATATTATTATTTAAGTTTTTTAAGTCTAGGCATTCATCATATCTTTTTAACTATCAAAGCCCATAACTTATTATTAATAAGAGGTCCACATCAACTTCGGTTTCTATATTCGCTTCGTACCTTATGATAAAGGGGTAGGCCTGAAAGAACTCAATCCACTTTCCAGATTTCAAACTTAAATCTTTTTATGAATTGAAAATCCTGAAAGTCTCATGGTTTAAATACATGATAAATTCTTATGGAAGCAAAAATGCCTTCAATACTTAAGAACTTGGACCATAATATAGAATTCTTTAGGATAGACATGGTCAATAAACACTTATGCTTAAGACGGATAGATGAAGTACTTTTCTAAGCCATGATATATGAACTCGAGTCATCTATAGGTACTAAATCTAAATATGAAATGTCATCAGGGAAGATGGTAACAATGCAGCTATCACTATTGTTGACTCCTGTATTGATTTTGATGATTAACAAAACATTTAAGTATATTTGAGTACTAACAACTTATTAAAGTGTGTCTGATGTGGGATGAGATATGCAAAACTAATTCTAATAAATCTAACATTTTTTTAAGATAAGAGCAATGATCAATTAATTCAGCAAATCTTAGAATAAAAAACTCAAAGAACCTAAATGAAATCAACTAGGCATCTAGTTTGAAACCCGCAATGTAGAATCATGAAACTGATCAAGAAAATAGGACCTGATGATTAAGAAATCACCCAAACTAGGATTATATCTTTCAAGAATCAGAACTAAAGAGTTGAGGGGTTTTGCTTACCAACGAGGATTTGTAGTACTCTTGAGTAGATCGATTTCAGCTCTCTAGGATTCATGGCAAAACTTCAAGATTATCGATCTTTAGGTTTCGAACTGCAACGTTGTTGGTTCCAAAGCAAGAAAACCTTCACTTCAGATCTTGATCACCTAGAATCAGTCAAGAAGAAGATGTTAGTAGGCATGGAAGGTGGAAAAGTTAGAAGAAAAGAAGATGAGAAAGAAGGGTGGGCGGCTTTAGGGTTTCTTGGAAGGAAGTTGATGGATAACTAGGCCTCACGCCAAGGACCTCACGTCCGCTCCCTCTCGGAGTTCAATGCCCTCACAGCAAAGGATTGAAGAAAAAACTCTCAACTTTATTTCAGCAAAAATTCATTGATTACAAGGGAAGGCATTGAGGGGTATTTATAGACCCTCATGAATTACAAGCTAGAAAAGTAAGGGTTTCATCCTCTTGAGTTCTTGTTGGAAGGGCAAGAAGCTCCATGGAATTGGCTTCCCTTGGGCATCAACCTCCTCTTGAGTTCTCTTTTGGCATCATGAAACCTTGGTCTTGAGCTTCATCCACTTGGGCGACAAGACTTGGACTAGAGTGGGTGACAAAGATCCCTTGTTTCTTGAAATGAATCCTTGGTTGAATGGTTGATGGGCAGCCAAGATGAATTCTTGGTTGGAAATCCATGATGGATTCTTGAATTTAAATGATAAGGAACTCTTGAATTTGTAGGACTTCATGGGTTCTTGAATTCTTGGGTTCTTGAAACATGAAACTCCTTTGATCCTTGGCTTCTTGAATTGGCGCCCAACTTTGAATCCTTGTGGCCACCATGACATGTGTGATGATGAGGTGGCATGTCAGGGTGATATGGCATGTGACATGGCATGATGACGTGGCATGTGACATGGCATGATGACATGGCATGTGACATGGCATGATGACATGGCATGTGTCATGGCATGATGACGTGGCATGTGGCATGTGTCATGGCATGGGGCATCCAAGATGATGATGTGGCAATATGGGGCATCCAAGATGATGTGGTGCCATGAATTGGGTCCTTCTTGGCTTGCATTCTTGATTTGAGCTTGAACCTCCTCATTACTGTTGGGAATTGTGTCCCAAAGCCAATCGCCTGGGTTGTAGGCGGTTGTGCTGAGTATTGTATTCATTTTATAAATTAATAAAATATTATTTTTGGTAGCTCATCACATATTGTATTTTCTTGAAATGAGCTCTTTTCATGTGATGAAGTCCTTAAGACTACACTGACTTCGATACAAAGAGGATGTATCGACTGGTCCTTAAACCCTGTTCACAACCAAAGGATATATTGTACTGGACGGCAATATATCAAGTATAGGTTGTTGCAATTCACATCGTTTGGTTGTCCTCTTGACCAAATGAGTGTGGTGACACTGATGTGATCTGCAAGTGGGATATGTGATATCTCATTGAACGTGACTCCGTGCAGGCCCTTTCTGCCAAAGGGAAACTCACGATTGGATATGGGTATATGTGTCCCTCTGACTTGAGGTCATCACAATAGCTTGCAAGCAACTCCCTGCTTTGGTGCCGGACTACCCGGATTTTTAATCCGGTGATGGAAGGTTTCTGGGTATAGGCAAGTACTTGTGGAGTAGTGATGAACCAAGATGGACTTGACCTATCCAAACAGTTTGGATTGAATGTCTCGCAGTATCTCAATTTAGCAAATCCTCGACCGGGGTAGCCCTAGTGAAGAGTCACTGGGCTTGCGAGGTTGAGACACGTAGTGGACTGACTTGTCTGGGTTGGCAGCCCAATCACAATCGTCCTGAGCATTAGAGGTCAAAGGGATGAATTATACGGTAACCATATGCCAGAGGTTCGATAGTTTGCTCCCGCATCTTCGACCTATCTGGACGCCGGGATCCATTGCTAGATGGTTTCCTGTGCTGGTACTAGAATTGTTCTAGTGCTACCGTTTAGGTTTGAACCTATGAGGTCACACACCACAGAGGATTATTCTCTAATCCGGATACCAATTACGATTGAAAATCATCTTGATTTTATGGTCACAGTATTTTTTGAGCACTCTTTTCCCCGTCTTGCCCTTGTCTGTGTCAGCCAGAAATTGTTCCGGGTTGACCAGCTCTGTGCCAGGATTTTTCTGAATCAGTTTTGAACTGATTCGGAGTTCGTTTCGGCCTCCAATTGGTTGTGAACCAATTGAACCCAATTCAATTGGGCTTAAACTGGTTCAATTAGATTGAACCAAAATTTTTTATTTGGTTGGACCGGTTTTGAACCGGTGTCATTTTTTTCTCCCTTGGACCGTTTTACACGGTAAAATCGCTGGGAGAAATTTCTTGCGACAAGAAGGCCAAACGACCGAATTAAAATCGCTGGGCGTCCCTTCTTCTCCCTCCACCGGCTGGGCTTAATCCTCCCGTTTAATGGCTGTTAATCTAATCAAATATTGTATTAGGTCTCTTCTCTATAGATCACTCTAATTAGTTAGAGTGATTGGTCCATACATCTAAATGGACTTGATTTTTGGCTTCGTGGTGAACTCAAGTCTTTAGGTTAGTCCAATTGAGTCTTGTAAACTAATTGGTGTCTAAGATAAGTCTAGCATAATCAAGGTTCTTTGGGGCTAACTCTTACCTGGACAACTCAAGGTTGGTGTCAAAGGCAAGAGGCTTACTTGGCGCAACCCATCCCTTTATCTCACTTATCCGGTCAATGTGGTGAATCAAAATTGATTAGATAACTTGTTGATTCAAGTTAACCCATGTCAACTAAGGTTAATCAGTCATGACTGGTTATCAAGTGCCAAAAAACCAATTGATCATGAACCCCTCTATGAGATAGTGGGAAGTTTCTTGATTAGGTCTATGTCTTCTCTTAATGTGTCACAATGAATTAAATCCTCTAAATTATTAGGTCCTTTAAAAGATAAAGTTATAGGATAACCTAGTCTTAGCCTCCCATTGAGTGGGTCATAATGAGTCCATTAGTAGGGTGATCATCAGTAGATCCAAATATTGGGTGGTCATCAGGCTGGTAGAATTGCCATTCATAATATGATGGCTCAATGCAACTATCTTAACAAGTGGTCAAGTTAGTCAGGCAAAGTCAGGCTTGATCATTCGTTAGTTAGAAGCATTGAAGTTGGTCATGTTAATGGTTGGACCTAACCAGGACCTTCA
This sequence comes from Areca catechu, assembly GCA_021397845.1. Classification (NCBI taxonomy): domain Eukaryota; kingdom Viridiplantae; phylum Streptophyta; class Magnoliopsida; order Arecales; family Arecaceae; genus Areca; species Areca catechu. The sequence goes on along the minus strand of CM038040.1, from coordinate 123,445,629 downwards.
ATTAGAGGTCCAAAGGCTGATTGATTGGTACCCTGAGGCAAAAAATTATTTACTAGAAATTGCTTTGGGAAGTAATTAGTTATGAACCTATGGTGAGGGCACCAAGATCAGACAAAGATTGCATGGCTCCATTTAGATCTCTAATTAATATATTGGGAGTCTGTCACATTTTTTTCTTCATTTGAGTCTAGTTAGTTGTTATCTCAGTCCTGTCAGTTTGAGTCATGTACTGAAGTTAAGTCAGAGTCTGTAATTCAATTGAGTTAAGTCAGAGTCTATCATTCAATTGAGTTAAGTAAAAGTGATGGGGACATCAACCTGCATGAATCTCGATGTAGCACAAATCTCGATGTAGCATGAATCTCGATGCAAATAAATTCAAATTCAAAGATTAGTTGTTTAGGATTTATCTTTATCAATTATTTTGAAGTTTGTTTTAGGATAGTTTGTCTTGATTGGTTAGAATTGGGATAAGCCTTATCTTATGTTTAAACCCATTATCCTTATCTTGTATTTGAATTTGAACCCTTATTTTTCTATCTTGCATTCAAATTCAAAGGAGGGCTTAGAAAGGTCTATAAATACCACCCTCATTCCCTTATAAAAAATAGATTAATGAAGATGAGTTTTTAGAGAAGAGTGATTCTTCTTTCGCTCCGCAAGGAGAGTACGTGAGATGCAAAACAATCACTCCATTAGGAGAGCACGAGAGGTGCAACCCCAGGACATGATGCGAGGTCATGTCTAGTTATCCCCCTATCCTTTGATCCACCTTCTTTACCGCTCTCATGACCCTTGAGACTTACCCTAACGGCTCCATGTAGTGAGGTGGATGAGATGCCCTAGAGGTGAGAAGTCTCTCCATGAGTGTGAGTCCCAAAGTCCATGACAATCTAGATTCCTACCTTCCATCTCCGTTATTCCTTCACCACCTCCTTACAAAAATTAAAAAAAAATAAAATTTAGTGATACCCTAATCCTTGGTGACTTCTCAGCTCGCCAACAGTCCTTCCCCATCCCGTTTCTCATCAATTTTTGGTATCAGTGCTAGAGGGTTAGGATATGTTTCTTCTTCCCGAATCATCCCAGATCCCCCCTCACCAGTTCCACCATTCTCTCTCTCCCCTGTTCTTGCTCCACTGCCTATAGCCACCATGACCATCGAGCTGACCGTGACCACGTCCACTCCATCCTCCAACTCCACCCATGCCATTTTAGTCATTCCCATCATTATACTGATCCAACCACTACGTCTCTGCTGGATCCCTGCCAGATCTCCACGTGAAGCCTTCCACCTATAAGTTTTTAGAAAAGAGTGGTTCTTTTATTTCGCTCTGCATGGAGAGGATAAGAGGCCCAACAATCGCTCCGTAAGGAGAGCACGAAAGGTGTAACCCCAGGACATGATGTGAGGTTATGTCTAGTTATCCTCTTCTCATCTTCTTTTCCACCTCGTGACCTTTGAGATTCACCCTAGTGGCTACATTAGTGAGATAGGTGAGATGCCCTAGAGGTAAGAGGTCTCTCCATGAGTGTGAGTCCCAAAGTCCATGAGAGTCCAAGATGACTACCTTCCATCTCCATTGTTCCTTCACCACCTCCTTACAAAAAATAAAAAAATAAAAAATCTAGGGTACCCTAATCTTTGATGACTTCTTAGCTCGCTGACGGTCCTTCCCATCATCATGTCCCCGATCAATTTTTGGTATTAGAGCTAGAGGGTTAGGGTATGTTTCTTCTTCCCGAATCATCCCAGATCCCTCCCTTACCAGTTTCGCCATTCTCTCTCCCCTATTCTTGCTCCACTGCCCACAACCACCATGACCATCAAGCCGACCATGACCCTGTCCACTCCATCCTCCACCTCCACCCACACCATTTTAGTCATTCCCATCATCGTACTGATCTGACTATTGCATCTCCGTTGGATCCCTACCGGATCTCCCTGGTGAAGCCTTCGCCTCCCTTCTGACCGTGCAAAAATCTTCATCGATCGGCCATCCCTAGATCTACGATGCCAACCACCCCAGACCACCAGATTGATGCCGTGCCCATAGCCACATGGATCTATCACATGGTCTCAACCTCCTCCCACTGCCAACAATGCCGACGAACCCCACCACTACCCTGCCAATCTCCACCTCCAAAACCCCTCCCTTGTCGATCGACACTATCGATGCTACCCCATCCCAACTGGAGAGCCCCATGGTTGCTGTAGACCAACGCCATCCTCCGATCAGCACCTCCACCAAATCTCCTCCCATCTGGAAGACCCATGACCAAAGTCTAACCCCCTGCAGTCGCTTCACCGATGCCCCTCTCTGATGGAAGGTCGTGCCCTGCCCCATCTCCCTACTACTGCAATGCTCGACACCTCACCTCCACCACCGAACACCATCCCCACCTATGCCGCCATGTGTTTCCCCTACACCGCCACTCGCCTCCCATCACCGATGCTGGTGAAGACCACCAGTTCCATCAAAATCGCTAGTGAAGTTCGCAGGCCTTCTGCTATTCCTAGTTACCATCTATAGAGAAGGAATTTTGCATGAATGTGAAAGCAGGAGACTTACATGGATTTCAAAGCCACACCAATCTCAAAGTTGCACAGATCTTATAGCAATGCTGCTGATAAAAAAAACCCTATCTCATGGCTATTAACCCAGAAGCCTGAAGTCAAGCTGAAGCTGGAGTCTGAACTTGACTCGATAAAGTTGAGTTCTCCCCACCTCAGGGAAATGATGGGGACATCGACCTGCACAAATCTTGATGTAGCATTAATCTTGATGCAGCACAAATCTCGATGCAAATAAATTCAAATTTGAAGGTTAGTTGTTTAGGATTTATTTTTATCAATTATTTTGAAATTTGTTTTAGGATTAGTTTGTCTTGATTGGTTAGGATTGGGATAAGCCTTATCTTATGTTTAAACCTCTTATCCTTATCTTGTATTTGAATTTGAACCCTTATCTTTCTATCTTGTATCCAAATTCAAATGAGGGCTTAGAAAGGTCTATAAATACCACCCTCATTTTCTTGTAAAAAATAGGTTAATAAAGATGAGTTTTTATAGAAGAGTGATTCTTCTTTCGCTTCACAAGGAGAGCACGTGAGGTGCAAAACAATTGCTCCATTAGGAGAACACAAGAGGTGCAACCCCAGGACATGATGTGAGGTCATGTCTAGTTATCTTCCTATCCTTTGATTCCACCTTCTTTACCACCCTCATGACCCTTGAGACTTATCCTAATGGCTCCATGTAGCGGGATAGGTGAGATGCCCTAGAGATGAGAGGTCTCTCCGTGAGTGTGAGTTCCAAAGTCCATGATAGTCCAGATTCCTACCTTCCATCTCCATTGTTACTTCACCACCTCCTTACAAAAATAAAAAAAATTAAAATTTAGTGATACCCATATCCCTAGTGACTTCTCAGCTCACCAATGGTCCTTCCCCATCCCGTTCCCTTCACAGAGTCTGTATCAAGAAGTTGAAGACCTAGACAAGAGGCTGAAGCATCACCTTCCTTGCGCCACCTCCACTGGTCCCCACTCAAGCACATGTGGAAGATTTCATGTGCCACCCATAGTGGTCCCCACTCAAGCAAGATGGTGCCCCACATCCTCCCCAGATGGAAAATTATAGCCATCGAGCCCTAGGAGAAAAGTAGATGGAGCCCCTCTCTGTTTCATGCAAGCCAGGAAGGAAAGAAATGGGTGCCCAAGCATTGAAGTGGTCCCCCTCCCTGTTTCATGCAACCACTCCAGGCAAAATTAGAAGATAAGTGGCGCCCAAGCAACCCCCTCCTTGTTTCATGCAAACTGCCTCAAGCAAAGGAAGAAAGCATGTAAGCACCCCTAATTTTCTTCTCTCCTTATTTCCATGTATAACCAACAAAGAAGGAAATTTTGCACCCCCTCTTTTCTCTCTCATTCCATGTACACAGTTTAACTTTGAAAGGGAATCTAAGAGGTCTAGTGAATTATAAATACCCCTCCTCCTTGTAAAATCATGAAGTTTGATGAATGAAAATTTTGAAGGTCTTCTTCTTCAATTCCTATGCCTAGTGCATTGACACTCCGTGAGGAAGAGGGTGAGAGGCCCAACCAACCAACAATCTTCTATCTTCCAACCCTAGCCACCCATCCATCTTCCAAGCCCTAGCCGTCCCATCCATCCTCCAACTTAGCCGCCAACACCCCTTCCTCCAAAACCCTAGGCTGCCAGATCCTCCTCCAAGATCTTGCCACCAGGGGTCCTCCTCAAGTCCAAGGCAACACGAGCATCTTCCCTTCCAGCTAGGAATCTAGGCATGCTCAAGCACACCAGGATCTACATCAAGCCATGGCTTAATCTTCAAGCCTTCCCCATCTTCCCTCCTATCTTTCATTGATTTTGTTGTGTATCATTGCTATCTCTAATCAAAGGGTCCTTCTTCCCTTGGTGCTTGCAGGATCCCTCAGGTATCACGCCCTATAGAGGAGGTCTTCTTTGATAACTAAACCGCTAGCCAGGAGGCAAGAGTTCAGAGAAACCTAGCCTTTTCATCCAGGTACATCCTTCGAGAGATTATGTGATCCCATTGCTTTAAGAGATAGGATAATCATTGCTAGGTATTTCAAACCCTTCTCTTCTCCTAGATCTATTTTGTTGAAGAGTGGATCGAGCATGTTCTAGTTAGGGTTTCTTAATCCTTGTGATCCTACTTTCTTTTTCTTCTTTAAGGGTTAAACTTTGTGGGGGATTGTGACGTTGATCATCATAGGTTAACCTTGCATGTTCCTTAACTCATTTTCGAGAATAGAAGCATCATTAACCCTGAAATCTTACTCATATTAATCTAAAATTGCTTTCTTCTTTATGATGATCACTTGCATTCCCTATGTTCCCCATCATCTTTGGTATCAGAGCAAGTTAGAACATGTTGATGCATAAAATCCTAGAAATCTGCATTGCCAAAATTTCTGCATAACTAGATTAGGACTGAATTCTGTTTGCAATGAAACCTTCAAAACTTAGTTCTTCTTTGCATTTAATTAACTTGTTATTAATCTTTGTTAAATCTACCATTGCACAAAAAAATATATTTTATTTTTCTACATATTTTTGGTTTTGGTTTCATGTTGCATATGTCTTGTGTGTTCATGCATATTTGGAAAGTACTTAAGGACAACACTCTCCAAGATAAGGGAAGGATTTCATCACCTTTCTTTGGCCTAGAAACAACCACCTTGCAATGAACCCAAGCCTAATTAAAATTGAGTAGCAACCTAATCAAACTAGGAACACCAATAGATAAGCTCATGGTATTGTAAGAAAGCTAGTGCACTCAATTCATCACTTATCTCTTGAAATTGGTGTCTAGGCTAGGGGTCTAGAGACAAACACCTTAAATGGAGCTATGGTTACTTAATTAGGATCCTACGAGAGTAGGGGAGCCTCCCATACTTGGTGCGGGCATCAGGGCTAAAGGAAATTGACGGGTTGAACCCATATCTTTGTGGATCACCTGTGAGTAAAACCCTGAACCTTACCCTATTTATCATGTAAATATTTTATTTTAAATTTTGTTATTTTGGTTTAGTTAGGGTAAACCCTTTTTATCAACTGTAATTAGGGTTTTGTTTATTTTGGGATAAAACCATTTTTACCAAGTTCAGTCGAAACTCCAATTGAGTCAAACCCTATTTACCCAATTGGGATCTTAGTGGTCCAATTTAATTAGCCCTTTTTACCAACTTTAATTGGATTTTTATTTGAAAGCCTAATTAAGTATGCTTGGTTCAATTAGTTATTAGTTGGTTAAATCATGTGGTTAGTTATTCATTGAGTCCATTTAATTAGTTGAGTTATCAAGTCCTGTATTACAAGGGAGACCCAATTGAAGACCCATGTGCATCCATGTGCATCTAATTGAAGACCCATGTGACTCAAATCAAGACCTATGTGCTAGCTCAAGACAGCCCATGTGACTCCATGTGCTAGCATAAGTTGCTTGCCACATATCATCCTATTTGGCACCACCTTTGCAAGATTTCTGGACAACACCTGCCAATCACCAGGGAACATCAACACATGGCGTGTCACTTGTGTTTGGACATATAACAAATTGGGACTTCCAGACATCAAGACAACGTGACATTGAGACATCAAGACATCAGATAATGTTTGAATTTATCCAAAAGTGGCACCATTCAATTTCCTTTTCATCGCTCTTTTTAGAATCTAAGAAGACATTTAAGAGAAGTAAAGCAGAAGGACTCTGCCTCTCATCTATCACCCCTCTCATCCTTTAGATGGTTGCCCACTCCAAATAGCCAGCCATCAAGCATGAGTTCAAAATTCAAATGGGAGAATCCAAGATTAGATGAAGGTTCATTTAAATTCAAAGGAGTCTTAATCCTTTCAAGGTTTATCCAGCATTCAAATAAATTTCTCTTATCAAGGATACTTATTGATGTGGAACAAGGGGGTTAGGGCTAGGGATGCTGGGATGGATGCTTATGATGCAAGGAATTTCTTTTTTTTTTTTTTAAGTTTGATGAGTTTTAGATATTTTTTTTAGGGTTTCAATTCCCGAACACAAGCAAAGGCATGAAATACGAAAGAAGAGTAATGTAAGCTTACGCTAGCAGTTTAAAGCCCTAAAAGTGAAAACGAGAACAGGACCCCGGGATTAAGAAATCCCGGTAGGACTAGCTCGACATACAATACCTACTTAGGAGGTAGAGAGAAAGCAAACCTCACACTTCTGAAGTGCCTGGTGCAGAGATCGCTCAACTCGGCGGATGCGGCCTGGATGCCCGAGCAATCGAACCCGTGGAAGCACTGGCTTTGGGTCGGGAGGTCACGATGGCAAAGCTGACTGTCTCCGATGCCCGAGATGCCAGGGAGGACCTGTAGGCAAACAAAAGAAGGGTCAGCGAGATATGGAGATGCACGGAAATGAACTGAGAGGGAGTTGAGAAGGGGCTTCGAGCCCGGTGTCCGGCTGGATTTCGAAGTCAAAGTTGGAGATAACTTGGGGCCTCGCATCCCGCAACATCCTGGAGGATGAAGGAATATGGCCTCACACCACGCACATCCTGGAGGATGAAGGATTCGCGATGCCCTGGGGCAACTTCACTCAAACCTAGCCTAAGAGACAATGGTTGGAGGATGGAAAACTCAAACTTTTTTCATTAATCTTGGTATCAGAGCAAGGCTAGAACTAGTGCGTTTGTTTCATTTTCTGCATTCTAGTTAGTCTATATATGGTCTAATCATTGGATTGTTTCTCTCTATAGAGACATTCAAATTTCATGATTTCTATTTTGTTAGATCGCATTAAGTTCAAAGTACTTTTTTTTATTTTCTCAGATTTTATTTCAGTTTGTAGAATCTTTACAAGCTAAAATACTACATAAGAAAATCTCAGGTCTGAAATTTTAGCAAGCATCTCATCTTTTGATTCATTCATCCATCTAGCTTGTTTCTTGCATGTTTTAATTCCTGCATTTTGTTTAGCATTCACCCATCTAAAAGACACAAAAGAACAAAAAAAAAAAATAATTTAAGTCATTTCATTAGTCATTTTGTGCTTCATTTTACATAACTTATCTTTAGGGCGTCAAATTAATATAGGGTCAGGATTTCATTACCTGTCCTTAGCACAAAAACCACCACCCGGCATATCGAACCCTAGCCATTAACTAAAATCAATTAGATGTTTAATCTGCTCTAGTGAGCTAGGGACACCCATGAAGTCGGGTCGACCCAAGTGCCGAGCCAAGCTAGATTGCTTGTTCGTGTGTGCTTGAGTAACTGGTGTCTAGGCAAGTGGTTCAGGACTAGAGCCCGAAGGGAAGTGGGTTGGTTCGCTTACCTGGCCAATTTCTAATTGGTGTCTAGGCAAGCAAAGAGGAACCTCCACTAACCTTACACTTACCTGGCCAGGTGCCAAGTTACTGCTTTCAGGTTCATCTTCTTGACTTTACATTTGGAGAGATCTCCTAGGTCTAGCAAACCGTAGCATCGTTTTGTTACATGAGCACTAGATCAGGAACCTCTTTTCACCCACCTTCTCCACCCCCTACCGACACCATGGACCAACTGCGAGCTGACATTGGAGCCTTAACCCAATCCATGACCCAGTTGAACAATAGACTGGATCAGATAGATTCCAGACTGAGACCCCTAGAGGAAGCTGCTAGGCCTCAACCTGAACCCAGTCCTGAGTCCCCTTATCCCAGGAGGAACCTGTCACAAGACCCTTACTTTGAGGATGACTTTGGGAGAGACCCTGACCCCTTTGTTGAAACCCGTCCTAGGAGACCCAATCTGGAGGACCGTGAGGAAAGAGCCCTTAGGAGCATCAAGCTTGAGGCACCCACTTTCGATGATAGCTTAGATCCCAGGGTGTATGAAGATTGGGAGTCTGCTATGGAGTAGTATTTTGACTGGTACTCTATGTCTAAGAGAACTAAGTTTAAGTTTGCCAAGCTTAGGTTGGTTCACCAAGCTAGGTTGTTCTGGAACAGTGTTGAAAATTACATAGAGCAGAAAGGTCAATTACCCATAACCGCCTGGGGGGAGATGAGAGATAAGCTTAGGAGGAAATACTTACCTGCATCCTACACCTAGAAACTGTTGGACCAATGGCAGACCTTAAGTCAAGGGAGTAAGAGTGTGGCCGATTACATCGCCAAGTTTGATGAATATGTTATGCGATGTAAGGTTGTTGAATCACCTGAGGTAACCCTGTCTAGGTTTAGGGCTGGCCTACACCCAGACATACAGAGAGCTGTATTTTAGATCAACCAGAACCTTGGAAGAAGCTTACCAAGTTGCTAGGCTCTGTGAGCGTTTCCAGAGAGCTCCCACCTATAGAAGACATGAGCCCTTTAGAAACCCGAGCCATATCCCTAGATCCACCCAAGGTTATAATCAAGCTTACCCGAGTCGACCAAACCCAGCCCGACCCAGTCCTAGTCATCCCAGCCTGAACCGACCCCAGTATAGTAGAGAGGAAAAGGGTAAGGCTATTGAAGTCCAAAGGAGACCTGATCCCCAAGGTAAATGCTTTGGTGTCATAAACCTGGACATTTTGCTAGCCAGTGCACCGCCCTCTGCCCTACTCATAGAAGAACCAACTGAGACTGAACTCGAACCAACCATAGAACCTGAAAAGGACATCTATGATCTCGAAAATCAGTTATTGGAAGGGTACAAGGGAGAGGAAGAAGTATATGAATCTGAAGACCTTGTAGGGGTAGTCGATGCATCCTAGCCCAAAACATAGTACAGGAAGACTGGCGTAGCACCAACATCCTACAGACCCTGATCAAGCTAGGAGATAAGGTCTGTAAGGTCATCATTGATAGTGGAAGCTGTGTTAATGCCCTTTCCTTGAGTACAGTTAAATCTTTAGGACTAGCCATAGTTCCCCACCCCAACCCTTACAAAGTCTCCTGGATAGATTCAACTTCAATCCCTGTAAAGTCTAGGTGCCAAATCAAGATAAAAATGAGTTCCTATGAAGAATCGATTTGGTGTGATGTCTTACCCATGGGTGTGGATAGTATCATTCTAGGACGACCCTGGCTCTTCGACCATGATGCCAACCTTTATGGTCGATCCAATACCTGTCTTTCTCTACCAAGGAAAAAAGATCCACAATCAACCCAATCCAACCTAAGGACCCCATCAAGAAAGGATCTAGTAGCCTTAAGGAGAAGAAAATAGAAGTCAACCTGATCACACCTAAGGAGCTAGAGAAAGAGATTTTAGAGGGAGCCCCTGTTTGGATTCTAGCCACCAAGGAGAGTCATGAGCCAACCAATGTAGAACACCCCCAAGAGGTAGTAAAGACTCTAAAAGAATTTGAGGATGTTTTCCCGGAAGAATTACCTGATCAACTGCCACCCCTTAGGGACATCCAGCATGCTATAGATTTGGTCCTAGGATCCACTTTGCCCAACCTTCCCCACTATAGGATGAACCCCACTGAACATCAGGAGCTTCAGAAACAAGTGGGAGAGCTGCTTAGGAAGGGTTTTCTTAGGGAGAGTTTAAGTCCCTGTGCCGTCCCTGCCCTACTTATCCCTAAGAAAGATGGGACCTAGAGGATGTGTATTGATAGCAGGGCTATCAACAAAATTACAATCAAATATAGGTTTCCTATTCCCCGCCTGGATGATATGCTTGATATGATGGCCATTGCCACTATATTTTCAAAGATAGACCTCAAGAGTGGTTACCACCATATTAGAATTCGATCAGGGGATGAATGAAAAACAGCCTTTAAGACTAAGGATGGTCTGTTTGAATGGGTAGTGATGCCTTTCGGGTTGTCTAATGCGCCCAGTACCTTTATGAGAGTCATGACCCAAGTCTTGCGCGAGTTCACTGGAAAATTCTTGTAGTGTATTTTGATGACATCTTGATCTATAGCAAGACTAAAGAGGACCATCTTCACCACTTAAGGTTAGTCTCCCAATCCCTTAGGGAGAATAGCCTTTACGCCAACCCTAAGAAGTGTGAATTTATGACAACTAGGATTATTTTCTTAGACTTTGTAGTTACCCCTAAAGGAGTTTCAGCCGACCCCGAGAAGGTTAGAGCTATAGTTGAGTGGCATGTCCCTGCTAGCATCCACGATGTACGTAGTTTCCATGGCCTAGCCATATTTTATAGACGATTCATTCGGGGATTCAGTTCAATTGTAGCACTGATAACTGACTGCATCAGGAAGGGAGGTTTTCAATGGATTAAAGTTGCAGACAAAGCCTTCCTTGAAATTAAGATAGAATGGTATAAGCACCTGTCCTGAGATTGCCAGATTTTTCTAAGATTTTCAAGGTTGCTTGCGATGCTTCAGGAGTGGGGATTGGTAGAGTACTTGGTCAGGAAAATCACCCTGTGGCATTCTTTAGCAAAAAACTTAATGAGGCAAATTCCTTGCATCATAAGCATCCATCCCAGCATCCCTAGCCCTAACCCCCTTGTTCCACATCACTTATCCTAGTGCCAAGATGGAGTTCACGCCAAGTGAGAAAAGGCTTAGCACTATTTGAGAAAGGAGTAGGGATGTTTCACTTCTCATTTTGTCACCCATCCTCTAGGTGTTTGGATTTCAAATTTCAAGAGAGTAGACGCCAACTTGGGAAAAGGATTTATCGCCCATTTTGAGAAGACCGATGCCTCTTCTCATTCACTTTGTCGCACAAATAAGATGCCAAGTCCATATTATCACCCACTTTGAGAGAGGACCAGATCACCTAACAAGCAAGAGTCCAGGCTGTCTAGACCTAAATTCCAGAGTTGTAATTCAAAGAGAATAAGAGTCTTGTATCTGAGTCCCTTACATCATTGGTTGGGAGTCTATAAATACCCCACTAACCCCCCTGTAAATAATCAATTTATTCATTAATACAACAAAATTCTATCAAATTTTATTCCTTTACTGTGTGCATCGCAAGGTGTGAGGCCCTTTCTTTGTTCTGTGGAACATCGCGGGGTGTGAGGCCCTATTTATCCAAGCCATCAAGAAATCAAAAATCACTATTTCTAAACCTTACCTTTCTTATTTCATTCTTTCCCTTCCATTGCTGCTTTTAATTCGTGTTTCTTTCTTTGTTGAGTATTATAGGTGAATAGAAATCAAGATCAAGTGTTCTTGCTCGGAACCGGCATCGTGTGAAAAATTGGAGCCCAAAAGCAAGATCTTGAAATTCTATCACCACGATCTTGAGAGTCTGCCAGATCTACATCGAGAGAGCGATCTACGTTAGTACAACTAAACTTTTTCCTTCTCATAATTTCTGACTCGTTAAATAGATCCTAGTTTACGATGGTTTCTCAACCACCAGGTCCTAGTTTTTTTTAATTGCTTTATAGGTTTACTTGTGTGGGTAATTGAATTAGTTTCCTTCGCTGTCTTCTTTGAAGTCTTCTATAAAATCTAAAAATATAAAAAAAATTAGTTTCTAATTTTTCTCTATTAATTAGTTATTAATTTCAGTAATTTAATTTTGGTTTTCTGTCCCGCATCAATACTCCCACCTCTTACCTGGCTAGTGGAAAGGATAACTGTTGACTTGGTTGTAAGTTCATCTGACTCATTCTACTCAAGCTGCTAGGTCTAGCAAAACCCTAGAATGATTTATGTGCTCGTTGCATGACCACTAGATCAGGAGTCCAATACCAGCAATCTCACACCGAACTATAACCTAATGAAATAAAGAAGTGCCTCTAACCTAATGTTCCTATGACACTGTTTGCGATAAAACAACTGAAATAAAGAAATGCGATAGAACTAAACCAAGCAAAAGAACTAATCAGCTAACAAAATATTATGGAAAACAATAATAAGTGAACTAAAAAAAATGCATGTCCTAACTGGGCTCTGATACCTAGAATGATATGGAACTAATGCTCTGATACCAAGAATGATGTGGAACTAACACTCTGATACCAAGAATGATGTGGAACTATTCTCTGATACCAAGAATGATCTGGAACTATGCTCTGATATCAAAAAGAGAAGGGTGATGGGGAACAATATGCATGAAAATTATCCTAAGAATCTAGATGAATACCGATGCTTATAATAAACACAAATTATGGAGAACATTCAAATAGGGTAGATCTTAGAATATGCATTCCCTCATGCTAGGCTCAATAAAATGAGAAAAAACTAGGACTCAGAGGTTGAGAAACCCTAATCAAGGACATGCATGCATTTCAAAACTTCAGATATAAAGCAAGTAAAGAGAGATAGGACCTTACGAAAGTAATAGCTATTTTCTTGTGATGAGATCACTTAACCTTGGAAGATGCGGCCTGGGTGATCAACAACCAGTCATCCAACGACAGGCATCAGGAGCATGGGTTGATGGCTAGGATCCCTTCAAGGCTCGGTACTGGAAAGGACCTAACATAATTAACCTCGGATTAGCCTAAATGAGATAATCAAAGCCAAAAACACAATCCAAATTAAAGTAAACGGGGCTTATTCCAATCTAGAATAAATCTGGGATAGGTGCAGAATAGAAGGAATAGTAGGAATAGCTGTTCCTATCTTCCTTCAATAGCAGAATAGTGGCTTTGTGGAACAGGGGAGCTGGGCGACTTCTTCATGAGATGGTGGCTCGGAGAGGACGGTGCCGAGGTGACCTCGGAGCTTCGTTTTCGACAGGGAAGTCGGGCTCCGGTGGAGGAACGGCCGAGCGGATGTCCAGAAAGGTCGCTGAGAGCCCGAGGAGCAGGGGATGCGAGCCTGGTTCGGGCAAGAACTCCATGGAGGGGGATCCGGGGCTGGTGACGGTGTCATGGTAGACCAGAGAAAGAAGATCCAGTGATGGGAGGATCGGAAGAGGGCATCGGTGATGGTGAAGGAATAGTAGTAGAACGGGCATCCAGACATGACCGAGGGTGTGGTAGCAGGGAGGAAGGCTTCTGCAGCCGGGCGAAACTCTATGGAGGGGGATTCGGGGTTGATGACGGTGTCACGATGGACCGAAGAAGGGAGATCCGACGATGGGAGGTTCGGAGGAGGCTTGTGGATGACGGGAGGATGGGAGGATGCTTACGGATGATGGGAGAATGGAGGAGGGAGGTTTGGGCAACGGGAAGACCGAAAGGAGGGGGGGTTGGACGATGGAGGCCGAAGGAGGGAGATTGGATGTTTGGACCTGGTGCCTGTCTTCTTTGATGGTTGAATAGTGGGGTTGGACTGATGGTTTGGGGAAGACGGGGACATTCATGGGAGGGAGGTGCAATGGTCGGGGATGGCATGGAAGGAAGAAACAGCGATGGAGATGGCCATGGAGGAAGAAGCAGTGGGATAGCTAGGGCCTCGCACTCCTCGATGTCGCCGATGGTGATGAAGGTAGTGGCGGAGCCTCACACTCCTCAACATTACAACAGTAATGAAGGTAGTCAAACAAATCAGTCGGAGAAGAAGAACCTTTGTATTATATTCTCTATGTCCTTTTTCTTACAAACCATAGCCTTATTTATAGGATTCGGCCAGAGGGTTCCAGAATGGGTTTACAACATAACTAATCTAATGATTAGTTACAAACTCAACTAACCATTAACTAATCCAAGGATTAGTTGTAAAATATCCTAAAAAGTGGAGGGGAATTTGTTACAATGGATTTTCAAGGATTTAAAATTGCAAAAAAATGAAGCAAGAAAATTCTAAAAAATTCTGAAGATTTTCCGGCACCTGGAATTCTGTTTGACTGTATCTTGAGTTGGCTTGGTGGTCAAGATGCAGGTCCTATTCTTCTTGTTCTATGATCCAGATGGGTCCTTGAGTCTTGGTCTTGGTCTTGGTATCCCCACCATTTCTCCTGGATGGGAGGAACTCAACCCCGTTGAGTAAGGGTTTGTTTGGCTTTGATACTCTTCTAAGAGATCCGAATCAATGCGTTGCAGGTCCTCTCTGGTAATCCACGAGTCCTCTAATTCAGGATGACCTTGCCATCTTACCTAGTGCTGATAGCCACTCCATCAGGTACTAACAGCTTGATCATCCAGGATTCGCTCGATCTTCTCTCTTCGCTCAGGCCATTTTTGTGAACACTCCAGGGTAGGTTCTCTCTCAAGTAAAGGGTCAGGCCCGAATGCCTCACTAGGAATTTCTGCCAATTTCCTGTACTCAATTAGATCAGAAACATTGAAAGTGGAGCTGATGCCTAAATCAGGGATAACTCGAGCACATAGGTATTGGGTCCAATTTTCTTAATAATTTTATAGGGTCCAGTACTTTGGGAATGCAGTTTCTTGATGGTTCCAGGAAGAAACCATTCAGGTCTGAGTCTTATTATGACAAAATCCCCTACAAGAAATTCTTTGAAATGTTTTCTAGAATTAGCTTGTCTTTTATAAGCATCGTTACTCATTTTGATTTTTTGGGTGATTTCCTTATGCAAATTTCTAACATGCTGTGCAAAAGATTCGGCTGATTTGGGCACTTTAGCATGCAATGGCAGGGGAATCACATCAAGTGGTTTATTGGGTTGGTACCCATGGACAATCTCGAAAGGGCTCTCTTTCGGGAATCAGCCAAATTATTTTAAAATTTATACTTAATGCAAATTTTAATATGATGCAAAATGTAGACTCAACTATGCATTCCTATTGAGGGAAAAAATTTTATTGGACTCTCTAGGGCCTAAACCTAACAGACTATAAACCCTCTAGGTTTGATCCTGGTCTAGTGTAGTGTGCACTTGAAAATTTACAATAGATACCTAACAAATGCCATAAGGTCTTCCAAAAGTAGGTCACAAACCTAACATACTCAAAGAATTGGTGCAACCGAATAATCTCAACATAGTGTAGTTTGCAAGTTTGGGAAGCATTGGAAGCCTTAGGGTGTGATAGGAAATCAAAATTTTATGACAACTTATTGGACTTAGGGAACAGATCTTGGTGACTTGCAGAGACCTTAAGATTAGAGTATTGAGCTATGGGTGTCATAAGGTCAAATTGATGAATGGAGAATTTGGTCAAAGTAAGTGTAGATTTTTCATGCAAGGAAGGCTTAGTTAGTTCCAGAAAAAGGTCATCAACAGGAATGAGCTCTTTACAAGGGGGTTGAATTAGGTCTTGGATTAAGGCTAAAAGAGTGGGTTCTTCCTGAGGGTATTGATTTACGGAAACTAGGTCCTCACTAATTTCTTGTCGCTCTAGTGTTTCCGGACTAGGCTCAACAATCTTATCTTCTACATGGACTTCCTCAGGTAAGGTACTAGAGTTGAAATCTTCTCCTTCATACTCATCTAATAAACTCATGTCATCCTCATACATTTTCTCAATGGGCTCAGACATGTCCTCTTCCTTCCCTAGCTCTTCAATCTGGGGATACCCTAAGTCTTGAATATTAGTGCACTCAATTTGTACTTCAGGGTTCTTGTTCCTATCATTCATATGAACTAATGGGACGGTAGAAGTTGGTTGGTCTAAGGAAAGTTGACTAGGATTGGGTTTAGGTTCAAAGGTACTAACCCTGCTGGGCTTAACTTGATAGTTTATGAATTTTTTTGATATGACTCAAATTCTCTAGCAGTATCATAGGCTTCTTTCAAGCTATAAATCCTTTAATGGAGAAGTTCTCGCTGGATATCTCTATGTAGACCATCTCAAAACTAAGCTATGGTCTCAGACTTAGATTCAGTGGTGTTACATCTCCTGACAAACTCCTAAAATTTCTTGATGTTGCCCAGAAATGGAGCCCAAGAGGGGGGTGAATTGGGTCTTTTAAAAAATTTAAGACAATAATGAGAGGGACTAGTGGTGCTTGTGAACAATGATGAATTCAATGCAAGATGTTAGCAATAATTAAAGAGCAAGAGAGGAAGAGAGTAATCACACACAAACACAAGGTTTATAGTGGTTTGGTGCAAACCTAGCACCTACATCCACTCCCCAAGCCGCCCTTGGGAATTTCACTATAATCCAAACTAGATTACAGTTGACTTGTTTTTCACAAGGCTCACAAGTCAAAACCTAAGTTGGTTTTATCACTTAGGCTTACCAACAAACCTTAACACTTGTTTTGTCTTCGGGCTCACAAGTTAACCCTAGTTGGTTTTATCCCTTTGGCTCACCAACAAACCACAATAACCTTCTTTCAAGACACCCTTGAAAGCAAGGTCAAATCATAATAAAACAGATATACAATTTTAAAACTAAAACAAACTCTCTTCAAGAGTAGATTGGAATCTTTGAAGCTTAAGTAGATGCTTTGTCTTCACTCTTCCTTGGAATCTCCTTCAAAGTGCCTCTTTTGGAATGAAATAAGGATGAGCTTGTAGGCTTTTCAAGGAATCAAACTATAAAAGGCTTTTGATGTGAAGTATTAGAGAGAATATTGGCTTTTTGTCTTTTGAGTAGACTTGAATGCACTTCAATACCCTTGCATGTCTTTAAAATGAGGTTGGTGGAGGTTAAATACACCAAGAACCTTCCAAAAAATGGTTTGTGACCGTTGGTACCTCAGAAATAGCCGTTTGGAGCTTGAAAAGCAAGTTCTGCAAGCTAGAAAAATAGATCTGTTAGAGCTGTCAGGCTGCAAGTGTCGACACTTGGCTGTCAGGTGTCGACACTTGATGTCGACACGCACACGTGTCGACACTTGACACAAAAATCCTCAAATTACAAAGTTCTGTATTTTCAAAATTCTCAAGCCTTGAGTCGACACTTGGAACCTAAGTGTCGATACTTGGTGTCGACACTTGGATATAGGTGTCGACACTTGGCATGCCAAGGATTTTTGTCAATGCCAAATGCTGAAGTGTCGACACTTGACTGTCCAGGTGTCGACACTTGAGACTGAAAAATCTCAGATTCAAGTGTATATGCCTCGAAAACATAAATATAATTCTAGAAAACATAAACACATAATATTTAAATATTTAGATGCCCTTTTTCAATGAAGAGGATGCCCGGATTTGTGAGAATTGCTCCGTGCCATTACATGCCATAAACCATAAGTTTTGAGATTTTGAGGTGCTTTCTTCCTGAAAACTCACAACTTGAAATCCTCATTAGAATACAATATGCACTTAATATTTTGTTATTCATCAAAATCACTGGGTGGAGCCAACACTTGATATACTCAGACACTAGCCTATCATCCTATCTCAATCGGTACCATCGATCTAAAAATCTTTTCTCATAGAATCTACCTAGGTACTTATCTCTTAACTTACTTC
The DNA here is from genome assembly GCA_021397845.1 of Areca catechu. Classification (NCBI taxonomy): domain Eukaryota; kingdom Viridiplantae; phylum Streptophyta; class Magnoliopsida; order Arecales; family Arecaceae; genus Areca; species Areca catechu. The sequence goes on along the minus strand of CM038040.1, from coordinate 123,427,924 downwards.
TCATGTCTCTCCAAGTACTTATTTCCTCTCCTTTGTGATAACATTCATGCTCAATAACATACGAATGCGACCTAGCATGTTGGGTGAACTTGGTTTTGGCCAGCCTAACCTGTCCTAATTTTGATATGTTAATGCACTCAAAATACTGATCCATTTGTTCTTCCTAATCGATATACACCTCAGGGTCTAGGCTTCCATTAAAAGTGGGGGCATAAGGTTCGGTGCACCAAATGGGTCTTTCCTCTAGTTTGGTCATTGGAGAAAATGGAGTCTTAGGTTTATGCTCAAATGGTGGCCTAGGGGTTCTCTCCATGGAATCTAGTCATGCCTCATATTGGTTTAACCTATTGTCTATATGAGTAGTCAATTGGGTAGACAATTGGGCAAACAATTGGGCAAAGTGTTCTGACATGGTCTTTAATAGGGCTTCTCACGGGTTGTCCGTGGATGACTCTTGTTGATATGAGACTCCTGCTCTAGTGGGCATGATTCAAGCAGGCAAAATCGTCTACAGTTTACTAGACCTAAAATCTCAACCAGTTGCCTAAGTCAAGGTGGCAAACCAGTCTGTTGTAACTCTGTTCTTGGCCAGGTAGGTGTAGGGAAGTGAAGGTCCCTGATCGCTAACCTTAGACACCAATCTGGGATTGGCCAGGTAGGCAAACCAACTCACTAGCCCTGAATCACCGAGCCTAGACACCAAGAGCAGTAGCACACACAGAATGGGCTGACACCATGAATAAACACTTAATCTTGACTCGACCAATTGGTGTCCCTAAGCTCTCTAGAGAAAAAGTATGTTTCTACTGGATTTTAATTAAAAGCTTGGATCTGAAATGCAGGGTGGTTATTATGGGCTAAGGAAAGGTAATGAAGTCCTTCCCTTATATTATGATATTGTCGCCCTTAAGTAGCTTAATGCAAAATATGAAATGCACACTCCATATCTTAATGCAAACTAAGAAAACATAAATGACACACACACATATATATATATATATATATGTATGCTTGCGATAAAACAACTGAAACAAAGAAATGCGATAGAACTAAACCAAGCAAAAGAACTAATCACTAACAAAATACTGTGGAAAAAAATAGTGAGTGAACTAAACAAAATTCATGTCCTAATTGGGCTTGATACCAAGAATGATGTGGAACTAATGCTCTGATACCAAAAATGATGTGGAACTAACACTTTGATACCAAGAATGATGTGGAACTATGCTCTGATACCAAGAATGATGTGGAAACTATGCTCTTATATCAAAAAGAGAAGGGTGATGGGGAACGATATGCATGAAAATTACCCTAAGAATGCAGACGAGTATCGATGCTTATAATAAACACAGATTCTGGAGAACATTCAAATAGGGTAGATCTTAGATTATGCATTCCCTCATGCTAGGCTCAATAAAATGAGAAAGAACTAGGACTCAAAGATTGAGAAACTCCTAATCAAGGCATGCACGCATTTCAAAACTTCAGATCTAAAGCAAGTAAAGAGAGATAGGACCTTACGACAGTAATAGCTATTTTCTTGTGATGAGATCACTTAACCTTGGAAGATGCGGCCTTGGGTGATCAACAATCAGTCATCCAACAACAGGCATTAGGAGCACGGGTTGATGGCTAGGATCCCTTCAAGGCTCGAATACCGAAAAGGACCTAACACAATTAACCTCGGATTAGCCTAAGTGAGACAATCAAAGCCAAAAATACAACCCAAATTAAAGTAAACGAGGCTTATTCCAACCTGAAATAAATTTGGGATAAGTGTAGAATTGAAGGAATAGCTAGAATAGCTATTCATGTCTTCCTTCAGCAGCAGAATAGTGGCTTCGTGGAATAGGGGAGCTGGGCGACTGCTTCGTGGGATGGTGGCTCAGAGAGGACGACGCCGGGGCGACCTCGGAGCTTCGTTTCTAATGGGGGAGTCGGGCTCCGATGGAGAAGGCCGAGCAGGACATCCGTAAAGGTCGCTGAGAGCCCAAGGAGCAGGGGGAGGCAAGCCTGGTTCAAGCGAGAACTCCATGGAGGGGGATCCGGGGCTGGTGATGGTGTCACAGTGGACCGAGAAAGGAGATCCGGTGATGGGAGGACCGGAGGAGGGCGTCGGTGATGGTGAAGGAACAGCAGCAGAACAGGCATCCAAACGTGATCGAGGGCGCGATAGCAAGGAGGAAGGCTTTTACAGCCGGGCGAAACTCCATGGAGGGGGATCCGAGGCTGATGATGGTGTCATGGTAGACCGAAGAAGGGAGATCTGGTGATGGGAGGGCCAGAGGAGGCTTGCGGATGATGGGAGGACAGGAGGAGGCTTACGGATGACGGGAGAATGGAGGAGGGAGGTTTGGGCGACGAGAAGATCGGAAGGAGGGGGGGTTGGACGATGAAGGCCGAAGGAGGGAGATCGGATGTTGGGACTTGGGGGTAGTCTTCTTTGATGGCTGAATGGTGGGGTTGGACTGATGGTTTGGAGAAGACGAGGACGTTCGTGGGAGGGAGGTGCAGTGGTCGGGGATGGCATGGAAGGAAAAAACAGCAATGGAGACGGCCGTGGAGGAAGAAGCTGTGAGATAGCTAGGGCCTCACACCCCTCGACATCGCTGGTGGCGACGAAGGCAGTGGCGGAGCCTCACACTCCTCGATGTTACAACAGTAATGAAGGCAGTCGAACAAATTAATCGGAGAAGAAAAACCTTTGTATTATATTCTCTGTGTCCTTTTTCTTATAAACCATAGCCTTATTTATAGGATTCGGCCAGAGGGTTCCAGAACGGGTTTACAACGTAACTAATCTAATGATTAGTTACAAACTCAACTAACCACTAACTAATCCAAGGATTAGTTGTAAAATATCCTAAGAAGTGGCGGGGAATTTGTTATAAAGGATTTTCAAGGATTTAAAATTGCCAAAAAATGAAGCAAGAAAATTCTGAAAAATTTTGGAAATTTTCTGGCACCTGGAATTCTGTTTGACTGTGTCTTGAGTTGGCTTGGCGGTCAAGATGCAGGTCCTATTCTTCTTGTTCTATGATCCAGATGGGTCCTTGAGTCTTGGTCTTGGTCTTGATCTTGGTGTCCCCACCAGGCAGTCTTGATCCTAAGGTTTACATTGATTTGGAGGGAGATATGGAACAATAGTTCGAGTAGTATGAGATGACTGAAGAAAGGAAGTGTAAGTTTGCCAAACTCAAGTTAGTCCACCAGGCTAAGCTATACTGGGGGAATGTTTAATGTGTAACTAAACAAAGAGGAGACATACCCATAGCCACTTGGGGAGCCATGAAGCTTAAGCTTAAAGAGAAGTACCTTCATGTATCCTATCATCAGAGACTTCTAGACCAATGGTAGAGGCTAAGTCAAAGAAATATGACTATATTTGAGTACATAGCCAAATTTGATGAATTTGTCATGAGGTGTAGTATAGATGAGTCTGAAGCTGTGACCTTATCCAAGTTTAGGACAGGATTACATGAGGACACTCAGAGAGGATTATTTTTGAGAGAGGTCCATGATCTTAAGCTGGCTTATCAGATAGCTAGAGACTATGAGAGATTCCAAAGGGGACCCCTAATCCGTTGACCCGAGTCCACTAGGATTAGTACCCTAATCAAAAACAAGGATCTAGCCAAGTACACCCAAGTCGACCCAATCCTAGCTCCCTATTGACTCATAAGGATGGTAAGGGTAAGGCACTTGAAGTTCAGAGAAATCTTAATCCCAATGCTCCCTGTTTTAGATGTCATAAATTGGGACACTATGACAATCAATGCCCCACCAAATCCCTACACATAAGAGAGCTAGAGGAAGAAGATCCTGAACCCACTAATGATTGCAATGAAGAAGTGTATGAAGCTGGGGTGAACTTAGTGGATGAATATGAAGGAGATGAGGAAATCTTTGAGTCATCTGATCTATCGAGAGTTGTTAGGTGTATCTTAACCCAAACTAAGGAATAAGAAGATTGGCGTAGGACCAACATCATATAGACCTTTGTCAAATTAGGAGAAAAGGTATGTATGATCATCATAGATAGTGGGAGCTGTGTAAATGCCATCTCAACCAGTGTTGTCAAAACCCCAAGTTTATCACCTATTCCCCATCCCAATCCCTATAAGGTGTCCTGGATAGATTCAACTTCCATCCCCATCAAACTTAGATGCCAAGTCATGATCCAACTTCAATCCTATCAAGAAAAGGTGTGGTGTGATGTCCTTCCTATGGGAGTTAGTAGTATTATCTTAGATAGACCTTGGCTATATGACCATGATGCTATCCTGTATGGCCGATCCAATTCCTGTTCTTTTAATTACTATGGAAAGAAGATTATGATAAACCCAACCCCACCTTAGGATAATATCAAGAGGTGATGGGGACATCAGATCAGACATAGACTTTAAGCTCCAATTTTGTTCTCTAAGTCATGTGTTGGTCAATTTTATGAAAGTTTATAATTTTTTAATTGAGTCCTGTAATAAAGTTAGTCCAACAATTGAGTCCTGTAATAAGTTGAGACAAGAAGTCCATTAAGTCTAGTGAATCCCTTGTCTCAACCTCATGAGTCCTTAAGTTTATTTAAGTCCTGTAAGTTTGTTTCTAGTCAAGTTTTGTACAAGAAGAGGATTACCAGACCAGAGTAATTTACCAGGCCACTCCATCGGAGCTGAGTTCAAGTACCTGGACCCCTGCCAGGCCCCTCCTAGCTATGCCGCCCAAGAGGTGGGCCTTCATGCCGCCAAGCCCAAGTAGAGTGCCCTCCCAGATTGGCGCCCTACCCAGTATCAACACCTAGGCCTTGGCGCCTAGCCCTGGCCTATTAAAGCTGGCGCCCCCTCCCAAGCCCTTCAAGATATGATGCCCCATCTAGCTCAAGCCCAAGGAAGCTTCTCAGTCCAAAGGGGAGTCAGCCAACCCAGTTTTACCAAGAGACCAGTCTTCTAGTCCAAGTTTATTTTGAGTTTTATTTCTACAAAGACTTGTACTACTAATTAGATAAGGAGAGGGACCTGGGTGAGCCTATAAATACCCACCCCCTCCCCCTCTTGTAAAATAATAATCTCTTTTTCATGAATAAAACTTGAAGTTATTTTGTTTAACTGTTTTCTCCAGTTTAGAGTGGGTGTGAGACCCATGGTTACATTGTGTGTGTGCAAACCCTAGTCGCCCCTGCTACTCTATCTCTTCCCTCAACTCCAAGCTGCCCCAGCCTCCATCTCCAATCCAGATGCCCCAGAGCTTCATCCAAGGCCACCAGCCCCTGCATCCTCTCTTCCGCCCGATGTTCTTCTTTCCCTCCTATTTAGTATTTTTCTCATATTCTACATCACTAACCCTTGAGTTTGCAAGATCCCTCTGGTGAAACCGTCCTCTAGATGAATTCTTCTTTGCCCACGAACCAATCTAATAAAAAATTGATGAATCCAAGGGAAAGTGACCGGATCATCCAGGCACCAATCCGAGCAGAGTGAACCCTTCTGTGACTTCAAGAACATCATTGCCAGGTACTTAAACCTTTTCTTATCTCTCTTTGTCTGATTTCTTGAAGGTGAACATGCACCTAATAGGCCTTCTTAGACCTAGGATCCTGATTTTCTTTTCTCTTTGATTGATCTAGCATGTAGGTAGGATGCTAATTGATACAGGATGACCCTAACCTAGTCTTGTCTAGTTTCGAAAATAAAACTATAAGAAAAATCTAAAAATATTTGCTTGCTTTAATTTGATTTTCTTCATGCCATTCCTTGAATATCATCCTACATCATATTGGAATCCCGTCCCTCATCAAGAGGGGATCTAATAATCTGAAAGAGAAGAAGCCAGGGTTAAATCTGATCAATGCTAAAGAACTGGAGCATGAGATCACTGAGGGTTCACCAGTTTGGATTTTGACCACTAAGGAAGTTCATGACCACCCAAGGAGGAGCACCCTCAGGAAGTTATGGAGTTTTTGAAAGAATTTCAAGACGTGTTTCCCGAAGATCTCCCTGACCACCTACCACTTTTAAGGGATGTACAACATGCCATAGATCTAGTCCTAGGAGCCACTTTGCCGAACCTCCTTCATTATAGGATGAATCCCACTAAGCACTTAGAATTACAAAAACAAGTTGGAGAATTCCTCAAGAAGAGATTTATTAGGGAGAGTCTAAGTCCATATATAGTACTTGCCCTTTTAACCCCTAAGAAAGATGGCACTTGAAGAATGTGTGTTGATAATCGTGCCATAAACAAGATAACGATTGAGTATAGATTCTCCATTCCCCGTTTGGATGACATGCTAGACATGATGGCCGGAGTAACCATTTTTTCTAAGATTGACCTTAAGAGTGGCTATCACCAGGTTGGGATCAGACTTGGAGATGGATGGAAACAGCCTTTAAGACTAAGGATGGTCTTTATGAGTGGGTAGTGATGCCTTTTGGGTTGTCCAATGCACCTAGTACCTTCATGAAGATCATGATCCAAGTCCTTAGAATGTTAATTGAAAAATTTGTAGTGGTTTACTTTGATGATATCCTAATCTACAGTAGGACTAAGGAAGACCATCTGAGCCATATCCGGCAAGTATGTCAAGCCCTTAGAAAAGATAACCTCTATGCTAGTTTGAAGAAATGTGAGTTCTTGACATATAGAGTCATCTTCCTAGGATTTGTAATGACCCCCAAAGGAGTATCAGCTGATCCAGAAAAGATTAAGTCCATAGTTAAGTGGCTAGTACCTACTAGTGTACATAACGTGCATAGCTTCAATGGCTTAGCTACCTTCTATAGGTGATTTATTTGGAGATTTAGCTCACTAGTTGCACCCATCATTGATTACATTAGGAAGGAAACCTTTGAATGGACCAAAGCTACAGATAAAGCCTTCCGAGATATTAAAGAAAAGATGACCCAAGCACCTATTTTGAGGTTACCTGATTTCTCTAAAGTTTTTGAGGTTGCTTGTGATGCTTCTGGAATTGGTATAGGAGGAGTACTAAGTCAAGAAAGTCACCCTTGTTGGGTTTCAAGGAGATCATTATGCAACTTAGTAAGACTGAATTATAAAATTTCATGCATAAAGATAACACTTTATCAGTTAGAAACTCTAATTCCCAAGATCCCTTATTCTATTACAACTAATATGTCATAAAAGAAGGTTAATGAAACATACCTAGAGTGCTATATTTCACTTCTTCCACTAGACTCACAAGTGTAAGTCTTCCAACGGTGATCCACACAAGATTTGAAATAAGGAAGAACTCCTTCTTGAAGTTGCTTGCCCGGGTAGGACTCTTTTGGCATCCTTTTAGACTTTGGCCTTTGTAGGACTCACTATCCCACTATAAGACTCTTTGGACACTCTTCTAAACCACTCTTGGTTTTAGGACAACTCTCCTTTAGGACCTCTTAGGCTTATGTCCTAAAATAAAGCCTTGTCCTAATAGAAAAGACCTTATCTTAACAAGACAAGTCTTGTCTTAAAGAAAAGAAGAGGGAAAGAGAAAAACTTAGATGGATAATATGGTAGAATCTAGACTCCTATTTCAGATGACTGAATGAATATCATCTCATTCCACCGTACATCCTTTAAATAGTTTCTTAAGGGGCGTGAAACACATCCCAAAATCTTTTATCAGATATGTTTCTTCATATCTGATAAGACTCTTTAGGATTCAGGAGTCTTATCTAACATCTCTTCATGTCCAAATGAAACCTTCTCACGCCACATGGCATGCACCGGTCTCTAGAAGAGCCAAGAGGCATCTTCTCATTTGCCAAAAGTTAGAGAAAATCGAAGAGATTTGAAAGTAGAAAGACTCTCTTCAAACCGTGTGCCCCTCTAATGAAAAGTTATAACCTTTCATGTGCGCCATTCATCCTTTCCTTCTTCATGCCAATTCAAAAATCATTGACCAGTCAAATCCTTCATGAAAGGGCATGAAGATAAAGATAAAGATAAAGATTAGAAGAAGTCCAATCAACAAAAGAAACTCATCTGCAGAAGGACTCTTGGTCCTTTCTGCGTGCCAAATGAAGAGTCGCTTCTCTTCACAATTTGGTCAACCTTTTTCCATGCCATATGCTATCTTTGACAAAGTCAAAGTATATGCAATATGGGTATCAAATGAAAGGGCATTAAATAAGCTTTCCGACCATATAAAAATTTTTTCGATCAAAGAACTATAGACCCTTCTAGACCCTTTTGAATGCCAATATATCATTTAGGTACCAAGAGTCCTATGCCTTAGGGACTCTTCATAATTCCGAGATAAAACCTCAAAAAAAATATCAGATAAAATCTAATAAATTCATCCTACTTAGAACATAACCCAATTTAGGTCTCTCATAAATTGGTTTGTCCATTTAGCAAGCAACCGGACCCAATCCAATTGGGTTTAGGAATTAGGTTAGCCTACACATGCTAGTGTGTCACCTAGCTAACCAATTAGGATCCTATGACTCTAATTAAATCATGAATGACTTTCTTGTCCAATTCGCTAGTGTGTATGACTCATTGGGTTCCACATCTAGCCAGCAGTAGGTTTAGGTTTGAGCCGACTCGATCCAATTGAACCCGATTGACCTAATTAGGTCAAACTAGCTCATCTAATTGTCCAATTCGAACCATCCATCGAATTGACTCATGAAACCAATCCAATTGGTTCATGAATACCTACAAGACAAGATTGATGTCTAGCAACATGTCATGCCTACCTGGAAGATGAGAAATTTGGTGAAAATTATCAAAATACCCTTCAGTAGTAAGTTACCGTGTAATTCAATCTTTCGATCTCCCATTATCCCGATTAAGTGATAGGTATGGATAGATGTCAAACCCTAACACTTAATCATATCGAATTTGAACTTGATAGTAAGGACTCAGCTGATGACTGATTAGATTCACTAATCTCATCCTACTTTGATCAAAGGCTCCTTAAGTCACTCATCGAAGAGATTGCATAGGATAACAATTCCTCTTACTAGGAATGATCGATTCCTTGTTGGTCCACTCATATCCTCCATACACCTTCCACCATACCCAGAACACCCCGTACATGTCATAATGGCATGAATGAGTATGAACCAAAATATGGCTTAGTGTGCACAAGGAACCATGGTGACCTCAGGTCTAAAGATCACATGCATAACTCCTACTCAAAGATCTATCTTTTGACAAGTAGTAAGACTTCCATAAAATAGTCCCGGTACGGATCAGTTTAGTGTACTCATACCCTGATAAGCACTCTTATCCTTGTATTAGCATCTCTATATAAGTGGTTGTGAGACCAACCACTCTCATCATCTGGGGATACATAGGATAAGCTAGTCTTACCAGATTCATTGATCCTCGAATCAATGGTCCAATGACTAGGAACATTTTAGATTAGAATTTATAGAAAATTAGGTCTCACTATTATGAACTTCATCATAACCCTAATTTCATTGCTCTAATTTATAGTGTTCATCATAATCATAAATAAGACACAACAGTATATGATGAAAACATATGCCTTTATTAATATATAATGTCATACAAGAGTTGGAAGAATACAAAAAAAAGGCCCTTACAATGATTGGCTCTTAGGGCACTTTTCTATTAACCCTGTAGCCTTCTTTAGTGAAAAATTAAATGAGACTAAACTTAGATACTCAACCTATGATAAGGAGTTTTATCGATAATGCAAGCCTTGAGATATTGGAGACATTATCTGCTATCGCATGAATTTATTTTATACTCGAATCTTGAGGCACTCCGATTTCTTGATTTCCAGAAGAAGTTAAACCCTAGGCATGCTAAGTGGGTAAAGCACATTCAAGCCTATACCTTTGTGTTGAAACATCGTCCTAGTACAAAAAATAAGGTTGCTAATGCCCTTAGCCATCGATCCATGCTCCTAAACTCTATTAGTACAAAAGTCGTAGGATTTGACAAACTAAAGGATGAATATGAAACTTGTTCCAACTTTAGTGAGACCTATCAATCTATCAAACAAGGACCATCTAGTTTGCATAGTGAGTATACCCTGCAAGATGGCTACCTCTTCAAGGAAAATAAGTTATGTATTCCCAATGAAGAGGCGGGGTGATGGGAATATCGACTCACATGAATTTCAAAGCAGCATGGATCCAGGAGTAGCACCACTCTTGAATTCAAATTCAAGAATAAGTTATCAGATTTTTAGGATAGTTTAGGATTTATCTTTATCGATTATTTTGAAATTTCATTTAGGATATCTAAGTTTGTTGGGATTTGGATAGGCCTTATCTTGTATTTGAATTTGAACCATCCTTATCGTTTTATCTTGTATTCAAATTCAAATGAGGGTTGGAAATGTCTATAAATACCACCCTCATTCCTTTGTAAATAATTGGTTAATGAAGATAAGTTTTTAGGGAAGAGTGATTCTTCATTCTGCCTTCATGAAGCAGTGGGCATGAGGCCTATCTTGCCTTTGCTTTCGGGCATCGAGGGGTGTGAGTGTTAGATGTATGCCCTGAAAGCCATGTTCGCTTGACACATTATAATTTTTTGGGCATTAACTTTGTACTTAATTCTTCTTTATTAATAAAGGGCATTAGTTTCATTCATATTATTATGTCTATGAATCGTCCATGGAGTTAATGGACAATGATACATATTCTCAAGAGTTAAGAATTCGAGACATGTGTCTTTATAGATTAACTCCTAAAAGCTCATGATTGTTGGAATATCACGAGGACGGTGATTGATCCATTAAAATCGATGCACAGATCACTTCCCTTTCTGAGTAGATGAGTCTCTGACCTAAAGTGTGGTGACATTGGAGTGAGAGTGCAGGTAGTTGATAGAGATCAACGGTACTGAACGTGACCAAGTACAGGAAGTTATATGGATGACTACTCACTCGTCGATAACTTCCTGACCTAGAGTATCTTGGCTACTCACAATAAGGTTGCTGTAGTTTGATAGCATAATCACATGGTTCCTATCCATATGGGACCTTGCAGTGTTCGTTGGCTACAGTAAGTTTATTGTAGGAGTAGGGTGTTTGTTTGTAAGGATCTATCAGCCTTAGTAGTAAGGTATAATCCTATGCAAGCTTAATGAGACTAAGTCCAGAAGTCTATAGCCATAGCAGGGTGATAATGAAATTATTATTTTATTAGTATCATAATTGGACTTGAGTCGATTAGGTTAAGCATATGACTGATGGGTTTGTTGAGTATCCATAACCAACATCATGTCAGGATTTTGATAGAGAAACCGAATCACATGGTAACTACACCTAGGGGTTCCAATCTTATTCTGTTGGGTTGCCACTACATACTTCTAGGTGTCATTAGTGGATTATGAGAGCCCATTAGGATCATTCTTGGATCGATGATCCTAATTAGGATTGAGCTGAAATTATTTTAGTCCATCGAAAGGAGTTTCGATGATGTATAATAGAGATTATAGCATGTCTTATTACCAGACAGGATAGGACTTGAGGGGTCACACACATTAGGAGCTCAAGTAACCAATCAGCAAATCAATTTGGACCTAATTGCAATTGTTACAATTAATATTTGACCTAATTATAAATATTACAATTAATTGATTATGGATTAATTATCAATTAAATTAAATTAGATTTAATTTAATTGAGTTAGACTCAATTAATTAATCATAATTGATTCGAATCAATGTCCACTTCGAAATGGTTCTATTAGATTTAAAATTGGCTTCAGTTTGACTATAAAACCATTATATTTGGACCAAGACCTAGAGTCCAGTTAGACTGGGACTCTCTCTCCTTGTCTTCCCTCCCCTCCACATGCCAACCTAGTAAGCCCATGCTTTTGTGCGACAAAAAAGAGAAGGCATGAATATTAGGTGGGTAGTATAAGAGTTTAAGCATGAGAGAATAAGAGAGGAGGAAGAGTCCTTCTCTTCTACTCCTCTTAAAAAACTAAACTAGATATGTTCAAACTCCTTTTATTTTGGAGTGGAGAATTTTTTGTAAGACAAAAACTAAGAGGCTTATCCTTGTGGAGAATATTTGTATGACAAAAGGAGGGCGCTAATATGGAGTTGGTGTGAATTAATTAAGAGAGGGAAGAGTCCTTCTTGGGAGACTTAAATTTTAAATAAAGGAAGAAAGGTAGCCGACTAAAGAGATCTGATTTTGGCATGAAAAACTTCTCCTTTCATCGTGAAGATTTATTTCTATTTTTAAAGTGAAGATTTGTTGAAAGAGGAGAGGGCTGCAAGGATCTAGCAGTCTGGTACCCTCTACGACTCAGTTGCGAGAGATTCGTGTGGATACCCGCAGAGGCCGAGCGATTGCACGGCTCTGACAGAATCCCGACTTTTCAGTAGCGGATCTGCATGCTTTCCAGAGTAGGCCCGGATAGCGATCTAGGTAAGTATTTTGTACTTAAAATAATTTTTATTTTAGATCTAATATTTTTTTCATGTTATGCAGTATGTTAGGAATTTATGATAAATAAATTAGATTTATTTATGAATTGCATGATTAGATATAAATTATTTTTATATCTGCTTCCGCTGCGAAAGGTTGCTGATGCCTGTTTAATTGTAATTTTCTGTTCCTGGAAGAAAACCAACAGTGGTATTAGAGCCATGGTTCTCCTTTTAATATGCATGCATGAGAATCAGATCTGAAAAATATTCAGATCAGTTAGAAAGATTATGATTTTTCGGATCTATGTGGAACATGAGATTGTTCTAGCATAGAATTTTATGTTTTGAAAAATTATTTTTGAAATTAAAATCATAATTTTTAGATCTGAAATTAAATTTTATAATCTGAAATTAAATTGATCAAAGGTTGCACAAAGTAACATAAGGTTGTCCTGTTATAGGGTTTACCCCATATAGTGCAAAGGTTATCCTTCTTTGATGTATACCAGTTTTGAAAAAGGGTTTTTAAAAGGGTTTTAATGGATTTATAATTATGTATATTATTGTATGAGATACACAAAATTAAGATTTAGATCTTTATATGATTTATGATCATAAGCCATTAATGTCATGCACTTAAACCTAATTTTAAAATTGATTTGATCAAGAAAATCAAATTAGGTGCATGAGGGTTTGGGTTGAACAAATTAGGTCTAGAGATTGGGCTGCATGATTAAGGCTTGATTAGATTAACTAGTAACCCTAATATGATTTTGAGCAAGTGACTTAACTGATGATTTGGGTTAGGTCAAGTGTGCTCAAAAATTGTTTTAGATGTAGTCTAGTTAGATCGATTCATTTGATAGTGAATCGTTAAGTTAAGACCTAATTTAGCTCAGTGATGAGCCCAGATCATTAGTTAACCTAATTGAATCTTGTCAGTCAATTGGTGTTTAAGGAAGGTTTCGATCATGGTTTCCTAATTAGGGCTAACTCTTTCCTAACCAACTGGTTTGGCAGAAAGAGGGTATATTGGCAGAACCCTCCTCCCATGGATCAAACTGACCTGGCCAATTTGGCTGATTAAGTTTTCAAAAGGGTCACTATTGATTTGGGTTCACCCATGCTGGTTATATTAAGTCAGACATGAGATGTGCTGACCTAATATAATTTTAGTCAGACATGAGATTGTGCTGACTGAATGTAATTGGTTAGTCATGATTTGGCTGATCAATTTAGAAGAGACCTGAACCTAAGCTCCCAATAAATATTAAGTCATAGGTCTTCCACCATTGTAGGTATGCGGGTGTCCTACTGGTGTTGATTATTCTCAGCTGGTTACAGTGGTCTAGTTGCATCAGGAAGACACAACCACCCTATTAGGCATGAGATATTGCTAGGCACTGATGGGGTTGGGCCTAATAAACGAGCACGTTGAGGGACTCAATGATGGCTTTGTCTAGTAGGAATGGTGGGTCTGACTTAACTAATGATTGGACCAATAAACGGGCACGTCGAGGTTCCATGATTTAGAGACCAAGAGCTACAACTTGTATTAGATACATTGGACAAGAGTTGGCCACTTATTGGTGTAGCGTGTTACTAATAACCAGATACAGTGAGGTGCCGTACATCGATGGGATAGTAGCCCCCACTAAAAGCCTAGAGTCGTAGGATTTTCGCATCTCCACGGGGAGTGTGAGAGATCTGAGAAAATAGTGGGAGTTTTAAAATTATTTCTCAAAGACCCTAGAATAATTTTTATAATTAAGTATAAAGCATCTAATTTGAATCTTCTACTCTTGCAGTTAATCATGTCTGCTTCAAATCCCTTAGTCCATATTCTAGAGATAAACTGAGTAGTTGGCCTCAATTTTAAAGATTGGCTGAGAAACTTCAAAATTATTTTGAGTTCTGAGAAGTTGGGCTATGTGCTTGACCAAGAACCCCCTATCTTACCTGACCATCCAAGTGCTCGTCAGACGACTGCACATAAGAAATGGATGAAAGATGATAATAATGTTAAGTGTTATATGTTGGCCTCAATGTCAAATGAATTGCAGAGCCAACATAAGGATATGCCAACTGCTAAATCGATTCTGATTCACCTACAAGAGTTATATGGTGAACAAAGTCAGATTGCATGCTCGAAAAGGCTTTTCAACAACAAGATGTGTGAAGGGCAGTCAATGCATGATCATTATTTGATAATGATCAAGGACATCGAACAGCTTGAGAAGCTAGGCATTCCTATTCATAAGGAGCTTCAGGTGGATTTGATCCTCCAGTCCTTGACTGGTTCATATGCTCAATTTGTTATGAACTATAATATGAATAAGTTGAACTACACTTTGCCTGAATTATTGAACATGCTGGTAAGCAATGAGGGGACCCTAAAGAGTTCAAGGGGCTCTGTTTACTCTGTGGAGCAGTCTTTCTCCAAAAGAAAGTCTACTTGGAAGAAGAAGAAACCTACAAAGAAGCAGAAGAAAGAAAGCAAACAGAAGAAGAAGAACTCTCCCAAGAAAGCTAAGGTTAGCAAAGAAAAATGTTTCCAATGTAATACAAATGACCACTAGAAAAGGAATTGTCCTCTCTACTCAGAAAGCCTGAAGAAATAGAAGGAGGTTGCACCTTTTGAAGGTAAGCCTGTACTCATTATTGAATCTAACCTAATGGTTTCATCTACTTCTAGCTGGATTTTAGACTCTGGCTCTAGTACTCATATATGCATTTCAATGCAGGGTTTGGAAAGAAGTAGAATACTGAGAGAATGTGAGATGGTCCTACATGTCAAAAATGGAGCAAAAGTTGCTGCTCAAGCTATTGGATCATATTCTCTGGTGTTACCTTTAGGGTTTAGATTAGTTCTTAGTGACTGTTATTTTGTACTTGGAGCTAGTAGAAATTTGATTTCTGTCTCTTTGCTAGCACAGGAAGGATTTGAATTTATATTCAATAAAGACTTTTGTAGTATTTATTTGAGAAATAAATTAGTTGCAAAAGCTATTTTAATTGACGGTCTCTATCATTTGCATGCTGATGCATCTTTGAACATTAATGAAAAAATTAAAGTGAATGCCATAGGACATAAATATCCTAGAGATGACCTAAATGAAAAATACATGTGGCACCTAAAGCTCGATCATATAGGTGAGGACATAATTAATAAACTGAAAAGGGATGGGGTCCTAGATTCAGTTAATTCTGAATCATACCCACCTTGTGAGTCATGTCTTCAAGGCAAAATGACCAAGTTACCCTTTGTAGGATATGGGAAGAGGGCCACAGAATTACTTGCCCTGGTACACACTGATGTGTGTGGTCCATTTGATGTGCAGTCTAGGGATGGTTTTTACTACTTCATAACATTCACTGATGATTGTTCACAGTATGGTTATGTATTTCTTATAAGATACAAATCTGAAGCTTTTGAAAAGTTTAAGGAATTCAGACATGAGGTAGAAAAACAAACAGGTAAAATCCTTAAGGTTCTTCGATCAGATCGAGGAGGAGAATACCTTAGTAGAGAATTTTTAGGTTATCTTAAGGATAATAGCATAGTCTCACAATGGACTCCACCTGGTATGCCTCAGCTTCATGAGGTGTCTGAGAGGAGAAACAGGACATTATTAGATATGGTCCGATCCATGATGAGCTTCACTGACTTGCCTTTGTTTCTTTGGGGATATGCCTTACAAACTTCAATTTACATTCTAAATAGGATTCCATCTAAATATGTTCCTACCACACCATATGAGATTTGGCATGGTAAGAAACCAAGTCTTGCCCATTTCAAGATTTGGGGATGTCCAGCTTATGTCAAAAGACTAATGGCGGACAAGTTGGAATCTGGATCTGTGAAAGCTCGGTTTATAGGATATCCTAAAAAAACTTTAAGATATTACTTTTACCTTCCAGAAGATCATAATGTGATTGTGAGCAGACATGCCACATTTCTTGAAAAACAGTTTATTCAGGAAGGTGGTAGTGGGAGGTTAATTGAGCTTGATGAGAAAGTCTCTGAAGAGCAGCCAGCTGGAGATCAGATCGAACCTAATCAACCAATACAAGTAAATGCTCTTCCATCTCGTAGGTCTATTAAAGTCTCCAAATCTCCTGAAAGGTATTTGGGTATGCTTATAGAGGATTTAAAGGAAATGTTTCTTGTTGGGGACAAGGATCAATTGATTGATCCTAAGACTTATGATGAGGTGATGACAGACATCGACTCCGAGAAATTATTGAATGCTATGAAGTTAGAAATTGATTCAATGCATTCTAACCAAGTTTGGTCCTTAGTGGATCCACCAGAAGGTATTGTACCTAGTGGTTGTAAATGGATCTACAAAAAAAAAAAGGTGCAGTGGTAAGGTAGAGACCTTTAAAGCAAGGTTGGTGGCAAAAGGGTATAGTCAACATGAAGGCATTAACTATCATGATACCTTTTCACTAGTAGCTATGCTAAAGTCCATCCGTATATTGCTTGCAATTGTAGCATATCATGATTATGAGATATGGCTGATGGATGTGAAAACTGCTTTCCTGAATGGATATCTTGAGAAAGATATCTATATGGAGCAGCCTTTGGGTTTCACTTCCAATGATGAAGATCATAAGGTCTGCAAGCTGCATTGATCAATCTATGGATTGACACAAGCTTCTCAGAGTTGGAATACTCATTTTGATGATGTAATCAAATCATTTGATTTTATCAAAAATAAGGATGAGCCATGTATTTATAGGAAGGCCAGTGGGAGGGCAGTGACATTCCTCGTATTGTACGTGGATGACATCCTCCTTATTGGGAATGATATTCCCATGTTGACTTTGGTCAAAAGTTGTTTATCTAAGAAATTCCTTATGAAAGACTTAGGTGAAGCATCTTATATTTTGGGGATTAAGGTCTATAAAGATAGATCTAATCGGATGCTTGGCCTTTCACAAAAATTGTACATAGAGGAAGTGCTGAAAAGGTTCATCATGGAGAACTCTAAAAGTAGATTGTTACCTCTTTGGCATGGCATTAATCTCTCCAAGAAAATATGTCCTAACACACCTGAAGAGATTCAACGCATGAGCAAGATTCCATATGCTTCGGCAATTGGAAGCCTTATGTATGTCATGTTGTGTACTCGACCTGATATAGCTATTGCTATGAGTGTCACGAGCAGATATCAATCGAATCCAAGTGAAGAACACTAGATAGTTGTGAAAAACATTCTTAAGTACTTGAGAAGGACTAAATATTTGTTCTTAGTTTTTGGAGGGAGCTCAGAATTATAGATAAAGGGATATATAGACTCATACTTTAAGTCTGATCCTGATGATAGAAGGTCAACATCAGGGTTTGTATTTTTGTGCAATGGTGGGGCAACTAGTTGGAAAAGTTCCAAGCAGTCCTCATAGCAGATTCAACAATGGAAGCAGAGTACATCACTATCTCTAAAGCTGCAAAAGAAGCCTTCTGGTACAAAAAGTTCATTACAGAGCTTGGAGTGATGCCATATGATGCCATCCCCATACATTGTGATAATAATGGTGCAATAGCTCTTGCTAAGGAGCCGAGGTCTCACTAGAAGTCCAAGCACATTGAGCGACTATTTCATATCATACGTGACTACCTCGTAAAGAAATATGTTGAGGTATGAAGAGTAGACTCCACGGACAACGTGGCAGACCCACTGACTAAGACTCTAAGCCAATAGAAGGCTAAAGTCCACTTTGAAAAAATGGGACTTAGATATGTAGCCAATTGGCTTTAGTGCAAGTGGGAGATTGTTAGATGTATGCCTTGAAAGCCATGTTGGCTCATGGCTTGACACATTATAATTTTTAGGACATTAACTTTGTACTTAATTCTTCTTTATTAATAAAGGGCATTAGTTTCATTCATATTATTGTATCTATGAATCGTCCATGGAGTTAATGGATAATGACACATATTGTCAAGAGTTAAGAATCTGAGACATATGTCTTTATAGATTAACTCCTAAAAGCTCCCGATTGTTGGAATATCACAAGGACGGTGATTGATCCATTAAAATCGGTGCATAGATTACTTCCCTTTCTGGGTAGATGAGTCTCTGACCTACAGTGTGGTGACACTGGACTGAGAGTGCAGGTAGTTGATAGAGATCAACGATACTGAGCATGACCAAGTACAAGAAGTTATACGGATGACTACTCACTCGTCGATAACTTCCTGATACTGTAGTTGTGTGAATAGTTCCTTGACCTAGAGTATCTCAGCTACTCACAATAAGGTTGCTGTAGTTTGACAGCACAATCACATGATTCCTATCCATACGGGACCTTGCGGTGTTCATTGGCTGCAGTAAATGTATTGTAGGAGTAGGGTGTTCACTTGTAGGGATCTATCAGCCTTAGTAGTAAGGTATAATCCTATGCAAGTTAATGAGACTAAGTCCAGAAGTTTATAGCCATAGTAGGGTGATAATGAAAATGTATTTTCATTAGTATCATAATTGGACTTGAGTCGATTAGGTTAAGCATATGACCGATGGGTTTGACGAGTATCCGTAACCAATATCATGTCGAGATTTTGATAGAGGAATCGAATCACATGATAACTACACCTAGGGGTTCCAATCTTATTCTGCTGGGTTGCCACTACATACTGCTAGGTGTCACTGGTGGATTATAAGAGCCCGTTAGGATCATTCTTGAATCGATGATCCTAATTAGGGTTGAGCTGAAATTATTTTAGTCCATCGAAAGGAGTTTCGATGATGTATAATGAAGATTATAGCATGTCTCATTACCAGACAGGATAGAACCTGAGGGGTAACACACATTAGGAGCTCAAGTAACCAATCAGCAAATCAATTTGGACCTAATTATAATTGTTACAATTAATATTTGACCTAATTGTAAATGTTACAATTAATTGATTATAGATTAATTGTCAATTAAATTAAATTAGATTTAATTTAATTGAGTTAGACTCAATTAATTAATCCTAATTGATTCAGGTCAATGTCCGCTTCGAAATGGTTCGATCGGATTTAAAGTCGGCTTTAGTTTGACCGTAAAACCATTATATTTGGACCAAGACCTAGAGTCCCGTTAGACTGGGACTCTCTCTCCTTGTCTCCCTTTCCCTCCATACGCCATCCTAGTGGGCCCATGCTTTTGTGTGACAAAAGAGAGAAGGTGTGAATATTAGGTAGGCGGTATAAGAGTTTAAGTCGTTCTCTTCTACTCCTCTTAAAAACCTAAACTAGATAAGTTCAAACTCCTTTTATTTTGGAGTGGAGAATTTTTTGTAAGACAAAAACTAAGAGGATTATCCTTGTGGAGAATATTTGTACGACAAAAGGAGGGCGCTAATATGGAGTTGGCATGAATTAATTAAGAGAGGGAAGAGTCCTTCTCTTCCACTCCTCTTAAATCCTAGCCAGACAAAATGAAACACTGGTGTTTTTTTTGATGGGATGGGAGACTTAAATTTTAAATAAAAGAAGAAAGGTGGCCGACTAAAGAGATCTAATTTTGGCATGAAAAACTTCTCCTTTCATCGTGAAGATTTATTTGGGCATCCTCTTTTCTCTTAGGCACTATTACCTGAGGTTCTCTCTCCTAGCGCCAAGTTCAATTCTTCTCCTTTTATTTGTTTTCTCTCTTCTTCCTTGAGATCTTCAAGAGTGTTGAGAGGTCTTCTACAAAAGAGGAAGAAAAGAAAAAAAGGGTCCAAGGTCTTGCACTCTGATTGCAAGATAGAAGCTGAAAGCCAGTCCAAATTTGAATCAGCATAGTTTTCAAAGCAAATGATTTGTTGAAAGAGGAGAGGGCTGCAAGGATCTAGCAATTCAGTGCCCTCTATGACTTGGTTGCGAGAGATTCATGTGGATACCAGCAGAGGTTGGACGATTGCCCGGCTCCGACAGAATCCCGGCTTTTCAATAGCGGAACTGCATGCTTTTCATAGCAGGCCTAGATAACGATCCAAGTAAGTATTTTGTACTTAAAATAATTTTTATTTTAGATATAATATTTTTTTCATGTAATGCAGCATGTTAAAAATTTATGATAAATAAATTAGATTTATTTATGAATTGCATGATTAGACATAAATTGTTTTTATATATGCTTTCGCTGCGACAGGCTACTGATGCCTGTTTAATTGTAATTTCCTGTTACTAGGAGAAAACCAATAGTGAGACCCTCTGCCTTTGCTTTCGAGCATCGAGGGGCATGAGGCCCTAGTTATCCCCTTCCCCGTTGAGTCCCCTCTATGGTCTTAGAGATTTTCCTTCAGCCCCAGGTAGCGATTTGGGTGGGATGCCCTAGGCTACATGTAGTGGGGTGGGTGAGATGCCCTAAAGGTGAGAGATCTCTCTATAAATGTAAGTCCCAAGTCCATGAGAGTCCAATTTTCCTACCTTCTCCATTGTTCCTTCACCAACCCCTAGAAAAATAAAATAAAATAAATAGTAGTACCCTAATCTTCGGTGACTTCTCAGCTAGTCGATGATCCTACCCCTGATCTCATGCCCCATCAATTTGGTATTAGAGCTAGAGGATTAGGGTATGTTTCATCCTCCAAGACCATCACCACCACAAGCCCCTCCCGCAGCTCTCTGTCCGTCATCACCATCCACAGCCACCGTCCGTGCCATCCGTGCTATTGTTATGCCATTGACCGCTACCATCGTCAAATCCCCAAAACCACAATGCTCGCAACACCACTTCCAGCCCTTGCCTGGTGTGGACATCAAGGCCAGAAAATAATGACAGGTTGAATCCACATCCTTGTGGATCACCTGTGAATAAAGCTCTGAACTCAACCCCTTTTACCATGTAAATATTTTATTTTAAATTCCATTATTTTGGCTCAATTAGGGTTAGCCTTTTTACCAACTGTAATTAGGGTTTTGTTATTTAGCCTTTTTGGGCTAAACTTTATTTACCACATTGAGTCAAAACCCTATTTATCGATTGTGTCAAACCCTATTAGGCCAAACTCTATTTACCAAATTTATTCTTTTTTGTTGCATGAGGTTATGCCTTTTGATCAATTGATCAAGTGGGGCTTAGTTATTTGGTTGGTTTAATTTTAAGTCTTGTAATAATTAGTATTGAGTCCTGTAATACAAGGGGGATCCAATTGAAGACCCATGTGCTAGCCCAAGACAAGCCATGTCACTCCATGTGCTAGACCAGGTCAGCTTGGTCTTGGCGCCACCATTTCAAGAAATTGGACAACACCTACCACATCATCAAGGGACATCAACACATGTCATGTTTGGACATGCATCAAATTTAGACATCATCACATGACAACAAAAGCCTTGTCAATCCTCTTTGGTCGGCCACTTAAGAAGAGTTAGCGCCAACTTATTTTAAGATGAGTAAATGAGGAGTCTTCCCATTTAGCACCTTCTCATCTCAAATTATTTCATGCCAAAGCAAGGAGTCAGCCAAGACTTTTCAACGCCCACATCTGATGAATTTCAAGCTATCTGGTCACCCAAGTTGAAGAAGGTTCAATGGTTTTCTTGAAAGGAATATGCCCTATAAGCCAATTGAAATTATATTCTAATAAGAAATTCTTATATCTTCCAGACCAATGTATTGACAATTTTATCAATAAAGGCATTATTTTATCATTCGCTGTGTCTTAATTATAAATTAGGAAATGATAAACCCCATAGATTAAGGCTATGGTTTTAGGTTTATGATGTGATCATACCAGTGAGACCTAAAACCTTGAAACCTTAATCTAAAATATTTCTGGTCGGTGGAATTTTGAGTAGGGGATCAATGTTTCCGGAAAGACCAGCACATTCTATGTATGTTTGGGTGACTGATCTCACTGTCACAGATGTAGGACACTAATACTAGAATGTGGGTGCTTATTAGGTAATAAGTTCACTGAATGGATCCAACCTGAGAATCTCTAATGGAGCCTTATCTGCTTGTCAATAGAATATTCTCATAGTAGAAAGTTATACATATAATACTTTGACCTGAGTTACCATGGAACCTTGTATCCATGACACCATGTTTTGGTTCATACTCATTCATGACTAAGTCATGTATGGGATGTTCTGGATATGGAGGATTGAATATGAAGGTTATGAGTAGATCAATATGGAAACGATCACTCCTAGTAAGAGGAGATTGCATCCTACTTGTTTTTAATTACTTGATGGTTCGGGAGTCTTTGATCAAAGCATAATGAATATTAGAAATGGTTTCTAATATTGCGTTAAATTTGAATCATCATTATCAAATTGAAACAAATATGAATATGATATTGATTTTGACATAATTCCATATTCAGAGTCATATTCGGGATGTTTGGTGATCGCAGGATTAAATTGTATAGTAGCTTTCCACTGAAGGGCATTTTTGGTATTTCCATAAAAAATTCCATGTCTTCCGGGTGGACATGAAATGTTGCTAGACATCAATCACGTCTTGTAGGTTGATCAAATTAAATAGTTTTAATTAGATCATGAATTAGAATGAGTTCTAATTTTCAATCGGGATAGCTCGGTTTGACCTAAATCGATTAGAAAGAGTTCTAATCAGGTTTGGTCAACATGCACTTGAACCTACTGCTGGCTAGATATAGAACCCAATGGGTCACACATGAAAGAGGATTGATCAAGGATTTAATTTGGATTAAATCATGTTTGCAGGACAAACACACTAGCATGTGTTGCAAACCCTAGCTCGAAATCAAATCGGATTTGAGTTTATGGTTCTGAATTGGCCTTAATTAGGTTCTAATTGAGCCTAATTGAAGACTAATTAAGTAAATTGGGTTTTGGGCTAATCCATGGCTAACCTAATTGGCTAAGAAAACACCCAAATCAGCCCCTCCACCCACCCATTTTATTTTGTGCGCCAAATGAGAAGAGTCCATGCGCGCATGGACTCTTCACATCTTAGCACAAAAAAACTCTGTGAAGAGTTTTGGGGTGGCCTCCTTTCTCAAATTAGCGCCCCTTTTTGTTGATCATTGGATGGCCATCAAATGGTGGGAATTTTATCTAGATTTTAAGAAAGGCGTGGTTGCTTCCCGGTTGCGTGAAACGACGTCTCTTTGGAGATTTAAGTTCGCAACTTCTTCCTTTTAAATTCATCGCAACTTTTCCTTTAAGAAAAGCCATGAGATTAAAATTGGAAGGCCATGAGAAATTAAGAAAGGGCGTGAGAAGAGTTTTGCAAAGGGATGTGATCTTTGGATTGACATCTATACGTAAACTATTTAAGGAGTGGTATTACGGGTGTTTTGTTTACTGGTTTTCTTCCTCTCCTGAATAATGTTTCCCTCTTTTCTTGTTTAAGAAGAGTTTCCTTTACAGAGTTAGAACTCTGTCAAAACTCTAATCTATAACAAGAGTAAGAGTGAAACTCTTGAAAGGCAAAGGAAAGAAATAGAAAATTTTTTCCTTCTCTCTTGTTTAAAGACAATAGTTATCTTAGTAGTTTTTCTTTAAGACACAATTTATTCATTTAGGACATTCTTCTTTCTTCAAGAAAGTAGTGTTCTTTTGAATAAGTGTTTAAGGGAAGACAAGGACAAGGCTAGCAAGAAGGAAGTGCAAAGGAAGAGGGACCATTTCCTAGAAGAGTTAGTGTCTTGATTGCTTCTCTTGTGGATCCCCGTTGGAGGGTGGACGTTTGGACACCTGGTGGAGTGATCAAGTTTGTTTCAAGAAATCTATCACCAAATTTGGATTTAGCGATCAAAGGTTGGTACTTTAATTTAATGTGTTATTTAATTGCATGTTTGTATGATTTTGTCTATAATAAAGAGGTCTTGTTTTAGGATTCGGTAAGGATTTCATAATAATTTTTTGAAATCCATGCTTCCACCCTTGTTACTGAACCCTACAGTGGGATCAGAGCCACCTTATTAGGGCTAAATCATACAAAATTGAAGTTGCCCAATTTTGTAGGACTCTTGAGGTTGCCCATTTTGGTAGGACTCTAAAAAATTGAAGTTGACCAATTTTGTAGGACTCTTGAGGTTGCCCATTTTGGTAGGACTCTACAAAATTGAAGTTGACCAATTTTGTAGGACTCTTGAGGTTGCCCATTTTGGTAGGACTCTACAAAATTGAAGTTGACCAATTTTGTAGGACTCTTGAGGTTGTCCATTTTGGTAGGACTCTACAAAATTGAAGTTGCCCAATTTTGTAGGACTCTACAAAAGTTTAAAGTTGCATATGATTGATATGTTTATGCATATATGTATGTCACTGGTTAGGGTTTTTACTTAAACCTTAATTGATATAGAGATATGTTTAGCTTTTTAGTCATCATACTGAAATAAGGTTGCCCTGGCATAATAGTGGATCCATTATGTGGTAGATGGTTGTCCTAGTATGATGACACACTTGGCACATTATAAAATGATATATGATGAATGGTAATGTTAGAATGTGTTTCTATTTGAATTGCCCTCTATTAAAATAATATTAAGTTGTAATATGATTAACAAATAGCAATATTGGTCCGGATGTACAATAAATCAATTTGGTGTCTAGAAAGATGGTTCATGATCGGTAAAGAGATTGTGGTTTTTAAATGGTTCCGTTGTCTGACCTGACCAATTTTTATTGGTGTCTAAGAAAGCAACGGGGGGACTCCCACCTCTCTCCCATCTGCCTGGCCGAGTTGATTAATTATTATTTTAGACTAGCATGCTTAGTATTAATCTACTACATTAGGGCCTTCCTTCATGCTAAAGTACTATTATATTATAAACCATATTAGGTTTGTTGTGTTACTGCAAGACCTAATATAGTGAATGATGTAATGTTACTTTAATGCATAGAGATGCTTACAGGATATTCAATATAATACTTTGTTGTGTTCCTGCAAGGGTATTTATATTTGAATGTTGACTGGATTGAAATGAAGGGTTTTACTTAACTAAAATATTATGGTTTGTTGTGTTATTGCAAGGCCAATAATATTTTAGAGGCAAAGTTTTTATTGTATTAGATACAATTGGAAAGAGTTTCTTACCTATGAACTTATAGAAGATTTGTTGTGTTACTGCAAGATCTTCTATAAGTAATTAGGATCTCAACACCACTAATTGTATGACATAATGAGGGCTATGACATTTAGTGGGAGACATAATTAAATTAAAGTCCAAATTTAATTATGATTATCAATACTTGGTTGTTTGCTTATGTAATATTTTTATTAATGTAGATAAATGGCATCTTCGTTATCACTGCGAAGCATTTTAGATACCAACAAATTAACTGGTCCAAATTATGTGGACTGGCTGAGGAATCTAAAGATTGTACTCAGTTCAGAGAAGCTTGCTTATGTTCTTGATACCCTTAGTCATACTCCACTAGGGGATGATGCTACAGAGGAAGATAGGGCCACATAAAGATGTGGCAGAATGATTCTCTTTCTGTCAAGTGTATTATACTTGCCTCCATGACTAATGAGTTACAGAGACAGCATGAAAGTATGGATACACATTTCATATTGCTCAATCTTAAAGAGCTCTATGGAGAACATAGCCGGACTGCACGATATGAAATATCCAAACAATTGTTCCATGCTAGAATGATAGAGGGCTCATCTATACAAAACCATGTACTAATGGTTGTTAACCTGATCACTTGATTAGGTCAATTAGGTTTTGTTATGGATGGGGATTTAAATCAGGATCTGATCCTTCAGTCACTCCCGGAATCATTCTCCCAGTTTGTTCTAAATTATTATATGAACAAACTAAATACTTCCTTGCCCGAACTATTAAACATGCTAAAAACAGTCGAGTGCCATATCAAGAAGGATAAGGCTCCACTTCTTCTTGTGAAAGGGAACAACAAGAAGAAGGCAGGCAAAAAGGGTTTTAATAAGAAGAAACTAAATCCTAAAGGTGGCATCAGCAAGAAAAAGGGAAAGAAGGCCTCCGATAAGATGACCTGTTTCTTCTGCGGAAAAGCGAGTCACTGGAAAAGGAACTGCAAGGATTACCTTGTAAGTTTGAAGCCTGGTGCATCAGATGTGCTAAAAGGTATGTATGAAATACATACAATATTGTCATTGAATTCTTCCATTTCAAATACTTGGATATTAGATACCGCTTGTGGTTACCATATCTGCAAATCATTGCAGGGACTGCAGAGGCTTGAAATATTAAAGGAAGGTGACTTTGAACTCTATGGTGCTGGAGAAGAAATCATCCAGGCTGAAGCTGTAGGAATCTATTACTTGAAGTTACCGTCTGGGAAGATCTTAGAGTTAAAGAATTGTTATTATATGCCTAAGATCATTAGAAATATTATATCTATACCCTTGTTGTTAGAACAAGGTTGTGTAATAGATGTAAAGAGCAATGGTTGCTCTATTAAGTTTTCTAATGAAATTATTTATTCTGGCATATTTTGCAATGGTATCTTGACTCTATCATTCAATGACAATGTGTTTCATATTAATGAACATAAACGAAAGAGAGAAAATTTGAATAACACATTACTTTGGCATTGTCGCCTTGGTCATATTAGTGAAAACAAGATTAGCAGGTTATACAAGGAGAAAATCCTTGATCCTTATGATTATGAATCATTAGGAACTTGCGAATCATATCTCATGGATAAGATGACCAAGACTCCATTTAGTGGACATGGAGAGAGGACAACTGAGTTATTAGGACTTGTACATACTGATGTATGTGGTCCAATGACAACTCAGGCTAGAGGAGGATACTCTTACTTCATCATATTTATTGATGATTTATCAAGGTTTGGATATGTATATCTTATGAAGCACAAATCCAAAGCTTTTGATAAGTTCAAAGAGTATCAAAGTATGGTCGAAAAACAAACTGGAAAAAGTATAAAAGTTCTTCGAACTGATCGAGGAGGAGAGTACTTATCCACGGAGTTCTTAGACCATCTTAAAGATAATGGAATTCTCTCGAAATGGACTCCTCCTTTTACACCGCAGCTTAATGGTGTAAGTGAAAGGAGGAATCGTACCCTATTAGATATGGTACGGTCCATGATGTGCTTCACAGATTTACCTATTTCCTTCTGGGGTCATGCCTTGGAAACTGCTGCATATATTCTGAATAGAGTACCTTCTAAATCTGTCTCTAGTACTCCATATGAAGTATGGAGTGGAAAGAAACCTTATCTTAAATATTTTAAGATATGGGGATGTTCGGCTTATGTTAAAAGAAACTTTGGACATAAGTTGGATACTAGAGCAGATAAA
Organism: Areca catechu; assembly: GCA_021397845.1. NCBI lineage: Eukaryota > Viridiplantae > Streptophyta > Magnoliopsida > Arecales > Arecaceae > Areca > Areca catechu. The sequence goes on along the minus strand of CM038040.1, from coordinate 123,400,318 downwards.
TGTCTATTTGTAGGATATCCTAAAGAAATTAGAGAATATCTATTCTTTAACCCTACTGAACAAAAGGTGTTTGTCAGTAGGCATGCCACTTTTCTGGAAAAGGAATTTATCCTACAAAAGAATAGTGGGAGAAGTATTGAACTTAATGAAGTTCAAGGAAAATAGATAGACAATTCTCAACCACAAGAACACATAATTAGGTTAGAACCAGAACACACAACTCCACCCCGTAGGTCTAGTAGAGTGCGAAATGCACCTTAGAGGTATGGGTTTATTCTTGAGAATAATGAAGTCCAAATCATTGAAAATGATGAACCTCTGACCTATACGGAAGCTGTCATGAGTAGGGACTTAGACAGATGGCATCAGGCCATGGAATCCAAAATAGATTCGATGTATGTCAACCAAGTATGGACTTTGGTTGATCCCCCTAAGGGTGTAAACCCAATAGGGTGCAAATGGGTCTATAAAAAGAAGATTGGAGCGGATGGTCAAGTCGAAACTTATAAAGCCAGATTAGTGGCTAAGGGTTTTCGACAAAAATAGGGCATTGATTATGATGAAACATTTTCACCAGTTGCCATGCTCAAATCCATTCGGATTTTACATGAAATTGCTGCATACCATGATTATGAAATCTGGCAAATGGATGTGAAGACTGCATTCCTTAATGGTTTCCTTGAGGAAGAAGTCTACATGTCATAGCCAGAGGGTTTTGTATTAGAAGACAGACCTAATCAGGTATGTAAGCTTAAGAAATCCATTTATGGATTGAAGCAAGCTTCCAGGCATTGGAACATCCATTTTGATGTGACTATAAAAGAATTTGGTTTCATCAAAAATGTAGATGAACCATGTGTGTATAAGAAGACTAGTGGGAGTGCCATAGTCTTATTGGTTCTGTATGTAGATGACATACTCCTCATTGGGAATGACATCCCAATGTTACAATCAGTTAAAGTTTGGCTATCAAAACAATTTTCAATGAAAGACTTGGGAGAAGCATCTTATATACTAGGTATAAAGATCTATAGAGATAGATCTAAAAGGATGCTAGGGTTATCCCAGTCAAGGTACATTGACTTAGTGCTGAAGAGATTTATCATGGATGGGAGTAAGAGAGGTTATCTTCCCATGAGTCAAGGCATACACCTCTCCAAAAGGATGTCTCCAAAGACTCCTGAAGAAAGAAATAAAATGAGTTCTATACCTTATGCTTCGGTAATAGGGTCTATAATATATGCCATGTTATGTACCAGGCCTGATATAGCATATGGCTTAGGCATAAGCAGTAGGTTTCAGGCTGATCCAGGAGAAGATCATTGGAAAGCTATAAAAAATATTCTTAAGTACTTGAGAAGGACTAAGGATATTTTTCTGGTATATGGAGGTTATGATCTTAAACTAGAAGCCTATTCAGATTCTAATTTTCAATCAGACCCAGATGATAGCAAATCCATATCAAGGTATGTCTTTATCCAAAATGGTGGAGCAGTGAGTTGGAAGAGTACTAAGCAGCAGACTGTAGCTGACTCAACTACCGAGGTAGAATGCATAGCTGTTAGTGAAGCCGCCAAGGAAGCTGTCTGGATGAAGAAGTTCATCACAGAGTTGGGCGTTGTTCCAGAGATTGAGAATCCAGTACCACTTTACTGTGACAACACTGGTGCTGTTGCTCAAGCTAAGGAACCTAGAGCCCATCATAAGTCAAAGCACATTCTGAGATGCTTCCATCTTGTCCGAGAGATCATGGAAAGACAAGAAGTCTGCATTAAAAGAGTAGAAACAAAGAACAACATAGCAGACCCGTTCACTAAGGCTCCACCACAGCGGGAGTTTGATCGCCACCTCAACAATATGGGGTTTAAATTTAAAGGCGATTGGCTTTAGTGCAAGTAGGAGATTGAAAGGAATATGCCCTATAAGCCAATTGAAATTGTATTCTAATGGGATATTCTTATATCTTCCAGACCAATGTATTGATAATTTTATCAATAAAGGCATTATTTTATCATTCGCTGTGTCTTAATTATAAATTAGGAAATGATAAATCCCATAGATTAAGGCTATGGTTTTAGGTTTATGATGTGATCATACCAGTGAGACCTAAAACCTTGAAACCTTAATCTAAAATATTCCTGGTCGGTGGAATTTTGAGTAGGGGATCAATGTTTCCGGAAAGACCAGCACATTCTATATATGTTTGGGTGACTGATCTCACTGTCACAGGTGTAGGACACTAATACTAGAATGTGGGTGCTTATTAGGTAATAAGTTCACTGAATGGATCCAACCTAAGAATCTCTAATGGAGCCTTATCTGCTTGTCAATAGAATATTCTCATAGTAGAAAGTTATACATATAATACTTTGACCTGAGTTACCATGGAACCTTGTATCCATGACACCATGTTTTGGTTCATACTCATTCATGACTAAGTCATATACGGGATGTTCTGGATATGGAGGATTGAATATGAAGGTTATGAGTAGATCAATATGGAAACGATCACTCCTAGTAAGAGGAGATTGCATCCTACTTGTTTTTAATTACTTGATGGTTCAGGAGTCTTTGATCAAAGCATAATGAATATTAGAAATGGTTTCTAATATTGCATTAAATTTGAATCATCATTATCAAATTAAAACAAATATGAATATGATATTGAATTTGACATAATTCCATATTCAGAGTCATATTCGGGATGTTTGGTGATCGCAAGATTGAATTGTATAGTAGCTTTCAGATGAAGGGTATTTTTGGTATTTCCACCAAAAATTCCATGTCTTCCGGGTGAAAGAAAAAGATGCAGGCGGTTTGACATGATCCTACACTAGGCATGCAAATAGCTACGGGAGCAGAATGGATTTTAAAAATATTTTTAAAAATCCGCGCAGCCGAAATCTACTCTGCCCAGAAACTAATCTATTCTAGTTGCATGAAGGCATGTATTATGATATAAAATATTTGTAAAATAGTTGAATTAAAAAATTCTATTCATGCATGATTAAAAAATAATTTTTTCATACCTTATTCTGGCTGGAATAACTCTGGGATAAAGCTGGAATAGGTTGGAATAGCTGGAATAAAACTATTCCAGCCTTCTTCTTCCTTGGAACCGTGGGATGTCCTGTTTTGAGGTTTGAAAACGTCATCCAAACACCACCTTCCGGACCTCCGTTTGCTCCCAAACTTCAGCAGCGGCAAGGTGGACGAATCTACTTCGATTTGCCACCAATATCTGCAAACGAAATAATCTAAAACAGGTGTATAAAATCCCCAAAAGTCTGTTGCCAGAAAACTGCAGCAGAACAGGACAGCAGGTTGATCTTCGTGTTTGGAGCTGCAGCAGCGAACCCGGCTCGCGTAGCTTGCTCCTAGGAGTAGAAGAGTACTCCCTCTAGAGGGGAGACACGTCGGGGGCCCTCCGATTCACCTTCACGCACGGTGCTAGCCGCTAGAAGGAGACACACGGTCATTGGTTAATGGCAGCAGCACCTTTGCTGCAATCCGAGTTTGAGCACAAGAAACAATAGGAAAAGGGCTTTGTTTCTCTCCCTCACACTCTACAAAAAACCAGCCCAGGAGTATGCAATGGATGAAAGGAATGATCTCTCAAACACTCATTGGAGACTGTTGTTTTTCAGCTCTTCACATGGTGTCACAACAATGAAACAGAGCTGTTGTTGCACTGTGTAACCACTTCCTTGAAACAGGGGACTGCAGTGGTATTTAAAGACAGCAATGGAGGAAGATGGAGAGACTGGGAGAGGAAGAGGCAGTCGGCTGTGTTTCTCCAAATTAATCAGCCATTAACAAGGGTTAAAACATAGCCGGTGGGAGGAGAAAAGACGCCCAGCTCACGATCGTATGGGTCGTTTAGGCTTCTAGCGCTTGGGTTTCTTCCAGCAACGTGTAAAACATTTACATGGTGAAAAAAGAACACCGGTTCAAAACTGGTCCAAGCAAAAAAAATTGTCTAATCCATTTAAACCTCTTGGTTCAATCTAATTGAACCAGTTCAAGTCCAATTAAATTGGTTCAATGGATTAAAATTGGTTCACAATTAATTGAAAGCCGAAATGATCTCCGAATCAGTTCAAAACTGATTTAGAAAAATCCTAGCGCAGTCCTGGTCAGCCCAGAATAATTTCCAGTTGATACAAACAAGGGCAAGACGGGGAAAAGAGTGCTCAAAAAAAAAAACTGTGACCATAAAATCGAGATGATTCCCAATCGTAATCGGTATCCGGATCAGAGAGTAATCCTCTATGGCGTGTGACCTCATAGGTTCGAACCTAAACGGTAGCACTAGAACAATTCAAGTACCAGCACAAGAAACCATCTAGCAATGGGTCCCGGCATCCGGATAGGTCGAAGATGCAGGAGCAAACTATCGAACCTCTGGCATATGGTTACCGTATAATTCATCCCTTTGACCTCTAATGCTCAGGACGACTGAGATTGGGCTGCCAACCCAGACTGAGTCAATCGACTACGTGTCTCAACCTTGCAAGCCCAGTGACTCATCACTTGGACTACCCCGGCTGAGGATTTGCTAAATTGAGATACTGCGAGACATTCAATCCAAACTGTTTGGACAGGTCAATTCCATCTTGGTCCATCACTGATCCATAAGTACTTGCCTGTACCCAGAAACCTTCCGTCACCGGATTAAAAATCGGGTAGTCCGGCACCAAAGCACAGGGAGTTGCTTGCAAGCTACCGTGATGACCTTAGGTCGGAGGGACACATATACCCATATCCAATCGTGAGTATCCCTTTGGCAGAAAGGGGCTGCACGAAGTCACGTTCAATGAGATATCACATATCTTACTTGTAGATCACATCAGTGTCACCACACTCATTTGGTCAAGAGGACAACCAAACGATGTGAACTACAACAACCTATACTTGATATATTGCCGTCCAATATAATATATCCTTTGGTTGTGAACAGGGTTTAAAGACCACTCGATACATCCTCTCTATATCGAAGTCAATGTAGTCCTAAGGACTTCATCACATGGAAAGAGTTTATTTCAGGGAAATACAATATGTGATGAGCTGCCAAAAATAATATTTTATTAATTCAAAGAAAGAGTACAATACTTAGCTCAACCGCCTACAACCTAGGCATTAGCTTTGGGACACAATTCCCAACAACTCCCACTTGTACTAAAGCCAATCAGAAGAGTATCTAATACCCATTTCCCATTTATAAAAGTTGAACTCTTTTATTCCGAGGGCTTTAGTGAAGGGGTCGGCCAGATTTTCTTTTCCATCGATCTTCAGAAGATTGATGTCGCCTCGTTCTACGATCTCTTGTACGAGGTGGTAGCGCCATAGTATGTGCTTGGTGCGGTGATGAGCTTTAGGCTCCTTAGTTTGAGCAATGGCTCCAATGCTGTCACAGTACACCGGAACAGGACCATCTAGGGAAGGTGCCACCCCTATCTCTCCAAGAAACTTCCGCAACCACACAGCTTCCTTTGCTGCATCTGATGCTGCAATGTATTCTACTTCGCATACCGAGTCTGCAACAGTTGCCTACTTGGAACTTTTCCAGCAGATCGCTCCTCCATTCTGGGTAAATACAAACCCTGACACACTCTTGCTATCATCTCTATCTGACTGGAAACTGGAGTCAGAGTACCCCACAAGTTTCAAGTCAGGTTCTCCATAAATCAGCCATTGATCTTTAGTATTTCTCAAATACTTAAGGATGGACTTAACCACCTTCTAATGCACCTCACCTGGGTCAGACTGGTATCTACTCACTACTCCTAGTGAGTATGCCACGTCTGGTCTAGTACAAGTCATAGCATACATGATAGAGCCTACTGCAGAAGCATAAGGTACTCTACTCATGCGCTCTCTTTCCTCAGGAGTTGTCGCACAATCCTTCTTGGAAAGAGTAATTCCAGAACCTATCGGGAGATAGCCTTTCTTGGAATTTTTCATGCTGAATCGTTTCAGCACGGTATCAATGTACATAAACTGGGACAGTCCCAAAAGCTTCTTAGATCTATCTCTATAGATCTTCATACCTAGTATGTAAGAAGCTTCACCCAAGTCCTTCATGGAGAACTGATGATAACTAGACCTTTATTCCTTGTAATGCTGCGACATCATTCCCGATTAAGAGAATGTCGTCAACATACAGTACTAGGAATACAATCACAGAACCATTAACCCATTTATAGATGCACGGTTCTTCTCCGTTCCTAACGAAGCCATACGATTTGATACACCTATCAAACCATAAGTTCCAACTTTGAGATGCTTGCTTGAGTCCATAGATGGATCTCTGCAACTTGCATACTTTTGATTCATCTGTGGATGTGAACCCTTCAGGCTGTATCATATACACCTCCTCTTCCAGCTCCCCATTAAGGAAAGCAGTTCGGACATCCATCTGCCAGATCTCGTAATCAAAATATGCTGCCAAAGCAAGCATGATCCGAATGGACTTGAGCATTGCCACAGGGGAGAAAGTCTCGTCATAATCGATACCATATCGCTGACGATACCCTTTGGCAACCAGACGGGCTTTATAGGTCTCTACCTTCTCATCTGCACCCCTTTTCCTCTTGAAGATCCATTTACACCCGATGGATTTTATTCCTTCAGGCGGATCAACCAATGTCCAAACATTGTTGATTTTCATGGACTCCATTTCGGATCGCATGGCTCCAAGCCATGTCTCAGAGTCTGATCTCTGAAGTGCATCCATATAGGTGATCTGATCCTCATTGTTCTCATCGAGCTCAATGGGATCGCCGTCCCGGACCAAGAAACCGTAGTATCTGTCCGGCTGATGCGATATTCTACTAGATCTCTTAATGGGTTCTAGGTTTGATTCAATCACAATCGGTTCTACGATGTCCTTAGAGTGTGCAGGTTCTTCTATTGGATGAACTTCATCAAGTTCAATCTTAGAGGCTATAGTTTCTTCTCCAAGGAACTTCTTTTCCAAAAAGATAGCTCTAAGAGCAACGAACACCTTTTGTTCATTCTCCAAGTAGAAGAAATACCCTTTGGTTTCCTTAGGATAACCAATTGATAAACACCGATCAGACCTTGGACCAAGTTTATCTGAGTCTAAACGCTTTACGTAAGCCGGACAACCCCAGACCCGAAGGTGTGAGATTGAGGGTTTACGTCCATTCCACATCTCATACGGAGTGTAGACAACAGACTTACTTGGAACATTATTTAATAAGTAGCAGGCTGTCTGAAGCGCATATCCCCAAAAGGTGATGCAGAACAAAGAACAAAGAAGCGTATACGGAAGTAAATTTAGGATTAATTTCTCTCTCTTTTTTTTTTTATATTTAAGAAATTGGCTTTGACTCAAAATAAAGCTAAATTAAGTTGAAGGAAACTAGGTAAGGATTGAAAGCATAAGTTAGAAGAAACTAAATTATCAGAGTAGTTCAGAAGTAACGGATCGCTGGGGGTTGAGAAACTCCCAGACCTAGGGTTTCGCTCTGAACTTTCAACAGGACAGAAATAGAGAGGAGAGATGGGTTACCAACCAGACAGTGATCTTCACAGAATTTGGGTGGAAGAACTCTCTCGGGTAGATTGTTGGATCCTCGGATTCGGCTATCTTCGCAATGGATCCTCCAATACTGGTCTCGTGGCTGGATCGGCTTCTCCTGGACTCAAGATCTGGGAAGAAGAAAAACAAGTGATGGATTTAGAGACTCGGGGAAGGATTTACCAGTTTGAAGAACTTGAAGGCTGATGTCGCTGAGATCCGGATTCTCTTGAAGGCTGATTCGACTCCCTCTGGAAAGAGCTTTGGATCTGAAGTACCCGAACTGTAGCTGGATGCTGGTGGTCGGCCTGGACTTGGAGAGAGAGGCCGTGAGAAGTGGGATAGGCTAGGGTTTGGTGGATTGATATGGATGGTGGGCGGCTAGGGTGATAGAGTAGAAGTGGCTAACCTAGGGTTTGGGTTTTGGAGATCTCACACCTCCTCAAGGTTCCTGGGGAACCCGGATTTACTCCCTCATGGAGCTCAACACCTGGATGCAAGTGCGGAAGAGAGAAAACACAAAGTTTGCTCACAAAAATTTGGTTTCATTCATCTGATTCCTTTAAACTTACAAGAGGGGTTTAATTTATAGGGCTTTACAAGGGAGTAGGGTTTTACATCTTTCCATGTGGGACTAAAGGAGGGGATCTACAAATCAAGACAATCCATACACATATGGTCGGCCAAGGTACCAAAAAAATTTGATTTGGGTTATAAAAGGCAGGTAGATGGCGCCTCCTTGCTTGGGTCTTCAAGAGAGGATTTCTTTCCTTCCATGGATCAACTCTTTTGGACTCCTCCTTTTCTTCCTCCCTAAGTCAGGGCCCTTCCCATATTGTTTTGGATATTTTTGGCAGGTAGTGGGCGCCTCCTTGAAGTTCTCTCCAAGAGAATTTCTTCCCTTTCATAGATTGGTTCTTTTGGGAAAGACTTGGGCTGCCCCCTTGATTTGTGGACTCCTGGTGGATTTCTCCTCAACTGGCGCATGAGAGAAGGAAGCTGCTATCTGTGGTGTGGGGACCAAAGGTTGCTGGATGTAGATATGGCACCCCCTGGACTCAGGCGTATGGCTGGGAGTGTGACGCCCACTTGCTAGGCCTTGGGAGAAAATGTAACACCCCAGGTTGAAGCCCTAGTCCACTACTGAGTCAACATGACTCAACAAAATAAAATGCAGGTAATGTAGACTCAAGCTAAATTGAGTTGATCTAGTCAACTCTTATTACAAATCAAAAACCCTAATTCTTCGGGCAAGGTTAATCAGAGATCCAGATGGAGCTCTGAAGTCTTCTTCTGAGTCTGGTGCCCGCACCAATTCTCCCAGGGTGGGAGGAACTCGACCCTGTCGAGTATGGATCAAGTTGGCTCTGGTATCTCTCCAAGAGGTCTGGGTCCAGCTCTTGTAATTCTTCTCGGGAGATCCAAGAGTCATCAGAATCTGGCCATCCTAGCCAGCAGACCAGGTATCTTTGGTATCCTCGATTACGAGTAGAGATAACCTGATCATCCAGGATCTTTTCAATCTGCTCTTTCCTCACAGGCCAATTTGTTGGTGGACACACAGGGTCAGGTTCATTCTCAAGAGCAGGATTAGGTTCAAAAGCCTCACTGGGAATCACAGCTGGCTCCCTATACTCTACTAGGTCTGTAATATTGAAAGTGGAGCTAATGCCTAGTTCTGGAGGTAACTCGAGCACATAGGCATTGGATCCTACTCTCTTTACCACTCTAAATGGTCCAGCTCCCCTAGCATGTAACTTTCTAATGGTTCCAGGAGAAAACGTTCAGGCCTTAACCTAATCATTACATAGTCTCCTTCGTCAAAAGTTTTGACTCGCCTTTGAGAATCAGCCAATTTCTTATAAGTTTCATTACTTAAATTTATTTTGGCTTGAATTTCTTTATGCAAGTCTTTTATATGCTGTGCAAAAACTTCGGCAGACTCGGAGACCCGTGTGTGGACTGGTAAAGGAGCTAGGTCAAGAGGTGTGTGGGGTTTGTAACCATACACAATTTCAAATGGACTCTTACCCGTAGACCTATTGACCGAGTCATTATATGCAAATTCAGCTCTAGGTAAGTACAAATCCCAGTTCCTAATGTTTTCACCAACAAGACACCTTAGCAGATTGCCTAAACTACGGTTCACTACTTCGGTTTGGCCGTCAGTCTGGGGATGATATGCAGTTGAAAACTTAAGTTTCGTCCCTAACTTATGCCAAAGGGTTTTCCAGAAATAGCTGGTGAACTGAACATCCCTATCTGAAACAATGGTCTTGGGTAGGCCATGGAGTCGAACTATCTCATTAAAGAACAGGGTGGCTACCTTAGACGCATCAAATGTCTGGGAACAAGGCAAGAAATGGGCCATCTTGGAAAATCGGTCTACTACAACACAGATAGAGTCATGCCTCCTCTGGGTCTTAGGCAAACCTAACACAGAGTCCATGCTCACATCTTGCCAAGGACGATCTGGGACAGGGAGTGGGGTATAAAGGCCGGTGTTCTGTTTTCGCTGTTTGGCAACAACGTAGGTCCGACACCTAGCCATAATGTGTGCTACATCTCTTTTTAAGCTAGGCCAGAAAAAATGGTCTTCAATAGCCAGGGTGGTCTTATCTTTTCCGAAATGGCCAGCTAAACCTCCAGCATGAGTTTCCCAAATCAAGAATTCCCTAAGAGAGGTTCTAGGGATGCAAAGCCTATTCTTAAAGAACAGAAAGCCATCTAAAAGGGAATAATCCTTATGTTCACTAGATGGTCCTTGAGTTAGATCCTGGTATACAGCCTTAAAATCCAGACACGACTCATATTCTTCTTTGATTTGCTCAAACCCTAAGACTTCAGCCCTAACAGAATTCAATAATAAAGATCGACGACTAAGGGCATCAGCTACCTTATTTTAAGATCCAGCCTTATGCTTCAAAACAAAAGTATAGGACTGGATATACTCTATCCACTTAGCATGCCTAGGGTTAAGCTTCTTCTGAGAATTCAAGAATCTAAGAGCCTCATGGTCCGAAAACAGCACAAATTCTTGCGGTAGAAAAATGTCTCCAGTAATGCAAAGCTTGCACTACCGCGTAAAATTCCTTATCATAGGTAAAATACCTAAGTTTAGCATCATTAAGTTTTTCACTAAAGAATGCTACGGGATGGTTCTCTTGGCTTAGGACTCCACCTATACCTACTCCTGAAGCATCACAGGCAACCTCAAATACCTTTGAAAAGTCTGGTAGTCTCAAAATGGGTGCCTGGGTCATCCTATCCTTTAGATCTAGGAAGGCTTTATGGGCTGCTTTGGTCCACTGAAATTCTCCCTTCCTAATGCAGTCTGTGATAGGAGCAACTACGGTACTAAACCCCTTGATGAATCGCCTATAGAAGGTAGCCAAGCCATGAAACTTTTGACTTCATGCACACTGGTCGGCTCTGGCCATTCTACTATGGACCTAATCTTTTCAGGATCGGCAGCCACGCCGTCAGGGGTTACAACAAATCCAAGGAAGATAATTCTACTGGTCATAAATTCACACTTTTTGAGATTACCGTAGAGACTATCATTCCTCAAAACTTGACAGACTTGTCTAAGGTGGCCTAGGTGATCTGCAGGGGTCTTACTATAGATCAGGATGTCATCAAAATAGACCACTACAAACTTTCCTATGAAAGCTCTAAGTACCTGGGTCATAATCCTCATGAAAGTACTAGGGGCATTGGACAACCCAAAAGGCATAACAACCCATTCAAAGAGACCATCCTTAGTCTTGAAGGCCGTTTTCCACTCATCCCCTGGTCTAATCCTAACCTGATGATAGCCGCTCTTGAGATCAATTTTAGAAAAAACCATGGCACCGGCCATCATATCAAGCATGTCATCTAGTCTAGGGATGGGGAACCTATACTTGATTGTGATTTTATTGATGGCACGACTGTCAACACACATCCTCCACGTGCCATCCTTCTTCGGGGTTAGAAGTGCAGGGACTGCACAAGGGCTAAGACTCTCTCTAATGAACCCCTTCCTCAACAATTCGCCAACCTGCTTTTGCAGTTCTTTATGTTCAGATGGATTCATCCTATAATGGGGCAAGTTGGGTAAAGTAGCTCCTGGGACTAAATCTATAGAATGCTGAATATCCCTAAGAGGTGGAAGGTGGTCTGGCAAATCCTCGGAAAAAACATCCTCAAATTCTTCTAATAAAGGCTTAACTTCCTGAGGAGGCTCTGAGGGTGTAGGAGTCCTAAGTTCCTTAGCAGTCAACATCCAAATGGGTAAACCGCTATGAATTTCGTGTTCTAGATCCTTGGCACTAATTAGGTTCACTCCAGTCTTCATTTCTCTGACCTTACTGGTTCCTTTAGCTACCTTGTCCTTAGGTGGGACTGAATGGATTGTGATTTTCTTCCCATTGAAACTAAAGACACAGGTGTTGGATTTTCCTAAGAGGGTGGCATCATGATCATACAACCAAGGTCTTCCAAGATTTATACTGCTCACCCCCATGGGCAAGAAATCACACCAAATCTTCTCTTGATAGGATTGCATTTGGATTTGGACCTGACATCTAGACTGGATGGGTATAGAGGTAGAGTCTACCCAAGAAACCTTATAGGGGTTGGGGTGGGGGACTGGGGTTAAGCCTAACATTTTGACAGTGCTAGTAGAAATGGCATTTACACAGCTCCCACTATCTATGATGATTTTACAAACCTTATCCCCTAGTTTAAGGAAAGTCTGTAGGATGTTAGTTCTACGCCAGTCTTCCTGAACTTTAGTCGGGGACATGATGCATCTCACAACCCCTAAGTGGTCAGACTCAGTGGATTCTTCCTCTCCTTCATACTCATCAACCAAATTCATTCCGGCCTCATAAACTTCTTCTTCAAACTCCTCATTAGGCTCGGAACTCTCTTCTCCTCCCTCTTCTATATATAGGGATCTACGAGGGCACTGGCTAGAAACATGACCTACCTTATGACACTTAAAACAAGCTATGGCTGTGCACTGATTGGAGATATGACCGGGCTTCTGGCACTTAAAACAGACGATACTAGGGGTTCTCTGGGTGTCAGGTGCCTTACCTTTGTCCATGGGCCTAGGGGTGGGGATACCCTGATTAGGCTTGCTAGGGGTAACCTGGCTAGGTCCATTTCTTGGGATTGGGGCACTAACCCTAGATGGCATGGGTCCTCTCTGAAACTTCTCAGTGTTCAGTGCAATCTGATAGGCTTGGTCTAGGTCAGTAACCTCTCTCAGAAACAACTCTCTCTTAATATCTTCCCTAAGTCCAGCCCTAAATCTAGACAATGTGACCTCATGGGCTTCACTCACATCACATCTCATTAGGTATTCATCAAAGGTGGTTATGTAGTCTGAAACAGATCGGTTTCCTTGTTTCAAAGTCTGCCATTGGTCTAACAGATTTTGCTGGTATGAAATGGGTAGGTACTTGTCTCTAAGCTTCTCTTTCATACCCTGCCAAGTGGTTATGGGCTCTACATTTCATCTTCTAGTGGTCAGCTCAATGTTCCCCAGTATAACCTAGCTTGACGTATTAATTTCATTTTGGCAAACTTGAATTTCCTCTCCTCAGACATGGCATACCACTCAAAGTACTGGTCCATCTCACCCTCCCAATCAGAATACACCTTAGGATTTAAACTACCATCAAAAGTGGGTGCATCTAACTTGATGTTCCGAATGAACCTATCATCTCTATCCTCAGGTTCTGGGTCAGGCCTCCTATGATTAGGTTCAGGATCTCGGTATAAAGGTCTTCTAGGCTCTTGGTGTGGGTGAGGTTGAGGCACATTAAAATCTGGGTCAGGAGTCCAATTCCGATGCCTAGGTTCCTTAAGTACTTGGACTCGATCCCTAAGCTGGGCAAAATTCTCATTCATATCCTGACTTAATTTGTTCATACTCTCAGTAAGAGCTCTAACCATGGCCTCTAAATCAGGTTGGGTTTGACCAGGTTGGTAGGGTACTCCATTCCGGGTAGACATGATGCAATCAAGCACACAAAATGAGACTCAACTGAACGACTACGGGTTAACTAGACCTAGAGCCCAAACTAGATGCCCAATCAGAGTGGCAAGCTAGCCTGTAGTAACTCAGGACTCAGCAAGGCAGGTGTAAGGGGAGTGTTAGGTCCCTGAATGCCAATCCTAGACACCAATCAGAGATTGGCCAGGTAGGCGGACCAGCACACAAGCCCTTCGGGATGGAATCCCTGAACCACCGTTCTAGACACTGAGTACAAAGCACACACAGAGTAACCAGACAAACTGACTCAACATTAGCCTTGACCCGACTTGTTGATGTCCCTAGCCCACTAGGGCAAATTAGGTCTAATCAATTTTTAGATTAAAGGCTTAGGTTCGAATGAGTGGGTGGTGGTTTTGGGCTAAGGAGAGGTTATCAAATCCCCCCCTTATCTTAGATGCTCAAATGCCCTTAAGATGAATTAAGAGATGAACACTCAAAAATAATTGGATTGCAGAACACAAAATAGAGTTGCAGTAATTTAATTCTCAGAAATCCCACGGAAACCAATAAATCACAGGAAAATTATGAAAAATAGTTTCAATTATACTGTTTTCAGAAAAACAAAAATCACTGAATTTGGAGTTATGTGAGAAATAATTCCTGCAATAGGATAATTACGGGCTAAAAACAGAGCACTTCCCCGTTTACAATTCCTGCTACGAAGTTATAACCCAACGGATCCCCTACACCCTAGGAACACCCCGTGGAATGGGAAGAGGAGGTTTGCACCTTGCTTCGTTCCTAGGACCGGACGTCCTGGGGAGTCTACTTCGAGCAGACAAAGTAAAAAGAGAGAGACTCAAACAAGCAATCAAAACAGAAACCCTAGACAGGGCTCTGATACCAAAAATGATGCAGAACAAAGAACAAAGAAGCGTATGCGGAAGTAAATTTAGGATTAATTTCTCTCTTTTTTTTTTTTTATATTTCAAAATTGGCTTTGACTCAAAGTAAAGCTAAACTAAGTTGAAGGAAACTAGGTAAGGATTGAAAGCACAAGTTAGAAGAAACTAAATTATCAGAGTAGTTCAGAAGTAACGGATCGCTGGGGGTTGAGAAACTCCAGACCTAGGGTTTCGCTCTGAACTTTCAACAGGATAGAAATAGAGAGGAGAGATGGGTTACCAACCAGACAGTGATCTTCACAGAATTTGGGTGGAAGAACTCTCTCGGGCAGATTGTTGGATCCTCGGATTCGGCTATCTTCGCAATGGATCCTCCAATACTGGTCTCGTGGCTGGATCGGCTTCCCTGGACTCAAGATCTGGGAAGAAGAAAAACAAGTGATGGATTCAGAGACTCGGGGAAGGATTTACCAGTTTGAAGAACTTGAAGGCTGATGTCGCTGAGATCCGGATTCTCTTGAAGGCTGATTCGACTCCCTCTGGAAAGAGCTTTGGATCTGAAGTACCCAGACTGTAGCTGGATGCTGGTGGTCGGCCTGGACTTGGAGAGAGAGGCCGTGAGAAGTGGGATAGGCTAGGGTTTGGTGGATTGATATGGATGGTGGGCGGCTAGGGTGATAGAGTAGAAGTGGCTAACCTAGGGTTTGGGTTTTGGAGATCTCACACCTCCTCAAGGTTCCTGGGGAACCCGATTTACTCCCTCATGGAGCTCAACACCTGGATGCAAGTGCGGAAGAGAGAAAACACAAAGTTTGCTCACAAAAAATTTGGTTTCATTCATCTGATTCCTTTAAACTTACAAGAGGGGTTTAATTTATAGGGCTTTACAAGGGAGTAGGATTTTACATCTTCCCATGTGGGACTAAAGGAGGGGATCTACAAATCAGGACAATCCATACACATATGGTCGGCCAAGGTACCAAAAAACTTGATTTGGGTTATAAAAGGCAGGTAGATGGCGCCTCCTTGCTTGGGTCTTCAAGAGAGGATTTCTTTCCTTCCATGGATCAACTCTTTTGGACTCCTCCTTTTCTTCCTCCCTAAGTCAAGGCCCTTCCCATCTTTGTTTTGGATATTTTTGGCAGGTAGTGGGCGCCTCCTTGAAGTTCTCTCCAAGAGAATTTCTTCCCTTTCGTAGATTGGTTCTTTTGGGAAAGACTTGGGCCGCCCCCTTGATTTGTGGACTCTTGGTGGATTTCTCCTCAACTGGCGCATGAGAGAAGGAAGCTGCTATCTGTGGTGTGGGGACCAAAGGCTGCTGGATGTAGATATGGCGCTCCCTGGACTCAGGCGTATGGCTGGGAGTGTGACGCCCACTTGCTAGGCCTTGGGAGAAAATTAACACCCCAGGTTGAAGCCCTAGTCCACTACTGAGTCAACATGACTCAACAAAATAAAATGCAGGTAATGTAGACTCAAGCTAAATTGAGTTGATCTAGTTAACTCTTATTACAAACTAAAAACCCTAATTCTTCAGGCAAGGTTAATTAGAGATCCAGATGGAGCTCTGAAGTCTTCTTCTGAGTCTGGTGCCCGCACCAAAAGGATAGCGGCAGATTTGCAAAGCCCATCATGGATCGAACCATATCCAACAAGGTTCGATTCCTCCTTTCGGACACACCATTCAACTGTGGTGTTCCTGGAGGAGTCCACTGAGAGAGAATTCCATTCTCCTCAAGATATGTCAAAAATTCACCAGATAAGTATTCACCACCTTGATCAAATCGAAGGGTTTTAATACTTTTTCCAATTTGCTTTTCTACTTCATTATGGTATCGTTTGAACATTTCAAATGACTCAGACTTATGTCTCATTAAGAAGACATAACCGAACCTTGAAAAGTTGACTGTAAAAGTAATGAAATATTTGTATCCTCCTCTAGCACTAACTGTCATCGGTCCACATACATCAGTATGTATGAGACTTAGAAGTTCTGTAGCTCGTTCACCTTTTCCAGTAAAAGGTGACTTGGTCATTTTACCAAGTAAACAGGATTCACAAGTGGGCAGTGATTCAGAATCGCTGACCTCGAGGAGTCCTTCTCCTCGCATCTTGTTTATCCTATTTTGGTTAATATGACCTAGCCTACAGTGCCAAAGATACAAATCGTTGATATTATCTAACCTTGGGCATTTGCTAGAAGTGTACATTACACTAACAGGCCTTGATAGTACATATATGCCATTATTTAATCTAGCTTTCATTATAACAGAGTTATTCAAAATAACATTGCAAAAATATCCTTTTATTGATAGTTCAAAACCATAATTGGCCAAAAGGCCTACAGAGATTATGCTCATAATAAAACTAGGACAATAGTGACAGTCGACTAGTTCGACAGTACAAGACTCAAAGACAAGACGCAGAACTTCGACCGCCAGTACTGGAACACGATTTCCATTCGCGACACTCAGAAACGTTCTCTATCTTCAAATCTTCTACTAACTTGAAGTCCCTGTAATGAATTACAAACGTGAATTGGACTACCAGTATCCAATACCCAGTTAGCAGTATCAACAATTGAGTAATTACAAGGTTTTATCATATAAATACCTTGTTCAGCAGACTTCTGCTTTCTCGGCCTATTCGGATCAAGGGACGTAATATAAAGAGGACAGTTCCTCTTCCAGTGTCCCTTCTTCTTGCAGTAGAAACATTCTGCAAAAGAATGATCAGCCTTATACTTCCTGGTCTGACTAGGGCCAGGAGCATACTGCACCTTCTTTCCCTTTTTATTTATTTTCTTCTTCCATTTCTTAAAGGGAAGACGACCTCTACTACCTCCCACTAAATTCACCACCCCCTTATTCAGTTGGTGGTCTTTCTCGAAAGTCTGCAGCAACCCCAAAAGACCATGGTAGTTGACTGCAGGCTTGTTCATTCTATAATGATCGAGAAAATCAAGATAGGAAGAGAGAAGAGAATTCAGGATCGCATCCTTGCCGAGCTGCTCGTGCAAGGGGCATCCAGTTTGCCCAACTTTTCAATCAGCTCGATCATGTACAATACATGATCAGTGACTGAACCGCCATTCGGCATCTTGGAATTGTAGATGGCACAAGACACTTTGTATCGTTCTACATCATCCGGGGTGCCGAAGGATTCTTTCAACTTTTGTAGGATTTCATCAGGTTGGGCCTCCTCGAATTTGTGACTGAACTCATCGTTCATTGCTGCTAACATAATGCACCGGACAGTAGTCTGATCAGAGACCCACTTCAGATAAGCATCTCTGACCGCCCTTTGTGCATTAAAGGGAGGGATTTCAGGTGCCGGATCCGTTATCACATAGAGGATCCATTCATGCACCAGAATGATTCTCAATCTTCGATACCAACTATCGAAGTTGTGACCCTTTAACTTCTCATTATCGAGAAGTGACCGGAGCGATAAATTGGAAGACATCTGAAAAGAAAATAAGACCAAATTAGTGTATGAATTAATAATTTAACCAAAAGACTTGGACTTTAGTCTAAAGGTTTCTCCCACTAATTTTTCAGATTGGTAGCCTCTAACTCCAATCCGTGAAAACACTTTTTCAAGTGGGTTCTGAAATCCAAAAGCCTCGCATGAGCCCGATATGGCCAGCTCACCCATACGAGCCTAAAGGTAGGTTCATAAACCAATTATTTCCCTAAACAATTTTCAGTATTTCATTTTTCCCCAGAGAACACCCCAATCGGCCTAGGGGCCTCCTATTACGGGTCTCTGTTTAGGTCCAACCATTAAAATGACAAATCCAATACTTCCAGCTAACTAAAGACCAAGCCCGACTATGGCCGGCCCACCTGGTTCCGTTAAGGAGGTTGCACTGAACCATCATCGATCAGATAGAAATTCCAGTTGCCGAATGTACACCCGTTCTATGGAACTGCCGATGTACACCAAGCTAGTGGATACATTTCTATCCAACTTAATGGGAGGCTAAGACACTGTTAACTCTTTGACTTAGTCTTTTTAAGGACCTAATAATTTTAGAGATTTTTAATTATGATAGAAGAAAAGACAAGGACATGGATCATCCTCCCACTGAATCAATCAGATTTCAGGAGGGTTGACATAAATCAACAAACGATCCATGGGCACCTATAGATCAGTCAGACCGATCAACCTCGGTGACATGGGTTAACTCGAGTCATTGAGCTTTTCCAATCAGTTCTGGTCGACTCGACTAGCCAGGTAGGTGAGATCATGGATGAGTATCCACCATTAACCATCTTTCCTAGACACCAACCAAGTTGGCCAGGAAAGAGGTAGCCTCATACAACCATGATCACAATGCCAAACCTACCTCGACACTAGTCGATTTACCAGACTCGATCAAACTAGCCTAAAGACTCGGGCGTCCACTGAGCCACTAATTGGATTCATTTTAGATGAACGGATCAACTAATCTAACTATTAGATAGTTCTAAAGAAGGGCCTTAAACAACTTTTGTTTAATCTTCTTGTAATCCGGTTCAACTAAACTTAGGTCTAACCCAGATGAACCCAACTAGTTAGCTAACCCAATTTCACCCAAAATGGCTTATGCAATGTTTTAGATTTCATAAACCTAAAATTTTTAATAAGAAAACACTTAATTAAAATATTTTTAATTAAGTCACAATGTAAAACATTTTTACATAACAAATCATGCATCAAGATTCAAATTTTACAAATATTTCATATCCATATAAAACATGCCCAATAACATGTATCATCAAATTAAAACATTTTTAATTTTAAAATTCTTTAAGGATCCTTCTGAAGAGGCCAACACAAACGATCCGCATCGTGTCAAAGACATACGGTCATGGTGAAGGTCTCAACTAGGTTCCAAAAAGAAATCATGATACATTTTTATTTAAAAAAATTTTAATCTATAAACATGCATACTAGATTAGATTACACATGCAACCTGCTCCGATACCACAAAAAGAAAAAGATGCAAGTGGTTTGACATGATCCTACACTAGGCATGCAAACAGCTACGGAGCAGAATGGATTTTAAAAATATTTTTAAAAATCCGTGCAGCGAAATCTGCTCCGCCGAGATACTAATCTATTCTAGTTGCATGAAGGCATGTATTATGGTATAAAATATTTGTAAAATAGTTGAATTAAAAAATTCTATTCATGCATGATTAAAAAATAATTTTTTCATACCTTATTTCGGCTGGAATAACTCTGGGATAAAGCTGGAATAGGCTGGAATAGCTGGAATAAAACTATTCCAGCCTTCTTCTTCCTTGGAACCGTGGGATGTCCTGTTTTGATGTTTGAAAACGTCGTCCAAACACCACCTTCCGGACCTCCGTTTGCTCCCAAACTTCAGCAGCGACAAGGTGGACAAATCTACATCGATTTGCCACGATATCTGCAAACGAAATATCTAAAACAGGTGTATAAAATCCCAAAAGTCTGCTGCCAGAAAACTATAGTAGAACAGGACAACAGGTTGATCTTCGCATTTGGAGCTACAGCGGCGAACCCGGCTCGCGTAGCTTGCTCCTAGGAGTAGAAGAGTACTCCCTCTAGAGGGGAGACACTCCAGGGGCCCTCTATCCACCTTCACACGGTGCTAGCCGCTGGAAGGAGACACACGATCACTGGTTAATGGCAGCAGCACCTTTGCTGCAGTCCGAGTTTGAGCACAAGAAACAATAGGAAAAGGTCTTTGTTTCTCTCCCTCACACTCTACAAAAAACTAGCCCAGGAGTATGCAATGGATGAAAGGAATGATCTCTCAAATACTCATTGGAGACTGCTGTTTTTCAGCTCTTCACATGGTGTCACAACAATGAAACAGTGCTGCTGTTGCACGGTGTAACCACTTCCTTGAAATAGGGGACTGCAGTGGTATTTAAAGACAGCAATGGAGGAAGACGGAGAGACTGGGAGAGGAAGAGGCAGTCGGCTGTGTTTCTCCAAATTAATCAGCCATTAACAAGGGTTAAAACATAGCCGGTGGGAGGAGAAAAGATGCCCAGCTCACGATCGTATGGGTCGTTTAGGCTTCCAGCGCTTGGGTTTCTTCCAGCAACGTGTAAAACATTTACACGTGAAAAAAGAACACCGGTTCAAAATCGGTCCAAGCAAAAAAAATGGTCCAATCCATTTAAACCTCTTGGTTTAATATAATTGAACCGATTCAAGTCCAATTAAATTGGTTCAATGGATTAAAATTGGTTCACAATTAATTGAAGGCCGAAATGATCTCCGAATCAGTTCAAAACTGATTCAGAAAAATCCTGGCGCAGTCCTGGTCAGTCTAGAACAATTTCTGGTTGACACAAACAAGGGCAAGACGGGAAAAGAGTGCTCAAAAAAAAAAACTGTGACCATAAAACCGAGATGATTTCCAATCATAATCGGTATCCGATCAGAGAGTAATCCTCTATGGTGTGTGACCTCATAGGTTCGAACCTAAACGGTAGCACTAGAACAATTCAAGTACCAGCACAGAAACCATCTAGAAATGGGTCCCGATGTCCGGATAGGTTGAAGATGCGGGAGCAAACTATCGAACCTCTGGCATATGGTTATCGTATAATTTATCCCTTTGACCTTTAATGCTCAGGACGACTGAGATTGGGCTGCCAACCCAGACTGAGTCAGTCGACTACGTGTCTCAACTTGCAAGCCCAGTGACTCTTCACTAGGACTACCCCGGCCGAGGATTTGCTAAATTGAGATACTGCGAGACATTCAATCCAAACTGTTTGGACAGGTCAATTCCATCTTGGTCCATCACTGATCCATAAGTACTTGCCTGTACCCAGAAACCTTCCATCACCGGATTAAAAATCCGGTTAGTCCGGCACCAAAGCACAGGGAGTTGCTTGCAAGCTACCGTGATGACCTCAGGTCGAGGGACACATATACCCATATCCAATCGTGAGTATCCCTTTGGCAGAAAGGGGTGCATGGAGTCACGTTCAATGAGATATCATATATCCCACTTGTAGATCACATCAGTGCCACCACACTCATTTGGTCAAGAGGACAACCAAACGATGTGAACTACAACAACCTATATTTGATATATTGCCATCCAGTACAATATATCCTTTGGTTGTGAACAGGGTTTAAGGACCACTCGATACATCCTCTCTGTATCGAAGTCAATGTAGTCCTAAGGACTTCATCACATGGAAAGAGTTCATTTCATGGAAATACAATATGTGATGAGCTGCCAAAAATAATATTTTATTAATTCAAAGAAAGAGTACAATACTTAGCTCAACCGCCTACAACCCAGGCGATTGGCTTTGGGACACAATTCCCAACACCGGATAGGCATGAAATGTTGCTAGACATCAATCATGTCTTGTAGGTTGATCAAATTAAATAGTTTTAATTAGATCATGAATTAGAATGAGTTCTAATTTTCAATCGGGATAGCTCAGTTTGACCTAAATCAGTTAGAAAGAGTTCTAATCAGGTTAGGTCAACATGCACTCGAACCTACTGCTGGCTAGATATGGAACCCAATGGGTCACACATGAAAGAGGATTGATCAAGGATTTAATTTGGATTAAATCATGTTTGCAGGACAAATACACTAGCATGTGTTGCAAACCCTAGCTCGAAATCAAAACGGATTTGAGTTTATGGTTCTGAATTGGCCTTAATTGGGTTCTAATTGAGCCTAATTGAAGACTAATTAAGTAAATTGGGTTTTGGGCTAATCCATGGCTAACCCAATTGGCTAAGCAAACACCCAAATCAGCCCCTCCACCCACCCATTTTATTTTGTGCGCCAAATGAGAAGAGTCCATGCGCGCATGGACTCTTCACATCTTAGCACAAAAAAACACCATGAAGAGTTTTGGGGCGGCCTCCTTTCTCAAATTAGCGCCCCTTTTTGTTGATCATTGGATGGCCATCAAATAGTGGGAATTTAATCTGGATTTTAAGAAAGGCATGGTTGCTTCCCTGTTGCGTGAAACGACGTCTCTTCGGAGATTTAAGTTCGCGACTTCTTCCTTTTAAATTCATCGCGACTTTTTCTTTAAGAAAAGCCATGAGATTAAATCTGGAAGGCCATGAGAAATTAAGAAAGGGCATGAGAAGAGTTTTGCAAAGGGATGTGATCTTTGGATTGACATCTATACATAAACTATTTAAGGAGTGGTATTACGGGTGTTTTGTTTACTAGTTTTCTTCCTCTCCTGAATACCGTTTCCCTCTTTTCTTGTTTAAGAAGAGTTTCCTTTACAGAGTTAGAACTCTGTCGAAACTCTAATCTATAACAAGAGTAAGAGTGAAACTCTTGAAAGGCAATGGAAAGAAATAGAAAATTTTTTCCTTCTCTCTTGTTTAAAGACAATAGTTATCTTAGTAGTTTTTCTTTAAGACACAATTTATTCATTTAGGACATTCTTCTTTCTTCAAGAAAGTAGTGTTCTTTGGAATAAGTGTTTAAGGGAAGACAAGGACAAGGCTAGCAAGAAGGAAGTGTAAAGGAAGAGGGACCATTTCCTAGAAGAGTTAGTGTCTTGATTGCTTTTCTTGTGGATCACCGTTGGAGGGTGGACGTTTGGACACCTGGTGGAGTGATCAAGTTTGTTTCAAGAAATCTATCACCAAATTTGGATTTAGCGATCAAAGGTTGGTACTTTAATTTAATGTGTTATTTAATTGCATGTTTGTATGATTTTGTCTATAATAAGGAGGTCTTGTTTTTAGGGTTCGGTAAGGATTTCATAATAATTTTTTGAAATCCATGCTTCCGCCCTTGTTACTAAACCCTACATTTCTTACCTCAAGAATTCTATCTCAAAGGGGAGCAATCAACATTCAAATTTCAAGGAGTCCTCCTAAATGCAGATGAGATCATAATTAATGCCAAGAAGGAAGGAGATGGGATGCCATATGCAATTGTCGGCAATTTAAAGTTAGGAAATGTTTTGTCGAAATGTTTTGTCGATGATTTTAAGAGGAGTAAGCCACAAAGACTC
Organism: Areca catechu; assembly: GCA_021397845.1. Classification (NCBI taxonomy): domain Eukaryota; kingdom Viridiplantae; phylum Streptophyta; class Magnoliopsida; order Arecales; family Arecaceae; genus Areca; species Areca catechu. Next base: position 123,376,870 of record CM038040.1, on the reverse strand, counting down.
CTCAAAATTGTCACCCATCTCAGTTGACGCCCACCTGATGGATTGTTGTCGCCAAAGCTATGAAGACTATTTCTTGTTATCGCCCACTTGAAGAGAGGTCCAGATCAGCCTAGAGACAAGAGTCCAAGATGCCCAAAGCCAGAATTCCAGGAGTTGTAGTCCAAGGAAAAACAAGTCTAGTTTTTGTATCCCTTACATCACTGGTTGAGGGTCTATAAATACCCCATCAACCTCCCTTGTAATTATTATTATTCATTCATCAATAAAGACACTCTGTCGAATTTCTTCCTTTGCTATGTGCATCATGGGGTGTGAGGCCCTTTTCCTTTGTTCTTCGAAACATCACAGGGTATGAGGCCCTTTTTCTTTGTTCTTTGGAACATCACGAGGTGCGAGGCCCTAGTTATCCTACCTATCCAGCAATCAAGAAACCCTAGCCACCACTTCTAGCCTGATGGGGACCCGGAAGTCTATTTTATTTTATTTTTTTTTTTTGAGTCCTGTAATAAAGTGAGATAACTGAGTCTTCACATGTAGTGAGATGGGTGGGATGCCCTAGGCTACATATAGTAGGGTGGGTGAGATGCACTAGAGGTGAGAGATCTCTCTATAAATGTAAGTTCCAAGTCCATAAGAGTCCAATTTTCCTACCTTCCATCTCCATTGTTCCTTCGCCAAACCCTAGAAAAATAAAATAAAAAAAATAGTAGTACCCTAATCTTCGGTGACTTCTCAGCTCGTCGATGATCCTACCCCTGATCCCATGCCCCATCAATTTGGTATTAGAGCTAGAGGATTAGGGTATGTTTCATCCTCCAAGACCATCACCACCACAAGCCCCTCCCGCAGCTCTCTATCCGTCATCACCATCCACAGCCACCGTCCATGCCATCCGTGCTATTGTTTTGCCATCGACCGCTACCTTCATCAAATCCTTAAAGCCACAACACTCGCAACACTGCTTCCAGCCCTTGCCTAGTGTGGACATCAGGGCCAGAAAATATCGACAGGTTGAATCCACATCCTTGTGGATCACCTGTGAAAAAAGCCCTGAACCCAACCCCTTTTACCATGTAAATATTTTATTTTAAATTTTGTTATTTTGGCTTAGTTAGGGTTAGCCCTTTTTACCAACTATAATTAGGGTTTTGTTATTTAACCTTTTTGGGCTAAACTTTTTTTACCACATTAAGTCAAAACCCCATTTATCGTTTGTGTCAAACCCTATCATGCCAAACTCTGTTAACCAAATTTATTCTTTTTTGTTGTATGAGGTTATGCCTTTTGATCAATTGATCAAGTGGGGCTTAGTTATTTGGTTGGTTTAATTTTAAGTCTTGTAATAATTAGTATTGAGTCCTGTAATACAAGGGGGACCCAATTGAAGACCCATGTACTAGCCCAAGACAAGCCATGTCACTCCATGTGCTAGCCTAGGTCAGCTTGTTCTTGGCGCCACCTTTTCAAGAGATTGGACAACACCTTGACAACACAAGCCATGTCAATCCTCTTTGGTCGGCCACTTAAGAAGAGTTAGCGCCAACTTATTTTAAGATGAGTAAATGAGAAGAAGTCTTCCCATTTAGTTCCCTCTCATCTCAAATTATTTCACGCCAAAGCAAGGAGTCAGCCAAGACTTTTCAATGCCCACATCGGATGAATTTCAAGCTATCTGGTCACCCAAGTTGAAGAAGGTTCAATGGTTTTCTTACCTCAAGAGTTCTATATCAAAGGGGAGCAATCAACATTCAAATTTCAAGGAGTCCTCCTAAATGCAAATGAGATCATGATTAATGCTAAGAAGGAAGGATATGGGATGCCATATGCAATTGTTGCCAATTTAAAGTTAGGAAATGTTTTATCGAAATGTTTTGTCGATGATTTTAAGAGGAGTAAGCCAGAAAGACTCCTCAAAATTGTCGCCCATCTCAGTTGACGCCCACCTAATGGATTGTTGTCACCCAAGCTATGAAGACTATTTCTTGTTATCGCCCACTTGAAGAGAGGTCCAGATCAGCCTAGAGACAAAAGTCCAGGATGCCCAGAGCAAGAATTCCAGGAGTTGTAGTCCAAGGAAAAATAAGTCTAGTTTTTGTATCCCTTACACCACTGGTTGAGGGTTTATAAATACCCCATCGACCTCCCTTGTAATTATTATTATTCATTCATCAATAAAGACACTGTCAAATTTCTTCCTTTGCTATGTGTATCACGGGGTGTGAGGCCCTTTTCCTTTGTTATTCGGAACATCGTAGGGTGTGAGGCCCTTTTCCTTTGTTCTTCGAAACATCGCGAGGTGCGAGGCCTAGTTATCCTACCTATCCAGCAATCAAGAAATCCTAGCCACCACTTCTAGCCTGATGGGGACCCGAAAGTCTATTTTATTTTATTTGAGTCTTGTAATAAAGTGAGACAACTGAGTCCAATTGAGTCCACTTAGGTAGGTCCAGTCTTTTAGTCCAGTTAGTCCAATCAAGTGAGTCCGATCAAGTCCATTCATGTCAAGATCCAAGAGGAGAGTAAGCAGACCCGGAGATTCACCAGGCCCCCTCAACCAAAGCTAGACTTCATGCACCTGGACCCTTTCATGCTGCCAAGCCCACTAGAGAGAGCTCCAGCCCAAGACATGTTGGGTTCCGGTGCAACGCAGCGGAAGCGTAATTTCAAAAATGAAACTAAATTCACACCAAAAACCCTAAAACAAGAACTCCTTAAATAAGACTAGATCATATGACAAACATATCTATGTAAATTAGGATTAGGGTACCAACCTGTAATCGCTAATTCCAACAAAATTTGATGTTGAAGAGGCTAATTGATTTCACCAGGCATCCAAGTGTCCGCCCTCCGATGGTGATCCACACAGAGCAATGATCAAGAAAACTCTATCTTCTTTTCAATGGTTCCTTCTATTGAGTTCTTCTTCCTAGAACTCAATTGCTTGGACTATGGCTTGAATTCCTCCACACAAGAGCTTGCCTCCCTTTCCTTGACCTCTTCTCCTCCTTCCACTAAGACCTTGGCCCTTTAGACACCCTTGTCTTGAAGAAAAGACCTTGTCCTAAGAGGACAAAGGCTTGTCTTAAGTTGGAGGAGAAATTAAGACAATGATGTCTTAATGTAAGAAAGAAAGGAACAAATTAGAACTCCTTTCTTTCCTTTACCGTCGGAGACTTTTACTCTTATTCTTGTTCAGTAGCAGAGTTTCAATAGAGGTGTACTCTATAAAGAAAATAGTGCAAGAGCAAGAAAAGAATAAAAGAGTCTTTAGGAGAGGAAGAAGGAATAAAAGAAAAACACATAACCCGAGTTCTGATCTTTCCTGCCCCTTAAATAGTTTTCAGAGAGGCGCCTTCAAAACTCTCCGTAAACTCCTTCTCACGCCCTTCTCAATTTCTCACGCCCCATCCTCCCATCTCACGGCTTTCCAGATTAAATCCCACGGCTTTTCTTAAAGGAAAAATCGTGGTGTTTTAAAAAGAAGGGAGTCGCGACTTTTCATCTCTGAAGAGATGTTACTTCGCGCGCCCGGGAGGAAACAACGCTTTTCTTCTTTCTTAAAAACCTATCAGCCATTGGATTCCTATCCAAGGGGGGGTATGTGAGGCACTAATTTTAAGAAAAGAAGGCCACCCCATCTTAATTCATTGGAGAATTAAGCAGGGCGCGCCAAGAGTCCACGCGCCATGGACTTCCAAATGGCGCGCCAAGAGTCCATAAGCGCATGGACTCTTGGCTTTTGGCATGAAAAATGAAAAGGGGCAGGTGGGGAGGCTAGCCTAGTTATATGGCTAGCCAATAGGGTTAGCCATAATCCCTATTTTCATAATTAAGATCTAATTAGGTCCAATTAGAACCCAATTTGAACCAATCCGGAACCCTAATTCGAATCCGATTCGAATAGAAGCTAGGATTTGCAACACCAACTAGAGTGTTATCCTGCAAAGATGATTTAATCACATATTAAACTCTTGATCAATCCTCTTAAGTGTGTGACCCATTGGGTTCCACATCTAGCCAGCAGTGGGTTCGAATACAAGTTGACCTAATTTGATTAGAACTCTTTCTAATCGATTTAGGTCAAACCGGGCTTACCCGATTTGATCAATTAGGACTCTTCCTAATAAGTGATCTTTGAATTTGATCAACCCACAAGACAAGATTGACGTCTAGCAACGTGTCATGTCTACCCGGAAGATATGAAAATTCTGGTGAAATACCAAAATTACCCTTCAGTAGAGAGTTACCGTACAATTAAATCTTTCGATCAGCCTGCACCCAAAATATAACTATGGATATGGATATATATCAAATCCAATATTATATTTATTTCTAGCCCAATCTTATATTGATGATTCAATTATCTTGATATTAGAAACCATCTCTAATATCTTTACTTTGATCAAAGATTCCCTGAATCATCATCTGATTGTTAACTAGCTGGATGCAATCTCCTCTTACCAAGAGTGATCGATTCCTTGTTGACCTACTCATTATCCTCATATCCAATTCACCATTCCTAGTATCAATCCTGTGCATGACTCAATGTCATGATTAGGATTGAACCAAAGCATGGGTTCATGTACATAAGGTACTTATGGCAGTCTCAGGTCAAAGGATTACTTGTACCACTCCTACTATAAGAACCTTCTATTGACATGTAGCTAAGACTCCATTAGATGTTCTCAAGTTGGATCATATCAGTGAACTCATTCTCCAATGAGCACCCACATCCCAGTATTAGTGTCATACACAAGTGACTGTGAGAGCAGTCACCCTTTCCAGTATACATGGGATGTGCTAGTCTTACAGGAAAACCCTGATCCCCTACTCAGGGTTCCTTTGACTAGGAATACTTTAGATTATGGTTTTAAGATTTTAGGTCTCACTAGTATGATCTCATCATAACCCTAAAATCATAGCCCTAATCTATGGGGTTCATCATATAAAACACAGCGTATGATAAAAAAATAATGCCTTTATTCAGAATATTGTCAATTACAATGGTTTGGGAGATACAACATAGATTGGCTTGTAGGGCATATCCCTTTCAAGACAAAGGCCCACTGTTGACCAGATCCATCAGGATTTCTTGGCCCATAAGTCAGGGTTTCTTAGCCCTCAAGTTATGTACCATGGGGTGAATCTATATATACCCCACCCTCTCTTATATTTTTTAATGAATGAATGAATATGACTTCTTGAGTTCTGTGTGAACTTTTCAGGGTTTCTATGTGATCCCTAGGGCATCTGTGTGAGCCCTTTGCTGTGTGCTTGTTCTTCTTGGGGAATCTGTGTGAACCCCAGTTATCTTTCTAAACCCTTCACCCTCTTCTTTCTTCCTCCTGCAAACCCTAATCCCTGGTGACTTCTACGCTTGCCAGCGATCCATCCCTGATCTCTGTCCCGCATTAAGTGGTATCAGAGCTAGACGATTATGGTTTTTTCTTGTCCTCTCGGCTCCACATCCTTCCTCCTGTCCAGATCTCCCTGTGCAAGACTTCTCAAACCTTGGTTAGCCACTAGCCTCCATCTCCGATCCGTCAATGGCCTGGCATCCACTTCCCTCCCATGATCGCCAACGCCCGTATGGGATGTCCCTGTTTCGAAGCCACGCCCAAGCGTTGCCGTCAAGACCTCCCTCGCATGCCGGGATCCCCCACATCGAGGACCTAGTTCTCGCCATGGTTTGCTCCATGCCCCGCCTCGTCAGGATCCACCTTGCCTGCACCCGAGCCCCTCCCGTCTCCAACACCGCCTCCGATCAAGTCTCCCCCCACGCCGCCGACTCCCTCTCTGGATCTGCCCCTGCCACCACCGGATCTTCGTGTCGCTTCATCACCGCCCGCTGGTCTCCATCTCCAATCAATGCCCAGCAGACAGAACCCATGCTGCAGACTTCCGTGTGCAGTCCACTGATCCAATCACCCGTGTCACCCACCGGACCTCCTCCCTACCTCCTGCAGCCGTCAAGAAAGTTGGGCTCCTCCGAACGCACGCCCAGGCCGAGCTCCTCCGAACACACGCCCAGGCCGAACCTCCTAATTCACTATCATCCCCCGATCGGAGTTACCCAAGATCGACCGAGATGACCTCCGTGCTAGCATCTTCCCATCCGTGCCACCGTCTCCACCCCAGCACCACCACTGGCAAAGCTCGCCGGACCTCCCCCTCCACAAGCCTCCCCTATTTTTCAGTTCGTGGAAAAGGGATGCTCCACTGCACGATCGTGAAGGCAATTGCCTTCACTATTACCGACATCAACGCACGATTTCTGGAGCAGCACAATTTCTGGAGCAGTACGGATCTCAGCACTGCACAATCTTCAAAGCCACACTGATCTCAAAGCAGCCAATAAAAAAAAGAAAAAAATCAATGAAAAAAAATTCAGGAAAAAAAAAGAAAGAAAAAGAAAGAAAGGTAAAAAAAGACCTAGCCTGCTTTGATTTGATTAGTTTCGGTTCCATCAAATCCCGCTGAGCCTAACTTGACGGAGTCGAGTTCTCCCCACTCCAGGAGAATGATGGGGATCTGAAAGTCTATCTTAATTTATTTTATTTGAGTTCTGTAATAATATGAGACAACTGAGTCCAGTTAAATCCACTTAGGCAGGTCCAGTCTTTTAGTCCAGTTAGTCCAGTCAAGTGAGTCTGATCGAGTCCATTCATGTTAAGATCCAAGAGGAGAGTAAGCATACCTAGACATTCACCAGGCCCCCTCAAACAAAGCTGGACTTCATGCACCTAGACCCTTTCATGCTGCCAAGCCCACTAGAGAGAGCTCCAGCCCAAGATAAAGGCCCACTGTTGACCAGGTCCACCAGGGTTTCTTGGCCCACAAGTCAGGGTTTCTTATTCCTCAAGTTATGTATCCTAGGATGAATCTATATATACCCCACCCTTCTTGTATTTTTTAATGAATGAATGAATATGACTTCTTGAGTTCTATGTGAACTTTTTAGGGTTTCTATGTGATCCCTAGGGCATCTGTGTGAGCCTTTTGCTGTGTGCTTGTTCTTCTTGGAAAATCTATGTGAACCCTAGTTATCTTTCTAAACCCTTCACCCTCTTCTTTCTTCCTCCTGCAAACCCTAATCTCTAGTGACTTCTACGCTCACCAGCGATCAATCCCCGATCTTTGTCCCGCATCATAGCCCTTCTCTTCCATTATTCTTTTCTTTCATTACTACTTTTTAATTTGATCTTTCTTTGTTGAGTGTTTGCAGGTGATTTAGAATCAAAGTCAGGTGTTCTTGCCTTGAAACCAGCATCGCGGGAGATCGAAGCCCGAGGATCAAGACCTTGAAGTCCTGCCACAAAATCTTGAGAGTCCAGTCAGATCTGCATTAGAGAGATGGTTCTTCATTGGTAACACTTAAAACCTCTTCCATTCTCTTTGATCTCTGAATAGTTGAAAGTAGACCCTAGTTTATAATGGTTTCTTAGCCACCAGATCCTGATTTTCTTGCTCACTTGTTAGGTTTACTTGCGAGTAGTTAACTAGAACTAGTTTACTTTATTACATACTTTGAGTCTTCTTAAAAATCTAAAAAAAATATAAAAAAATTAATCTCAGCTTTTCTCCAACCGAGGTGCCTCCACCATGGCCATTCGAATCTGCCCCTTCCTCCCATCCAAAATTGTCCACCGACCAACCCAGTTAGAAGCTCGAGCCACCTCTAACTGTGATCACCAACATCCGGAACCCCCCACCGACCTGCTACCATGACGTCTGACCACTGCATCTCCACTAGATCTCCTCCCATCCGGAAGACCCACGGCCAAGCCACCGATGATGTCGAACTACCCTAGATCCAGTCCCGCGCCCATCTTCCCCTCTGATCCCATCATCCCCAAGCTCCGTGATCGCCTTGGCTAGCTCATGGCCATCCACAGCAGCAAATTTCATCCTCATCTGCTGGCCTCCCATGAGAAAACTGGTTCCAAGAGTGCCGAACTAAAGGATGAGGACCCCTACCTGGATCCTGTTCTGCCTTCTTTATGCTCCATGCAACCACTGGCCAACCCCATTAGGAGCTCACGACCGTTCTCTCCGCCCCATGCTCATCGTTGTCATCCTTTGTGGTCGAAGCTCCACAGATCGGCACCTTTCCACCAGATCTTCCAGTCATCAATGATCTTGTCTTGCTCATCTCCAGGCTTGTTTGGCCACTGGACCCCTCCAAATGCCCCACCGTCGACATCTGCCAGTGAAGCAATGGACAACCACTGACCACTCTCCATCTGAACCCACAGTGACTGATCGAAACCACATCATCATTTCCAGTCACAGGAATAAGCCATGCCTCCCTCAACCCGTGCCATCGTTTTGTGGCCATCGTCCGCATCACCTCCAAGCCGGCATCCCTGCATCACCTGCATCGCCTCCATGTCTGGCCAACTGTCTCCTCCATTCCTAGGTGATGCCGACTCCCAAATGGCGAACTCCTTCTTCCTCCCCCTGCACCTATGCCATAGATCATCACGATGCCCATCCCACCAGAATGCTGCTGTGCCATCGTCTCCACCCAGCACCGATGCTGATGACCTCCTCCGAAGTCCCTCCTCTGGTTTTCATCCATGAAGAAGGAGAAGGGAGCGCACGAACATGAAAGCATCCTCCCTTCCTATTGCCAATTTCAGAGTTGCACGTCCTCAAGCCGCACAGATTTTAAGGCTGCATAAATTTCAGAGCCACAGTATTCAGAGTAAAATGTTCTCTTGGGTTTAATTGGTCTACAGGCCTTGTGCATCTGGAGCCAGAAAATTGCTGAATCTTGACTTGATGGAGTCGAGTTCTCCTCACCTCAGGGGAATAATGGGGACATCGACCCACGGATCCCGGAGTAGCACCACTCTTGAATTCAAATTCAAGAATAAGTTATCAAATTTTTAGGATAATTTAGGATTTATCTTTATTAATTATTTTGAAATTTGATTTAGGATATCTGAGTTTGTTAGAATTTGGATAGGCCTTATCTTGTATTTGAATTTGAACCATCCTTATCTTTTTATCTTGTATTCAAATTTAAATAAGGGTTGAAAAGATCTATAAATACCACCCTCATTTCTTTGTAAATAATTGGTTAATGAAGATGAGTTTTTAGGAAAGAGTGATTCTTCGTTCTGCCTCCTTAAAGGAGTGGGCATGAGGCCCTTCTTGCCTTCACCTTCAGACATCGAGGGGTGTGAGACCCTATGCCTTCGCTTTCGAGCATCGAGGGGCATGAGGCCCTAGTTATCCCCTTCTCTATCAAGTCCTCTCTATGATCTTAGAGATTTTTCTTCACAGCCCCAGATAGCGATTTAGGTGGGATGCCCTAGGCTCCGCATGTAGTAAGATGGATGGGATGCCCTAGGCTACATGTAGTGGGGTGGGTGAGATACCCTAGAGGTAAGAGGTCTCTCTATGAATGTAAGTCCCAAGTCCATGAGAGTCTAGTTTTCCTAGCTTCCATCTTCATTATTCCATCGCCACCCCTTAAAAAAATAAAATAAAAAAAATAGTAGTACCCTAATCTTCGATGACTTCTCAACTCATCGACAATCCTACCCCTGATCCCGTGTCCCATCAAAGGTGTCAAGCAGTCCAAGCCCAAGAGGAGTCAAGTTTCCAAGTCCAACAAGGAGTTGATGTCCAAGTCCTACAAGGAGTTCAACATCCAAGTCCTAAAAGGACTCCAGTCTTTTTATCCCACTCCAACTTTGTACTCCAACTTTAACTGGGAGACTGGGTGATCTATAAATACCCTCTCCCCCCCTCTTGTATGAATAATGATGATGAATTATTGAATGAAATTATGAGTGTTTTTTTTTATTTTTCATGCATTTATGCATTGAAGCTCCGTGAGGGAGAGGGTGTGAGGCCTAACTTTTCACTCCACATGGAGGGCACCTGAGGTGCAACCCAAACAAAACCTACCAACTATCTTCCAGTTCCAAACCCTAGCCACCCCATCTTCCTCCAATCTAAGCCACCCCTCTTTCATCCCCCGAGAAAGCCCTATGATGTAGGACATCACGAGCAGACCAGGATTTCAAGGTTCCAATTTCTAATTCATGTATTGGGTAATCAGTCATTTGTAAGTTGAGTCCATCAGGATAAATTGAGTCCAGTAATGAAGTCTAATTTTTGAGTCTTGTAATAAGGTGAGCTGATTGGGTTCACTAGGTCAAGAGTCCTATGAGTTTCAGTCTAGTCACATGAGTCTTGTAAATTTTGGTTTTCATTCAAGTCAAGTTCAAGAGGAGGATCATCAGATCAAGAGAGTCACCAGGCCCCAATGAATGAGGCTTCATGCATCCAACCAGGCCTCCACTCAAGCCACCCCAACCTAGGCCCCTGGTCCACACTCATGATGCCCAAGGTCCCAAGCATTGGCGTGCAATCCAAATCCACCAAGGAAGTGGCACCCATATCCAGCCCTTCCATCACCCCACTCTCTCTTCTTTTAGATTCATATTTTTTTTATCATCTGTGAGCCTAACCCATGACGTGTGCAGGATCCCTCAGGAGAAGCAAGCCTCTTGATAAAGTCTTCTTTGCCCTGAACCAATCTGATAAAAAGTCGAAGAATTCACGAGAAAGTGACTTTTTTGTCCAAGTGCTGATTCGAGCAGAGCAAACCCTTCTACGGCTTCAAGATCATCATTGCTAGGTAAAACTAACCCTTCCCATCTCTCTTTATCTGATTTTTGAAGATTGAACATGCACCTAATTGGCCTTCTTAGTCCTAGGATTCTTTATTTGCTTCGTCTCTTTGATAGTTCTAGCATGTGTGATGTGAGATTAAATATGCATGAAAAGTATTTTTCCATGATTAAGCATGAAGTTAAGGTTTTAGATCCCGAATTTTAAGACAAGATTCAAAGTATAGAATTCTATGAAAATTCTAAAAGTCATGCATGTAGAAATAAATCCTAAAGTAATAGATAAGAAGGATCGCCAAGGTTGAGAAACACTGGTCAGGCTAGCTTTCCTATAATACCACTACTGATGAATCAAGGGGGTGTACCTGGCAACCATAGAAGCGCCTGCTGAAGATCATTCTATGAAGAGATCGCTCATGCTCTCAGATGCAGCCTGGAAGAACAAGCTTCTGACCTTGCAAATTCATGGCTTTCTGCTCGGTGATTCGATGGCTGATCAAAAGGTATCCTCGGACTCGTGGGAACTGAGGGACCTACAAATCACCATCTGGGGTTAGAAAACTAATAGTATGAAGACTGAATAATTGAAAGAAGGAAAAAGAAAGGCTCTTGGATGATGGTGGCCAAGGGTTGGAAGGAAGGGGTGGCTAGGGTTTTGATGTTATAGATGGAGGCAGGGCACAGGAGCAAGAAGAATTCACACACAGCTTGCACACAGCATGCACACAGTAAGGCACATGGCAAAGAAAGAAAACTCAAATTTAATTCATCAATATTCTGAAATTACATGAGGAGGGAAGGCCTTTAAATAGGCTTACAAACTTGAGGCTCAAGTAAGGGTATTCATGAGAAATTATATTAGTCCTAAACCCATACAAAGACATAGACTAGGGCTCTCCACTTTTGACTGAGCCTCTCTCTCTCCCTCTCCTTCTCTTGGTCAGCTAAAAAGGGGTAACTCTAAGGGAGGCCGACCAAAGGGGTGACCATAAAGGTTGGTGCCCCTCTTGATGCTCCTCATGGGCCTTGGGTGGCCCAGCATGCTCCAGCCTATGATCCAGGGTTCCAAGGCCTTCAAATTCTCTTACTGGGTCTGCCATGATCTTTAAGTATGGCTCCATGACTTTAAGCTGGTTGGATCTTTGATTATCTTGAGTCATCTACTTGTAAAATTTGACTGAACTCACTATAAAATTTACAGGACTCAGAAAATGACTAGCTCAACATGAGCTGACTTGACTGATAAACTTCAAAACTTACAGGACTCAAAACTTAACCAGACTCAAATGACTTGGCATCCCAAGTAAAGAACTCAAGTGTGGACAGGACTCCAATGGACTTACTCACAAAACTCAAATGAACTCACTCAAATTGACTATACCCTAATTACAAATTGAACAAAACTTGGACTCACATCCTAAACTCTAATTTTATAACCATGGAGGGTTGAAATGCCTCTACCAAAGTCTGGGGCCTCTGATGTTCCCATCAATTCTTCCGGGATGGGAGGAACTTGACCCCATCGAGTAAAGGTCATACTGAACCTGGTGCTTCTTAAGAAGGTCTGAGTGGAGGCACAGCAAGTCCTCTTGAGTATCCCATGAATCATCGGGTCCTAGTAGACCTTGCCAATGGACCAAGTGGCATTGAGAATCGCTATCCCGGGTCATGGAAGCTCGATTGTCCAGGACATGCTCGATTTGTATTCCTCTCTTAGACTAAATTATAGGTGGACACTCAGGGTCAGGCTCACTCTTAATGGATGGATAAGTTCAAAGGCCTCACTAGGAATCACTGCCAGTTCCCTAGACTCAATCAGGTCTGCGATATTGAAGGTAGAGCTAAAGCCAAACTCCAAAGGCAAATTGTGCACATGGGGTCCTACCTTTTCTATCACTTCTAAGGATCTAGCTCTGCGAGGATCAAACTTGTTTTTAGGCCTAAGCCTAACCAAGATAGAATTCCCTACATTGAATCCATTGGCTCTTATTCGGGAATTAGCCAGCTTGTTAGATGTTTCATTACTTAAATTACTCTTATGGCTAATATCCTGATGCATATGCTGTGCATTGTTCAGCACAGGTGTGGATAGTTAAATTGGGTTTATAGACTTATCAGGCTCAGCACCAGTTGGAAGGTCATTAGGAAGGTCTTTGGGAAGAAAGTCTCCTAAACTAATGTCTACATCCTAGGGTTGTTCCTTAGGGACTTGTTCCTGGACCTCCTCTATGGACAACTCTCTTGAACCCTCTATTATGTTTGATCCTATCTCAGTCACTTCTTCTTCAAATTTTGCAGTGGGTTCAAGATCCTTTTCCTTTGATTCATCAAGGGGTTCACTCTCTAGCTTCTCTTCTACTAGACTCAACTCTTCAATATCAATGGGCTCAAGGGTTTCTTTCTCTAATTCCTTAGCCTTAATTAAATTAACTCCTGTTTTCTTCTCCTTAAGGCTACTAGAAACTCCCCTAAATGGGTCTTTAGGTTGAGTTGAGTGGATCACAAACTTCTCCCCATGGTGACTAAATGTACAGGTATTGGTTCAACCAAACAAGATTGCATCATGATCATAAAGCCATGGTCGACCTAGGATAATACTACTAACTCCCATGGGAAGGACATCAGACCAAATCTTCTCCTCATATGTTTACAATTTGATCAGGATTTGGCATCTAGATTTGATTGGGATGGAGTTAGAATCTACCCAAGAAACCTTTAGGTGTTGAAAATAATGTTGAGAATTCGACTCCAATCTAACCAAATTTGACAAACCAAATCCTCAAGAACAGCCTTGTTCCCGATCAAGAACTAACGCCCTGATCAACAACGCAAACACGAAAGCGTATCACCAGGTTATGGATGACCATCTACCAGCAATCTCTATCAAAGATTATAGTAGGATTCAGGTCTGTGAAGATCAAGAACACCAAGAACGGGAGAAGAGAAAAGAAGAAGAAAATCAGAGGAATTTTTATGGGAGAAAGGGATTTCTACTTTCAAGAAGTTTGTTACACCACCTACATCCTCTTATGAGAATACAATATATATATACCTCAGTCATACTTGCCCGAGATCCCAAAAACTCTCCCAGCTGGCACCGTTCAAAAAATAGTTCACCCGACATCCAAGACGACTCAAATCCATTCGAGCCGACTCATCCAGACTGTAGGTTTCTTGACTGTGCATCCGAGCCGACTCAAATCCATTCGAGCCGACTCATCCAGACTGCAGGTTTCTCGACTGTACATCTGAGCTGACTCAAATCCATTCGAGCCGACTCATCCAGACTGCATGTTTTCTGACTGTGCATCCGAGCCGACTCAAATCCATTTGAGCCGACTCGTCCAGTCCACAATCACCTGTTATGAGACATGCCAACCAACAGAGTCGACTCTTATCCCAGAAGAGCCGATCCAAAGACCCAGACTGACCAAAACTGAGCCTAAACACCTAGGACTTATACCGGACTCAACCCTAGCCCTGGACACATCATGGAAAACCATGATAGACCAGATCAACACATGTACATTGACCCAACTAGCCATGAATGCACCACCTGAGACTCAATAATCTTCACCTTGGTACGTCAAGGCAACATATGCCAGACTCAAACCCATTAACCACATACAAGAGTAGAAGCTATTCTTTGGTAGAGCCTTCGTAAGTGCATCCGCTTGGTTCTCCGTTGTATGAACCTTCACTAGCGCCACTTCTCCTTCCTCCACCAGCTCCCTAACTCTGTGGTATCTCACATCTATATGCTTGGTCCTGGCATGATAGACTGGGTTCTGCATCAAGTATATGGCACTTTGGCTATCACTGTGCAGAACAACCATACACTGCTTTACCCCCATTTCAGACACTAGCCTTCTCAGCCATAATGATTCCTTTGTAGCTTCAGTAATCCCTATATACTCTGCTTCTGTTATAAATAAAGCAGTAATAGGTTGAAGGGTTGATCTCCAAGAAACCGGTCCACCATACATGCAGAAGAGATAACCTCTTGTAGACCTCCTTGTATCAAGATCATCTGCATAGCTTGCATCAATAAATCCTTCCAAAGGACCTGAATCCTCACATGATTCTATGGAGTTCCATCCATGTCCTTCTAGCTGCCCACCAAATACCAGTCCATGTCTTTGAGTCCCTTGCAGATATCTTAAAATCCACTTCAATGCCTTCCAGTGTTCTTTTCCAGGATTAGCCATGTACCTGCTTACCTGGCTTACAACATATGCTATGTCCAACCTGCAGCAAATCATAGTATACATCAAACTGCCCACTGAATTGGCATATGGAACTCTTTTCATGTACTTTTTCTCCTCCTCTGATTGGGGGCACTTTTTTTTCGAGAAGAAATATGCCCTGGTAATGGTGTTTCCACAAGTTTGGCCATATCCATCCCAAACCTCTTGAGTACCCTTTTAATGTACCCACCTTGTGACAAATGGAGTATTCCATTGCATATATCTCTGCAAATCTCCATTCCAAGAATTTTCTGAGCTGATCCCAAGTCTTTCATCTCAAATTCCTGAGATAATGCTCTCTTCAGCCCTTTCACAGCTATCATACTTTTGCTGGCTATCAACATATCATACATATACATAAGTAAATACAGAGCATGCATAGTATCCACATCCTTCACATAGACACAATGATCATGTTCACATCTAAGAAATCCAAGGCTCAAGATAAATGTATCAAATCTATGATACCACAGACGAGGTGATTGTTTCAATCCATACAATGACCTCTGAAGTAAACATACCTTGTTCTCCTGTCCAATCTCAATGAAGCCATCAGGTTGCTTCATATAGATTTTCTCTTCCAGTCTTCCATGTAGAAAGGCTGTCTTCACATCCATCTGCTCCAATTCAAAATTATATTTTGCCACCAAAGACAACAACACCCGAATTGAAGTATGGCATATCACAGGAGAAAACACTTCTGTGTAGTCAACTCCTTCCCTCTATGAGTATCCCTTTGCTACCAATCTTGCCTTGTATCTCACTCCACCTTGCTCTGAAGGTAATGACTTCTTAGTGAGCATCCATTTGGAGCCAATAGCATGAGCATCTCTAGGTAGATCCACCAACTGCCATGTCTGATTCATCCTGAGAGATTCCATCTCTTCCATCATGCCTTGCATCCATTACTCTTTATCAGGACTTTCCATGGCTTCTACAAAACTTTATGGATCTCCATTCATAGATATTAGAGCATATGAAATTGCTTCATCTATGCCATATCTTACCGACTTCCAGATTGTGTGTTGAGGATTATGCAATGCCACTCCCCTTGCACTGTCCTGCAAGTCTATTGTTTATGGCTCCTTTGCACTTCCCTTTGAACAGCTGATTCTTCTTATCTCTCCTTCACTCCTGGAGAATCTTTCCTGTCCAACTCTACCTCAACTGAAACTCCATTTCTAGCTGATGTTGAAGACATCCTCCACCTGTGACAGGCTCTCACTGCTGTTCATCTTATTCACTACATTTCCAGTTGCAGTCCCCGGTTTCACCAAGATGCTCCTCTCATCAAAAATGACATCCCTACTGATCACTACCTTTTGAGACTATGGATCCCATAGTAGATAACCCTTGACTCCTTGTGGATACCCTATAAAGATCATCTTCTTTGACTTAGGATCCAGCTTGCTTCTTTCAGTTGCCTCCACATGTACATAAGCCGGGCAACCAAAAACTTTCAGGTGGCCAAGCTCTACCTTCTTTCCAATCTAAGCTTTTTTAGGAAGTCCACCATCCAACTTGAAGTGAGGGGACCTGTTTATAAGAAAACATGCCAGAGTAATAGCATCACCCCAAAATATTTTTGGCAGTGATTACTGCAGCCTCATACTCCTTGCCCTTTCTAATAGTGTCCGGTTTATCCTTTCCGCAATACCATTCTACTGTGGGGTCATCCTTACTGTGTAATGGCGTTTGATACCATTTTTCTCACAGTAACTCCTAAACTTTGTACTAGAGTACTCCCCACCATTATCAGTCCGAAGGTACTTTATAAGTCTTCCTGTTTCCTTCTCTACCTCAGCTCTCCAAGCTTTAAACTGGACAAATACATCTGATTTTTTTCTCATCAGATACACCCACAGTTTTCTAGAGAAGTCATCAATAAAGGTAACAAAATACCTTGCTCCACATCTGGATAAAACAGGTGCTGGTCCCCATACATCCAAGTGCACCAAATCCAGCACTTCTTCACTTGGCTTGTTAAAAATAGCAAATTTTATTCTATACTATTTACCAAAGATACACGGCTCACACAGGTCATTTTCATCCTTTTTCAAAGCTAGGATGTTCCTTCTTTTGCTTAACTCCGCGAGCCCTAGGTCACTCATATGACCCATTCGATAGTACCGCAATTTATATTTCAACTGTTCCTCCTATGCCGCTGCAAGCACCTCAGCACTATCACTCACCAATGAGCCTTCCATCCTATATAGATTGTTGCTCAGTATTCTTCCTCTCATTACCACCAAAGCTCCCTTGGTCATTCTCAAACATCCACTACCAGAGTGGAAACTAAAAGCATATCCCTGCTCTTCCAAGTAGCCCAAAGAAATCAAATTCTTTTTCAATTCTGGTACATTTTTGACATTTGATAGAGTCCTTGTTGACCCCATAAGTGATTTTGATGATAACCAAACATTGGAGCATGTATATTTATTTCTAACAAATCTTCAAGTAGTTTTACAAGTTTTTGTAGGATAATTTAATTATTCAAACTTCAACTCCTACACCGTTGTTTCTTGTTTGAGTTGTGTTATATTTTGGTTTTGTAAAGAACCCAATGAAAAAGCTAAGAAAAAAATCATGTAAAAAGGGTTACTTCTATATGTGTGTGTGCGCGCCTTAGAAATATTTTGAGTTGGTTTGCTTGAAAAATATTTCGAGCTGACCCAACATGTTGAAGAGCCGACTCCACTTGATGGCATGCAGCAAGGATTTTGGTACACAGCAATCCGAGCTGACTCGAGGGTAACCGAGCCGACTCCAGAGAATCTGAGTCAACTGGAATTTATTCGAGTTAACTCCTCCAGAGTCCTATTTTTAAAGATTTCTGAGAACAGCCAGGCGAGCCGACCCGAACCAGAAAGAGCCGACTCTACCAGACCTAATTTCGAAGACCTAAGAAAGTGAGCCGACCCGAACTGCAATGAGCTGACTCTTCCAGAGTGAGGTTTTCCAAACCTGAGAAAAAGAGCCGACCCAAGCTAAAAAGAGCCGACTCCTCGAGTTCAAGTTTTTCAAAGATATAAGTTTGAGCCGACCCGAGCTATCAAGAGCCAACTCGTCCAGAGTGAAATTTTGCTCCCTGAGACAAAGAGCCGACTGCAATGAAGATTTGGTGACTCGACCTATCGACTCGAAGGATCTGAGTTGACTCGAAGGAATCTGAGCCAACTCGAACATCGTTTTTAGGTATCCAACATCTAGTTCCAAAATTTATTTTTGAATGCTAAAAAGTGCTCCAACGGTCACAAATCACTTTCCAACGGTCTACAACGGCTAGAACTACCTTGAAGTGATGGAAGACTTTATATTTGAGGGATTTGAACTTCCTTCAAGATAGAGTTAGAAAAGTTTTCAAGAAAAACAAGCTTCATTGAATATCCTACCTACCAATAAGAAGAAAAAGCATAAGAGCATTCAAGTCAGCATTCAAGTCTTCACCAACTCTGATTTGAAACTTGAAGCAATTTGGAAAGAAACCACTGAAGCCATTAAAGCTTATTCAAGTGCATTCAAGTGGACTTTCATCGAGCTGCACCGGCAACTAGTTGGAAAATTGAGTTTGTCATTTATTGTTGCATTTATTTCAATTCTTTCTTAAATTGTTGGGTTATTGGTGAGCCTAGTTGAAAAACCAAATAGGTTGTTGATGAGCCTTTGATAAAAACTAAGTTGGGTTCTTGTTGATCCTGTAAAAACCAAGTTAGGTTCTTGGTGATCTTGTAAAAACCAAGTTAGGTTCTTGGTGATCCTGTAAAAACCAAGTTGGGTTTCTTTGGTGAACCTGTTTAAAATCAAAGGGTATTAGGTTTTCTTTAATGATCCCATTAAAACCAAAGTGTAGAGGTTTTGGATTGTGATCCTGTAAAACAATCCTACTGTATTCGGGTGTGAATATAGTGGAAATTCCAGGTAGTATCTTGGGTAGTGGACGTAGGAGCTGGGTTGCTCCAAACCACTATAAATTCTGTGTATTTTTGTTGTGCTTCTTTATTCTTACTTAGCTTCTGCAATTTTACTACTCTGTCACAGCACCTACCACTTGCATGAAATTTTTAATTGCACATTATTTGCTTTAAGTTTTCAAATTTCCAATTCACCCCCTCTTGGGTAGCCACC
Organism: Areca catechu; assembly: GCA_021397845.1. Taxonomy (NCBI): domain Eukaryota; kingdom Viridiplantae; phylum Streptophyta; class Magnoliopsida; order Arecales; family Arecaceae; genus Areca; species Areca catechu. The sequence goes on along the minus strand of CM038040.1, from coordinate 123,357,849 downwards.
TGGGCAACAACTGGTATCAGAGCAGTGTCTCTAAATATACTAGAGTAAATATTAATGGCTCATCCCATGAGTACATCCTTGATGGAAGGCCAATCTACCAACAGACCTCCACTCTTCACAGGCACAAATTATTCATATTGGAAAGCAAGAATGAAGATTTATATTCAAGCTATCGATTTTCAATTATGGAAGGTCATTCTTAAAGGGCCAAGTATCCCCATGACCAAAGTTGATGGCATGGATGTCCCTAAGCCTGAAGAGGACTGGGATGGACACGACATGAAATTAGGAGAATTGAATGCCAAAGCAATGAATTTGCTATACTGTGCTTTGGATTCAAATGAGTTTAATCGAATTTCTACTTGCTCTTCAGTAAAAGAAATTTGGGATAAACTCGAGGTGACCCATGAAGGAACTTCTCAAGTGAAGTCTTCTAAAATTAATCTTCTTGTGCATAGTTACGAATTATTCAAAATGAAACCTAATGAAAAAATTTCTGCTATGCTTTCATGTTTCACTAACATTATCAATGGCTTAAAAGTCTTGGTAGGGTATATACTAATACAAATCTTGTATAGAAGATTCTAAGATCTCTTTCAAATAAATAAAATCCGAAAGTGACTGCCATCCAGGAAGCAAAAGATTTGAACACCTTACTACTGGATGAACTACTAGGATCTCTCATCACTCATGAACTGACCATGCAGCACCGAACTGAAGATGATCAAAAGAAGAAGAAATCAATTGCTTTCAAAGATACTATGGATTCAAGAAAGGATGAAAAATCGGAAGAAGAATGCTCCTCTACTGAAAGCGAAATGGAAGATGAAGATGTTACCATAGTCATCAGGAAATTCAGAAGGATCTTAGGAAGATGAAAAGGAAGATATTTTAGAAAATTTCACAAGAACAAAGAATTCAGTAAGGGGAAGGACAAAGAAAAGGAGAAAGAAAAGAAGTGCATACCTGTTATGAATGCAAAAAACTGGGGCACATCCGACTAGATTGTCCATTACTAAAAAAGAGATTTAAGAAGAAGAAAAAGAAACCTATGGTAGCGACGTGGAGCGACAGTGAAGCGTCCTCATCCACTAAAGAAAAAGAGACCATGAAATCTACGAATCTATGTATGATGGGTCTTGAAAATGAGATATCATCCCCTGAGCTTCAAACTGAATTTACATATGATGAATTGAATTCTGCATTTCATGACTTGCTTATTGAATTCAAGAAAGCTGGGGTTAAAATTAAATCCTTGAAGAAACAAAATGATGTTTTATTAAAAGACAAGGATGAGATTTCTGAAAAGAATAACATTTTGCAAAAGGAACTGAATATCTTTTCTATCAATGTTATTATTTTGAAAAATGAGAAAAATGCTTTAAATGAGACAAACAATGTTTTAGTTACCGAAAACAATGATTTGAAAAAGGAGGTTGAAAAGCTTAAGCCTTTGGTAGAAACACTTACTTTGAGTTCAAACAAGCTTGAGCTAATCTTAAAAGAACAAAAAGATTCAAAAAGTAAAGCTGGAATTGGATTTAATGCCTTAAATGCTAAAGAAATTTCAGCAACAAAATTCGTATCTTCAAAAGCTTCAGCTTCAAATGCCAAATTTCAAAAAGCTTTTCCATCGAATTCTATTTCAAAGGGTTTGAAGTATGCACCTAAGAATTCTACTCAAAAATCTTTCAAACTAAATATATATATTTCTGCATCTCTTAAAGCTTCAAAGCATGCATCATTCAAAAATGATAAAATTGTTTGTTATGTATGTCATAAATTTGGGCATAAATCATATCCATGCAATTCGTTGAAAAATATCAAAATTGATAAATTGAAATATAGAACCATTTAGATTCCAAAGGGAACCAATTCTGCTAACCCGAAAGGATCCAAGCTAGCTTGGGTACCTAAAATCACTCCTTGATTATTTTGTAGGAATGTCTTGCAGCCCACAAATCAAAGAAAATATGGTATCTTGACAGCAGCTGTTCAAGGCATATGACGGGTGACAAAGATCAATTTATCACCCTATAAAATGAAAGAAGGAGGATTGGTTACTTTTAGAGATAATGGCAAGGAAAAAATAATCAAAATCGGTAAGATTAAAATAACCCCCTATACTTTCATTGAAGAAGTACTGCTAGTAGATAAATTGAAGCATAATTTATTGAGTATTAATCAACTTTGTAATAAAGGCTTCAAGGTTATCTTTGAATCTTCTATGTGTTTAGTAACTAACTCTCTTGACTCTAGCAACAAATTCATTGGTCATAGGCTTGGAAATATCTATGTGGTAGATCTAAATGATCTAGCCATGACTAGTAGTTTTAGTCTAGTAGCAATGAATGCTAAGACCAAGGAGTCATGTTTATTATGGCATAGATGATTAGGTCATGCTAGCATGCATATAATTGCCAAATTAAGCTTAAAGAATCTAGTTAGAGGTTTGCCACATTTTAAAGTTGATCTTGAATATATATGTGATGCTTGTCAATTATGCAAACAAACTAGGGAGTGTTTTAAATCAAAAAATATTATTTCAACAACTAGACCCCTTGAGCTATTTCACATGGACTTATTTGGACCAACTAGGACCACAAGCCTAAGAGGTATGAAATATGGCATTGTGGTTGTAGATAACTTTTCTAGATTCACATGGATGTTATTTATTGCACATAAAGATGAAACCTTGGATGTATTTCAAAAATTTCATAAGAATGTTTCAAATGAGAAAAATCTTTCTGTTATTTCCATAAGAAGTGATCTTTGAACCAAATTTCAAAATCAATTTTTGATGAATATTGCACTGAGCACGGCATTGATCACAACTTCTCTGCTCCTAGAACACCACAATAAAATGGTGTTGTAGAGAGAAAGAATAGAACTTTGGAAGAAATGGCCTGAACCATGTTGTGTGAAGGTAATCTTCCAAGGTACTTTTGGGCAGAAGCAGTGAACATTGCCTGTTACATATTAAACCGAGTTTTAATTCGACCAATTTCAAAGAAAACCTCCTATGAGCTTTGGAATGAAAAAAAACCAAATATTAATTACTTTCATGTTTTTGGGTGCAAATGCTTTGTATTAAATAATGGCAGAGATAACCTAGAAAAGTTTGATGCAAAATCTGATGAATCTATATTTCTTAGTTATTCACTTCATAGCAAAGCAAATAGAGTATTTAATAAGAGGATTCTTACCATAGAAGAGTCAATTTATGTTATTTTTGATGAAGCTAACCCCTCACCATCTAGAAAAGATGAGTGTATAGAAAATGATGCAGGTACTCTACAAAAGGAAATTGAAGATCTAAGCATTCAAGACAAATCAACTCAAGATGGAAACGAAGTAGTAAGGATGATTTACCAAAAGAATGGAGGTACGTGACTTCACATCCCAAAGACTTAATTATTGATGATCCTTCTCATAGTGTTAGGACTAGGTCAGCACATAGAAATGCACATGACTACCTAGCCTTTGTTTTACAAATTGAACCACATAGTTTAGAAGAAACTGAAACTGATCATAACTGGATGATGGCCATGCATGATAAATTGAACCAGTTTAAAAGAAATAATGTTTGGACTTTAGTTAGTAGACCTATAGACAACCCAATTATAGGAACCAAATGGGTCTATAAGAACAAACTAGATGAAAATGGTAAGGTTATAAGAAATAAAGCAAGGTTGGTAGCAAAAGGGTACAATCAAGAAGAGGGCATTAATTTTGATGAAATATATGCTCCCGTAGCAAGACTAGAGGCCATTAGATTACTTCTTGCGTTTGCTTGCTATATGAATTTTAAACTCTTTCAAATGGATGTCAAAAGTGCTTTTCTGAATGGATTTATTTCTAAACAAGTTTTTGTAGAACAACCACCAGGTTTTGAAAATCATGCTTTTCCAAATCATGTGCTTAAATTGAATAAGGCTTTATATGGTTTGAAACAAGCACCTAGGGCCTGGTATGATAGCCTGAGCAAAATTTTACTTGAAAATGATTTCAAAAGAAAAAATGTTGACAAAACTCTTTTTATTAAGAATAAAGAGAATGATATGTTAGTTGTACAAATTTACGTTGATAACATAATATTTGGTGCAACTAATAAAAATCTTTGTGGAGAATTTGCTGAGTTAATGCAGGATGAGTTTGAAAAGAGTCTTATGGGTGAACTCAACTACTTCCTTGGGTTACAAGTCAAACAAATGAAGGAAGAAATCTTTATAAGCCAAGCCAAGTACATCAAAGGGATAATCAAGAAATTTGGCATGGAAACAAGCAAAGAGGCTAGCACACCCATGAGTCCTACATGTAGGCTAGACAAAGATGAAAATGGATCCAATATTGACCAAAAGCTATATAGAGGTTGATCGGATCCCTTTTATATTTGACAGCTAGTAGACCTGATATCTTGTACAGTGTATGTGTTTGCGCTAGATTTCAATGTAATCCTAAAGAAACACATATGCTTGTTGTTAAAAGAATCTTTAAATATTTAAGAGGTACAAGTAACATAGGTCTTTGGTAGTCTAAAGAATCATCTTTGAATTTAATTGGTTTTCTGATGCTGACTATGCTGGTTGCAAATTGATAGAAAGAGCACTAGTGGTACATGCCAATTTCTAGGGTTGAATTTAATCTCATGACACTGCAAGAAACAAAACTCGATGATACTTTCTACTGCTGAGGTAGAGTATGTTGCTACAGGGAGTTGTTGTGCACAAGTGTTATGGATTAAACAACAACTAGAAGACTTTGGTGTTACATAATTAAAAATTCCAATCAAATGTGATAACATAAGTGCTATTGACAAAAAATCCTGTTCAGCATTCAAGAACTAAGCATATTGAAATTAGGCACCATTTCATAAGAGATCATGTATTGAATGATGATATTGTACTTGAATTCGTGCCAACTGAAAACCAACTTGCTGATATTTTTACTAAATCATTGAATTTTGATAGATTTGCAATGATTAGAAGTGAACTAAGGTTATATGACCCACTCTAAAAACATTCCCATAAGCTTAAGGACAAAATATCTAGGTGAACTCCTTATTCCAATTTCTGTTAAAATGACTTTGATTAGAAGCCCAAAAATCAATTTTGTGCTCCCTCTGCTCGAGTCGACTCAAGCAGATGACCTATTGGTTGAGCCGGCTCGGATGACAAGCCATCTCTTTTTAGTTCGAGCCGTAGGATTTTCTTTCCCATTTCTATTCCTTAACCCTACAATCTTTCCCTCCAGAAACCTTCTAAATACTTCCAACTTCCAAAAACTGCTTCGGAACTCAAGTGTTTCTGTGCAATGGCTCCAAAGAAGGCAGTTGGCAAGAAATCTCGATGGGAAACGGAAGCTGCTCCACAGGAAAGAAGAACAAAGTTCTGAGAAGACAGTGCTTCTCGAATTCCACCATAGCCGGATGAGGAATCAAGCCCAGTTTCACCAAGCCATCATATTTTTTTAGGTATGCGACCTATAACTACTGGAAGAAGGATTTTGTTTGAATACCTAAAGGAAATAGGATTTGTTATTGGAGATTTCATAGAAAACCAGGGTTGGAGGAACATGTGTTCGTTGGATATCAAAGCCTACCCTAATCTGGTTAGAAGCTTTTATGAAAATTTGAGATTCGGTGAGAACTTTATTGAATCTTCAGTTAAAGGAAGAAGAATTATCATATTTGCAGAAATTCTTGGTAATGTTTTAGAAATACCATTTGAGGGCACTGAGTACTTGGTCCTAAAGGACAGAACTAAAGCTTTGCAAACTGTATTGGAAAGAACTGAAGTTGATGAAATTGGAATTCTCAAGGCCAGCACTTTGTCCATTGAAATGAGAATTCTTCACAGTTTTATTAGTAGGATATTTCTACCCAGGATGGGCCGTTTTGATTGGATAAGTGAGCATGATCTTTGTTTTATGGAGCTGCTAATTAATGGTGACAAAATTAACCTGCCAGCTATCATGATTAGTCAGATGAAAGACGCAGTGAGAAAGGTGAAGGCATGTTTGCCTTACGGAATGGTTCTGACACTTTTCTTTCAAAATTCCCACATTGACTTGTCAGGTGAAGACATCAAGACTCTCCTTCATACCGATACTTATACAACCAAAACTCTTGAAACGATGGGTTACCTATTATCTAAAGGAACTTGGAAAAAGAAGTATGATGCCCTAATAATTAAAGAAACTGAGGAAGTACAAGAGCAAGCTAAAATGGAGACCGATGAAGGAACTTCAATTCAAATCCCAGAGTCACAGCCACAGCTAGGGTCTCCAGTCCAGGCAGACTTTGATGCTCATTTTCGAGATCTTTCAATGCCTGATATACCTCCTAGCACACCTATTTATACTCAGTCCATCGGCATTCCTGTTCATAGTCATGCTACTACTACTCCTGTTGTGAATACTTCAATTTTGCAAGACTTCATTGCCTAGCAGTTGGGCAACTTGATTGAATCTATCAACTCCTTATGGCTACAATGTTTGGCAAATTTCGCCAATCTATTGATGAAAGGCTTAATCAATTTGGAGGGCAGATTGATAATTTGAGAAGCAAAATTGATACCCTTGAAACCTCCAAGACTGTATCATGTGCAACTGAGATAGATTTGCAACCCATTCTTCATTTAATCACTTCAAGTTCTGAAAGGATTGAGAAATCTATTACTCAAGTACTTGAAGCATACAGGGTTGAGATGGATAACTTGAGAATCAAGGTTGGATCAGTAGAAGCAAGTAAAAGGATGGAAGAAGACTACACCAGAGGAATTGGAATACTTAGAAGTGAATTTGGAAGACTAAGAGGTTCAGCTGAAGCCTTTGCAACTGCTGAAGCAACTGAAATGATTGAATTACATAAAGGTATAAAAAAGGTGGATGAAGAAGTAGATACAGTTCAGTTCAAGTTGGATCAGCTCTTGAACCGAGTCATTGCTGCACTTAGTGTTCCACACTCTAGATCTAGGCCTCAATCATCTTCTTCTGCTGGTCAGACTGCTCATCCCAAACAACCAGCCCCTCATCTTAGGCCACAGGGATCCTATCCTACTCCACCTTCTCATGTCTTAGATCCTGATCCAATTGCTTCTATGCCTCAAGGCATCCAAATTCCTAGGCGTTCTATAAATCCTAATGTAGACATAGATAGCGACTAAATGTATTTTCTTTCATTTTGTATTGTATATCGAACATCTTTGAAATGAAATGAAAGTTCACATTTTGTCTCTTGAATTGCTATATCTCTTGAATTGTCTTTAATACAGCTCTCATACATTTTAATTAGAACATCAAGATGGATTTGAGAAAGTGAAATTATCTCAAACAAATATTAAATACTTTCTGAATCTATTTTAAAATATGTGCTTCACTCTAACTTCACCTTTTTGATTGATTGACAAAAGGGGGAGAAATTTATGAAGTTATTGCATGAAAAGGATAAGATGTGTTCATGTTTGTATGTTTGCTCTGATATGATACATAATACATATTGCTTGGAAAGAACATGTCTAAACTCCTTTGAGTTCTAATGTACAATATTTAAAGCTCTAATTTACAGAAGTTAAGCTATGATATATAATGTTTTATACTTTGACATTTAATAGCTCTGATACTTAAAGATCTGTTGGAAGCTTTTGAGCTTTGAAATATAAAATTACATGAAAAGTGTGTCGAAACATGGAGTATCTTATTGAGGGAGAGATTACCTCTCTATGCCCTAATTCTCCTTCCATAGCTTGGCACTAATTAAAGTTTTTTTTTTACTTGTTCATATATTCTTGCAAATATAGTTATACATGTAATTGTAAATTTTATCTTGCTTTTTCATGCCTAGTGTTTTGTCATCATCAAAAAGGGGAAGATTGTTGACCCCATAAGTGATTTTGATGATAACCAAACATTGAAGCATGTATATTTATTTATAACAACTCTTCAAGTGGTTTTACAAGTTTTTGTAGGATGATTTAATTGTTCAAACTTCAACTCCTACACCTTTGTTTCTTTTTTGAGTTGTGTTATATTTTGGTTTTGTAAAGAAGAACCCAATGAAAAAGCTAAGAAAAAAATCATGTAAAAAGGGTTACTTCTATATGTGTGTGTGCCTTAGAAATATTTTGAGTTGGTTTGCTTGAGAAATGTAAGAGTGTTGGTGAGAGTTTTTCTTTAAGTTTAATTGTAAAAATCTTGAAGAAGGTACTCGAGCCGACCCAGCATATTAAAGAGCCAACTCTACTTGAAGGCACGCAGCAAGGATTCTGGTACGCAGCAATCCAAGCTGACTCGAAGGTAACGAGCCAACTCCAGTGAATTCGAGTCGACTGGAATTTGTCCGAGCCAACTCCTCCAGAGTACTATTTTTGAAGATTTCTGAGAACAGCCAGGCGAGCCAACCTGAACCAGAAAGAACCGACTCTGCAAGACCTAATTTCGAAGACCTAAGAAAGCGAGCCGACCCGAACTACAACGAGCTGACTCTTCCAAGTGAGGTTTTCCGAACCTGAGAAGAAGAGTCGACCCAAGCTGAAAAGAGCCTACTCCTCGAGTTCAAGTTTTTCAAAGATATAAGTTCGAGCCGACCCGAGCTATCAAGAGCTGACTCGTCTAGAGTGAAGTTTTGCTCCCTAAGATAAAGAGCCGACTGCAATGAAGATTTGGCGACTCGACCTATTGACTCGAAGGATCTGAGCCGACTCGAAGGAATCTGAGCCGACTCAAACATCGCTTTCAGGTATCCAACGGCTAATTCTAGAATTTGTTTTTGAATGCCAAAAAGTGCTCCAACGATCACAAATCACTTTCTAATGGTCTACAATGGCTATAACTGCCTTGAAGTGATGGAAGACTTTATATTTGAGGGATTTGAACTTCCTTCAAGATAGAGTTAGAAAAGTTTTCAAGAAAAACAAGCTTCATTGATTATCCTACTTACCAACAAGAAGAAAGAGCATAAGAGAATTTAAGTCTGCCTTTAAGTCTTCACCAACTCTGATTCGAAGCTTGAAGCAATTTGGGAAGAAACCACTGAATCCATTAAAGCTTATTCAAGTGCATTCAAGTGGACTTCTATCGAGCTGCACCGGCAACTATTCAACAAATTGAGTTTGTCATTTATTGTTACATTTATTTCAATTCATTTCTGAATTGTTGGGTTATTGGTGAGCCCGGTTGAAAAACCAAATAGGTTCTTGGTGAGCCTTTGATAAAAACCAAGTTGGGTTCTTGGTGATCCTATGAAAACCAAATTAGATTTTTGGTGATCCTATGAAAACCAAGTTAGTTTCTTGGTGATCCTATGAAAACCAAGTTGGGTTTCTTTGGTGAGCCTGTTTAAAACCAAAGGGTGTTGGATTTTTTTTGGTATCCCAGTAAAACCAAAGTGTAAAGGTTTTGGATTATGATCCTGTAAAACAGTTTTACTATATTCAGGTGTGAATATAGTAGAAATCCTAAGTGGTATCTTGAGTAGTGGACGTAGGAGCTGGGTTGCGCCTAACCACTATAAATTCTGTGTGTTTGTGTTGTGCTTCTTTATTCTTACTTAGCTTCTGCAATTTTACTACTCTGTCACAGCACCTATCACGTGCAAGGAATTTTTAATTGCATATTATTTACTTTAAATTTTCAAATTTCCAATTCACCCCCCTCTTGGATAGCCACCTGGGCAATAGTCCTTATCACTCCATCATACATCCTCATCCTAATAGTGCCTACTCCAGCTACCATATAAGGGTGATCATCACCAAGGCTTACACTACCTCCATCTGACCTATCATAGATATAAAATCAATCCCGATATGAGGTATAGTGGTATGAGCATGCAGAATCCAAAATCCAGGTATTCTCCCAATCTACTAATCCATCTGATACAACAAGTACTTCTCCTCCATTGCTTTCCAAAGCATTAGCACCATTAGTGTTGGCTCTCCCCTTTTGTATCTTCCAAAGAGGACAATTCTTTCTAATATGCCCAAGCTGACGATACTTATAGCATTTCACACTCTTGTGGTTCCGAGACTGAGATCTGCCCTTGGATTTTCCCCTCGCTCTTTCCGTAGATCTTCCTTGCCTCTCATTTACAGCAAGAAACTCTGAGTTAGGATTACCTTTGCAGATCTTTTTCCTTTGCTTATAGGATTTGAGCACACCAACAACCTCTTTATAGTTTAGGGTTTCCTTCCTATAAACCAAAGTTGTTATAAGATTATCATACGATCCAGGGAGTGAACACAACAGCAACAATGCTCGATCTTCCTCGTCTATCTTCATATCCAGACTCATCACCTCAAAACAAACCTGATTGAACCTCTGAATGTGCATAACAAGGTCTCCACCTTCAGGCATTCTCAAGCTATATAGTTGCTTCTTGAGCCATAGCTTGTTCATCATGTTCTTTCCATGTATGTGTTCTCCAGTCTTCTCCAAAGACCTTTTGTAGTAATCCATGAACACACCTCAGGTAAAACCTGATCAACCAAACACATCCTTATGGTGCTGAAAGCAATCTCTTCTAACTCTTTCCATTCTTCAACACTAATCTTTTCTGGTCTTTCTTTAACCAAGACCTTGTAGATTCTCTGTTGAACCAGCAAATCTTTAACTCTTTGCTACCATAAGGTGAAGTTTTCCTTGCCATCGTACTTCTCAAAATCTACTTTGAACCCACTTGATGCCATTACCACAATCAAGAATTCAAAAGATATGAAAACCGTACCTGCAAGAAGTCTTACTTCCAACCATCTGATCTTGAGATCTTCCTTCCACAAACCTTGCTCTGATACCAAATGTTGAAAATAATGTTGAGAATTCAACTCCAATCTAACCAGATTTGACGAACCAATTCCTTAAGAACAACCTTGTTCCCGATCAAGAACTAACACCCTGATCAACAAAGCAAACATGGAAGCATATCACCAGGTTATGGATGACCAAATGCCAGCAATCTCTATCAAACATTTTGATAGGATTCAGGCCTGTGAAGATCAAGAACACCAAGAATGGGAGAAGAGAGAAGAAGAAGAAAATCAGAGAAATTTTCATGGGAGAAAGGGATTTCCACTTCCAAGAAGTTCGTTACACCACCTACATCCTCTTACGAGAATGCAATATATATATACCTCGGTCACACGTGCCTGAGATCCCAAAAACTCTCCATGCTAGCACCGTTCAAAAAATAGTTCACCCGACATCCAAGCCGACTCAAATCCATTCGAGCCAACTCGTCCAGACTGCAGGTTTCTTGACTGTGCATCCAAGGCGACTCAAATCCATTCGAGCCGACTCATCCAGACTGTAGGTTTCCTGACTTTAAATCCGAGCCGACTCAAATCCATTCAAGCCGACCCGTCTAGACTATAGGTTTCCTGACTGTGCATCCGAGCTGACTCAAATCCATTCGAGCCGACTCGTCCAGTCCACAATCACCTATTCTGAGACATGCCAACCAACAGAGTTGACTCTTATCCTGGAAGAGCCGACCCAAAGACCCAGACTGACCAAAATTGAGCCTAAATATCTAGGACTCATACCGGACTCAACCCTAGCCCTAGACACATCATGGAAAATCATGATAGACCATATCAACACATGTACATTGATCCAACTAGCTATGAATGCACCACCTGAGACTCAACAATAGGGGCTAGGATGGAGAACTGGGGTCAATCCTAAAGATTTCACTGTAATGGCAGAGATGGCATTGACACAACTCCAACTATCTGATGTGAGACAGTAATCCAAAACAAAATTACTGAAATTAATAACTAATTATCAGAAAAAAATTAGAAACTAGTTTTTTTTATATTTTTCAGATTTTAAAGAAGACTTTAAAGGAGACAGAATAGGAAACTAGTCTAGTATTTGCCCATAAGTAAGATTACAAAATTACTAGAAAAAATAGGACTTGGTGGTTGAGAAACCACTGTAAACTAGGGTTATTTATTCAATGAGTCAGAATTATGAGGAGGGAATAAGTTTAGATTTTACCAACGAAGATATGCTCCTCTGAATCGGATCTGACAGGACTCTCAAGATCTTCATAGTAGGATTTCAAGAATTGATTCCGGGCTCTGATCTTTCGAGCAATGCTGGTTTGGAGGCAAGAAAACCTGGCTTCGATTCTTGATCACCTGCACACTCAACAAAGAAATATGAATTAGGAAGCAACAAATGAAAGGAAAGAATGAAAGGAAGGTAAGGTTTAGAAATGGTGGTTTTGGATTTCTTGATGGCTAGATAAGTAGGGCCTCACACCTTGCAATGTTTCGAAGAACAAAGGAAGGGCCTCATACCCCGTGATGCACATAGCAAAGGAGAAAATCCGACAGAATTTTATTGTATATTGATGAATAATTGATGAATTAAAAGGGGGGCTGGAGGGGCATTTATGGACTCCCAACCAGTGATGTAAGGGACACAAACACTAGTCTTGTGCTCCCTTGGACAACAACTCTTAGAATCCTGCTCTTGGGTGTCTTGGACTTTGCTTGCTGGGCTAATCTAGACTCCATTCAAAGTGGGCAAAAATTTGAGGCTTCTTATCTCATTTGGACTCCCAAGTCATGGATGGATGATGTGGTTTGATGTGAGGTCAAGATGCTCCATCACTTGGCCTTTGATGCTGGACTCTAAAGTCTGGATAATACGGTTGTCTATTGGTGAGGGACTCCACCATCTGGATTGAAGAAGACTCAATAGTTTTGGTGAAACTCTTGTGTTCAGGAGATTTAAGCAGCTTCCATCTTGATTGCTTGAAACTCTTGAAGTAGAAGACCATTGAACCTTCTCCCCTTAAGTGATTAAAATTCCTAGGACTCTTGCTTGAAGTGGAAGACAAGAAGAAATGATTTTGGCATGGAATATTTAAGTGGGAGGATGCCATCTTGGGGAGTCCTTCTGCTTTACTTATCTCAAAAGGAGGGCGCTAATCTTGTCTTCATTTGGCCAACCAAAAATAATAAAACACATGGGATGTCCAAACAAAAGTGACATGGCATGTATTCTTGTCCCAAAATGAAATGTCCAAATGGTGTTGTCCCAATGACGTGTTGATATCCAAATCCTTGAAAAAATGATGCCAAGAAGAGGTTGTGACTTGGGCAAGCACATGGGTTGTCTTGAGTCTTCAATTGGATGCATATGGGATGCTATCTTGGGTCCCCTCTCGTAATACAGGACTCAATGACTCAACTAATTACACGATTTAACCAACTAATAACTAATTAGACCAGCCATACTTAATTATGCTTTGCAATAAAAATCCAATTAAAGTTGGTAAAAGGAGCTAATTAAATTGGACCACTAAGATCCCAATTAGGTAAATAGGGTTTGACTCAATTGGGGTTTCGACTCAACTTGATAAAAGGGTTTTATCCCAAATTAAACAAAACCCTAATTACAGTTAGTAAAAAGGGTTTACCCTAACTAAACCAAAATAATAAAATTTAAATAAATATTTACATGGAAAAGGGGGTTGGGTCCAGGGCTTTATTCACAGGTGATCCACAGGGATGTGGGTTCAACCTGTCGATATTTTCTAGCCCTGGTGTCCACACCAATTCTCCCCGGGTGGGAGAAACTCGACCCTGTCAAGTATGGATCAACGTCGCTATGATAGTGCTCTAGCAAGTCCGAGTTGACTCTCTGCATGTCCTCTCCGGTGATCTAACAATCATCAGTCTCAGGTCATCCTTGCCAACGAACCAGATATCGTCGGTAATCTTTGCTCCGGGTAGCAATGATCTTGTCATCTAAGATCCGCTCAATCTTGTCTCTCCAGGCTGGTGGTATGGCAGGTGGATACACTTGGGTTGGTTCACTCTCAAGGATAGGATTAGGCCCAAATGGCTCACTAGAAATCAATGTTGGTTTCCTATACTCAATAAGGTCTGAAACGTTGAAAGTATTGCTAATGCCTAGTTCTGGTGGAAATTCAAGCATGTAGGCATTAGGTCCTATTTTTTAAATTATTTTGTATGGTCCACTACTACGGCATGCAATTTTTTCATGGTTCCAGATGGGAACCATTCTGGTCATAATCGAACCATAACAAAGTCTCCTTCTTTGTACTCCTTGAGTCTTCTTTTTTTCTTAAAAATATTCATTGCTTTCATTAATTAATTTTTAATTTTTATTGACATGCATGTAAATCCTAAACTACAACTGAGTTTGATCCTTAGTTGGTGGGTGACATGCTGATGAAAATGGTGCATGGACTCCTACTAAATGCCACAGGGTTTTCCAGAAGTAAGTGGCAAACCTAATATGCTCAAAGGATGTATGAAACTTGCGAACCTCTATAAAATGCAAACTAATAGTCCTACAAATGCTGGAAGCTTCAGGAAAAGGTAGAAAATAAGAAGTGGATTTGGGGATAACTTGGTAGGGTAGGAAATAAGAAAAGGGCTCATGAATTAGTCCTAGACTAACGGGGTTAACCTTAAGGGTTGGACATTGGGTTACATAAAGGTTAGCTTTATGGAAGGATGAATTAGTAATTTCTGGAAAAAGATCTTTAATTTGGACTAATGGGATGAACTCTTCCTGAGGGTGCTGGTTTGGGAAAATCAAGTCCTCACTGATTACTTTAAGTTCATGAAATTCAAAACTAGGCTCTATGGCTTGATTCTCTTTTAATGTTTTCTCAGATAAGGTCTCAATAGTAGGGTTAGGTTCCTCTTGGATCTCTTTTTCTAAGGGTCCTACCAGTATAGTTTCAGTCAGGGTACAGTTATGGTCAACTAACTCCGGACTGGTTTTAGCCTAGGTATGGTCATGATCAACTAACTCTGGACTGGTTTCAGTCTGGGTATGGTCATGGTTAGCTATCTCTGGGTTGGATTTAGTTTGGGTACCTATCGGGTCAGCTAATTCTTGGTCAGCTATAGGTATCTCCTCTTCTTCCTTATACTTATCTACTAAGCTCACATCAGCTTCATAAACTTCTTCCTCAATGGCATCTTGGTGAACCAATAGGGTAGTAGGAGTAGGTTGGTTAAGGAGAAATTGGCTAGGATCTGGAAAAGTAAGGGTAGGTCAACTAAAAAGATAATGACTAGGAACTGGGGTAGTGGAGAAGGGTTGGCTAAGGGAAACCTGAATAGTACCTAGGTTTTGACTATAGCCACTGATCCTAGTGGATTCTGGCTGACTAAGGGTAGTTGGTTTGGATAAACCAGGGTTAGTACGGGTCCTACGGATTCTCTCTAGGTTTTCTAATCGTTGATCCAGTCGATCAAACTTATAGTTCATTTGGGTACACTATTCAGTGAAGGTCCTAAGGAATGCTTTCATAGTGGACTCCTTGATCAAACCAGACTAGGTTGGGTTTGAGGCTACAAGTATTGGTCTCCTAATTTAGGGGTTATGCAATGCAAACATATCGAACTCGACTCGAACTAGGGTTTTCTAAACCTATAGCTCAAGTAGAATGGGTCAGCTCAAATTATAGCCAATTCAATAATTACCATGTCCACTGGCCAGGTAAGAGGGGGGGTCATGGGAGGCTCCCCCTACTCTCAACAGGGTCCTAATTAAAAACCACGAAACTGCTTAGGGCATTTGCCTCTGGATCTCTAGCCTTAGACACCAGGTTCAAGTGATAATCAGAGGATTGGGTGCACTAGCTTACACAAAATACTTAGAACCCGACCTGTTGGTGTCCCTAGCTCACTAGAGCAAATTAAGTCTAATTAATTTTAATTAGGGCTAGGACCGATGTAAAGGTGGTGATTGTGGGCTAAGGGTGATAAAATCCATCCCTTATGTAGATATTGAATGCCCTTAAGATTAGGTTTAAATGATGCACACACAAGATGAAACCCTAATATGCAAATAAGCAAAAAATGGAAGAAAATGAAAATTAATTAGTTTTTTTATTTTTTTATTTTTAAACAAGGATATATTCTAAAGATAAGTATCTAATATGCAGTAAATATTAAAATATGTAAAAAAAGTTTACCAAAAGAACCCTAAACTTGCTGAAATTAGCTTTGATGATAAATAGGACAAAACTGTTCTCAGGTAGTATTTCGGTAGGCAGAAAATCTACAGACCGAAATAATTCATGATAAAATTTTGAAAAATTATTTTAATTATAATGAATCCAGAAAAATAAAAGTCAGATTTTTATGAGTTACCTACAGAATGAAACAATTAAAAAATAAACTATGTATTAAGATGGTCGAGATGCAGAAATTAAAACCTAAAGATGCCTATCTCTTCGTTTTCTTCTTCAAGGGTCAATTCACAGTGACACCCCTACATGCCATAGGAAACCCATTTGAATGGGTTGTGAGGGTCTTGTAGCCCTACTTTTTCCTATGACCGGAGGGCCATGGTGAAGCAACCGATCCGAGTACTTAAGAGAAACTAGTTGCAAAAAATTTCAGCACAAGAGAGATTAAACCCTATTTTAACCTGGCTCTTTACCAAAAACTGATGCGGGATAGTAAACCAAAACTAAATTACTGAAATTAATAAATAATTAATAAAGAAAAACTAGAAACTAATTTTTTTTTATATTTTTCAAATTTTAAAGAAGACTTCAAAGAAGATAGAACAGGAAACTAGTTCTAGTATTTGCCCGCAAGTAAGCCTACAAAGTTACTAGGAAAAATAGGAATTGGTGGTTAAGAAACCACCGTAAACTAGGGTTATTTTGTTCAACGAGTCAGAAATTATGAGGAGGGAATAAGTTTAGATTTTACCAACGAAGATATGCTCCTCTGAATCGGATCTGATGGGACTCTCAAGATCTTCACGGTAGGATTTCAAGAATTCGATTTCGGGCTCCGATCTTTTGAGCGATGCTAGTTTGGAGGCAAGAAAACCTGGCTTTAATTCTTGATCACCTGCACACTCAACAAAGAAATATGAATTAGGAAGCAACAAATGAAGGAAAGAATGAAAGGAAGGTAAGGTTTAGAAATGGTGGTTTTGGATTTCTTGACGGCTAGATAAGTAGGGCCTCACACCCCGCGATGTTTCGAAGAATAAAGGAAGGGCCTCATACCCCACGATGCACACAGCAAAGGAGAAAATTCGACAGAATTTTGTTGTATATTGATGAATAATTGATGAATTACAAGGGAGGATGGTGGGGTATTTATAGACTCCCAACCAATAATGTAAGGGACACAAACTCTAGTCTTGTGCTCCCTTGGACTACAACTCTTAGAATCTTGCTCTTGGGTGTCTTGGACTCTGCTTGTTGGGCTAATCTGGACTCCATTCAAAGTGGGCAAAAATTTAAGGCTTCTTATCTCATTTGGGTGCCCAAGTGATGGATGGATGATGTGGCTTGATGTGAGGTCAAGATGCTCCATCACTTGGCCTTGATGCTGGACTCTAGAGTTTGGATAATACGGTTGTCTGCAGGTGAGGGACTCCATAGTCTGGCTTGAAGAAGACTCAAGAGTTTTGGTGAAACTCTTGAGTTTAAGAGATTTAAGCAGCTTCCATCTTGATTGCTTGAAACTCTTGAAGTAGAAGACCATTGAACCTTTTTCCCTTAAGTGATTAAAATTCCTAGGACTCTTGCTTGAAGTGGGTGACAAGAAGAAATGATTTTGGCATGGAATATTTGAGTGGGAGGGCACCATCTTGGGGAGTCCTGCTTTACGTATCTCAAAAGGAGGGCACCAATCTTGTCTTCATTTGGCCGACCAAAAATAATAAAATACATGGGATGTCTATACAAAAGTGACATGGCATGTGTTTTTGTCCCAAAATGAAATGTCCAAATGGTGTTGTCCCAGTGACATGTGTTGATGTCCAAATCCTTGATAAAATGATGCCAAGAAGAGGTTGTGACTTGGGCAAGCACATGGGTTATCTTGAGTCTTCAATTAGGTGCACATGGGATGCTGTCTTGGGTCCCCTCTCGTAATACAGGACTCAATGACTCAACTAATTACATGATTTAACCAACTAATAACTAATTGGACCAGCCATACTTAATTATGCTTTTAAATAAAAACCCAATTAAAGTTGGTAAAAGGGGCTAATTAAATTAGACCACTAAGATCCCAATTTGATAAATAGGGTTTGACTCAATTGGGGTTTCGACTCAACTTGGTAAAAAGGATTTTATCCCAAAATAAATAAAACCCTAATTATAGTTGATAAAAAGGGTTTACCCTAACTAAACCAAAATAATAGAATTTAAAATAAATATTTACATTAAAAAAGGGGTTGGGTCCAGGGCTTTATTCACAGGTGATCCACGGGGATGTGGGTTCAACCTGTCGATATTTCTAGCCCTGGTGTCCACACCACTATCTATTATGATCTTGAACACCTTACCTCCTATCTTAACAAAGGTTTGTAGGATGTTGGTCCTATGCCAGTCTTCCTTAATTTGGGTTTGGGTCAAGATGCACCTAACCACTCCTAACAGGTTTTCAGACTCAGGTATTTCCTCCTCTCCCTCATACTCATTTATCAATTGTTCATCAGCTTCATAAACTTCTCCCTCATGCTCAACTATGAACTCAGGCTCATCCTCACCTAGCTCACCTATGTGTAGGGCACTGGCTAGACACTGGCTAGCAAAGTGACCTGGTTTACAGCATCTATAGCACACCTTCTAAGAGATGAGTTCCCTCTAACCCTCTATAGCTTTGCCTTTATCTTCTCTATGGGTCATGGAGGTACTAGGTTGAGGTCGACTCGGGTCAGGGTGACTTAGACTGGGCCGACTCAGGTTGGGTCGATTTGGGTAAGGTCGACTAGGGTAGGCTTGACTAGATCCTGAGTATGGGCTAGGGTTTCTAATGGGCTCAGGTTTACAAAAGATGGGCCCTCTCTGGAAATGCTCAACATTCCTAGCAATCTGGTAGGCGTGCTCTATGTCTCTAACCTCTCTCAGGTAAAGCTCCTTCTTAATGTCATCCCTAAGGCCAGCCCTAAACCTAGACAGGATAACATCTTCATCTTCATCTAAGTCACATCGCATGGAATACTCATCAAATTTCGTGATGTACTCATCTACACTCTTGCTACCCTGACTCAATCTTTGCCACTGATTCAACAAACCCTAGCGATATGAGGTTGGAACATATTTCCCTCTAAGCTTGGTCTTCATGGCTCTCTAGGTGACTATGGGTTCATAGCCTCCTAAGCTAAGTGTTCTTTCAACAGTAGCCCAATATAACCTGGCCTGGCGAACTAGCTTAAGCTTAACAAATCTAAACTTATGTTCCTCAGACATATCGTACCACTCAAAATACCGGTCAACTTCTCCCTCCCAATCTATATAAACCTTTGGGTCAAGACAGCCATCAAAAGTGGGTGCATCAAGTATAATGTTTCTATAAGCCCTGTCTTCCTAGTCTATGAAATCCTGATTGGGTCTCCTTAGGTGAACCTCTAGAACAAGGTCTTGACGATGGACACTCCTAGGTTCAATCTCAAAGTATGGATTAGGGTTTGGGTTTCTCCTAGGGTCAGCCTCATATTAAGGATCTCGACATGGGGTTCTCCTAGGATGGGGTGGTGACTCAAGATCTGGTTTAGAATAGGACCTATGTGTCTCCTCTAGGGTTCCTAGCCGAACATCTACTTGGTTAAATTTATGAGTCAATTGGGCATTCGATTGGGTCATCTGGTCATCAATTTGGTCTAATCGGGTGTTCAATCGGGCCATCTGGTCACTCAAGGTCTTTAGGACAGCACCAAGGTGGGATTCCATGGGTTGAGCCGATTATGGAGGTGGTGGATGATATGAAGCTCCTGATCTAGTGTACATGCAAGACTCAAACAAATCAACTACGGGTACCTAGATCTAGAGCCCAAACAGAATGGGTCGACTCAACTTACACACAACTCAACCCCTAATCCTTCCACTGGCCAGGTAAGAGATGGGATGGTGGGAGGCCCCCCTGCTTAATGCAGGACCCAATTAAAGAACCACCAGTCCACTTAGGTCGTTTGACACTGTACCTCTAGCCTAGATACTAGCTTCCAGTAATAAGAAATGAATTGGGTGCACTAGTCTTCCCACAATGGTTGAACCCGACCTGTTGATGTCCCTAGCTCTCTAGAGCAAATTAGATCTAATCAATTTTAGTTAGGGTTGGGTTCAGATGCAAGGATTGTGGTTTTGGACTAAGGAATGGTGATCAAATCCTCCCCCCATCTGACATAGTAAAAGTGCCCTTAAGGTAAATTATGTAGATGATGGCACACATATAAATGCATTATTTTGTAGATATTTCTTGATTTCGATATATTTTTTTTGTCTTTATATTTGGCAGGAAATAAAATTTGCAAAAAAGTACCTAATATGTAGGAAATATGCAGAAAAATAAAATATGGAAAGATTATCTTGCTAAAAAATAGAGCAGAATTATTCTCAAAAAGTATTCAGGCGTACAAAAAATCCACAGATCGAATTAAATCATGAAAAAACTATAAAAAATACTTTCAATTATAATAAATCTATAAAAACAAGAATTAGGATTTTTGGATCTCCCTATATGCAGAAATCACAAGAATAATAGACTATATACTGAGATGACAGGATGCAAAAACTAGCCTTAAACTATGCTCTGATACCAAATGATGTAGGATTAAATATACATGAAAAGTATTTTTTCATGATTAAGAATGAAGTTAAGGTTTTAGATCCTGAATTTCAAGCCAAGATTCAAAGTATAGAATTCTATAAAAATTCTAGAAGTCATGCATGTAGAAATAAACCCTAAAGTAATAGATAAGCAGGATCTCCAAGGTTGAGAAATGCTGGTCAAGCTAGCTTTCCTACAATGCCACTACTGATGAATCAAAGGGGTGTACTTGGCAATGATAGAAGTGCCTGCTAAAGATCATTTCATGAAGAGATCGCTCACGCTCCCGGATGCGGCCTAGAAGAATAAGCTTCTGACCTTACGGATTTATGACTTTCTGCTCGGTGATCCGATGGCTGATTAGAAGGTATCCTCGGACTCGTGGGAACTGAGAAACCTACAAATCACCATCTGGGGTTAGAAAACTAAGAATATGAAGACTGAATAATTGAAAGAAGAGAAAAGAAAGGCTCTTGGATGATGGCGGCCAAGGGTTGGAAGGAAGGTAGTGGGGACACCAGGATCAAACACAGATCCCTGGATCCCATATGGTTTAATTAGTCATGTGTCAA
Organism: Areca catechu; assembly: GCA_021397845.1. Classification (NCBI taxonomy): domain Eukaryota; kingdom Viridiplantae; phylum Streptophyta; class Magnoliopsida; order Arecales; family Arecaceae; genus Areca; species Areca catechu. The sequence continues at coordinate 123,336,704 of CM038040.1, read as the reverse complement.
AGTTTTGAAAATTTTGTAATCAATTAAGATTGAGTCCTGTAATAAATTGAGGATAGTTTATTTGTCTTAACCCTCAACCTAGTCCAGTTTTGAGTCCTGTACATCAGCTATGAGTCTAGTATGAGCCCAATTTTTATACAAGAGAGGAGGTTACCCTATTTTAGAGTTCCACCAGGTCACATCCAGGAGTCAGAGGCCACTACATCAGCCCATTGGATTTTGTGTGACAACCTAGGATCCAAGTTGCTTCCAGAAACCCTGATTCTTTTCAAATGTCCTCTAGATGTCCAGATTCCTCCCCAGATGCCAGAGCATATTCCTAAACCAGGGCATCCATGATTCCAAAGGTCCACCTACATCCCAGCCCAAAGAAATCAAGCCCAAGTGCCAAGCCCAAGCCCTTAAGAAGCAAGATTCCATGGAATATTCCTGCTACCAGGCTACCAGGCCACCCCAGCTTCCAGAGGCCCAAGCCGCCCATGCACCCAAGCCCCTTTGGGCCGGCCCCTTGCTGCCCCTAGAAGCCCAACACACCCTCCTAGGCATCCTTGAAGTGTTGACCAAGTCCAAAAGGTGTCCTTGAGTGGAATAGTCAAAGCATGAAGGGAGAAGGAGAAGACTAGGTCAAATCCTAACCTAGTTGGGACTTATGCTCCTAATTATTTTAAGATTTGTTTTTCTAACCTAGCTAGGAGAAGACTTGTAACCTAAGTGTGTAACCTTAGTTAGATGGCATGGGAACTCTATAAATACCCCACCCCTCCCCTTTTTGTAATCAACTTTTATTCATGATATCAAAACCCTGGTGAATTTTATTTGAGCTTGCAAGCTTGTGTTACTTTGTTTTTATTTTTTCTTTGGTTACTATTATGCTTGGACGACTTCCTTGCTGCCCTAGCATCCTTCTATGCCCTAACTTACTGCCATTCAAGCCTTCACACATCCAAGAAGGAGTGCCCTCGGCCACCAAGCAGGGAGATCTTCAACAAGCTTCAAACAGCCCAGCTTCTAAACCCTAACATGATTCCTTCTAAACCTAGTTTCCTTTCTTTTTCTTACTTGATGTTTTGATTGACACTTGATGCTTTGCAGAATCCTCGAGGTATTTCACCTCCCTAGAGGAGGCTTTCCTTGCCTCCGGGACTGTCCAAATTAGTCATCTAATCAAGGAAACCGAACTTCATCATCCAGACTCCAATCAGAGTGCTATGTGATCTCTTCATCGAAAGTTCTTCAAATCACTGATTGGTGACATCCTTCTCTTCTTTTAATTTCTGATTTGATGAAGAATAGCTATCCTAATCCGGGAGTCTCTCAATTCTTGGGTCCTGGAATTTATTATTTTGCATGAGTTTGCCTGCGATACGATGATTCTATGCATTGCTCTTCTTCTTGCTAGTTCTTACTTTTATTTGGAAATTTAGCTTACAAATATAAATTATAAAAATTACAAAAAATTAGTTTACTATTTTATTGCTATATTAGAGTCATCTCACAATAGTTTGGTATCAGAGCGGGTTTAGGATAGTTTTTATCTGCATTGCATTAATAAACCCTAATTTCAGCATTTTTTCCACTGCATTAGGTATCGGTTTTGCATCTATTTTCAACCATCTAAAAATTTTATTTTTCTATGAAATTTGCACTAGATGTCCTCTATTCTATAGTAGTAATTATCAAAAATTTTAATTAATTTTACTGAACACCTGAATCTCTAAAATTTAGCATAATAGAAACCCTAATAGAATTCTAATAATTTCTATAGCAGTCCAGAAAACCCTAGGTTTGCATCATCATATGATTTTTTTTAAGCATGAAATTTGGTAGGCATTATTAGCACCGTCTTTCCTATATTACAGAATTTTTTGATTTTTTTTTGCATCGATAACTATTTCAAAACCTACATCATTTGAAACCCTAATTTTCTGATTTCTACTGATCTGCGTACTTGTCCAAACCTAACCAAATTAACTTCCAAACCCCGCAATCCCAAGCCAGACTTTGTTTGATAACTCCAGTTAACTTAAACCTAACTTGACATCTCAAAAGTTAATTAAAAATTATTTTATTTTTTGATTGTTTTAGTTTGCATCAGAATCATTGAATGTTCATCATCTTTAATCTATTCTTAAGGACAATCAATATAACTCAGGGCAGGAGGTTATAACCTGTCCTAGGTCCAAAACAACTATCCAACATTTCCACCCAAGCCTTAATTAAAATTAATTAGACTTAATTTGTCCTAGTGGGCTAGGTGACACCCAATAGATCGGGTCCAAACCATGTGGGCCAACTAGTGTATTTAATCCTTTAGCTATTACTGAAAGCTGGTGTCTAAGGCTAGGGGTCCAGAGTCAAACGACCTAAGTGGTGTTGTAGTTTTTAATTGGGTCCCTGTGAAAGCAGGGGGGCCTCCCACACTCCCACCCTTTACCTAGATAGTGGAAGGATTAGCTATTGGGTTAGGTGTAAGTTGAGCTGACTCATCCAGTTTTGGCTCTAGGTCTAGCAAACCCTAGATTCTACTAACCTTTCTTTTGCATGCCTAGCTGCATCATTTCATCTTGATTGTTTGAGTGATTGTATGACCACTAGACTAAAGACCTAATATCAAAAATCTAAACCCCAACCAAACCCAACCATGGATCCCAATTTTGAGGCTTTCATAAAAGCCATGAATGACCGGATGGTTACCTAATTAACTGCCCAAATAAACCAATCCAACACCCAGACCCAAAATCAGTTAAACCAGACAAGCATTAGGTTTGACCAATCCCAAAATCAGTTAGCCCAAATGAATGCCCAATTGACCGCTCAGCTCAACCGATGATCCAATCCAATAACCAAGTTATTGGGAATTGTGTCCCAAAGCCAATCGCCTGGGTTGTAGGCGGTTGAGCTTAGTATTGTATTCTTTTTATGAATTAATAAAATATTATTTTGGTAGCTCATCACATATTGTATTTCCCTGAAATGAGCACTTTCCATGTGATGAAGTCCTTAGGACTACACTGACTTCGATACAGATAGGATGTATCGAGTGGTCCTTAAACCCGGTTCATAACCAAAAGATATATTGTATTGGACGGCAATATATCATGTATAGGTTGTTGCAGTTCACATCGTTTGGTTGTCCTCTTGACCAAATGAGTGTGGTGACACTAATGTGATCTGCAAGTGGGATATGTGATATCTCATTGAACGTGACTCCGTGCAGCCCCTTTCTGCCAAAGGGAAACTCACGATTGGATATGGGTATATGTGTCCCTTTGACCTGAGGTCATCATGGTAGCTTGCAAGCAACTCCCTGTGCTTTGGTGTCGGACTACCCGGATTTTTAATCCGGTGACGAAAGGTTTCTGGGTATAGGCAAGTACTTGTGGAGCAGTGATGGACCAAGATGGAATTGACCTGTCCGAACAGTTTGGATTGAATGTCTCGCAGTATCTCAATTTAGCAAATCCTCGGCCGGGGTAGCCCTAGTGAAGAGTCACTGGGCTTGCGAGGTTGAGACACGTAGTCGACTGACACAGTCTGGGTTGGCAGCCCAATCTCAGTCGTCCTGAATATTAGAGGTCAAAGGGATGAATTATACGGTAACCATATGCCAGAGGTTCAATAGTTTGCTCCTGCATCTTCGACCTATCCGGATGCCAGGACCCATTGCTAGATGGTTTCCTGTGCTGGTACTAGAATTGTTCTAGTGCTACCATTTAGGTTCGAACCTATGAGGTCACACGCCACAGAGGATTACTCTCTGATCCGGATACCGATTATGATTGGGAATCGTCTCGGTTTTATGGTCACGATAATTTTTGAGCACTTTTTTCCCCGTCTTGCCCTTGTCTGCGTCAACCAAAAATTGTTCCGGATTGACCAGCACTATGCCAGGATTTTTCTGAATCAGTTTTGAACTGATTTGGAGTTCGTTTCGGCCTTCAATTGGTTGTGAACCAATTTTTTCCTTGAACCAAATTTTAAACCGGTTCAATTAGATTGAACCACTTGGTTTAAATGGTTTTGGACTGGTTTTTTATTGGACCGGTGGTTTTTCCTCTCACTTGGACCGTTTACATGGTATAATCGCTGGGAGAAAAAATCTTGCGACAAGAAGGCCAAACGACCGTATGTTACTCGCTGGGCTGGCGTCTCTTCTCCTCCCTCCATCGGCCTCGTTTAATCCCGTTTATTGCTGTTTTATTTTGTGAACGGCAGCCTCCACTTCGTCGTTCTCCCTCCCTGCCTCTCCCTCTTCCCTCTACTATTTATAAATGCAGCAGGCCTTGTTCTTCGTGAACACTAGAGTTTTTGGCTGGGAGTTGACGTTCTGGGTGTTTTTTTTTTTTTGGCTGAAAAACCGTGAGAGCTGGTTCCTTCCTTGGAGAGCTCATCATTCTTTCTACCGGGGTTTATAGGGCTGGGTTTTGGTGAGAGATTAAGAGAGAAAGATCCTTGATTCCCTGATCTTGCAAGTGCTCAAAATCTGCTCTGCAGCAAGGATAATTGCTGCAACTTACCGTGTCCATTGCTCCTTCCAGCGGCTAGCACCGCTCGTGGAGAAGGATCGGTGAACCCCGGGCGTGTCTCCCCTCTAGAAGGAGTATTCCTTTACTCCTGGGAACAAGCCACGCGAGCCGGATTTGCTGCTGTTGCTCCAAATGCTAAGAAGATAGCTGTTATTTTTCTGCAACCAGAAATTCTGGCAGCAGTATTTACCAAATTTCTATAATTTTTTGGCTAAGTTTTTCTTGCAGATTTCAATTGGAGATCGAAGAGCACTTGTCCACCTTGCCACTACTCAAATTTGGGAGCAAACGGAGGCCCGGAAGGCAGTGTTCCGATGCCATTTTGAAAGCCCAAAACAGAGTTTTCTGCAGCCCAAGGAAGAAGAAGACTAGAATAAGTTTATCCCACTTATTCCAGCCTATTCCAGCTTTATCCCAGGGTTATTCCAGCTGGAATAAAGGTATGAAAAATTTTATTTTATCATGCATAAATATATGTATTTATTTATATATTTTACAAATATTATATGCTTTGTTACATGCCTATTTTAATACATGCAACTTGAATAGATTAGGTTATGGGCGGAGCAATTTTCCGCTGCATGATTTTTAAAAAATGTTTTAAAATCCCCTGTACTCCCATCCCCTGTTTGCATGCCTAGCGTAGGACCTTGTCAAACCACCTGCACCCTATTTCTTTCACAAGCAACCCATAGGATTGATCCACTAGATGACCAAGTAGGAACCCTAGGCAAGAACCATAGAGCTGAACCCCAGGAACCCATAGTCCATAGGAATTAGCCAAGTACTAATCAGCTTCCCCTTAGTCTACCTGAACCCTATAAGATTAGTACCCCTAGCTGTGAGCCTAGTATTGATCCATTTTTTCCTCGTCAACCCCCTCTTACCTCCTCATTGGTTCACCGGAATGACATTGAAGAGGAGATATATGTGGCTGACCCAAGCTTAGTAGAAGAGTATGAGGCAGAAGAAGAGGAGTTTTCTATAGAAGACATAGAATTAGTAGACCCAGTAGGTGCCCAGGTAGAAGCCAACCCAAGATCAATTAACCCAGTAAACCCTGACCACATCTAGAATGTAGAGGAAGAGCAGTTAAGGGATGAGGAACCCAACTCTACTATTAGACTCTTTCGTGAGGAGCCACTAGACGAAAGCCTAAGTATAGAGCCTAGTCCTAAATTTCTTGAACCAGATGACTTTATTAAGAAATTGGCTTATCAGTACCCTTAGGAAGAATCCCATCCTATAGCTCCCATTGATGATCTCTTCCTTGAGATTAGTGATCCATTGTTCCATACTATAAACCCTGTAGGTACCCATCAACCCCATAACGTAAACCTCATTAGTCTAGGACTCATCCCTGAAACCCCTTCTAGTATTCTACTCTTTCTGAGTAACCCTGAACCATCTCCTTATTTCTCATCTTGCAAGACTAACCCTGAACCCACCTTTTATTTTCTGCCCTTTCCTAAAACTTCTTCTATTTTTTTTACTATTAGGTTACATTTTATGGGAGTTTGCATGTTACATTCATTCATTAAGCATGTCATGTTTGCATTTTACTTCTAGAAAACCCTATGGCATTTGCTAGGAGTCCATAGTAAATTTTCATGTGCATGCCATGCTAGGGTCAAACCTAGAAAGTTAGGTTAGACCTAAAGTGTCCAATAAATTTCCTTCGATAGGGAGGTCTAGTCGAGTCTAATAGGTATTAGTTGAGTCCAATAAAATTCATAGTCCTAATCACATATCTATACCTACACTTATCTCTGCAAAGCATATGCATCATGAAATTAGTTAAGAGTTGAACATAACTAATGAACTAAAATAATAACTTGGCTAATTCACAAAAGAAAGATAAAGAATTTTATACAGAGGAATATGTGACTGTCAGAGAATTTTCTGCTCGCGAAGCTGGCCCATCCAACATAATGAATAGTAGTGGACCCAATAACTATGTGCCTGAGATATCACCTGATTTAGGTATTAGCTCCACTTTCAACATCTCAGACTTTGTAAAGTCTAGGGAGCCAGCTGGATACCCAGTGAGCCCCTTGAGCCACTCTCATTCTTTGAGAGAAAACCCATCCCAGAGCGACCATATATAATTTGGCCTTATGGTGAGGAAATGATTGAGAAAGCTTTGGATGATCAAGCTATCGGTACCCAGGATAGAGACTATCAGCGGTACTTGGTCCGGTGGCAAGGTCAGCCAGAATCTGAGGATGTGTGGAACGCTGGTGCAGATCTGCAGTGCCTCAACCTAGACCCTCCTTAAGCCAAATTGACCCATACTCTACGGGGTCGAGTTCCTCCCGCCCCGGGAGAATTAGTGGGAACACCAGGATCAAACATAAATCCCTAGATCTCATATGGTTTAATTAGTCATGTGTCAAAGTTTTGAAAATTTTGTAATCAATTAAGATTGAGTCCTGTAATAAGTTGAGGTTAGTTGATTTGTCTTAACCCTCAACCTAGTCCAGTTTTGAGTCATGTACATCAGCTATGAGTCTAGTATGAGCCCAATTTTTATACAAGAGAGGAGGTTACCCTATTTTGGAGCTCCACTAGGCCACATCCAGGAGTCATAGGCCACTACATCAGTCCATTGGATTTTGTGTGACAACCTAGAATCCAAGATGCTTCCAAAAACCTTAATTCTTTCTAGATATCCTCCAGATGCCCAGATTCCTTCCCAGATGCCACAGCATATTCCTAAACCAGGGCATCCATGATTCCAAAGGCCCACCTGCATCCTAGCCCAAATAAATCAAGCCCAGGTACCAAGCCCAAGCCCTTAAGAAGCAAGATTCCATGGAATATTCTTGCTACCAGGCTACCAGGCCACCCCAGCTTCCAGAGGCCCAAGCCCATGCATCCAAGCCCCTTTGGGCTGGCCCCTTGCTGCCCCTAGAAGCCCAACACGCCCTCCTAGGCATCCTTAAAGTGTTGACCAAGTCCAAGAGGTGTCCTTGAGTGGAATTGTCAAAGCATGAAAGGAGAAGGAGAAGACTAGGTCAAATCCTAACCTAGTTAGGACTTATGCTCCTAATTGTTTTAAGATTTGTTTTTCAAACCTAGCTAGGAGAAGACTTGTAACCCAAGTGTGAAACCTTAGTTAGAGGGCATGGGAACTCTATAAATACCCTACCCCTTCCCTTTTTGTAATCATCTTTTATTCATGATATCAAAACCCTGGTGAATTTTTTTTGAGCTTGCGAGCTTGTGTTACTTTGTTTTTATTTTTTCTTTGGTTACTATTGTACTTGGACGACTTCCTTGCTGCCCTAGCATCCTTCCATGCCCTAACTTATTGCCATTCAAGCCTTCACACATCCAAGAAGGAGTGCCCTAGGCCGCCAAGCAGGGAGATCTTGTTTTTATTTTTTCTTTGGTTACTATTGTACTTGGACGACTTCCTTGCTGCCCTGGCATCCTTCCATGCCCTAACTTATTGCCATTCAAGCCTTCACACATCCAAGAAGGAGTGCCCTAGGCCGCCAAGCAGAGAGATCTTCAACAAGCTTCAAACAGCCCAGCTTCTAAACCCTAACCTGATTCCTTCTAAACCTGTTTTTCTTTCTTTTTCTTACTTGCTATTTTGATTGACCCTTGACATTTTGCAGAATCTCCAAGGTGTTTCACCTCCCCAGAGGAGACTTTCCTTGCCTCCAGGATTGCCCAAATCAGTCATCTAATCAAGGGAACTGAACTTCATCATCCGGACTTCAATCAGAGTGCTGTATGATCTTTTCATCGAAAGTTCTTCAAATCATTGATTGATAACATCCTTCCCTTCTTTTAATTTCTGATTTGATGAAGAATAGCTATCTTAATCCAAAAGTTTCTTAATTCTCGGGTCCTGGAATTTATTATTTTGCATGAGTTTGCCTACGATATGATGATTCTATGCATTGCTCTTCTTCTTGCTAGTTCTTACTTTTATTTGAAAATTTAGCTTACAAACATAAATTATAAAAATCACAAAAAAATTAGTTTACTATTTTCCTACTATATTAGAGTCATCCTGCATCAGTTTGGTATCAGAGCGGGTTTAGGATAGTTTTTATCTGCATTGCATTCATAAACCCTAATTTCAGCATTCTATCCACTGCATTAGGTATCAGTTTTGCATCTATTTTAACCATCTAAATATTTATTTTTTTGTGAAATTTGTAATACATGTCCTCTATTCTGTCATAGTAATTATTAGAATTTTTAATTGATTTTACTGAATCCCTAAATCTCTAAAATTTGGCATAATAGAAACCCTAACAAAATCATGATAATTTCTATAGCAGTCCAAAAACCTTAGGTTTGCATCATCATATAATTTTTGTTATGCATGAAATTTGGTAGGCATCATCAGCACTTCTATATTCTATTCCATATTTTTTTTGATTTTTTGCTACATCAATAACTGTTGCCGTCCTCGTCGCCGCGCCCGTGCCGAGGATCACCGATCCTCCCTGACCGCCTGGCAAGGGAGCCTCCCTTCCTGCGAGAAACCTGCAACAAAGGGTTAGAGGACCCTGGCCGGGGATTCCGGCGAGGGGGCTCCGACGGTCAAGTCAGTAGACGACGTGGGGAACAGACTCTCGCTCCCAGGCCCTCTAAAGGGTCCCAGGTTTGGAGAGTTAACTAGTGAAGGGGAAGCGCCGGGGACCGGAATCTCGGCTGGGCCTGCCTGCCGAGCTCGCGTCCAGTATTCCCCTCTCGGGATCTCTGGCTTTTTTCTCGGAGCGAGGCCTTGTGCCGGTGCCTCCTTCTTGTCCCCAGGCTAGTTGGCTTACCTTGCAGTCTCCAGATTCTTCCCTCTTTATCTTCCTCCGTCGTGCGCTTGTCCTTTTCCTCCTCGAAAACTCCTCTCCCCTGTCTTCCTTTCTTTTCCCTTTTTGGTGAAGGAGGCCAGGCGGCTTTCCGACCTCGTCCACCGGGCCCAGCAGGGAGAAGGCAAGGACAGAAAGGAAAGGAGGGGGGGGCGGCGCTGGCAGAGCGGCCAGTCGTCAGGCTTCGGGCTCCGTGAGAGTGCTCTTTTCCCCGAGCGTGGGCGCCATCCGTTTACGGGGCCTGTTCCGTCAGGATCGGGTCTCGACTGCGGGACCTTCCGGGCCAATGTAAGTGACGTTCCGCGTGCCGCCGCCCTCCGTACGGGACGCCGTCTGGGGTCGGTACGGCCCGAGGGATGGCCTCGGGACCTGTCGCTTTCCCCGGGGGCCTCTCCGTACGAGCGGTCTGACCTCGGCTGAGTTGGACCTGTCTCCGGGGGCCAACTGGCGAGAGGCGAGGGAATTGCCGACCTCGGCTTAGGTGGACCCCTCCTGGGTGGACACCTGGCGAGGTGGCAGGAGGTCGCCTGGCTTCGGCCGAGGTGGACCCGTCTCCGGGTGGCCACCTGGCGCAAGGCGGGGGGGGTCAACCGACCTCGGCCTAGGTGGACCCCTCCTGGGTGGACACCTGGCGAGGTGGCAGAAGATCGCCTGGCTTCGGCCGAGGTGGACCCGTCTCCGGGTGGCCACCTGGCGCAAGGCGGAGGGTCAGCCGACCTCGGCCTAGGTGGACCCCTCCTGGGTGGACACCTGGCGAGGTGGCAGAAGATCGCCTGGCTTCGGCTGAGGTGGACCCGTCTCCGGGTGGCCACCTGGCGCAAGGCGGAGGGTCAGCCGACCTCGGCCGACCTTACTCGGGGCGGACTCCTCCGAGCCCGGGCGCAGATGAGTCGGTGGGGAACTCCGCGCCGAACTCGACCTCGGCGGGAGCTGTTTGCTTCAGATAGTCGTCGGGCGGTGCGGTCTTGCCGACCCTAGCTTTGAGGACGTGGCGCTGATTCTGGCAGGGAAACTCGCACGTGGCTCGCTCGCATTCGGCGATACCTGAGCCTGGCCACGTCACTGTCACGGCTGTAACAGTTGCCCCCCAGCCCGCCGTTCCGTCGGGGCATCGTAAAACGGAACGTCGGGATTAATTGCAGACATGACGTGGGGAGGCGAAGATCTTGCATCATAATTGGCACGATCTCCATTCGTCGTGGCTCGATGCGGCTGAAGACCTATGGGGGTCGCCACGCGTCGTCCACTTGCCCGTAATCAATGCGTCGCTTCGGGGCAGAGGCCGTTACTCTGCTAACGAGGCGACGGTGTCGGGCGTGTGCCCACGTGGCGACCATCCAGTGGTCTGAGGCGGAATGATGGGTACGGCTGCTGCCGGCTGAGTTTGAAAGGGAGGGGACTTTCCAGAACGAGGCCTTTTCCCTTGTGGGCTTTGCTGCAGGCTGGCGGTTTGCTGCAGGCTAACAACTCTGCTGCTCGCGCCCGTTTGTGTTTTTGGGTGAGTGTCTTCTCTCCTTCTCTAGCCCCCCTCTCTCTCATTTCTTATTCAGTTTCTTTGTCCTTTCTCTTCCATGGCGCGCCGACGCCATGTCTCTTCTAATCCGGACGAGGCCGGTCCATCCCGGCCGAGGACTCCATCTTCTTCCTCCTCGGATGAGGAGGTAATTCCCGAGGAGGTCCGCCGGCGCTTGCAACCCGGGGGTGTCACTATTGGCATCCCCAGGGGGGTCCGGTCCCCTCCGGTTGCGCCTGCCGTGCCCCTCCGTTCACTCCCCGCCTTGGCTTCTCTTCCTGCTCCGCCACTTCTTCCCGCCGGTCCCTCCGGTCATGCCTCTACCATGACCGAAGGTGATCTTTCTCTGCTCCGGGATGCCTATGGCATCCCGGGATCTGTTCGTCTGTTTGCTCCGCGGTCCGGGGAGCGTGTCACCATGAGCGGCCCCGGCCGCATTGCCTTCTACGAAGACTTCCTCCTCGGGGGTCTTCGTTTTCCTCTGCACCCTTTTTCCTTTCCTTTCTCAGCCATTTCCGGCTCGTCCCGGCTCAGCTGGCTCCTAATGCCATCCGGGTCATCTTCTCCTTCATTGTCTTCTGCCATTTCCACGGGTTCGTTGCCCGTTTTTCACTCTTCAGGGCCCTGTTCACCCTGAAGAAGTGCTCCACCGATGATGGCTGGTGGTACATTTCGCCCCGGCCTAGGTGTCTCCGGTTCGACCTCCCTTCTTCGGTCAAGGGATGGAAGAGCCGGTTTTTTTTTGCTTCGGTCGACGACGTCGACTGGGCTTGGAGCGAACCGGACCGGTCGCCGAACCGGAGTTCTCGAGTCGAGCCCGCGGACCAGGAGTCTTACAGCCAGCTCCTGAGTGACGTGGTCCCGCCGCTCGAGGTTCTGCTTTCTGAGCAGAATCTTTTTGAGGCCGGCATCAGTCCCATCCGGGAGACCGGTGAGATTTGGCCCCGCATTAACTCCTGCCCTTCCCCCCTCTCTTTTTAAGATTGAACTGTCTGACCTTCTGATTTCTCCACTTTGCAGGGATGAAGTTTTCCTTGGAGAATCTTCTGGAGGGAGCGGCCCAGAGGGAGGTCGTCGACGTGGACGAGCCCGTGGCGAAGAGGGCTCGCACAGAGACGAGCCGGGAGGTCGCAGCGGCGACCGCGCCCGGCCTAGCTGCCGCTGTTTCTCCGCCCAGACCTCCTCAGGGCGGCGCCCCTGGCGCCTCGGCCCCACGACCTGGCAACGCCGCCGAGAGAGCTCCGGCGCCCGCCGCTCTGCCCATCGCCGGGCCCACTCCTGTCAGCAGCCCCACGGCACCGCCAGTGGCGACCGCCGGTCCGTCGGCTGTAGCTCCAGCAGAGGGGGCAGCTGCCGCGGGGATCGGCCCGAAGGGCCCGGCGCCGGTGATCTCGCACCGAGACTCGGTCATCCTCGACCGAGGACTGGCGGAGAAGTTGATGGAGTACGCTTCCACCGCCCGGGACCGCCGAGCTCGGGGCGGCCGAGATTACGCGGATGCGCTGCTCGGCATCCTGCCCCAACTCTTCACGGTAAGCCTGATCCTTGACTCTTCTTTTCTCTTCCAATCCGAGGCCTCCTGCCTCGGTACTGACATGCGCTGTTTTTGCCTCTGCAGATCGGGAACGACGTCCTCCTACTGAGGAACTACCTCGTAGGGAACGCCAAGCGGGACTCCGATCGGGAGCTAAAGCTTGGCAAACTCGCGGCCGATGTGAAGGACCTGATGGACAAGGGGGCCGAGCTGCGAGCTGAGAAGCAGGCCCTCCAGTCCGACCTGACGCGTTCCGAGGAGCGGAACAAGGAACTGGAGGCTTCCTTGGCGGAGGAGCGGACCTCCAACCAGCGCCGGACTGAGGAGGATGCGGCGGAGAAGGCCCGCCTGCAGGCCCATTCCCTGTTTTTGGAGCGCCAACTGGATGAGGCCCGGCGAGAGGTGGCCGCGGCGAAGGACCGGAGCTCCTACATCAACGGGCTCCTGGAGGCGGCGAAGCGGGAAGCGCAGGAGGCCGTCCCCAAGTTCCGGGCCTCCGACGAGTTCACGTCGGAAGTCCGGGAGGCCGCCGTGGACTCCTTCCTGAAGGGGTTCCGGATGTGCCGGGAAAAGGTGGGGGCCTTCTTCCCCCAACTGGACCTGAGTGCGGTCGTCGTCGGCGGCAGGAAGCCGGGGAGCGAGGGCAGGGCCTCCGGCACGGCCCAGGCGACACCTCAGGCGGCACCTGCAGCACCTCGACTGATGACGCCGCGGCCCGACACAGCCCCGGAGCCGGTTGTCGTGGAGGTTGAAGAGGTGGCGTCCGCACCTCCGGCGGACGGCGTCGACCCTGCGCCCCAGTGACCTTTACTTTGTATTTTTGCTGTCTTCGTCCTCTTCTTTTTTTTGGGGAGTTCCGGCCTGTCGGAGCTCCCAGTTTGTACTGAACACTTTGTAATGAAGACTCCTTTTTCATAAAAACTTGTCTATCATCTTTGCTTCTTTTTTTTTTCTTCTTTTTGTTTCTGAGATGTCGGTCTGGGACACCTGAGATAACTGCAGGCCTGGTCCTTCTATACTAAATCGAAGGACGGGGTCTGCAGAGCCGTGTTGCGGCAAGGCAAGAATCCTGAGCAGGTCCGACTTTGGGCTGCCTTCATGCTTGCGCGGACAGCACAGTTCCTGCACCATCTTCTGGGCCGAAACCCGGGATCCTCCGGACTGAGCTCGATGCCGCAGGCTTTCTCAAACCTTGCGCGGCTTGCTGAGCTGTGCTCCGGGCTTGCGCGGGCGAAGCGGATTCGGCGCCACCTTCCAGGCCGGAGCCCAGGATCTTCCGGACTGAGCTCGATGCCGCAGGCTTTCTCAAACCTTGCGCGGCTTGCTGAGCTGTGCTCCGGGCTTGCGTGGTCGAACTGGGTTCGACACCACCTTCCAGGCCGAAGCCCAGGATTTTCCGGACTGAGCTCGATGCCGCAGGCTTTCTCAAACCTTGCGCGGCTTGCCGAGCTGTGCTCCGGGCTTGCGTGGGCGAAGCGGATTCGGCGCCACCTTCCAGGCCGAAGCCTAGGATCTTCCGGACTGAGCTCATGCCGCAGGCTTTTTCAAACCTTGCGTGGCTTGCTGAGCTGTGCTCCGGGCTTGCGTGGTCGAACTGGGTTCGACGCCACCTTCCAGGCCGAAGCCCAGGATCTTCCGGACTGAGCTCGATGCCGCAGGCTTTCTCAAACCTTGCGCGGCTTGCTGAGCTGTGCTCCGGGCTTGCGTGGTCGAACTGGGTTCGACGCCACCTTCCAGGCCGAAGCCCAGGATCTTCCGGACTGAGCTCGATGCCGCAGGCTTTCTCAAACCTTGCGCGGCTTGCTGAAGTTTAGAGAAGAATGTTTAAAGTGAAGAAGCTTTGTTAAAGGAGCCGGGAGCCTTACATCACTGGTAGTACATTCTCAGGTTCGAGGGGTTCCATGTCCGGGGGAACCTGGCACCTCCCAATTCTTCCAAGTAACATGCCCCGTGGGGGAGGGCTTCTGCTACCCGATAAGGGCCTTCCCAGTTGGGTGAAAGCTTGCCGCACTCTCGTGGCTGGGAGGCTTCTGTACGCCGGAGGACCAAGTCCCCGGGACGAAAAACCTTCGGCCGTACTCGGGAGTTGTAATATCTGGCTACACGTTGCCGGTATGCCGCCATTCGAATTCGGGCCTTGTCCCTTGTTTCTTCGAGGAGGTCTAGGTTGAGCATCATCCTGGCCGGGTTTTCTGTCTCGTCGTATTGTTCTACGCGCAGCGTGGGTATGCTGAGCTCGATCGGGATGACTGCCTCGGCCCCGAAGACGAGGTTGAATGGGGTTTCGTCGGTAGCCGTCCTTGGAGTGGTGTGGTATGCCCAAAGAACGCTGGGAAGCTCGTCGGCCCACCTGCCCTTGGCTTGGTCTAGCCGCGTGCGGAGGCCCTGAAGAATGGTCCTGTTCGTGACCTCAGCCTCCCCGTTGGTCTGGGGGTGCGCCACCGAGGTGAAGCGATGTTGATGCCGAGGTCGTTGCAGAAATCCTCGAACTCTCGACAGTCGAACTGGCGTCCGTTGTCGGTGACCACGGTGTGGGGGAGGCCGAAGCGGCAGACGATGGACTTCCAGAAGAATTTGGCGACGTTTGCTTCGGTGATTCTTGCCAAGGGTTCGGCTTCGACCCACTTTGTGAAGTAGTCGATGGCCACTATCAGGAACTTCCGCTGGCCGGATGCCGGCGGGAATGGGCCCAGAAGGTCCATTCCCCACTGGGCGAATGGCCAGGGGGCTGAGAGTTGAGAGATCGGGTTGGAGGGTTGCCGCTGTACCGTGGCGTGGCGCTGGCACCGGTCGCATCTCTTCACGAAGTCAGCGGCGTCCTCCTTCATCGTCTCCCAGAAGTAGCCTTGACGAAGGGCCTTGTATGCCAATGCCCTGCCCCCCACGTGGTTCCCACAGATGCCTTCGTGAATCTCCTGGAGCACAAGCTTGGCTTCTGCGGGTCCAATGCACTTGAGGAGGGGATAAGAGTAGGACCTTCGATACAGCTGCCCGTCCATCAGGACAAACCGCACGGCCTTCTTCCTGATGAGGCGAGCCGCGTCTCGGTCTTCCGGCAGAATGCCGTCGGTGATGTACGCGGCGTACTTGTCCATCCAGCCGGGCTCTTGGCTGACCTGATGGACCCCGCCGGTGCTTCGAGGCTTGGGACTTCGAGTCGCTCCACATGAGCGCGTCCCAGCATTGTGTCTGGCAGAGTCGCCAATCGAGAGAGAGCATCCGCGCGGGCGTTCTCCCCGCGGGGGATATGAAAGATGTTGAAGCGCCGAAACTTGGACGCGCCCGCCTTGACGAGCTCCAGATACTTCGCCATCTGGGGGTCGTGAGCGACGTACTCCCCGGACACCTGCCCCGCCACGAGCTGGGAGTCAGTGAAAGCTCTGAGGTTGGTCACGCCCAGCTCGCGGGAGACCCTGAGTCCGGCGAGAAGCGCCTCGTACTCCGCTTGATTGTTTGTCGCGGGGAACTGGAAACGGAGCGCACATTCTGCGACGACCCCGTCGCCGTTGGCAAGGATGAGCCCAGCTCCGCTCCCTCCGGAGTTTGAGGCTCCGTCTACATGGAGGATCCAGGCGTCCTCTCCGGGCTTGTTGGCGCCGACCTCCATCGGCTGGGCCGAAGAGTCCTCCTCGGGCTCCTTGCCCAAACCTGCGCATTCGACCAAGAAATCGGCCAGCACCTGTGCCTTCATTGCCGACCTCGGTCGGTATGTAATGTCGAACTCGCTGAGTTTCAGTGCCCATTTGGCCAATCGCCCCGAGGTGTCGGGTCGGCTGAGCACCGCTTTCAGCGGTTGGTCCGTCAAGACGGCGATGGGATGCGCTTGGAAATAGGGCCTGAGACGCTGGGCAGATACTATCAGCGCAAAAACGAGTTTCTCGGGCCGGGAATACCTGAGCTCCGCGTCCCGGAGGAGTTTGCTGGTATAGTACACCGGTCGCTGGATCCCGTGGTCGTCGGTTCGGACCAGGACAGAGCTGACGGCCTCCGGGTAACGGCCAAGTAGAGGGTAAGCTCCTCCCCTTCCTCGGGCCTGGACAGCAAAGGTGGTGATGCGAGCGTCTTCTTCAACTCCTCGAAGGCCTGCTGGCATTCCTCGGTCCAGGCGAAACCATTCATCTTCCTCAGCACCTTGAAGAAGGGACGGCAGCGGTCCGCCGACCTGGAAATGAAACGGCTAAGGGCCGCAACCCGGCCGGTCAGCTGCTGCACTTGTTTCTTGGAGGCTGGCTGCTCCATGTCCAGGATAGCCTGGACCTTCTCCGGGTTGGCCTCGATTCCTCTCTGGGTCACCATGAACCCTAGGAACTTTCCGGCGGAGACCCCGAAGGCGCACTTCGCCGGATTCAGCTTCATCTGGTGGCGCCGGAGGTTACCGAACGTCTCTGCCAGGTCGGCTACGTGGTCCGAGTCAAGTTTGCTCATTACCAGCATGTCGTCCACGTACACCTGCATGTTGCGGCCTATCTGGTCTTTGAAGACTTTATTGACCAGACGTTGGTACGTCGCCCCCGCGTTCTTGAGGCCGAAGGGCATCATCCTGTAACAGAAAGTCCCGCGATCAGTTATGAAGGCGGTACGCTCTTCGT
Source organism: Areca catechu (assembly GCA_021397845.1). Taxonomy (NCBI): domain Eukaryota; kingdom Viridiplantae; phylum Streptophyta; class Magnoliopsida; order Arecales; family Arecaceae; genus Areca; species Areca catechu. The sequence goes on along the minus strand of CM038040.1, from coordinate 123,319,713 downwards.
CCTCCGGATTCATCCGGATCTGGTTGTATCCGGAGAAAGCGTCCATGAATGACAGGAGACGGTGTCCCGAGGTGGTGTCGACCAGCTGGTCGATCTTTGGCAGAGGGAAGCTGTCCTTCGGGCAAGCTCGATTGAGGTCGGTGTAGTCCACGCAGATCCTCCACTTACCGCTGCTCTTCTTTACCATGACCACATTTGCTAACCAGCTGGGGTATTGGACTTCTCGGACGAAACCGGCGGCGAGAAGTTTCTCTACCTCCTCGTCGATCGCCTTCTGCCTCTCCATGGCAAAGCTTCTCTTCTTCTGGCGGACCGGGCGGCTGCCTGGGTCCACGTTCAGGCTGTGCATGATAATCTCGGGCGGAATACCCGGCATGTCGACCGCCGACCAGGCGAACACATCGGCGTTGGCACGGAGGAACTCCAGCAGGCGGGTTCGTTCCTCTTCGGGGAGCTGGGCCCCAACTTGCACCGTCTTCAGAGGGTCCGAACCAAGGGGAAAGGAGAGCAGGCGCTCTACGGGCCCTCCCCTGGGTTCCTTTTCTCTTAGGTCGAGGTCCTCGACCTCGCGGGCGAGCTCTGCGCCCTTGATGCCCGGGATTGTCTGCAGGCAGAGCGGGACTGGCTGGATCGTCCCCTTCATTTCCCCGAACCCGAAAGGCGTGGGGAACTGCACCAGCAATCTCCTTGTGGAGATAGTGGCGTCTAGTCGGTTGAGCCCCGGTCGCCCAAGGATGGCGTTGTAAGGGGAAGGGAGCTTGACTACAGTGAAAGTTACCATGATGGTCGCCTGCCGAGGTGGGGATCCGGCGGTAACTGGGAGAGTGATCTCCCCTTCGACTCCCACGGAGTCCCCTGTAAACCTACCAGTGGGGTGTGCACTGGCTTTAGCTGGTCGAGAGACAAGTTCATCCGAGAGAAAGCGTCATAAAAAAGTACATCGGCCGAGCTTCCGCTATCCACCATGATTCGATGTACAGGGTGTTTCGCGATGGTCATTTCGACCACCACGGCATCATTGTTTACATTGTCATTAGACTCCCCTCCCTTGGGAGGGGTTACACTCTCCGAGACTTCCCGGGCTCTCTTCTCTGCTCGGCCAGATCCGCGTGAGATCATGCCCACGGGCCTCTCTGTTGGCCGGTTGTCGATCGCAGGGACAGGTGGCAAGGCCGCGAGCGGCTGCTTTTCGGAGGGAGCCTCGTTCTTGACGAACTTCCGGAGGTATCCCCTCCCGATCAGCTCCTCGATCTCCCGCTTCAGGTGGCGGCACTCCTCCGTGTCATGCCCGTGCTCGCGGTGGAATTGGCAGTACTTTGATTTGTCTCGGGCTGCCCTCGGGTTCTGAGGTGGAGGTCGGCGGAGATAACGCTCGCCCTCGATTTCCATAAGGATTTTGGCTCGAGGTGCGAGGAGAGGGGTGTACCTCCGCTCGGGGGCAGATTCGGCCCTCGGCCTTGGGTTCGGGCGAGGGTCGACTGGTGGCCCGGGCCTCCGAGCTCCCGGGGCGTCTCTCGGGGTCGACTTCTTCAAAATCTTCCCGTCCAGCTCTCGACGGGTGCGGTCGGCCTCCTCCGCTCGGATGTACTTGTGGGCGCGGAGGAGGAGCTCGGAATACGTCCTGGGCGGCTTCTTGTCCAGGGAATAGGTCAGGCGGGACGTCTTGAGCCCGCGCTTTAGAGCCAGCATGGCGACGGGCTCGTCTAAGCTGTAGATCTCCAGGGCCGCGGTCTTAAACCGGGCGATGTAGTCACGGAGCAGCTCCTGGTCCTGCTGGCGGACGGAGAAGAGGCTGTCCACCTCCCTTGGCACCTTTCGACAAGCGTCGAAATGCGCCACAAACTTTCCTTCCAGCTGCTGGAAGGAGCGAATGGATCCGGGCTCGAGACGGGCGAACCAGACTCGGGCGGCCTTCCGAAGGGTTGCAGGAAAGGCGATGCACAGAAGGGCGTTGGTGGCGCCCTGGACCCTCATGAGAGCTTTATAACTCTCCAAATGGTCCAGGGGGTCGGTGGTCCCGTCGTAAGGGTCCACCTGTGGCATGCGGAACCGTTTCGGGATCGGTTCCGCCTGAATTTCTTCGGAGAAAGGGGGGCGGGAGTCGTAGCCCGCCGGGTCAGCTGACGAGTTCTGTAGGTCGGCAAACCGTCGGGCGAACTCCGCCAACTTGCGCTCGTGCTCTTCTAGGCGCCTCTCGGCCTGGCGCCTGATGGCTTCATCGGTGGAATCTTCCACCGAGACTCCGTGTGAGGGAGGCGCCGATTGGTCTCGGCGCGGGGTCCGGACCCGGCGTCGCTTGCTGCGATGCGCCGTCTCGGCCCCATCGGCCGGGGATCGACTCTCGTGATCCTCCGAGCCGGAAATGTCTTTCTTCGGGGGAGCTTGGCGGCTCTCTCGGGGGTTGGAGATGGCTTGCGGATGGGACGGCCTGCCCTGGATTGAGCGCAGGCTCCCACGCTATCCCGCGACCCGAGCCGCGGGGGTCCCTGGCTGCGGCTGAGTGGCCAGGGACCGTTGCTGATGCTGGAGCTGTCGGACCGCTGAGGTCAAGGTCTGCAGCTGCTGGACGATGGCCGCAAGGGATCCGTCCGCCGGGGTAGGCTGCTGCATAAGAGGAGGGGAGCCGGAAGCTCCCGTTCGGGGGTGTGGCCCCCGGTGGGGAGTGGGCTTCTCCCACACGGCTGGTGGACGCCTCGCGACCACGAGTGACCACCATTGCTAGAGAGCGTGACACCTGCAAAAAGCTAGTTCCCACTAGGGGTTAGTGTCCTGCCCCCCTACCTGGCGTGCCAATCTGTTGCCGTCCTCGTCGCCGCGCCCGTGCCGAGGATCAACCGATCCTCCCTGACCGCCTGGCAAGGGAGCCTCCCTTCCTGCGAGAAACCTGCAACAAAGGGGTTAGAGGACCCTGGCCGGGGATTCCGGCGAGGGGGCTCCGACGGTCAAGTCAGTAGACGACGTGGGGGAACAGACTCTCGCTCCCAGGCCCTCTAAAGGGTCCCAGGTTTGGAGAGTTAACTAGTGAAGGGGAAGCGCCAGGGACCGGAATCTCGGCTGGGCCTGCCTGCCGAGCTCGCGTCCAGTATTCCCCTCTCGGGATCTCTGGCTTTTTTCTCGGAGCGAGGCCTTGTGCCGGTGCCTCCTTCTTGTCCCCAGGCTAGTTGGCTTACCTTGCAGTCTCCAGATTCTTCCCTCTTTATCTTCCTCCGTCGTGCGCTTGTCCTTTTCCTCCTCGAAAACTCCTCTCCCCTGTCTTCCTTTCTTTTCCCTTTTTGGTGAAGGAGGCCAGGCGGCTTTCCGACCTCGTCCACCGGGCCCAGTAGGGAGAAGGCAAGGACAGAAGAGAAAAGGAGGGGGGGGCGGCGCTGGCAGAGCGGCCAGTCGTCAGGCTTCGGGCTCCGTGAGAGTGCTCTTTTCCCCGAGCGTGGGCGCCATCCGTTTACGGGGCCTGTTCCGTCAGGATCGGGTCTCGACTGCGGGACCTTCCGGGCCAATGTAAGTGACGTTCCGCGTGCCGCCGCCCTCCGTACGGGACGCCGTCTGGGGTCGGTACGGCCCGAGGGATGGCCTCGGGACCTGTCGCTTTCCCCGGGGGCCTCTCCGTACGAGCGGTCTGACCTCGGCTGAGTTGGACCTGTCTCCGGGGGCCAACTGGCGAGAGGCGAGGGAATTGCCGACCTCGGCTTAGGTGGACCCCTCCTGGGTGGACACCTGGCGAGGTGGCAGGAGGTCGCCTGGCTTCGGCCGAGGTGGACCCGTCTCCGGGTGGCCACCTGGCGCAAGGCGGGGGGGGTCAGCCGACCTCGGCCTAGGTGGACCCCTCCTGGGTGGACACCTGGCGAGGTGGCAGAAGATCGCCTGGCTTCGGCCGAGGTGGACCCGTCTCCGGGTGGCCACCTGGCGCAAGGCGGAGGGTCAGCCGACCTCGGCCTAGGTGGACCCCTCCTGGGTGGACACCTGGCGAGGTGGCAGAAGATCGTCTGGCTTCGGCTGAGGTGGACCCGTCTCCGGGTGGCCACCTGGCGCAAGGCGGAGGGTCAGCCGACCTCGGCCGACCTTACTCGGGGCGGACTCCTCCGAGCCCGGGCGCAGATGAGTCGGTGGGGGAACTCCGCGCCGAACTCGACCTCGGCGGGAGCTGTTTGCTTCAGATAGTCGTCGGGCGGTGCGGTCTTGCCGACCCTAGCTTTGAGGACGTGGCGCTGATTCTGGCAGGGAAACTCGCACGTGGCTCGCTCGCATTCGGCGATACCTGAGCCTGGCCACGTCACTGTCACGGCTGTAACAATAACTATGTCAAAACCTGTATCATTTGAAACCCTAATTTTCTTATTTATGCTGATCTGCATACTTGTCCAAACCTAACCTAATTAACTTCCAAACCCCCCAATCCCAAGCCAAACTTTGTTTGATAACCCAGTTAACTTAAACCTAACTTGACATCTCATAAATTAATTAAAAATCATTTTATTTTCTGATTATTTTAGTTTGTATCAGGACCATTGAATGTTCATCATCTTTTAATCTATTCTAAGGACAATCAATATAATATCAGGGCAGGAGGTCATAACCCGTCCTAGGCCCAAAACAACCACCCAGCATTTTCACCCAAGTCTTAATTAAAATTAATTAGACTTAATTTGCCCTAGTAGGCTAGGTGACACCCAATAGATCAAGTCCAAACCATGTGGGCCAACTAGTGCATTTAATCCTTTAGCTATTACTAAAAGCTGGTGTCTAAGGCTGGGGGTCCAGAGTCAAACGACCTAAGTGGTGTTGTGGTTCTTAATTGGGTCCCTGCGAAAGCAAGGGGGGCCTCCCACACTCCACCCCTACCTGGCCAGTGGAAGGATTAGCTACTGGGTTAGGTGTAAGTTGAGCTGACCCATCTAGTTTTGGCTCTAGGTCTAGCAAACCCTAGATTTTACTAACTTTTCTTTTGCATGCCTAGCTGCATCATTTCATCTTGATTGTTTGAGTGATTGTATGGCCACTAGACTAGGGACCCAATATCAAAAGTCTAAACCCCAACCAAACCCAACCATGGATCCCAATTTTGAGGCTTTCATAAAAGCCATGAATGACCAGATGGTTACCCAATTAACTGCCCAAATAAACCAATCCAACACCCAGACCCAAAATTAGTTAGCCTAGATAAGCATTAGGTTTGACCATTCCCAAAATCAGTTTGCCCAAATGAATGCCCAATTTACCGCTCAGCTCAACCAGATGATCCAATCCAATAACCAAGCAACCCATAGGATTGATCCACTAGATGAACAAGTAGGAACCCTAGGCAAGAACCATAGAGCTGAACCCCAGGAATCCATAGTCCACAGGAATCAGCCTAGTACCAATCAGCTTTCCCTAGTCTACCTGAACCCTATAAGATTTGTACCCCTAGCTGTGAGCCTAGTATTGATCTATTTTTCCCTCGTCAACCCCCTCTTACCTCCTCATTGGTTCACCAGAATGACATTGAAGAGGAGATATATGAGGCTGACCCAAGCTTAGTAGAAGAGTTTGAGGCATAAGAAGAGGAGTTTTCTATAGAAGACTTAGAATTAGTTGACCCAGTAGGTGCCAAGGTAGAAGCCAACCCAAGATCAATTGACCCAGTAAACCCTGACCACATCCAGAATGTAGAGGAAGAGCAGTTAAGGGATGAGGAACCCAACTCTACTATTAGACTCTTCCCTGAGGAGCCACTAGACGAAAGCCTAAGTATAGAGCCTAGTCCTAAATTTCTTGAACCAGATGACTTTATTAAGGAATTGGCTTATCAGTACCCTCAGGAAGAATCCCATCCTATAGTTTCCATTGATAATCTCTTCCATGAGATTAGTGATCCAGTGTTCCATAGTATAAACCCTGTAGGTACCCATCAACCCTATAACGTAAACCTCATTAGTCTAGGACTCATCCCTGAAACCCCTTCTAGTATTCTACTCTTTCTGAGTAACTCTGAACCATCTCCTTATTTTTCGTCCTGCCAGACTAACCCTAAACCTACCTCTTATTTTCTACCCTTTCCTGAAACTTCTTCTATTTTTTGTACTATTAGGTTACATTTTATGGGAGTTTACATGTTACATTCATTCATTAAGCATGTCATGTTTGCATTTTACTTCTGGAAAACCCTATGGCATTTGCTAGAAGTCCATAGTAAATTTTCATGTGCATGCCATGCTAGGGTCAAACGTAGAAAGTCTATAGAATGTTAGGTTAGACCTAAAGTGTCCAATAAATTTCCTTCGATAGGGAGGTCTAGTCGAGTCTAATAGGTATTAGTTGAGTCCAATAAATTCACAGTCCTAAATCACATATCTACACCTATACTTACCTCTACAAAGCATATGCATCATGAAATTAGTCAAGAGTTGAACATAACTAATGAACTAAAATAATAACTTGGCTAATTCTCAAAAGAAAGATAAAGATTTTATGTAGAGGAATAAGTGGCTATCAGAGATTTTTCTGCTCGCGAAGCTGGTCCATCCAACATAATGAATAGTAGTGGACCCAATGCCTATGTGCCTGAGATATCACCTGATTTAGGTATTAGCTCCACTTTCAACATCTCAGACTTTGTAAAGTCTACGGAGCCAGCTGTGATACCCAGCGAGCCCCTTGAGCCACTCCCGTTCTTTGAGAGAAAACCCATCCCAGAGCGACCACATATAATTTGGCCTTATGGTGAGGAAATGATTGAGAAAGCTTTGGATGATCAAGCTATCGGTACCCAGGATAGAGACTATCAGCGGTACTTGGTTTGGTGGCAAGGTCAGCCAGAATCTGAGGATGTGTGGAATGCTGGTGCAGATCTGCAGTGCCTTAACCCAGACCCTCCTTAAGCCAAATTGACCCATACTCGACGAGGTCGAGTTCCTCCCTCCTTGTGAGAATTAGTGGGGACACCAGTATCAGACATAGATCCCTGGATCCCATATGCTTTAATTAGTCATGTGTCAAAGTTTTGAAAATTTTGTAATCAATTAAGATTGAGTCCTGTAATAAGTTGAGGTTAGTTGATTTGTCTCAACCCTCAACCTAGTCCAATTTTGAGTCCTGTACATCAGCTATGAGTCTAGAATAAACCTAATTTTTATACAAGAGAGGAGGTTACCTTATTTTGGAGTTTCACAATGCCACATCCTGGAGTTAGAGGCCACTACATCAGCCCATTAGATTTTGTGTGACAACCCAGGATCCAAGATGCTTCCAGAAACCCTGATTCTTTCCAGATATCCTCCAGATATCCAGATTCCTCCCTAGATGCCAGAGCATATTCTTAAACCAGGGCATCCATGATTTCAATGGTCCACCTGCATCTCAGCCCAAAGAAATCAAGCCCAGGTGCCAAGCTCAAGCCCTTAAGAAGCAAGATTCCATGGAATATTCCTGCTACCAGGCTACCAGGCCACCCCAGCTTCCAAAGGCCCAAGCCCATGCACCCAAGCCCCTTTGGGCCGGCCCCTTGTTGCCCCTAGAAGTCCAACACGCCCTCCTAAGCATCCTTGAAGTGTTGACCAAGTTCAAGAGGTGTCCTTCTAAAATATTAGCTATGTAAAATAGGAGAAGTCATCTACAATTACTAGCCCATACTTCTTGCCTCCCAAACTAGTTATTTTAGTAGATCCAAAGAGATCCATATGAAGTAATTCTAAGGGTCTAGTAGTAGACACTACTCCTTTAGGTTTGAAAAAAGATTTTGTTTGTTTTCCAAGTTAACATGCACTACAAATCTTGTCTTTTTAAAAAGTGAGTTTTAGCAAATATTTTATAAGATTCTTTCGTTCAATTTTAAAAATAAATGCATGCTTACATGTCCTAGTCTACGATACCAAAACCAACTAGTTTTATTGATCTTGGCTTCCATTACCACAAGGCATTGACCATTTTGCATAGGTAGATCATCAAGATCAACCATTTAAATGTTTCCATGCCTATGACCAATAAACTTGATGCCATTGTCATCTAGACTAGATACTATGCACATAGAAGATTCGAAAACAACTTTAAATTCTTTGTCACAAAATTGACTAATACTAAGCAAATATGTTTTAAACCTTTAACAAATAAAATATTATCAACATTATTGCCGGAGTGGTTTTTCCAAGAGGGGGGTGAATTAGGAATTAAAGAATTTAGCAATTATGTGCTCTTTAAAATCCCTTTTAAGGTGTTAAGTGATGTGATAAAGTATCTAAATGCAAAAGCAAAATCAGATCAGAAAAGCACAACACGAACACATAACAATTATAGTGGTTCGGAGCAACCCAGCTCCTATATCCACTACCTAAGATTACCACTTGGAATTTTCACTATATCCCCTACTAGAATACAATCGAATTATTTTCACAGGCTCAAAATCCAAACCTCTATACTTTGATTTTTCCGGGATCACCAAAGAAACCCAACTTGGTTTTACCAGGATCATCAAGAATCCAACACTTGGTTTTTAACAAAAACTAACCAAGAACCTATTTGGTTTTTCAATTGGGCTCACCAATAATCCAATAATTCAAAATAAATTGAAAAGAAAAGCAACAGAATGACAAACAAATTTTTATCGAATGGTTGCTGATGCAGCTCAAGAGAAGCCCACTTGAATGCACTTCAATGCACTTGGATGGCTTCTTTTCTTTCTTCAATAAATGCTTCAAGCTTTAGTTGGTAGATGATGAAGGCTTGAAGACTATCTTGAATGCTCTTAGGTTGTATTTGGTAGACGGTAATCTATCCAGATTATCGATAATTTTAAAATGGGTCCACCAGATAACTACGTTTGGTATTTATACTAAATGGTAATCTATCTTGAACTGGTAATCCGGATTATCTCTCATGTGGCAATCTAGATTATCTCAAGGAAGGGTGGCTATCTAGATTACCGGAGATGTGATAATCTAGTATTTTTTATTTTTACAAAATTATCCTGTCCCTTTCACTTTGGTGAGAACGAAATATTCTCTTCTCCCTCTCATAAATATTTTATATTATTAAATATAAAATATTTAATATTTTTATATTAAAACTAAAAAATTGAAAATTATTTTTTATATTAAAGAAATGTAAAGAAATTATATATAATCTTTTAAATATACTAAATATATAATCTTTTAAATATACTAAGTAATAGATTAAATTTATATATATTAGATTATTAAATTTAAAATAATATATTTATATTTTATATAAATACATAATTTAAATATATATTATATTATATATAAATATATAAATATATTTCAAATAAATATACTATGTTATATAAATATATTATATTATTTTAAATATGATATAATTTAATATATTTTTTATAATAAAATATATAATATAAAATATAATATGTTATATTATATTAATATTATAATATTATATAATATTATATTTTATAGTATAATATAATATAATAATTAATGTTTTATATTATGTTACTAATTTTAATATAATATATTTATATTATATATAAATATATGATGCAAAAACATATTATATTAAATATAATTTAATATAATATTTTATATTATAAAATATAAAATAAAATGTACTACAATATTATAGTATATAATGATATTATTCTAAATTACATTAATATTTTATTTTATTTTATTTGTAATATTAAAAATAGAATATTTTAAAATATATTATATAATAATAGAGTGTAATATGATATAATTTTAATTATATATTACATTTTATAACATAACATATATTATATTATATTAAATATAGTATAATATATTTAATATAATATAATATATAATAATATTATATAATACATTATTACTATATAATTTTATAATAGTTACATTATAAAATATCAAATATATAATACAATATTACATTACAAAATATCAAATAATATATTATATTAATGTAATATTATATTGCATTAGTATATTATATTATAATATAATTTTAATAAATTTGATTTAGGGATATTTTAGAAATTTGAGCTTAGATTACTGGTAATCTATTTATCATACCAAATACAGTAATCAATCTTACTGATAAATTATCTGTGTATACCAAACAGGTAATCAACATTACTGGTAATCTATCTAGTGATAATTTATCTTGCAAGTAATCCATATTACCATTCAAGATTTTCTGGCAATCCACCAAATGCAACCTTAGTGCTCTCTTACTCTTGTGGTAGCTTGGATATTCAATATAGCATTAACTCTCTCAAAAACTCTTCTAAAGTAGTTCAAATCCCTCAAATATATAGTCTTGTACCTTTCTTAAGTAGTTTTAGTCATTGTTGACCGTTGGGATGTGACATTTGACTGTTGGAATACTTTTTGGATTCAAAATCCAAGTTCTAGAACTAGCCGTTACAAGTCTAAAATCGACCTTGAGTTGATTCAAATCACTCAAGTCGGCTCGGATCCTTAGAGTAGTTCTGGTTGAGTCGACTCTCTTCAATCTAGTCGGATCGCTTACATAATGTTCTGATTCTTCACTCTGTAAGAGTCGGCTCGCCTTAATTCTAGTCGACTCGGATCCTCAGGCCTTCAGAATGTCAGTCTGGACGAGTCGGCTAACTTCCATTTTGGTCAACTCGATTGGCTATGGCTTTCAGAATGCATTTTCTGGACTCTAGAGGAGTCGGCTTGATCTTCTGAAGAGTCGATTTAGATTTCTGACTATATGAAACAGTCGGCTTGGATTCCTTTTAGGTCGACTCGCCTATCTGTTTCAAGAAATGGTACTTTAGATGAGTCAGCTCAGGTCCCTTAGAGTTGGCTCAGATATCTGCATGCCAGAATCCTCTTGCATGCTATGTGCCAGAGTCGGCTCTCTTCTCCTCGAGTCGGCTTGGATGAATGTTTCAGTGATTTCTTCAGTCTATCTCTATAATTCATCCAGCATGTCTTCAAGCTTCAAGATGTCTTCAAACTCAACACATTTCTAAGAAACTAAAAGCTTGAAACACATTTAAAAGTAACCCAATTTTATGATCTTTCTTAACTTTTTCTTTGGGTACTTCTTTACAATATTCAATTACAACATAACTCAAAATAAAAAATGAAAATATAGGAGCTGAAATTTGAGCAATGAATTCATCCTACAAAAACTTGTAAATCACTTGAGGAGTTGTTAGTAAAACAAATGCATGCACCAATGTTTGGTTATCATCAAAATCACTTATGGGGTCAACAATCTCCCCTTTTTGATGATGACAAAATATTAGGCATGAAAAATTCTTTACAATTACATGTATAAAAGTATTTGAGAGTAAGTATGAACATATATCAGAGCTAATTATATTTGTAAATAAGTATCAAAGCTCTTGTGAAGAATTTATACATTATCAATGTTAGTGCTTTTGTGTGTATCAGAGTATTAAAATTTTTATGTGTCAAAGTATCAGAAATAGTGAAAGGGATATGCCCTACAAGCCAATCTATGTTGTATCTCCCAAACCATTATAATTGACAATTTTCTAAATAAAGGCATTATTTTTCATCATACGCCTTTTTTTTTTAGTTAATGATGAACCCCATAGATTAGGGCTATGATTTTAGGGTTATGATGAGATCATACCAGTGAGACCTAAAATCTTAAAACCTTAATCTAAAGTAATCCTAGTCAAAGGAACCCTGAGTAGGGGATCAGGGTTTTTCCGATAAGACTAGCACATCCCGGGTATACTGGAAAGGGTGACTGCTCTCACAGTCACTTGTGTATGACACTAATACTGGGATGTGGGTGCTCATTGGAGAATGAGTTCACTGATATGATCCAACTTGAGAACATCTAATGGAGTCTTAGCTACATGTCAATAGAAGTTCTCATAGTGGGAGTGGTACAAGTAATCTTTTGACCTGAGACTGCCATAAGTACCTTATGTACATGAACCCATTCTTTGGTTCAATCCTAATCATGACACTGAGACATGCACAGGATTGATACTGGGAATGGTGAATTGGATATGAAGGTAATGAGTAGGTCAACAAGGAATCGATCACTCTTAGTAAGAGGAGATTGCATCCAGCTAGTCAACAATCGCATGATGATTCAGGGAATCTTTGATCAAAGTGAAGATATTAGAGATGGTTTCTAATATCAAGATAATCGGATCATCATTATAAGATTGAGCTAGAAATAAATATAATATTGGATTTGACATATATCCATATCCATAGTTATATTTTAGGTGCAGGCTGATTGAAAGATTTAATTGTAAGGTAACTCTCTACTAAAGGATAATTTTGGTATTTCACCAGAATTTCCATATCTTCCGGGTAGACATGACACGTTGCTAGACGTCAATCTTGTCTTGTGGGTTGATCAAGTTCAAAGATCACATGTTAGGAAGAGTCCTAATTGATCGAATCGGGTAAGCCCAGTTTGACCTAAATCGATTAGAAAGAGTTCTAATCAAATTAGGTCAACTTGTATTCGAATCCACTGCTGGCTAGATATGGAACCCAATGGGTCACACACTTAAGAGGATTGATCAAGAGTTTAATTTGGAATTGAATCATCTTTGTAGGATAACACTCTAGCAGGTGTTGCAAACCCTAGCTTCTATTCGGATCGGATTCGAATTAGGGTTCCGGATTGGTTCAAATTGGGTTCTAATTGGACCTAATTAGACCATAATTGAGAAAACGGGAATATGGCTAACCCTATTGGCTAGCCATGTAGCTTGGCTAGCCTCCCCACCCACCCCCTTTATTTTTCCATTCCAAATACCAAGAGTCCATGCGCATATGGACTCTTGGCGCGCCTTAAGGAAGAGTCCATGGCGCATGGACTCTTGGCGCGCCCCAAAATTTCTCCGATGTTTTTATTTGGGGCGGCCTCCTTCTTAAGCAATTAGCGCACCATCTCTCCCCCCTTGGATGAGAATCCAATGGCTGATGGGATTTTGAGAAAGAAGGAAAGCGCTAACTCCTCCCGGGCGCACGAAATAACATCTCTTCGGAGATGAAAAGTCGTGACTTCCTTCCTTTTAAAACACCGCGATTTTTCCTTTAAGAAAAGCCGTGGGATTTAATCTGGAAGGCCGTGAGATGGGTGGATTGGGCATGAGAAATAGGAAAGGGGCGTGAGACAAAGTGGAATGGGGTTTACGGAGAGTTGTGTTCTTCTGAGAAGACATCTCTCTGTAATCTATTTAAACAACAGAGGTCTCGGGTGTTTATACTAATGAACAACAGAGTTTATTTTATTGTCTTTTCTTTCCAGGAGACTGATTCCTCCTTAGCTTGTTTAGGACAAAGAGAGTTTCCCTCTTACAGAGTTCTCTTCTCTGTTGAAACTCAAGTCCAAAACAAGAGATAGGAAGAATCTCTTGATCGGTAAAAGAAAGGAACTCCTACTCTGTTTCTATTTCCTTTACTTTAAGACATTAGTGTCTTAAATCCATCTCCTCCTTCAAGACAAGAGTTTTATTCTTAGGACAAGGTCTTAAGAAAGGGAAAGGAAGAAGGAAGAAAGGAAGTAAGGAGCCCCTACCCTGAAGTTTTAGAGCCATAGTCCTCTTGAGTTCTAGGATAAGAATTCAAGTGAGGGAATTTTGAAGAAGCTTGCATCTTGATCAATCATCTTGTGGATCACCATTGGAGGGTGGACATTTGGACGCCTGGTGAAATCAAAAGAAGCATTCAACACCAAGTTCTGATTCTACATCAAAATTGGACTTAGCGTTAAAAGGTTGGTGCCCTAATTCTAACAATGTTAGTTTGTATGTTTTAATTCTGAATAAGGAGATCTTGGCTAAGGGATTTTGGTGCCAATTTCATCATTTTTGAAATTGCACTTCCGCTGCGCTGCACTGGAATCCCCAACAGTGGTATCAGAGCCATCCTTATTACAGTTAAAACATATGAAAATTATTTATATGCGTTTTGTTGTAGTATCGCAATTAGGGTTTTAAACCCTTGAATGCTGACACACTTAGCATAATTTAAGGAATGCATATATGATAATTAATGTTTTGATGTATGCCACTAATTAGGGTTTTTCACTCAAACCCTAATTATTATAGAGATCTGATTAGTTTTTGAAGTCATCATACTGAAATAAGGTTGCCCTGGCATAATGGTGGATCCATTATGTGATAAATGGTTGTCCTAGTATGATGACACACTTAGCACATATATGTTTATCAGAGTGATATCATTATGATATGTTTTATAAGAATGTGCTGGCAATTTTAATAAAGCCCTCTTCTTAAAATTATATTAAGTCATAGTATATTTAACTAATGAGCATCACTAGTCATGATGAATAATTGATCATTCGGTGTCTAGAAAGGTGGTTCTGGGAAGGTAAAGAGAATCGTGGTTTTTAATTGGTTCCGTTGACTGACTTGGCCAATTTTATTGGTGTCTAGGAAAGCAACGGGGGGACTCCCACATCTCTTCCACTTGCCTGGCCGATTTGATTATATTTAAATCTTGACTTATATGCTTAGTGTTAAAAAATGCTATGTGTTGGCCTTCCTTCATGCTGGATCATTACTGTGTTATGAACCACATTAGGTTTGTTGTGTTATCTGCAAGACCTAATAGGGTGATTGACATAATATTGGTCTAGTGCAAAAATATGCTTACAGTGTATTCAGTATAATGCCTTGTTGTGTTATCTGCAAGGGCATTGTATTTGAGTACTGACTGTATAGAAATGAAAGGGTCTTGACTTAACTAGAACATTATGGTTTGTTGTGTTTTCTGCAAGACTTATAATGTTCTAGAGGCCAAGTGAGAATTATATGAGATATAATTGGAAGAGTTTCCTACCTTTGAACTTATAAAGGATTTGTTGTGTTATCTGCAAGATCTTTTATAAATAATAAGGATCTCGATCTCATTAAGAAAATCGATCAGGGTTCTTCTCAATTATCATAGTGAGGGCTATGATTTTTGATAAAATAGTGGGAGACATAATTAAATTGAAGACCTAATTTAATTATGTAAGTCATTTCATGGTTGTTTGCTTATGTATTGTTCTTAATTAAATGTAGATAAATGGCATCTTCATTATCACTGAGAAGCATCTTAGATACCAACAAATTGACTGGTCCAAACTATATGGACTGGTTGAGAAACTTAAGATTGTACTGAGTTCAGAAAAACTTTCCTATATTCTTGATACCCCTAGTCTTAATCCACTAGGGGATGATGCCACACAGGAAGATGTGGCCACATACAAAATGTGGCAGAATGACTCCCTCACTGTCAAGTGTATCATACTGGCCTCTATGACCAATGAGTTACAGAGGTAGCATGAAAGCATGGATACTCAATCCATAATGCTCAATTTAAAGGAGCTTTATGGAGAACAAAGAAGAACTGCTAGATACGAAATATCTAAGCAGTTATTCCGTGCTAGGATGACAGAGGGTACATCAGTTCAGGATCATGTCCTGAAGGTAATTGACTTAATCACCAGATTGGGTCAATTAGGTTTATTATGGATGGGGAGCTGAATCAGGATTTAATCCTGCAATCACTCCCAGAGTCATTTTCGCAGTTTGTCTTGAATTATCACATGAACAAACTGAACACTTCCTTGCTTGAGCTGTTAAATATGTTAAAAACAGCAGAGAGCCACGTTAAGAAAGAAAAGGCTCCACTTCTTCTTGTTGATGAGACCAATAAGAAGAAATCGGGCAAAAAGGGTTTTAGTAGGAGGCTAAACCCTAAGGGTGGCATCAATAAGATCAAGAAAGGAAAGAAGGCCTCAAAACAGTCAACCTGTTTCTTTTGCGGCAAAGCGGGACATTGGAAAAGGAATTGCAAGGCTTACCTTGCAACTGTGAAGCCTGGTGCGGCAGACGCACCAAAAGGTATGTATGAGATACATACTATATTGACATTAAATTCGTCTATATCAAATACTTGGGTATTGGATACCGCTTGTGGTTACCATATATGCAAATCTTTGCAGGACCTCCACAAGCTTAAAGTATTGAAGGAAGGCGACTTCAATCTCTACGGTGCTGGTGGTGATATCATCCAAGCAGAAGCTGTAGGGACCTATATTCTGAAGTTGCCTTCAGGGAAGATCTTGGAGCTAGAGAATTGTTACTATATGCCAAAGATTATTAGGAACATTATATCTATTCCTTTGTTATTAAAACAAGGATATGTAATGGATGTAACGAGCACTGGTTGCTCGATAATGTTATCTAATAAAATTATTTGTTCTGGCATATTTAGCAATGGGCTCTTAACTCTTTCTTCCAATGATAGTATTTTTCATGTCAATACTAAAAGGAAAAGAAAAGACTTTAATGATACTTTACTTTGGCATCATAGACTTGGTCATGTTAATGAGTCTAGGATTAGCAAGTTATACAAGGAAAAATTCCTTGATCCTTATGAGTATGAATCATTAGGAACTTGCGAATCATGTCTCATGGGTAAGATGATAAAAACTCCATTCACTGGACATGGGGAAAGGTCAACTGAGTTATTAGGACTTATACATACTGATGTATGTGGTCCAATGACAACTCAGGCCAGAGGAGGATACTCATATTTATCACTTTTACAGATGATTTATCTAGGTTCGGATATGTGTATCTTATGAAACACAAATCTGAAGCCTTTGATAAATTTAAGGAGTATCAAAGTATGGTCGAAAAACAAACAAGAAAAGTATTAAAGTTCTTCGTTCTGATCGAGGAGGAGAATACTTATCCACGGAGTTTTTGGACTATCTTAAAGTTAATGGAATCCTTTCTGAATGGACCCCTCCTTATACACCACAGCTAAATGGTATAGCTGAAAGGAGGAATCGTACCTTATTAGATATGGTACGATCCATGATGTGCTTCACAAATTTGCCCATTTCCTTCTGGGGTCATGCCCTAGAAACTGCTGTTTACATTCTGAACAAGGTACCTTCTAAATCCGTTGTTAGTACTCCATATGAAATTTGGAGTGGAAAGAAACCATATCTTAAATATTTTAAGGTATGGGGATGTCCAGCTTATGTTAAAAGAAATTTTGGACATAAGTTGGAACCTAGAGCGGATAAATGTCTATTTGTAGGATATCCTAAAGAAGGTAGAGGATATTTATTCTACCATCCTACTGAACAAAAGATTTTTGTCAGCAGGCATGCCACTTTTCTAGAAAAAGAGTTCATTTTAGAAAAGGGAAATGGTAGAACTATTGAACTTGGAGAAGTACAAGAAATACAGATAGACAATTCTCAACCATTAGAACATATAGTTAGAACAGAACCAGAACATAAAACTCCTCCTCGTAGGTCTGATAGAGTGCCACGGGCACCTGAGAGGTATGGGTTTATTATTGAAAATAATGAAGCCCAAGTCATTCAAAATGATGAACCTTTGACCTATACGGAAGCTATCTTGAGTACTGACTCAAATAAATGGCAAGAAGCCATGGAATCCGAAGTAGACTCTATGTATGTAAACCAAGTATGGTCTTTGGTTGATGCACCAGAGGGTGTTAATCCTATTGGGTGTAAATGGGTCTATAAGAAAAAGATTGGGGCTGATGGCCAAGTTGAAACCTATAAAGCCAGATTAGTGGCTAAAGGTTTTAGACAAAAACAGGGAATTGATTATGATGAAACATTTCACCTGTTGCCATGCTAAAATCAAGTCAGATTCGGTTTTACTTGCGATAGCAGCATACACACCACGTTGTGAGTCATTGCAGATGATGTAAAGACTGCATTCCTCAATGGTTTCCTTGAGGAAGAGAGTCTACATGTCCACAGAGAAGGTTTATTTCAAAGAATAACCTAATCAGTATGCAAGCTAAAGAAATCCATTTATGGATTAAAGCAAGCTTCCAGGAGTTGGAACATCCGCTTTGATGAAACTATTAAAAGGTTTGGTTTTATCAAAAATGTGGATGAACCCTGTGTTTATAAGAGACTAGTGGGAGTGCCATAGTCTCTTGTTCTGTATGTAGATGACATACTCCTCATTAGAATGATATCCCAATGTTGCAATCAGTCAAGGTTTGGCTATCAAACCAGTTTTCCATGAAAGATTTGGGAGAAGCATCCTATATACTAGGTATTAAGATCTATAGAGATAATCTAAGAGGATGCTAGGTTTATACCCAATCTAGGTACATGACTTAGTGCTGAAAAGATTCAGCATGGAAGGAAGTAAAAGAGGTTATCTCCAATGAGTCAAGGCATACATCTTTCTAAAAGGATGTCTCCTAAGACACCTAAAGAAAGAAATAGAATGAATTCTATACCCTATGCTTCGGCAATAGGATCCATAATGTATGCCATGTTATGTACCAGGCCTGATGTGGCATATGCTTTAGGCATTGTCCAGTAGTTTTCAGGCTGATCCAGGAGAGGATCATTGGAAGCAGTTAAAATATTCTTAAGTACCTAAGAAGGACTAAGGATTTTTTCTGGTTTATGGTGGTTCTGATCTTAAACTAGAAGCTTATTCTGATTCTAGTTTTCAATCAGACCTGATGATAGCAAATCCATTTCGGGATATGTTTTTACCCTAAATGGTGGAGCAGTGAGTTGGAAGAGTACCAAGCAGCAGACTGTAGCTGACTCAACCACAGAGGCAGAATACATAGCTGTTAGTGAAGCCGCCAAGGAAGCAGTCTGGATGAAGAAGTTCATCACAGAGTTGGGTGTTGTTCCTCAAATGAAAACCCAGTGCCACTTTACTGTGACAACACTGGGGCCGTTGCTCAAGCTAAGGAACCAAGAGCTCATCATAAGTCCAAGCACATTCTGAGACGCTTCCATCTTGTCCGAAAATTAGAGAGACAAGATGTCTACATAGATAGAGTTGATACAAAGAACAATGTAGCAGACCCGTTCACTAAGGCTCTACCACAGCGAGATTTTGATCGCCACCTCGAATGTATTGGATTAAGATTCAAAGGCGATTGGCTTTAGTGCAAGTGGGAGATTGAAAGGGATATGCCCTACAAGCCAATCTATGTTGTATCTCCCAAACCATTGTAATTGACAATTTTCTAAATAAAGGCATTATTTTTATCATACGCCTTTTTTTTAGTTAATGATGAACCCCATAGATTAGGGCTATGATTTTAGGGTTATGATGAGATCATACCAGTGATACCTAAAATCTTAAAACCTTAATCTAAAGTAATCCTAGTCAAAGGAACCCTGAGTAGGGGATCAGGGTTTTTCCGATAAGACTAGCACACCCGGGTATACTGGAAAGGGTGACTGCTCTCACAGTCACTTGTGTATGACATTAATACTGGGATGTGGGTGCTCATTGGAGAATGAGTTCACTGATATGATCCAACTTGAGAACATCTAATGGAGTCTTAGCTACATGTCAATAGAAGGTTCTCATAGTGGGAGTGGTACAAGTAATCTTTTGACCTGAGACTGCCATAAGTACCTTATGTACATGAACCCATTCTTTGGTTCAATCCTAATCATGACACTGAGACATGCACAGAATTGATACTGGGAATGGTGAATTGGATATGAAGGTAATGAGTAGGTCAACAAGGAATCGATCACTCTTAGTAAGAGGAGATTGCATCCAGCTAGTCAACAATCGCATGATGATTCAGGGAATCTTTGATCAAAGTGAAGATATTAGAGATGGTTTCTAATATCAAGATAATCGGATCATCATTATAAGATTGAGCTAAAAATAAATATAATATTGGATTGACATAATCCATATCCATAGTTATTTTTGGGTGCAGGCTGATCGAAAGATTTAATTGTAAGGTAACTCTCTACTGAAGGGTAATTTTGGTATTTCACCAGAATTTTCATATCTTCCGGGTAGACATGACACGTTGCTAGACGTCAATCTTGTCTTGTGGGTTGATCAAGTTCAAAGATCACATGTTAGGAAGAGTCCTAATTGATCGAATCGGGTAAGCCCGTTTGACCTAAATCGATTAGAAAGAGTCTAATCAAAT
Organism: Areca catechu; assembly: GCA_021397845.1. Taxonomy (NCBI): domain Eukaryota; kingdom Viridiplantae; phylum Streptophyta; class Magnoliopsida; order Arecales; family Arecaceae; genus Areca; species Areca catechu. The sequence goes on along the minus strand of CM038040.1, from coordinate 123,299,812 downwards.
TAGGTCAACTTGTATTCGAATCCACTGCTGGCTAGATATGGAACCCAATGGGTCACACACTTAAGAGGATTGATCAAGAGTTTAATTTTGAATTGAATCATCTTTGCAGAGATAACACTCTAGCAGGTGTTGCAAACCCTAGCTTCTATCGGATCGGATTCGAATTAGGGTTCCGGATTGGTTCAAATTGGGTTCTAATTGGACCTAATTAGACCCTAATTGAGAAAACAGGAATATGGCTAACCCTATTGGCTAGCCATGTAGCTTGGCTAGCCTCCCCACCTGCCCCTTTATTTTTCCATGCCAAATACCGAGAGTCCATGCGCATATGGACTCTTGGCGCGCCTTAAGGAAGAGTCCATGGCGCATGGACTCTTGGCGCGCCCCAAAATTTCTCCGATGTTTTTATTTGGGGCAGCCTCCTTCTTAAGCAATTAGCGCACCATCTCTCCCCCTTGGATGAGAATCCAATGGCTGATGGGATTTTGAGAAAGAAGGAAAGCGCTAACTCCTCCCGGCGCGTGAAATAACATCTCTTCGGAGATGAAAAGTCGCGACTTCCTTCCTTTTAAAACACCGCGGTTTTTCCTTTATGAAAAGCTGTGGGATTTAATCTGGAAGGCCGTGAGATGGGTGGATTGGGCATGAGAAATAGGAAAGGGGCGTGAGACAAAGTGGAATGGGGTTTACGGAGAGTTGTGTTCTTCTGAGAAGACATCTCTCTGTAATCTATTTAAACAACAGAGGTCTCGGGTGTTTATACTAATGAACAACAGAGTTTATTTTATGTCTTTTCTTTCCAGGAGACTGATTCCTCCTTAGCTTGTTTAGGACAAAGAGAGTTTCCCTCTTACAGAGTTCTCTTCTCTGTTGAAACTCAAGTCCAAAACAAGAGATAGGAAGAATCTCTTGATCGGTAAAGAAAGGAACTCCTACTCTGTTTCTATTCCTTTACTTTAAGACATTAGTGTCTTAAATCCATCTCCTCCTTCAAGACAAGAGTTTATATTCTTAGGACAAGGTCTTAAGAAAGGGAAGGAAGAAGGAAGAAAGGAAGTAAGGAGCCCCTACCCTGAAGTTTTAGAGCCATAGTCCTCTTGAGTTCTAGGATAAGAATTCAAGTGAGGGATTTTGAAGAAGCTTGCATCTTGATCAATCATCTTGTGGATCACCATTGGAGGGTGGACATTTGGACGCCTGGTGAAATCAAAAGAAGCATTCAACACCAAGTTCTGATTCTATATCAAAATTGGACTTAGCGTTAAAAGGTTGGTGCCCTAATTCTAACAATATTAGTTTGTATGTTTTAATTCTGAATAAGGAGATCTTGGCTAAGGGATTTTGGTGCCAATTTCATCATTTTTGAAATTGCACTTCCGCTGCGCTGCACTGGAATCCCCAACAAATAGCACAAACATGAAATATCAGAGCTCAAAATTGAAAGAATTAGTGCTAATTCTTGAGCTAGAATTTAGAGCAATCAGAGCAAAAAGTAGGTTTTGAGCTAAAGCCATTTGTTTTCAATAAATTTCTCCTCTTTTTTATAGGTTCTTCAACATTTAAGCTCATTTAAACACAATCATTTATACTCTCCTCCTTTTTCATTATTTTCAAGCGCTTATGAACATTCTCCCTTTTTTTGTATATTTTCCAATTCTTGATACTAGTTGAGATATTTTTTATGTAAGCTCAAAGTTCTCTTGTCAGCTCAAATTTTTCATGACAGCTCAAAGTTCTCCCCCTTTTTGTCAAAAAATCAAAAAGGTATTGAAATAAAGCTCAATTTTCGAAATAGGAGAAAATTTTTAATATTTGTTTAAGATAATTTCACTTCATCAATTTCATTTTGATGTTCTAATTAAAATTCATCACATTAGCATTGTACAATTGAAGATATGATTGCAAGATATTGCACACTTCAATTCAAACATAGGGAATGTGTCAACAAAAGTTCTTTCATTTCATTCAATGTTTTCATTACAAGTTACAAGAAATCAAAAGCAATACGATCAATCACTATCACTATCTAGTTGGGTAGGATTAGAAGGCCTAGATGGTGGTACCCTAGAAGTTCCAAAAGAAGGCATAGATGCAATAGGGTCCACAAACTGTGGTTCAGAAGAATGTGGCCTAAGGTGAGGAGCTGGCTGCCTAGGATGTACAGGAGTAGGCTTTGGAGATGTAACAAATGCAATGACTATGTTCTTCAGTTTATCAAGTTTAATTTGAATCTCTTCAGTCTCCTCATGAATCTTCTTGACCTTAGTGTTTAGGGCTACTAACTCTGCTACTTGTACATTTGCAAAGGCTTCGACATATCCTCTTAATCTTCCAAATTCTGATCTTAGGATTCCAATGCCTCTTGTGTAATCCTCTTCCATCCTTTTTCCTTCTTCTAATGAACCCATATTGAATCTTATTTCTTTAAACTCAGTTCTGTATCTTCTAAAGCTTTATCAACTGTCTTCTTAAGTGAATCAGAAGTAGATGATACCATATCAAGAATGGGTTGTAGATCAGGCTGTGATACAGATCTAGAGGTCTCAAGTGTGTCAATCCTGCTGCACATATCTCTGATCTCACCACCAAACTGGTCTAGCCTAGCATCCACTGACTGGCGAAACTCACCAAACGTACTAGATAAAGTACAGGTCAGTGTGTCAGTCAAAGTCTTCATCTGCTGAGCCATAAAATCCTAGATTACTGAAGTATCAACTGTAGGTGCAGAAGGTCTTGGAGCAGTATATGCTGGTGGAGATGCTGGTAGATCAATGTGCTCAGTCTCCATGGCAGAAAACTCAGGTGCAGCTGGCTCAGAAGCAGGTTCAGTAAAAGTGCCAAACTCAGCAATAGGTATGTCAAATATCTGCCCTGAAGTGGCAATGGTCTCCTCTGGTGCTAATGGTGTTCCAGTGGAGTTTTCCCTAGGAATTTCTTCACTTTCATCTTTAGAACTGCTGCTGCTACTGGAGGAGGCTGCAATTGCTCTTTCTTCAGTGCCTTTTTAGGCTTGAAACAATTGAGTTAAGACCATACCATATAGTAAACAAGCCTTTACCTTCCTAACTGCTTCTTTCATCTGCATTATCATTATAAAGGGCAGGTTGAGTGGCTCCCCCTGAATAATATGCTCCATGAAGCTCAAGTCATACTCACTAACCCAGTCAAATCTCCCAGTCCTTGGAAGGAAAATCCTGCTAATAACTATGGAGTAGTCTCATCTCAAGGGATAGAGTGTTAGCCATTACAGTCCCTACTCCATCAACATTTGTTCTACCCAAAATTGTTTGTAAGGCCTTTTCTTTATCCTTTAAGATCAAATGTTTAATGCCTTCTACAGGCATTTCCAAGATAGAGCTAAGCCTTTCTTCAGTGATAATAATCCTTTTACCCTTAACAGTCGATTCAATATGATTGGGTTCTAGTCTTAGGTTCTCATAAAAGGCTCTAACAAGTGTTGGATAAGTGGAAATATTCAATGAGCAGAAGTTTGTCCAACCTTGGGCTTCAATAGAATCTCCGATTTTTAATCCAATCTCTTCAGAAAGTTGAAAGAATGCATCTTCTGCTAGTAACAGGTCGATTTGTCATAGAAGCTACCTGTCTTGAAGAGGGAGTAGCGTTATTAGTTCTCTTTCTTCTTGTTCTTCCACTGATCAAGTTGGCTCTTCCTGCCGACATTTTGACCTTCTTTCATATTCTATAGAGGGTGCCATCCTTTTTGACCTTTTTCTCACAACTATCTTAGGAGCCATTGCAACAATTTGGCAAGAATGAAGAGATTCAAGCTTTGGGAGAAGGGTTTTGTAGATTGGAGATGGATTTGAGTGGAACGACAGGGTTTGGAGTCAAAATGAAGAGCATGAAAGGATAGAAAAGGTTATTCGGCTCTATTAAAGAAGCGCTTACCCGACATCCGAGTCGGCTAGGTTGGCCCTAAAATCATCCGAGTTGGCTCGACCAGAGTGAACTCAGAAGAAACAAATATTCGAGTAGGCTAGGTAAACCCTAAATTGACCTAATCGGCTCATCCAGAGCAAGAGCAAAAATATCAGAGATTCGAACCGGCTCGACCTGAGCAAAATTGCTCAAGTCGACTTAAACAGAAACTTTCCATAAAAACTGAAATGATTCAAAATTGAAATTGATTCAATGAAATCTTAAGGAAAGTTATTCAAAGAACTTGAATAGTTGTAGGTTTTCTAGATATTTTTTATTAATTTTGAAGAAATTAGGTTAGAAAAATCTAAAAGGGATCACAAAGACCTAATTCTCCTCTAAGCAATTCAAATATATCCTGATTCAGTGGCTTAGTAAAATATCAGCTAATTGGTTTTCAATTGGGATAAATTCTAGTTTAATGTCACCATTCAAAATATGATCTCTAATAAAATGATGTATAATCTCTATATGCTTAGTTCTAGAATGCTGAATTGGATTCTTTATCAAGTTTATAGCACTTATGTTATCACATTTGATTGAAATTTTAGATGGTATAACACCAAAGTCTTCTAGTTGTTGTTTAATCCATAATACTTGTGCACAACAACTCCCTACAGTAACATACTCTGCCTTAGCAGTAGAAAGTGCTACCGAGAGTTTTGTTTCTTACAGTACCATGAGATTAAATTCACCCTAGAAATTGGCATGTGCCGCTAGTGCTCTTTCTATCAATTCTACAACTAGCATAATCAACATCTGAAAATCCAATAAAATTTAATGAAGAGTGTTTTGAAAACCAAAGACCTAGATTACTTGTACCTTTTAAATATCTGATAATTCTTTTAACAGCAAGCATATATGATTCTTTAGGATTAGATTGGAATCTAGTACATACACATACGCTATACAAGATATCAGGTCTATTTGCAGTTAAATATAATAAGGATCCGATCATGCCTTTATAGAGCTTTTGGTCAACATTAGATCCATTTTCATCTTTATCCAATCTGTAAGATGGGCTCATAGGTGTGCTCATTTATTTGCTTGTCTCCATACCAAACTTTTTGATTATTTATTTGGTGTACTTGGCTTGGTAGATGAAGATTCCTTCATTTGTTTGTTTCACTTGAAGTCCAAGGAAGTAGTTAAGTTCATCCATTAGGCTAATTTCAAATTCTCCCTGCATTAACTTAGCAAATTATCTATAAAGAGTTTCATTAGTTATATCAAATATAATATCATCAACATAAATCTGTACAGCTAATCTATCATTATTTTCTTCTTGATGAAAAGTTTTTATCAATATTTTCTCTTGAAAAATTATTTTCAATCAAAAAAGTGATAAGTCTATCATACCAGGCTCTAGGTGCTTGTTTCAAACCATATAATGCTTTATTCAATTTAAGCACATAGTTTGAAAAAACATGATCTTCAAAACCTAGTGGTTGTTCTACAAAAACTTATTCAGAAATAAAACCATTTAAAAATGCAATTTCATATCCATTTGAAAAAGTTTAAAATTCATGTAGCAACCAAATGCAAGAAGTAATCTAATGGCTTCTAGTCTTACTATGGGTGTATATGTTTCATCAAAATCAATGCCCTTTTCTTGGTTATATCCCTTAGCCACTAATCTAGCTTTATTTCTTATTACATTTCCTTGCTCATCTAATTTGTTCCTATAGACCCATTTGGTTCCTATATTTGGATGGTTTGAAGGTCTACCAACTAATGTCCATACCTTATTTCTTTCAAACTGGTTTAGTTCTTCATGCATGGCCATCATCCAGTTTGGATCATTTTCAGCTTATTCTAAGTTATGTGGTTCTATTTATGATACAAAGGCTAAGTAATCATGTGCATCTCTATGTGATGATCTAGTCCTAATACCTTATGAAGGATCACCAATAATTAATTCTCTTGGATGGAAAGTTACGTACGTCCATTCTCTTGGTAGATCTGCATTATCCTTACTTACCGTTTCTTCTCCTTCTTCAATTGGTCTTTCTTGTATGCTCATGTCTTTCATTTTCTTTTGAATTACCTGCATCATTGTCTATGCATTCTTTTTTTTTAGAAGGTGAAAGGTTAGTTTCATCAAAATAACATGCATGGATTCTTCTACAGTAAGAGTTTTTTATTGAATACTTTATATGCTTTGCTATGTAATGAGTAACCAAGAAAAATGCTTCATCAGATTTATCATCAATTTTTTTTAGATTATCTTTATTATTATTAAGCACAAAGTATTTACATCCTAAGACATGATAATAATAATATTTGATTTCTTTTCATTCCAAGCTCATAGGGAATTTTCTTCAAAATAGGACGGATCAAAACACGGTTTAAAATGTAACAAGCAGTATTCAACACTTCTACCCAAAAGTATCTTGGAAGATTGCCTTTACATAACATTGTTCAGGCCATCTCTTTCAAAGTCCTATTTTTTCTCTCTACAACACCATTTTGTTGTGGTATCCCAGGAGCGGAGAAGTTGTGATCAATGTCATTTTCTGTGTAATAATTATCAAAAACTGATTTTCAAATTCGGTGCCATGATCACTCCTAATTAAAATTATTTGAAACCTTTTTGTGAAATTTTTAAAATACTTTAAAGGTTTCATCTTTGTGAGCAATAAACAAAACTCATGTAAATCTAGATAAATCATTACTATCACAAGAGCATATTTTATACCTCCTAGGCTTGTAGTCCTAGTTGGTCTAAATAAGTCCATGTGAAGTAGCTTTAGAGGTTAGTAGTTGAAATCATATTTTGGGCTTAAAGCTCCCCTAGTTTGTTTATCCATTTGGCATGTATCACAAACATGATCAAAGTCTACTTTAAACTTAGGTATGCCTCTAACTAAATTTTTGGAAATTAACTTGGTAATAGTATGCATGCTAACATGATCTAATCGTCTATTCCAAAGTAACCAAGACTCCTTAATCTTAGCATTCATTGCAACTAGACTGGAACTACTTGACATAGCAAGATCATTAAGGTCTACCACATAGATATTTCCAAGTCTATGTCCAATGAACTTACTACTAGAATCAAGAGAGTTTATTATAATATACATAGATGATTCAAAGATAACCTTGAAGCCTTTATCACATAATTGACTGATACTTAACAAATTATGTTTCAATTTATCTACTAGCAATACATTTTCAATAAAAGTCTAGGAGGTTATTTTGATCTTATTGATTCCGATTATTTTTTTCTTGTCATTATCTCCAAAAGTAACCATACCTCCTTCTTTCATCTCTAGGATAATAAATTGATCATTGTCACCCGTCATATGTCTTGAACAGCCACTATCGAGATACCATCTTTTTTTAATTTTTGGGCTGCAAGACATTCCTGCATGACAATCAAAAAGTTCTTTTAGGTACCCAAGCTAACTTGGATCCTTGCAGGTTAGCGGAGGTGTGTTCCTTTCAAAATCCAAATCTTTCTTACTTTACTTTTGACATTTCTTGAGATATTATATTCAAAAGCTTTATGTCCAAACCCTTTGTATGCATAACATTCAACTCTAGAATTCTGAATAAATATAGATTTTGAAGTTTTAGATATTGATGCATAAGATGCAGATATAAAAGATTTTCTATTTGAGCTCTTAGGAACATACAATGTGGCTTTAGAAGTAGAAGCAGAAATATTGTTGCAAAAACTTTTTGAGATGTAACTTTTGGAATATAAGCTTTTAGGATCAACTCAAGCTTGTTTGAGGATAATATAAGTTTTTAACAAGTGGCTTAATTTATCAACCTCCTTTTTCAAATCATTATTTTCAATAGTTAAAGCTTTGTTCTTTTCAGAAAAGACATGTAATTCTTTTTGAAATAAGTTATTCTTTTCTGAAATCTCTTTTTTTTTCCCTTAGTAAAGAATCATTGATATTCTTTAAAGATCTAATCTTTACTCCAGCCTTTTTAAATTCAGATAATAAATCATGAAAAGCAGAATTTAATTCATTAAATATAAATTCTATTTGAGCATTGGGGGATGTAACCTCGTCTTCGAGACCCATTAGACATAAATTAGCTTTTTTCATGGTCTCTTCTTCTTCGGTGAGGTAGACTCCTCGCTATCTCTCCATGTGGCAAACATCGCCTTCTTTTTTTTCTTTTTCTTAAGAATTTCTTTAATAGTAGACAATCTAGATGAATGTGCCCCGGTTTCTTACATTCGTAGCATGTGGGGACTTGTTCTTTTTCTTTCTTTATCCTTGTCCTTATCCTTGGAGCGCTATCATCGTTTATGGAATTTTCTATTGAATCTTCCTTTCTTCTTTTCCATAAACCTTCTAAATCTCCTTACGACCATTGCAATATCTTCGTGAGGTGGAGTCATCTTATGATTCCTCATCTTTCTTTGAGTCCAATGCAGCTTTGAAGGCAATTGTCTTCTTCCTCTTTTGATCATCATCAGTTCTATGTTGCATGGCCAATTCATATGTGATGAGTGAACCTATTAATTCATCCAGAGATAAGGTGTATAGATTTTTCACTTCTTGGATGGCAGTCACTTTAGGGTCTCATTTATCCGAAAGTGATCTTAAGATCTCTGTACCAAGTCAGCATTTGAGTAAACCCTATCAACTTTTCAAACCATTAATAATATCTATAAATCGAGTAAGCATGGCAGAGATAGTTTCAGTAGATTCCATTTTAAATAATTCGTAACTATGTACAAGAATATTTATTTTTGAAGTCTTCACTTGGAAAGTTCCTTCATGGATCACTTCGAGTTTATCCCAAATTTCCTTTGCTGAAGAGCAAGTGAAAATTCGATTGAACTCGTTAGAATCCAAAGCATAGTATAACAAATTTATTGCTTTGGCATTTAATTCCCCCCTTCTTCATGTAGTGTTCATCCCAGTTCCTTTCAGGCTTTGGGACATCCATGCCATTAATTTTAATCATGGAAATATGTGGCACTTTTAGAATGACATTCCATAATTGAAAATCGATAGCTTGAATATAGATTTTCATTCTAGCTTTCCAATAAGAATAATTGGTGCTAGTAAAGAGTGGAGGTCTATTAGTAGATTGGCCTCGGCCAAGGATGTACTCATGGGATGAGCCATCAATCTTTACTCTAAATGTATTCAGAGACACCGCTCTGATACTAGTTGTTGCCCAGGTGGCTTTTCCAAGAGGGGGGTGAATTGGAAATTAAAAAATTTAGCAATTATGTGCTCTTTGAAATCCCTTTTAAGGTGTTAAGTATTATGATAAAGTATTTAAATGCAGAAGCAAAATCAGATCAGAAAAGTAAATACGAACACACAATAATTATAGTGGTTCGGAGCAATCCAGCTCCTACATCCACTACCCAAGATTACCACTTGGAATTTTCACTATATCCCCCACCAAAATACAGTCGGATTATTTTCACAGGCTCACAATCCAAACTTCTACACTTTGATTTTTCCGGGATCACCAAAGAAACCCAACTTAGTTTTACCAGGATCACCAAGAACCCAACACTTGGTTTTTAACAAAGGCTAACCAAGAACCTATTTGGTTTTTCAATCGGGCTCACCAATAACCCAACAATTCAAAATGAATTGAAAAGAAAAGCAACAGAATGACAAACAAATTTTTATCGAATGGTTGCCGATGCAACTCGAGAGAAGCCCACTTGAATGCACTTCAATGCACTTGGATGGCTTCTTTTCTTTCTTCAATAAATGCTTCAAGCTTTAGTTGGTAGTTGATGAAGGTTTGAAGATTGTCTTGAATGCTCTTAGTACTTTCTTACTCGTGAGGTAGCTTGGATATTCAATATAGCATTAACTCTCTCAAAAACTCTTCTAAAGTAGTCCAAATCCCTATTATATAGTATTGCACCTTTCTCAAGTAGTTTTAGCCATTGTAGATTGTTGGGATATGACATTTGACCATTGAAGCACTTTTTGATTCAAAATCCAAGTTCTGAAACTAGCCGTTATAAGTCTGAAATCAACCTTCGAGTCAACTCAGGTCACTCGAGCCGGCTTGGAGCCTCTGAGTAGTTATGGTTAAGTCGACTCTCTTCAATCTAGTTGGCTCGCTTACATAATATTCTGATTCCTTACTCTGTAAGAGTTGGCTCGCCTTGATTCTAGTCAACTCAAATCCTCAGGCCTTCAGAATGTTAGTCTGGATGAGTCGGCTAACTTCCATTTTGGTTGACTCAGTTGGCTGTGGTTCTCAGAATGTATTTTCTGGACTTTGGAGGAGTCGGCTCGATCTTCTGAAGAGTCAGCTCGGATGTCTGACTATATGAAAGAGTTAGCTTGGATTCCTTTTGGATCGGCTCGTCTATATGTTTCAAGAAATGGTACTCTGGACGAGTCGGCTCGAGTCTCTTAGGGTCAGCTCGGATATCCGCGTGCCAAAATCCTCGTGTACCATATGCTAGAGTCGTGATGCGGAAAACAATGGGAATGACATGCTCTTAATCAAATTAGTAAAACTCAAACGAAAACAAGCAATAAGAGTTAGCCATTCAAAGCAAAGAACCTAGATGTAAATAAAGGAAATTCTGAAATGTCACCCAAAACCCTGAAATTTGTTCTATTCAAGATAATTAAGAGAGAAGGATCTTAGTGGTTAGGAAATCACTTAGATTAGAGCTAATTCACCTTACCAATTTCAGATCTGAAAGAGTTCATAAGAGGGCTTCTAGGCATTAAACTACTTTATTGAATAACACACTCAGGGGGGATTCTGGATGATAAGGAAATTACCCTAGGTAGGTTTTCTAGTTCTTAGCAAATCCGACCTCCTTTAGAACTCAAGAATAAACCTGGGGATCCTGCAACAAAATTAGATGGAGGGATTAGGAAGAGAATTTATGATTGGGATAAAAGAATAAATAAACAAGATGGGAAGAGGTTGTGGAGGTTTGTCTTGAATCTTCCATGGCTCCTTAGTAGGATGACTTTAGGGTTTGTTGTAGAAACCCTGTTGCACTAGTTGTTGATGAGGCAACCCTTGGCAAGCTCTTGGAAGATTTCCTCTAAGCCGAATTCATGCAAGATCTTGGAGTGGAGAGGGAGAGTTGTAGATTACAGGATATCAAAACTTCAAGGCCTCACACCTTACCCTCTCATAGGGTACCAAACATCACAAGCAAGAGAACTTCTTTGGAAAAGAAAGGCTATTTTCTTCATTCATCATGATATACCCTTTTTACAAAAACCAAGGACTCTTATAAGAATTTCTTTGCATCCTTGTTTGTTTTTTAATTCAAAATGCAACTCCTAGAAAGGTGGGTCATCCCCATGAATGTAGGAGAGATGGGTGGGGAGGTTGGCCAATTCAAAATTCCCTCTTCTTTGGCCAAATTTCCTTGAATTTGAACCTCCTTGTGATGTGGCAAGGAGGTGGCTTCCATGTGATGATGTGGCTTCTTTGGTGGTGAACCCATGGACCATGCTCCCTTTGACTTTTGACTAGACACTAACCCTTCATGATTTTGCAATTGGACTGGCCCGAACTTGACTTAAACAAGACTCAATGAAATTTGATTTAAACAGGACTCAATGAGACTTGACTCATGACTCAATTTAAAAGAAAACAAATGCAAAATTAAATTATTACAGGACTCAAATAAGAACTAAATTATTACAGGACTCAAATAAGAACCTAGCTAAGCTTGCTGAAATCTCTTCTTGTGCCTGGTGTCCGCACCAATTCTCCCCTAGTGGAAGGAACTCGACCCTGTCGAGTAAGGATCAACCTGCTTATGATATCTTTCTAATAGGTCTGGGTCAATCTGTTGAAGATCCTCTCGGGTGATCCAGGTGTCCTTCGATTCGGGTCGTCCTTACCAACGAACCAGGTAACGTTGATAACCTTTATTCCTAGTGGTAATTGCCTGATCATCCAAAATTTGTTCAACTCGATCTTTTCGGTCTGGTGGCTTTGTTGGTGGACATTCAGATAAGGTTGCACTCTCAAAAATAGGACTAGGCTCAAAAGGCTCACTAGGAATTAATGCCGGTTCTTTATACTCTTTCATATCATAATATTAAAGGTTGAACAAATGTCATATTCTGGTGGCAACTCTAACACGTATGCATTAGGTCAGACTTTCTTAATTATTTTGAAAGGTCCAGCTCCCCGGGCATGTAGTTTCTTTATAGTTCTTGGTGGGAACCTTTCAGGTCTTAGTTTAATCATTACAAAATCTCTTTCATTATATTCTTTTGTTCTTTTCCGTGAATTAGCCATATGCTTATATACTTCGTTACTCATTTGAATTTTTTTTCTAATTTCTTTATGCAATTCTCTAATATGCTGTGCATATGACTCGGCAGACTCAGAATTTGTGCATGTGTGGATAGCGGAATAGGATCTAAAGGCTTCCTAGGTTTGTAATCATGGACTATCTCAAAGGACTTCTGCCCGTAGACCTATTGATCGAGCTGTTGTAAGCAAATTCGGCACGAGGGAGGAGAAGATCCCAATTACCCATATTTTCACCAACTAAGCATCTTAACAGATTCCCTAGGCTTCGATTGACTACCTCAGTTTGTCCATCAGTCTGTGGATGATAGGCAGTGGAAATTTCAGTTTGGTGCCTAGCAAATGCCATAACGTCTTCCAAAAGTAGCTGGTGAACCTAACATCTCGATCAGACACTATGGTTTTAGGTAGCCCATGTAACTTGACCACTTCGTCTAGAAAAAGTTTGGCTACCTTGGATGCATCGAATGTTTGCAAACATGGGATGAAATGGACCATTTTTGAGAACCTATCGACCAAAACAAAAATTGAATCGTGTCTCCTTTGGGTCTTAGGTAAATCTATCACGAAGTCCATGCTCAGGTCCTGCCAGGGACAATCAGGTACAGGTAAGGGTGTATAGAGTCTAGTGTTTTGCTTCTGCTGTTTGGCAACAGCACAAGTTCGACATCTGGCCACTATTTGGGCAACTTGTCGTTTCAGTCCTGGCCAATAAAACTGGTCTTCTACAGCTAGGATGGTTTTGTTTCTACCAAAATGACCAGTTAAGCCTCCGGCATGGGTTTCCCAAACTAGAAAGTCCCTTAAAGATGTTTTGGGAATGCAGAGTTTGTTTTCTTTGAATAGGTATCCATCTAAAAGGGTGTATTCACTATGATCAGAGGATGGTCCTTGCTTTAAAGCCTGAAAAATTTCACTAAAGTCTAGACAGGTGTCATATTCATCCTTAATTCTTTCAAAACCCACGACTTCAGTGCTAATTGAATTTATAAACAAGGCTCTATGACTCAAAGCATCAGCAACCTTATTTTCAGTTCTAGGATGGTGTTTCAGGACGAAAGTATAGGCTTGGATGAACTCTACCCACTTGGCGTGCCTAGGATTTAGTTTCTTCTGGGAGCTCAGAAATCTAAGGGTTTCGTGATCAGAAAAGAGGACAAACTCTTGCGGTATCAGATAGTGTCTCCAATATCTCAAAGCCTGGACTACCACATACAACTCTTTATCATACGTTGAATATCTCGCCCTAGTCTCATTTAACTTTTCACTAAAAATGCCACTGGATGATTCTCTTGACTCAATACTCCTCCAATACCTACTCTAGAGGCATCACAAGCTACCTCGAAAACTTTAGAAAAATCCGGCAGTCTTAAGATAGGTGCTTGTGTCATCTTTTTCTTAATATCTAGGAAGGCTTTGTCGGCTTGCTTTTGTCCATTCAAAACTTTCCTTCCTAATACAATCCGTTATCGACGCAACAATGGAGCTAAATCCTCTAATAAATCTCCTATAGAAAGTGGTCAATCCATGGAAGCTACGAACATCATGAACGGTTTTGGGAACGGGCCATTCAACTATGGATCTTATCTTTTCAGGATCGGCTGAAACTCCATCAGGGTGATAATGAAACCTAGGAAGGTAACTCTTTGGGTCATGAATTCACATTTCTTTAAATTAGCATAGAGTTCTTCTTTCCTAAGGGCTATACAGACTTGTCTAAGGTGGTCCACATGGTTTTCTTTGGTCCTACTATATATCAAGATATCATCAAAATATACCACCACAAATTTTTCCATGAAAGCTCGTAGGACCTGGGTCATCATCCTCATAAATATACTCGGTGCATTGGTTAATCCAAAAGGCATTACTATCCATTCATATAACACTCCTTAGTTTTGAATGCTGTTTTCCATTCATCCCCTGGTCTAAATCTAACCTGGTGATAGCCGCTCTTCAGGTCAATCTTAGAAAACACATTTGCGCCGGCCATTATGTCCAACATATCATCCAAACGGGGGATGAAAAATCTATATTTCATCATAATTTTGTTTATGGCATGACTATCGATGCACATTCTCCACGTGCCATCCTTCTTAGGGGTTAGGAGTGCAGGTACCGCACAGGGGCTCAGACTTTCTTTGATGAATCCTTTTCTAAGAAGGTTCCCTACTTGTCGTTGCAATTCTAAGTGTTCGGTAGGGTTCATCCTATAGTGAGGTAAGTTGGGTAGGGTGGCTCCAGGGACTAAATCTATAGCGTGCTGAATATCCCTTAATGGTGGTAAGTGATCAGGTAAGTCTTTATGTTGCCCAGAAATGGTGCCCAGGAAGGGGGGTGAATTGGGTATTTTAAAAATTAAAGTAATATATGTGCTATCAAGTTCAAAAGTGAAGTGTGATAGTGCTCAAGTAATTTGTGCAACGGAAGCAATGAAAGATAGCAACAATTAAAGAGCAAAGAAGAGTAAAGCAATGCAAACACACAAGAAGTATAGTGGTTCGGTGCACCTAGCACCATCCACTCCCTCCCTAAGCACCACTTGGGAATTTTCACTATAATTTTTTCTAGATTATAGCCGACTTGTTTTCCAGGATCATAAGTCAAAACCTTACACACTTGTTTTGGCTTCGGGCTTACAAGCAACCCTAGTTGGTTTTAACTATTGGCTCACCAACAAACCTCACTCACTTGTTTTGGCTTCGGGCTTACAAGCAACCCTAGTTGGTTTTATCAATTGGCTCATCAACAAACCTCACACTAGTTTCAAATTCCCTTGAAACTAGCCTAGGACAAAAAGAATATGAATACAATGAATAAAACAAGACAAACTCCTTTTGAGCAAAAAGTAATTCGATGTAGCTCTTGATGGAGACTCTTCAAGCCTTTCTCTTGGAATCTTGGACCTCACTAAATGCCAAACACTTGAAAGTTGGATTCCTCAAAGATGAAAAGCTTTTGCCTAAGGAATCTCTTGGTTTTCTCACTCTTTTTGGCTTAGAATTGATTGAAGGCTTTGTACTTTCACTCTCTTCTTTTTCACTTTGTCTCCTTGTCTTTTTTGAAGTTAGGTGGAGGTTAAATACCTCATTCAAGCTGAAACAACTCCACAAGACCGTTAGAATCAAAAATATGGCCGTTTATGGCCGTTAGAAATCAAATCAAAAGTTCAGAAAAACTAGCCGTTATGCCATGAGTCGACCTCATGAGTCGACCTCTGGATCAAGTGTCGACCTCATGAGTCGACCTCTAGTTTATCTTAGGCAAAAATCCAGAAACCATAGTTCTGCCCAGTTTGAATTCTCAGGCGATGAGTCGACCTCTGGTGTCGACTCTGGACAGGTGTCGACCTCTGGTGGTCGACCTCTAGGCGTGCCACTGAAATTTTGCCATGCCGGCCTAGCTGAACTTTTCTTTTCTTCATGAGTCGACCTCTGGTGGTCGACCTTTGGCAAGGTGTCGACCTCTGGTGGTCGACCTCTGGTCTGAATTTTTCTGAAACTCTTGGAGAGGTGCGTGCCATGCTTGAGTTTCTCTAAGCCTTTGTTTCTTTTGTGAATTGCTTCTTAATAAGAAGGTCCAATATGAGAAATTTGATTTTGTTCAAGGTAGAAGAGCTCTTTCCCAAATCAGGCAAGCTTGGTTTCATCATTGTACTCTTGATACTCTTTTTGAATAACCTAAGTCCTGAAACTTTATCTTGGAATGAAACATTAGTCCAAACATATAATCAACCTTTTGTTAATCATCAAAACTAAGGAGCCAAAGCCAACAATCTCCCCCTTTTTGATGATCACAAAATCTTGAGTATATATGCAATTAAGTCCAAAAGCAAAATATAGCACTAATAAAAATTTTCAAAGAAACCTCACATGCATGAGTATATCATAAAAATTTTACTTTTCATCTACCTTTTTTTTTTTTGAAAACATTCTCATGATTCAAAAAGTTAAGAACCATAATAGCTTTACTATACTCTATGAAGATTTTACTTTTCATTTACTTCTTTGTTTTTGTGAAAACATTCTCATGAGTCAAAAGATAAGAACCATGAGTCAAAAAGATTTTACTTTTCATTTACTTCTTTCTTTTTGGAAAACATTCTCATGAGTCAAAAAGATAAGAACCATGAGTCAAAAAGATTTTACTTTTCATTTACTTCTTTCTTTTTGTGAAAACATTCTAATGAGTCAAAAAGATAAGAACCATAATAGCTTTACTCTATTCTATGAAAGAGTCATACTTTACCATATATACTTTACAAACTTTACTATACTCCCCCTTTTTGTCAAGAATCAAAAGCTCATTCTTTGTAGTAAAAGATAAAACAAATTATGTTCCATTGCAATGAAATACTTAGTTGCATAAAATACATGCTCCCTCTCAATTTGTGCATTCGATATAACAAAAACGTGCTAACTTGAGGGTTAAAAGGATAAATGCTAAGAGCTGGTATCAGACAGTAAAATATCACAATGTAGATAAATATATGAATGTTTCAGTTACAAAATGCTTACAAGTAGCACAAAACACTATACCTCAGATCATGCAAAGCAAACTTAAAGTCAACATAACATCAAGTAAAACATACATCAAGTAAATCTATGAGTCTACTCTCATCAGAAGGTATATCAAAGAGATAGGAGCCGAAATCCTAGATGAGGATTTTGGAGTCCTATGAGTGAGACTCCGAGTCCTCAGAGAGGGACCAGACCTAGGGGTAGTCCTATGAGATCTATAGGTCCGAGAAAAGACTCCACAGGTGTCCTAACAGAAGCAGTAGCAGAAGGATAGATGGATCAGTATACTGAGTAGACTGAGCTGGAGTGTGCCTACTGACAAGCTCATAAGCAGTGGGATCATCAATATCTGTCTCTGTATGCTCACTCTATCATCTGGAATCCCTGTAATAGTCTCAAAAAGTGACTCAGTAATCTCAGTATCTACTGGCACATCTGTAGCTGGAGGATCAGTACTGGGAAAGATCAGTAGAAGGAGGATCAGTAGAAGGGGGAATCTCTGGAATCGGATCTGCAGGTGGAACATCAGAGCTACCTGCTCCAGGCTGATATCCATCACTATCACTGTATCCACTGGAGTCATCATCATCATCATCAGAATGTGGAGGAGGTACTGTCGGATCTACAGTCCCTGGTGGCAATGCTAATCTCAAGTAGGCTGAGGATCTGTCGGAATCCTGCATCTACTCTAGCTGAGAGAGCTCCAATGCGCATATCTGTGTGGATCCGTAGACCATGTAGCTCTTGTCATACACCAGCAATCTCTGTCCGGACCTCTGAAATGTGATCAGTCACTCTCTGCTCAAAGTCCGATATGCTCGTTGTAGTCCTCCGTGGTGTAGCAGTAGCGTAGGGGTGCTGGAGCTGATGAGGGTTTGGTGGCGGGAATGGCTCAGGCTCTGCAGTCTCTAACTCTGGTGCTGGGCGAGGAGGTGTACCATGATCAGTAGGCTCTGAAGGCCCTACCTCAGCAGCTCGAATCTCATCCTCCTTATCTGGCTCCTGGCCAGACTCTCGTCGCACCCAACGGTCACCAATCATTCGAAATCCCATCCTATGCAGGATTTGTCTCCATATGTATCAGTATGCTTCAGCTGACTGAAAGGTATACCATCAAAAGAAACTCCATGCTCCCTGAATAGCTGTGTCAGCCCCATGCCATATGGCTGAACTAGTCTCTCTGTGAGATGCTGCCTCACCATCTGCTGAAGCATGGGATCCTGGGAAGTTGATAGGAGTCCGCTGTCTCAGGGACACCATCAACACCAGCTCACGCTCAGTGATAAAGTCGAACCTCCTACCTTCGAAATCAGATACGGGCGAGATATGATGCAGCACCTCATCTCCAGTGAAGATGGTTACATCTACTGTGGAAATGCCGCTAACATCCCACGCTCTAGGATACATCTGAAGGCGTGCTCTCTTCGCCGTAGAGTGGCAGCTGTGCCATGAAGTGGAATCCTCCAAACACAACTTGATGACCTTCGATGTCACTAAATCTCGATCCACGAACAGTAGCTGACCATCCCATGCCATCATTGCCATGGATGCATAGAACTCCTGTGAGTCTGGGTAGATCTCTCGTCATCGTGCAGAAGTGAACCAGACCTGCATCTCTCAGCACATCTCCTATAAAAAAGTGAGCTGATCCCAGAAGGTATGTCCACACGCCTCCCGCTTGCATGCTCTTCCGTCTAAGCTATGGCACTGGTGCAGTGGCTCGGGGTCGCTCACGCTCATGTCTGACCTTTCTTCTTCGTTGCTCAGTGCTACTTGTGACTTGTTCCATTCTCCTTTTTCTTACTGCCAGTGCTTTCTTGTACCCATATGATGGAAGAGGGTAAATTAGGAGAAGTAGGTAATGCAGCTAAAAGAGAAGGAACCAAGAAAAGAGAGTATAAGAAGTTCACGGTTTGAGCAAAATAAGAATGGTGAAATGGTAAGATAGTTTGTGAAAAATGGAGAAATTTAGAGTAAATGGAGAAAATGCAAGAACGGAGGAAGAAATCAGTGATTTCATTGAAAAACACCCGATATTAGAGGTAGATAGAGCAAAGCTTTCGGTTTCCAAAAACAAAGACACGGCAAAAAAATGGTTTGGTTCAAAAGAAGCAGAGGAGAGGATAGATACCCAAAAGAGGAGGAGAGGGTTGAAATCTACTGTTTAAGGTTTAGGACAATGGAGGGGGACCACACGAAGGAGAAATGGAAGAAATGGAAGAACAAAGGCTTGCGGACGGGTTTTAAAAAAAAAAACTTTCCGTTCAAGTGTCGACCTCTAAAAAATCTCAGGGTCGACCTCAAGTGTCGACCTCTAATAATCTCAGGGTCGACCTCAAGTGTCGACCTCCGAAACTTAAGTGTCGACTCCAAAATAAACTAGCCAAATAAATTCGGTAAAATTTAAAAATTGAGAAAATTTAGAGAAATAAGCTTTAAACATATTTGAGAACTTATAAATCATTTTTGAGGAATTTTGATGGAAATAGAAGAGTTTCAAGCAAAAGATCAATGACTCCCATTATCTTCTGATCATACAAAATCTATCTTCATTCAATGGTTTTGTGAATATATCAGCCAATTGATAATCAGTACAAATAAATTCTAACAACACATTAGAGTTTTGAACATGATCTCTTATGAAGTGATGTCTTATTTCAATATGTTTGCTTCTTGAATGTTGTACAGGATTTTCGTTAAATTGATTGCACTAGTATTATCACATCTTATGGTGTCTTAGTTAGTTTGATGCCAAAGTCCTCGAGTTGTTGTTTGATCCATAGAATCTGAGCACAACAGCTTTCAGCTGCTATATATTTGGCTTCCGCCGTAGATAGAGCAACCGAATTCTGTTTCTTGCTGCTCCATGAAATCAAATTAACTCCTAGGATTGACAAGTTTCACTAGTATTTTACGATCAAGTTTACACCCAGCAAAATCAGTATCAGAATATGCAATTATTCATAGATGACTCTTTAGAGTATCAAAGACCAATTTCAATTGACCCAGATAAGTATCTAAATATATATTTTACAGCTAGAGATGTGATTCATTAGGAGCAGACTGAAAACGTGCACACATACAAACATTAAACATTATATCTGGTCTACTGGCAGTTAGATATAGCAATGAACCAATCATGCCTCTATATATTTTTGGTCTACTGATTTACCACATTCATCTTTGTCTAATTTACATGAAGAGCTCATAGGGGTACCTATTGGTTTGGTAGTCTCCATCCCAAACTTTTTCAATATTTCCCTTGTGTACTTGGCTTGGTTGATGAAGATCCCCTCTTTGGTTTGCTTAATTTGGAGTCCGAGGAAGAAGTTGAGTTCTCCCATCATGCTCATCTCGAACTCACTCTGCATTAACTTTGCAAATTCTTGACAAAGACATTCGTTAGTAGCACCAAAAATAATATCATCTATATATTTGTACTACTAAGAGATCATCATTTTTCTTTTTCAAAAATAATGTATTATCTACATTACCTCTAGAAAAATCATTCTTCATCAAAAATGAACTTAATCTATCATACCAAGCTCTAGGAGCTTGCTTTAAACCATACAATGCTTTATGCAATTTAAAACATGGTTAGGAAATTCATGATTTTCAAAACAGGAGGTTGTTCAACATAAACATCCTCTTCAATAAATCCATTTAAAAAAGCACTTTTAACATCCATTTGAAATAACTTGAAATCCATAAAACAAGCAAAAGCAAGTAAAAGTCTAATTGCTTCTAGCCTAGCAACAGGAGCAAAGGTTTCATCAAAGTCAATCCCTTCTTCCTGGTTGTAGCCTTTAGCAACAAGTCTAGCTTTGTTTCTAGTTACAATACCATGTTCATCAAGTTTATTTCTAAAAACCCATTTTGTGCCAATTACAGAAACATTAAGGGGTCTTTCAGTTAAAGTCCAAACGTTATTTCTTTTAAATTGATTTAGTTCATCTTGCATGGCATTAATCCAGTTACAATCTTTTTCAGCTTCTTCAATTGACTTAGGCTCTATCTGAGATACAAAAGCTAAATAATCACAAACATTTCTAATAGAAGAGCGTGTACTTACTCCCTTTGATGGATCATCAATTATTAGCTCTTTGGGGTGTCCGTGAGCATACCTCCATTCTTTAGGTAAAGGTTTTGGTGAAGTTACATTGATCTCTTGAGTTTGATCTTCATTTTCTTGATCATCATCTCCTTTGGGCTCATCTTCATTGATTGTCAATTGTTCAAGCTTCTTTGTACCTGTTTCATCATCAATAGAATCTTCTTTTCTAGAAGATTTTTCGTTAGATTCATCAAACACTACATGATTGATTCTTCAACCAGAAGAGTTCTTCTGTTGAAGACCCTGTATGCCTTGCTAGAAGTAGAGTATCCTAAGAAGATACCCTCATCTGACTTGGCATCAAATTTACTGATATTGTCTTTGCCATTGTTTAATATGAAACAGTGGCAACCAAATACACGAAATACTTGAGATTAGGTTTTCGATTTTTCCAAAGCTCATATGGTGTTTTCTTCAAAATAGGTCGAATTAAAACATGATTTAAAATGTAACAGGAAGTATTAATGGCTTCTGCCCAAAATATCTAGGTAAATCATTTTCGCAAAGCATTGTGCGTGCCATTTCTTCAAGAGTCCTATTTTTTCTTTCTACCACCCCATTTTGTTGAGGTGTCCTAGGTGCAGAAAAATTATGACAATGCCATTTTCATTACAAAAAGCTTCAAAATCATGATTGTCAAATTCAGTTCCATGATCACTACGCAAAGAAACAATAGTGAGATCTTTTTCGTTTGAAACCCTTTTATGAAATTAACAAAAGCTGAAAACGTTTCATCTTTATGAGCTAAAAACATTATCCAAGTAAATCGTGAGTAATCATCTACAATTACTAGCCCATATTTCTTACCTCCCAAACTAGTTGTTCTGGTTGGTCCAAAGAGGTCCATATGCAATAATTCAAGGGGTCTAGTAGTAGATACTACTCCTTTAGGTTTGAAAGTAGATTTAGTTTGTTTTCCAAATTGACATGCAGCACAAATCTTATCTTTTTCAAATATGAGTTTTGGCAATTCTTTTACAAGATTCTTTTTGCTTAATTTTGAAATCAACTGCATACTAGCATGCCCTAGCCTACGATGCCAAAGCCAACTAGTTTCACTTGCCTTGGCTTCCCTAGCCACTAGGCATTGACCACTTTCCATGGCTAGATCATCAAGATCAACCATGTAAATGTTTCCATGCCTATGACCAGTGAACTTGATGCCATCGACATCTAGACTAGATACCATGCACAAAGATGATTCAAAAATAACTTTAAAACCCTTGTCACAAAACTGACTAATGCTGAAAAGATTATGCTTCAAGCCATCAACAAATAATACATTATCTACATAAGCATTAGGGGTGATATGGATTTTACCAATTCCGACGATTTTGCCTTTTCCATTATCACCAAAAGTAACATTCCACCATACCATCACAATAGCTGCTAGTGATGAGAATTTCTTCACATCCCCAGTCATGTGCCTTGAGCAACCACTATCCAGATACCACATTCTTCTTTTATTTTTGGTTGCAAGGCACACCTGCAAAAATTAATCAAGTTGAAACTTTAGGTACCCAAGTCATCTTGGGTCCTTTAGGGTTAGTCAAATTGGTTCCTTTTGAAACCCAAATCTTTCCAAAGGTAATTAATTTTCTTCTATTACAAATATATGATTTATGTCCTAACTTACCACATGCATAGCAGGTAATATTTGAAGATGCAGGTATGAAAAAGTTTTTGTAAAGTTTTTGCTGATTCTGTGGCTTAAATCCAAGTCCAGCTTTGTTAAAAACTGCATGTTGACTATTTAAAGCATACTTATTTTTCTGAACTATAAGTAAACTTTTCTACAAAAGGTTTTACTTTTCTAACTCTTCTTTGTAATTCTTGTTTTGAAGCAACAGTTCTTTGTTTTATTTTTCAATTTTCTCATTAGTTTTAAGACTTCTATTATTTTTCAAAGAATCATTTTCTTTTAAAAGATTGTCCTTATCATTTTTCAAGGTCTTTACATGTTCAGTTAATTTCTTGTTTTCTTGAATTAAATCTTCAATTTCAGTTAAAAAATTTTCTGAATTTTTGGTAAGCTCAAGATTTAGCTTTCTTAATTTCTTATTTTTCAGTTTTAATTTTTCATATTCCATAACTAAATCATCAAAAGCATCATGTAATTCATTGAAAGTAAATTCAACTTCAGGTTCAGAATTTACCTCATTATCTTCATTGGCCATGAAACACAGGTTGGCGACTACTTGCTGCTCTTCATCACTGCTGGAGTCCTCACTCTCACTCCAGGTAGCCATCATGGCTTTCTTTCTCAACATCCTTCGACTCTTTTTAAGCAAAGGGCAATCCATTTTATAATGTCCAGGCTTCTTGCACTCGAAGCAGATGGGTGGATCCCTTTCTTTTTCTTTCTCTTTATCTTTATTGTGATCGCCTTTTTATGGCCTTTTCTTGTAGAAGCCCTTCTTCTTTCTCATGAATCTTTTGAATTTTCTTGTAATGAGAGCTGTCTCATCATCATCAGCTTCTTCTTCTGATTCATCACTTGACTCTTCCTTTGTAGTGGACTTGAAGGCTATGGCTTTCTTTTTCTTGTCATTGTCCACTGTCTTCTGCTTTAGTGAAAGCTCATAAGTCATCAGTGATCCAAGAAGCTGCTCAAGAGGTAGAGTATTGACATCCTTGGCTTCTTATATGGCTGTTACTTTCGCATCCCATGAAGCCGGAAGAGACCTGAGAAGTTTGTTAACCAGTTCACCATTAGATATAATTTTTTCCAAACTTTTCATACCATTTACTATATTGGTAAATCTAGTATACATTTCACTGATACTTTCAGTTGGTTCCATCCTGAACATCTCATACGTATGAATGAGCATGTTCACCTTTGTGGTCTTCACTTGGTGTGTACCCTCATGGGTAACCTCAAGTGTATCCCAAATTTTTTTGGCGAAATACAATTTGATATTCTGTTAAATTCACTTGGGTCAAGTGCACAGAAAAGCAAATTCATCGCCTTAGCATTTAACTCAGCTTGTTTGATGTCATTATCATCCCATTCTTCTTCAGATTTTGAGGTGATAATGCCATTAACCAAGTGAGTGGGCTGATGAGGCCCTTTAGTAATACTCTCCATATATTATAATCTACAGCTTGTAAGTAAATGCGCATACGAGTTTTCCAGTAAGTGTAGTTTGTGCCATTAAAGAAAGGAGGGCGATTGATGCTTGACCTTTAACTACACCCATTCCAATTGGGCGGCCATGATCTTTCACTCAAGATCGTTGGACCTACAAGAGAGTACCGGTGCTCTGATACCACTTATTGCCCAGAAATGGTGCCCAAGAGGGGGGTGAATTGGGTATTTTAAAAATTAAAGCAATATATGTGCTATCAAGTTCAAAAGTGAAGTGTGATAGTGCTCAAGTAATTTGTGCAACGGAAGCAATGAAAGATAGCAACAATTAAAGAGCAAAAGAAGAGTAAAGCAATGCAAACACACAAGAAGTATAGTGGTTCGGTGCACCTAACACCTACATCCACTCCCTAGCTCTACTTGAGAATTTCCACTATAATCTTTTCTAGATTACAACCGACTTGTTTTCCAAGGATCACAAGTCAAAACCTTACACACTTGTTTTGGCTTCGGGCTTACAAGCAACCCTAGTTGGTTTTAACTATTGGCTCACCAACAAACCTCACTCACTTGTTTTGGCTTCGGGCTTACAAGCAACCCTAGTAGGTTTTATCAATTGGCTCATCAAAAACCTCAGACTAGTTTCAAATTCCCTTGAAACTAGCCTAGGACAAAAGAATATGAACAATAAATAAAACAAGACAAACTCCTTTTGAGCAAAAAGTAATTCGATGTAGCTCTTGATGGAGACTCTTCAAGCCTTTCTCTTGGAATCTTGGACCTCACTAAATGCCAAACACTTGAAAGTTGGATTCCTCAAAGATGAAAGCTTTTGGCTAAGGAATCTCTTGGTTTTCCTCACTCTTTTTGGCTTAGAATTGATTGAAGGCTTTGTACTTTCACTCTCTTCTTTTTCACTTTGTCTCCTTATCTTTTTTGAAGTTAGGTGGAGGTTAAATACCTCATTCAAGCTGAAACAACTCCACAAGACCGTTAGAATCAAAATATGGCCGTTTATGGCTGTTAGAAATCAAATCAAAAGTTCAGAAAAACTAGCCGTTATGCCATGAGTCGACCTCATGAGTCGACCTCTGGATCAAGTGTCGACCTCATGAGTCGACCTCTGGTTTATCTTAGGCAAAAATCCAGAAAATCATAGTTCTGCCCAGTTTGAATTCTCAGGCGATGAGTCGACCTCTGGTGTCGACCTCTGGACAGGTGTCGACCTCTGGTAGTCGACCTCTGGAGCGTGCCACTGAAATTTTGCCATGCCGGCCTAGCTGAACTTTTCTTTTCTTCATGAGTCGACCTCTGGTGGTCGACCTTTGGCAAGGTGTCATCCTCTGGTGGTCGACCTCTGGTCTGAATTTTTCTGAAACTCTTGGAGAGGTGCGTGCCATGCTTGAGTTTCTTTAAGCCTTTGTTTCTTTTGTGAATTTCTTCTTAATAAGAAGGTCCAATATGAGAAATTTGATTTTGTTCAAGGTAGAAGAGCTCTTTCCCAAATCAGGCAAGCTTGGTTTCATCATTGTACTCTTGATACTCTTTTTGAATAACCTAAGTCCTGAAACTTTATCTTGGAATGAAACATTAGTCCAAACATATACTCAACCTTTTGTTAATCATCAAAACTAAGGAGCCAAAGCCAACACTTTAGGAAAGACATCTTTAAATTCCTCTAACAATTTGATCACTTCCTTAGGTTGTTCTACAAGGCTTTGACTTTGGGTTTCCTTAACAGTTAGCATCCAAATGGGTGAACCTCCATTGATTTCTTGTTCTAATTCTTTTGCATTTAGTAGGTTCAATCCTGGTCTCTTGTCTTTCAGGTTGCTCGACCCTCTCTTAGTGTTGTCCTTAGGCTGAGTAGGGTGAATGTCAATTTTCTTGTCATTAAAAGTGAAGGCACATGAATTTGATCGACCGAAAATGGTCGCATCATGGTCAAATAGCCATGGCATGCTTAGGATGATGCTACTTACTCCCATAGGGAGCATATCACACCAAATCTTTTCTTGATAGGATTGGAATTGGATCTAGACATGACATCTAAATTTGATAGGTATCGAGGTAGCATCTATCCATGAAACTTTGTAGGGGTTGGGATGAGGGACAGCGGTTAATCCTAGACTCTTGGCTGCACTTGTTGAAATTGAATTGACACAGCTACCACTATTGATTATGATTTTACAAACTTTCTCCCCTATCTTGACAAAAGTTTGTAGGATACTAGTCCTTAGCCAATCTTCCTGTACCTTATTTTGGGTCAAAATACATCTGACGACTCCTAGCATTTCTGATGAGTCAATAATCTCTTCATCCCCTTCATACTCATCAGCTAAACAATTATCAGCCTGATATACTTCTTCCACACAATCTGCTAAGGGCTCTATGGGCTCAGATTCATTTTCCTCTGCTGCTCTTATGTGTAAGGCTCTATTTGGATAGTTGCTAGCATAGTAACCTACCTTTTGACATTTGAAGCATGCATTCGGATTCCTTTGGACTTTAGGTGCTTTTCCTTTATTATCTCTTCAGGTCTGAGGGGTGTTATAATGGGTCGATTATACCTTAACTGGTTTTGTCCTGGTTGCTGACTAGAAACACTAGGCCTAGGGGCTTGAGGTCAACGAAAAACTGGACCCCTATGGAATCATTCTACATCACGCGCTATCTGGTATGCTAGCTCCAAATCATGGACTTCCCTCATGAATAGTTCTTTCTGGATTTCCTCTCTAAGTCGGCTCTAAACCTAGACAAAGTCATTGACTCTGATTCATCGACATTGCATCTCATTACAAACTCATCGAACTTTGCAATGTACTCAGCCACACTTTTGTTCCCTTGTGTCAGTCTCTGCCATTGATCTAACAATCTCTGATGGTAGGACATAGGAAGGTATTTCTCTCTCAACCTAAGTTTCATTGCTCTCCAAGTTACTATAGGGACATCTTCTCTTTGTCTAGCTAGTCTCTCAACATTTCTCCAATGTAACCTAGCTTGACGCACAAGTTTAAGCTTTGCAAATTTACACTTCCTATCCTCACTCATTTCATACCAGTCAAAGTACTGGTCCATCTCACCTTCCCAATCAATGTAGATTTTGGGATCTAATATTCCATCGAAGGTGGGGGCTTCCAACCTAATGTTCTTCAAGGTTCGATCATCTTGGTCCAATTGGGATGGGGTGGGTCTCCTAGGATTTGGTTCATAGATTCGATTAGGATCATGCTCTCAGAAAAGGCCTTGTCTTGGGATCATTCTAGGGTTGGCTAGTGTCTCAAATTCAGGCTCAGGGTCTAGCTCATTCTGGGCATCTTGATTTCCTCCAGGGGTTCTAGACTCTAGTCGGTCAAGCCTAGCAGTAATGTGGGACATTTGCTCCCTCATGCTCTGGTTGTTTTGGGCCAGCTGATCAGTTAAATTTTGGTTGAGTTGGGCCATTTGGTCATTTAGGGCTTTCATCAGGGTTTCAAGATTCGGGTCCATGGCTACACTGGATTGGGTTTGGACTCGTGAATATAAAGCTCCTGATCTAGTTTTCATGAAATAATGCACTCAAACCAAGATGACTAAGGCTCCTAAACCTAGAGCTCAATTAGAGATCTAATTAAAAGGACCAACTAGCTAGTAGTAACTTATGTGACTTGGCTAGGTAGGTGAAAGGGGAGTGGAGATCCCTGTTTTGCCAATCCTTAGACACCAATCTGAGATTGGCCAGGTAGGTGGACCAACCCACAAGCCCTAATGCACCAATCCTAGACACCATGCCCATAAGCACACACCAATTAGTTCATACAATTAACTTGACCCTAATCTGAACCTGACCCGTTGGTGTCCCTAACCCACTAGCTAATTAGGTCTAATTGATTTTAATTAAAGGATTGGGTTCGAGATGACGGGTTGTGGTTTTGGGCTAAGGATAGGTGATTAATTCCTTACCCCATGTCATAATGATGCCCTTAATTGATTTATCATGAAATGATGCAAAACATGCATATAAACCCTAATCTCAGCAGCAGAAATATTGTGTGTTGCAGTTCAAAATGGGGCTGAGAAGTACTGTATAATAGTTTCAAAAAACTTGAAAGATTCGGAAGATTGCTAACTGATAGAGGATATTCCATATAAAAGAAAATTAAAAGATAAAATCTGTACTATGCTTAGCAGATCATTAAAGTTAAACAATGTGAAAAGGATTAGAACAGAACATACAGGAATTTCAGCAACAGTGATGGAATGCAGTAATTTTCATTTTTTTTTTGATTTTTTCCTGATGATAAAATTTAATATGGTAACAACTAACTTGAAATGGAACAAGAAAAAAAATGTTTCAATGCAAAATGCACTACTTTCCTTTGGAGTTGCAGGCGGATTATAGTCAGCCTGCGCAGAATTACAGCAAGCAGGGAAATCAGACCTACATAGATTTCTTCTATATGGTCAATGAGCAATAACCAAGATATGACAACCTTATACTATAAGGATCCACCTTATAGTAGGACAACCTGATTTCACCTTGGTATTACGATGCAAAGATTTGGCTATAATCTTATAGCACAAGAGAAAATATCATGCAAACCAGAAAAATAGGGTTTTTAACTATGATGCTCTAATCTAACCGGCTCTGATACCAAATGACACGGAAAACAATGGGAATGATATGCACTTAATCAAATTAGTAAAACTCAAATGAAAAAAAAGCAATAAGAGTTAGCCATTCAAAGCAAATAACCTAAATGTAAATTAAGGAAATTCTGAAATGTCACACAAAACCCTGAAATTTGTTCTATTCATGATAATTAAGAGAGAAGGATCTTAGTGGTTAGAAAACCACTCATATTAGAGCTAATTCACCTTACCAATTTCAGATCTGAAAGAGTTCATAAGAGGGCTTTCAGGCATTAAACTACTCTCTTAAATAACACACTCAGGGGGGGATTCTGGATGATAAGGAAATTATCCTAGGTAGGTTTTCTAGTTTTTAGCAAATCCAACCTCCTTCTTTGAAACTCAAGAATAAACCCGGGGATCCTGCAACAAAATTAGATGGAGGGATTAGGAAGAGAATTTATGATTGGGATAAAAGAAATAAATAAACAAGATGGGAAGAGGTTGTGGAGGTTTGTCTTGAATCTTCCATGGCTCCTTAGCAGGATGACTTTAAGGTTTGTTGTAGAAACCCTTGTTGCACTAGTTGTTGATGAGGCAACCCTTGGCAAGCTCTTGGAAGATTTCCTCTAAGCCAAATTCATGCAAGATCTTGGAGTGGAGAGGGAGAGTTGTAGATTACAGGATATCAAAACTTCAAGGCCTCACACCTTACCTTCTCATAGGATACCAAACATCACAAGCAAGAAAACTTCTTTGGAAAAGAAAGGTTATTTTCTTCATTCATCATGACCTACCCTTTTTACAAAAACCAAGGACTCTTATAAGAATTTCTTTGCAGCCTTGTTTGTTTTTGAATTCAAAATGCAACTCCTAGAAAGGTGGGTCATCCCCATGAATGTAGGAGAGATGGGTGGGGAGGTTGGCCAATTCAAAACCCCTCTTCTTTGGCCAAATTTCCTTGAATTTGAACCTCCTTGTGATGTGGCAAGGAGGTGGCTTCCATGTGATGATGTGGCTTCTTTGGTGGTGAACCCATGGACCATGCTCCCTTTGACTTTTGACTAGACACTAACCCTTCATGATTTTGCAATTGGACTGGCCCGAACTTGACTTAAACAAGACTCAATGAAATTTGATTTAAACAGGACTCAATAAGACTTGACTCATGACTCAATTTAAAAAAAACAAATGCAAAATTAAATTATTACAGGACTCAAATAAGAACTAAATTATTACAGGACTCAAATAAGAACCTAGCTAAGCTTGCTGAAATCTCTTCTTATGCCTGGTGTCTGCACCAAGTCGACTCTCTTCTCCTCGAGTCGGCTCGGATGAATGTTTCAATGATTTCTTCAATCTATCTCTAGAATTCATCCAACATGTCTTCAAGCTTCAATATGTCTTTAAACTCAACACATTTCTAAGAAACTAAAAGCTTGAAACATATTTAAAAGTAACCCAATTTTATGATCTTTTTTAACTTTTTTCTTTGGATTCTTTTTACAATATTCAATTATAACATAGCTCAAAACAAGAAATGAAAATATAGGAGTTGAAATTTGAGCAATGAATTCATCCTATAAAAACTTGTAAACTACTTGAGGAGTTGTTAGTAAAACAAATGCATGCACCAATATTTGGTTATCATCAAAATCACTTATGGGGTCAACAAACATAAGTAGAGAGGGTGATATGGACTTTACTGATACTGACTATTTTGCCCTTTCATTATCATCAAAAGTCACGTTTTTACCATTTAAAGCTTCTAGAAATGAAAATTGCCTTACATCTCCAATCATGTATCTTGAGTAACCGCTGTCAAGGTATCATAATCTTCTTTTATCCTTGGTTGCAAGACACACCTACAAAATAAGTCAAGTAGAAACTTTAGGTACCCAAGTCATCTTGGATCCTTTAAGGTTAGTTAAATTAGTTCCTTTTGAAACCCAAACTTTTCTAACTTTGTTTAATTTTTTTTTATCACATAAATATGATTTATGTCATAATTTACCACATGCATAATAAGAAATATTAGAGCATGCAGGTACAAAAAAAACTTTGAAATAATTTTATTATTTTTGTAGTTTAAAACCTAATCCTGCTTTATTAAAATCTACTCTTTGGCTATTTAAAAGCAAGTTTAGTTTTTCAAAACTATAAGTAAATTTTTCAACAAATGGTTTTACATTTTTAAGTTCTTCTTTGTATTTTTTATTTTCTTGTAAAAGCTCTTTATTTTGTTTAATAAGTTTTTCATTTATTGTAAAAACTTTATCCTTTTTTAAAGAATCTTTTTCTTTCAAAAATTCTTCTTTTTCATTTTTCAAGGAAATAATTTGATCATTCAACTTTTTATTTTCTTGAAGTAAACTGTCATTTTCTATCAAAAACTTGTCTTTTGATTTTGAAAGCTCTAAGTTTAGCCTTTTAAATTCTTATTTTTCATTTTAAGTTTTTGATATTCTATAACTAATTCATCAAAAATATCCCGTAATTCATCAAATATAAAGTAATTTTCAAGTTCAAACCTTACCTCGTTATCATTGGACATAAAGCAGAGGTTGGCCACTCTTGTTGCTCTTCATTAGAGCTTGAATCTTCGCTTTCACTCCACATTGCCATCATAGCCTTCTTCTTAAATTTCTTCTTTCCCTTTTTGAGAGTGGGGCAATCCATTTTGTAATGTTAAGGCTTTTTGCATTCAAAAGCATATGGGTTGCTCCCTTTCCTTTTCTTTCTCCTTCTTCTTATTGAGCTTTCCTCTTTGAGACTTTTTCTCGTAGTTGTACCTCCTCTTTTCATGAATTTCTTGAATTTTCTTAAGATAAGGGATATTTCATCTTTCTCATCTTCTTCATCTGAATCATCACTGGACTCCTCCTTGGTTATGGACTTGAATGCAATGGCCATCTTTTTCTTTTCATTGTCCACTATTTTCTGCTTCAAGCATAGCTCATAAGTCATCAAAGAACCCAAGAGCTGCTCTAGTGGAAGAGTGTTGATATCCTTAGCTTCTTCAATGGTGGTGACTTTAGGATCCCATGAAGCCGAAAGAGACCTGAGGATTTTGTTAACAAGTTCAGCATTAAAAATGACTTTTCCCAAACTTCTCATGGCATTAATAATATTGATGAATCTAGTATACATTTCACTAATAGTTTCATTGGATTTCATCCTAAACATCTCATATGTATGAATGAGCATGTTTACTTTGGTGGTCTTCACTCGATATATACTTTCATGGATAACTTTAAGTATATTCCAAATTTCTTTGACAGAGGTACAATTTGATATTGTATTAAATTCACTTAGGTCAAATGCACAGAATAATAAATTCATGGTCTTAACATTAAACTTTGCTTGCTTAATGTCATTCTCATCCCAATCTTCTTCTAGTTTAGGGATAGAAATGTCATTAATCAAGATAGTGGCTGATGAGGGCCTTTAACTATAGTTCTTCCAATATTATAATCAATAGCTTGAATGTATATATGCATGCGTGTCTTCCAGTAGGTATAATTTATGCCATTAAACAGTGGGGGGCGATTTGATGCTTGTCCTTCTACAATACCTACACCAATTTGGGCTACCATTAGATCTTTAACTCAAGATCGTGAGATCTAAACATTGAGTACCAAGCTCTAATATAACTTGTTGCCTGGTGTAGCAACCCAAGAGGAGGGGTGAATTGGTTTTCTTAAAAATTTAAATTATAAGGCAAGTATATGCTTGAACTAAGGTTCTTGTGTAACAATGCGATTGTGCTTAATAATGATATGCAGCAAAATTGTAAAGCAAATACAATGTAATTCAGAGCAAATAAAGAAGAAAGAGAAAGCAATCATCAACACCAAGATGTATAGTGGTTTGGTACACTTCAAGCACCTACATCCACTCTCCAGCTTTCCCTTGAAAATTTTTACTATAATCTATCCAAGATTATAGCCAACTTATTTTCAAAGGCTCACAAGTCAAACCTTGTTGGGTTTGTCACTTAGGATCACCAACAAGCTTTACAACTTTTTTAATCCGGGTTCATAAGTCAAACCCTAGTTAGTTTTGTCCCTTAGGCTCACCAACAACCTTTAATACTAGTTTTAATACCTTTTAAACTAGTAACAACAAATAAGACAAAAAGTACAGATAAGCTCAAGAAAGAACTCTAAAAAAGTAGATATAAATGTGGTTGAAGCTCTTCTTGAATGCTTGAGTTGTCTCCTTCTTGGAACCTCTTCAATATACACTTTTGGCTAATGATTTGAAGGCTCAACAGCATAAAAATGAAGGCTTTTTCAGGTGAAATCTTCTTTAAAGGCTCACTTAAGTCTTTTCAAGCTTTTCTCAAAAGATAAACTTTATCTCTTATGATTCACTTTTTCTCTTGTGTCTTCAATGAGCTTGGTGATGATAAATAGCCTAAAAACCTTCAAAAAGCCATTGAAGACCATTAGAGTGAATAAACTAGCCGTTTGGAATCAATTCTGAACTTCTGGAAAACTAACCGTTGGACTAAGTGTCAATACTTGATTTGTTCATGAGTCGTTCTGTGAGTCAACACTTAGGTCGATACTTGGATTGACACCAGGTGTAAATTTGAATTTTCCAATATTCTACTTCACTTCTAGTCTCAGGCTATGAGTCGACCTGTGAGTCGATACTTGAACTCTGTGAGTCAATTCTTGGGTCGACACTTCAGTTAGCACTAGGCAAAATATCCATGGAATGGCATGTTCTGTCCTTTTCTTGACTCAAGCCATGAGTCGATTTGTGAGTCGATCTATGAGTCGACATTTAGGATGACACTTGAGTCGACACTTCACCGAGGTCCAAAAATTATGTTATGTTTAATTCCGTTGTCAGGCCTTGAGTCGATTTGTGAGTCGATACTTAAACTCTATGAGTTGACACTTTGAGTCAACACTTCAGTTAGCACTAGGCAAAATGTCCATGGAATGACATGTTCTGTCCTTTTCTTGTCTCAGGCCATGAGTCGATCTGTGAGTCGACACTTGAACTTTATGAGTCGACACTTTGAGTCGACCTTGGAATGATAGCTGAAAATTCTATGTGCCAGCTAAAAATTCTATATGCCAGCCTTCAAGGAGTCGACACTTGCTCCATGAGTCAACATGATGAGTCGACACTTCGGCCAACACTTGCTCTGTGCCATTTCCAAAATATGTGCCAGACTTCAAAATTTTCAACTTTTATCCAATTGACTTATAGTTCCTACTCCATAAAGGCCAAAGTGATTATCTTAAAGTCATTCCAAGGTAAGAAAATCTCTCAAACATTGAAATTTATCTTGCTTTAATATCCATAACTTTGATGTTCTTGAGTGAAAATCTTGAAGTACCTGTGACCTAAAATTCACAACTCCAACTGAAACAGTAGTCCACACATATACTCAACATTTTGTTAAACATTAAAATCAAGGGCCAAAGCCAATAAGGCATTATAAAAAAGGACATCAGTCGAACTTTCACTATCAACCATGATGCATTTTACAAGATACTTAGCTATCGTCATCTCGACGATAATGACATCATTATTTATATTCTTTATCCCAGTTTACCTTTTCCTCATAAAGGGAAGTACATTCTCAGATCCTTCCCCCATCCTGGTCCTCTTCAATGCATGCTCTATCCCCCAGGATATCATGCCTGCTAGCTACTCAGTAGGCTAGTTGTCAACAGGAGGGAGAGCTGCTAGCGCCTTGGGCTCTGCCAGAGCTTTGTCCCCCATGAACTTCCCAAGGTAGCCTCTTCTTATTAGATCCCCAATCTCCCTTTTGAGGTGATGACATTCCTCGGTATCATGGCCATGGTCGCAATGAAACTGATAGTACTTCAATTTGTCATGACCACTAGACAGCCTTAGCACAGATAGTGCTCGTCCTCAATCTCCATGAGGATCTTGGACCTTGGGACGAGGAGAGGAGTGTATCTTTCTTCCTGGATGGGGGTACTCTTTGACTTCGAACCTGTCTGGAGGTTCGAGATTGCTCCGAGCTTGTGGGTCCCAGAGGTTTCCCTCTGGGGTTGCCTCTTTAGTGGCCTCCCATTTAGCTCCCTTCTGGTCTGGTCCATCTCCTTCACATGGATGTACTTGTAGGCCTAGAGGAGGAGTTTGGAATAGGTCCTCAGAGGTTTCTTGTATAGGGAGTAGGTGATATGGGAGGTCCTGAGCCATCTCTTCAATGCCAGCATGGCAATGGGCTCGTCTAGATTGTATATCTCTAAAGTGGCAGTCTTGAAATGGGACACGTAGTCCTATAAGAAATCATGGTCCTGCTATCGGATGGAGAAGAGGTTATCTGCTTCTTATGGCACCTTCCAGCAGACATTGAAGTGTGCCACGAACTTCCTCTCCAATTGCACGAAAGAATTGATACTCCCGGGCTCGAGATGGGTGTGCCAGACTCGAGCGGCCTTCTGAAGAGTAGCCGAGAAGGTGATGCAGAGGAGCATCCATCGCTCCCTGGACTCTCATGAGAGCCTTGTAGCTCTCTAGGTGGTCCAGGGGGTTGGTGGTCCCGTCATAGGGATCCACCTAAGGCATACGGAACTGACTGCAAATCAGTTCCTCTTGGATTTCTTGGAAGAAAAGGGGGTGAGCATCATACCCCACTGGCTTGCATGGGGAGCCTTGCAAGTTGGCAAACTAGCGATATAGCTCAGCCAGCTTGCACTCTTGTTCCTCGAAGCATCTCTCAGCTTGATGCCTAATGGCCTTGTCTATGGAACCTTCTGCCGAGGCCATCGGAGGAGAGGAAGATGAGGGTCAGAGAGGATCACACTGGGGGGCCTTGCCTTGATGGTGCTTGCAATGCCTAGAGGCGGCATGGTCGGAGGCCAGAGATCGACTCTCTCGGTCGGTCGACTTGCTCCACTGCCTCTTCCTTGGGATCTGAAGGCTCCCTCGATGATGAGAAGTGGCCCGTGAGTGCGATGGCCTTCCATGGAAGGATCGCAAGCTACCATGGTATCTGGCTACCTAAGCCATGGGGGTCCCTGGCTACTATTGGGTTGCTAAGGACCGGTGCTATTATGCAATTGCTGCACTATTGTGATTAAGATTTGGACCTACTGGGTGAGTGCGGTGAGCTGAAGGTCCGCCGGTGGTGGTGGTGGTGAAGTGGAAAGCTCCCTCTCTAGACTAAGCTAGTCTTCATGGGGGAGAGGATCCCCCACATGGCTGATAGAGGCTTCCCGTACGCGGGTCACCACCATGTTAGTGGTGGAAGTGCTCTGGTGACGAGGGACTACCTCAACACGGGACCGTCTTCCCTACCTGGCGCACCAATCTATTACCACCTAGATCATCGTAGCCTATAGCTCCTGCATGGCATCGGTTGGTGGCACTTCCGCCTGGCACCCAGCATGCATACAGGGTTCTATAAAAGAAAATAGACCCGGGGTGGGGATCCCGGCGAAGGCACTCCGATGATCAAGTCAGTGGATGATCAAGAGAAACAGATCCTCCAAGATGGATCCTAAAGTGGTTTTGATGCGGAGGCAAGGGGGTTAGGGCTAGGGATGCTGGATGCCAATATGGATGCTTATGATGCAAGGAATTTTTTTATGTTTTTTTTTGTTTTAGGGTTGATGATTTTTTTTTTTTTGTTATGTTTCTTGTTGTTCTTCTTCGTTGTTTAGGGTTTCGATTCCCGATCACAAGAAAAGATAAGAAATATGAAGAGCAGTAAGGGAAGCTTACGCTAGTAGTTCAAAGCCCTAAAAGTAAGAACAAGAACAGGACCCCGGGATTAAGAAACCCCGGTAGGACTAGCTCGACCTACAATATCTACTTAGGAGATATAAAGAAGGCGAACCTCAAACTTCTGAAGCGCCCGGTGTAGAGATCGCTCAACTCGGTGGATGCGGCCTGGATGCCCAAGCTGTCGAACCCGTGGGAGCTCTGGATTTGGGTCTGGAGGTCATGATGGCAAAATTGTCTCCAATACTCGAGATGCCAGGGAGGACCTGTAGGTAAACAAAAGAGAGGTTAGCAGAAGTGGAGATATACGGAAAGGAATTGAACTGGAGTTGGGAAGGGGCTTCGAGCCTGGCATCCGGCTGGATTCTGAAGTTGAAGTTGGAGATAACTTGGGGCCTCGCACCCCGCGATGTCCTAGAGGATGAAGGAATGTGGCCTTACACCACGCGACGTCCTGGAGGACGAAGGATTTGCGCCGCCCTGGGGTGACGGATAGGTGGCCTCGCACCACTCGATGTCCCTGGGGACGAAGGCAATTCCACTTGAACCTAGCCTAAGAGACAAGGGTTGGAGGGTGGAAGAAACTCAAACTCATTCACTCAAATTTTCATTCATTCATTCATTCCTACAAAGGGAGGGATTAGGTCCTTTAAATAGGCACCCAAGTCCCTTTTGAAATTCAAAATACAAATCTCATGGTGGCGCCAAAAATTTTCCACATCCCTATTTCTTTGGCCGACCAAATATTTGGAGTTGGGCGTGGCATGAGCAAAGGCTTGGAGGGGGGGATTGGTCCCTTGACTTCCTTCCTTAGCATGCTTAATTTGGGAAGAGGAGTGGGGCATGGCTTGCTTGGAGGGATGTGCTCCCTTGGGCTCTTCACGCCATCTTCTAGGATTGATTCTTGGCCGACCAAGGGTGAGCTTCATGGGGCGTTGCATGGTTGAGGGCTTGAAGAGGGGAGTGTATCTTGTGACCTTCCTTCCTTGCAAGAGCATTTTGGGAAGAAAACTTGGGAGGAGGCTTGCTTTGGGGCTTGGTTCCTTCAAATATCTTCAACGCCCTCTTTAGATGGAACAAGGCATGATGTGGGGGAGGGAAGAGGGGGATGTTGTTCAAGGCATGTGGAAAGCAAGAGGAGGCCACTTTGTTTCCCTTCTTGGATGCCCATGTGGCAGTTGATGTGGCACCACGTAGGTAGCTGAGGTGGCATTTGAGTTGGCATTATCCCAAGTAGAAGGGGTGGGTTGGCCCACCAGAACTTGAGTTGGAGAAGAAAACCAGAGTGACTTCAATTGGGCTTGGGCCCAGACCAAACTCGGACTCGAACAAATACAGGACTCAAGACATAACTTGACCCAAATTGGCCAAGGTACAGGGCTAAACAACTTTGACAAGAAATTATAACAATGTTTTTGGGCTCAAGGCCTTATTACAGGACTCATAGAAAGGGGAACCCTAATTTGAGATCCACAGAGGGTTGAGGAGCCTCTGTCGAATCCTGGTGCCCACACCAGTTCTCCCGGGATGGGAGGAACTCGACCCTATTGAGTAAGGGTTATCTTGGCTTTGATACCTTTCCAAGATGTCGGGGTCGATGCGTTGCAAGTCCTCCCGTGTGATCCACGAGTCATCGGATTCGGGTCGGCCTTGCCATCGGACCAGGTAATGCTGGTAGCCCTTGGTATTTGGGTTGTTATTTTTACATCATAAAGTGTTGGTTACTGATTCAACAATGTTAGAAGCAGACAAGATGTTCATTAGGATGTGCTTGGACTTATGATGAGACCTTGGTTCCTTAGCTTGCGCAGCAGCTCCAATGTTATCACAATAAAGTGGCACCGGTTGTTGTATAGCATGAATCACGTCCAATTTCGTGATGAATTTCTTTATCCACACAGCTTCCTTTGTGGCTTCACTTGCAACTATGTACTCTGCCTCAGTGACTGAGTCAGCTTCAGTTGACTGCTTTGTACTCTTCCAACTTACTGCATTGTCATATATGATGAAGACATATCCTGATATAGATTTGCTATCATCCAAATCTGATTGAAAACTAGAATCTGTATACCCTTCTAGTTTTAAATCTGATCCACTATATATTAGAAAAACATCTTTAGTCTTTCTCAGATACTTAAGAATTTTTTTCACAGCTTTTCAATGATCCTTCCTTGGATCAGCTTGGAACATGCTTACTATGCCCAAGGCATAAGCAACATCAGGCCTGGTACATAACATGGCATACATAATTGATCCTACAGCCGAAGCATAAGGGATCAAACTCATTCTCCCTCTCTCTTTTGGTGTCTTAGGAGACATCTTCTTGAAGAGGTGTATGTCTTGACTCATGGACAAGTAACCTTTCTTACTTTCCTCCATGTTGAATCTCTTCAACACTAAGTCAATGTACCTGGATTGGGATAAGCCAAGCATCCTCTTAGATCTATCTCTATAGATCTTTATACCTAGTATATAGGATGCCTCTTCCAAATCCTTCATGGAAAACTGCTTTGATAGCCAAGACTTGATCGATTGCAACATTGGGATATCATTCCCAATGATGAGTATGTCATCGATATACAAAACTAAGAAAACAAGAACACTCCCACTTATCTTCTTGTACACGGTTTATCCACATTCTTAATGAAACCAAACTCTGATTATTTCATCAAAGTAGATGTTCCAACTCCTCGATGCTTGTTTCAATCCATAAATGGATTTCTTAAGCCTGCATACTTGGTTTGGTCTCTCACTTGAGACAAACCCCTCTGGTTATGACATATAGACTTCTTCCTCAAGATATCCATTAAAGAAAGCAGTCTTTACATTCATCTGCCAGATTTCATAGTCATAGCATGCAGCTATGGCAGGCAATATCCGAATGGACTTAGTAAGGGTTTTGGTGACCAGGGCGGAAGCGTGGATTTCAAAAATTTATTATGAAACCACTACAAAACCCTTAACCCAAGATCTCCTTACAAGGAATTAAAACATACAAACATGCATATATAATATAAATTAGAGTTTAGGCACCAACCAGAACCGCTAGTATCCAATCCGATGAAGAAAATCCTGATTCAGCCTTCTTCTCCACTAGGCGCCCAAACGTTCGCCCTCCAACGATGATCCACACGAAACTCAGACCAAGGAAGAACTCCTTCAAGTTGCTTGGAGAAGTGGAACTCTTTCGGCAGCCTTTGGTCTATTGACAACTGTAGGACACCCTGTCCTACTGTAGGGCACTAAAGACACTCTCCTAAACCACTCTTGGTTTTAGGACAACTCTCCTCTAGGACCCCTTAGGCTTATGTCCTAAAACAAAGCCTTGTCCTATTAGAAAAGACCTTGTCTTAACAAGACAAGTCTTGTCTTAAAGAAAGAAGGAGAGAGAGAGAGACACTCAGAATAATAATTCGGTGGAATTCTTATATCAGACTCATTTCACCGCCCCCTATTTATAGATACAAGAGGGGCGTGTGATATGTCCTCCCATCAACTTATCAAATATGATTTTTCAAGACCGAAGAGAAGTTATCTGGCTTGAAAAATCATATCTAATAAGCCCATTCATGCACCGAAGGCCTTATTCACATCCCTTCTTTTATCTGGATGAATTCTCACTTACCACATGTCAATTACCGGTCCCTAGGAAGCCAAGAAGCCCCTCTTCAATCTCCAAACATTGAAGATTATGAAGAGTCCTGATAGCAGAAAGACTCTCCATCAAACCGCGCGCCACATGAAGAGTTACGACTCTTCATGCACCGCACACGCCATCCTTCTTCTATGCAAATTTCAAAGAATGTTGACCAGTCAAAACATAGGCAATATGGGTGTCATTCAAAAGAGCATAAATATTTCTTTCTGACCATATAAATTATATTCAAATCAGAGATCTATAGATCATTCATGCCCTCTTGAAGTTAAGGTATCATTTAGGTTCAAAAGTCCCATGCCATTGGGACTCTTCATGTATGGCGCCTAAAATGCCCTTAAATCCAAGTTAAAATCAGATTTAGCTCTGATTAGGTTAGCCCCACTTAGGACTCAACCTAATTTAGGTTTTTCATAATTAGGTTAGCCCAATTAGCAAGCAACCGAACCCAATCCACTTGGGTTAGGAATTTAGTTAGCCTACGTATGCTAGTATGTAATCCGGCTAACCAATTAGAATCCTATGATCCTAATTAAATCATGAATGACTTCCTTGGCCAAGTCTCTATTGTGTGTGACCCATTGGGTTCCACATCTAGCCAGCAGGAGGTTTAGGTTTGAGCCGATTCGATCCGATCGAACCCGATTGACCTAATTAGGTCAAATTGGCTCACCTAATTGTCCAATTCGAATCACACATCGAATTGACTCATGAAACCAAATCAATTGGTTCATGAAGACCTACAAGACAAGATTGACATCTAACAACGTGTCATGCGTACCCGGAAGATGAGGAATTTTGGTGGATTTACCAAAATACCCTTCAGTTCAGTCCTTCGATCTACTTGCACCCTGAATATGACTATGGATATGGATACTTGTCAAATCCAGTTTCAATTCATTCCTTGCTCAATCTGATAATGATGATTCATTAATGAACCATTAGAAACTATTTCTAATGTTCATACTTTGATCAAAGATTTTTCGAATCTTCATTTGATTGAAATCATCTGGATGCGCTTCCCTCTTACTAGGGTTGATCGATTCCTTTTTGACCTACTCACAACCTCCATATACAATCCACCATACTCAGTATCACGCCATGCATGACTCAATGTCATGATTGAGTGTGAACCAAAGTATGGATTCATGCATACAAGGTACCATGGCAGTCTCAGGTCAAAGGACCACATGCACTACTCCCACTATGAAAACTATATATTGACAAACAGATAAGGTTCCATTAGATGTTTTCAAGCTGGATCCATTCAGTGAACTCATTCTCTAATGAGCACCCACATCCTAGTATTAGTGTCAAATACAAGTGACTGTGAGATCAGTCACCCTCTTCACCAAGCATACATAGGATATGCTGGTCTTACCGGAAACATTGATCCTCTACTCAATATCCCATCGACCAGGAATATTATAGATTAGGGTTTTAAGGCTTTAGGTCTCACTAGTATGATCTCATTATTACCCTAGAACCATAGCCTAAATCTATGGGGTTCATCATATCTTAATAAAATTAATAAGACAGCGTATGATGAAAATAAAATGCCTTTATTAATTGATAATGTCAATACACTGGTTTGGGATACAAAAGAAAATTTCATCGAAATACAACATTTTGATTGGCTTTTAGGGCATAATCCTTTCAGACTTGAGCATGGCTACCGGTGAAAAAGTTTCATCATAGTCAACACCATGTCTTTATCTGAAACCTTTTGCCACCAGTCTAGTCTTGTAGGTCACTATTTGACCTTCTGCTCCAATCTTCTTCTTGAAGACCCATTTACATCCAATTGGATTTACTCTCTCATGTGGATCTATTAATGTCCAAACCTGATTAAAGTATATGGAGTCCATCTCAGATTTTATGGCTTCTAGCCATTTGTCAGTCTCCACTTGTGACAGCTTCCATATAGATCACAAGATCATCATCCTGTATGATACTGGCTTCATTATCATTTCCAATAACAAAACCATATATAAGAGGTGCACTTCGCACTCTCTCTGAGCTACGGAGAGGTGTGTTGTGGTTGTTCCTAAACCTTAGGAACATCTGGTTGAGGAATTGCTTTAGGTGTAGGTTAAACTTCTTCAAGTTCAAATATCCTCTCATTGCCCTTTTCTTGGATAAACTTCTTTTCCAAGAATGTTGCATGCCTACTGACAAAGACATTTTGCTCAGTAGGGTAGTAGAAAAGGTAACCTATACTTTTTTTAGGATATCCTACAAACCTACACTTGTCAGCCCTAGCACTTAGCTTACGTCCAAAAACATTCCTGACATAAGCAGGGCAATCCAAAATCTTAAAAAACTTAAGACATTGCTTTCTCCCTTTCCATAATTCATATGGAGTGCTTTTAACCGCCTTTGATGGCACCCTATTCAATATGTAGGTAGCAGTATCAAGGGCATAATCCTATAAGGATACTAAAAGATCTGTGAAGCATATCATGGATCGTACCATATCCAACAAAGTTCGGTTCCTCGTTTTTGCTACACCATTTAGCTGTGGTGCATATGAGGAGTCCATTCAGAGGGTATGTCTTTGTTTTTAAGATGATCGAGAAATTTACTAGACAAGTATTCTCCTCCTCTATCAGATCAAAGGATTTTAATACTATGCCCAGTTTGTTTCTCAACCACACTTTGATATTCTTTGAATTTTTCAAAGGCTTCGGACTTGTATTTCATAAGATACACATATTTGAACCTTGAAAAGTCATCAGTAAAACTGATGAAGTAAGAGTATCCTTCTCTGGCCTAGGTTGTCATAGGATCACACACATTTGTATTTACTAGACCCAACAACTCAGTTGCCCTCTTTCCATGTCCTGTGAATGGAGATTTGGTTATTTTATCCATGTGACAGGACTCATAAGTTCCTAATGATTCAAGATCAAAAGGTTCAAATAAATTTTCTTTGTATAACTTGTTTATTTTGGACTCACTTATATGACCTAAGTGGTAGTGCCAAAGATAAGTGACATTCACATCATTTCTCTTTCTTTTCTTATTTTCAACAAGCATAATTTTATCATTGAGTGACAGAATCAAAAGACCATTTGTAAATGTACCAGAACCAAAGAATTTTTTTGAAAAGAAAATCGAGCACCCATGGCTCGATAAATTTATTTCATAACCTTGTTTTAACAACAAAAGTACATAAATAATATTCTTTATAATGTTGGGTATATAATAACAATATTTTAATTCAAGAATATTGCCCGATGACAATAATAGCAGATAGGTGCCAATAGCTTCAGCTTGAATGGGGTCACCACTCGTGCCAAACAACTCGAAGTCATCCTTTTTCAAGCTCTTACATCTCTGTAATCCCAACAATGACTTGCAGATATGAGACCCACATACGGTATCCAATACCCATGTATCTGAAGCTGAAGAACTCAATGACAAGTTTGTTTATATCATGTACAAACCTTTTGATGCTCCACCAATATCATGCTTCAAACTTGCAAGATATAACTGGCAATTCTTCTTCTAGTGCCCTTGCTTCTCACAATGATAGCAGGTCCTATCAGCAGAGGGCTTCCTTGTCTTTTTCCTCTTCTGGAAGCTACTCTTAGGGTTCCGTTTTCTCTTTGAATCCTTTTTCATTGCCTGCTTCTTCCTTTCATTAACCAGAAGAAGCTGAGCCTTATCACCTTTAAAGTGGCTCTTTGCTGTCTTGAGCATATTCAGCAGCTCAAGCAACGACATATTTAATTTGTTTATGTGATAATTCATAACAAACTATGAGAAAGAATCTGGGAGTGACTGTAGGATCAAGTCCTGATTTAGCTCTCCATCCATCACAAATCCCAATTGACCTAATCAAGTGATCAGGTCAATCATCTTGAGGACATGTGCCTGAATAGAAGAGTCCTCACTCATCCGTGCTCGGAACAACTGCTTCGATGTCTCATATCGAGCAGTCCGACTATGCTCTCCATAAAGCTCTTTAAGATTGAGCAATATGGACTGAGGTTCCATTTCCTCATGTTGCCTCTACAATTCATTGCTCATAGAGGCCAACATGATGCACTTGACAGTCATGCTGTCATTTTGCCATATTTTATATGTGGCTCTTTTCTCAGTAGCATCCTCTCCTATCGGGTCTAGGTCAGGAGAATCGAGGATATAGGCAATCTTTTCCTGAGCTAATACAATCCTCAGGTTTCTCAACCAGTCCATATAATTTGGACCAGTCAACTTGTTGGCATCCAAGATGTCACGCAGTAAAAGAGTAGAAGCCATTATGTAACAATCTATAGTAAGTAAAGAAAAACTATAAGCAGACCACTCATGATGATATTTACAATTAGATAAGGATTTTTGCATCTAATTGTGTCTCCCACTATTTTTTTCGAATATCATAACCCTCAACTATGGTAAGCGGGAAACCCTGTCAGGATTTTTTTAGTGGGGTTGAGATCCCAATTCCTCATGAATGCCTTATGTTAATCACAACAAACACCCATGAGTTCAAGGATAGGAAAATCCCATTCCAATTGCAACTCATGCAACTCTCAACATAACACTTGCCTTTAAGA
This sequence comes from Areca catechu, assembly GCA_021397845.1. Taxonomy (NCBI): domain Eukaryota; kingdom Viridiplantae; phylum Streptophyta; class Magnoliopsida; order Arecales; family Arecaceae; genus Areca; species Areca catechu. The sequence continues at coordinate 123,255,354 of CM038040.1, read as the reverse complement.
TACTTATAGCTTTGTGTTAATCACAATAAATTATAATATCTTAGTTTAGTCAGACCCTTCATTTTCATATAGCCATATTTGATAAATGTTGTCCTTGTGTCAATCACAACAAAGCAACACCACCAATCATGCCATAAAACATAAAAATGCACTAAGACAAATATCATATCAAACCCTAGAGTAGGCATTGTATCAATCACAGCAAACCTGCTATAGATTTTTGACATGAATTTGGCTTAGCATGAAGGAAGGCAATTTGAAATGTGCTTAATCAATTAGCATTTCCAATTTAGGGTTTAGATATGACCAAATTGGCCAGGTAAGTAGGAGAGATGAGGGGGTCCTCCCATTGCTTTCCTTAGACATCAATTAAATTGGCCAGGTTAGACAATGGAAGCAATTAAAAATCTCGTTCCCTTTACCTTCCAAGAACTACTTTGCCTATACACCAATTGGCTAATCAAGCCCTAATCGATTTTGCATCATGGTTAACTTACATTAGAACTAAATATAATTTTTATGAGGGCTTTGATGGTTTCTAACGTATTCTAATTAATCATATCAACATAATAATCATTCCAACAATCAAGCATATTAACCCTAATATACATACCATAAGCATTATTATAATATCAATCCGTTCACCTCACTTGTTCATGGGATATGGCCACAGCGGCACCCCAACATGCCATAGGAGATCCCATTGAATGGGATGAAAGGGCCATGAAATCCTAATTAACTCTTATGACCGGACGACCATGGTGACTAACCCAATCCGAAGCAGTTACTAGGATATATGTATTTGAACTAATCATGCATTAATTCATGGTATAGTAAGCAATCAACACTAAAGAGATTACTAATTGCATGCATCAAGGTAGCTCTGATACCATTGTTGGGTTACCTAGGCTGGGCGTAGCGGAAGACTGGGTTTCAAACCATAGGTCCCAGGATAGAAACCTGGCTCTGATACCACTATTGGGTTACCTAAGCCGGGCGCAGTGGAAGACTGGGTTTCAAAAATTTCATATTTGAAATCCTGACCGGCCAGAACCCTAAATCCTAGGACCACTTGATCATGACAACTAATAAATCTAATCTTTAAAGTTATAGAGGAATACTTGGAATTCCTTTATTTTCACTAGGCACATAAGTGCATGCCCTCCAGAGGTAATCCACACAGGAATCGGACCAAGAAAGCACTCTTATACAAGTTGCTTGTTTGCTTGGGACTCTTTCGGCAGCCTTTTAGACTTTCCTTCTTTGCTGGATCCTCCACCTTCTTGTAGGGCTCTCAGAGAGCACTTTGAATCCACTCTCAATTCCTTCATACTTTTATTTTTCTTCCTAGGCTCTTGTCTTAATTAAACTAGCCTTGTCTAGAAAGAACAAGTTATGTCTTAAAGAGACAAACTTGTCTTAAGGAAGAGGGAGAGAAAAAGGAGATAGTATTTTGATGGAAGTCTTATCTGCCTTGGCATCAGATTATCGATGCCTTTATATAGAGTTGGATGGGGCGCCTGATAAGTCTATCCATCAGCCATTTGATAAGACTCTTCAAATAGAAGTCTTATAAGGATAGAAAAACATCCGGATAAGACCTTTCATGCACCAAGAGAAGTCTTTATCTCTTCAATTTCTACCAACTTTTGTCCTTTTGCCACTTGGCCTTGACCGGTTATGGGAAGCCCAAGAAGTGTGTTCACAGATGTGAGGCATCGTTGAAAAACAAGAGCCTTCAAATAGGACTCTTGGTCTCAAATTAGCACCAAAATGAAGAGATAACTCTTCATTTTGTGCCAATCCCTTTCACACTAAATTCCATCCTTTTGATTGGTCAATGCCCTTCCAATGGGTGTGAAGATGAGGATGAAGTCCCTTGGATTTTATTTGGCCTTGGTGACTGATAGGCAGGACTCTTGGTCATTTTGCGCACATGCATTTTGGCGCACACCAAAAATTGCCGCCAAGAGTCCATGCCTTATAGGACTCTTCAAAATGACCAAGATAAATGCCAAATAAATCCAGATAAATACTGAATTAAGCTGCCCCACTTAGGACTCAACCCAATTTAAATACCACTTAAATTGATTAGCCTAATTAGCAAACAAGTTGATCTAATCCAATTGGGTTAGGAGTTGGGCTAGCCAACATATGCTAGTATGTCAATTAGGATCCCATGACCTTATTAAATATACAATTGACTTCTTTGGCCAATTTCCTAATGTGTGTGACCCTTTGGATTCCACATCTAGCCAGCAGTAGGTCTAGGTTCAAGCCAATTCGATCCAATCAAACTCGATTGATCTAATTAGGTCAAATTGAGCTAACCTAAGTTGCCAATTCGATCCAACTTCTGAATTGACTCATGAATCCAATCGAATTGATTCATAAAAACCTACAAGACATGATTGACGTTTAGCAATGTGTCATGCCTACCTGGAAGATGAGAAATTTGGTAGAAATTATCAAAATATCTTTAAGTAGAAAGTTACCGTGCAATTCAATCCTTCGATCTCTCTTTATCCCGATTAAGTGATGGGCATGGATAAATGTCAAATCCTAGTATTTAATCCTTTCAAATCTCAATTTGATAATGAAGACTCGACCGATAAAAGATTAGAAATCCTATCTAATCTCATAATGCTTTGATCAAAGACTTCCTTAGTCATCATTCGAAGAGATCACACGGGATAACTTCTCTTACAAGGAGTGATCGATTTCTTGTTGACCTACTTATTACCTTCATACACAATTCACCATATATAGAAGCACCCCGTATATGACTTAATTATCATGAACGAGCATGCACCAAAATATGGGTTCATATGCACAAGATACTATGGTAGTCTCAGGTCTAAGGACCATATGTACAACTTCCACTAAGAGTATTCTTTTGACTAGTAAGATTTCCATTTGATGTTCTCTTATCGGATCAGTTCAGTGAACTCATAACCTAATGAGCATCCACCTTCTTGTATTAGTGTCTTTACACAAGTGGTTGTGAGACCAACCATCCTCTCCATCGAGCATATATAGGATGTGCTAGTCTTTTCGGATTCATCGATCCCTGAATCGAGTATCCAACGACTAGGAACATTTTAGATTATGATTTATAGAAACTTAGATTTTATCGTTATGATCTCCATCATAATCCTAATTTCATTACCTATGGGGTTCACCATAATCTTGATAAGACAGCCGTATGATGAATCAAATGCCTTTTATAAATAAATAATATCAATAATGAGCTGGAAGATCATAATAATGCCTATACAAAAATTGGCTTTTAGGGCACCATTCTTTCAATCTCCCACTTGCACTAAAGCCAATCGTCTTTGTATTTTTCACCCATACAATCTAAGTGGCGATCAAACTGCTATTTTGTTAGTGCTTTAGTGATTGGGTCTACTATATTGTTCTTTGTATCTACTCGTTCAACAAGAACATCGTCTTTCTATGATCTCTCGAACGAGGTGGAGACGTCTTAGGATGTGCTTGGACTTATGATGAGACCTTGGTTCCTTAGCTTGCACAACAGCTTCAATGTTATCACAATAAAGTAGCACCGGTTATTGTATAGCAAGAACCATGCCTAATCTGTGATGAATTTCTTCATCTACACAGCTTTCTTTGCGGCTTCACTTGTAGCTATGTACTCTGTTTTAGTGACTGTGTCAGCTATAGTTGGCTGCTTTGTACTCTTCCAACTCACTGCACCGACATATAGGGTGAAGATATATCCTTATATGGATTTTCTATTATCCAGATCTGATTGAAAACTAGAATCTGTATACCCTTATAGTTTTAATTCTGATCCACTATATATTAGAAAAACATCTTTAGTCCTTTTCAGGTACTTAAGAATGTTTTTCACAACTTTCCAATGATCAGCCTGAAACCTACTTACTATGCCAAGACATAAGCAACATCAAGCCTGGTACATTAATAAATGGCATACATAATTGATCCTACAGCCAAAGCATAAGGGATCAAACTCATTCTCCCTCTCTCTTCTGGTATCTTAGGAGACATCTTCTTGGAGAGGTGTATGCCTTGACTCATAAGCAAGTAACCTTTCTTACTTTCCTCCATGTTGAATCTCTTCAACACTAAGTTAATGTATCTGGATTGGGATAAGCCAAGCATCCTCTTAGATCTATCTTTATAGATCTTTGTACCCAGTATATAGGATGCCTCTCCCAAATTCTTCATGAAAAATTACTTTGATAGCCAAGACTTGATCGATTGGAACATTGGGATATCATTCCCAATGATGAGTATGTTATCGACATACAAAACCAAGAAAACAAGGACACTCTCACGTGTCTTCTTGTACACATGGTTCATCCACATTCTTGATGAAACCAAACTCTTTGATTGTTTCATCAAAGCAAATGTTCCAACTCGATGCTTGCTTCAATCTATAAATAGATTTCTTAAGCCTGCATACTTGGTTTGGTCTCTCACTTGAGACAAACTCCTCTGGTTATGACATATAGACCTTTTTTTCAAGATATCCATTAAGGAAAGCAGTCTTTATATCCATCTGCCAGATTTCATAGTCATAGTATATAGCAATGTCAAGCAATATTCAAATGGACTTGAGCATGGTTACTGGTGAAAACGTTTTATCATAGTCAACACAATATCTTTGTTTGAAATCTTTTGCCACCAGCCTAGCCTTGTAGGTCTCTATTCGACCTTCTGCTCCAATCTTCTTCTTGAAGACCCATTTACATCCAATCGGGTTTACTCCATCAGGTGGATCTACTAATGTCCAAACCTGATTAAAATACATGGAGTCCATCTCAGATTTAATGGCTTCTAGCCATTTATCAGAGTCTTCACTCGTGACAACTTCCGTATAGGTCACAGGTTCATCATCCTGTATGATACTAGCTTCATTATCATTCTCAATAACAAAACCATATCTGAGAGGTGCACTTCACACTCTCTCTGGCCTACGGAGAGGTGTGTGTTGTGGTTGTTCCTGAACCTTAGAAATATTTGGTTGAGGAATTGTTTCAGGTGTATGTTGAACTTCTTCAAGTTCAAATATCATCTCATTGCCTTTTTCTTGGATAAATTTCTTTTCCAAGAATGTGGCATGCCTACTGATAAAGACTTTTTGCTCAGTAGGGTGGTAGAAAAAGTAACTCATGTCTTTTTTAGGATATCCTACAAACCTGCACTTATCAGTCCTAGCATAATTTATATCTAAAAACATTCCTAACATAAGCAGGGCAACCCTTAAATCTTAAAAAACCTAAAGACATTGCTTTTTTCCTTTCCATAATTCATATGGAGTGTTTTTAACTGTCTTTAATGGCACCCTATTCGATATGTAGGTAGCAGTATCTAGGGCATAATCCCAGAAGGATCCTGGAAGATCTGTGGAGCATATCATGGACCGTACCATGTCCAACATGGTTCGGCTTCTCCTTTCTGCTACACCATTTAGCTGTGGTGTGTATGAAGGAGTCCATTCAGAGAGTATGCCTTTGTCTTTAAGATGATTGAAAAATTTTCTAGACAAGTATTCTCCTCTTCTATTAGATCGAAGGATTTTAATACTGTCCAGTTTGTTTCTCAACTACACTTTGATACTCTTTGAATTTTTCAAAGGCTTCGGACTTGTTTTTCATAAGATACACATTCAAACCTTGAAAAGTTATTGGTAAAACTGATGAAGTAAGAGTATCCTCCTCTGGCCTGGGTTGTCATAGGACCACACACATCTGTATGTACTAGACCTAACAACTTATTTGCCCTCTCTTCATGTCCTGTGAATAGAGATTTGGTCATTTTATCCATGAGACTGAAAGAATGGTATCCTAAAAGCCAATCATTGTAAGGGTATTTTTATAATCTTCCAACTCGTATGATATTATTTATCAATAAAAGGCATCTTTTGATTCATCATACTGCTGTATCTTATCAAGATTATGATGAACCCCATAGGTTAGGGCAATGAAATTAGGGTTATGATGGAGATCATAACGGTGAGACCTATGTTTTCATAAACCCTAATATAAAATGTTCCTAGTCGTTGAATAATCGATTCAGGGATAGATGAATCTGGAAGGACTAGCACATCCTATGTATGCTCGATGGAGATGGTGGTTGGTCTCACTACTTGTATAGAGACACTAAAACAAGAATGAGGGTACTCATTAGATTATGAGCCACTGAACTTATCTGACAAGAGAACAAATGGAAGTCTTATTTACTTGTCAAAAGAATATTCTCTTAGTGGGAGTTGTGCATATGATCCTTAGACCTGAGACTACCATAGTATCTTGTGCACATGAATCCATGTTTTGGTGTATCTCATTCATGGCAATTAAGTCATGTGTGGAGTGTTTCTGGATATGGTGGATTGTGTATGAAGGTAATGAGCAGGTCAACAAGAAATCGATTACTCCTAGTAAGAGGAGAAGTTATCCCATGTGATCTCTTCGAATAATGACTCAAGAAGTGTTTGATTAAAGCAGGATGAGATTAGATAGGGTTTCTAATCATTCATCGATCAAATCTTCATTGTTGAATTGAGATTCAAAAGGATTAAGTGCTAGGGTTTGACATTTATCCATGCCCATCACTTAATCGGGATATAGGGAGATCGAAGGATTGAATTGCACAGTAACTTTTTACTGAAGGGTATTTTGGTATTTTCTATCAAATTTCTCATTTTTCGGGTAGGCATGACACGTTGCTAGACGTCAATTATGTCTTGTGGGATTTCATGAATCAATTGGATTGAATTCATGAGTCAATTCGAAAGCTAGTTCGAATTGGTAACTTAGGTCAGCTCAATTTGACCTAATTATATCAATCCAGTCCGATTGGATCGAATTGGCTTGGACCTAAACCTATTGCTGGCTAGATGTGGAATCCAAAGGGTCACACATATTAGGGAGTTGGCCTAAGAAGTCAATTGACATTTAATTAGGGTCATGGGAACCTAATTGGTTAGCTAGATTGCACACTAGCATGTGTATGTTAACCTAACTTCTAATCCAATTGAATTGAGTCTAAAAGGTTGCTAAATAGACTAACCAATTTATGGGAGACCTAAATTGGGTTGAGTTTTAAATGGAATGAATTTATCAGAATTTATCTGATACTTTTCATGGCTTTTATAAGCCAAATACCAAGAGTCCCAAGGGCATGGAACTCTTGGTGCCAAAAGAAATGGTCGGCAATTAAAGGAGGCGCAGAAGGACAAAGAGTCCTGCTTGATAATCACTTATATAGTGATAAAGTACATTTAATCCCCTTTCATTTGACACCTATATTGGATATACTTTGACTAGTCAAAGGTAGCATATGGCGTGGAGAAAGTTGACCGACAAGTGAAGAGTGGCGACTCTTCACTATTGGCACATAGAAAAGGACCTAGAATCCTTCTGCTTTAGGGACTTGGTTTCCAGATAAAGCAAGATGTCCCTTAGCCTCATCTTTATGCCAATTGAATGGCTTATGACCGGTTAAAATAAAAGGAAGAATGCGGTGGAAGGAAGTTGGCGCACATGAAGAGTTGCAACTCTTCATGTTTGGCGCTAATTCTAAGTAGTCTTTTTGCTTTTAAGGAATTTTAAAACACCGATTCTTGAAATTAAAAGCCATGTCCCTTGGCTTACTTAAAACCGGTATTTGACATGTGTCAAGTGGAGAAGTCGGAAGAATTCATGAAGGGACTTGAGTGAGGCAGTTGGCGCATGAAAATAGTTGACCTTTCATTTATGAGACTCTTACTATATGAACAGTCTTATTTGATAAATTGAAAGGCTTATCATGGGCTGATAAGAAGGCTTATTTGGTGCCTCCCCATCTCCTATAAATATCCATTGGTGTTTAGGCCGATGGTATCTGATTCCATCTTTCTTTCTTACACTTGCACTCTGCCACACTCTCCTTTGTCTCCTCCCTCCCTTGTTAGAGTTTAGGTCTTGTCTTAAGACAAGTCCACCATTTGAAGACAAGGGTTTAAGAAGAGATTTAGGAAGTGGAAAAGAGATTAAAGAGAGGATTTGGAGAGGGCTCAGAGTGCTCTATAGGAGGGCAAGGGTCTGAGCAAGGAGAGGCTGCCAAAGGAAGAAAGGCCATCAAAAGAGTCCCAGTGGCTTAAGAAACCTACTAAGGAGTGCTTCATAGGATCAATTCCTGTGTGGATCATTTCTGGAGGGCATGCACTTCTGTGCCTAGTGGAAAGAAGGAATTAGCATTCTAGGTATTTTTCCAAACCCTAATTGCATGACTTGTTAATTATAATGAATAAGGGATCTTGGGCTTAAGGTTTCAAGTTGTTTGGAGTTTCAAGAAAGAAATTTTTTGAAATGCATTGTTCTGCTATGCCATCGAAACCCTGTAAACCCAACGGAGATAGGACTCACAAGTTCCTAATGATTCAAGATCAAAAGGTTCAAAGAAATTTTCTTTATATAACTTGTTTATCCTGGACTCACTTATATGATCTAAGTGGCAGTGCCAAAGAAAAGTGACATTCACATCATCTCTCTTTCTTTTCTTATTTTCAATAAGTATAATTTTATCATTGAGTGACAGAATCAAAAGACCATTAGTAAATGTACCACAACCAAAGAATTTCTTTAAAAAGAAAATCGAGCACTCATGGCTCGACAAATTTATTTCATAACCTTGTTTTAACAATAAAGGTACATAAATAATATTCTTTATAATGTTGGGTACATAATAACAATATTTTAATTCAAGAATATTGTCCGATGACAATAATAGTAGATAGGTGCCAACAGCTTCAGCTTGTATGGGATCACCAGTCGTGCCAAACAACTCGAAGTCACCCTTCAAGCTCTTACATCTCTATAATCCCTGCAATGACTTGCAGTTATGAGACCCACATACGGTATCCAATATCCATGTATTTGAAGCAAAAGAACTTAATGACAAGTTTGTTTATATCATGTACAAATCTTTTGATGCTCCACCAACATCATGCTTCAAACTTGTAAGATATAACTTGCGATTCTTCTTCCAGTGCCCTTGCTTCCCACAATGATAGCAGGTCCCATCAGCAAAGGGCTTCCTTGCCTTTTTCCTCTTTTGGAAGCTACTCTTAGAGTTCCTTTTTCTCTTAGAACCCTTTTTCATTGCCTGCTTCTTCCTTCCATTAACCAGAAGAAGCTGAGCCTTATCACCTTTAAAGTGGCTCTTTGCTGTCTTGAGCATATTCAGCAGCTCAGGCAATGACATATTTAATTTGTTCATGTGATAGTTCATGACAAACTGTTGCCCAGAAATGGAGCCCAAGATGGGGGGTGAATTGGGTCTTTTAAAAATTTAACATAATAAAACAAATGGTCTAGTGGTGCTTGTGAGTAACAAATAATTAGATGCAAGATAATAGCACTTAATTAAAGAATGCAAAAAGAAAAGAGCAATCACACACAAACACAAGATATATAGTGGTTCGGTGCAAACCTAGCACCTACATCCACTCCCCAAGCCACCCTTGGGAATTCTACTATAATCCACACCAGATTACAGTTGACTTGTTTTTACAAGGCTCACAAGTCAAAAACCTAAGTTGGTTTTATTACTTAGGCTCACCAACAAACCTAACTACTTGTTTTGTCTTCGGGCTCACAAGTTAACCCTAGTTGGTTTTAACACTTTGGCTCACCAACAAACCACAATAACCTTCTTTCAAGACACCCTTGAAAGCAAGGTTAAAGCACAACAAATCAGATATAAAATTTAAATGCTACAACAAACTCTCTTCAAGAGTGGATTGGAATCTTTGAAGCCCAAGGATTGCTTTGACTTCACTCTTCTTCAAGTTACCTCCTTTTGGAATGTAGTAGATTTGAGCAAGTAGGCTTTTTCAGTGGAACCATGCTAGAAGAGGCTTTTGATTTGAAGTTTGGAGAGAATAAAGGCTTTTTTTTGGCTTTAGAGTGGACTTGAATGCTCTTGAATAGACTTCTCTCTTTTTCTTCTTGACTTCTTCTCACTTCTCTTGCTTTAAAATGAGGTTGGTGGAGATTAAATATACCAAAAACCTTCTAAAAACGTGTCGTTGGAGCATTGGAAATAGCCGTTTGGAGCTTGAAATCCCATTTCTGCAAGCCAGAAAAATAGATCCGTTAGAGCTGTCAGGCTGCAAGTGTCGACACTTGGCTGTCAGGTGTCGACACTTGGCTGTCAGGTGTCGACACTTGAATTCTGGGAGTCGACACTTGATCATTCAAGTGTCGACACTTGATGCACAGGTGTCGACACTTGACACAAAAAATCCTCGAACCAACAAGTTCTGTATTTTCAAAATTCTCAGGCCTTGAGTCGACACTTGAAACCTAAGTGTCGACACTTGGTGTCGACACTTGAATTCTAGGTGTCGACACTTGGCGTGCCAAGGATTTTTCTTCGTGCCAAATGCTGAAGTGTCGACACTTGTCTGTCCAGGTGTCGACACTTGAGATTGAAAACATCCAGAATCAAGAGTAAAAGTCTCGAAATCAAAAATAAAGTTCATAAATGCATAAACACAAAATAGTTAAGCAAATATTAGCCCTTTTTCAATGAAGAGAATGTCCGGATATGTGAGAATTGCTCCGTGCCATTGCGTGCCATACACCATAAGTTTTTGGAATTTTGAGGTGCTTTCTTCCTGAAAACTCACAACTTGAAATTCACATTAGAATACAATATGTGCTCAATGTTTTGTTATTCATCAAAATCACTGGGTGGAGCCAACAATCTCCCCCTTTTTGATGATGACAAAACCTTGAGAAAAAAAACACAACATAGTTCAAACCATGAGTTTTCTAATTAATAGGAAACAATCTCCCCCTTAATTAGATACTTCTTATTAAGGTAAACTTCAAAGCAATATAATGCATCTTTTTCTTTTAAACAAGGTACATGTTCTCAAATTCTCAAAAACAATTAAACATCCATTATCACTTTTTTTTTTTTTTTCATAACAATTACTTTTTAACATTACTTTTTCTCATTACTTTTTCTCTCCCCCTTTTTGTCAATCATAAAAAAATAACCTCCCCCTTTCAATTAGCATGTATACAAAAAGAGAGTATAGAAAATATTATAGCTGAAATTGTGCTTGTGTCAGAGTTAAAATATCCCATTATATCAGAGCTAAAATATGACAAACTGAAGTATAACAAACATATATATATGAGACAAGTTTTTAGTACAAACAAAACTGAAACATACATATATCAAACATAAAAGAGATCTGAAACAGTTATCTGTGAGGCTAGTCCTCATCAGAAGGAACATCAAGACTAAAAGGAGCACTAATCCTAGATCTGGTGGCTAAAGCCTAGGAGGTGCTAAAGCTCTAAGACTCCTGGTACGGCCGGCAGGACCAAAAGCGGGTACAACCCTAGAAGATCTGGTAGAAGGAGGCGAAAGATGATCAGCTGGCTCAATAGGATCTGGAACAAAGTCAACTAGAGCAGTAGAAGGAGCAGGTGTAGTAGGAGGATCTCGACTGACCACCTCATAAGCATCAGCTCCGCCTACACTATCGCTGTCAGTGCCTACCACCTCAGTGGCTCGGTCAACATCCTGATCACCTCCATCAGCAATATCAGCATGGTCGCCCTGGTGATCGCCACCGTCATCATCATCATCATCATCATCATCATCATCATCATATGGAGCAGGAGCAGGTGCAGCAGGAGGTATAAGTGATCTCAGAAGATCCTCAAGACGTGTGAAACCCTCCTCCATAGATCTGCGGATCTCAGCATGCTCTGAGGTAGTCTGTGCTCGTAGAAGCTCGACCTCGCTACGCAGCTGAGTCACCTCTCCTCTGATCTGTGTGAACTGGGCTCTGGCATGCTCCTCAAAGGATAATTCGGTAGAAAGTGGTGGAGGAACTGAAGCATCAGGTGACAGGTGCTCTGCCTGTGTCGATGGTACATCCACTGGAGGAAGGACTGCTGGCTCAGATGGTCCAGCCTCAGCCTCTCGAATCTCATCCTCCTCATCTGGCTCCTGGCCAGACTCTCTCTGAACCCATCGACCTCCAACCATCCTGAAACCCATGCGGTGCAATGACCTCTCATCATATACATCTGTGTGCAGTATCTCCTTGGGGATCTCCCCCTCCAATGATACTCCACAAGCTCTGAAAAGACGGGTCAGTGCCATCCCGTATGGCAAATAGTGTCGGCGCTGAGTGGCAGCATCATGCATCTGTGACAGCATCAAGGCCGGTATGTCAACTGGTCTCCTCTCGATTAGACTGGTCATCAACATCAGCTCTCTCTCTGTGATGAAATCAAATCTGCCAGTCTTCGGTAGAAGAATCCATGCGGTAATGTAGTGTAGCAGTCGCATCTCTAAAGATAACTGGTTCGCGGTAACTACTGAGATACCGCGAACATCCTCTCGCTCAAGGATGCATCTGAAAGCTGCCTCTCTATCATCAACTAAGAACGCACTGACTCCTCTCCGGGGTATCTCCCATACTCGGCTCAGCAACTCATCAGTCAATGAAATCTGTATACCTCTGACGGATGTCGTCCATAAGAGTCGTCGACAGTCCAGGGCACCGTAAAACTCCCTCACCAGGTGAGGATAGTATCTCTCCTGCATGGTGCAGAAGGGTACTAACCCTGCATCTGAGAGTATCTCTCTAATGCCAAAATGGTGCCTGTCGAAACAGTGTAGATCTACTCTCCTCCCTGAAGCTACTGACTTCCCTGCCATCCTCTCTGCAGGGGGGAGCTCGGAGTGGCTGAACTGCTCTGCGGAGCAGGATCGAATCTGGCCTTCGACCTCCTCTCACTACCCTGACTAGGCCTTGCTCTAACTGCAAGTCTCTTCCTAGGACCCATATCAGCCAACTGACCAGGAAGAAAGAAAAAGGTTCAGAACAAACGACTGGCCATAGTGAGATTAGAGTTTAAATTGGTCTCAAAAACCAGAATTAATAAGTTTTGATCAAGATGAGAGATTTTGAGTAAAATTTGTAGGTAAAATTTGTGTTGGGTGGAGCACATTTGAATCCCAAAAATTATTTTTGAAGAAAAGAAAAGAAATTATGGGATTTAGGTTTTAAGCATTTAGTTTTTGCAAATAGGCGAAAATATTCAAAATGCAATACTAGAAATCCTTCCTAATCATTAATAAAAGGATTTATTACATTTAAATTAGATGAAAACCCATTTTATTTTGCCCAAAATTGATGAAATAGTGATTTTTGTGAAAAAGGGTTGAAAAACACCAAAAAGATGAGGGAAATTCGAGGAAAACAAATCTAAAACAGGATTCCCTCAAATGGAGTTTTAGAAATTTACTAAAACACACAAAAATCCAGTTAGATTGAAGAAAAAAGTTCGGAAAACCTAAAACACGATTGTTTGGTTTAAAAATAATAAAGTTAAAAACATAGAAAAATAAAAACTAATTAGAGAGGGAAAATACCTGATTTGAGACGGATTGAAGGGTGAAAAGACGGGTTTGGACAGGGGGGACCACTGTTCCAAGAAATTTGGGGAAGGAAAATTTTCAAAAAAACCCTTCGTTCGGCCGTTTTAAAACAGTTCAGATTCGCAAGTGTCGACACTTCGGATTTGTCAAGTGTCGACACTTGGTCAGGTGTCGACACTTGACACTTTCCAAGTGTCGACACTTGGCCAAGAAAATTCGAGAAAATCCGGAAAAAAAAAAATTCTTGGGGTTTAAAACAATAAGTGTTGATCTTTTAGGACAAGGTAAAAAGGATACTAAGAGAGTCCTAGGAGAATGGATCAATTACACCTAACTCCCTTCTAATCAGACAGAACCTATCCTCACTCAAAGGCTTTGTAAACACATCAGCTAATTGATCATTGGTACAGACAAAATCAAGAATTATGTTTGAGTTTTGTACATGATCTCTTATGAAATGATGTCTTATTTCAATGTGTTTACTTCTTGAATGTTGCACAGGATTTTTAGATAAGTTGATTGCACTAGTATTATCACATCTTATGGGTGTCTTAGTTAGTTTTATGCCAAAGTCTTCGAGTTGTTGTTTGATCCAGAGGATTTGAGTACAACAGCTCCCAGCTGCTATATATTCGGCTTCTGCCGTAGATAGAGCAACAGAGTTCTGTTTCTTGCTACTCCAGGAGATCAAATTTACTCCAAGAAACTGACAGGTTCCACTAGTACTTTTACGATCAAGTTTACATCCAGCAAAATCAGCATCTGAATAAGCAATTAAATCACATGAAGAATCTCTAGAGTACCATAAACCAATTTTAATTGAGCCAGATAGATATCTAAATATGCGTTTAACAGCCAAAAGATGAGACTCTTTAGGATTGGACTGATATCTAGCACACATACAGACACTAAACATGATATCTGGCCTACTGGCAGTAAGATATAATAACGAACCAATCATGCCACGATATAATTTTTGATCAATTGATTTACCTGATTCATCCTTGTCAAGTCTACATGTAGAGCTCATAGGGTACCTAATGGCTTAGTGTTCTCCATCCCAAACTTCTTGAGTATTTCTCTTGTGTATTTTGTTTGGTTGATGAAGATCCCCTCTTTGGTTTGCCTTATCTGGAGTCCGAGGAAGAAATTTAGTTCTCCCATCAAGCTCATCTCGAACTCACCCTGCATTAGACTTGCAAAATCTTGACAAAGAGATTCATTAGTAGCACCAAATATTATATCATCAACATAGATTTGTACTACTAAGAGATCATCATTCTTTTTCTTTAAAAATAATGTTTTATCCACATTTCCTCTAGCAAAATTATTTTTTAGTAGAAAAGAGCTTAAACGATCATACCAAGCTCTTGGAGCTTGTTTTAATCCATATAAAGCTTTATGAAGTTTATAAACATGATTTGGAAATTCAGAATTTTCAAAACTAGGGGTTGTTCAACATAAACTTCTTCTTCAATTAATCCATTCAAGAAAGCACTTTTAACATCCATCTGATACAGTTTAAAGTTCATAAAACAGGAAAAAGCCAATAGTAGCCTAATTGCCTCAAGTCTAGCCACAGAGCAAAGGTTTCATCAAAATCTATCCCTTCCTCCTGATTGTATCCTTTGGCAACTAGTCTAGCTTTATTTCTAATTACTATTCCATTTTCATCAAGTTTGTTTCGAAAAACCCATTTTGTGCCAATAATTGATGTGTTTGAGGGCCTATCTACTAGTGTCCAAACATTGTTCCTTTTAAATTGATTAAGTTCATCTTGCATAGCATTTATCCAATACTATCACATTCAGCTTCCTCAATAGTTTTAGGTTCAATTTGAGACACAAAAGCTAAATAGTCACAAATATTTCTAAGAGATGATCGAGTACTTACACCTTTAGACGGATCACCTATAATTAGTTCTTTTGGGTGTCCATGAGCATACCTCCATTCTTTTGGTAAAGGATCAACAGTTGAGGTATCTTCATCACCTTGTGCTTGATCTTTGTCGATGTTCTGATCATCATTCTGTTCCTTGGTAAGTTCATCATTGTTGTTTCTTTCTTCAGTCTTCTTGTTACCTGATTCATCAAAAGTACATCTTCTTTTTTGAAGATTTTTGGTTAGTTTCGTCAAATACTACATGAATGGATTCTTCAACAACAAGTGTCCTTCTGTTGAAGACCCTGTATGCCTTACTAGATGTGGAGTAGCCTAGAAAGACTCCCTCATCTGATTTGGCATCAAATTTACTTAGATTGTCTTTACCATTGTTTAAGATGAAACAACGGCAACCAAAAACATGAAAATAACGGATTGAAGGTTTTCTACCCTTCCAAAGCTCATAAGGAGTTTTCTTTAAAATCGGTCGAATTAAAACACGATTTAAGATATAGCATGCAGTATTTATGGCTTCCGCCCAAAAGTATCTAGGTAAATCATTTTCACAAAGCATGGTGCGTGCCATTTCTTCAAGAGTTCTATTTTTTCTTTCTACTACCCCATTTTGTTGAGGTGTCCTAGGTGCAGAAAAATTATGATTAATTCCATTTTCAATACAGAATTTATTGAAATCGGCATTTTCAAATTCAGTTCCATGATCACTTCTTAAGGAAATTACTGAAACACCTTTTTCATTTAAAACTCTTTTGTGAAATCTTATGAATTCAGAAAATGTTTCATCTTTGTGTGCTAAAAACATGACCCATGTAAAACGTGAGAAATCATCTACAATGACTAGACCAAACTTCTTACCTCCCAAACTAGATGTTCTAGTAGGCCCAAAGAGGTCCATATGAAGCAATTCTAAAGGTCTAGATGTAGAGATTACTCCTTTAGGTTTAAAAGAAGATTTTGTTTGTTTTCCAAGTTGACATGCACTGCAAATCTTATCTTTTTCAAAATTCAGTTTAGGCAAATCTTTTACTAAATTCTTTTTGCTAAGTTTTGAAATTAAATGCATGCTAGCATGTCCTAGTCTACGATGCCAAAGCCAACTAGCTTCATGATCTTGGCTTCCATTGCCACTAGACATTGACCTTTCTGAATAGGGAGATCATCAAGATCAACCATATAAATATTGCCATGCCTATGACCGATGAATTTAATGCCATTGTCATCTAGACTAAAAACAATGCACAAAGAAGATTCAAAAACAACTTTAAAATTTTTATCACAAAATTGACTAATACTAAGCAAGTTATGTTTTAAACCATCAACATATAAAATATTATCAATATAAGAGGTAGGGGTGATATGGATTTTACCAATACCAATGATTTTTCCCTTTCCATTATCACCAAAAGTTACATTGCCACCATTTTGATATGTGAGTGATGAGAACTGCTCCACATCTCCTGTCATATGCCTTGAGCAACCGCTATCAAGATACCACATTCTCTTCTTGTTGGTTGCAAGGCATACCTGCAATAAAGATCAAGTGGAGACTTTAGGTACCCAAGCCATCTTGGGTCCTTTTTGGTTAGTGGCATTGGTTCCTTTTGGAACCCAAACTTTCTTAGTTTTTCTTAATTTTCTTTTGTTGCACATGTAAGATTTATGTCCTATAACACCACAAGTATAGCATGTAATTGAAGAAGATGCAGGTACAAAGAAATTTTTAAGGAGTTTTTGTTTCTTATGAGTTCTGAATCCTAAACCAGCTTTGTCAAATACTGCTCTTTGGTTATTTAACAGTAAATTCAATTTTTCAGAACTGTAAGTAAATTTTTCGACAAAAGCTTTAGTTTATCGATTTCCTCTTTATATTTCTTGTTTTCCATTAAAATTTCTTTGTGTTGTCTTGACAATTTTTCATTTGAAACTAAGTTACTTTTCTTTTCAAGTATATTCTTTTCATTTTCAAGACCCATAATCTTATCATTTAGATTTTTATTTTTTATTAGAAGGTATTCATTCTCATTTGAAAGGTTGTTATTTATTTTAGCTAGTTCCAGATTTTGCTTCTTTAAGTCTTTATGTTTTGACTTTAATTTTTGAAATTCTATTACTAGTTCATCAAAAATTTCATGAAGCTCATCAAAAGATAATTCATTTTCGGTTTCAGAACATACCTCTTCTTGATCGGCCATTAGACAGAAATTTGCTACTTCCTGTTGTTCTTCCTCAGAGCTGGAGTCTTCACTTTCGCTCCAGGTTGCCATCATGGCCTTTTTCCTTAACTTCCTTCTGCTTTTCTTTAGAAGGGGCAGTCTACCTTAAAATGCCCTGGCTTTTTGCACTCAAAGCATGTGGGCTGCTCCTCCTTCTTTTCCTTATCTTTTTCTTTACTGGGCTCACCCTTCAGAGGTTTCTTTTTGTAATTGAATTTCTTTTTCCTCATAAACCTTCTGAATTTCCTAGCTAACATAGCAGTCTCATCTTCTTCGTCATCCTCTTCAGATTCTTCGCTTGAGTCTTCTCTGGTAGTAGATTTGAATGCTATTGTCTTTTTCTTTTTGTCCACCTCTCCGTTCTTCTGTTTGATAGATAGTTCATATGTCATTAAGGAGCCCAACAGTTGTTCCAGTGGGAGAGTGTTGACATCTTTTGCTTCTTCGATTGCAGTGACCTTTGCATCCCATGAAGCTGGTAGAGACCTGAGAAGTTTATTTACAAGTTCACCATTAGAAATTATTTTTCCTAAACTTCTCATGCCATTCACAATGTTTGTGAACCTAGTATACATTTCACTGATAGATTCAGTAGGTTCCATTTTAAACATTTCATAAGTGTGAATTAGCATGTTGACTTTGGTGGTCTTTACTTGGTGTGTACCCTCATGGGTAACCTCAAGTGTATCCCAAATCTCCTTTGCGGAGAGACAGTTGGATATTCTGTTAAACTCACTAGGATCAAGAGAACAGAATAAAAGGTTCATTGCCTTTGCATTAAGCTCAATTTGCTTAATGTCACTCTCATCCCAATCATCTTCCATTTTAGGGGTGAGAATGCCATTAATCATCATTGTAGGCTGATGAGGACCTTTTACTATTGTTCTCCATAAATTATAATCAAGAGCTTGTATAAATATGCGCATGCGTGTCTTCCAGTATGTGTAATTTGTGCCATTAAACAGTGGGGGTCGGTTTGAGGCTTGACCTTCAACAATACCCATGCCTATTGGGGCTGCCATGATCTTTTACTCAAGATCCTTGGACCTACAAGAGAGTACCGGAGCTCTGATACCACTTGTTGCCCAGAAATGGAGCCCAAGAGGGGGGTGAATTGGGTCTTTTAAAAATTTAACACAATAAAACAAATGGTCTAGTGGTGCTTGTGAGTAACAAATAATTAGATGCAAGATAATAGCACTTAATTAAAGAATGCAAAAAGAAAAGAGCAATCACACACAAACACAAGATATATAGTGGTTCGGTGCAAACCTAGCACCTACATCCACTCCCCAAGCCACCCTTGGGAATTCCACTATAATCCACACCAGATTACAGTTGACTTGTTTTTACAAGGCTCACAAGTCAAAAACCTAAGTTGGTTTTATTACTTAGGCTCACCAACAAACCTAACTACTTGTTTTGTCTTAGGGCTCACAAGTTAACCCTAGTTGGTTTTAACACTTTGGCTCACCAACAAACCACAATAACCTTCTTTCAAGACACCCTTGAAAGCAAGGTTAAAGCATAACAAATCAGATATAAAATTTAAATGCTACAACAAACTCTCTTCAAGAGTGGATTGGAATCTTTGAAGCCCAAGGATTGCTTTGACTTCACTCTTCTTCAAGTTGCCTCCTTTTGGAATGTAGTAGATTTGAGCAAGTAGGCTTTTTCAGTGGAATCAAGCTAGAAGAGGCTTTTGATTTGAAGTTTGGAGAGAATAAAGGCTTTTTTTTGCTTTAGAGTGGACTTGAATGCTCTTGAATAGACTTCTCTCTTTTTCTTCTTGACTTCTTCTCACTTCTCTTGCTTTAAAATGAGGTTGGTGGAGATTAAATACACCAAAAACCTTCTAAAAACGGTTTATGACCGTTGGAGCATTGGAAATAGCCGTTTGGAGCTTGAAATCCCATTTCTGCAAGCCAGAAAAATAGATCCGTTAGAGCTGTCAGGCTGCAAGTGTCGACACTTGGCTGTCAGGTGTCGACACTTGGCTATCAGGTGTCGACACTTGAATTCTGGGAGTCGACACTTATCATTCAAGTGTCGACACTTGATGCACAGGTGTCGACACTTGACACAAAAAATCCTCGAACCAACAAGTTCTGTATTTTCAAAATTCTCAGGCCTTGAGTCGACACTTGAAACCTAAGTGTCGACACTTGGTGTCGACACTTGAATTCTAGGTGTCGACACTTGGCGTGCCAAGGATTTTTCTTCGTGCCAAATGCTGAAGTGTCGACACTTGTCTGTCCAGGTGTCGACACTTGAGACTGAAAACATCCAGAATCAAGAGTAAAAGCCTCGAAATCAAAAATAAAGTTCATAAATGCATAAACACAAAATAGTTAAGCAAATATTAGCCCTTTTTCAATGAAGAGAATGTCCGGATATGTGAGAATTGCTCCGTGCCATTGCGTGCCATACACCATAAGTTTTTGGAATTTTGAGGTGCTTTCTTCCTGAAAACTCACAACTTGAAATTCACATTAGAATACAATATGTGCTCAATATTTTGTTATTCATCAAAATCACTGGGTGGAGCCAACACAAACTATGAGAAAGAATTTGGGAGTGACTATAGGATCAAGTCCTGATTTAACTCTCCATCCATCACAAATTCTAATTGACCTAACCGAGTGATCAGGTCAATCATCTGG
This sequence comes from Areca catechu, assembly GCA_021397845.1. Lineage (NCBI taxonomy): Eukaryota > Viridiplantae > Streptophyta > Magnoliopsida > Arecales > Arecaceae > Areca > Areca catechu. Next base: position 123,235,130 of record CM038040.1, on the reverse strand, counting down.
AGGACATGTGCCTGAACAGAAGAGCCCTCACTCATCCGTGCTCGGAACAACTGCTTCGATGTCTCATATTGAGCAATCCGACTATGCTCTCCATAAAGCTCTTTAAGATTGAGCAATATGGACTGAGGTTCCATTTTCTCATGTTGCCTCTGCAATTCATTGCTCAGAGACCAACATGATGCATTTGACAGTCATGCGGTCATTTTACCATATTTTAGGTGGCTCTTTTCTCGGTAGCATCCTCTCCTACCGGATCTAGTTCAGGAGAATCAAGGATATAGACAATCTTTTCCTGAGCTAATACAATCCTCAGGTTTCCTTATCAGTCCATATAATTTGGACCGGTCAACTTGTTGGCATCCAAGATGCCACGCAGTGAAAGAGTAGAAGCCATTATGTAACAATCTACAGTAAGTAAAGAACTACAAGCAGACCACTTATGATGATATTCACAATTAGATAAGGATTTTTGCATCTAATTGTGTCTCCCACTATTTTCTTTCGAATATCATAACCCTTAACTATGGTAAGTGGAAAACCCTGCCAAGGCTTTCTTAGTGGGGTTGAGATCCCAATTCCTCATGAATGCTTTATGTTAATTACAACAAACACCCATGAGTTCAAGGGTAGGAAAATCCCATTCCAATTGCAGCCCATGCAACTTTCAACATAACACTTGCCTTTAAGACACTTGTAGCTTTGTTTTAATCACAACAAATTATAATGTCTTAGTTTAGTCAGACCCTTAATTTCCATATAGCCATATTTGATAAATGTTGTCCTTGTATCAATCACAACAAAGCCACACCATCAATCATGCCATAAGGCATAAAAATTGTACTAAGACAAATATCATATCAAACCCTAGAGTAGGCCTTGTATTAATTACAACAAACCTACTATAGATTTTTCACATGGATTTGGCTTAGCATGAAGGTAATTTGTAGTGTGCTTAATCAATTAGCATTTCCAATTTAGTATTTAGATATGACCAAATTGACCAGGTAATAGGAAAGAAGAGGGGTCCTCTCATTGCTTTTCTTAGATACCAATTAAATTGGCCAGGTCAGACAACGGAATTAATTAAAAATTTCATTCCCTTTACTTTTCTAGAACCACTTCGCCTAGACACCAATTGGCTATCAAGTTCTAATCGGATTTGCATCATGATGAACTTACATTACGACTAAATATAATTTTTATGAGGGCTTTGATGGTCTTTAACACATCCTAATTAATTATATCAACGTAACATTCATTCCAACAATCAAGCATATTAATCCTAATATGCATACCATAAGCATGATTATAACATCAATCCGTTCACTTCACTTGTTTATGGGATATGACCACAACGGCACCCCAACACGCCATAGGAGACCCCATTGAATGGGATGAGAGTGCCATGAAATCCTAATTAACTCCTATGAGCAGATGGCCATGGTGACTAACCCAATCCGAAGCAGTTACTAGGATATAACATATATATATATATATATATGTGTGTGTGTGTATTTGAACTAATCATGCATCAATTCATGGCATAGTAAGCAATCAACACTAAAGAGATTACTAATTGCATGCATCAAGATGGCTTTGATATCACTGTTGGATTACCTAGGCCGGGTACAGCGAAAGATCGGGTTTCAAACCACAGGTCCTAGGATTGAAACCTGGCTCTGATATCACTGTTGGGTTACCTAAGCTGGGCGCAGTGGAAGACTGGGTTTCAAAAATTTCATATTTGAAACCTTGATCAGTCGGAATCCTAAACTCTAGAACCACTTGATCATGACAACTAATAAATCTAATCTTTAGGATTATTGAGGAATACTTAGAATGCTATATTTTTTTATTTCCACTAGGCACACAAGTGCATGCCCTCCAGAGGTGATCCACACAGGAATTGGACCAAGGAAGTACTCCTATGCAAGTTGCTTGTTTTCCTGGGACTCTTCCGGCAGCCTTTTGGATTTTCTGTCTTTGCTAGATTCCCTACCCTCTTGTAGGGCTCTCAGAGAGCACTTTGAATCCACTCTCAATTCCCTAATACTTATATTTTTTTCCTAGGCTCTTGTCTTAATTAGACTAGCCTTGTCTAGAAAGAACAAGTTATGTTTTAAAGAGACAAACTTGTCTTAAGGGAGAGGGAGAGAAAAAGGAGATGGTATTCTGATGGGAGTCTTATCTGCTTTGGCATTAGATTACCGACACCATTATATAAAGTGGGATGGGATGCCTAATAAGTCTATCAATCAGCCATTTGATAAGACTCTTAAATAGGAGTCTTATAAGGATAGAAAAACATATCTGGATAAGACCTTTCATGCGCCAAGAGACAAGTCTTTGCCTCTTCGGGTTTCAGCAACTTTCCTCCTTTTGCCACTTGGCCTTAACTGGTTATGGAAAGTCCAAGAAGCGTGCTTTCATATGTGAGGCATCTTAGAAACACAAGAGCCTTCAAATAGGACTCTTGGTATCAAATTAGTGCCAAAATGAAGAGATGCAACTTTTCATTTTGCTCCAATCCCTTTCACACTGAATTCTACCCTTTTGATCGGTCAATGCCCTTCCAAATGGGCATGGAGATGAGGATGAAGTCCCTTGGACTTTATCTGGCCTTGGTGATTGACAAGTAGGACTCTTGGTCCTTCTGTGCACATGCATTTTGGCACACACCAAGAATTGGCACCAAGAGTCCATGCCTTGTAGGACTCTTCAAAATGACCAAGATAAATACCAAATAAATCCAGATAAATACTGAATTAGACTACCCCACTTAGGACTCAACCCAATTTAAATACCACTTAAATTGGTTAGCCTAGTTAGCAAACAAGCTGATCCAATCCAATTGGATTAGGAGTTGGGCTAGCCAACATATACTAGTATGTCAATTAGCTAGCCAATTAGGATTTCATGACCTTAATAAATATATAATTGATTTCCTTGGCCAATTTTCTAATGTGTGTGACCCTTTGGATTCTACATCTAGCCAGCAGTAGGTCTAGGTTCAAGCCAGTTCGATTCAATCGAACCCGATTGACCTAATTAGGTCAAATTGAGCTGACCTAATTTGCTAATTCGAACCAACTTCTGAATTGACTCATGAATCCAATCGAATTGATCCATGAAAATCTACAAGACATGATTGACGTTTAGCAATGTGTCATGCCTATCCGAAAGATGAAGAATTTGGTAGAAATTATCAAAATATCATCTAGTAGAAAGTTACCGTGCAATTCAATCATTCGATCTTCCTTTATCCCGATTAAGTGATGGGCATAAATAAATGTCAAATCCTAGCACTTAATCTTTTTGAATCTCAATTCGATAATGAAGACTCGATCGATGAAAGACTAGAAACCCTATCTAATCTCATCATGCTTTGATCAAAGACTTCCTGAGTCATCATTCAAGGAGATCGCATGAGATAACTTCTCCTCTTACCAGGAGTGATCGATTTCTTGTTGACCTACTCATTACCTTCATACACAATCTACCATACCTAGAAGCATCCCGTACATGACTTAATTGTCATAAATGTGCATGCATCAAAATATGGGTTCATGTGTATAAGATACTATGGTAGTCTCAGGTTCAAGGACCACATTTACAACTCCTATTAAGAGAACATTCTTTTGACAAGTAAGACTTCCATTTGATGTTCTCTTGTCAGATTAGTTCAGTAAACTCATAATCTAATGAGTACCTACATCCTTGTATTAGTATCTTTATACAAGTGGTTGTCTGACCAGCCATCCTCTCCATCTAGCATATATAGGATGTGCTAGTCTTTCTGGATTCATAGATCTCTGAATCAAGTATCCAACGACTAAGAACATTTTAGATTAAGGTTTATAGGAACTTAGGTCTCACCGTTATGATCTCCATCATAATCTTAATTCCATTGTCCTAACCTATGGAGTTCATCATAACTTGATAAGACACAACAGTATGATGAATCAAATGCCTTTTATAAATAAATAATATTATATATGAGTTGTAAGATCATAATAATGTCCATACAAAGATTGGCATTTAGGGCATCATTCTTTCATCTGCTAGAGTCTTGTGAGAAATATTGTTTATTGCCTATTGTTTAGCATCCACTTCAACCTCGCTAGCTACAAAACTGGCTAGTCAAGGAGGTGATCTAGGCTCATCAAGCTTTGGCTCCTGTTGCTGACTCACGATCCATCCAATCATTGGATCTTCATTCTCATCAATATAAGTACTTGTAGTGGAATCAGAGTATTTTAGTTCAACTTTCCCTTGAATTTATTTTAGTCTCAACCTTAAATTATAATGTACATAAACAAGATCATTCAGGCATTTTCTGTTTTAGACGATTCTGCTTGGAGTGGATAAGGCCAAATGTAGACCAGTTGCGCTCACATCCACTAGATAACACCGTTTGGAAGAGAATTTTGATAGCAATAATTTTTAAATATTTTGCAGATCTACCAAAATGTACCCATAGCTGCAAAAGATATTAAATCATTTAGAATTTTAGGTTCAACAAAATTAAAAAATTAATCTGAATCTAATATTAGACTTAGTACTTAGTAGTACCTACCAGAATTCATCTTTGATTTACTTCTGATGGCTATAGTGGATTGAAAAGAATTTGTGCCCTCTCTAAAAGATTTTGTCTGAAAAAAGTGTTGTTATCATATGCTACTTGTTGAAATTAGTGCTAATAAAATTTACTCAATAATTTTAACCTAATTTACTTCTAAACATAGTTACGACATCTGGATCGGGTTTCATTTTGTATATAACATTGCATAGGGCACACATAAGCTATTTATCCATGGCAATGTTCGATATAGAGTATTGGAATCTCGAATTCAGATAGTAAACTATACATATATTTTAAGAATTAGTCAAGTATACTGCATACCTGCTACACACAAATCTGAACTTATTTGATAATTCCACCATTCATTAATGATCCGGATATACTTAATAGCATATATTGGATCTGTCTCTTGGATCTTTTCTATCCTTTGCATCATATAATATAGAAAGTTCATCTGAGCATATCTTTTAAAGTCCACGACCCGAAGTATCTCATATAAAGGCTTGATAGTCTCTACTATCCTTTTAGCCCGTTACTAGAATGTCTATCTCATCACTAAATTCTCAACATTGCTTTCCTTAGTATTTGGCCTGGCATATCTGCTTTATTGCTACTCCTGACTGACAAACATACAACGCAACTTTACTTTCTTGCTTTGCTTTGCTAAGAAAACTATCAAGTACTATATAATTTGTAGCAAACCATATGACCTTTGGTCTCAATATTTTTTTCAGTAAAGCTCCACATCAATGATAAGACCCATGCATGATTATAGATGAATCTAGTAATAGTCTGTACTAACTCAACTCTCTTCTATATCCTATGATTTTTTTCAATATTGATTAACATCAGGTCAATACAATATGCAGCACAAGGGATCCAGAAAATGTACGATCGTTGCTGCATCTAGATCTGCACTGCAGCCCTATATTGTGATCCATTATTCGTAATGACCTACACGACATTCTGCTATTCTATTTGATCAATCATATCCTCCATCAATCGGAGGATATAACTGCTATCGTGCACTTGATTTGAAGTATCAATAGATTTATGAAAAGTTTTTTTCCATCATAATAAATCAAGAAGTTGATGATGCTCCGTCTAGTAGGAACAGTCCAATCATCACACATCATTGTCAATCCATACACGGGTCACTTGCTCTGATTGGAGGTAATCCAATTTTCTAGCTCCTTATTGCTATTTAGAAGTTGATCATAAATACCATCGATCTTGGAGGATCTACACCTGTACTAGCACTATGTATAGATGAAATAGCAGAGCAATAATATGGATTGTCTACTGCGTACACTAGGATATGACTGAAATGAAACCAGGATCAGATAGCCTACAACATATCCTTCTTTTTATCCTTTTTTAGCATGCTGACAATCTTCTGTTACTTAGAATCTCTGCTAGGAAAGGTATGTAGATCGATATTATGGATATGGTTTCTACTGAAATATTCCTGAAAAACTCTCTTACTGCTAAATGCTCTCAACATGGATGCAATATGGCTAGTGCCTCTCCTGACGGGCTCTCTGATTGAGGTCCTAAACTGTCTCAGACCTCCTATAATACTTGCAAAGTTCGATCTGGATCCCGACTCAAGCTGATGGTCCAAATCGCTATCTCTGCCTAGCCGTCTTCTTTAGCTGTCTTTGCTCATACAAGCTTATCTGAATGGTAGCCTCCATCTATACCTCATCAAAAGGAATAGATGTTTTCTCTGACTCTTTGAAATAATAAGAAGGTGGTTATGCGGCTTTGTGGTCCATCTCTATCTTCTTCTTTGATATTCTTCCCTTTCTGCTTCAAAATCAGTAAAATGCTTTTTCATCAACTGATGGACCTTTTGTGGACACTGTCAGCATGCAGATACATCAGAATAGCTGCCATCCAAGTGTTGCTTCAATCTTATTACCTCACCATCTTTCAATTTTATATTGCACTATTTACATCTCCAGTGTTGCCGACTTGAGAGCATTTCTCTATGTAACCAATTAATATCATGCTCTGGATCCTTCTTCCTCCTCGATGGATCAATTCCTGAATATTTAAAAAGCACAAGTTCAATAATTACGTTTATTAATTAATACTTTGTTAATCTAATTTTTTTATTTTTTATTTAAATAAATATTTTTTTTATTTTTAAATTTTAAAAAATATAAAAAAATTAAAATATTATAAAAAAATAAATTTATCTTAGATTCATGTAGGATTTATCATAGTGCTATATATATTTTTTTAAGACACTAGAAATGTATTAAAAATTAATTTTTTAATATTAGACCTAAAGTACTATTCAGAAGAGGCATCAAAATTTGGATAAATCTATACAAAATTTATAGTGAGAGTAGCTTACGAGTCCTATAAAAATAATCTATAATTATAATTTTTTTAATTAATTATTTTATTTTTAATAATTTTTTAATCTAAAATTAATTTTTAATTTAAAAAATTATATACTTAACAAAAAATTAAGATCTTAGCATCATTTGTAGATTTTTCATAGATTTATAATATGTTCTAAAATCATATCAAAAAAAAATGATAGCATTTTTCCTTAATTTTTAATTTTCATGAATTTCAAAAAAAGAGGGGAGAGGGAGAAAGAGAGAAAGGAAGCTATACATATCTTGAATCTACTTTCCTCTTGAATTATTTGGCATTTGATTGTCTTGAAATGGAGAAAAATAAATTTTATAGAGAATGTTGAAGTCTTCTTTCCAAAACTCTAATAGAGAGATCCAGAGAGCTCTCTGTATCTTTAAAAAAGCCTCTCCATCATAAGTCTACAGTAACCAAAGAAAAAAACTGTTCGTATTGGACCAAACTAGATGAACCGACTGGTTCGGTGCAGTTCGGGCTGGTTCAGGACCGGTTCACTATTTTTTTTTATTTTCAAAATATAATGAACTGACTTATTGGGCCGAACCGTGCCGATTGGCCGCCAGTCCAGTTCGGGCCATATCGAATTGGCCCGTACGGCATGGTTCGGGAATCCTTAGTTGTTATAGTAAAATAAATCACTCCTTACCCTTAGAAATTCTAAATAGTAGATGGAAAATCTTTCACATCACTGATACGAAGGGCATGGTCACAATAGGGTGTTGTTATGGCTACCCCCAAAATATTACAATATATTAGGATCTCTATTTTCATTCTCAAGAAGTTGAGGAACCCTACCAAGATGTTTTGGTGTTTTAAGTAGTATGGTAAACACTACTTTTTTGATAGGGTTAGTAATCATGAAATTTCAGAATGCTATCTTTCATCAAGGTTCAAAAGAGTGATTGGGAATGCATTTTGGTTGCTGAGCTTGCATAAAAATTTCATTTTGTAAAGTGTACCTCTTATGGCATTGAGTAATTCTGTCATGCAGTCAGCCTCTCAGGAGATGCAAGGTTGTTTCTCTGTTCAACGTTGCTGCAGTGATGTGAGAATTTGCTTTCTTGGAAAGGTGGGGTTGGGATTGGAATTGTTCATTTCTGAGGTTTTAACCTATCATCTATTTGAAACTTTGCCCACATGAAGGGAGAAGATTTTCTTTTAAAAAAAAGTGGTTTTCAAGAGTGAGATTATGACTCCTAGCAGTTAAATGCCAGTGTCAAGTTGTTGTCTTCACACTGCCTTAATTGGTTAATACTCAATGGCATAACTACAACTGGTTGTCTAGCTTAATTTTGCATGGTTAGGATGTTATAGTAAATGAATTCCAGGGAGAGGCAGATATTAGTTCATTCATGGGATAGACCACAAAATGTATTTATGGTAGGTCAGATGAGGTGATGGTTCAGAAAAAGGTGAAGATTGCTGAAGTATGCTTGGTTTAAGTGGTTCTTTCCCTATCTTCTTCATCCTCTATTCTCTTTGTTATCCTCCTTTCTCCAGCTTTCACTCTCTTTTGCAAATATGCAGGGTTTTTTCATACAAGAATCCACGAAGGGTGTTTTGCTAAATGAATGGTTATTGATGGGCTTCAGTGGCTTCTGGTTGGAGATTATTTAGTTGTGAGTGATGTGTTGCCGCTGTTGGTGGTGTGGAGATTGTCTATTGGAAATCATGGTAACAATGGAATAACCAAGGAGGTGGGGTTTTCCCCTTGTGGAATAACTGTCTATGCCATGAAGGAACATCAATAATGCAGAGTTCTTTAGAGAAGTAAGAAAGTTTAAAGGGTTGGAACTGCTTTTTAGGTACTCCATGGAAGAACATCAATGATGCAGAGTATGTCAGAGAAGTATTTAAAAAAATGTAGAAGTTTGGGCATGCTTTTTACATGGGTAGGAGTTGAGGATTTGAGATTCCCATTGGAATCAATAAAAAATGTTCAGGGTGGTTGTACCTGGCAAATTTGAAGCATAAAGTGATAAGAACAATAATATACAACATGTTTTTGAGTTACAATTACATGTGCAAGAGAAAATATTGATACTAATAAAATGTAAATGTACAATTACTTTATTATTCACTTTGGAAGATCATGATAAAGAAAACCCAGTGGTTTTAATTGTACATTCTGATAGATCATATTTTTGAACACTATTTAAATATTCTTAGAGATGCTTATTCTGTGTAGTTATATTTTGTGCACACATGCTTATATACGGTTTTAGTATTGTGTTTGAGGGGCTTCAGAGTGATACAAGAGTATATTGCACAATTACTGCTATGTTGGCTATTTCGTCACATTCTAATGCCTGCTCCTCAAATTTTGTCATACAAGAGCATTAGCTGCCATGCTAGACCTCAGTAACTTCACGACTAACCTTGGTGATTTCCACTGTTGAAATGAATTGCCATCTGCAGCAGCTCTATGGTGAGAATTCACCAGAATGTGCAGGCTGGTTGTTGAAAATTTCTCCAAATTCTTGCTAGGCTACAGTGCTTATTCTTGTTTCATGGTCAACTATGGTCTACCTTATTTGTTAGGCAAAAGGTAGGTGTAGAATAATCATGGTTGTTACTTGGTGTTGGTTTTAACTTTGTTAAAATTCATGCTTGACCAACCTATTATTAAACCTTAGAATAGTTTGTTTTTGATTGTTTTTCACCTCTTCTTCTCAAAGCTAATTCTGTATCTTCATGTGGTGGATGGTTTAATGTAACAGTCATGCTTCTGTTTATCTCCATATTGGACAAAACTAAATTTTCTCAATGTCCACTAAGGTTATGATGCCGAAATTATTCTTGTTCCTGCCATCAAGTTTACAAGTCTTTAGTCTGTCATTGCATTATGAAATCATTCCCATGATCATCAACATTTGTTGCTGTGTTTCATTCTTCTTCAGACATGATGTTTCAACTACCATATGGTTTTCTTCTGTTTCTTGGTTGTCAAGTGTATATGTTACTGACCCACCTATACTAATATTTGCATCTTAAATTTGATGTACAGATTAAGCCATTTTACTCATTCCACAATTTTGTTTTTGTTAGTTTCCATTACACTACATGGACATGGGTACTTGTATTGGGTGCTGATGCTTGTTTAGTGTAGGAAACTTATGATAGCTAAGATTTCTGCTCGCAGGCAGTATCCAAATTTTATAACCATGCCCTGGGTCTGCATATCCAGGGACATAATGATCTGGGTAACATTGATCTCAATTTAATATATGAACCTATTAGTTATCTGGTTGATTGACATTTTGAGGATCCTGATTTGTCTATATGAATGTTTGGAACCTTATTTCAACTTCCGGCTAAATTTACTTGTTCCATGGTTCTTTGACAGGTTTGGAGGCCTTGCAACTTCTTGTTTGCCTAAACCTAGGAAACAATCAAATCAGCGGCTTTACAGCACTGGAGCCCCTGAAACTGCTTGATTCCCTGAGAGTGTTGGATGTCTCCTTCAATGAGATTGGTGCTCACCCAATTGACACAACATGGTTTCTCTGCTTGTCTCCATTATCACACACATTAGATGTGAAACAAAGTATTGATCAATTTCAGAAGGGTGACATCAAGGTTGGCGACCATTGGGAAGCCATGCTATTGTTTAAGGACTTACGTTTAACTCAACTGGATGTCAGGGGAAATGCGGTTGCCAATGAGAGGTTTGTTATTTTGTTGACAGAGGTGCTTCCTACCCTGAACTGGCTCAACGGTGAACTTGTGCGATGATAAAGAGTTATCTTTGTAGAAATTTTTTAATCGTAGTGTCATTAATTGTATTGTACCTTTTCCTTACCAGTTATCTACTTTGAAGTTTTACGATGAGAACACAGTGAATGTTTCAAGTTTAACAATGTGATCAACATATTAACAGCAAAGGAATACCGCAATTCATGTAAACACGTTCCAAGTTCTCTTTCCATTCTATTACTTAGAGATGTAATGGTTTGGTTCTTATAAATCGTTGTGATGTGGTTTCCTATTTAATAACTAGACATATTGTTAACTTGTTAGCAAGCATTATTTAAGTTCACCATCATTATCATCATTATTATTATTGGATCCAGATTCAGTTTCTCGTTTCTAAAGCTGGTAATGGAGATTTAGCCGCCTTCAATTTCAAGTTATATTGCTTCGAGGTTTAAAGATGGGCTTGATCTTCACCAAAACATGTTTAGGTCCGCCATAGGCATAAGTAGGTTCATGAATGGGTCAGCTTGGCAGAGAGGTCAGGGCAAACCAAACTTGACCCAAGTACTAGAGGTTTGGTCACATTATCTTGAACCTGATCTTCCTAGTTTAAGACAACCCATGCATGATAATTGAATTGCAATTAATAATAAAATATATGAGGTATTGCGCGCATATATATATATATATATATATATATATATATATTGGAGATTATGTATTAATATTCTGATTATTACTAAGCCCATTGTTTTGGTTCTATCACAGGATATAAATATAGTGTTCTGGCATATACCACATGATATAAATACGGTATTCAGGCCCACTGTATAAGTTTAACTTCAATCTATTCTTTAGGCCAGCTGTAAGATGCAAGTATGGTTTTGTTTTTCGGTCTAGCGATAAGGTACAAGTATTGTCAAAGTTCTAGGCTACTAAGTTGAATGTGATATGTTTTAAATCGGCATTATGATTATATATATAAATATTTAAAAGATAACCGATTCTCTAGATGTGTTTTCAAAGGAAATTAATTATACTTTTATATTTGTTGGTGCCAGAATTTGCCGAGTACTAGAGATGTTGGAATTGGTAGCGAGAGGAAGTCTCTGGGAGTTCTAAGAGAGAGAGAGGTCGCCGTTGGAAAGGGATTCCAGAAGAGTGTGGTTAAAGGGCCTCAAGAATCTGGCCAAGAGATGCACCAGAGTGAAGACTTTCGGGCCCCATTGTACCAGTCCATACTGCATTTAGATGACTTGCTGAAATCCGAGTCCTGTAGGGAGTCTTGGGAGAGTTCGATTTGGAGCTCCTTGAATCCGATGCTTAGGTAAATAACCCGCCTCCGAGTTGACTCAGTGTACAAGGAGGCATTAGAGACGGGACTAAGGTTTCCTATTCCTTCTTTCGTTTTGATCTCCTTAAATTTTATAACATTTTTTTGTGTACCATTATCCCAAATTCTCTTAGGCTAGTGATAGGTTTCTTGGTCGTTTGCCATGATTGGGCTTTCCATTTTTTTGTTCCATTCATTTTATACCATCAAGAAGCATCCTTATATCAAGGACTAGTAGTATATTTTTTATCAGAAGGGGTTGCTCCTTTGATAAGAGTGCTCCTTCTGCCATTTATGGATGGAAGAAGTAATTTTTATTTATTTCTTGTCCTTCTACCACAGCTGGGTCATACTGAGCTGGGCTCGGTTGGAGGCTTCCACCCTTCAAGTCTCAAGATTAGATATCGAGAAAGAGGAGTATTTTAAGATCCTCTGAGATTTTAAGGTTTCCCCTCTAGGGTAACTTTTGTTTGGGGATGCCCTCTCTAACGCGGGGCTCAAGAAGGCCAACCCCAGGGATGAGTTAAGGGTCGTCTTGTTTTATTTCCTCTAGTGCCATTTTCTCCTCTTCTTTTTTGTTTCTAATTGATGGCGTATGATTTCATGAGGTCTGAGGATCCAACTAGACTGAAGATGTCCCTTCCTTAGAAGAGGAAGGCCCCAGCCACCGTGGCTGCCTGAAGAAGGCAAGGACTACAGGGGCAAGTTCAAAGAGCGTCCTAGCTAAGTAAGCTCCCAAGGCCACTGCTGAAGTCATCTTGGTGACGATTGCTCAGCCACCTTTGCCAAACTCGACTACTCTTTCTTCTCCAACCCTAGTGTCGGCTGTTGAGCCATTGCCCCCCAATGCTCCAAGCAGGTTGGCTCTTGCAGAGGATTCCCCTAACTTAGAATCTCCTATAACTGATATCCCACAAGACGCGACCTTCCAAAAATGGAGGGTCGTCAGGGAGCTCATCGAGAGGACCCTGCTCATCATGGAGTAGGAAAGAATCGAGGGGATGAGCTCTCGCAATTTGAGGAGGAATTTGGTGACTATTATACACATGTATTTTCTTGGTCAACTCTTATTTCTTCTCCTCTCCTTTCCTTCCCTCTTTTTTCCTAACATTTTGTCTTTGATGCAGCTTGTGCATTTCATGGTTGCACTAACCAATTGACCGATCACTAGAAATAAGGTGATCAATTAGTAAGACACTGCCATGGAGGGGAGGGCTAAGGCGGTGGAGGCTAAAGCCAAGCACTTGAAGGGGCACTCACAAAAGCTAAGGCTGACCTAGCTTCGAAGAAGAAAAGAGGGCACCAGAGGTGGTGGATGCCAAGAAGGTGATAGCCGAGGTGGGGAGGAGAGTTGAGGAGAGGGTGGCCAAAGCCAAGAAGGAGGTTGAGGAAAGGTCTGTCAAAGCCATGCCTTAGGTTGTGGAGGTGTTCAAGTTTTCAGTTGACTTTGCTGCAAAGAAGGTTTAGGTGGTGGTAGCCTTTAGGACATTGGAGGAGTTTTGCACCGATCGCATTATGTTCAACAAGGAGGCCTTCCACAAGGGCCATGAACTGGGCTAGAATGACTCCTTCCTCTAGGTCGCGATTTGGTACTTGGAGTTGGACCTCACCTTTTTGGACGAGTAAGAGTCTGAGGAGCCCTTCCCTAAATGCGAAGAGGTTGTCGCACCCATCTCCATGTCCGAGCCTCCCCTATCAAAGCCAAGGCCCCTCTTGGTCTCACCGATCCCCAGGGCAAGGTCTGGGACTAAGACTTATATTTTTTCTTTTTCTTTCATTCCCATAAGGATTTTGTCAATGAAATAAAATAAAAATCTTTCTATCTTTTAAGCATGGTGTGTTTTACTTCTGTTAGCTTGGTCATATTCCTAGTGCTGAATCCTCATTGGATAAATCCATGCATGTCATGCCCCTTTAGAGAGCTATAGAATTCAGGGCCCATATTGATAGTTTGGAAAAGAAGGTAAAAATGGCGAACAAGAAAGCTATCGACCAAAAAAGGGAGCTGTCAAAGGCATGGAAGGCACTTATGGAGGCCTCAAAGGATGTTGATAGTCTTTGAGAAGAAATTAGGTGGTGGGATAAGGCACACACCATCGAGAGGGCCAAGTTTTCTGTAGAGTTGGAGAGGCTATCCAAGGTAGTTGAAGAAGTAACTTGGGATGCAACCAACAGGTCATCTCAAAGTGCAGTCAACTCCGTTATGCTTGAGGAGAGATTTCTACCTTAAAGTCATTGATCGCTACTAGAGGGGCGAGATAGGGGTTGGTTGCTTGAATGGTGCAACTTCAAAATGAGTTGCACAGTGCTTGAGAGAGGATATCCGATCTCGAGCAATTATTAAAATATAAAGATGTAGCGAGCAGCTCTCAGGCCGAATTAACGCAAGTCATCATGGTCACCCCTCAGCCAAGTAGGGATCAAGCTCTGACAAAGATGCATCGATCAAGGGAGACTTTGAGGTGATGAGATATTCCTAGGGCAGACGATTGCTTGAAAGGGAGGATACACAAAAATTTTTGACCTTGGCCACATCATTGACCATGGTGCCTGCAGGGATATGGTTCGGGTGCTCTACCTAAACCTTGATCTCTCTTGGCTACCTCCTTTGGAGAAGAACTTGATGAATTCCTTGCTAAGATTCATGAAGCAGACTTATACAAGTCTCGGGAGTTTATCGTTCCTCACTGCATGCCCAGTAGATTAATAATTGATCCCATGGATGGCACAAAGGCTGGAGAAGACTAGATCTTTGCAAAAGTTTTTGTTCATTTGTATTTTTTTATCATCATCACTTATTGTTGCCCAGTTGGCCAACCCAAGAGGGGGGGTGAATTGGGTTTGTAAAAAACTTAACAAGTATGTGCCTTTTGAAAACTTTATGTGGTAGGTGAAGTATACAAAGTATTGTGAGCGGAAGCAATTAAGTATGCAAAAGCAAGAGCAAACACAAACACCATAAAATTTAGAGTGGTTCGGAGCAACCCAGCTCCTACATCCACTATCTAAGGTACATACTTGGGATTTCCACTATATTTATCTCGAATACAGCCGGAATATTTGGTGCGGACACCAAAGGCACCAGAATAAGGCAGAGGCTTCTCAACCCTCTGTGAATTGATCAATAATTTATGAGTCCGTCTGTAACAAGGTCTTAGCCCATCTGAGTCCATTTTAGTTATTATTTGAGTATTTTTAGTTATTATTTCAGTTCTATACTAGTCAGCTCATGTTGAGCTAGTTCAGTCCAATGCTAGTCAGCTCATGTTGAGCTAATTTTATTTTTTTGAGTCCTGTCCAATCATACTGAAGACTCAAGACTATATCATACAAGTGAAGACCAAGTCCAACTAGATTGAAGACATGGAAGTATAGCACAAGTCCAACCCAGCTTGAAGATTTGAAGACCCTAGGAGGAAAATTCAGAAAACCCTGATTTCTTGCAGATGCCCTCCAGATGCCCAGATTCCCTTCCAGATGCCAACGTATATTCATAGATAATGGCATCCATGATTCCAGAGGTCCATCTGCATCCTAGCCCAAAGAAATCAAGCCCAGGTGCCAAGCCCAAGCCCCTAAGAAGCAAGATACCAGGGAATATTCCTGCTACCTGGCTACCAGGCCACCCCAGCTTCCAGAGGCCCAAACCCATGCACCCGAGCCCCTTTGGGCCGGCCTTTTGCTGCTCCTAGAAGCCCAACACGCCCCCCTAGGCATCCTTGGAGTCTTGACCAAGTCAAGAAAATTTTTAGGGATTTTTCTACCTAATATTTCCTTATTTTCTAGCTAGGGTTTGAAAGGGAAAAGGATTCTTATGTAAAGACTTATGTACCCTTACTTGGAGCCCAAGGTTAAGGTCTATTTAAGGGACCCTAGCCTCTTGTATGAGAGGAGAATTTTTGATGAATGAAAACCTTGAGTTCTTCTATTGAGTGGTGTGATACCCTGCTGTGTGCATAAAGGGGTTTGTGAGACTTCTTCTTCCTGGTGTTTGCAATCATTTTCCTGCTGCCAACAAACCCTCCAGATCCCTGGATGCCCACTCCAAAAGAAGCCTTCCCTTGCTGTTTTTACTTTATTTTCTTGTTCCTTTGTGAGCTTTCTAACCCCTGACAGGTCGTTTGCAGGTCCCTGAGTTCCTACGAATCCAACGACTCCAGCCAAGCCTCAATCGGATCACCGAGCAGAAAGCCGGGTATCCGCGGGTCTTTGGCTTGGTTTTCCAGGCCGCATCCGTCGAGGAACGAGAGACCCCTTCGCTGCGATCTTCACAGACGTTGTCAGGTACACCCCTCTACCTCCAGTAGTTTTATTGTAGGAGAACTTGCCCTAACCGAGGCTTCTCAGCCCCGGCGGTCCTTCTTTGCTACTTTTCTAGGTCCTAATCTGCATGCTGATCTTCAAAAATTCATACAAAATTCCCTACAAATAATTTTGATCTGAAATCTGGGAATTAATCACTCAACCCCACATATAAAACATACAAAAAAAATTGCATGCATATTAGTTTCCCCATCATTTGGTATCAGAGCTTAGATTAGGGCTTGTTTTCTATAATTTTTTCAGTCCATATATACTCTGTTATTTTAATTATTCCTCTATGATAAAAACTCCAAAAATTCTGAAATTTGCTTTACTGGATTCATCATAATTAAAAGTAATTTTATAAATTTTTTGTAGATTTTATTATGGCCTGTGAATTTTCTTCAAGCCGAAATACATCCTGTAAATTTTTGGCTCTATTTTTTCAGCAAGACAAGTTTGGAAGTTTTAGTTTTTTGTTTAGCAATTTTTGCATATTTTTTAATTTTAGTATATTTTCAGCATATTAGGCCATGTTTTGCAAGTTTTCTTCTATTTAAAAAAATACCAAAAAAAAAAAATACATATTTTCCAAAAAAATACCAAAAAAAATATCTAAACCCTAATTTGCATCCTCATCTGCCTGCCATCATTGCATAATTTACTTTTAAGGGCACTCTTGCTATATCAGATGGGGGGAGGATTTGATCACCTCTCCTTAGCCCAAAACCACATCCCTTGCATTCAGTCCCAAGCCTTAACCTAAAATTAATTAGACTTAATTTGCCCTAGTGGGCTAGGGACACCAACTGGTCGGGTCCGGGCTAGTGTTAGATCACTGTGTCAAGTTAACCTGTGTGTGCCTTGTGCTCAGTGTCTAGAATGGTGGTTTAGGGATTCAATCCCGAAGGGCTTGTGTGCTGGTCCGCCTACCTGGCCAATCTTTGATTGGTGTCTAGGATTGGCAATCAGGGACCTAACACTCCCCTTACACCTGCCTGGCTGAGTACAGGGTTACTATAGGCTAGTTTGCCACCCTGATTGAGCATCTAGTTTGGACTCTAGGTCTAGTCAGCTATAGTCGGTCTGATCGAGTCTTGCATGAGCACTAGATTAGGAGTTTCATATCACCCACCTCCTTCATAAATGTCTGAACCCATGGAAAATTTACAAGCCCAAATAAAAGCCCTAGCTGATCAAATGGCCCATATGACTACCCAGTTAACTCAGTCTGCTACCCAAACCAACAATAGAATTGACCATCTTGCCAATAGGTTTGACCAGTTAGGAGGCCGTGTAGGGACCATAGCAAGAACCCATGGGTCACGATCTGAGCTAGATCCTGAGTCCCCTCAACCTAGGAGAACCCCAAACCCTGATCTATACCATGAGGTCGAACCTAGGAGAGCCCCTTATCCTAACCCGTACTACAATCCTCAACCTAGGAGGACCCCAAACCCTGATCCATACCGAGAGGTTGAACCTAGGAGAGCCCCTCAGTTTGACCCATACTATAATCCTAAACCTAGGAGGACCCCAAACCCTGAACCATATCGTGAGGTTGAACCTAGGAGAGCCACTCAGCCTGACCCATACTATGATACTGAACCTAGATCCTATGACTCTAGATCCCATGATCATAGATCCTATGCACCCACACCCTATGAGCCTAGTAGACCCAACACCCAATATTCTGACCCATATAGGGAGTCTAACCCTAGGAGGACCCAATATTCTGACCCATATAGGGAGTCCAACCCTAGGAGAACCCAGTATTCTGACCCATATAGGGAGTCCAATCCTAGGAGGACCCAATATCCTGACCCATATAGAGAGCCTAACCTTAGGAGGACCCCATACCTTGATCCATCCTTAGAACCTGATCATAGAGCTGACCCAAAATCCTATGACCCCAGATCCTATAATCCAATGACCCATAGATCTGCACCCTTGTCCTATGAGCCTAGAGAATCCATAACCCCTAAGTATCAGCCTAGTACTAGTCATGCTTCCCCTAGTCAACTTGAACCCCATAGGATTAGTATCCCTAAATATGAACCCAATAGTGAGCCACTACCTCTTATACAACCTGAACCTACTAGGAGTAGTACCCATAATCAGAGACCAGAACCTAACCAATTTCCTGCTAGCCGACCTTCTCCAACCATTCCTGAGATTCGCAAGGCTTACATTAACGTGGAAGTGTATGAAGCTGATGTGAGCCTAGTGGATGAGTATGAGGGAGAAGAGGAGACACCTTTAGATGACCTAGAATTAGCTGACCCAGTAGATACCCAGGTAGAAACCAACCCAGAGCTAATTGACCTCGACCACATCCAACCTAAAGCTATAGTGGAAGAACAAATAGAGGAAGAGAACCTAGGTACTGCTGCTAGAGCCTTACCTGAGGAAACCATAGAGGAGAGCCAAATTATAGAGTCTAGTCCTAAAATACAAGAACCAGAAGAATTTATTAAGGACCTTATCTCTTTGAATCAATACCTTCAAAATGAGTCCCCTCATATAGTTCCCATTAAGGACCTCTTCCCCGAAATTGGCGACCCATCCTTCCATTATGCAAACCCTGTAGATATAGCTCAACCTCGTAAGGTTAACCTCATTAGTATAGGATTAGTTCCTGACACCCCATCTTTTATCCTACTTTATCCAACTAACCATGAACCTTTTTCTCTACCTTACCAAACTAATTCTGAACCCACTTCCTATTTTCTGCCCTTTCCTGACACCTCCAGCATTTCTAGGATCATTAGATTTCATTTAGCTGAGATTAGCATACTGCATGCATTCATCATGCATGTTAGGTTTGCATCTTACTTCTGGCATACTCTTTGAAATTTGCTAGGAGTTCACTGTAAATTTTCATGTGCATGCCAAGCTAGGATCAAACCTAGAGAACCTATAATCTATTAGGTTTAGATCCAAAGAGTTCAATAAAATTTCCTTCAATAGGAATGCATAGTCGAGTCTGTTAGGTGTCAGTATGAGTCCTTTGCATCATTTGTTAGAAGTCTGCATGTGCCTAGCATGTTCACCACCCGCACTAATCTTAAAACAACTGGCTAATTCCCGAAGAAGGGTTAAAGAATTTGATGTAGTGGATTCTATCTTAGTTAGGCTTAGGCCTAAAAGAAGCTTCATGCTCGCAGAGCCGGACCTTTTAAAGTGATAGAGAAGGATTGGATCAAATGCCTAGGTGTTAGACTTGCCTTCGGATTTGGGCATTAGTTCTACCTTCAATATTACAGACCTGGTTGAGTATAGGGAACCGGCAGCGATACCTAGTAAGGCCTTTGGACCTATTCCTTTTCATTGTGAGTGACCCTAACCCAGAGTGTCCACTAACAAATTGGCCTGAGAGAGGAGAACGGATCGAGCGTATCCTGGACGATCAAGCCATCACGACCCGGGGCCGTGACTATCAATGCTTCCTAGTCCGATGGCAAGGCCAGCCAGAGTCGGACGATTCGTAGATTTCTCGAGAGGACTTGCAACGCCTCAACCCAGACTTTCTCAAGAGATATGTGAGCCAGTCTGATCTTCACTCGACAGGGTCGAGTTCCTCCCACCCCGGGAGAATTGGTGCGGACACCAAAGGCACAAGAATAAGGCAGAGGCTTCTCAACCCTCTGTGAATTGATCAATAATTTATGAGTCCGTCTGTAATAAGGTCTTAGCCCATCTGAGTCCATTTTAGTTATTATTTGAGTATTTTTAGTTGTTATTTCAGTTCTATACTAGTCAGCTCATGTTGAGCTAGTTCAGTCCAATGCTAGTCAGCTCATGTTGAGCTAATTTTATTTTTTTGAGTCCTGTCCAATCATACTGAAGACTCAAGACTATATCATACAAGTGAAGACCAAGTCTAACTAGATTGAAGACATGGAAGTATAGCACAAGTCCAACCCAGCTTGAAGATTTGAAGACCCCAGGAGGAAAATTCAGAAAACCCTGATTTCTTGCAGATGCCCTCCAGATACCCAGATTCCCTTCCAGATGCCAACGTATATTCATAGATAATGGCATCCATGATTCCAGAGGTCCATCTGCATCCTAGCCCAAATAAATCAAGCCCAGGTGCCAAGCCCAAGCCCCTAAGAAGCAAGATACGAGGGAATATTCCTGCTACCTGGCTACCAAGCCACCCCAGCTTCCAGAGGCCCAAACCCATGCACCCGAGCCCCTTTGGGCCGGCCTTTTGCTGCTCCTAGAAGCCCAACACGCCCCCTAGGCGTCCTTGGAGTCTTGACCAAGTCAAGAAAATTTTTAGGGATTTTTCTACCTAATATTTCCTTATTTTCTAGCTAGGGTTTGAAAGGGAAAAGGATTCTTATGTAAAGACTTATGTACCCTTACTTGGAGCCCAAGGTTAAGGGTCTATTTAAGGGACCCTAGCCTCTTGTATGAGAGGAGAATTTTTGATGAATGAAAACCTTGAGTTCTTCTATTGAGTGGTGTGATACCCTGCTGTGTGCATAAAGGGGTTTGTGAGACTTCTTCTTCCTGGTGTTTGCAATCATCTTCCTGCTGCCAACAAACCCTCCAGATCCCTGGATGCCTACTCCAAAAGAAGCCTTCCCTTGCTGTTTTTACTTTATTTTCTTGTTCCTTTGTGAGCTTTCTAACCCCTGATAGGTCGTTTGCAGGTCCCTGAGTTCCTACGAATCCAACGACTCCAGCCAAGCCTCAATCGGATCACCGAGCAGAAAGCCGGGTATCCGCGGGTCTTTGGCTCGGTTTTCCAGGCCGCATCCGTCGAGGAACGAGAGACCCCTTCGCTGCGATCTTCACAGACGTTGTCAGGTACACCCCTCTACCTCCAGTAGTTTTATTGTAGGAGAACTTGCCCTAACCGAGGCTTCTCAGCCCCGACGGTCCTTCTTTGCTACTTTTCTAGGTCCTAATCTGCATGCTGATCTTCAAAAATTCATACAAAATTCCCTACAAATAATTTTGATCTGAAATTTTGGAATTAATCACTCAACCCCACATATAAAACATACAAAAAAAATTGCATGCATATTAGTTCCCCATCAATATTTTTCTATGGTCTCACAATCCAAAGTCCAATACAAAGTTAGTTTTCCCGGGCTCACTAACAACCCAACTTGGTTTTCAAGGCTAACCAATCAACCTCAAAATAACTTACAAGTTATAGTCACCTGCTGTACTTGTAACAACTCAAAAACAGAGTTAAAAAAGGAAGCAATACTAAAACAAATCCAAGGTTGTTGAATGGTTGTAGTTGAAGCTCTTAATGAGGCCTTTTAGAATGATTCTTCAATGCTCTTCAAGGTTTTCTTATCTCTTCAAAGATAAACTCAAGAAGTTGGTGGGAAGTTGTTGGAGAACTTGAGTATTCACTTAAAAACTCTTAGAATATTCAATACTCTCTTTTTTCTTGTCAAAAACTTCTTTTTCTTCACTTAAATCCATTATTTATAGCTTCTTGAAGTGTCTCCAGGTGAATATGGCCATTATAATTCCTTGAAAACCAAAAACTAGCCGTTGGAAGGCTTTAGAATCAAGAAATTCAATTTCAGGAACTACTCATTACTATTCAAATTCTGGGATTTGAGTTGGCTCGTAGACTTCGAGTCAGCTCGGATTGTTAGTGAAGAAATTCTGTAGTCTGTAAGAGTCGGCTCATTCTAAATTAGAGTCGGCTCGATTGACTAAAGTCTTAGAAGCATATTTCAGTTACTCTGTAAGAGTCAGCTCGGATGTCATTGAGTCGGCTCGAATGCTGTGTATCAGAAAATTTTGTGCCGTGCTAGACAATATATCAGCTCTATTTAGTTGAGTCGGCTCGAGTAAAACTTCTTTAGAGTCTTCCAAAAGGCTTCAAACATCTTCCAAACAACTTCAAACTTCTTCCAAACATCTTCAAACTTCTTCCAAACATCTTCAAACTTCTTCCAAACAACTTCTAAACAACTTTTAAGATCTTTAACTTAAAATTATATTAATATCCATTTTACATGAATATACAAATGAATTTACCTAGGACTCTTAAATACATAAAACTTTTTCTTTGAATACATTGATACACTACAATGATCTTAGAATTATAAAGTGAAAGATTGTCCATTTAAAATATGCTACAAAAACTTCTTAAATATATGAAAAGTATTAGTATCAAATGCATGTTCCAATATTTTGTAATCATCAAAATCATTCCAAGGGTCAACAATCTCTCCCTTTTTGATGATGACAAAATACTGGGCATGGAATTAATAAGTACCTTTACATTTTTAACTGTATCAAAGTAAATGACAACTGTATGAAGGTAAGTTAGTTTAGAATGTGCTATACAGTGTATCAGGTAATTTAAATTATGATCTATTGACTAAACTATTAGAGATGTTGTCAATTCATTTTACAAATTGATTGAAGTATCAGAGCTTTGCAAAAGAGTTCATTTTATAACTTAACTGAAGTATCAGAGCTTTATAATTAAGTATCTGAGCTAAGTTAAGTATCAGAGCTTTTGGACATTCACTTTGCAAATTGACTGAAATATTAGAGCTTTAGAGTTAAGTATCTGAGCTCTATATATAAGAGTTCAATTTACAATTCAATTGAAGTATCAGAGCTTTGTAATTTAACTAAAGTATGAGTACTTTAGAGTAAAAAGCGAAGGCTCATTGTAATTTTAAGAAATATACACACATTGCACATATAATTGCTCATGTAGTTTTCCATTGTAATCCATATTTTCATATTTTTCTCATATTTTTTGTGCATTACATCAATTTCCATGCTTCACATATTTTTCTTTCTTTTTGTCATCAACAAAAGTATGAATGTTCTCTTGTATTATCATTTTCCATTAGATATTTCTTCCCCTTATTATTGAATTAAATAACACATTTAGAGAGTAAACGAGAGTAAATGATAGAAATAGTGAAATTTCATAAACATCAAAACTTCAGTTTAATACATGTAACATAGTAACATACACGAGACAAAACATAAGACATCTGTGAGGCTAGTCCTCATCAAATGGAAGGTCTAATACAATATTAGCCAAAATTCTATGTCTAGAAGGTCTAGGAGTCTGATGTGTCAAGTTCCTAGTCCTAAGAGAGGGGCCGACTCTAGGAATTCTAGACCTATGATACTGTCTTGGTGTGTCTCGAGTAGGTGCTGGAGGAGGAGTAGGCTCTGGCTCAGGTGCTAGAGGAGGTGGCTCTGAAAGCATTGGAGTCCTCTGATCAGTGAAGGCATCTGATAAAGCAAGTGTGCTGGTGCCAGATAGGATTTGAGTAGCTGGTGTGTCATGAATGCTCTGCTCAGGCTACTCAGACTCTAGTGTTGCAGGTGTCTCCATGCCATGCTCATCAGCCTACTGATCAAAGTCCTGACCATCATCAGGTGGAGGAGGAGATGATCTGGAAGGTCTAGCTGAAGTAGTCTGATGTATAGCTGCTAAAATCTAACTGAATCCCTCTCTCATCTCGGTCTATAGCAGATCCATCCGTGAATGTATCTTTGATCGAACAATCTGTAAATCAGAGATAATGGCAAAAATGTCATCTCGAAGTATCTGTATCTGCTCAGGACCCTATTGCCCACCAGTACTGGGCTCAGAAGGAACTGATGGAGGAGGTGTAGTAGGAGCTGGCTCTGAAGGTCCAACCTCACCAACTGGCTCATCCTCATCATCAATCGGTTCAGCAACATCTGCACCAGCTGGAATATCCTCATCGAAATCATCAGAAAGAGTTGCCCTCCATCTAGAAATCTTCCTTATCCAAACATCCTCTACTCAATGGTACCCCATCCTATGTAAAGATTTCTCTGAGTATCTATCTGTATGCAACAGGGGTTTGCTATCCTCACCTATCAAGTCAATGCCATAATCCTAGAATAAAACAGTAAAAGTCATCCCATAGGGCAAACATGCCCTAGCCTTCCTGCTTCATCCCTGATCTGGCTCATCATAATGAAAGGTAGATTAAGGACCTCCCCCTCAATAAGTACCTCATAAACATCAAGTCTCTCTCACTTACCTAGTCAAACCTCCTAGTCCTGGGTAAAAACACTCTATTGATAATGTTGTGAAGCAATCTCATTTCCAATGAAAGTATGTTTGCTTTAACATTTGTAATCCCTTCAACATTACTTCTCTTAAGAACTGTCCTCAAGGTCCTCTGTCTATCCTTCAGATTCAAATAACACTTCCTAGCTTTTGGCATTCTAAGAACCCTGCTTAACCTGGTTTCATCAATAGACATTGTAATTCCCTTTACTGTGGATAGGATTTGATTTTCTCCAAGACATAAATTCTCAAAGAAGGTTTTGACTAAGGTGGGATATGCAGGGACATCCAATGAACAAAAATACTCCCAATTTGAGCTTTAATCCAATCTCCAATCCTAAAATTTTGTTGTTCTAGAAAGGTGAAATCCAACCTTATACTTGAAGTAACGGGTTGATTTCCCATCAGGATGATTTGCCTCTGTGGAGCTTGATGTTCTTATGTTTCATGATGAGTCGGCTCTTCTTCCCTTCTCTTGGATCTCCTCTCGGCTTGAACTATGCTAGGTGCCGCTCACTTTGATCTCTTTGCTACAGCTCTTTTGGGTGCTATAGGATCAAAAATCTAAGAGAATTTTG
This sequence comes from Areca catechu, assembly GCA_021397845.1. Lineage (NCBI taxonomy): Eukaryota > Viridiplantae > Streptophyta > Magnoliopsida > Arecales > Arecaceae > Areca > Areca catechu. Next base: position 123,210,183 of record CM038040.1, on the reverse strand, counting down.
GAAGGTTTGTGTGGTCCCTAGGGTTAGAGTGGAAAGTGACCCCTAATGCTTGGGTTCAATAGTAAATGGTAGGGTAAAGATGAATTTTTAGGGCTTGCAACTCTTATGTAAGCCTGCCATCCGAGTCGACTCGCCCAGACAGCCTTCCTACTTGAGTTGGCTCGAGCAAAATTAGGAAAAAAGGCTCCAAATTTCAAGGAAATGATTTTTAATCCTAGAAAAATACTAAAAAAGGTGTGTATCTAGCTTAGATAGGTGTTGGAGATCTTCTAGATAACTTTTCTTCAATTTTGATGAAATTAGGTCAAAATCTAAAAAGAATCACAAAGGCCTAATTGTCCTCTAATCATTTGAAATCTAACCTCACTAAGTAGTTTGGTAAAGATGTCAGCCAATTGTTTTTCAGTAGAAACAAATTCAAGTTCAATGTCACCATTTTGAATATAATCCCTAATGAAATGATGTCTAATTTTAATATGTTTAGTTCTTGAATGATGAATAGGATTCTTTGTTAAGTTAATAGCACTTGTGTTATCACATTTGATTAAAATTTTAGATTGAATAACACCATTGATATGACAAGATCGCTGATATGGAAACCCTCTCAGATCTAGGTGGCGGCCATGCTAGCGGAGGTGCCAGCTCAACTCTGCTCTTCGGTCACCTCATGCCAGAGTGGGTCCCCTGAGGTCAAATCCTGATCGAGGTCCTACCTCGCACCTCATGCCGGAGTGGTTCCCCTGAGGTCGAATCCCGGCCGAGGTCCTACCTTGCACCTTGTGCCAGAGTGGTTCCCCTGAGGTCGAACCTCGGTAGAGGTTCCAGCTCGTACCTTGCATCGGAGTGGTTCCCCTAAGGTCGAACCCTGGTAGAGGTCCCACCTCACACTTCATACTGGAGTGGTTCCCCTGAGGTCGAACCTCGATTGAGGTCCTACCTCGCACCTCATGCCGGAGTGGTTCCCCTGAGGTCAAACCCCGGCTGAGGTCCTGCCTCGCACCTCGGGCTGGAGTGGCTCCCATGAGATCGAACCCTGGTAGAGGTCCCACCTCGTACGTCATGCCAGAGTGGTTTCCCTGAGGTCGGACCCCAGCAGAGTTCATGTTCCCGCTCTTCGGGCCTGTCCATCAAAATAACCCCTACTCGAGGTCCATTCCTGTGGTCGCAGTCGACCTCACCAATGGACCAGATATTAATCGGCAAGGTGATGCGACCTCTCCCGTGGGCACTCCTATGGCAGTGGAAGAGGTAGAGACCGTCATTCCAATCAGGACCCAGTCGTGGCATGAAAAAGCTGACACGTCTGGCAGGTGTTAGCGCGCCGCCTAGAAGCCTAAGAAGGAAAAGGTACGTGGACCTATGGGGGAGTATCTTGCCAAAGTGACAGATCCCCTTCGGGCCACCATAAACACCATATGGAAAAGGATGCCCTGCTCAAGGCACCGTGCTTCTTCACCAACCTACTGCACCACTCGGAAGAAGAGGGTTTTGATCCTGTGGCATCAACCCCTGGACTGAGGCTCTGGCGGGTTTACCCCAGGAATGCCACCCTGCCAGAGTGGGGGAAACCCACGGTGTACCTCTTCATCGAAAATGGGGCCCTCACATCCAGGGAGGGCCTATGACAAATCCAGATCTAGCCAGAGGGCCATGCCAGAAGGAGGCACCACATTGACTGTGCCTCTCACCTATAAGAGATCCTAGAGGGCCTCTAAGGAAAGGTAAGCGAGGAGGAGGAGGGAACACTAGGAGACCTAAAGCATGTCGGTTATCGAAGAACTCCCCCAAAGAGTTCCAATGGCCACAGCCACCATTGCTCGCGACCTCCTTCTCCTCTCCAATCCCATTCTATCATTTTCATTCATGACCTCCTGGAGTGGAAACCAACTCGGGATCCACCAGGGAGGATCTGTTCTCCCATATCGTCCTTTTGACTTGATTGTCGGAGTGCCCTCACCGGGTTCTTCGGCCCGGGTCTCCTTTCTTTTACAGGACCGGTGATGCGAGAAACTCTAAGATTGCTAAACATGCATGAAAAAATAGTAAACTAATTTTTTTATGATTTTTTATAATTTAGGTTTGCAGGCTAAATTTCTAAATAAAAGTAAAGACTAGCAGGAATCATAGCAATGCCAAGAATCATCGTATCGCAGTCATACTCATGCAAAATAATAAAAAACAGGACCTGAGAATTGAGAAATTCCCATATTAGGATACCTTATCTTCATCAAATCAGAAAATAAGAGTTGGAAAGGTTTCTTACTAGTCAGAGATTTGAATCTACAATTCTAGAGATCACACAGCTCTTAGATTGAAGCCAGGAAGATGAAGCTTGGTTTTTCTTGAATTGTTGACTGATTTGGGTGGTCCTGGAGGCAAGAAAGGCCTCCTCTGGGGAGGTGAAACACCTCGGGAATCCTACAAGCATCAAGGGTTAATCAAAACAGCAAGTACGAAAAAAAAAGGAAACTAGGTTTAAAAAAACTAGGGTTAGGGTTTTGTAGGGGCGGCTTGAAGCTTGATGTAGATCTCACTGCTTGGCTTCCTAGGGCACTCCTTCTTGGATGTGTGAAGGCTTGGATGGTAGTGAGTTAGGGCATAGAAGGATGCTAGCACAGCAAGGAATTTGGCCAAGCACAAGAACACAAACCAAAGAACCAAAGAACTCAAAAAAAGTAACACACAAGCTCGTAAAGCTCAAATAAATTTACTAGGATTTTGATATCATGAATAAAAATTATTCTACAAGAGGGGGAGGGGTGGGGTTTATATAGAGGTCCCCATGCCCTCTCCTATCTGAAATACAAGTCCTCTCCCAACCATGAAAGGATTACAAAACTCGTACAAAGTAGAAATCCTATCCCAACTAGGCTAAACTTTGACTAGTCTTCTTTCTTCTTCACTTAGGACACCTCCTCTTGGCTTGGACTTGGTCAAACTCCTCAAATTTAGTTTTGGACCTTGGGGCAGTAGCAAGGATGCCTCCTTCATGGGGTTGGATGAAAATTTGAGGGGCCCAAGTGGGCTTCCAGGGGTTGGGCGCATGGGTTGGCATATTCTAGGGATTTTGGCTGGAATCTTGCTTTTTAAGGGCTTGGACTTGGCGCCTGGGCTTGATTTCCTTGGATTGGGATGTGGGTGGACCTCTAAAATTATGGATGCCCTGGTTTGGGAATATGCTCTAGCATCTAGAGAGGAATCTAGGCATTTGGAGGACATCTAGAAAGAATTAGGATTTTTGGAAGCATCTTGGATCCTGGGTTGTCACACAAAATCTAATAGACTGATGTAGTGGCCTCTGACTCCTGGATATGGCCTCGTGGAACTCCAAAATAGGGTAACCTCTTCTCTTGTATAAAAATTGGGCTCATACTAGACTCATAACTGATGTACAGGACTCAAAACTGGACTAAGATTGAGGGTTGAGACAAATCAACTAACCTCAACTTATTATAGGACTCCATTACAAAAATTCCAAAACCTTGACACATAACTAATTAAACCATATGGGATCCAGTGATCTGTGTCTGATCCTGGTGTCCCCACCAATTCTCCCGGGGTGGGAGAAACTTGATCTCGTCGAGTATGGGTCAATTTGGCTTAAGGAGTGTCTGGGTTGAGGCGCTGTAGATCCGCACCAGCATTCCACAAGTCCTCAGATTCTGGCTGACCTTGCCACCGAACCAAGTATCACTGATAGTCTCTATCCTGGGTACCATCTATCCTGGGTATCGATAGCTTGATCGTCCAGAGCTCTCTCAATCTTTACCTCTCTAAAAGGCCAAATTATATGTGGTCACTCTGGGATGGGTTCTCTCTCAAAAAATGGAAGTGGCTCAAGGGGCTCACTGGGTATCACTATTGGCTCCCTAGACTTTACAAAGTCTGAGATGATGAAAGTGGAGCTAATACCTAAATCAGGTGATACCTCAGGCACATAGGCATTGGGTCCACTATTATTCATTATTTTGGATGGGCCAGCTTCGTGAGCAGAAAATTCTTTGACAGTCGCATATTCCTCTGCATAAAAATCTTTATCTTTCTTTTGAGAATTAGCTAAGTTGTTATTTAGTTCATTAATTATGTTCAGCTCTAGACTAATTTCATGATGCATATGCTGTGCAGAGGCTAGTGCATGTGTGGACAGGTAGATTGGGTCTGTAAATTTATTGGACTCTAGACTAACACCTAATAGACTTGACTAGACTTCCCCATCAAAGGAAATTTATTGGACTCTAGGGACAAAAGCTAACAGACTATAGACTCTTTGGGTTTGACCCTAGCATTACATGCACATGAGAATTTACTATGTACTCCTACTAGGTGCCATAGGGTTTTCTAGAAGTAAAATGCAAATATGACATGCTCAATGAATGAATGTAACATGCAAACTCTTATAAAATGTAACCTAATAGTAAAAAAAATAGAAGAAGTTTCAGGAAAGGGTAGAAAATAAGAAGTAGATGCAGGGTTAGTTTGGAAGGATGAGAAATAAGGAGATGGTTCAGGATTAATCAGAAAGAGTAGAATACAAAAAGGGGTTTCAGGGATGAGTCCTAGACTAATGAGATTGACCTTATGGGTTTGAGGTAGTCTTACAGGGTTTATAGTATGGAAGAGTGGGTCACTAATCTCAGGGAAGAGATCATTAATGGGAACTACAAGATGAGATTCTTCCTGAGGGTACTGATAAGCTAAACCATTAATAAAGTCATCAGGTTCAAGAAATTTAGGACTGGGCTCTATACTTGGGCTTTCGTCTAGTGACTCCTCAGGTAAAAATCTAACAACAGTATTAGGGTTCTCTTCCTCTAACTGCTCTTCCACTACATGGTCAGCTAACTCTATGTTGGCTACTGTCTGGGTATGGCTAGGGTTAGCTAAATCTAGGTATGCTCCTACTTAGGTATGGTTAGGTTCAACTAATATTGGATGGTCTTCTACCTGGGTATCTATTTGATCAATCCTATGGATCATTTGGTTGGTTTGGGTAGTCGCTTGGGAAAACTGGGTTTGGGATTGGGTAATGGATTGGTCAAGTCGTTCAATCATGGCTTTAAGGAGGGTCTCTACTCTAAGATAGGACTCCATGGTTGAACTGGGTTGGTTGCTTAATTAATTCTGGATTGATTTCTATTTGGGTTTCTACTGAGTCAACTAATTCTGGGTTAGTTCTAACTCTAGGTCACATATAGGTTTCTCTTCATCTAAATCTTCAATAGACTCTTTATCCTCATAGTCCTCAACCAGACTTGGATCAGCCTCATATATTTTCTCTTCTAAGTCATTTGGGTGAACCAATGAGGTGGTAAAAGGGGGGGGGGGGGTAGACTAAGGAAAAACTGACTGATGACTGGGGTGACAAGGGTGGGTTGGCTAAGGTTGATGCAGAATGAAGGAAGAGATGATGCGATGTAGAAATAAATTAAGATTAATTCTCTTTTTTTATATATATTTTCAGAAATTGGCTTTGACTCAAAGGAAAGCTAAACTAAATTGAAAGAAACTAGGTAATAACTGAAAGCACAATTTAAAAGAAGCTAGGTTATCAGAGTGGTTCAGAAGTAACGGATCGCTGGGGGTTGAGAAACTCCCAGACCTAGGATTTCGCTCTGAACTTTCAACAGGACAGAAATAAAGAGAAGAGATGGGTTACCAACCAGATAGTGATCTTCACAAAGTTTGGTGGAAGAACTCTCTCGAGCTGATTGTTGGATCCTCGGATTCAGATACCTTCGCAATGGATCCTCCAATACTGGTCCTATGGCTGAGTCAGCTTCTCCTGGACTCAAGATCTGGGAAAGAAGAAGAACAAGTGATGGAATCAGATATTCAAGGAAGGATTTACCAGATTGAAGAACTTGAAAGCTGATGTTGCTGAAATCCGGATTCTCCTGGAGGTTGATCTGGCTCCCTCTGAAATTTGCTCTGAAGCTGAAGTATCTAGACTGGACCCGGATGCTGGTGGTCGGCCTTGACTTGGAGAGAGTGGCCGTGAGAGATGGGATAGGCTAGGGTTTGGTGGATTGAAGTGGATGATGGGCAGCTAGGGTTTTGGAGTTGAAGTGGCTAACCTAGGGTTTAGGGGTTGGAGATCTCACACCTCCTCAAGGTTCCTGGGGAACCCGGATTTTACTCCCTCACGGAGCTCAACACGTGGATGCAAGTGCGGAAGAGAGAAAACGCAGAGTTTGCTCACACAATAATTGGATTCATTCATCAGATTACTTTCAAATTTACAAGAAGGGTTTAATTTATAGGACTTTACAAGAGAGTAGGGTTTTACATCTTCCCATGTGGGACTAAGGGAGGGGATCTTCAAATTAGGCTTGTAGGATCAATCCATACACATATGGCCGGCCAAAGGTTCCAAAAAAAGTTGATTGGAGGTTTTAAAAGGAAGGTAAGTGGCGCCTCCTAGCCTTGTTCTTCAAGAGAGAATTTCATTCCTTCCATGGCTCAACTCTTTTGGACTCCTCCTTTTCTTTCTCCCTAAGTCATGGTTCTTCCCATCTTTGCTTTGGGCATTTTTGGCATGGAATGGGCGCCCCCTTGAAGTACTCTCCAAGAAGAGTTTCTTTCTTTTCATAGCTTGGCTCTTATGGAAAATTGTGGGCCACCACCTTGAATTATGGATCCCAGATTGCTTTCTCCTCAAATGGCGCATGAGAGTAGGGACCTGCTATCTTGTGGTGTGGGGACCAGAGCATACTGGATGGAGATGTGGCACCCCCTGGACTCAGGCGTGTGGCTGGGAGTGTGGCGCCCACTTGCTTGGCCTTGGGAGAAAATGTGACACCCAGGTTGAAGTCCTAGACCACTACTGAGTCAACATGACTCAACAAAAATAAATTGCAGGGAATACAGACTCAAGCTAAAATTGAGTTGATCAAGTCAACCCTTATTACAAACCAGAAAACCCTAATTCTTTGGGCAAGGTCAATCAGAGATCCAGATGGAGCTCTGAAGTCTTCTTCTGAGTCTGGTGCCCGCACCAATTCTCCCGGGGTGGGAGGAACTCGACCCTGTCGAGTATGGATCAAGTTGGCTCTGGTATCTCTCCAAGAAGTCTGGGTCCAATTCTTGTAATTCTTCTCGGGAGATCCAAGAGTCATCAGAATCTGGCCTTCCTTGCCAGCAGACCAGGTATCTTTGGTATCCTCGATTACGAGTAGAGATAACCTGATCATCCAGGATCTTTTCAATCTGCTCTTTCCTCACAGGCCAGTTTGTTGGTGGACACACAGGGTTGGGTTCACTCTCAAGAGCAGGATTAGGTTCAAAAGGCTCACTGGGAATCACAGCTGGCTCTCTATACTCTACTAGGTCTGTAATGTTGAAAGTGGATCTAATGCCTAGTTCTGGAGGTACCTCGAGCACATAGGCATTGGATCCTACTCTCTTCACCACTCTAAATGGTCCAGCTCCTCTAGCATGTAACTTTCTAACGGTTCCAAGAGGAAACCGTTCAGGCCTTAACCTAATCATTACATAGTCTCCCTCATCAAAAGTTTTGACTCGCCTTTGAGAATCAGCCAACTTCTTATAAGTTTCATTACTTAAATTTATTTTGGCATGAATTTCTTTATGCAAGTCTTTTATATGCTGTGCAAAAACTTTGGCATACTCGGAGACTCGTGTGTGGACAAGTAAAAGAGCTAGGTCAAGAGGTGTGTGAGGTTTGTAACCATGCACAATTTCAAATGGACTCTTACCCGTAGACCTATTGACCGAGTCATTGTATGCAAATTCAGCTCTAGGTAAGTACAAATCCCAGTTCCTAATGTTTTCACCAACAAGACACCTTAATAGATTGCCTAAACTACGGTTCACTACTTCGGTTTGGCCATCAGTCTGGGGGTGATAGGCAGTTGAAAACTTAAGTTTTGTCCCTAACTTATGCCAAAGGGTTTTCCAGAAATAGCTGGTGAACCGGACATCCCTATCGGAAACAATTGTCTTAGGTAGGCCATGGGGTCGAATTATCTCATTAAAGAACAGGGTGGCTACCTTAGACGCATCAAATGTTTGGGAACAAGGCAAGAAATGGGCCATCTTGGAAAATCGGTCGACTACAACACAGATAGAGTCATGCCTCCTCTGGGTCTTAGGCAAACCTAACACAAAGTCTAGGCTCACATCTTGCCAAGGATGATCTGGGACAGGGAGTGGGGTATAAAGGCCAGTGTTCTGTTTTCGCTGTTTGGCAACAGCGCAGGTCCGACACCTAGCCACAATGTGTGCTACATCTCTTTTTAAGCTAGGCTAGAAAAAGTGGTCTTCAAAAGCCAGGGTGGTCTTATCTTTTCCGAAATGGCCAGCTAAACCTCCAGCATGAATTTCCCAAATCAAAAATTCCCTAAGAGAAGTTCTAGGGATGCAAAGCCTATTCTTAAAGAATAGAAAGCCATCTAAAAGGGTATAATCCTTATGATCACTAGATGGTCCTTGAGTTAGATCCTGGTACACAGTCTTAAAATCCTGACACGACTCATATTCCTCTTTGATTTGCTCAAACCCTATGACTTTAGCCCTAACAGAATTCAACAACAAAGATCGACGACTAAGGGCATCAGCTACCTTATTTTCAGACCTAGCCTTATACTTCAAAACAAAAGTATAGGATTGGATATACTCTACCCACTTAGCATGCCTAGGGTTAACTTCTTCTGGGAATTCAAGAATCTAAGAGTCTCATGGTCCGAAAATAGCACAAATTCTTGCGGTAGCAAATAATGTCTCCAGTAACGCAAAGCTTGCACTACCGCATAAAATTCCTTATCATAGGTAGAATACCTAAGCTTAGCATCATTAAGTTTCTCACTAAAGAATGCTACGGGATGGTTCTCTTGGCTTAGGACTCCACCTATGCCTACTCCTGAAGCATCACAGGCAACCTCAAATACCTTTGAAAAGTCGGGTAACCTCAAAATGGGTGCCTGGGTCATCCTATCCTTAAGATCTAGGAAGGCTTTATGGGCTGCTTTAGTCCACTGGAATTCTCCCTTCCTAATACAGTCTGTGATAGGAGCAACTACAGTACTAAACCCCTAGATGAATCACCTATAGAATGTAGCAAAGACGTGGAAACTTTTGACTTCATGCACACTGGTCGGCTCTGGCCATTCTACTATGGACCTAATCTTTTCTGGATCGGCAGCCACGCCGTCAGGGGTTACTACAAAACCAAGGAAGATAACTCTATTGGTCAAGAATTCATACTTTTTGAGGTTACCGTAGAGACTATCATTCCTCAAAACTTGGCAGACTTGTCTAAGGTGGCCTAGGTGATCTGCAAGGGTCTTACTATAGATCAGGATGTCATCAAAATAGACCACCACAAACTTCCCTATGAAAGCTCTAAGTACCTGGGTCATAATCCTCATGAAAGTACTAGGGGCATTGGACAACCCAAAAGGCATAACAACCCATTCATAGAGACCATCCTTAGTTTTGAAAGCGGTTTTCCACTCATCCCCTGGTCTAATCCTAACTTGATGATAGCCGCTCTTGAGATCAATTTTAGAAAAAACCATTGCACCGGACATCATATCTAGCATGTCATCTAGTCTAGGGATGGGGAACCTATACTTGATTGTGATTTTGTTGATGGCATGACTATCAACACACATCCTCCACGTGCCATCCTTCTTTGGGGTCAGAAGTGCAGGGCCTGCACAAGGGCTAAGACTCTCTCTAATGAACCCCTTCCTCAACAATTCTCCAACCTGCTTTTGCAGTTCCTGATGCTCAGATGGATTCATCCTATAATGGGGCAAGTTGGATAAAGTAGCTCCTGGGACTAAATCTATGGAATGATGGATATCCCTAAGAGGTGGAAGGTGGTCTAGCAGATCCTCGGGAAAAACATCCTCAAATTCTTCTAACAAAGGTTTAACTTCCTAAGGAGGCTTTGAGGGTGTAGGAGTCCTAAGTTCCATAGCAGTCAACATCCAAATAGGCGAACCACTATGAATTTCTTGTTCTAGATCTTTAGCACTAATTAGGTTCACTTCAGTCTTCATTTCTCTGACCTTATTGGTTCCTTTAGCTACCTTGTCCTTAGGAGGGACTGAATGGATTGTGATTTTCTTCCCATTAAAACTAAAGACATAGGTGTTGGATTTTTCTAAGAGGGTGGCATCATGATCATATAACCAAGGTCTTCCAAGAATTATACTGCTCACCCCCATGGGCAAGACGTCACACCAAATCTTCTCTTGATAGGATTGCATTTGGATTTGGACCTGACATCTAGACTGGATGGGTATAGAGGTTGAGTCTACCCAAGAAACCTTATAAGGGTTGGGGTGGGGGACTGGGGCTAAGCCTAACATTTTGACAGTGCTAGCAGAAATGGCATTCACACAGCTCCCACTATCTATGATGATTTTACATACCTTATCCCCTAGTTTAAGGAAAGTCTGTAGGATGTTAGTCCTGCGCCAATCTTCCTGAACTCTATTCTGGGACAGGATGCATCTCACAACCCCTAATTGGTCAGACTCTGTGGATTCCTCCTCTCCTTCATACTCATCGACCAAATTCATTCTGGCCTCATAAACTTCTTCTTCAAACTCTTCATTGGGTTCGGAATTCTCTCCTTCTCCTTCTTCTATGTACAGGGATCTACGAGGGCACTGACTAGAAACATGACCTACCTTATGGCACTTAAAAAAAGCTATGGCTGTGCACTGGTTGGAGATATGACCGGGCTTCTGGCACTTAAAACAGATGATACTAGGGGCTCTCTGGGTGTTAGGTGCCTTACCTTTGTCCATGGTCCTAGGGGTGGGAATACCCTGATTAGGCTTGCTAGGGGTAACTTGGCTAGGTCCATTTCTTGGGATTGGGGCACTAACCCTAGAAGGCATGGGTCCTCTTTGAAACTTCTCAGTGTTCAGTGCAATCTGATAGGCTTGGTCTAGGTCAGTAACCTCTCTCAGAAACAGCTCCCTCTTTATATCTTCCCTAAGTCCAGCCCTAAACCTATACAAAGTGGCCTCATGGGCTTCACTCACATCACATCTCATCAGGTATTCATCAAAGGTGGTTATGTAGTCTGATACAGATTGGTTCCCTTGTTTCAAAGTCTGCCATTGGTCTAACAGATTCTGCTGGTATGAAATGGGTAGGTACTTATCTCTAAGTTTCTCTTTCATACCTTGCCAAGTGGTTATGGGCTCTACATTTTGTCTTCTAGTGGTTAGCTCAATGTTCCCCCAATATACCCTAGCTTGACGTACTAACTTCATCTTGGTAAACTTGAACTTCCTTTCCTCAGACATGGCATACCACTCAAAGTACTGGTCCATCTCACCCTCCCAATCAGAATACACCTTAGGGTTTAAGCTACCATCAAAAGTGGGTGCATCTAATTTGATGTTCCGAATGAACCTATCATCTCTATCTCCAGGTTCTGGGTCAGGCCTCCTATGATTAGGTTCAGGATCTCTATATAAAGGTCTTCTAGGCTCTTGGTGTGGGTGAGGTTGAGGTACATTAAAATCTGGGTCAGGAGTCCAATTCTGATGCCTAGGTTCCTCAAGTACTTGGACTCGATCCCTAAGCTGGGCAAAATTCTCATGGACTTATTCTTTAAACTGGGCAATAGTGGCAGTCACATCCTGACTCAATTTGTTCATACTCTCAATAAGAGCTCTAACCATGGCCTCTAAATCAGGTTGGGTTTGACCAGGTTGGTAGGGTACTCCATTCCGGGTAGATATGATGATGCAAGCAAACACACAAAATGAGACTCAACTGAACGACTACGGGCTAACTAGACCTAGAGCCCAAACTAGATGCCCAATCAGAGTGGCAAGCTAGCCTGTAGTAACTCGGGACTCAGCCAGGCAGGTGTAAGGGGAGTGTTAGGTCCCTAATTGCCAATCCTAGACACCAATCAGTGATTGGCCAGGTAGGCGGACTAGCACACAATCGCTTCAGGACGTAGTCCCTGAACCACCATTCTAGACACTAAGTACAAAGCACACACAGAGTAACTAGACAAACTGACTCAACACTAGCCTTGACCCGACTTGTTGATGTCCCTAGCCCACTAGGGCAAATTAAGTCTAATAAATTTTAAAATTAGGCTTAGGATCGAATGAGTGGGTGGTGGTTTTGGGCTAAGGAGAGGTTATCTACTCCTCCCCTTATCTTAGATGCTCAAATGCCCTTAAGATGAATTAGGAGATGATCACTCAAAAAAACTTGAATTGCAGAAACACAGAAACAGAGTTGCAGTAATTTAACTCTCAGAAATTTCATGGAAACCAATAAATCACAGGAAAATTATATAAAATATCTTCAATCATACTGGTTCCAGCAAAATAAAAATCATGCAATTTGGAGTTACTTGCAGTAAGAAACAATTCCTGCAACAAGATAGTTACAGACTGAAAACAGGGTGCTTCCCCCGTTTACAATTCCTGCTACGAAGTTGTAACCCAACGGATCCCCTACACGCCCTAGGAACACCCCGTGGAATGGGAAGAGGAGGTTTGCACCTCGCTTCGTTCCTAGGACCGGACGTCCTGGGGAGTCTACTTCGAGCAGACAAAGTAAAAGGAGAGAGACTTAAAACAAGCAAGCAAAACAGAAACCCTAGACTGGGCTCTGATACCAAAATGATGCAGAACGAAGGAAGAGATGATGCGATGCAGAAATAAATTAAGATTAATTCTCTTTTTCTTTTTTTTATATTCTCAGAAATTGGCTTTGACTCAAAGGAAAGCTAAACTAAATTGAAAGAAACTAGGTAATAACTGAAAGCACAATTTAAAAGAAGCTAGGTTATCAGAGTGGTTCAGAAGTAACGGATCGCTGGGGGTTGAAAAACTCCCAGACCTAGGGTTTCGCTCTGAACTTTCAACAGGACAGAAATAAAGAGAAGAGATGGGTTACCAACCAGACAGTGATCTTCACAAAGTTTGGTGGAAGAACTCTCTCGAGCAGATTGTTGGATCCTCGGATTCGGATACCTTCGCAATGGTGAAAGGGATATGCCCTACAAACCAATCTCTGTTGTATCTCCCAAACCATTGTAATTGACAATTTTTCTAAATAAAGGCATTATTTTATCATACGCTGTGTTATGATGAACCCCATAGATTAGGGCTATGATTTTAGGGTTATGATGAGATCATACCAGTGAGACCTAAAATCTTAAAACCTTAATCTAAAGTATTCCTAGTCAAAGGAACTCTGAGTAGGGGATCAGGGTTTTCCGATAAGACTAGCACATCCCGGGTATACTGGAAAGGGTGACTGCTCTCACAGTCACTTGTGTATGACACTAATACTGGGATGTGGGTGCTCATTGGAGAATGAGTTCACTGATATGATCCAACTTGAGAACATCTAATGGAGTCTTAGCTACATGTCAATAGAAGGTTCTCATAGTGGGAGTGGTACAAGTAATCTTTTGACCTGAGACTGCCATAAGTACCTTATGTACATGAACCCATTCTTTGGTTCAATCCTAATCATGACACTGAGACATGCACAGGATTAATACTGGGAATGGTGAATTGGATATGAAGGTAATGAGTGGGTCAACAAGGAATCGATCACTCTTAGTAAGAGGAGATTGCATCCAGCTAGTCAACAATCGCATGATGATTCAGGAAATCTTTGATCAAAGTGAAGATATTAGAGACGGTTTCTAATATCAAGATAATCGAATCATCATTATAAGATTGAGCTAGAAATAAATATAATATTGGATTTGACATATATCCATATCCATAGTTATATTTTGGGTGCAGGCTGATCGAAAGATTTAATTGTACGGTAACTCTCTACTGAAGGGTAATTTTGGTATTTCACCAGAATTTCCATATCTTCCGGGTAGACATGACACGTTGCTAGACGTCAATCTTGTCTTGTGGGTTGATCAAGTTCAAAGATCACATGTTAGGAAGAATCCTAATTGATCGATTCGGGTAAGCCCGGATTGACCTAAATCGATTAGAAAGAGTTCTAATCAAATTAGGTCAACTTGTATTCGAACCCACTGCTGGCTAGATGTGGAACCCAATGGGTCACACACTTAAGAGGATTGATCAAGAGTTTAATTTGGAATTAAATCATCTTTGCAAGATAACACTCTAGCAGGTGTTGCAAGCCCTAGCTTCTATTCGGATCGGATTCGAATTAGGGTTCCGGATTGGTTCAAATTGGGTTCTAATTGGACCTAATTAGACCCTAATTAAGAAAACGGGAATATGGCTAACCCTATTGGCTAGCCATGTAGCTTGGCTAGCCTCCCCACCCGCCCCCTTTATTTTTCATGCCAAACACCAAGAGTCCATGCGCATATGGACTCTTGGCGCGCCTTAAGAAAGAGTCCATGGCGCATGGACTCTTGGCGCGCCCCAAATAAATTCTCCGATGTTTTTATTTGGGCGGCCTCCTTCTTAAGTGATTAGCACACCATCTCTCCCCCCTTGGATGAGAATCCAATGGCTGATGGGATTTTGAGAAAGAAAGAAAGCGCTAACTCCTCCCGGGCGCGCGAAATAACATCTCTTCGGAGATGAAAAGTCGCGACTTCCTTCCTTTTAAAACACCGCGGTTTTTCATTTAAGAAGAGCCGTGGGATTTAATCTGGAAGGCCATGAGATGGGAGGATGGGGCATGAGAAATTGGAAAGGGCGTGAGAAAGAGATCACGGAGAGGTGTGTAGGCGCCTATCTGATTTCTATTTAAAGGGTCGGGAAAATCAGAACAAAGATAATATTTTTTTTCTTTCTTCCTCTCCTGAAGACTCTTTTATTTTTTCTTGCTCTTGCATTGTTTCCTCTACAGAGTAAACCTCTGTCGAAACTCTGCTACTGAACAAGAATAAAAGTAAAAGTCTCCGACGGTAAAGGAAAGAAAGAAGTTCTGATTTCTTCCTTTCTTTCATACATTAAGACATCATTGTCTTAATTTCTCCTCCAACTTAAGACAAGCCTATGTCCTCTTAGGACAAGGTCTTTTTCTTCAAGACAAGGGTGTCTAAAGGGCCAAGGTCTTGGTGGAAGGAGGAGAAGGAGTCAAGGAAAGGAAAGCAAGCCTTTGTGTGGAGGAATTCAAGCCATAATC
The DNA here is from genome assembly GCA_021397845.1 of Areca catechu. Lineage (NCBI taxonomy): Eukaryota > Viridiplantae > Streptophyta > Magnoliopsida > Arecales > Arecaceae > Areca > Areca catechu. The sequence continues at coordinate 123,195,090 of CM038040.1, read as the reverse complement.
CAAGCAATTGAATTCTAGGAAGAAGAATTCAATAGAAGGAACCTTAGTAAAGAAGATAGAGTTGTCTTGATCACTGCTCTGTGTGGATCACCATCGGAGGGCGGACACTTGGACGCCTGGTGAATTCAATCAGCCCCTTCAACATCAACTTTGTTGGAATTAGCGATTACAGGTTGGTACTCTAATTCTAACAATCTATGTTTGAATGTTAGTATGTATGTTTTAATTCGAAATAAGGAGATCTTGGCTAAGGGATTTCGGTGCAAATTTTATCATTTTGAAATTACACTTCCGCTGCGGTACACCGGAAACCCCAACAGTGGTATCAGAGCCATCCTTATTACAGTTAAAACATATGAAAATTATTTATATGCATTTTTGTTGTAGTATCGAAATTAGGGTTTTAAACCCTTGAATGCTGATACACTTAGCATAATTTAAGGAATGCATATATGATAATTAATATTTTGATGTATGCCACTAATTAGGGTTTTTCACTCAAACCCTAATTATTATAGAGATATGATTAGTTTTGAAGTCATCATACTGAAATAAGGTTGCCCTGGCATAATGGTGGATCCATTATGTGGTAAATGGTTGTCCTAGTATGATGACACACTTAGCACATATATGTTTATCAGATTCATATTATTATGATATATTTTTTATGTAAGAATGTGCTGGCAATTTTATAAAGCCCTCTTCTTAAAATCATATTAAGTCATAGCATATTTAACTAATAAGCATCACTAGTCATGATGAACAATTGATCATTCGGTGTCTAGAAAGGTGGTTCTGGGAAGGTAAAGAGAATCGTGGTTTTTAATTGGTTCCGTTGACTGACCTGGCCAATTTTTATTGGTGTCTAGGAAAGCAACGGGGGGACTCCCACATCTCTTCCACTTGCCTGGCCGATTTGATTATATTTAAATCTTGACTTATATGCTTAGTGTTAAAAAAATGCTATATGTAGGCCTTCCTTCATGCTGGATCATTACTGTGTTATGAACCACATTAGGTTTGTTGTGTTATCTGCAAGACCTAATAGGGTGATTGACATAATATTGGTATAGTGCAAAATATGCTTACAGTATATTCAGTATAATGCCTTGTTGTGTTATCTACAAGGGCATTATATTTGAATATTGACTGTATAGAAATGAAAGGGTCTTGACTTAACTAGAACATTATGGTTTGTTGTGTTTTCTGCAAGACTTATAATGTTCTAGAGGCCAAGTTATTTTTGAGAATTATATGAGATATAATTGGAAGAGTTTCCTACCTTTGAACTTATAAAAGATTTGTTGTGTTGTCTGCAAGATCTTTTATAAATTATAAGGATCTCGATCTCACTAAGAAAACCGATCAGGGTTCTTCTCGATTATCATAGTGAGGGCTATGATTTTTGATAAAATAGTGGGAGACATAATTAAATTGAAGACCTAATTTAATTATGTAAGTCATTTCATGGTTGTTTGCTTATGTATTGTTCTTAATTAAATGTAGATAAATGGCATCTTCATTATCACTGAGAAGCATCTTAGATACCAACAAATTGACTGGTCCAAACTATGTGGACTGGTTGAGAAACTTAAAGATTGTACTGAGTTCAGAAAAACTTTCTTATATTCTTGATACCCCTAGTCTTAATCCACTAGGGGATGATGCCACACAGGAAGATATGGCCACATACAAAATGTGGCAGAATGACTCCCTCACAGTCAAGTGTATCATACTGGCCTCTATGACCAATGAGTTACAGAGGCAGCATGAAAGCATGGATACTCAATCCATAATGCTCAATTTAAAGGAGCTTTATGGAGAACAAAGCAGAACTGCTAGCTACGAAATATCTAAGCAGTTATTCCGTGCTAGGATGACAGAGGGTACATCCGTTCAGGATCATGTTCTGAAGGTAGTTGACTTAATCACCAGATTAGGTCAATTAGGGTTTATTATGGATGGGGAGCTGAATCAGGATTTAATCCTGCAATCACTCCCGGAGTCATTTTCTCAGTTTGTCTTGAATTATCACATGAACAAACTGAACACTTCCTTGCCTGAGCTGTTAAATATGTTAAAAACAGCAGAGAGCCACGTCAAGAAAGAAAAGGCTCCACTTCTTCTTGTTGATAAGACCAATAAGAAGAAATCAGGCAAAAAGGGTTTTAGCAGGAGACTAAACCCTAAGGGTGGCATCAATAAGAACAAGAAAGGAAAGAAGGCCTCAAAACAGTCAACCTGTTTCTTTTGCGGGAAAGCGGGACATTGGAAAAGGAATTGCAAGGCTTACCTTGCAACTGTGAAGCCTGGTGCGGCAGACGCACCAAAAGGTATGTATGAGATACATACTATATTGACATTAAATTCGTCTATATCAAATACTTGGGTATTGGATACCGCTTGTGGTTACCATATATGCAAATCTTTGCAGGACCTCTACAAGCTTAAAGTATTGAAGGAAGGCGACTTCAATCTCTACGGTGCTGGTGGTGATATCATCCAAGCAGAAGCTGTAGGGACCTATATTCTGAAGTTGCCTTCAGGGAAGATCTTGGAGCTAGAGAATTGTTACTATATGCCAAAGATTATTAGGAACATTATATCTATTCCTTTGTTATTAAAACAAGGATATGTAATGGATGTAACGAGCACTGGATGCTCAATAATGTTATCTAATAAAATTATTTGTTCTGGCATATTTAGCAATGGGCTCTTAACTCTTTCTTCCAATGATAGTATTTTTCATGTCAATACTAAAAGGAAAAGAAAAGACTTTAATGATACTTTACTTTGGCATCATAGACTTGGTCATGTTAATGAGTCTAGGATTAGCAAGTTATACAAGGAAAAATTCCTTGATCCTTATGAGTATGAATCATTAGGAACTTGCGAATCATGTCTCATGGGTAAGATGACAAAAACTCCATTCACTGGACATGGGGAAAGGTCAACTGAGTTATTAGGACTTATACATACTGATGTATGTGGTCCAATGACAACTCAGGCCAGAGGAGGATACTCATATTCTATCACTTTTATAGATGATTTATCTAGGTTCGGATATGTGTATCTTATGAAACACAAATCTGAAGCCTTTGATAAATTTAAAGAGTATCAAAGTATGGTCGAAAAACAAACCGGGAAAAGTATTAAAGTTCTTCGTTCTGATCGAGGAGGAGAATACTTATCCGTGGAGTTTTTAGACTATCTTAAAGTTAATGGAATCCTTTCTGAATGGACCCCTCCTTATACACCACAGCTAAATGGTATAGCTGAAAGGAGGAATCGTACCTTATTAGATATGGTACGATCCATGATGTGCTTCACAAATTTGCCCATTTCCTTCTGGGGTCATGCCCTAGAAACTGCTGTTTATATTCTGAACAAGGTACCTTCTAAATCCGTTGTTAGTACTCCATATGAAATTTGGAGTGGAAAGAAACCATATCTTAAATATTTTAAGGTATGGGGATGTCCAGCTTATGTTAAAAGAAATTTTGGACATAAGTTGGAACCTAGAGCGGATAAATGTCTATTTGTAGGATATCCTAAAGAAGGTAGAGGATATCTATTCTACCATCCTACTGAACAAAAGACTTTTGTTAGCAGGCATGCCACTTTTCTAGAAAAAGAGTTCATTTTGGAAAAGGGCAATGGTAGAACAATTGAACTTGAAGAAGTGCAAGAAATACAGATAGACAATTCTCAACCATTAGAACATATAGTTAGGACAGAACCAGAATACAAAACTCCTCCTCGTAGGTCTGACAGAGTGCCACGGGCACCTGAGAGGTATGGGTTTATTATTGAGAATAATGAAGCTCAAGTCATTCAAAATGATGAACCTCTGACCTATACGGAAGCTATCTTGAGTACTGACTCAGATAAATGGCAAGAAGCCATGGAATCCGAAGTAGACTCTATGTATGTAAACCAAGTATGGTCTTTGGTTGATACACCAGAGGGTGTTAATCCTATTGGGTGTAAATGGGTCTATAAGAAAAAGATTGGGGCTGATGGCCAAGTTGAAACCTATAAAGCCAGATTAGTGGCTAAAGGTTTTAGACAAAAACAGGGAATTGATTATGATGAAACATTTTCACCTATTGCCATGCTAAAATCAATTCGGATTTTACTTGCTATAGCAGCATACCACGATTATGAGATATGGCAGATGGATGTGAAGACTGCATTCCTCAATGGTTTCCTTGAGGAAGAAGTCTACATGTCACAGCCATAAGGTTTTATTTCAAAGAATAAACCTAATCAAGTATGCAAGCTAAAGAAATCCATTTATGGATTAAAGCAAGCTTCCAGGAGTTGGAACATCCGCTTTGATGAAACTATTAAAAGATTTGGTTTTATCAAAAATATGGATGAACCCTGTGTTTATAAGAAGACTAGTGGGAGTGCCATAGTCTTCTTGGTTCTGTATGTAGATGACATACTCCTCATTGGGAATGATATCCCAATGTTGCAATCAGTCAAGGTTTGGCTATCAAACCAGTTTTCCATGAAAGATTTGGGAGAAGCATCCTATATACTAGGTATTAAGATCTATAGAGATAGATCTAAGAGGATGCTAGGATTATCCCAATCTAGGTACATTGACTTAGTGCTGAAAAGATTCAGCATGGAAGGAAGTAAAAGAGGTTATCTTCCTATGAGTCAAGGCATACATCTTTCTAAAAGGATGTCTCCTAAGACACCTGAAGAAAGAGATAGAATGAATTCTATACCCTATGCTTCGGCAATAGGATCCATAATGTATGCCATGTTATGTACCAGGCCTGATGTGGCATATGCTTTAGGCATTGTCAGTAGGTTTCAGGCTGATCCAGGAGAAGATCATTGGAAAGCAGTTAAAAATATTCTTAAGTACCTAAGAAGGACTAAGGATATTTTTCTGGTTTATGGTGGTTCTGATCTTAAACTAGAAGCTTATTCTGATTCTAGTTTTCAATCAGACCCTGATGATAGCAAATCCATTTCGGGATATGTTTTTACCCTAAATGGTGGAGCAGTGAGTTGGAAGAGTACCAAGCAGCAGACTGTAGCTGACTCAACCACAGAGGCAGAATACATAGCTGTTAGTGAAGCCGCCAAGGAAACAGTCTGGATGAAGAAGTTCATCACAGAGTTGGGTGTTGTTCCTCAAATTGAAAAACTAGTGCCACTTTACTGTGACAACACTGGGGCCGTTGCTCAAGCTAAGGAACCAAGAGCTCATCATAAGTCCAAGCACATTCTGAGACGCTTCCATCTTGTCCGAGAAATAGTAGAGAGACAAGATGTCTACATAGATAGAGTTGATACAAAGAACAATGTAGCAGACCCGTTCACTAAGGCTCTACCACAACGAGATTTTGATCGCCACCTAGAATGTATGGGATTAAGATTCAAAGGCGATTGGCTTTAGTGCAAGTGGGAGATTGAAAGGGATATGCCCTACAAACCAATCTCTGTTGTATCTCCCAAACCATTGTAATTGATAATTTTTCTAAATAAAGGCATTATTTTATCATACGCTGTGTTATGATGAACCCCATAGATTAGGGCTATGATTTTAGGGTTATGATGAGATCATACCAGTGAGACCTAAAATCTTAAAACCTTAATCTAAAGTATTCCTAGTCAAAGGAACTCTGAGTAGGGGATCAGGGTTTTCCGATAAGACTAGCACATCCCGGGTATACTGGAAAGGGTGACTGCTCTCACAGTCACTTGTGTATGACACTAATACTGGGATGTGGGTGCTCATTGGAGAATGAGTTCACTGATATGATCCAACTTGAGAACATCTAATGGAGTCTTAGCTACATGTCAATAGAAGGTTCTCATAGTGGGAGTGGTACAAGTAATCTTTTGACCTGAGACTGCCATAAGTACCTTATGTACATGAACCCATTCTTTGGTTCAATCCTAATCATGACACTGAGACATGCACAGGATTAATACTGGGAATGGTGAATTGGATATGAAGGTAATGAGTGGGTCAACAAGGAATCGATCACTCTTAGTAAGAGGAGATTGCATCCAGCTAGTCAACAATCGCATGATGATTCAGGAAATCTTTGATCAAAGTGAAGATATTAGAGACGGTTTCTAATATCAAGATAATCGAATCATCATTATAAGATTGAGCTAGAAATAAATATAATATTGGATTTGACATATATCCATATCCATAGTTATATTTTGGGTGCAGGCTGATCGAAAGATTTAATTGTACGGTAACTCTCTACTGAAGGGTAATTTTGGTATTTCACCAGAATTTCCATATCTTCCGGGTAGACATGACACGTTGCTAGACGTCAATCTTGTCTTGTGGGTTGATCAAGTTCAAAGATCACATGTTAGGAAGAATCCTAATTGATCGATTCGGGTAAGCCCGGATTGACCTAAATCGATTAGAAAGAGTTCTAATCAAATTAGGTCAACTTGTATTCGAACCCACTGCTGGCTAGATGTGGAACCCAATGGGTCACACACTTAAGAGGATTGATCAAGAGTTTAATTTGGAATTAAATCATCTTTGCAAGATAACACTCTAGCAGGTGTTGCAAGCCCTAGCTTCTATTCGGATCGGATTCGAATTAGGGTTCCGGATTGGTTCAAATTGGGTTCTAATTGGACCTAATTAGACCCTAATTAAGAAAACGGGAATATGGCTAACCCTATTGGCTAGCCATGTAGCTTGGCTAGCCTCCCCACCCGCCCCCTTTATTTTTCACGCCAAACACCAAGAGTCCATGCGCATATGGACTCTTGGCGCGCCTTAAGAAAGAGTCCATGGTGCATGGACTCTTGGCGCGCCCCAAATAAATTCTCCGATGTTTTTATTTGGGCGGCCTCCTTCTTAAGTGATTAGCGCACCATCTCTCCCCCCTTGGATGAGAATCCAATGGCTGATGGGATTTTGAGAAAGAAAGAAAGCGCTAACTCCTCCCGGGCGCGCGAAATAACATCTCTTCGGAGATGAAAAGTCGCGACTTCCTTCCTTTTAAAACACCGCGGTTTTTCCTTTAAGAAGAGCCGTGGGATTTAATCTGGAAGGCCATGAGATGGGAGGATGGGGTGTGAGAAATTGGAAAGGGCGTGAGAAAGAGATCACGGAGAGGTGTGTAGGCGCCTATCTGATTTCTATTTAAAGGGTCGGGAAAATCAGAACAAAGATAATTTTTTTTCTTTCTTCCTCTCCTGAAGACTCTTTTATTTTTTCTTGCTCTTTCATTGTTTCCTCTACAGAGTAAACCTCTGTCGAAACTCTGCTACTGAACAAGAATAAAAGTAAAAGTCTCCGACGGTAAAGGAAAGAAAGAAGTTCTGATTTCTTCCTTTCTTTCATACATTAAGACATCATTGTCTTAATTTCTCCTCCAACTTAAGACAAGCCAATGTCCTCTTAGGACAAGGTCTTTTTCTTCAAGACAAGGGTGTCTAAAGGGCCAAGGTCTTGGTGGAAGGAGGAGAAGGAGTCAAGGAAAGGAAAGCAAGCCTTTGTGTGGAGGAATTCAAGCCATAATCCAAGCAATTGAATTCTAGGAAGAAGAATTCAATAGAAGGAACCTTAGTAAAAGAAGATAGAGTTGTCTTGATCACTGCTCTGTGTGGATCACCATCGGAGGGCGGACACTTGGACGCCTGGTGAATTCAATCAGCCCCTTCAACATCAACTTTGTTGGAATTAGCGATTACAGGTTGGTACTCTAATTCTAACAATCTATGTTTGAATGTTAGTATGTATGTTTTAATTCGAAATAAGGAGATCTTGGCTAAGGGATTTCGGTGCAAATTTCATCATTTTGAAATTACACTTCCGCTGCGGTACACCGGAAACCCCAACAAATGGATCCTCCAATACTGGTCCTGTGGCTGAGTCAGCTTCTCCTGGACTCAAGATCTGGGAATGAAGAAGAACAAGTGATGGAATCAGATACTCAAGGAAGGATTTACCAGATTGAATAACTTGAAAGCTGATGTTGCTAAAATCCGGATTCTCCTGGAGGTTGATCTGGCTCCCTCTGAAATTTGCTCTGAAGCTGAAGTATCCGGACTGGACCCGGATGCTGGTGGTCGGCCTTGACTTGGAGAGAGTGGCCGTGAGAGGTGGGATAGGCTAGGGTTTGGTGGATTGAAGTGGATGATGGGCGGCTAGGGTTTTGGAGTTGAAGTGGCTAACCTAGGGTTTAGGGGTTGGAGATCTCACACCTCCTCAAGGTTCCTGGAGAACCCAGATTTTACTCCCTCATGGAGCTCAACACCTGGATGCAAGTGCAGAAGAGAGAAAACATAGAGTTTGCTCACACAATAATTGGATTCATTCATCAGATTACTTTCAAATTTACAAGAAGGGTTTAATTTATAGGACTTTATAAGAGAGTAGGGTTTTACATCTTCCCATGTGGGACTAAGGGAGGGGATCTTCAAATTAGGCTTGTAGGATCAATCCATACACATATGGCCGGCCAAAGGTTCCAAAAAAAGTTGATTGGAGGTTTTAAAAGGAAGGTAAGTGGTGCCTCCTAGCCTTGTTCTTCAAGAGAGAATTTCATTCCTTCCATGGCTCAACTCTTTTGGACTCCTCCTTTTCTTTCTCCCTAAGTCATGGTTCTTCCCATCTTTGCTTTGGGCATTTTTGGCATGGAATGGGCGCCCTCTTGAAGTACTCTCCAAGAAGAGTTTCTTTCTTTTCATAGCTTGGCTCTTATGGAAAATTGTGGGCCGCCCCCTTGAATTGTGGATCCCAGATTGCTTTCTCCTCAAATGGTGCATGAGAGAAGGGACCTGCTATCTTGTGGTGTGGGGACCAGAGTATACTGGATGGAGATGTGGCGCCCCCTGGACTCAGGCGTGTGGCTGGGAGTGTGGCACCCACTTGCTTGGCCTTGGGAGAAAATGTGACACCCAGGTTGAAGTCCTAGACCACTACTGAGTCAACATGACTCAACAAAAATAAATTGCAGGGAATACAGACTCAAGCTAAAATTGAGTTGATCAAGTCAACCCTTATTACATACCAGAAAACCCTAATTCTTTGGGCAAGGTCAATCAGAGATCCAGATGGAGCTCTGAAGTCTTCTTATGAGTCTGGTGCCCGCACCAAAGGTGCTCCTGACTAACACTGGGTTCATATCTAAGGGTACTAATCCTGTTGGGCTCAGGCTGACTAAGGGTTATGGGTTCAGTCCTATGGGTCTTGTCTAGGGTTCCTAACCGATCTCCTACTTGGTCAAAACTAGTGGTTAACTGGTTGATCCTAGTGGTTGCCTGGTCAAATTGTTGGTCCACTTGGTTGAATCTTTAGTTCATTTGGATTTGGGCTTGGGTTAATCGGGTTATTTGGTCATGGGTTTGGTCAAGCTTAGTATTGGATTGGTCAAACCTATGGTCTATTTGGGTAAGCTGGGCTTGGGTTTGGGTATTGGATTGGTTTAGTTGGGTAGTTAATTAGGCAAGCTAGTTCATGATGGCCTCAAAATTGGAATCCATGACTGAATTGGTTTGGGGTGTGGACTTCTAGTATTGGGTTCATAGTTTAGTGGTCATGCAATTAAACAATCAGTCAAAATGAGATGGTGCAACCAAGCATGCAAAATGGGTTAACTTAATCTAGGATTTCCTAGACCTAGAGCCAAAACTGGGTGGGTCAACTCAACTTACACTTAACCCAGTAGCTAATCCTTCCTCTAGAAAGGGATATGCCCTACAAGCCAATCTATGTTGTATCTCCCAAACCATTGTAATTGACAAATTTCTAATAAAGACATTATTTTTCATCATACGCTGTGTTTATATTATATGATGAACCCCATAGATTAGGTCTATGATTTTAGGGTTATGAAGAGATCATACCAGTGAGACCTAAAATCTTAAAACCTTAATCTAAAGTAATCCAAGTCAAAGGAACCCTGAGTAGGGGATCAGGGTTTTCCGGTAAGACTAGCACATCCCATGTATACTGGAAAGGGTGACTGCTCTCACAGTCACTTGTGTATGTCACTAATACTGGGATGTGGGTGCTCATTGGAGAATGAGCTCACTGATATGATCCAACTTGAGAACATCTAATGGAGTCTTAGCTACATGTCAATAGAAGGTTCTCATAGTGGGAGTGGTACAAGTAATCCTTTGACCTGAGACTGCCATAAGTACCTTATGTACATGAACCCATGCTTTGGTTCAATCCTAATCATGACACTGAGTCATGCACATGATCGATACTGGGAATGGTGAATTGGATATGAAGGTAATGAGTAGGTCAACAAGGAATCGATCACTCTTAGTAAGAGGAGATTGCATTAACAATCGGATGATGATTCAGGGAATCTTTGATCAAAGTAAAGATATTAGAGATGGTTTCTAATATCAAGATAATTGAATCATCAATATAAGATTGAGCTAGAAATAAATATAATATTGGATTTGACATATATCCATATCCATAGTTATATTTTGGGTGCAGGCTGATCGAAAGATTTAATTGTACGGTAACTCTCTACTGAAGGGTAATTTTGGTATTTCACCAGAATTTCCATATCTTTTGGGTAGACATGACACGTTGCTAGACGTCAATCTTGTCTTGTGGGTTGATCAAATTCAAAGATCACTTATTAGGAAGAGTCCTAATTGATCAAATCGGGTAAGCCCGGTTTGACCTAAATCGATTAAAAAGAGTTCTAATCAAATTAGGTCAACTTGTATTCGAACCCACTGCTGGCTAGATGTGGAACCCAATGGGTCACACACTTAAGAGGATTGATCAAGAGTTTAATTTGTGATTAAATCATCTTTGCAGGATAACACTCTAGCAGGTGTTGCAAACCCTAGCTTCTATTCGAATCGGATTCGAATTAGGGTTCTGGATTGGTTCAAATTGGATTCTAATTGGATCTAATTAGACCCTAATTGTGAAAACAGGATTATGGCTAACCCTATTGGCTAGCCATGTGACTAGGCTAGCCTCCCCACCTGCCCCCCTTGCGTTTTCACGCCAAATGCCAAGAGTTCATGTGCTTATGGACTCTTGGCGCGCCATTTGGAAGAGTCCATGGCGCATGGACTCTTGGCGCGCCCCGCTTAATTCTCCGATGAATTAAGATGGGGCGGCCTCCTTTCTTAAGAAATAGCGCACCACTTGTCCCCCTTGGATGGGAATCCAACGGCTGGAAGTTTTTTAAGAAAGACAAAAGTTGCTGTTTCCTCCCGGGCGCGCGAAATAACATCTCTTCGGAGATGAAAAGTCGCGACTCCTTTCTTTTTAAAACACCACGACTTTTTCTTTAAGAAAGGCCATGGGATTTAATCTGAAGGGCCATGAGAAAGTGGGAAGGGGCATGAGAAAATCAGAAGGGCGTGAGATGGGTGTTTACGGAGAGGTGTGTGGGCGCCTATCTGAGATCTATTTAAAGGGTCGGGAAAATCAGAACAGGGTAATGTTTTTCTTTCTTCCTCTCCTAAAGACTCTTTTATTCTTTTCTTGCTCTTGCACTGTTTCCTTTAGAGAGTACACCTCTGTCGAAACTCTGCTACTGAACAAGAATAAGAGTAAAAGTCTCCGACGGTAAAGGAAAGAAAGAAGTTCTGATTTATTCTTTCTTTCTTACATTAAGACATCATTGTCTTAATTTCTCATCCAACTTAAGACAAGCCTTTGTCCTCTTAGGACAAGGTCTTTTCTTCAAGACAAGGGTGTCTAAAGGGCCAAGGTCTTAGTGGAAGGAGGAGAAGAGATCAAGGAAAGGGAGGCAACTGCTTATGTGGAAGAATTTCAGCCATAGTCCAAGCAATTGAGTTCTAGGAAGAAGAACTCAATAGAAGGAATCATTGAAAAGAAGATAGGTTTACTTGATCATTGCTCTGTGTGGATCACCATTGGAGGGCGGACACTTGGATGCCTGGTGAATTCAATCAGCCCCTTCAACATCAAATTTTGTTGGAATTAGCGATTACAGGTTGGTACCCTAATCCTAATTTACATAGATATGCTTATCATATGATCTAGTCTTATTTAAGGAGTTCCTATTTTAGGGTTTTTGGTGTGAATTTAGTTTCATTTTTGAAATTACACTTTCGCTGCATTGCACCGGAACCCAACAGTGGTATCAGAGCAACCTTAATTAGGACTATGATCTATGATATTTTGTGTGTTACATATTAGGGTTTTTTTAAGTCCTAATATGCTATAACACTTAGCATATTTTTGTTGCATATATGTTTTGGTGTATGCCACTAGTTAGGGTTTTTCACTCAAACCCTAATTATTATAGAGATATGATTAGTTTTGAAGTCATCATACTGAAATAAGGTTGCCCTGGCATAATGGTGGATCCATTATATGGTAAATGGTTGTCCTAGTATGATGACACACTTTGCACATATTTGTTTATCATAGTGATATGATTGTGATATGTTCTATAAGAATGTGCTGGCAATTTTATAAAACCCTCTTAAAATTATATTAAGTCATAGTATATTTAACTAATAAGAATCACTAGTCATGATGAACAATTGATCATTTGGTGTCTAAAAAGGTGGTTCTGGGAAGGTAAAGAGAATCGTGGTTTTTAATTGGTTCTGTTGACTGACCTGGCCAATTTTTATTGGTGTCTAGGAAAGCAACAGGGAGACTCCCACATCTCTTCCACTTGCCTGGCCGATTTGATTATATTTAAATCTTGACTAAAATGCTTAGTGTTAAAAATACTATATATTGGCCTTCCTTCATGCTAGATCATTATTGTGTTATGAACCACATTAGGTTTGTTGTGTTATCTGCAAGACCTAATATGGTGATTGACATAATATTAGTCTAGTACATAGATATGCTTACAGTATATTCAGTATAATGCCTTGTTGTGTTATCTGCAAGGGCATTATATTTGAGTACTAACTGTATAGAAATGAAAGGGTCTTGACTTAACTAGAACATTATGGTTTGTTGTATTTTTCTGCAAGACTAATAATGTTCTAGAGGCCAAGTTTTTTTTGAGAATTATATGAGAAATAATTGGAAGAGTTTCCTACCTTTGAGCTTATAAAAGATTTGTTGTGTTTTCTGCAAGATCTTTTATAAGTTATTAGGATCTCTATCTCACTAAGAAAAATTGATCAGGGTTTTTTCTCGATTATCATAGTGAGGGCTATGATTTTTGATAAAATAGTGGGAGACATAATTAAATTGAAGACCTAATTTAATTATGTAAGTCATTTCATGGTTGTTTGCTTATGTATTGTTCTTTATTAAATGTAGATAAACAGCATCTTCATTATCACTGCGAAGTATCTTAGATACCAACAAACTGACTGGTCCAAACTATGTGGACTGGTTGAAAAACTTAAAGATTGTACTGAGTTCAGAAAAACTTTCTTATATTCTTGATATCCCTAGTCTTAATCCACTAGGGGATGATGCCACACAGGAAGATATGGCCACATACAAAATGTGGCAGAATGACTCCCTCACTGTCAAGTGTATCATACTGGCCTCTATGACTAATGAGTTATAGAGGCAGCATGAAAGCATGGATACTCAATCCATAATGCTCAATTTAAAAGAGCTTTATGGAGAACAAAGAAGAACTGCTAGATATGAAATATCTAAGCAGTTATTCCGTGCAAGGATGACAGAGGGAACATCCGTTTAGGATCATGTTCTGAAGGTAATTGACTTAATCACCAGATTGGGTCAATTAGGGTTTATTATGGATGGGGAGCTGAATCAGGATTTAATCCTGCAATCACTCCCGGAGTCATTTTCTCAGTTTGTCTTGAATTATCACATGAACAAACTAAACACTTCCTTGCCTGAGCTGTTAAATATGTTAAAAACAGCAGAGAGCCATGTTAAGAAAGAAAAGGCTCCACTTCTTCTTGTTGATAAGACCAATAAGAAGAAATCAGGCAAAAAGGTTTTTAATAGGAGGCTAAACCCTAAGGGTGGCATCAATAAGAATAAGAAAGGAAAGAAGGCCTCAAAACAGTCAACCTGTTTCTTTTGCGGCAAAGTGGGACATTGCAAAAGGAATTGCAAGGCTTACCTTTTTCTTTAAGAAAGGCCATGGGATTTAATCTGAAGGGCTGTGAGAAAGTGGGAAGGGGCGTGAGAAAATCAGAAGGGCGTGAGATGGGTGTTTACGGAGAGGTGTGTGGGCGCCTATCTGAGATCTATTTAAAGGGTCGGGAAAATCAGAACAGGGTAATGTTTTTCTTTCTTCCTCTCCTAAAGACTCTTTTATTCTTTTCTTGCTCTTGCACTGTTTCCTTTACAGAGTACACCTCTGTCAAAACTCTACTACTGAACAAGAATAAGAGTAAAAGTCTCCGACGGTAAAGGAAAGAAAGAAGTTCTGATTTATTCTTTCTTTCTTACATTAAGACATCATTGTCTTAATTTCTCCTCCAACTTAAGACAAGCCTTTGTCCTCTTAGGACAAGGTCTTTTCTTCAAGACAAGGGTGTCTAAAGGGCCAAGGTCTTAGTGGAAGGAGGAGAAGAGATCAAGGAAAGGGAGGCAACCACTTGTGTGGAAGAATTTCAGCCATAGTCCAAGCAATTGAGTTCCAGGAAGAAGAACTCAATAGAAGGAACCATTGAAAAGAAGATAGGTTTACTTGATCATTGCTCTGTGTGGATCACCATTGGAGGGCGGACACTTGGATGCTTGGTGAATTCAATCAGCCCCTTCAACATCAAATTTTGTTGGAATTAGCGTTTACAGGTTGGTACCCTAATCCTAATTTACATAGATATGCTTATCATATGATCTAGTCTTATTTAAGGTGTTCCTGTTTTAGGATTTTTGGTGCGAATTTAGTTTCATTTCTGAAATTACACTTCTGCTGCGTTGCACCGGAACCCAACACCTCTGGCCAGGTAGAAGGTGGGAGTGTGGGAGGCCCCCCTGCTTTTGCAGGGACCCAATTAAAAACCACAACACCACTTAGGTCGTTTGACTCTAGACCCTCAGCCTTAGACACCAGATTTCAGTAATAGCCACAGGATTAAATGCACTAGTTGGCCCACACTGCTCAGACCTGACCTGTTGGTATCACCTAGCCCTCTAGGGCAAATTAAGTCTAATCAATTTTAATTAAGGCTTGGATGGAAATGCTGGGTGGTTGTTTGGGGCCCAGGACAGGTTATGAGCTCCTGCCCTGATGTTATATTGATTGCCCTTAAGATTAGATTAAAAGATGATGAACATTCAATGGTCCTAATGCACTCTAAAATAATCTGAAAATAAAATAATTTTTTTTTTAGTTTATGAGATGTCAAGTTAGGTTTAAGTTAACTGGGGATATCAAACAAAGTTTGGCTTGGGATTGGGGGGGTTTGGAAGTTAATTAGGTTTCAATTGGACAAGTATGCAGAACAACAGAATTCAGGAAATTAGGATTTTGGATGATGCAGGTTTTGACATAGATTTCGATACAAGAAAAAAATCAAAAAAACTCTAAGACAGAAAATTGACGGTGATGATGACCTACACCAAATTTGATGCAAAACAAAAATCAATTGACTATGCAAATCCTAGGGTTTTTAAACTTCTACAGAAATCTTAGGATTTTGTTAGGGTTCCTAATATGCAAGATTTTAGAGAATTAGGATTTTGATAAAATTAATTAAAAATTATGAAAATTATCAAGACAAAATAGATTACATGACATGCAATTTTCATAGAAAAATAAACTTTCTAAGATCCCAAAATAA
The DNA here is from genome assembly GCA_021397845.1 of Areca catechu. Taxonomy (NCBI): domain Eukaryota; kingdom Viridiplantae; phylum Streptophyta; class Magnoliopsida; order Arecales; family Arecaceae; genus Areca; species Areca catechu. The sequence goes on along the minus strand of CM038040.1, from coordinate 123,179,376 downwards.
GATGAAACCTAGACACCTAATGCAGTGGACAAGATGTAGAAATTAGGGTTTGTGAATGCAAAGCAGATAAAAGCTATCCTAAACTCGCTCTGATATCAAACTGATGTGGGACAACCCTAAGATTGCTAAACATGCATATAAAGATAGTAAACTAATTTTTTTGTGATTTTTTATAATTTAGGTTTTCAGGCTAAATTTCCAAATAAAAGCAAAGACTAGTAGGAATCATAGCAATGCAAAGAATCATCGTATCGCAGTCATACTCATGCAAAATAATGAAAGACAGGATTCGAGAATTGAGAAACTCCCAGATTAGGATAGCTTATCTTCATCAAATCAGAAAATAAGAGTTAGGAAGGTTTCTTACCAGTCAGAGATTTGAATATGCAATTCTAGGGATCACACAACTCTCAGATTGAAGCCAGAAAGATGAAGCTTGGTTTCCCTTGAATTGTTGACTGATTTGGGTTGTCTTGGAGGCAAGAAAGGCCTCCTTTGAGGAGGTGAAACATCTTAGCAATCCTGCAAGCATCAAGGGTCAATCAAAACAGCAAGTAAGAAAAAGAAAGGAAACTAGGTTTAAAAGAAATCAGGGTTAGAGTTTTGTAGGGGATGGCTTGAAGCTTGATGTAGATCTCCCTGCTTGGCAGCCTAGGGCACTCCTTCTTGGATGTGTGAAGGCTTGGATGGCAGTGAGTTAGGGTGTAGAAGGATGCTAGCACAGCAAGGAATTCGGCCAAGTACAAGAACACAAACCAAAGAACCAAAGAACTCAAAAAAAGGTAACACACAAGCTCGCAAGCTCAAATAAATTTACCAGGATTTTGATATCATGAATAAAAATTATTCTACAAGAGGGGGAGGGTGGGGTTTATGTAGAGCTCCCCATTCCCTCTCCTATCTGAAATACAAGTCCTCTCCCAACCATGAAAGGATTACAAAATCCATACAAAGTAGAAATCCTATCCCAACTAGGCTAAACTTTGACTAGTCTTCTTCCTTCTTCACTTAGGACACCTCCTCTTGGCTTGGACTTGGTCAAACTCCTCAAACTCAGTTTTGGGCCTTAGGGCAGCAGCAAGGATGCCTCCTTCATGGGCTTGGATGAAAATTTGAGGGGCCCAGGTGGGCTTCCAGGGGTTGGGCGCATGGGCTGGCATATTCCAGGGAATCTGGCTGGAATCTTGCTTCTTAAGGGCTTGGGCTTGGCACCTGGGCTTGATTTACTTGGGTTGGGTTTCAGGTGAACCTCTAGAATCATGGATGCCATGGTTTGGAAATATGCTCTGGTATTTGGAGAGGAATCTGGGCATCTGGAGGACATTTAGAAAGAATCAGAGTTTCTGGAAGCATCTTGGATCCTGGGTTGTCACACAAAATCCAATGGATTGATGTAGTGGCCTCTAACTCCTGGATGTGGCCTGGTGGAACTCCAAAATAGAGTAACCTCCTCTCTTGTACAAAAATTGGGCTCATACTAGACTCATAACTGATGTACAGGACTCAAAACTGGACTAAGGTTGAGGGTTGAGACAAATCAACTAACCTCAACTTATTACAGGACTCCATTACAAAATTTCAAAACTTTGACACATGACTAATTAAACCATATGGGATCTAGTGATCTGTGTCTAATCCTGGTGTCCCCATCAACCGAATATGCTCAGTAGACACCAGGCGAAAGAAGGTACTGCTCAACACCACGTAGGAGCTACGGGCCATCACAATCCGGGCGATAATAGATTGGCATGCCAGGTAAGGGGGTCACTGGTGCGGGCACCAGACTCAGAAGAAGACTTCAGAGCTCCATCTGGATCTCTGATTAACCTTGCCCAAAGAATTAGGGTTTTTTGGCTTGTAATAAGGGTTGACTTGATCAACTCAATTTTAGATTGAGTCTGTATTACCTGCATTTTTATTTTGTTGAGTCATGTTGACTCAGTAGTGGTCTAGGGCTTCAACCTGGGGTGTTACATTTTCTTCCAAGGCCAAGCAAGTGGGCGCCACACTCCCAGCCACACTCCCAGCCATACGCCTGAGTCCAGGGGGCGCCACATCTCCATCCAGCAGGCTTTGGTCCCCACACCACATGATAGCAGGTCCCTTCTCTCATGCGCCATTTAAGTAGAGAGCAATCAGGGATCCACAATTCAAGGGGGTGGCCCACAATTTTCCATAAGAACCAAGCTATGAAAAGAAACAAATTCTTCTTCGAGAGTACTTCAAGGGGGCGCCCATCCCATGCCAAAAATGCCCAAAGCAAAGTTGGGAAGAGCCATAACTTGGGGAGAAAGAAAAGGAGGTGTCCAAAAAAAGTTGAACCATGGAAGGAAGGAGATTTCTCTTAAAGAGCAAGGTTAGGAGGTGCCCTAGTAATTCCAAATAAAGCCAGATATAAAAGGAAAGAAATTTCTCTTGAAGAGCAAGGTTAAGAGGCGCCCAAACACTTCCAGATAAGGCCAAGCATAGAAGGAAAAAAATAATTTTCTTGGAGGTCAAGGCTAGGAGGTGCCACCCACTTTCCTTTTGAAGCCATCAATCAATTTTATGGAATTATTTAGCCGGCCATATGTGTAAGGATTGATCCTACAATCCTAATTTGCAGATCCCCTCCTTTAGTCCCAAATGGGAAGATGTAAAACCCTACTCTCTTGTAAAGTCCTATAAATTAAAACCCCTTTGTAAGTTCTAATCAATCTGATGAATGAAACCAACTTTTTTTTGTGAGCAAACTCTGTGTTTTCTCTCTTCCGCACTTGCATCTAGGTGTTGAGCTCCGTGAGGGAGTAAATCCGGGTTCCCCAGGAACTTTGAGGAGGTGTGAGATCTCCAAACCCCAAACCCTAGGTTAGCCACTTCTACTCCAAAACCCTAGCCGCCCATCATCCACTTCAATCCACCAAACCCTAGCCTATCCCACCTTCCACAGCCTCACTCTCCAAGTCCAGGCCGACCACCAGCATCCAGCTCCAGTCCGGATACTTCAGATCCATATCTCTTTCCAGAGGGAGTAGAATCAGCCTTCAAGAGAATCCGGATCTCAGCGACATCAGCCTTCAAGTTCTTCGAACTGGTAAATCCTTCCCTGAGTCTCTGGATCCATCACTTGTTTTGCTTCTTCCCAGATCTTGAGTTCAGGAGAAGCCGACCTAGCCATGAGACCAGTATTGGAGGATCCATTGTGAAGATAGCCGAATCCGAGGATCCAACAATCTGCTCGAGAGAGTTCTTCCATCCAAATTCTGTGAAGATCACTGTCTGGTTGGTAAACCATCTCTTCTCTTTATTTCTGTCCTGTTGAAAGTTCAGAGCGAAACCCTAGGTCTGGGAGTTTCTCAACCCCCAGCGATCCGTTACTTCTGAACTACTCTGATAACTTAGCTTCTTCTAAATTGTGCTTTCAATCCTTACCTAGTTTCCATCAACTTAGTTTAACTTTACTTTGAGTCAAAGCCAATTTCTGAAATAAAAAAAAAAAAAGAATTAATCTTAATTTTACTTCCGCATACACTTCTTTGTTCTTTGTTCTGCATCATTTTGGTATCAGAGCCCTGTCTAGGGTTTCTGACTTGCTTGCATGTTTTGAGTCTCTCTCTTTTTACTTTGTCTGCTCGAAGTAGACTCCCCAGGACGTCCGGTGCTAGGAACGAAGCAAGGTGCAAACCTCCTCTTCCCATTCCACGGGGTGTTTCTAGGGCATATAGGGGATCCGTTGGGTTACAACTTCGTAGCAGGAATTGTAAACGGGGAAGTACTCTGTTTTCAGTTCGTAACTATCCTATTACAGGAATTGTTTCTCACTACAGGTAACTCTGAATTATGTGATTTTTGTTTTTCTGGAATCATTATAATTGAAGATATTTTACATAATTTTCCTGTGATTTATTGGTTTCCGTAAAATTTCTGAGAGTTAAATTACTGCAACTCTATTTTTTGTGTTTCTGCAATTCAATTAATTTTGAGTGATCATCTCTTAATTCATCTTAAGGGCATTTGAGCATCTAAGATAAGGGGAGGAGTTGATAACCTCTCCTTAGCCCAAAACCACCACCCACTCATTCGAATCTAAGCCTTTAATCTTAAAATTAATTAGACCTAATTTGCCCTAGTGGGCTAGGTACATTAACAAGTCGAGTCAAGGCTAGTGTTGAGTCAGTTTGTCTGGTTACTCTGTGTGTGCTTTGTACTCAGTGTCTAGAATGGTGGTTCAGGGATTCTATCCCGAAGGGCTTGTGTGCTGGTCCGCCTACCTGGCCAATCACTGATTGGTGTCTAGGATTGGCATCTAGGGACCTAACACTCCCCTTACACCTGCCTGGCTGAGTCCCGAGTTACTACAGGCTAGCTTGCCACTCTGATTGGGCATCTAGTTTGGGCTCTAGGTCTAGTTAGCCCGTAGTCATTCAGTTGAGTTTCATTTTGTGTGTTTGCTTGCATCATGTCTACCCGGAATGGAGTGCCCTACCAACTTGGTCAAACCCAACCTGATTTAGAGGCCATGGTTAGAGCTCTTACTGAGAGTATGAACAAACTGAGTCAGGATGTGACTACCACTGTTGCCCAGTTTAAAGAACAAGTCCATGAGGATTTTGCCCAGCTTAGGGATCGAGTCCAAGTGCTAGAGGAACCTAGGCATCGAAATTGGACTCCTGACCCAGATTTTAATGTGCCTCAACCTCACCCACACCAAGAGCCTAGAAGACCTTTATACAGAGATCCTGAACCTAATCATAGGAGGCCTGACCCAGAACCTGAAGATAGAGATGATAGGTTCATTCGGAACATCAAGTTAGATGCACCCACTTTTGATGGTAGCTTAAATCCTAAGGTGTATTCTGATTGGGAGGGTGAGATGGACCAGTACTTTGAGTGGTATGCCATGTCTGAGGAGAGGAAATTCAAGTTTGCCAAGATGAAGTTAGTACGTCACGCTAGGTTATACTGGGGGAACATTGAGCTGACCACTAGAAGACGAAATGTAGAGCCCATAACCACTTGGCAGGGTATGAAAGAGAAGCTTAGAGATAAATATCTACCCATTTCATATCAGCAGAATCTGTTGGACCAATGGTAGACTTTGAAACAAGGAAACCAATCTGTATCAGACTACATAACCACCTTTGATGAATACCTGATGAGATGTGATGTGAGTGAAGCCCATGAGGTCACTTTGTCTAGGTTTAGGGCTGGACTTAGGGAAGACATTAAGAGAGAGTTATTTCTGAGAGAGGTTACTGACCTAGACCAAGCCTATTAGATTGCACTGAACACTGAGAAGTTTCAGAGAGGACCCATGCCTTCTAGGGTTAGTGCCCCAATCCCAAGAAATGGACCTAGCCAGGTTACCCCTAGCAAGCTTAATCAGGGTATTCCCACCCCTAGGCCCATGGACAAAGGTAAGGCACCTGACACCCAGAGAACCCCTAGTATCATCTGTTTTAAGTGCCAGAAGCCCGGTCATATCTCCAACCAGTGCACAGCCATAGCTTGTTTTAAGTGCCATAAGGTAGGTCATGTTTCTAGCCAGTGCTCTCGTAAATCCCTTTATATAGAAGAGGGAGGAGAAGAGAATTCCGAGCCCAATGAGGAGTTTGAAGAAGAAGTTTATGAGGCCGGAATGAATTTGGTCGATGAGTATGAAGGAGAGGAAGAATCCACAGAGTCTGACCAATTAGGGGTTGTGAGATGCATCCTATCCCAGACTAAAGTTCAGGAAGATTGGCGTAGGACTAACATCCTACAGACTTTCCTTAAACTAGGGGATAAGGTATGTAAAATCATCATAGATAGTGGGAGCTGTGTGAATACTATTTCTACTAGCACTGTCAAAATGTTAGGCTTAACCCCAGTCCCCCACCCCAACCCCTATAAGGTTTCTTGGGTAGACTCTACCTCTATACCCATCCAGTCTAGATGTCAGGTCCAAATCCAAATGCAATCCTATCAAGAGAAGATTTGGTGTGATGTCTTGCCCATGGGGGTGAGCAGTATAATTCTTGGAAGACCTTGGTTGTATGATCATGATGCCACCCTCTTAGGAAAATCCAACACCTGTGTCTTTAGTTTCAATGGGAAGAAAATCACAATCCATTCAGTCCCTCCTAAGGACAAGGTAGCTAAAGGAACCAATAAGGTCAGAGAAATGAAGACTGGAGTGAACCTAATTAGTGCCAAGGATCTAGAACAAGAAATTCATAGTGGTTCACCCATTTGGATGTTGACTGCTAAGGAACTTAGGACTCCTACACCCTCAGAGCCTCCTCAGGAAGTTAAGCCTTTATTAGAAGAATTTGAGGATGTTTTTCCTGAGGATCTGCCAGACCACCTTCCACCTCTTAGGGATATTCAGCATTCCATAGATTTAGTCCCAGGAGCTACTTTACCCAACTTGCCCCATTATAGGATGAATCCATCTGAGCATAAAGAACTGCAAAAGCAGGTTGGCAAATTGTTGAGGAAGGGGTTCATTAGAGAGAGTCTTAGCCCTTGTGCAGTCCCTGCACTTCTAACCCCGAAGAAGGATGGCACGTGGAGGATGTGTGTTGATAGTCGTTCCATCAACAAAATCACAATCAAGTATAGGTTCCCCATCCCTAGACTAGACGATATGCTAGATATGATGGCCGGTTCCATGGTTTTTTCTAAAATTGATCTCAAGAGCGACTATCATCAGGTTAGGATTAGACCAGGGGATGAGTGGAAAATCGCCTTCAAAACTAAGGATGGTCTCTTTGAATTGGTTGTTATGCCTTTGGGTTGTCCAATGCCCCTAGTACTTTCATGAGGATTATGACCCAGGTACTTAGAGCTTTCATAGGGAAGTTTGTAGTGGTCTATTTTGATGACATCCTGATCTATAGTAAGACCCCTGCAGATCACCTAGGCCACCTTAGACAAGTCTGCCAAGTTTTGAGGAATGATAGTCTCTACGGTAATCTCAAAAAGTGTGAATTTATGACCAGTAAATTATCTTCCTTGGTTTTGTTGTAACCCCTGACGGCGTGGCTGCCGATCCTGAAAAGATTAGGTCCATAGTAGAATGGCCAAAGCCGACCAGTGTGCATGAAGTCAGAAGTTTCCATGGCTTGGCTACCTTCTATAAGTGATTCATCAAGGAGTTTAGTACTGTAGTTGCTTCTATCACAGACTGTATTAGGAAGGGAGAATTTCAGTGGACTAAAGCAGCCCATAAAGCCTTCCTAGATCTTAAGGATAGGATGACCCAGGCACCCATTTTGAGGTTACCGGGCTTTTCAAAGGTATTTGAGGTTGCCTGTGATGCTTCAGGAGTAGGTATAGGTGGAGTCCTAAGCCAAGAGAACCATCCCGTAGCATTCTTTAGTGAGAAACTTAATGATGCAAAGCTTAGGTATTCTACCTATGATAAGGAATTTTATGCAGTAGTGCAAGCTTTGCGTTACTGGAGACATTATTTGCTACCGCAAGAATTTGTGCTATTTTCGGACCACGAGACTCTTAGATTCTTGAATTCCCAGAAGAAGCTTAACCCTAGGCATGCTAAGTGGGTAGAGTATATCCAGTCCTATACTTTTGTTTTGAAGCATAAGGCTGGGTCTGAAAATAAGGTAGCTGATTGATGCAGCACGAAAGCTCTGATACCAAAAATGATGCAGAACAAAAGAGATGATGCGATGCGGAAGTAAATTAAAATTAATGTATTTTTTTAATTTATTTATTTTCAGGAGTCGGCTTTGACTCAAAGGAAAGAAAAACTAATGTTGAAAGAAACTAAGAAATGACAGAAAGCACAATTAAAAGGAGTGGATTATCAGAGTAACTCAGAAGTAGGATCGCTGGGGATTGAGAAACCCCCAGACCTAGGGTTTACTCCTCTTTAAAGAAACAGACGAAGAGAGAAGAGAAGGTTTTATACCTGACTGTGATATCTCTCGATGCTTCAATTAAAGGACACTCTCAAGTAGATTGTAGGATCCTTGGAGATGGGGTATCTTCGCAATGGATCCTCGGATTGTAGTCCTATGGCAAGGTTGGCCATCTTCTCGAACTCAGGATCTGGAAGAAGAAGAACAAAAAAAAGAACCAGAAACTCAAAGAAAGACACTGACCTGAGTACTTAATGAAGATTGTTGGATGTAGAAGTTTCGGAGATCTTGATACTGATCTGACTCTCCTTTGAACTGGCTCTGTAGTTGAAACAGTTGATCTGAACCTGGATGCTGGTGACCGGCTTCGATGTGGAATAGAGGGGCCATGGGATGAAGATGGAAAATTAGGGTTTGGTGGTGGTGGAGTAGAGATGGGTGGACTAAGCTAGGGTTTTGGGGTTGGAGATCTCACACCTCCTCAAGGTTCCTAGGGAACCCGGATTTACTCCCTCACGGAGCTCAACACCTGAATACAAGTACGGAAGAGAGAAACACAAAGTTGCTCACACAGAAATTGATTTCATTCATCATTCCTTAGAACTTACAAAGGGGTTTTAATTTATAGGACATTACAAGAGAGTAGGGTTTTACATCTTCCCATGTGGGACTAAAGGAGGGGATCTTCAAATTAGGATTGTAGGATCAATCCCTACTCATATGGCTGGCCAAATAATTCCAAAGATGATTGAGGCTTCAAAAAAAAGGAAAGTGGGTGGCGCCTCGTTGTCTTGACCTCCAAGAAAATATTTTTTTCCTTCTATGCTTGGCCTTAACTGGTAGTGTTTGGGCGCCTCTTAACCTTGCCCTCCAAGAGAAAATTTGTTTCCTTTTATATCTGGCTTTAGTTGGAATGATTAGGGCACCTCTTAACCTTGCTCTTCAAGAGAAATCTCCTTCTTTCCATGGCTCAACCCTTTTTGGATACCTCCTTTTCTTTCTCCCCAAGTTATGGCTCCTTCTAACTTTGTTTTGAATATTTCTGGCAGGTAATGGGCGCCTCCTTGAAGTTCTCTCCAAGAGAATTTCTTCCCTTTCATAGTTTGGTTCTTTTGGGAAAGTCTTGGGCTGCCCCCTTGATTTGTGGACCCCTGGTGGATTTCTCCTCAATTGGCGCATGAGAGAAGGGAGCTGCTATCTGTGGTGTGGGGACCAAAGCCTGCTGGATGGAGATGTGGCGCCCCCTGGACTCAGGCGTATGGCTGGGAGTGTGGCTGGGAGTGTGGCGCCCACTTGCTTGGCCTTGGGAGAAAATGTAAAACCCCAGGTTGAAGCCCTAGTCCACTACTGAGTCGACATGACTCAACAAAATAAAAATGTAGGTAATATAGACTCAAGCTAAAATTGAGTTGATCAAGTCAACCCTTATTACAAGCTAAAAAATCCTAATTCTTCGGGCAAGGTTAATCAGAGATCCAGATGGAGCTCTGAAGTCTTCTTCTGAGTCTGGTGCCCGCACCACTGATGCCCTTAGTCGTCGATCTTTGTTGTTGAATTCTGTTAGGGCTGAAGTCATAGGGTTTGAGCAAATCAAAGAAGAATATGAGTCGTGTCCAGATTTTAAGATTGTGTACCAGGATCTAACTCAAGGACCATCTAGTGAACATAAGGATTATTCCCTTTTAGATAGCTTTCTGTTCTTTAAGAATAGGCTTTGCATCCCTAGAACCTCTCTTAGGGAATTTTTGATTTGGAAAACTCATGCTGGAGGTTTAGCTGGCCATTTCGGAAAAGATAAGACCACCCTGGCTATTGAAGACCATTTTTTCTGGCCTAGCTTAAAAAGAGATGTAGCACACATTGTGGCTAGGTGTCGGACTTGCGCTGTTGCCAAACAGCGAAAACAGAACACCGGCCTTTATACCCCACTCCCTGTCCCAAATCGTCCTTGGCAAGATGTGAGCATGGACTTTGTGTTAGGTTTGCCTAAGACCCAGAGGAGGCATGACTCCATCTGTGTTGTAGTAGACCAATTTTCCAAGATGGCCCATTTCTTGCCTTGTTCCCAAACATTTGATGCGTCTAAGGTAGCCACCCTGTTCTTTAATGAGATAGTTCGACTCCATGGCCTACCCAAGACCATTGTTTCAGATAGAGATGTCCAGTTCACCAGCTATTTCTGGAAAACCCTTTGGCATAAGTTAGGGACAAAACTTAAGTTTTCAACTGCCTATCATCCCCAGACTGATGGCCAAACCGAAGTAGTGAATCGTAGTTTAGGCAATCTATTAAGGTGTCTTGTTGGTGAAAACATTAGGAACTGGGATTTGTACGTACCTAGAGCTGAATTTGCATACAATGACTCAGTCAATAGGTCTACAGGTAAGAGTCCATTTGAAATTGTGCATGGTTACAAACCTTACACACCTCTTGACCTAGCTCCTTTACCAGTCCACACACGAGTCTCCGAGTCTGCCGAAGTTTTTGCACAGCATATAAAAGACTTACATAAAGAAATTCATGCCAAAATAAATTTAAGTAATGAAACTTATAAGAAGTTGGCTGATTCTCAAGGCGAGTCAAAACTTTTAATAAGGGAGACTATGTAATGATTAGGTTAAGGCCTGAACGGTTTCCTCCCGGAACCGTTAGAAAGTTACATGCTAGAGGAGCTGGACCATTTAGAGTAGTGAAGAGAGTAGGATCCAATGCCATGTGCTCGAGTTGCCTCCAGAACTAGGCATTAGCTCCACTTTCAACATTACAGACCTAGTAGAGTATAGAGAGCAAGCTGTGATTCCCAGTGAGGCTTTTGAACCTAATCCTGCTCCTGAGAGTGAACCCAACCCTGTGTGTCCACCAACAAACTGGCCTGTGAGGAAAGAGCAGATTGAAAAGATCCTGGATGATCAGGTTATCTCTACTCGTAATCGAGGATACCAAAGATACTTGGTCCACTGGCAAGGAAGGCCAGATTCTGATGACTCTTGGATCTCCCGAGAAGAACTACAAGATTTGGATCCAGACCTCTTGGAGAGATACCAGAGCCAACTTGAGCCTTACTCGATAGGGTCGAGTTCCTCCCACCTCGGGAGAATTGGTGTGGGCACCAGACTCAGAAGAAGACTTCAGGGCTCCATCTGGATGTCTGATTGACTTTGCCAGAAGAATTAGGATTTTCTGGTTTTGTAATTAGGGTTGACTTGGTCAACTCAATTTTAGTCTTGAGTCTGTATTTCCCTACAATTTAAATTTTGTCGAGTCATGTTGACTCAGTACAAGTCCAAGTAGTGGTCTAGGTCTTCTCCAGGTTGGTGCCATTTTTTTAAAATCAAGTCAAGGTCCAGGGTGCCCAATTTTTTCTCCTAGGCCCAAGCATGTGGGCGCCACATTCCCAGCCACACGCCAGAGTCCAGGAGGCGCCACATCTCCATCTAGTGTGCCTTGGTCCCCACACCACAAGAAAGCAGGTCCCTTCTTTCATGCGCCACTTGGGAGAGAAATCCATCAAGATACCTCAATCCAAGGAGGAGCCAACTTCTTTCCAGATAAACCCAAGCCAGGATGGCAAGAATTTTTCTTGAAGAGAGGATCAAGGAGGTGCCCCACAATGTTCCATAAAAATCCAAGTTATAAAAGGGATGAGAGCATGTCTTGGGGAGAAAATCAAGGAGGCACCCAAAAGTTTCCTAAAGTGCCAAAGCCATGAAAGGAAGAAGCCTAAACTTGTGGAGCAAGACTAGGAGGTGTCCAAAAGAGCCAAACCATGAAGGGAAAATCCTTGATTCATGGAGAGATACTAGGAGACACCCCCATAACCTACTATTTGGAGCTGATTTTCAAGTTTTCTTGGAGTTTTTGGGCTGCCCACTCATGGAAGGAGTCTTAGAAAGAGAATTTGATGCCTAAAGTGTGGGTTAGTCCTATTAGTACCACATGGGAAGTGTATGAAATTTTATTTCTTTGTTATGTCTATATATTCAACTCTATTTAACTCTTGAATTAAAGGATGAATGAAATCAATTTCTTTGTGAGCAACTTTGTGTTTCTCTCTTCTGCACTTGTGTTCAGGTGTTGAGCTCCGTGAGGGAGTAAATCCGGGTTCCCTAGGAACCTTGAGGAGGTGTGAGATCTCCAACCCCAAAACCCCAAATCCTAGGTTAGCCACTTCACTCCCAAACCCTAGCCGCCCATCATCCTTTTCTTTCCACCAAGCCCTAGCCTATCCCACCTCTCACGGCCACTCTCTTCAAGTCAAGGCTGACCACCAGCATCTGGGTCCAGTCCGGATACTTCAGATCCAGAGCAATTCCCAGAGGAAGTCAGATCAGCCTCCAAGAGAATCCGGATTTCAGCAACATCAGCTTTCAAGTTCTTCAAATCTGGTAAATCCTTCCTTGAGTATCTGATTCCATCACTTGTTCTTCTTCTTTCCCAGATCTTGAGTTCAGGAGAAGCCGACTCAGCCACAGGACCAGTATTGGAGGATCCATTGCGAAGGTATCCGAATCCGAGGATCCAACAATCTGCTCGAGAGAGTTCTTCCACCAAACTTTGTGAAGATCACTGTCTGGTTGGTAACCCATCTCTTCTCTTTATTTTTGTCCTGTTGAAAGTTCAGAGTGAAACCCTAGGTCTGGGAGTTTCTCAACCCCCAGCGATCCTTTACTTCTGAACTACTCTGATAACCTAGTTTCTTTAAATTGTGCTTTCAATTATTATATAGTTTCTTTCAATTTAGTTTAACTTTCTTTGAGTTTAAGCCAACTTCAAAACATTAAAAAAAAAAAAAAAGAATTAGTCTTAATTTACTTCCGCAACGCATCATCTCCTTTGTTCTGTATCATTTTTGGTATCAGAGCTTTCGTACTGCATCACAGGTTCTTGTATTTTAGGACTAGACTCTATAATTTGGCTCTCCTCTATGGTTTCCTCAGGTAATGCTCTAGCAGCAGTATCTAGGTTCTCTTCCTCTATTTGTTCTTCCACTATAGCTTTAGGTTGGATGAGGTCAAGGTCAACTACCTTTAGGTTGGCTTCTACCTGGGTATCTATTGGGTCAGCTAATTCTAGGTCATCTAAAGGTGTCTCCTCTTCTCCCTCATACTCATCCACTAAGTTTGCATCAGCTTCATACACTTTCACGTTAATGTAAGCCTTGTCAATCTCAAGAATGGTTGGAGAAGGTCGGCTAGGGGAAAATTGGCTAGGTCCTGATTTCTGATTATGGGTACTACTCCTAGTAGGTTCAGGTTGTATAAGGGGTAGTGGCTCACTACTGGGTTCATATTTAGGGGTACTAATCCTATGGGATTCAAGTTGACTAAGGGAAACCTGACTAGTACTAGGCTGATACTTAGGGGTTATGGGTTCTCTGGGCTCATAGGACAAGGGTGCAGATCTATGGGTCATGGGATTATAGGATCTGGGGTCAGAGGATTTTGGGTCAGCTCTATGATCAGGTTCTAAGGATGGATCATGGTATGGGGTCCTCCTAAGGTTGGGCTCCCTATATGGGTCAGGATATTGGGTCCTCCTAGGGTTGGACTCCCTATATGGGTCAGAATATTGGGTTCTCCTAGGGTTGGATTCCCTATATGGGTCAAAATATTGGGTTCTCCTAGGGTTGGACTCCCTATATGGGTCAGAATATTGGGTTCTCCTAGGGTTGGATTCCCTATATGGGTCAGAATATTGGGTTCTCCTAGGGTTGGACTCCCTATATGGGTCAGAATATTGGGTGTTGGGTCTACTAGGCTCATAGGGTGTGGGTGCATGGGATCTATGATCATGGGATCTAGAGTCATAGGATCTAGGTTGATAGGTTCTGGATTCATAGGTTCTAGGTTCATAGGATTTGGAGTCATAAGATCTATAGGTTGTGGGTATACTAGGCTTAGAGGATGTGGGTTAATAGGATCTATCTTCCTGGTCTACAAAATCCTGATTGGGTCTTCTAGGACTAACCTTAGGGATTGGGTCAGGATGATGGGCTCTCCTAGGTTCAGCCTCAAGGTATGGATCAGGGTTTGGGGTCCTCCTAGGTTGAGGATTGTAGTACGGGTCAGGATAAGGGTCTCTCCTAGGTTCGACCTCATGGTATAGATTAGGGTTTGGGGTCCTCCTAGGCTGAAGGTTATAGTATGGGTCAGGATGAGGGGCTCTCCTAGGTTCGACCTCAGGGTATGGATTAGGGTTTGGGGTCTTCCTAGGTTGAGGGGAATTAGGATCTGGCTCAGATTGTGACCCATGGGTTTTTTCTGGGGTCCCTACCCGGACTTCTAACTGCTCAAACCTATTGGCAAGATGGTCAATTCTATCATTGGTTTGAATACCAGACTGAGTTAACTGGGTCGCCATCTGGGCCATTTGATCAGCTAGGGCTTTTATTTGGGCTTGTAAATTTTTCATGGGTTCAGACATTTGTGAAGGAGGTGGGTGATATGAAACTCCTGATCTAGTGCTCATGCAAGACTCGATCAGATCGACTATAGCTGACTAGACCTAGAGTCCAAACTAGATGCTCAATTAGGGTGGCAAACTAGCCTATAGTAACACTGTACTCAGCCAGGCAGGTGTAAGGGGAGTGTTAGGTCCCTGATTGCCAATCCTAGACACCAATCAGAGATTGGCCAGGTAGGCGGACCAGCACACAAGCCCTTCGGGATTGAATCCCTAAACCACCATTCTAGACACTGAGCACAAGGCACACACAGGTTAACTTGACACAGTGATCTAACACTAGCCCGGACCCGACCTGTTGGTGTCCCTAGCCCACTAGGGCAAATTAAGTCTAGTTAATTTTAGGTTAAGGCTTGGGACCGAATGCAAGGGATGTGGTTTTGGGCTAAGGAGAGGTTATCAACTCCTCCCCCCATCTGATATAGCAAGAGTGCCCTTAAAAGTAGATTATGCAATGATGGCGGGCAAATGATGCAAATTAGGGTTAGATGTTTTGGTATTTTTGGAGAATATGTAATTTTATTTTATTTTATTTTTGGTATTTTCTTAAATAGAAGAAAACTTGCAAATTATTTCCTAATATTCAAGAAATATACTAAAATTAAAAGATATGCAAAAAATGCTAAATAAAATCCTAAAACTTCCAAACTTGTCTTGCTGAAAAAAAAAGAGCCAAACATTTGTAGGCTGTATTTCGGCTTGAAAAAAATTCACAAGCTATAATAAAATCTGAGAAAATCCTGAAAATTACTGTGAATTATGATGAATCAAGAAAAATAAATTTCAAAATTTTTGAAGTTTCTATCAGAGTGAAATAATTTGAAAAATAGAGCATATACGGACTGAAAAATTGCAGAAAACAAGCCCTAATCTAAGCTCTGATACCAAATGATGGGGGACTAATATGCATGCCATTTTTTTGTATGTTTTACATGTTGAGTTAGGTGATTAATTCCCGAATTTCAGATCAAAATTATTTGTAGAGAATTTTGATGAATGAAAACCTTGAGTTCTTCTATTGAGTTGTGTGATACCCTGCTGTGTGCATAAAGGGGTTTGCGAGAGTTTTTCTTCCCAGTGCTGCAATCATCTTCTTGCTGCCAACAAGCATCTCAGATCCCTTGATGCCCACTCCAAAAGAAGCCTTCCCTTGCTATTTTTCCTTTGTTTTCTTGTTCCTTTGTGAGTTTTTTAACCCCTGACAGGTCGTTTACAGGTCCCAGAGTTCCTACGAATCCAACGACTCCAGCCAAGCCTCAATCGGATCACCGAGCAGAAAGCCGGGTATCCACGGGTCTTTGGCTCGATTTTCCAGGCCGCATCCATCGAGGAATGAGAGACCCTTTGCTACGATCTTCATAGACGTTGTCAGGTACACCCCCTCTACCTCCAGTAGTTTTATTGTAGGAGAACTTGCCCTAACCGAGGCTTCTCAGCCCAGGCGATCCTTCTTTTCTACTTTTCTAGGTCCTAATCTGCATGCTGATCTTCTAAAATTCATATAAAATTCCCTACAACTTATTTTAATCTGAAATTCAGGAATTAATCACTCAACTCCACATATAAAACATACAAAAAAAAATTGCATGCATATTAGTCCCGCATCAGAGCCAAGTTGGAGAAGTTTTGCAGCCCAGAAAACTAGCCGTTACTGTTCAAGTGTCGACACTTCACCTCCAGGTGTCGACACTTCAGTTTCAAGTGTCGACACTTCATTCTCCGGGTGTCGACACTTCACTTACGGGTGTCGACACTTCACTTTCAAGTGTCGACACTTCAGCTCCAGGTGTCGACACTTGACTGAAAGTGCTTTCTGAAATTTTCTGTTTGTCTCAGGTCTTGAGTCGACACTTCACTCTTCAAGTGTCGACACTTGATCCTCAGGTATCGATACTTCATTTCCAGGTATCGACACTTGCCTGTGCCATTGCTGAAACATCTTCAAATTGAAACTTTAACTTCTTCAAGTTCTTCCATATTAATTCCAAAGTCCATATACTTGATTTTCCATTAATTTAAGGACTTTTTCAACTGAAATGCAAGCATTTCTTCATCCAACATGGTTGAGTACTAACATCTGAACAATACACTTAAAATATAATTAGTACTCATATATACTTAAACATTTTGTCAATCATCAAAATCAAGACAGAGTCAACATAGGGCTAAACCCAACTAAGCTAAAATAATAGAATTTAAGATAACTATTTGCAAGTGATCTGGGATTTGGGCTTAGGTCTTCATTCATAGGTGATTCACAGGGATGTGGGTTCAACCTGTTATTTTCTTCTAGCCCTGGTGTTCACACCAATTCTTCTTGGGGGGAGGAACTCGATAGTCTTTGCTCTAAGTTGCGATAATCTTATCATCCAAGATTCGCTCGATCCTATCTCTTCGAGCTGGTATTATGGTAAGTGGACATACATGGGTTGGCTCACTTTCAAGGACTGGATTAGGCCCAAAAGGCTCACTAGGAATCAATGTTGGCTCCCTATACTCTATAAGGTCTAAAACGTTGAAAGTAGAACTGATACCTAGCTCAGGTGGTAACTCAAGCACATAGGCATTAGGTCTAATTTTTCTAATTACTTTATATGGTCCACTACTACGGGTGTGTAACTTTTTCATGGTTCTAGGTGGGAACTATTCAGGTCGTAGCCTGACCATGACAAAGTCTCCCTCATTGAATTATTTGAGTCTTTTCTTAGAATTACCCTTGGTTAATGTATGACATGTCGAAGAAAATTTGGCATGAATTCCTAATAGATGCCATAGTGTTTTCTAAAAATAGGATGCAAATTAGATATGCTTAAAGAACTTATGCAACCTACTAATTTCAACAAAATGCAATCGGGTGGCTCTAGAAGGAGTGGAAACTTCAGGCCAGGGCAGGAAATAAGAAGTGGATCAGAGCTAGCCTGGTGGGGTAAAAAATAAGAAAAGGGCTCATGGAATAGTCCTGGGTTAATGGGGCTGACCTTAAGGTTTGGACATCGAGTTACATCAACAGGTAATAAAAGGTCAACCTTATAGAAGGATGAGTCACTGATTTTAGGAAAATGATCTTCAAATGGGATTGTTGTACCATCCAGCCGATCCTGGGTTGAGCCAATAAAGGAGCCTGACAGGCTAGCCATAAGCCCGACCAATCGGCTCTCACGGGAGGCCGACCGACCCAGGGGACTGATCAACCTGGAGTCGGCCATTTCCTGCCAGGGTACAACTGACCCTCTTTGAATGCCTCTTGGAGTCTCCGGAGGTCCCCCTCCTTTAACGTGCCCTTCGGCTTCCTCAGAGCTCCTGACAGCCCTACCCGGTTGGCCGGATGACCTACTCTCATTAGGTCTGATCGACCTGATATCCTCCTCGAAACTACTCGAAAGCTCTAGAAGATCCTTCCAGCTGGTACCAAAATTTGATTGCAACGGACTCCATGATATGGCCACGACTCCATGCCACCTGACCAACACTCTGATCCTCTTAGGGATAAATCAAGGTTTTTCAGCCTGTCCCTTAACAAATTTTGGCAGTATTCTATGCCTATTAAACATGCCCAGGGGACCTCCGCTCGAGGTGAAGTGTTCTCTTCCCTCTCCATACTACTCTTTCTCATTTTCTCTCCATTCTATTGCTCCAGTTTCCCTGCTAACATAAGCATCGGAGTGTCTCCCGCTGGAGCACCTCCGGCATCCAGGGGACTTTGTGCAGGTCGACCGGGGAGAGCTCTCCACCGCAGCAAATCGATCCCGGTTCAAGTGGAGGCGCAGCAACAGATTTGCGCTAGAGGAAGGGCCGAACTTCCATTCTGCCCTCCACTCTAAAAGGAGAGGTCAACCGAAGAAGGCTATCAATGGTGAGAGGAAGAACATGAAGTATCTCTTCCAAAGGAAGGCAATCTCGCCACAGGTCTGAGGCACCTCACGGGGAAGACACCACAGCCGCTGCCGCCGAGCCCACCATCACTCTGGGGTTGCAGCAGTTCCAGATCCTGGTGAACCGCATCAAGACGCTCACCTCAGCAGTTCAGCATTTCCAGGAAGCAGCTGACGACCGACGGCAGCCACCTGCGGCATCCTGCATCAATCATCAGCTGGTTGCCGAGCGGAGTCAGCCACCGAAAGTGCCCCTACCTCCTTTCCATGTCGCTTTGGAGCCCCGAAGGTCCTTGGTGGCTCATGCTAGTGGGAAGTGAGCAAGGTCAGCTTCCCCCTCTTTCGCTGACTCCACCCCTATCGTCGGTTGGCTCCTTGCTGAGGATCCACATGACTATGGCAGCAAGATCATGCACATGGAGGAGCGCATGGCGGAAATCATCGAGCACTAGAAGGCGAGGGGGGGCAGGTGTACGACACCCGCCCACCTTTTTTTGCTGAGATTTTGAGGGAGCCTATCCCCCAATACTTTAAAATTTTTCAGGTGGACCCCTATGACGGTACCACCGACCTACTGGATCATCTGGACACTTATAAGGCCCACATGATGGTACAGGGTATCTCCGACACCCTTCATTGCATCGCCTTCCTAGCAACCATGAAGAAGGCCACCCGGATGTGGTTTACAGCCATCCGACCAGGTACGATCCAATCTTTTTCACAACTTAAGACCCTTTTTCTTTCTCATTTCAGGACATGCAGTCAAGCCCCGAAGAACACCAACTGCCTCTTCCTTATACTCCAGAAGGAGGGGGAGACCCTCCGGGATTACATGGCCCACTTCAACTCAACGGCCATAGAAATCCCAGATTTGAATGAGGCGGTAGCGATGTCGGCCTTCAAGAGAGGGCTCCGATCGTCCAGGCTCATATTTTCCCTGGACAAGAAGTTCCTGAAGGACTATACTGAGCTATTGACTAGGGCACACAAGTATGCCCTGGCAGAGGAGCAGGCGATGAGTCATCGCCAGGCAAAAAGGAGACCAGTCCCCAAGAAGCGAAGTGATAAAGCTCCTACAATCCAACCCCCTAGCGACAACAGCCAACCCACTCAGCACCGAAGTCCCAAGCCAAGGGACTTCAAGAAGTTTGAGACCTATGCGCCCCTCTCCCTTCCAAGGAAGAAAATCGTCATGGAGATTGAGAACAAGGCTTACTTCCAAATGCCTCGACCAATGAGGGGCCCTCCTGCCGCCAAAAATAAAAATAAGTACTGTCGATTCCATAGGGACCATGGGCATGATACTAAAGAGTGCCTCCAATTGAAGGACACCATCGAAGACATCATCAGGAGAGGGTACCTGAGTAAATATGTCCGACCCCACCGGGATCAGGCTGAGACCTCAACTATCAGAGACCCTCCGGAGGAGGCTGAGCTCTTTAATCAGTGTCCGACAAGTGGAGGCGTTGGCATGCTGCATCGACGGTCCGACTGGGGGCGCGAAGGAAGCCAAGACATTGCAAAGAGGCCCAGGGGCTCTAGTGTAATCAGTTTTTCTGATGAAGATCTCTTGGAACCTTATCTCCCAGGAGATGACCCTATTGTTATGTCAGCAATTATTGCCAACTATGATGTAAAGCATGTCCTCATTGATAATGGATGATGTGCAGATGTTTTATTGTACGATGCCTTTGTTCGAATGAACTTATCTAAGTTAAGGCTGCGAGAATCCCTGGCATCACTCACTGGCTTTGGGGAAAACTTCGTTGGGGTAGAAGGAGAAATCACCTTACCCGTGACCCTCGGGACGGAGACTTACCAGTGGACTTTCCCCATTAATTTTGTGGTCATCTGCACGACCTCGACATACAATGCCATCTTAGGCCGATCGGTTCTCAACAGGTTTCGCACCATTGTATCCACATACCATTTGCTGGCAAAGTTCCCAACTCGTAACGGGGTCAGGAAAATGAGGGGAGACCACAGGATGGCTAGATAATGTCTAGCCATACATGACATGCAGTTGGATGGGCGCCCCACGCTTGAGCAACTTGATCCCAGAGATGAAACCGATGACTACGGTCAGCCTATCGAGAAGATCGTGTTCATTCCCCTCAAGGAGGATGACCCTACTAAAGTACTTCAAATTGGGAGTATGCTAACTGAAGAAGCCCAACAGGAACTGGTTGGTTTCTTGAGAAGCAATGCTGATGCCTTTGCCTGGTCAGCTTCTGACATACCAGGTATCTCGTCGGACGTCATCACTCATCAACTTAAGGTGGATCCAATGTATAGGCCCATCCGACAGAAGTTAAGGAGCTTTGCCGTCGAAAGGCAGAGGGCCAACGAAGAAGAGGTGAAGAAGCTCCTTGATGTCAGCTTCATCAGGGAGTCCCATTACCCAAAATGGCTGGCTAATGTCGTCATAGTAAAGAAGGCTAGTAGGAAATGGAGGATCTGTGTGCATTACACGGACCTCAACAAGGCTTGTCTGAAGGACAACTTCCCCCTGCCAGAGATTGATCAACTGGTGGATGCTACGACCGGCAACCACCTCTTGAGATTTATGGATGCCTTCTTTGGGTACAACCAAATCAGGATGCACCCTAAAAATGAGGAGAAGATGGCTTTTGTCACAGACAGGGGGCTGTTTTGTTACAGGATGATGCCCTTCGTCTTGAAGAATGCGGGCGCCTCTTTCCAACGGCTGATCAACCAAGTCTTTCAAGGGCAACTTGGGTTGAACATGGAGGCCTAAGTCGATGATATGATTGTTAAGAGTCTTCGCAAGGCCGACTACATCAAGGACTTGCAGGAATCCTTTGACGCACTAAGGCATCATCGGATGAAGCTAAATCCTGCTAAGTGCATATTTGGGGTGACCTCCAAAAAATTTCTTGGGTTTCTGGTCACTCAAAGGGGGATTGAGGTCAACCCTGAGAAGATTAACGCTATTATGGACATGACACACCCAACCAGCAAAAAGCAAGTGCAAGAGCTTACGGGCCGCATCGCCTCTCTCAGCCGTTTCATCTCTCGATCGGTTGAGAAGTCTCTTCCATTCTTTAAGACCTTGCACCAGTCGGACCACTTTCAGTGGATCGACGAGTGTCGATCGGCCTTTAAAGACCTAAAGGACTATTTGAAGAACCCTCCGCTCCTGGCTAAACCAACGGAGGGAGAAGTGTTGTACCTATACTTGTTGGCCTCCGACGAGGTCGTCAGTGCCATCCTTGTGCGGGTGGGGGATGACAGCCAGCAGAAACCTATCTACTACATCAGCAAGGTCCTTCATGATGCCGAGACAAGGTACCCTAAAGTCCAAAAGCTAGTCTACTCATTGGTTATAGCTGCAAAGCACCTCCGGCCCTACTTCCAGGTGCACTCGATCATTGTGCTGACTGACCAACCCCTCAAGGCGATTCTCCAAAGCCCTGACACCTCCGGATGGCTCACCAAGTGGGCCATCAGGTTGGGCAAGTTCGACATTTTTTTCCAATCCCAATCAGCCTTGAAGGCTCAGGTAATTGCTGATTTTATCGCAGAATGCACTTGGGGGCTAGAGACAACTCCTTCAGTAGCTGAGGCACCTATGACTGATCCAGCGGAAGGAATCGAGCCCGCCTGGACTCTCCATGTGGATGGAGCTTCCAACCTCGCTGGATGTGGGGCAGACCTGATCTTAGCTGACCCCGATGGGCAATGTCTGGAGTATGCCCTGCACTTTGCATTTCAGGTATCGAACACCAGGTAGAATATGAAGCCTTGCTTGCAGGGCTGAGGATAGCCAGTGAGTTAGGCATTGGCAGAATTCGTGCCTTCTCTGACTCCCAGTTGGTAGTCAATCAGGTGAAGGGCGAATTTGAGGCAAGGGATCCTTCCTTGGCTAAGTACTTGGACAATATACGGGACTTCATATCTCAGCTTAAATTCTTCGAGATTCTCCATATACCACGGCTGCAAAACTCCCGGGCGGATGCTCTGTTGCGGTTAGCCACAGCTGCAGTCAGTACCTCTGACTGGACATTTGTAGAGCATCTGCAGCGCCCAAGCATCGTTGAGGAGCCGATCGAGATCCATCAAGTTGAAAAGGAGGCCTCATGGATGGATTCGATCCGTATATTCTTGGTTCAAGGGATCCTTCCGGATGACCCGATCGAAGCTAGGCATATATGCTCGATAGCTTCTAAGTACATCATCCTCGACGAGACTCTCTACAAGAGATCATTTTCATAACTGCTACTGAAGTGCTTGGGGCCGACCGACGCAGACTATGCACTCAGGAAAGTACATAAAGGCATCTACGGTGACCACCTTCGAGGAAGATCCCTAGCCTATAAGATTATCCTGTAGGGATATTATTGGCCAACAATTCAAAAGGACATGTCGGACTTCGTTCAAAAGTGTGACGCGTGCCAAAGGTACTCCAATATCCAAAGAAGGCTAGCCAGCTAGTTGACCCCGCTTGCGATGCCTTGGCCATTTGCCCAGTGGGGTATGGACATCCTGGGACCCTTCCCCCCAGCCTCCGGCCAATGAAAATTCTTCCTCGTGGCCATTGATTACTTCACCAAATGGGTGGAGGCTGAAGCATTAGCGCAAATAACGGAGGCCAAGGTGAAGAACTTCATTTGGAACTGCATCACCTTCCGGTTTGGCATCCCATGGACGATCATCATGGATAATGGAAGATAGTTTGACAACTCAAGGTTCCAGGATTTTTGCCAGCAATACCATATTTTCCATTGGCTTACCTCGGTCAGCCACCCTCAGTCCAACAGAGAGGCTAAAGTCACTAACCGAACGATCCTGCATGGACTGATGACCCGGTTGAACGAAGCCAAAGGGCTCTGGGTGAAAGAGCTTCACTCGGTACTATGGGATACCAGACGACCGCCTGGGCAGTGACCGGGGAAACTCCATTCAACTTGACCTATGGGAGTGAGGTAGTCATCCCCGTAGAAATCTCCTTGCAATCACTGCAGGTTGATCATCTCACTGAGCTGACCAATTCAGAGCAACGGAGAGCTGACTTGGACTTGCTGGAAGAAACCAGACTCTGAACAAGCTTGAAGATGGTGACTTACCGATAGAAGATAGCTAAATATTACAATTCGTGCATCAAGGTGCGAACCTTCCAAGTTGGAGATCTGGTCTTGCGAAGGACGAAGATCTTAAGGCCGATCGAGCAAGAAAATCTCTCCCCCAATTAGGAGGCTCCCTATCGGGTCATCGAAGTGATCCGGCCCGAAACCTACTGGCTCGAGCATCTAGATGGACGACAGATAGTGCGCCCGTGGAATGTAGATAACCTCCGCAAGTATTATCAATAAAGTCTACAGTTTCTTCCATCAAGGCTCCAAAAGTTCGACTCCGATCGGTAGAGGCTCTAGGATAGCCCACTCTGAAAGTCCAACTCTGGTCGGTAGAGGCTCTAAGGTAGCCCACTCTGAAAGTCTGACTCCAGTCGGCAGAGGCTCTAGGGTAGCCCACTTCGAATGTTCGACTATGGTTGGTAGAGGCTCTAAGGAGGCCCACTTCGAAAGTTCGACTCCGGTCGGTAGAGGCTCTAGGGCAGCCCACTCCGAAAGTCCGACTCCAGTTGGTAGAGGCTCTAGGGCAGCTCACTCCGAAAGTCTGACTCTGGTCGGTAGAGGCTCTAAGACAGCCCACTTCGAAAGTCCGACTCCAGTCGACAGAGGCTCTAGAATAGCCCACTCCGAAAGTCCAACTCCGGTCGGTAGAGGCTCTAGGGCAGCCCACTCCAAAAGTTCGACTTTGATCGGTAGAGGCTCTAGGGCAGCCCACTCTGAAAGTCCAACTCTGATCGGCAGAGGCTCTAGGGTAGCCCACTCTGAAAGTCTAACTCCAGTCGGCAATCATCTCGAGACAACCCACGCGGGGTCGCGTGGGGAACAAGCTGCAACTCGCCCACTCCGAAAGTCTGACTCCAGTCGGCAATCATCTCGAGACAACCCACGCGGGGTCGCGTGGGGAACAAGATGCAACTCAAGCTAACCTACGGACTAGGGCTTGGAATGAATTTTTGAGTACTAGGCCCGGTCTAAGCTACTGCCCCCAGTTATCCTACCGGCTTCAAGCACGAATAAGCCGATTGAAAATACTTAGGAATTTTCCTAAGGAGTTCAAGCTCGAGTTATGCTAATGTCCATCGGCCATTTTAAAAGGGCTTACAATCCTGAAAAGCCGACCGAAAGTATGTAGAGGAATTTTTGAAGGGGAAAACCACTCTTGCATGCTAGTGCGCACAAAGGTAACAAAAGTGTTTCTTTTCATTAATACTGAAAATGGACCTTTACAAAAAGATGGGTCGGGCCTTTACAAACCCCTTAGGTCCGACCCATAGAAGATCTATCGGGGGCCTCAACTTCAGCCTCGTCCGCTACAAAGGAAAGATCTACCGGGACTGCGACAACTGGAGGTTCGACTGGGTCGGCCACCACCTCCATGTCGGCTGGAACTGGGGCTTCGGCTCTGGCCTCTTCCACCTCGCCCTCCACTTGGGGCTTCGATTGAGGCTCTTCCTCCTTCGTCAGATCTTTCAACTTAGCGTTCGACAAATCTAGCTCTGGGAAGAGCGAAGCCACCTTTTCCAAACAGTCATCATAGCCCTCCCAGTAGAAGTCCAATGCTACTTCCTCCATATCTTCGATGAAGCCGGGGGAGGCCTTGTGTGCCACAATGGCTTCTCGAACCTGTCTTGCGGCCAACTCTTTGGCTTCCTTGAGCTAGGTCGCCAACTGTGCTGCCACCACCCATTCGGCTTGGGCCCTCTTGTCGGCCTCCGAGAACCATTCCCCCTTCTCTTAGGGCTGACGGGCAAGGGAATTTATCTTTGCCTTTCTCTTTTTCAGTCTAGCCTCCTAGTCGGCTAGCTGATTTTGGGCCTCCTTCAGCGCCCCCTTTGATGACTCGACCTCCGCCCGGGAGGCCGATAGCCTTTCCTCTGCAGACTTCAAGGATGCCTCCGTGGCTGCTTAAGCTGCCTCTAGCTCCTGCACTTTTATGGGGGAGGTCTTAGCACATGGAGCATCTGGTCGATGCCGTCGTCCGCCAAAGAGATGCCGTGGAGGAGCTGCAAGAACAAGATTAAGTTAGCACCATACAAAGAAGGAAAAGATGCAAAGAAGCAAGCTAAATGCCTTACCCTCATGAGATCACGGTAAGACTCCATGTCCACATCACTCAGATTCCTTTGAATTGATCGCTCCCAGTCGGCATCAGTCATCGCCCCCCTAAGCAGGCTCTGCGCTCTCCAGGGGTGCTCCAGGGCGTGCTAGTGCTAGAATGCCTCTTGACGAATTTCTTTGTTAGATCCTTTTTCGGCCACCTCATCTTCGGCCCCCTTCCTACAGCCGTCCCTTTTTCCCTTGTCCACCGGGGGTTCTACCTCAACTAGACTGATGGGTGCGGGGGCTGACACTGCCATTCTGCCGGACAGCTCCGACCGCTCTTGCCCCCGTCGGGCGGCCAACCTCCCGGCTGGAGTTGAAGCCTCGAGCGTCTTCTTGGCCAACACCTCAATAAGGGGGGCATTGTCCTTGTCGGACCCTACATCCACAACGGGCACTGGCCATTCCTCCTCTCACCTTTTCTTTTGTCTTTCGATGGCTGGCATGGAGGCCGACGCTGGGACGGCCCTTTTTCGCACCGCCCGTTGAATGACCTTGGATTTGTCAATCCTCTGCAACCTGCCTCCTGTTATAGAAGAATCAAAATATGTATAAGGGAAGAAGTGAAGGGGGAGTCAGACTTAAGACAATAAACCGCAAGAGAGGAGGTCGGCCCTTGCCTAGGAATCTTTGGGGGCTGACCCCGCCTGATGAAGGACTTCCTCCCCTAACAGCTTGAACACTACGATCAAGCCGGCACCATTGATCTCGTTAAATTTAGCCTGGTCGGCTAATAAGATTAACCTCCCCTCGTGGAGTCTTGGCCATGGCTCCCTCCATAATGGCTTGAACCCCCAAGGTTGGAGACTGCTGACGAAGAAGAACCGAGCCTTCCACCCATGGACGGTCGATGGAAGACATTTCAGGATTCTTCGACTGGGACGAGGGATGAATAGCATCCACTCCCGACTCCTACAGTCCTTCTTCAAATAGAAGAAATTGCCGAAGAGGGATAATTTGGGTTCGGACCTGGTCCTATGACACAGTACAATGAAATAACATATCATCCAGATGCGTTTGGGGTCAACTGCACTGGAGTTACCCTATAGTAATTGAATATTTCTATGAACAGGGGATGCAAGGGGAACCTCAGTCCGGCCTTAAGGTGGGCTTCGTACATTGGGAGGGTCCCTGGCCCTAATGGATTGTTTTCTCTCCCCTCCCGACCTGGGAGTGTAAGGTGAAGGGTAGAAGGAATGCCATACACAACCCTAAGGTTCTCGACCCATTCCCGGGTTATCGTCGATGGTATCTCACTCGGCCCAGGATCCCTAGGTTTACGGGCTGGACCTCCGCTACCAGATGCCATTAAAGCTAAGGGAGAAAGAAGAATTGGGGGACTAACCTGGAATCGAACTCCTAGACACCGAGTTTCATGGAAGGAAGAGGGGACTCTCTCTTACGGAGCGCAGGCACAGCAGGGAAGAACCCCTCGCAATGCCTCGCCCCTCCTTTTATAGGCCTCCTAAGGGGGGGAAGAGGGGGGCATTGTCGCCCGCTTCGTGGGCTTTCCAACTGTCCCATTGGAGGACGTAACTGCCTATGCCTCAGGGTTCGAAATGTTAGGGGCATCCCATCGTGCAGGAAGTGATCCACGTGAATGCCAGATCAGCGGTGCAGGGGTGGTCTGGGGAGCGACGTCGACCGTTCGGATACTGCCGCATGGTGCGGCACCTTCCTCCATCCCGGCATGATGCGAGCCAGCCTGGCCTTCATCATGGCACCCACTTTGCATTAACTGCCATGCCTGCACCCCAATGCATGGCTGACAACTGTCTGGGGAGCCATTTAAGGGAGAGTCGAAATGACCTGACACCTCGACCCAGGATCCACCACAGGTGCACGCGACCCGCACCGAAGTTATGCTCCTGCCCTTCGAGACTCTGTGACTCCTCAAAGTCCAGAAGCAGGGGGGGAAACTATTATACCATCCAGCCAATCCTGGGTTGAGCCAATGAAGGAGCCCGACCGGCTGGCCATAAGTTCGACCAATCGGCTCTCACGAGAGGCTGATCGACTTGGAGGCTGACCGACCCAGGGGCCCGATCAACCTGGAGTCGGCCATTTCCTGCCAGGGTATAGCTGACCCTCTTTGAAGGCCTATTGGAGTCTCCGGAGGTCCCCCTCCTTCAACATGCCCTTTGACTTCCTCAGAGCTCTTGGCGGCCCTACCCGGTCAGCCAGACGACCTACTCCCGTTAGGTCCAACCGACCTGATATCCTCCTCAAAACTACTCGAAAGCTCCAGAAGATCCTTTCCAGCTGGTACTGGAATTCGGTTGCAACAGACTCCATAATATGGCCATGACTCCATGCCACCTGGCCATCACTCTGATCCTCTTAGGGGCAAATCAGGGTTTTTCAGCCTGTCCCTTAACAAATTTTGGCAGTATTCTATGCCTATTAAAGGTGCCCAGGGGACCTCCGCTCGAGGTGAAGTGTTCTCTTCCCTCTCCATGCTACTCTTTCTCATTTTCTCTCCATTCTCTTGCTCTAATTTTCCTACTAACTTAAGCATCGGAGTGTCCCCCGTCGAAGCACCTCCGGCGCCCAAGGGACTTTGTGCAGGTCGACCGGGGAGAGCTCTCCAGCATAGCAAATCGAGCCTGGTTCAGGTGGAGGCGCAGCAACAGGGACCAAAGGGGTGAATTCAACCTGAGGGTGCTGGATTGAAAAGATTATGTTCTCACTAATTACTTCAGGTTCTGGAATTTCAGGGCTAGGCTCTATGATTTGAGTCTCTTCTAGTGTTTCCTCAGCTGAAGTCTCAGCAGTAGGGTTAGACTCCTCATGGTTCTCTTTTCCTACTTGTCCTTCCAGTACAGCTTTAGTCAGGATAAGATCAGAGTCAACTAACTCTGGGTCTGTTTTATTTATTGTCATAGTGGTCAGAATCCAGACTGTTGATCCTTTGGTGATCTCATGTTCTAATTCTTTGGCATTAATTAGAATCAATCCTGGTTCTTTTTCTCTTAAGTGACTAAACTCTCTTTTGATATTGTCTTTAGGTGGGGTTGAGTTAATGACAATCCTCTTCTCATGGTGTGTAAAAGAACATGAGTTAGTATGACCAAATAGGGTTGCATCATGATTATATAACCATGGTATTCCCAATATAATGCTACTAACCCCCATTGGAATCACATCACACCATCTTTCTCTTGGTAAGATTGAATTTGGACTGGGACCTGGCATTGTAACCTAATGGGAATAGATGTCGCATTAATCCAGGATACCTTATATGGGCTAGGATGTGATATTGTGGGTAAGACTAAGCTCTTAATAGCATTGGTAGTTATGGCATTCACACAACTTCCACTATCTATAATAATCTTGCACACTTTGTCTCCTAGCTTAATGAAGGTATGTAGGATATTCGTTCTATGCCAGTCCTCATTCTTCTTGGTCTGAGCTAGAATACACCTAACTACACCTAGTAGATCAGATGACTCTATAGGCTCTTCATCACCTTCATATTCTTCTACCAAATCCTCCTCAGCTTCATAGATTTCTTCCTCAAACTCTTCAGTATTCTCTAGATTCTCTTCTTCACACTCTCCTATATGTAAAGCTCGTATACTAGGCATTCAGCAGCAAAATGGCCTGTTTTACAACACATAAAATATAGTGTATTTTGATTCCTATCTTTTTGGACTATGGGTGCCTTTCCTTTGTCTTCCCTATGAACTGGTTGGAGGTAGGATTAGGTTGGCTATTTGGGAATCGGTTCATGCTAGGTCTATTTCCATGGGCATTAAACCTATTAGGCTCAGATTGGCGGGTAATGGGTTTTCTTTGAAATCGTTCACAATCTCTAGCAATTTGGTAGGTTTGGTCTAAGTCATTAACTTCTCTCAAGAATAATTCTCTCTGGATATCCTCATTTAAGCCAGCTCTAAATCTCGATAAGGTAACAGCTTCTGATTTGACTACACTACACCTCATAACATACTCGTCAAATTTGGCTATGTAGTCAATCATAGATTTATTACCTTGAGTCAACTTTTGCCATTGATCCAATAATTTTTGCTCGTATGAGAATGGTAGATATTTTTTCCTAATCTTTACCTTCATTGCTCACCATGTGTCTATAGGTAAATCACCTCTTTGTCGATTCAGTCACTCCATATTATCCCAGTACAATCTAGCTTGTCAAACTAGCCTAAGCTTAGCAAATTTAAATTTTCTCTCCTATGACATTTCGTACCATTCGAAGTACTTGTCCATGTCACTCTCCCAATCTATATAAACCTTATAATCTAAACTTCCCTCAAATGTGGGTGCATCTAGTCGAATGCTCCTAAGGATCCTTTCTTCCTGATCATTCACATCAGGGGTTTGGCACCTAGGAATTGGGTCTAAGGTGACTTCCCTACGTTGGGCACTTGGACCTAGGGGAATGGGTCTAGGTGTCTCAGAACTTTGACCTGGGGGAGTGGGTCTAGGTGTCTCAGGGTCTGAATGAGTCACATGGAATTCCTCAAGGTTACCTAGTCTCACATCCATCTGGTCAAACCTTGTATTAAGCTATCTAAATTGCTCAGTTATAGTTCTCATAAAGATCTCCATATTAGGGTCCATGGGTGGATTGGGTTGGGTTTGAGTAAGCTGATAGGGTATGCCTGACCTGGTTGCCATGCAATGCAATCACACAGAACTCAAGCTAGGGTTTCCTAGACCTAAAGCTCAAGTAGAATGGGTCAGCTTAAATTACAACTAATTCAGCAATTATCCTATCCACTGGCTAGGTAAGAGGTGGGGTCATGGGAGGCTCCCCCTGCTTGTCATAGGGTCCTAATTAAAAACCACGAGTCTGCTTAGGGCATTTGCCTTTAGACCACTAGCCTTAGACACCAGATTCAAGTGTTAATCAAAGGATTGGGTGCACTAGATTTCATACAATACTTGGAACTCGACCTTGTTGGTGTCCCTAAGATGCTTTAGGTTTCTAATTAATTTTAATTAGGATTAAGTTCGATGAAAAAGGTGGTCATTTCCTTCCACCAGAAAAACTATGCAATATTTTTTTTTCTGAGATTAATAGTGTATTAATAGAGTATTAACAACAAATTAATTACTAGTTTTTTTGTATTTTTTTAAGATGGTTTTTATGAAGTTTAATTTCACCTAGTTCTAGGTATGTAGAAATTTCAGAACTAGAAGTTAAACCCTAATTTAACCTTTACTCTGATACCAAAGATGATATGGGATAATATGCAAAAATAAATTATTGATTTTAAATTTAATTTTAGATAGTAATCATAGATTAATTTTTTCAGGAATTTAACAGGAAAAAGACTCAAAGTAATTAAATGAATGAAACTAGTCAACTAGTTGCAATCTCGCAATGTAGATTAACAAATCTAGTTAGGAAAAAGGACCTGGTGATTAAGAAATCACCTTAAACTAGGTTCTACCTCTTAATGGATCAGAGAATAAAGTGTTAGAGAAGGTTTATACTTTACCAACGAAGATGATTTTTCCTTTTATTTTGGATATGACTGGACTCTCTAGGATCTTGCGAAAGGACTTCCATATTTTGATCTTCGGGCTTCGATCTTTAGCTTTACTAGTTCCAAGGCAAGAACTACCGTCACGTCCTATCTCGATCACCTACAATCACTTAAAAAAATACTCAAGTTAGATGGTTGTAGAAAGAGGAAGAAGATGAAAAAGGAGGAAGGAAAGAGAGTTGGAAGATGGCGAGTAGGGTTTTCTGATTGTTGGGTATGTAGGATAACTAGGGCCTCACACCCCGCGATGCTCCGAAGAACAAAGGAAGGGCCTCACACCCCGTGATGCACACAACAAAGGAATTGATAGAATGTCAGCTTTATTTCATCAATAATAATTGCATTTACAAGAGGGATTAATGGTGGTATTTATAGACCACCAACATGAGTTGTATGGGTTATAAAGTCTTGCATTGGTTTCCTTTGGGCAACAACTCCTTGAATCCTTGCTTCTGGTGTCATGACTCTTGGTTTTGATCCTTTTTTGGACTTCATCTAGGCTTGGCCAGCATGTAGTGGTAGGCTTTATCCAAGTGGGCAATTAGAAAGAGATGTGGCACCTTACTTAAATGTGCGACAATAATACTTCATAATGGGTGACAAGATGAGATGAAGTCCCCTTCTCTTTTTCTCTTAATTTTGGCAATTTCTTGAATGGATGGGGTGACAAAATAAGATGGCGTCAACTCTTCTTTGGCATGAATCCCTTTTGTATTTGAAGATAACTCCCATTTGAATTTGAAATGGAACTCCTTAGATTGGAACTCTTGAAGAAATTATCTTGATCCTCTTCTAGATGGGCGTCCCTTGGAGAAGGAGTTCTTGGCCTAATACTTCTTAGATTTGGTGACAAAAAAAAGGAGCATGGATGGCACTAAGGCTTGGACTCCTTCTGCTTTACTCATCTTAAAAAATGGTGCTAATTTCTTTTTCATGTCTGATGCGGCACAATGATGAGAATGCAATCTAAAAGATGAATTGAGAAATGAGAGCAATGAAGCCTATTAACAGGTACTAAATTTTAGATCAAAAGTACTAAGGTAAAGCTATGGAAGGAGCACAGAAATTTGGAACTTACGCCGCGATGTAGTTATTTAAATCCTAGAGAAGATTAGGGCTAATGATTATGGAATCTAAACTTAGGAAAACTGTCTTCAATAACCCAGACTTAAGAATATTAGAAGGGAATTGTTACCATGATGAGCACTCCTTGTTGGTGTAGATTCGTTGAAGCAATCAAATAAACAAGCCCTGGATGAAAAGATGACTCTTCCATCGAAACAAGTTCTCACCATACTTGATCTGATGGCACCATGCCATTTCACATGGCTTGGCAAAGTGAGTTGTTTTGATGTGCCATGGCTTGACTTGGGTCCCCTCTTGTATTATAGGACTCAACTAACAATTACAAGACTCAACCAACTAAATAACTAATAGCCCAACTTGATCAATTTGATCAAAAGCAATAACCAATTCATAATTGAACCATACCATATTTAATAAGGCTTGCAAATACAAAACCCAATTAAAGTTGGTAAAAAGAGCTAATTAATACTGGACCATTATAACAGAATTTATGATCCAATTGAAATTAGGATTTTTTTATAGACTCAATTTTGGATACAGGGGTTTTTACAGACAACTCAATTTTGGGGTTTAGGGCTAAACCCAACTAAGATAAAATAACATAATTTAAGATAACTATTTACAAGTGATCTGGGGTTCGAGCTTAGGGCTTCATTCACAGGTGATCCACAGGGATGTGGCTTCGATCTGTCATTTTCTTTTGGCCCAGGTATCCACACTAGGTAGCATCGTGGTCAAATATCTAGGATCTGCCTAGGATAATGCTACTAACTCTCATGGGTATGACATCGCACCATACCTTCTCCTGATAAGATTGAAGCTGGATCTAGACTGGGTATCTAAGTCTGATTGGGATGGAGGTCGAGTCTATCCAGGAAACCTTATAGGGGCTGGGATGGGGAACTGGGGTCAAGCCTAAGATTTTAACTATCTTGGCTGAGATGGCATTCACACAGCTCCCACTATCTATGATGATTTTGCATACCTGATCCCCTAATTTCACAAAAGTTTGTAGGATGTTGGTCCTATGCCAGTCCTCCTATATCTTAGTTTGGGCTAGGATGCACCTAACTACCCCTAATAGTTCAGACTGCTCAACTTCCTCCTCATCACCTTCATATGCATCTACTAGATTGTCCTCAGCTTCATAGACTTCCTCTCCAAATTTATCTATGGGTTCAGGCTCTTCCTCCTCAAGTTTTCCTCTGTGTAAGGATCTGGTTGGGCATTGGCTAGCATAATGTCCTACCTTACGACATTTTAAATAGGCATTGATGTTGGAAATTGGGTTCCTCTGGGTTTCAGGTGCCTTACCCTTGTCTTCCCTGCTAGCTAGTGGGGTATTAGGGCTAGGTCGGGCTAGGTTAGGGTTGTTTTAGTTTGGGTAGGCTTGGCTAGGTCCTGTTCTTGGGTTTGGGGCAGTAGTCCTAATAGGCTCAGGTCGATGGGTTATAGGTTCCCTCTGGAATCTCTCATAATTCCTAGCTATCTGGTAGGCGAGCTCAAGAATATCGACCTCCCTTAAAAATAGCTCTCTCTGGATGTCCTCACGGAGGCCAGCCCTAAATCTAGATAGGGCCACAAACTCATCATCTTTTATGTTACGCCTTATGGCACACTTATCAAATTTGGCAATATATTCTGACATAGACCTATTTCCTTGACTTAACCTCTGCTAGTGGTCTAGGAGTCTCTGGTTGTAGGATGCAGGAAGGTATTATTTCCTAAATTTCATCTTCATGGCTTGCCAGTGTCTATGGGAAAGTCATCTCGTTGCACTCAACATTCTCCCAGTATAGCTTAGCCTGGCAGACTAACCATAGTTTGGCCAATTTACACTTCCTTTCCTCACTCATTTCATACCAGTCAAAATATTATTCCATCTCTCCTTTCCAATCTATGTAGGTCTTAGGATCTAGGCTGCCATTGAATGTGGGTGCATCTAGTCTGATGTTTCTAATGATCCTTTCATCTTGGTCCATGAAGTCCTGATTGGGCCTCCTAGAGTTGGGCTCCAGAAAGGGGTCAGGGAATGGGGCTCTCCTAGTGTTAAGCCCCAGGAATGGGTCAGGGTGTTAGGCTCTCCTAGGGTTGGGAGGTGTGGAAAGAGGTGACTTAGGCTCAGGCTTAGTGTTGGACTCCTGGGTTCTCTCTAGGATTCCTAAATGTCCCTCCATTCGATCAAACCTTTGGATCATTTGGTCATTCATGTGGTTCATCTAGGTGGTCAATTGGGTAAACTGGTCATTCATGGTCTTCATGAAGTCTCAAGGTGAGGTTCCATGGCTGATCTGGGTTGGGGTTGAGACTGATGATACTGGACTCCTGACCGGGTGGTCATTCAACAAGCACATATGGTTAGTACGTTCTAGGATTTGCTAAACCTAGAGTCAAAGTAGAGTGGGTCAACTCAACTTATACCTAACTCAACACTTAATCCTTCCACTGGCCAGGTAAGAGGTGGGGTGGTGGGAGGCTCCCCCTACTTTTTACAGGGTCCTAATTAAAAACCACTAGTCTACTTAGGGCATTTGCCTTTGGACCTCTAGCCTTAGACACTAGTTTCCAGTAATAAGTGGAGGGTTGAATGCACTAGTTTTCCCACTAGACTTGGACCCGACCTGTTGGTGTCCCTAAATCAATTAGGTTTCTAGTTAATTTTAATTAGGCTTGGATTGGTATGCAGGTGGTTATTTTGGACCCAGGACAGGCGATGAAATCCAACCCTGATCTGACAAAGTAGAGTGCCCTTAAGATTAGGTTAATGCAAATGATGCACACACGATGAAACCCTAATGCAGGCTAAAATCAGAAAAAATAGAAAATAAATTATTTTTTTGTATTATGAGGTGTCTGTCTTAAATTTGAGTTGGTTAAGTGATCAAACAAAATTGGCTTGGGTTGGTGGTGGGGGCACTAGGCTCAGAAAGAAGAAGCTTCACTAATACCAAGTTCTTTATGGATTGAGACTAGGAACTCAAGTCTCGTATGAGTCCTGTATGTTTATTGAGTCCTGTTTTATTTTCTTTTGGGGTTTTAAAGTTCAATTAGAATTCAATCAAGAGTTCAATTAGAGTCAATTAGGCTTTGTACTTAGTCAAGTTCAAGAGCTACTTGAAATTGGGCCAGACCAGCTTTACTTGGAATGCCACATCATCATGGACTACCGGTGCCAACTCATCACCAGAGGACGTCACATCACCTTTGCCATGTCATCTCCAAGGGGCGCCATGGAGAAGGATGCACCATGTCACCATGCCACCTTGCCATGCCACATCATTGCCACCTCACCTTCCACGTGGCATCATTCAAATTTTAAATTACATGAAAGCTACAAGTGGTCGACCAAGGAGTGTTTTCAAATTCAAAGGAGGTCGGCCAACTCCATCCACAAATCATGCAACCAGCTCCACCAAATCCTCCACATTCCATGTAACCCTCCACCAAATCCTCCACCAAATCCTCCACATTTCATGTAACCCCCCTAATATTTCTCCATGATATGGGGAATTTCAAAGTGATTGAAAGGCCATTAAAAGCCTCTTGTACGCCCATGGTAAAAGGAGCTTTGGATGAAATGAAATTTAAGTGAAGTAGTAGTTGAAGAAGGTGTTTTTTGGTAGTATCCTCTTGTTTTCTTTAGGTGTGTTTGATTTTCTCTTCTCAAGCTTTCAAGTGTCCAACACCAACATCCATCTCTAGGGATCCATGCCTTCATCGAAGTTTCCTTTCCTGTTTGGTTTCTTTGTTTTGATATCTTTCAAATTGGTCCCAGTCTAACCCATTCATTGTGCAGGATCCTTCTACGATTCGGAGTTTAAGAAAGGGTTCTCTTGCCAAAGATCAATGTTGAATGAAACTAGTTTCTTTGGAATGCCAATCTTCTACTTCAGGGCTAGTTCATCTAAGAGCTTCAATGGATCTACCAGGGAGTGATCATCTTGGGTAAATAACACCTCCTAATCTCTTAAGTCTGAGTTATTGAAGATCGTTGCTAAGGTTTAAATTCAATATTCATTTGCCCTAATCTTCTCTAGGATTTAAATAACTAAATCGCAACGTAAGTTCCAAATTTCAGTGCTCCTTCCATAGCTTTACCTTAGTACTTTTGATCTAAAGTTTAGTACCTGTTAATAGGCTTCATTGCTCTCATTTCTCAATCCATCATTTAGATTGCATTCTCATCATCGTGCCGCGTCAAATTTGGTATCAGAGCATGGTTGCATTAGGGTAGAATAGTTTTCTTTAAATCCAAGCAAGATCTAAAATTCACCTCTTGAGCGGGTGTACTCCAGTACACTGTCACGACCCATGAGAATAATGAGCCCCTGGCTGGACGTGAATTTTTTAGATTGAAGTTTGGGTAAGCCATTGCACTTGTTTGATTAGGTTCTATTTTTTTGAAAATTTGCATCTATTTACTGTAATCCGTCTGCAGCTCCAAAGGTAAGTCACTAGTTTTTTATTGAAATATTTCTTTTCTTGTTCCTTTTTAAGTCAGTTATCACCATATTAAATTTCATCATCAGAAAAAAATTATAAAAAAAATGAAAATTTCTACAGTTCGACACTATCATTAGGGTTCTATTCTATCCTTTTTATTTATCTTCATTTGTAGGATCTTCTTAGAGTAGTACAGATTTTAGTTTTAAAATTTCTTTTATTTGCATTGAAACATATAAGTTAGAAATCCTCTGTGAATTTTTCAGAATTTTTGGACATTTTTTTCATCATATTTTCCATGCCAATTTCAAACTGCAACACACTTCTGCAGCACCTTTGCATTTCATTCATCTCATGAGAAATCAAATTAAGGGCATCAATTTGACATAGGGTCAGGGTTTCATCACCTGTCCCTAGCCCAAAAATCACCAACCAGCATATCGATCCCAGCCCATTAATTAAAATTGAGTAGAACATTAATTGCCCTAGTGGGTTAGGGACACCAACAAGTTGGGTTCAGGTTAGGGTCAAGTTAACTGTGTCAGCTAATTGGTGTGTGCTTACTGGCTTGGTGTCTAGGATTGGTGCATCAGGGCTTTTGATTTGGTCTGCCTACCTGGCCAATCTTAGATTGGTGTCTAAGGTTGGCAATCAGGGACCTTCACTCCCCACCACCTACCTGGCTAAGTCCCATAAGTACTACTAGCTAGTTGGTTCACTTAATTAGACCTCTAATTTGTGCTCTAGGTCTAGGAAACCTTAGCTCGAGCTTGAGTCTACTTACATGCATGAAAACTAGATCAGGAGCCTCATATTCACCAGTCCAGACCCAGTCCAGTGTAGCCATGGACCCGAATCTTGAAACCATGCTGAAAGGCCTAAATGATCTGATGGCCCAATTGAACCAAATGCTGGCTAAACAATTTTTCTTAGACCAACCAACTCCTACTATCCCATTAGCTCATATGAATGATAGGAGTAAGAACCCTGAAGTACAAGTTGAGTTCATGAATACTCAAGACTTAGGATATCCTCAAACTAAAGGGCTAGGGAAGGAAGAAGGCAAGTCTGAACCTAGTAAATATGTGTATGAGACTGACAGAAGTTTAATAGATGAATATGAAGGGGAAGACTGTGAAGAGAACAACTTTAGTACCTTACCTGAGGAAACCTTTGGTAAAGAAAAGATTATTGAGCCTAGTCCTGAAACATCAGAACAACCAAAATTTAGTGAGGACTTGGTTCCGTAAGACAATGCCCTCAGGAAGAACCCAATACTTTAGCTTCGACACAAGAACTCCTTCAGTTACCTGAGAAGAACCCAATCATTATTTTAGAAGACTTTCCGATGACCTTCAACTACCTAGAAGCATCCCGCCCGTAGATCAATACTCAAATCTTAAGGTCATCATGAGTAACCAAGGTCTGTTTCAAGATTCCCCTAAATTATCCCAAGACTCGGATTCCTATTTCCTGCCTTTCCTTAAGTCTTATCCTAATTTTAGAGCCATTAAGTTTCATTTTGATGAGATTACTAGGTTGCATGAGCCTTTAAAGCCTATTCCTTTTGCGACCTACTTTTGAAAAACCTTATGGCATTTGCTAGGAACCCATGATAAATTCTCATGTGCATACCAGACCAGGGTCAAACCTAGAGAGTCATTAATCTGTTAGGTTTAGGCCCTAGAAAGTCCAATAAAAATCCTCTCAATAAGGATGCCTAGTTCAGTCTGCATTTCGTAAGTGCTTGTGTAAGTTTCTAAGTCTGCTGAGTCCTATGCATAGCATGTTGAGGATTTGCATCATGAAATAAATTTGAGCAATGAATCCTATAAACATAGGACTAATTCAAGAAAGAAAGTCAAGAATTCTATGAGAGAGATCATGTTCCCATCCGGGACTTTCAAGAAACTACATACCCGTGGTGCAGGCCCTTTAAAGTCCTAAAGAAGATTAGATCTAATGCTTACATATTGGAATTACCTTCAGACCTAGGTATCAACCCGACCTTCAATGTCTCAGACTTGATAGAATATAAGGAACCCATGATGATACCTAGTGAGCCTTTTGGGCCTGACCATATTTTTGAGAGTGAACCATTACCTAAGTATCCACAAACAACCATTCCTCAAAAATGAGAGAAAACTGAACAAATCCTGGATAATAAGATTGTCACTAGCAGAAACAAGGATTACTATCGATATTTGATCCGTTGGCAAGGGAGACCCAAATCTGACGACTCCTGAATCGCTAGAGAGGACCTGCAACGACTGGACCGGACTTATTTGAACAATATCAAAGCCAGGCTAAACCATACTCGACAGGGTCGAGTTCCTCCCACCCGGGAAGAATTGGTGGGGGCACTAGGCTCAGAAAGAAGAAGCTTCACTAATACCAAGTTCTTTATGGATTGAGACTAGGAACTTAAGTCTCGTATGAGTCCTGTATGTTTATTGAGTCCTATTTTATTTTCTTTTGGGGTTTTAAAGTTCAATTAGAATTCAATCAAGAGTTCAATTAGAGTCAATTAGGCTTTGTACTGAGTCAAGTTCAAGAGCTACTTGAAATTGGGCCAGACCAGCTTTACTTGGAATACCACATCATCATGGACCACCAGTGCCAACTCATCACCAGAGGACGTCACATCACCTTTGCCATGTCATCTCCAAGGGGCTCCATGGAGAAGGATGCACCATGTCACCGTGCCACCTTGCCACGCCACATCATTGCCACCTCACCTGCCATGTGGCATCATTCAAAGTTTAAATTACATGAAAGCTACATGTGATCGACCAAGGAGTGTTTTCAAATTCAAAGGAGGTCGGCCAACTCCATCCACAAATCATGCAACCAGCTCCACCAAATCCTCCACATTCCATGTAACCCTCCACCAAATCCTCCACATTTCATGTAACCCCCCTAATATTTCTCCATGATATGGGGAATTTCAAATTGATTGAAAGGCCATTAAAAGCCTCTTGTATGCCCATGGTAAAAGGAGCTTTGGATGAAATGAAATTTAAGTGAAGTAGTAGTTGAAGAAGTGTTTTTTTGGTAGTATCCTCTTGTTTTCTTTGGGTGTGTTTGATTTTCTCTTCTCAAGCTTTCAAGTGTCCAACGCCAACATCCACCTCTGGGGATCCATGCCTCCATCGAATTTCCTTGCCTATTTGGTTTCTTTGTTTTGATATCTTTCAAATTGGTCCTAGTCTAACCCGTTCATTGTGCAGGATCCTTCTACGATTCGGAGTTCAAGAAAGGGTTCTCTTACCAAAGATCAATGTTGAATGAAACTAGTTTCTTTGGAATGCCAATCTTCCACTTCAGGGCTAGTTCGTCTAAGAGCTTCAATAGATCTACCAGGGAGTGATCATCTTGGGTAAATAACACCTCCTAATCTCTTAAGTCTGAGTTATTGAAGATCGTTGCTAAGGTTTAAATTCAATATTCATTAGCCCTAATCTTCTCTAGAATTTAAATAACTACATCGCGGCGTAAGTTCCAAATTTCAGTGCTCCTTCCATAGCTTTACCTTAGTACTTTTGATCTAAAATCTAGTACCTGTTAATAGGCTTCATTGCTCTCATTTCTCAATCCATCATTTAGATTGCATTCTCATCATCGTGCCGTGTCAGTTGGGGGGTTTGGATGTGAGTTAGGTTTAGCCCTAGGTTAACATGCAGAATTTCAGCAAGCTATTTTTTTGTCATGTTTTTTTATATGCAATTTTTTTGGGTTTTTATAATCTATAAAATCTGGTAAAAATAGTAGTAAATAAAAGGACAACTCAGAGAATATATAGTCTAAAAATCAGAAAAAAAGTAAGTTTGAGATGGAAAACTAGACCTAAACTTGGACCCCTAATGCAGAAAACAACATGCAAAATTTTTTTTGTATGTTGTATTTTTGTTTAGGAAAGATGCAAACTATCCTAATCCTAAGATCTGATACTAAGTTGATTAAGGATGCAATGGGAAGGGATGAACATGTAGAAAAATAGTAATTAATAATTTTAATTAATTTTTAGATTTTTGTTTGATGGCTATGTTCCCGTGAAAGATGAAAAGAACTAGCAAAGGATGATGTAAAGACCAACTACACTACCTGTAGTTAAGAACATGTGAAGCAATAAAGAACCGAACCATGAGGGTTGAGAAACCACTCTATTAGGACAGTCTAGTCTTCAACAAATCAAAACTATGAGAAGGGTTTGGGATAATACCTGGCAATGATGTTGTCTTGATCGAAGATGGGGTCGCTCTGCACTCTTGGATAAGCACCTGGATGAATGAGTCTCTTTCCCATGGATCAGCTGGCTTTCTATTAGCTGGTCTCGAAGGAAAAGAGGACCTCTTCCTTGGATGGTTTCACCAGATGGATCATGCACACGTCAGGGGTTAGGTAAAAGGAAGATAAAAAAATATGAAATTGAAGGAAGGGATGAAGGAAGATCAAAAATCGGCGTTGCAGGGGTTGGCAGATTTGTGCTCAAGAGGATGCCTGGGCTGCAGGGGGCAGCCTGGTTGCTGAAGGGGTGCCTGGGGGTGAAGCTCCTGATGACCTGGAGGCCAGGGCATGCCTAGAAGAGTGGAGAGAGGGGTGGCCAATGTGTTAGCAGGTCTTGGTGTTGCCAGGTTGGTGGAAGAGAGGGGAGAAGATGGCATCCTGGGGGCTCAGGAGTGGAGGCGTCTTAGGGTTTGGAGGATGCTAAGGATCGGCTAGGGTTTGGAGAAGAGGAGAGGGCGGCTAGGGTTTGCACTAAAAAATAGGGGACACCGGTCTCACACCCACTCCAATTTGGAGGAAACACTTTGATAAAAGAACTTTCAATTTGTATTCATGAAAAAGATTATCATACAAGAGGGGAGGGGTGGGTATTTATAGATCCACCCAGGTTACATGACTTGAGGGTCAAGAAATCCTGACTTGAGGGCCAAGAAATCCTGGTGGACTTGGTCAACTACAGGCTTCAACTTGGGCTGGGCCGCCATCTTGATGGACTTGGACTGGGGGGCACCATTCATGAGAATCTGGGGTGCCAAAGTGTTGACTCCGTTATTGATTTTGATGATAAACAAAATACTTAAGTATAAGTTGATTACTAACTGTTTCTTTAAAGTGTGTCTTTATAGAAAAATGTACTCATCAATTCAACAAGATTAGTTTTAAATGGACTTAAGTACTTGAAGATTGCTCGAAAAAACTTAGATAGTCTAGCACAAATTGGTTTCAGTAGAGGTTCAATGGTTTTTGAAGAAATCTCAGCAAGTGTCGACTCAAAGTGTCGACTCACAACTCAAGTATCAACTCATGACAGTGGAAGTGTCAACTCAAGATGGCACACATAAAGAGTTCAGATGGCATGGCTGAAGTATCGACTCATGCCAGTCAAGTGTCGACTCAAGGTATCGACTAAAGGATTGGCTCAAGGCTTGAGAAAATTTTTGATATAGAACTTGCTGAAATTGAAGACTTGCCGAAGTGTCGACTCATGGATGTCAAGTGTTGACTCAAGTGTCAACTCACCAGAAGAAGTGTCGACTCACCTAAGAATTCTAGAGAGCTTTAATGAAGATATTTGAACTTGGTGTCAACTCACGGAACTTAGTGTCGACCCTAAGTATTGACTCACAGCTTGAAGTGTTGACACTTGGAGTTCTAGGAATAGTAATGGCTAGTTTTTCAAATATAGAACTCGACCCTCTTAGCTCCTAATGGCTAGTTTTCGTGTCTAATGGTCAAAACTGACTTTGAGACCTCGGGAAGGTATTTAAGTGATTGAAATTGAATTGGAACAAAAATAAAATCAATATAGGAAAAGAAAAGCAAGTGCATTCACTCCCATTCATTGAGAGCAACCACCTTCAAGCAAAAAGAAGTCTCAAAGCATTCAAAGCCTTCAAGAGCATTCAAGTCCAACATTCTTGAATATTGATTGAGGCTTCATCAAGTTGAAGACAGCAATTCCTCAAAGCTTCAAAGAGATATCCGCTTTTATTAAGAAAGCTTTTCTTATTGCTTTACTTTAACTCTATCTTTGTTGTAAAGGTTTTTGGTTAGCCTATTAGAAAACCAAGGAGGTTTCTGGTTAGCTTATTGGAAAACCAAGGAGGTTTTTGGTTAGCCTATTAAAAAACCAAGGAGGTTTTTGGCAAGCCTAGTTGAAAACCAAGGAGGTTATTTGTTAGCCTTTGAAAATCATGAGGTTTTTTTTGGTAAGCCTTGTAAAAACCAAAAAAGGTTTTGATTAGTGAGCCCAAAAAACTAATCAACTGTAATCGGTGAAGATTATAGTTATTTCCAAGTGGACCTTGAAAAGTGGATGTAGGTGCATTGAAAAGCACCGAACCACTATACTTGGATTATGTTTGTGATTGTTTGTCTCTCTCTTGCTCTTACATTTATTACTTTTAAATTTTGCTGCATACTCTTTAAGAGCATATTACTCTTGCATCTTATTGCACTTAAGTTGTTTATTGAATTGGTTCATACACTTGCATTTAATTTTTTAAAAATCCAATTCACCCCCCTTCTTGGGTTGCTTCCTGGGTAACAAGTGGTATCAAAGCCACGTTCTCAGTATATAGGTCCAATCGCCTTGAGTAAAGATCTATGGCAACCCCCCTTGGTACTAGTGTAGTTGAGGGACAAGCCTCAAATAGACCTCTATATTTTAATAGAACAAATTATACTTATTAAAAAACTAGAATGAAAATTTACATGCATTCAATAGATTATAATTTGTAGAAAGTTATTGACAAGGGTCCACATGACATTAAACAATCTGAGATTAATGCGAAAACAATGAATCTCCTTTATTGTGCATTAGATCCTAGTGAATTCAATAGAATTTTTACATGCACATCTACTAAGAAAATATGAGATACACTTGAAGTTACCCATGAGGGTGGTGATCAAGTGAAGAATACAAAAAAAAATATGTTAGTGTATACTTATGAGATGTTC
Source organism: Areca catechu (assembly GCA_021397845.1). NCBI lineage: Eukaryota > Viridiplantae > Streptophyta > Magnoliopsida > Arecales > Arecaceae > Areca > Areca catechu. The sequence goes on along the minus strand of CM038040.1, from coordinate 123,135,997 downwards.
CGAATGGAACCAAATGAATCTATCACTGACATGTACACTAGATTCACAAACATTATTAATGGCATGAGAAGTTTATGAAAAGTCATGTCTAATGCAGATATTGTTAACAAAATTCTCAGGTTACTTCTAACTTCCTGAGATCCAAAGGTGACCGCCATACAAGAAGCCAAAGATGTTGTCAAATTATCCTTGGAGCAGCTAGTGGGATCACTCATGACTTATGAGCTAAATCTAAGTAAAAATCTATGGACTTGGATAAAAAGAAAAAGGGGTTAACCTTCAAGTCTACAATTCAAGAAGAATCCTCAAATGAAGAATCAAAAAAGAAGAAGAGGATGAGAGTGAGGAAGCTCTTCTAGCAAGGAAGTTCAGAAGATTTATGAAAAGAAGAAAATTCCCTTACAAGAAAAGGTTTCAAACAAGTAAAGACAAGGGAAAAAAAAGAAGAAAGAAAAAGAAAAGGAGAAGGAATTACCTATACGCTTCGAATGCAAGAAGCCAGGACATTATAAGTTTGACTGTCCTCTCCTAAAGAAATCAAGAAAGAAACTTAGGAAGAAAGCTATGATGGTGACTTTGAGTGACAGTGAGGACTCCAGCTTAGATGAAGAACAAACTGAAGTTGCCAATCTATGTTTCATGGCGCAACAAGAATAAGAAGAGGTAATTTCTGACTCTGAAGTGGATTTTTCTTTTGATGAATTGAAAAATGCATTTGATGAATTGATGCATGATTATAAATTGATTCTTTCTAAAAATAAAAAATTGAAAAAGCATGCAAATAGTTTTTCACATGAAAACAATTCTTATTTGAATGAAGTTAATGAATTGATAAGTAAACTTGATGTTTTAGAAAAGAAAAACAAAGCTTTAACAATGAAAAATGAAGTTTTAAAAAGACCTAAAGCAGTTGTTTCAAATGGTGATCTTTTAAAGAAAAACAAAGATCTAGAGATAGAAAACAAAAATTATAAAGATGAACTTGATAAAATAAAACCCTTTGTTGAAAAGTTCACTTATAGTTCTGAAAAATTAATTATTTTTTTAAATAATCAAAGAGCTATTTTTAACAAAGCAGGATTAGGATACAAGCCTCAAAAATAGCAAAGGTATTTCAAAAATTTTTTGTACCTGCATCATCAAGCATTACATATTTTTCATGCAAAAAATTAGGTCATAAAGCTTTTCAATGCAATTTAAGAAAAATCAATAATTTTGAAAAGATATGGGTTCCAAAAGGAACCAATTTAAGCACTAACCCTAAAGGACCCAAGTTGGCTTGGGTACCTAAAAACAAAACTTGATTTGTTTTACAGGTGTGTCTTGCAACCAAGGAAAATAACAGGCTATGGTATCTTGATAGTGGTTGTTCAAGATACATGACAGGAGAAATGAAGCAATTCACCTCTCTTAAGATAATAAATGGAGGGAGTGTGACCTTTGGAGACAATAGTAAAGGAAAAATCATTGGTACTGGTAAGGTTCACATCTTCCCTTCTACTTGTATCAATAATGTACTTTTAGTTGAAGGTTTAAAGCATAGTCTTTTAAGTATTAGTTAATTTTGCGATAAGAGTTTTCAAATTATTTTCAAATCATCTTATTGCATGGTTGTTAGTCCTGATAAAAATAGAGTAAAATTCATTGAAAAAAGGTATGGTAATATATATCTAGTAGATTTGGATAATCTATCTTTGCCAAATGGAGAATGCTTAGTTGCAATGAATTCTACTATCAATGAGACTAGTTGGTTTTGGCATCGTAGACTAGGTCATGCTAGCATGTACTTACTTTCAAAACTTTCTAAAAATGATTTAGTAAGAGATTTGCCAAAACTTAGTTTTGAAAAGGATAAAGTTTGTGAAGCATGCCAATTTGGAAAATAAGTAAAAACATCTTTTAAACCTAAAGGTTTTGTTACAACTACTAGGTCATTAGAACTACTCCATATGGATCTCTTTGGACCAACTAGAATATTTAGTCTAGGAGGTAAGAGATATGGATTAGTTATAGTAGATGATTTTTCACGGTTTACATGGATTTTATTTCTTGCTCACAAAGACGAATCATTTTCAGCATTCATGAGGTTTTATCAAAAAGTTTCAAATAAAAAAGGACTTCAGTAATTTGCACTCGTAGTGATCATGGTTCTGAATTTGAAAATCAGGATTTTGAAAATTTTTGCAATGGAAAAGGGATTGAACACAATTTTTCTACACCTAGGACACCTCAATAGAATGGGGTTGTAGAAAGAAAAAATCATACTTTAGAAGAAATGGCATGCACTATACTTTGCGAAAATGATTTGCCAAGATATTTTTGGGCTGAAATAATTAATACTGCTTGTTATATTTTGAATTGTGTTTTAATTCTTCCTATTTTAAAGAAAACTCCATATGAGCTTTGGAAACAAAGAAAACCGACTTTAAAATATTTTTGTGTTTTTGGTTGTAAATATTTATCATGAATAATAGTAAAGATAGTTTGAGAAAACTTGATGCCAAATTTGATGAAGGTATCTTCTTAGGATACTCTATATCAAGTAGAGCATACAAAGTTTTTAATAAGAGAACCTTAGTAGTAGAGGAGTCTGTACATGTAGTCTTTGAAGAGTCTACTAACAAATCCTCTAGAAAAGAGGATACTTCTGATGCATTATAGGTGCTGAAAAGTTAAAGAAGTTGACATTGGAAAATCAACCTTCTTAACAAGGTAAAGAAGATCAAGACAAAAATGAAAGAGAAGAAGTCATACAATCCACACCAAAGCATCAAGATCTATCCAAGGAGTGGAGGTATGCTTATGGACATCCTAAAGAGTTAATCCTAGGTGATCCATCAAAAGGGGTAAGAACAAGATCTTCAATTAGAAATGAATGTGATTATATTGCTTTTGTTTCTTAAATTGAACCAAAATATTTTGAAGATGCTGAAAAAGACCCTAATTAGATTAATGCAATACAAGAAGAATTAAATCAATTTAAAAGAAACAATATTTGGACTCTAATTGAAAGACCATCTAATATTTCAATTATCGGCACAAAATAGGTATTTAGGAATAAATTGGATGAAAATGATATTGTTACTAGGAACAAGGTTAACTGGTTGTTAAAGGTTATAATCAAGAGAAAGGCATTGATTTTGATGAAACCTTTGTACCTGTTGCTAGACTTGAAGCCATTATATTACTTTTAGCATTTGCATGTCTTATGAACTTCAAACTTTTTCAAATGGATGTTAAAAGTGCTTTTCTAAATGTTTATATAGCAGAAGAAGTATTTATTGAACAACCACCTGTTTTGAAATTCATGCACATCCTGATCATGTTTTTAAACTACACAAAGCACTTTATGGTTTAAAGCAAGAGTTTGCCAAGCTTATGCAGGGAGAGTTCGAAATGAGCATGATGGGAGAACTCGATTTTTTCCTTGGACTCTAAATCAAGAAAACTAAGGATGAAATGTTCATCAACCAAGCTAAGTATACAAGATAAATCTTAAAGAAGTTCGGGATGGAGACTATTAAGTCAATAGGTACACCTATGAGCCCCTTTTGTAAACTTGATAAAGATAAACATGGTAAATCTATTGATCAAAAATCATATAGAGGAATGATTGGCTCTTTATTTATTTGACTGCTAGTAGACCAGATATAATATTTAGTATCTGTATGTGTGCTAGATATCAATCTGATCCTAAAGAGTCTCATCTGTTGGCTGTTAAGCGCATATTTAGATACTTATATGGTATAATTGATATTGGTTTGTGGTATTCTAGAGATTAATCTATTGATTTATTTGGATTTTCTGATGCTAATTTTGCTGGGTGTAAACTTGATAGAAAAAGTACTATTGGAACTTGCCAATTTCTTGGAGTTAACTAAATCTCCTGGTTTAGCAAGAAAACAAATTCAGTTGCATTATCTATAGCTGAGGCTGGTATATTGCAGCAGGAAGTTGTTGTGCTCCAATCTTGTTGATTAAGCAATAAATTGAAGATTTTGAAATCAAACTAACTAAGACACCTATAAAATATGATAATACTAGTGTAATATGCTTAACTAAAAATCTTGTTCAGCACTCAAAAAGTAAATATATTGAAATTAGGCATCATTTTATTAAAAATCATGTTGAAAGCAATGATGTTGTACTTGAATTTGTTAGTACTAAAATGCAATTAGCTGATATATTGATTAAACCTCTTCAAGAAGATCGATTCAGTATGATTAGAAGAGAACTTAGGGTCATCAATCCTTTTGATTGAAAATTTCTCTCTTGATATTCTTTGACCCTTGAATGATCAAATTTTCTATTAATTATGTTTAATATCCTTGAATTCCATTGAAATTCTATTCATTTTAATCAAAGCTTCATTTCCTTTTTTTTTTTGATTTTGAGTCGAAGTGTCGACACTTCCAAGTGTCGACACCTGGAAGTGTCGACACTTGACTCTATGTTGTGAGTCAACACTTAAACAGCGATAGATCGAAATAAAAATAAGAAAATGAAGTGTTTTCATTGTCTTCTTCCTTCTAAATCGAGCCGACTCATCCCCAACATTGTTTTAATGATTTCTTTCCTCCAGATTTCTACTCCAAATCTCTCAAATCCTCGTTTGGGATGGATTTTCCTTTGGGTTCTACCATTTTCCCCCTTCCTCTTTAATTTTGCACCATAGAAACCCTAGGTTTCTTCCCCTCTTGTATTTCTATCTTGTATCTTTGGAATAGGGCCTAGGAAGCAAGTTATTCGGCATCCAAGACCATCCAATCAAGAAGAAGAAAGGAGAACAAAGGCAAGACATGAGGCTAGAGCAGCTATGGAGCTTGAGATTCCAATCAGACCTCTCTTCCTACAGCAAATCGCATGGGATCGAAGACCATCATCGGAGGACGTCCTGTGGACTTCGATTTCATTGATAGCAGTAGTTTAGGATAGGTCGGTGGCTCAGGGATGCAGGATTGGTGCCATTTTGCTGCTTGACAGAGAGATTCTACCCGGGTTTGATTCGAGAGTTCTATGGTTCACTTGCCCAAGGTAGTGATGGATGGATTACTCAGGTATGAGGCAGAGATGTCCCAATGTCAGCAGAGATTCTAAGCAGAGTATGGGACATACCTAAGAGAGGATTAGTGGTGGACAGCTTAGTGGACAGGGTCAATGGTCTCATTGCATTTTCGAGATAGATGTTTTATCTGAGGGAGCCACTGTTGTAGCTTCGAGATTATCTGCTGAGATGAGGTTGCTGCATCACATAGTAGCCCGGATTCTTCTATCGAAGATCGGTCATTTTGACTTCATCACAGAGCAGAGTTGCTAGTGATGGTTTCTCTAGTATAGCACACACCAATATGCCTCCCGGTACTCATGGTACATCAGCTGACTGAGGCATCGATCAGCTAGAGATTATGTTTGCCCTACAGGATGAGGCTGACTCTATTGTTTAAAGCTTATGGAGTAGTTGTGGATGATGAGCCCTACTGGCAGCTACTGCACATTGATGTCTATGACATCAGATCTCTTAACCGGATGGGGTACCAGTTTGTTAGAGGCCAGTGGAGACGGTGCATATCTGGTCAGGCCATTGACAAAGATAAGGATATAGTAGAAGAAGAGCGCATCTTTTTGGATGAGGCAGGGCCGTCAGAACCACCCACTGATATGCCTAAGGTACAGCCCGAGCCTTCAGCATAGCCAGAGCCAGCTCCTCAGCATTAGCCTGCACGGTCATATATCCTTGGAGTTTCATAGAGTCTAGAGGATAGGGTCACTCGCTTTGAGACTGAGGTGATGATCATTCATTAGCGAGTCGATAGGATTCACATGGAGATGAGAGAGAACCATTGAGGACTGAGAGATGGGATCTCTACCATTCTGTCCGCCTTAGGTAGACCCTCTTCCGGGAGTGCACTTGATACTTCTACTCCAGCCGATTCTACTCTAGCACCACCTGCTCCTAGATCAGATTTGGGTGATGATGAGATTGACTCTGATGGGTTTGACATGGCATATCTGATGACAGAGGAGTACCGGAGACTGCAACCGATCTTCCTAGGATTTCCATTCATGATCCATCTAGTTCATCTTTCCAGACTCTCATTTTACCCACTCCTTTCTCCAGACCTACTGATCACACTTCCATCCAGCACCTACTCCTATCATATCTTTAGCTTTTGATACAACTATTATTCATTCTCCCCCATTGCATACATCATCCCTTATTAGGGAACTATGATTTTATACCCCTGGTTTCCACTGTCTTGATTCAGGTCCTATCTTTGATCATACATCGATTTATACTGATTTGATACTGCCATCCTGTCAGTGCTATTCCTGCTGCTGACATAGCTTCTACCTATTCTGCACCAGCTAGAGGTAGGACTTATGTTAGATGCAGAGGATGAGGCCGTCGTGTTCCATCGAGATCGATTAGGACCCATCTTCATGATCTTCGATTTATGTGGCCTCTATCTCGTGCTTTTACTGATACATGACCAATCGAGATTGGATCCTCAGATGACAAGGACAGTGCTTAGGATAGTCTTTATGTTTAGATAGTTTATATTTATGTGCTACATGTATGCTTTTAAGTTTACTTACTTTTATGTATCAAACTTGTATCAACGTATGAAATATCATGAATGATTAAAATGTTATACTTCATACTATGTCTTTGGTTTGGCATCTAGATTTGATTGGGATGGAGATGGAATCTACCCAAGAAACCTTATAGGTGTTGAAAATAATGTTAAGAATTCGACTCCAATCTAACCAGATTTGACGAACCAAATCCTCAAGAACACCTTGTTCCTAATCAAAAACTAACGCCCTGATCAACAAAGAAACATGGAAGCGTATCACCAGGTTGTGGTTGACCATCTGCCAACAATCTCTATCAAAGATTACGGTAGGATTCAGGTCTGTGAAGATCAAGAACACCAAGAACGGGAGAAGAGAGAAGAAGAAGAAAATCAGAGAAATTTTCACGGGAGAAAGGGATTTCCACTTCCAAGAAGTTTGTTACACCACTTACATCCTCTTACGAGAATACAATATAAATATACCTCGATCACACGTGCCTGAGATCCCAAAAACTCCCCCAGCTGGCATCGTTCAAAAAATAATTCACCCGACATCCGAGCCGACTCAAATCCATTCGAGCCAACTCATCCAGACTGCAGGTTTCCTGACTGTGCAATTGAGCCGACTCAAATCCATTCGAGCCGACTTGTCCAGTCCACAATCACTTGTTCTGAGACATGCCAACCAATAGAGTCGATTCTTATCTCGAAAGAGCAGATCCAAAGACCCAGACTAACCAAAACTGAGCCTAAACACGTAGGACTCATACCATACTCAACCCTAGCCCTAGACACATCATCGAAAACCATGATAGACCATATCAACACATGTGCATTGATCCAACTAGCCATGAATGCACCACCTGAGACTCAACAATCTCCACCTTGGTGCTTCAAAGCTACATATGCCAGACTCCTCAAACCCATTAACCACATACAAGAGTAGAAGCTATTCCTTGGTAGAGCCTTCGTAAGTGCATCCGTCTGGTTCTCCATTGTATGAACCTTCACCAGCACCACTTCTCCTTCCTCTACCAGCTCCCTGACTCTGTGGTATCTCACATCTATATGGTTGGTCCTAGCATGATAGACTGGGTTTTGCATCAAGTGTATGGCACTTTGGCTATCACTGTGCAGAACCACCATACACTACTTCACCCCCATTTCAAACACTAGCCTTCTCAGCCATGGTGCTTCCTTTGCAGTTTCAGTAATCCCTATATACTCCACTTCTATTGTAGACAAAGCAGTAATAGGTTGAAGGATTGATCTCCAAGAAACCGGTCCACCATACATGCAGAAGAGATAACCTGTTGTAGACCTCCTTGTATCAAGATCATCTGCATAGCTTGCATCAATAAACCCTTCCAAAGGACCTGAATCCTCACATGATTCTATGGAGTTCCATCCATGTCCTTCGGGCTGCCCACCAAATACCAGTCCTGTCTTTGAGTCCCTTGCAGATATCTCAAAACCCACTTCAGTGCCTTCCAGAGTTCCTTTCCAGATTAGCCATGTACCTGCTCACCTGGCTTACAGCATATGCTATGTCCAACCTACAACAAATCATAGCATACATCAAACTACCCACTGCATTGGCATATGGAACTCTTTCCATGTACTTTTTCTCCTCCTCTGATTGGGTGCACTATTTTTTCGAGAAAGAAAAATGCCCTGGTAATGGTGTTTCCACAGGTTTGGCCTTATCCATCCCAAACCTCTTGAGTACCCTTTTAATGTACCCACCTTGTGACAAATGGAGTATTCCATTGCATCTATCTCTGTAAATCTCCATTCCAAGAATTTTTTGAGCTAATCCCAAGTCTTTCATCTCAAATTCCTGAGATAATGCTCTCTTCAGTCCTTTCACAGCTGTCATACTTCTGCTGGCTATCAACATATCATCCATATATATAAGTAAATACAGAGCATCCATAGTATCCACATCGTTCACATAGACACAATGATCATGTTCACATCTAAGAAATCCAAGGCTCAAGATAAATATGTCAAATCTATGATACCATTGACGAGGTGATTGTTTTTAATCCATACAATGACCTCTGAAGTAGACATACCTGTTTTCCTGTCCATTCTCAATGAAGCCATCAGGTTGCTTCATATAGATTTTCTCTTCCAGTCTTCCATGTAGAAAGGCTATCTTCACATCCATCTACTCCAAATCAAAATTATGTTTTGCCACCAAAGACAACAATACCCGAATTGAAGTATGGCATACCACAAGAGAAAACACTTCTATGTAGTCAACTCCTTCCCTCTGTGAGTATCCCTTTGCTATCAATCTTGCCTTGTATCTCACTCCACCTTTCTCTGAAGGTAATGACTTCTTAGTGAACACCCATTTGGAGCCAATAGCATGAGCATCTCTAGGTAGATCCACCAGCTACCATGTCTGATTCCTTCTGAGAGATTTCCATCTCTTCCATCATGCCTTGCATCCAAGACTCTTTATCAGGACTTTCCATGGATTCTACAAAACTTTATGGATCTCCATTCATAGATATTAGAGCATATGAAATTGCTTCATCTATGCCATATCTTACCGACTTCCAGATTGTGTGTTGAGGCTTATGTAATGCACTCCCCTTGCACTATCCTGCAAGTCTACTGTTTATGGCTCCTCCTACACTTCCCTTTAAACAGCTGATTCTTCTTGTCTCTCCTTCACTCCTGGAGAATCTTTCCTATCCAACTCTACCTCAACTGAAACTCCATTTCTAGCTGATGTTGAAGACATATCCTCCACCTATGATAGGCTCTCACTGCTGTTCATCTTATTGACTACATTTCAAGTTGTAGTCCCCGGTTTCACCAAGATGCTCTTCTCATCAAAAATGATATCCTTACTGATCACTACCTTTTGAGACTGTGGATCCCACAGTAGGTAACCCTTGACTCCTTGTGGATACCCTATAATGATCATCTTCTTTGACTTAGGATCCAGCTTGATTCTTTTAGTTGCCTCCACATGTACATAAGCCAGGCAACCAAAAACTTTCAGGTGGCCAAGCTCTACCTTCTTCCTACTCTAAACATCTTCAGAAAGTCCACCATCCAACTTGAAGTGAGGGGACCTATTTATAAGAAAACATGCCAGAGTTATAGCATCACCCTAAAATGTTTTCGGCTGTGATGATTGCAGCCTCATACTCCTTGCCCTTTCCAAGTAACCCAAAGAAATCAAATTCTTTTTCAATTCTGGTACATGTTTGACATTTGATAGAGTCCTTGTTAACCCCATAAGTGATTTTGATGATAACCAAATATTGGAGCATGTATATTTATTTCTAACAACTCTTCAAGTGGTTTTACAAGTTTTGTAGGATAATTTAATTGTTCAAACTTCAACTCCTACACCTTTGTTTCTTATTTGAGTTGTGTTATATTTTGGTTTTGTAAAGAAGAACCCAATGAAAAGCTAAGAAAAAAATCATGTAAAAAGGGTTACTTCTATATGTGTTTGTGTGTGCCTTAGAAATATTTTGAGTTAGTTTGCTTGAAAAATATAAGAGTATTGGTGAGAGTTTTTCTTTAAGTTCAATTATAAAAATCCTGAGGAAGATACTCGAGCCGACCCAGCATGTTGAAGAGCCGACTCCACTTGATGGCACGCAGTAAGGATTCTGGTACATAATAATCCGAGCTGACTCGAGGGTAACCGAGCTGACTCCAGTGAATCTAAGTCTACTGAAATTTGTCCGAGCTGACTCCTCCAGAATCCTATTTTTGAAGATTTCTGAGAATAGCCAGGCGAGCCGACCCGAACCAGAAAGAGCCGACTCTGCTAGACCTAATTTTGAAGACCTGAGAAAGTGAGCTGACCCAAACTATAACAAGCCAACTCTTCCAGAGTGAGGTTTTCCGAACCTGAGAAGAAGATCTGACCCAAGCTAAAAAGAGCCGACTCCTCGAGTTCAAGTTTTTCAAAGATATAAGTTTGAGCCGACCCGAGCTATCAAAAGCCAACTCGTCTAGAGTGAAGTTTGGCTCCCTGAGATAAAGAGCTGACTGCAATGAAGATATAGCGACTTGACCTATCAACTCGAAGGATCCGAGCCGACTCAAAGGAATCTGAGCCGACTCGAACATCACTTTAGGTACAACGGCTAGTTCTAGAATTTATTTTCAATGCCAAAAAGTGCTCCAATGATCACAAATCACTTTCAATGGTCTACAATGGCTAGAACTGCCTTGAAGCGATGGAAGACTTTATATTTGAGGGATTTGAACTTCCTTAGAGTTAGAAAAGTTTTCAAAAAAATAAGCTTCATTGAATATCCTACCTACCAATAAGAAGAAAGAGCATGAGCATTCAAGTTAGCCTTCAAGTCTTCACCAACTATGATCTGAAGCTTGAAGCAATTTGGAAAGAAACCACTAAAGCCATTAAAGCTTTTCAAGTGCATTCAAGTGGACTTCCATCGAGCTGCATGGCAACTATTCGAAAATTGAGTTGTCATTTATTGTTGCATTTATTCAATTCATTTCTAAATTGTGGGTTATTGGTGAGCCCGGTTGAAAAATCAAATAGGTTCTGGTGAGCCTTGATAAAAATCAAGGTAGGTTCTTGGTGATCATGTGAAAACCAAGTAGGTTCTTGGTGATCCTGTGAAAACCAAGTTAGGTTCTTGGTGATCCTGTGAAAACCAAGTGGGTTTCTTTGGTGAGCCTGTTTAAAACCAAAGGGTGTTGGGTTTTCTTTGGTGATCCCGTTAAAAGCAAAGTGTAGAGGTTTTGGATTGTGATCCTGTAAAACAATTCTACTGTATTCGGGTGTGAATATAATAAAAATTCTAAGTGGTATCTTGGGTAGTGGGCATAGGTGCGGGGTTGCCGAACCACTATAAATTGTGTGTTTGTGTTGTGCTTCTTTATGCTTACTTAGCTTCTGCAATTTTACTACTCTGTCACAGCACCTACCACTTGCAAGGAATTTTTAATTGTACATTATTTGCTTTAATTTTTAAAATTCAATTCACCTCCTCTTGGGTAGCTACCTGGGCAACAACTGGTATCAGAGTAGTATCTCTAAATACACTAGAGTAAATATTGATGGCTCATCCCATGAGTAATCCTTGATGGAAGGCCAATCTACCAACAGACTCCACTCTTCATAGGCACAAATATCATATTGGAAAGCAAGAATGAAGATCTATATTCAAGCTATCGATTTTCAATTATGGAAGGTCATTCTTAAGGGCCAAGTATCCCCATGACCAAAGTTGATGGCGTGGATGGTCCCTAAACCTGAAGAGGATTGGGATGAACACGGCATGAAATTAGGAGAATTGAATGCCAAAGCAATGAATTGCTATATTGTGCTTTGGATTCAAATGAGTTTAATCAAATTTTTACTTGCTCTTCAGAAAGAAAATTGGGATAAACTCGAGATGACCCATGAACTTCTCAAGTGAAGTCTTCTAAACTTAATCTTCTTGTGCATAGTTACGAATTATTCAAAATGGAACATAATGAAATATTTCTACTATATTTTCACATTTCACTGACATTATCAATGGCTTAAAAAGTCTTGGCAGGGTATATACATATAAGATCTTGTAATAAGATTCTAAGATCTCTTCTAGTAAATGGGATCCGAAAATGACTGCCATCCAGGAAGCAAAAGATTTGAACACCTTATGCTGGATGAATTGCTAGGATCTCATCACTCATGAACTGACCATGCCAGCACCAAACTGAAGATGATCAAAAGAAGAAAAAATCAATTGCTTTCAAAGCTACTAGGATTTAAGAAAAGATGAAAAATCGGAAGAAGATGCTCCTCTACTGAAAGCGACATGGAAGACGAAGATGTGCCATGGTCGTCAGAAATTCAAAAGGTTCTGGGAAGACAAAAAGAAAAAAATTTAAAAATTTCACAAGAACAAATAATTCAGTAAGGAGAAGGACAAGGAAAAGGAGAAAGAAAAGAAGTGCATAGCTGTTATGAATGCAAAAAATCGGGGCACATCGACCAGATTGTCCATTACTGAAAAAGGATTTAAGAAGAAGAAAAAAGAAAGCTGCTGGTAGTGACATGGAGCGACAGCAAAGCATCCTCATCCACTGAAGAAAGAAGAGACCATGAAATCTGCGAATCTATATATGATAGGTCTTGAAAATGAAGTATCATCCCCTGAGCTTCAAACTGAATGTACACATGACGAATTGATTATGTATTTCATGACTTGCTTATTGAATTTAAGAAAGCTGGGTGTAAATTAAATCCTTGAAGAAAAAAAATGATGTTTATTAAAAGACAAGGATAAGATTTCTGAAAGAATAACATTTTGCAAAGGAACTGAATATATTTTCTAACAATGTTAATTTTGAAAAATGAGAAAAATTCTTTAAATGAGAGAAACAATGTTTTAGTTGCTAAAAACAATGATTTGAAAAAGGAGGTTGAAAAGCTTAAACCTTGGAGAAAAATTTACTTTGAGTTCTAACAAGCTTGAGCTAATCTTGAAAGAACAAAGAGATTCAAAAAGTAAAGCTAGATATGGATTTAATGCCTTAAATGCTAAAAGAATTTCAGCAAACAAATTCATATCTTCAAAAGCTTCAGCTTCAAATGCCAAATTTAAAAAAGCTTTTCCATCGAATTCTATTTCAAAGGGTTTGAGTATGCACCTAAGAATTCTGCTCAAAAATTTTTAAACCATATATATATTCCTACATCTCTTAAAGCTTCAAAGCATGCATCATTCAAAAATGATAAAAATTGTTTGTTATGCATGTCATAAATTTGGGCATAAATATCAATGCAATTCATTGAAAAATATCAAAATTGATACATGAAATATAGAACCATTTGGGTTCCAAAGGGAACCAATTCTGCTAACCCGAAAGAACCAAGCTAGCTTGGGTACCTAAAATCATCCTTGTTTATTTTATAGGAATGTCTTACAGCCCACAAATCAAAGAAAAGATAGTATCTTGACAGCGGCTGTTCAAGGCATATGACGGGTGATAAAGATCAGTTTATCACCCTATAAATAAAGAAGGAGGATTGGTTACTTTTAGAGATAATGGCAAGGAAAAAATAATCGGAATCGGTAATATTAAAATAACCCCCTATACTTTCATTAAAGAAGTGCTGCTAGTAGATAAATTGAAGTATAATTTATTGAGTATTAGTCAACTTTGTGATAAAGGCTTCAAGGTTATCTTTGAATCTTCTATGTGTATAGTAACTAACTCTCTTGACTCTAGCAACAAATTCATTGGTCATAGGCTTGGAAACATCTATGTGGTAGATCTAAATGTGACTAGTAGTTCCAGTCTAATAGCAATGAATGCTAAGATCAAGAAGTCATGTTTATTATGTCATAGATGATTAGGTCATGCTAGCATGCATACAATTGCCAAATTAATCTCAAAGAATCTAGTTAGAGGTTTGCCATATTTTAAAGTTGATCTTGAATATATATGTGATGCTTGTCAATTAGGCAAACAAACTAAGGGGAGTTTTAAATCAAAAAATATTATTTCAACAACTAGATGTTGGGAATTGTGTTCCAAAGCCAATCGCCTGGGATGTAGGTGGTTGAGCTCAGTATTGTATTCTTTTTATGAATTAATAAAATATTATTTTTGGCAGCTCATCACATATTGTATTTCCCTAAAATGAACTCTTTCCATGTGATGAAGTCCTTAGGACTACACTGATTTTGATACAGAGAGGATGTATCGAGTGGTCCTTAAACCCTGTTCACAACAAAAGGATATATTGTACTGGATGGCAATATATCAAGTATAGGTTGTTGTAGTTCATATCGTTTGGTAGTCCTCTTGACCAAATGAGTGTGGTGACACTGATGTGATCTGCAAGCGGGATATGTGATATCTTATTGAACGTGACTCCGTGCAGCCCCTTTATGCCAAAGGGATACTCACGATTGGATATGGGTATATGTGTCCCTCTGACTTGAGGTCATCACGGTAGCTTGCAAGCAACTCCCTGTACTTTGGTGCCGGACTACCCGATTTTAATCCGGTGATGGAAGGTTTCTGGGTACAGGCAAGTACTTATGGAGCAGTGATGGATCAAGATGGAATTGACATGTCCAAACAGTTTAGATTGAATGTCTCGCAGTATCTCAATTTAGCAAATCCTCGGCCGGGGTAGCCCTAATGAAGAGTCACTGGGCTTGCGAGGTTGAGACACGTAGTGGACTGACTCTGTTTGGGTTGGCAGCCCAATCACAGTCATCCTGAGCATTAGAGGTCAAAGGGATGAATTATACGGTAACCATATGCCAGAGGTTCGATAGTTTGCTCCTGCATCTTCGACCTATCCGGACGCCGGGACCCATTGCTAGATGGTTTATTGTGCTGGTACTGGAATTGTTCCAGTGCTACCATTTAGGTTCGAACCTATGAAGTCACATGCCACAAAGGATAACTCTCTGATCCGGATACCGATTACGATTGGAAATCATCTCGATTTTATGGTCATGGTATTTTTGAGCACTCTTTTCCCCGTCTTGCCCTTGTCTGCGTCAACCGAAAATTGTTACGGGCTAACCAGGACTGTGCTAGGATTTTTCTGAATCAGTTTTGAACTGATTCGGAGCTCATTTCAGCCTCCAATTGGTTGTGAACTAATTGAACCCAATTTAATTGGGCTTGAACCGGTTCAATTAGATTGAACCAAGGGGTTTTAATGGGATTGAACCTAAATTCTTTGGACCGGTTTCTTTTGAACCGGTGGTTTTTTTTTTTCTCTCCCATGTTACCATTTACATGGTGATTTGCTGGAATTTCTTGCATCCGGTTGAAGGCCAATCGACCGAACGTTTGCTGGGATTCTTCTCCTCCCTCCCTCTTGTTTATTGCTGGTTTAATCACTGTTTTATGGCTTGGTTAATGGATTTAACCACAGCCTATTCGTTTCCCAGCTCATTCCTCCACCCTGCGGCCTATATAAACAACTTCTAGCGCCCCTGTTTCAGCCGATATAAAGTCATCGTGTGTATTTTTGTTTCACCATGTGAGAGGCTGAAAAAACCGTGAGAGGTCTTCTTCCTTGGAGAACTTCCACTTCCATTCCATCGGTGATTTAGAGGCCTGGGTTTTGGTGAGTGATTGGGAGAGAAAATATCTTTTAATCCCTGATCTTGTTGGTGCTCAATTGGTGGAAGAAGGAAGCTCTGTTTTGGTGAAAACAAATTCAGAACTTGGAGTTCTATTTTCTTCTTTGCTCCCCTCACCGTTTCAAGTCTTCCGGCGACTAGCATCGCCCGAGAGATGGATCAGAGGAGCCCCAGGCGTGTCCCCCCTCTAAGGGTGTTCGCATGAGCACCTAAGAGCTGGATCATCCTCCATTGTTGCTGTCCTTTTGTGCTCTGTTTTTGAGTTGCAGGTTTTCAGGTTGCAGAAATTCATGTTGCAGCTTTTGGATAATAGGAAGAGCTCCAAACATTGGATGATCATCTCTCTTTTGAAGCAAGACCAATCAATTTGTTCCCTTGCCATTGTTGAACGAGAAGAGATCAAAATTTGCTGCTTTGGTTTGGCCATTTCTGCTGTTGGAGAAGAAGCAAAAATCCACGTTCAAGAGGCTGCTGGAAGAAGACAATAGGAATAAAGTTATTCCTGTTATCCTAGCTATTCCAGCATTATACCAAGGTTATTCCAGGCAGGAATAAGGTAAAGTTTCTAGTTTTTTATATTCATGCATGCCTTGATCTAGTTTTATAAAAATTGTTTATAAATATTACATGCCCTTGTTCATGCCTCGTTTTGCCTATACATGCATCCGGAATATGTTAGATCCTGTACGGAGTAGGTAGTTTCTGCTGTTATTTTAAAATAGTTTTAAAATACATACCTGCTCCCTACTATTGCATGCTTAGTGTAGGCACCTGCAACCGCGTTATTTATCTTTCACTAGACCCCTTGAGCTACTTCATATGGACTTATTTGGACCAACTAGGATCACAAGCCTAAGATGTATGAAATATGGCCTTGTGATTGTAGATGACTTTTCTAGATTCACATGGATGTTATTTATTACATATAAAGATGAAACCTTTGATGTATTTCAAAATTTTATAAGAAGGTTTCGAATGAGAAAAATATTTCTATTATTTCCATAAGAAGTGATCTTTGAACCGAATTTCAAAATCAATTTTTTGATGAATATTGCACTAAGCATGGCATTGATCACAACTTCTCTGCTCCTAGAACACCACAACAAAATGGTGTTGTAGAGAGAAAGAATAGGACTTTGGAAGAAATGATCCGAACCATGTTGTGTGAAGGTAATCTTCTAAGGTACTTTTGGACAGAAGTGGTGAACACTCTCTATTACATATTAAACCGAGTTTTAATTCGATCAATTTCAAAGAAAACCCCCTATGAGCTTTGGAATGGAAGTAACCCAAATATTAATTACTTTCATATTTTTGGATGCAAATGCTTTGTATTAAATAATGGCAGAGAGACCTAAGAAAGTTTGATGCAAAATCTGATGAATCTATATTCTTTGGTTATTCACTTCATAGCAAAGCATATAGAGTGTTTAATAAGAGGACTCTTACTGTAAAAGAGTCAATTCATGTTATTTTTGATGAAGCTAATCCCTCACCATCTAGAAAAGATGAGTGTGGAGATAATGATGCAGGTACTCTACAAAAGGAAATGGAAGATCTAAGCATTCAAGACAAATCAACTCAAGATGGAAACGTAGTAAGTAAGGATCATACTGGTTTACCAAAGGAATGGAGGTACGTGACTTCACATCCCAAAGACTTAATTATTGATGATCCTTCTCATGGTATTAGGCTAGGTCAGCACATAGAGATGCACATGACTGCCTAGCCTTTATTTCATAAATTGAACCACATAGTTTAGAAGAAGCTGAAACTAATCATAATTGGATGATGGCCATGCATAATGAATTGAACCAGTTTGAAAGAAATAATGTTTGGACTTTAGTTAGTAGACCTACAGACAACCCAATTATAGGAACCAAATGGATCTATAGGAACAAACTAGATGAAAATGGTAAGGTTATAAGAAATAAAGCAAGGTTGGTAGCAAAAGGGTACAATAAAGAAGAGGGCATTGATTTTGATGAAACATATTCTCCCATAGCAAGACTAGAGGCCATTAGATTACTTCTTGCATTTGCTTGCTACATGAATTTTAAACTCTTTCAAATGGATGTCTAAAGTGCTTTTCTGAATGGATTTATTTCTGAACAAGTTTTTATAGAATAACCACCAGGCTTTGAAAATCAAGCTTTTCCAAATCATGTGTTTAAATTGAATAAGGCTTTATATGGTTTGAAACAAGCATCTAGGGCCTAGTATGATAGACTGAGCAAATTTTTACTTGAAAATGATTTTAGAAGAGGAAATGTTGAAAAAACTCTTTTTATTAAGAATAAAGAGAATGATATGTTAGTTGTATATATTTATGTTGATAACATAATATTTGGTGCAACTAATAAAAATCTTTGCAGAGAATTTGCTGAGTTGATGCAGGATGAGTTTGAAATGAGTCTTATGGGTGAACTCAACTACTTCCTTGGGTTACAAGTCAAACAAATGAAGGAAAGAATCTTTATAAGCCAAGCCAAGTACATCAAAGAGATAATCAAGAAATTTGGCATGGAAACAAGCAAAGAGGCTAGCACACCCATGAGTCCTACATGCAGGCTAGACAAAGATGAAAATGGATCCAACATTGACCAAAAGCTATATAAGGGTATGATCGGACCCCTTTTATATTTGATAGCCAGTATACCTAATATCTTGTATAGTGTATGTGTTTGTGCTAGATTTCAATGCAATCCTAAAGAAATACATATGCTTACTATTAAAAGAATCTTTAAATATTTAAGAGGTACAAGTAACTTAGATCTTTGGTATTCTAAAGAATCATCTTTGAATTTAATTAGTTTTTATGATGCTGACTATGCTGGTTGCAAAATTGATAGAAAGAGCACTAGTGATACATGCCAATTTTTAGGATTGAATTTACTCTCATGGCACTGCAAGAAACAAAACTTGGTAGTACTTTCTACTGCTAAGGCAGAGTATGTTGCTACAGGAAGTTGTTGTGCACAAGTATTATGGATTAAACAACAACTAGAAGACTTTGGTGTTACATAATTAAAAATTCCAATCAAATGTGATAACATAAGTGCTATTGATTTGACAAAAAATCCTGTTCAGCATTCAAGAACAAAGCATATTGAAATTAGGCACCATTTTATAAGAGATCATGTATTGAATGATGATATTGTACTTGAATTCGTGCCAACTGAAAACCAACTTGCTGATATTTTTACTAAACCATTGAATTTTGATAGATTTGCAATGATTAGAAGTGAACTAGGGTTATGTGACCCACTCTAAAAACATTCCCATAAGCTTAAGGACAAAATATCTAGGTGAGCTCCTTATTCCAATTTCTGTTAAAATGACTTTGATTAGAAGCCCAAAAATCATTCTTGTGCTCCCTCTGCTCGAGCTGACTCAGATGATGAGCCGTCTCTTTTTAGTTCGAGCTGTAGGATTTTCTTTCCCATTTCTATTCCTTAACCCTACAATCTTTCCCTCTGAGAAACCTTCTAAATACTTCCAACTTCCAAAAACTACTTCGGAACTCAAGTGTTTCTGTGCAATGGCTCCAAAGAAGGCAGTTGGCAAGAAATCTCGATGGGAAACGGAAGCCGTTCTGTAAGAAAGAAGAACAAAGTTCTGAGAAGATAGTGCTTCTCGAATTCCACCACATCCGGATGAGGAACCAAGCCCAGTTTCACCAAGCCATCAAATTTTCTTAGGTATGCGACCTATAACTACTGGAAGAAGGATTTTGTTTGAATACCTAAAGAAAATAGGATTTGTTATTGGAGATTTCATAGAAAACCAGGGTTGGAGGAACATGTGTTCGTTGGATATCAAAACCTACCCTAATCTGGTTAGAAGCTTTTATGAAAATTTGAGATTCGGTGAGAACTTTATTGAATCTTCAGTTAAAGGAAGAAGAATTATCATATCTACAGAAATTCTTGGTAATGTTTTAGAATGCCATTTGAGGGCACTGAGTACTTGGTCTTAAAGGATAAAACTAAAGCTTTGCAAACTATGTTGGAAAGGACTGAAGTTGATGAAATTGGAATTCTCAAGGCCAGCACTTTGTCCATTGAAATGAGAATTCTTCACAGTTTTATTAGTAGGATCCTTCTACCCAGGACGGGCCGTTTTGATTGGGTAAGTGAGCGTGATCTTTGTTTTATGGAGCTGCTAATTAATGGTGACAAAATTAACCTGCTAGCTATCATGATTAGTCAGATGAAAGAGGCAGTGAGAAAGGTGAAGGCATGTTTGCCTTACGGAATGGTTCTGACACTTTTCTTTCAAAATTCCCACATTGACTTGTTAGGTGAAGACAGCAAGACTCTCCTTCATACCGATACTTATACAGCCAAAACTCTTCAAAGGATGGGTTACCTATTATCTAAAGGAACTTGGAAAAAGAAGTCTGATGCCCCAATAATTAAAGAAACTGAGAAAGTACAAGAGCAAGCTGAAATGTAGACTGGTGAAGGAACTTCAATTCAAAGCCCAGAGTCACAGCCACAGCTAGGGTCTCCAGTCCAGGCAGACTTTGATGCTTATTTTCTAGATGTTTTAATGTCTGATATACCTCCTAGCACACCTATTTATACTCAGTCCACCGACATTCCTGTTCATAGTCATGCTACTACTACTCCTGTTATGAATACTTCAATTTTGCAAGACTTCATTGCACAGCAGTTGGGCAACTTGACTGAATCTATCAACTCCTCTATGGCTACAATGTTTGGTGAACTTTGCCAATTTGTTGATGAGAGGCTTAATCAATTTGGAGGGCAGATTGATAATCTGAGAAGCAGAATTGATACCCTTGAAACCTCCAAGACTATATCGTGTGCAACTGAGATAGATTTGCAACCCATTCTTCATTTAATCACTTCAAGTTCTGAAAGGATTGAGAAATCTGTTACTCAAGTACTTGAAGCATACAGGGTTGAGATGGATAACTTGAGAATCTAGGTTGGATCAGTAGAAGCAGGTAAAAGGATGGAAGAAGACTACACCAGAGGAATTGGAATACTTAGAAGAGAATTTGGAAGACTAAGAGGTTCAGCTGAAGCCTTTGCAACTGCTCAAGCAACTGAATTGATTGAATTACTTAAAGGTATAAAAAAGGTGGATGAAGAAGTAGATACAGTTCAGTTCAAGTTGGATCAGCTCTCGAACCGAGTCATTGCTGCACTTAGTGTTCCACACTCTAGATCTAGGCCTCAATCATCTTCTTCTGCTGGTCAGTCTGCTCATCCCAGACAACCAGCCCCTCATCTTAGGCCACAGGGAACCTATCCTACTCCACCTTCTCATGTCTTAGATCCTGATCCAATTGCTTCTATGCCTCTAGGCATCCAGATTCCTAGGCGTTCTACAAATCCTAATGTAGACATAGATATCGACTAAATGTATTTTCTTTCATTTTGTATTGTATATCTAACATCTTTGAAATGAAATGAAAGTTCACATTTTGTCCCTTGAATGGCTATATCTCTTGAATTGTCTTTAATACAGCTCTCATACATTTTAATTAGAACATCAAGATGGATTTGAGAAAGTGAAATTATCTCAAATAAATATTAAATACTTTATCAATCTATTTTAAAATCTGTTCTTTACTCTAACTTCATTTTGGTTGATTGACAAAAAGGGAGAGAAATTTATGAAGTTATTTCATGAAAAGGATAAAATGTGTTCATGTTTGTATGTTTGCTCTGATATGATACATAATACATATTGTTTGGAAAGAACATGTCTTGACTCCTTTAAGTTCTAATATACAATATTTAAAGCTCTGATTTATAGAAGTTAAGCTCTGATATATAATGTTTTATACTTTGGCATTTAATAGCTCTGATACTTAAAGATCTATTGGAATCTTTTGAGCTTTGGAATAAAAAATTGCATGAAAATTGTGTCGAAACATGGAGTATCTTATTGAGGGGAGATTGCCTCTCTATTCCCTAATTCTTCTTCCATAGCTTGGCACTAATTAAAGTTTTTTTTACTTGTTCATATATTCTTGCAAATACAGTTATACAAGTAATTGTAAAGTTTTATCTTGTTTTTTTGTGCCCAGTGTTTTGTCATCATCAAAAAGGGGGAGATTGTTGACCCCATAGGTGATTTTGATGATAACAAAACATTGAAGCATGTACATTTATTTCTAACAACTCTTCAAGTGGTTTTACAAGTTTCTATAGGATGATATAATTGTTCAAACTTCAACTCCTACACCTTTGTTTCTTGTTTGAGTTATGTTATATTTTGGTTTTGTGAAGAAGAACCCAACGAAAAAGCTAAGAAAAAAATCATGTAAAAAGGGTTACTTCTATATGTGTGTGTGTGCTTTAGAAATATTTTGAGTTGGTTTTCTTGAAAAATGTAAGTGTTGGTGAGAGTTTTTCTTTAAATAAAAATCCTGAAGAAGATACTCGAGCCGACCCAGCATGTTGAAGAGCCAACTCCACTTGATGGAACACAGCAAGGATTCTGGTACGTAGCAATCCGAGCCGACTCGAGGGTAACCGAGCCGACTCCAGTGAATTCGAGTTGACTGGAATTTGTCCGAGCTGACTCCTCCAGAGTCTTGTTTTTGAAGATTTCTGAGAACAGCCAAGCGAGTCGACCTGAACTAGAAAGAGCCAACTCTGCCATACCTAATTTCAAAGACCTGAGAAAGTGAGCTGACCCAAACTACAACGAGCCGACTCTTCTAGAGTGAGGTTTTTCGAACCTCAGAAGAAGAGCCGACCCAAGCTGAAAAGAGCCGACTCCTCGAGTTCAAGTTTTTCAAAGATATAAGTTCGAGCCTACCCGAGCTATCAAGAGCCGACTCATCCAGAGTGAAGTTTTGCTCCCTAAGACAAAGAGCCGATTGCAATGAAGATTTGGCGACTCGACCTATCGACTTGAAGGATCTGAGTCGACTTGAAGGAATCTGAGTCGACTCGAAGGAATCTAAGCCAACTTGAACATCGCTTTCAGGTATCCAACGGCTAGTTCCAGAATTTGTTTTTGAATGCCAAAAAGTGTTCCAACGATCACAAATCACTTTCCAACGGTCTACGATGGCTAGAACTGCCTTGAAGTGATGGAAGACTTTATATTTGAAGGATTTGAACTTCCTTCAAGATAGAGTTAGAAAAGTTTTCAAGAAAAACAAGCTTCATTGAATATCCTACCTACCAACAAGAAGAAAGAGCATAAGAGCATTCAAGTCAGCCTTCAAGTCTTCACCAACTCTGATTTGAAGCTTGAAGCAATTTGGGAAGAAACCACTGAAGCCATTAAAGCTTATTCAAGTGCATTCAAGTAGACTTCCATCAAGCTGCACCAGTAACTATTCGACAAATTGAGTTTGTCATTTATTATTGCATTTATTTCAATTCATTTCTAAATTGTTGGGTTATTGGTGAGCCCAGTTGAAAAACCAAATAGGTTCTTGGTGAGCCTTTGATAAAAACTAAGTTGGATTCTTGGTGATCCTGTGAAAACCAAGTTAGGTTCTTGGTGATCCTGTGAAAACCAAGTTGGGTTTCTTTGGTGAGCCTGTTTAAAACCAAAGGGTGTTGGGTTTTCTTTGGTGATCCCATTAAAACCAAAGTGTAGAGATTTTTTATTGTGATCCTGTAAAACAGTCCTACTGTATTCGAGTATGAATAGTGAAAATCCCAAGTGGTATCTTGGGTAGTGGATGTAGGAGCTGGGTTGCTCCGAATCATTATAAATTATGTGTATTTGTGTTGTGCTTCTTTATTCTTACTTAGCTTCTGCAATTTTACTACTCTGTCACAGCACCTACCACTTGAAAGGAATTTTTAATTGCACATTATTTGCTTTAAATTTTTAAATTCCTAATTCATCCTCCTCTTTGGTGGCCACCTAGGCAATAGTCCTTATCACTCCATCATACATCCTCATCCTAATAGTGCCTACTCTAGCTACCATATAAGGGTGATCATCACCAAGGCTTACACTACCTCCATCTGACCTGTCATAGGTGTAAAACCAATTCCGATATGAGGTATAGTGGTATAAGCATGCAGAATCCAAAATCCAGGTATTCTCCCAATCCACTGATCCATCTGATACAACCAGTACTTTTCCTCCATTGCTTTCCAAAGCATTAGCACCACTAGTGTTGGCTCTTCCCTTTTCTATCTTCCAAAGAGGACAATTCTTCTTGATATGCCCAAGCTGACGATACTTGTAGCATTTCACACTCTTGTGGTTCCGAGACTGAGACTGCCCTTGGACTTCCCCTAGCTCTTTTCTTAGATCTTCCTTGCCTCTCATTTACAGCAAGAACTTCTGAGTTAGGATTACCTTTGCAGATCTTTTCCCTTTGCTTATTGGATCTGAGCATACTAACAACCTCTTCATAGTTTAGGGTTTCCTTCCCATAAACCAAAGTTGTTATAAGACCATCATATGATCCAGGGAGTGAACACAACAGCAACAATGCCTGATCTTCTTCGTCTATCTTCACATCCAGACTCATCACCTCAGAACAAACCTGATTGAACCTCTGAATATGCGCAACAAGATCTCCTCCTTCAGGCATTCTCAAGCTATATAGTTGCTTCTTGAGCCATAGCTTGTTCGTCATGGTCTTTCCCATGTATGTGTTCTCCAGTCTTCTCCAAAGACCTTTTGTAGCAGTCTCTGAACACACCTCAGGTAAAATCTGATCAGCCAAACACATCCTTATGGTGCTGAAAGCAATCTCTTCTAACTCTTCCCATTCTTCAACACTAATCTTTTCTGGTCTTTCTTTAACCAAGACCTTGTAGATTCTCTGTTGAACTAGCAAATTTTTAACTCTTTGCTGCCACAGGGTGAAGTTTCCTTGCCATCATACTTCTCAAAATCTACTTTGAATCCACTTGTTGCCATTACCACAATCAAGAATTCAAAAGATATGAAAACCGTACCTACAAGAAGTCTTACTTCCAACCCTCTGATCTTGAGATCTTCCTTCCATGAACCTTGCTCTGATACCAAATGTTGAAAATAATATTGAGAATTCAACTCTAATCTAACCAGATTTGATGAACCAAATTTTCAAGAATAGCCTTGTTCCCGATCAAGAACTAACACCCTGATCAACAAAGCAAACATGGAAGCGTATCACTAGGTTGTGGATGACCATTTGCTAGCAATCTCTATCAAAGATTATGATAGGATTCAAGTATGTGAAGATCAAGAACACCAAGAACGGGAGAAGAGAGAAGAAGAAGAAAATCAGAGGAATTTTCATGGGAGAAAGGGATTTCCACTTCCAAGAAGTTCGTTACACCACCTACATCCTCTTACAAGAATACAATATATATATACCTCAGTCACACGTGCTCGAGATCCCAAAAACTCTCCCAGCTGGCACAGTTCAAAAAATAGTTCACTCGACATCCGAGACAACTCAAATCCATTCGAGCCGACTCGTCCAGACTGCAGGTTTCTTGACTGTGCATCTGAGCTTACTCAAATCCATTCAAGCTGACTCATCCAGACTACAAGTTTCCTAACTGTGCATCCGAGCCAACTCAAATCCATTCGATCCGACTCATCCAGACTACAGGTTTCCTGACTATGCATCCGAGCCGACTCAAATCCATTCGAGCCAACTTGTCCAGTCCATAATTATTGACCCCATGAGTGATTTTGATGATAACCAAACATTGGAGCATGTACATTTATTTCTGACAGCTCTTCAAGTGTTTGACAAGTTTTTGTAGGATGTATAACATGTTCAAACTTCAACTTCTACATTTCTACTTTCTTGTTTGAGTTGTGTTGTAAATATTTTTATAAAGAAGAACCCAATAAAAATGCTAAGAAAAATCAAGTAAAAAGAGTTACTTCTGTGAGTATGTGTGTGCTATGAATTTTAGTTTGAGTTGGTTTGTATGAATTTTAAAAGAGTTGGTGAGAGTTTTCTTTTAGTTCAATTATAAAAGTCCTAAGAAGACACTCGAGCCAACCCCAAGAGATGAAGAGCTGACTCTACTTACTGGCACGCAGCAAGGATTCTGGAACGCAGCAATCCGAGCTGATTCGATAGAAAGTGAGCCGACTCTAGTGAATCCGAGTTGACTGGAATCAGTCCGAGCCAACTCCTCTATAGTCCATTTCTTGAAGTTTTCTGAGAACAGCCAGGCGAGCCGACCCGACCTAGAAAGAGCCGACTCTGCCAGACCTAATTTCAAAAAACTGAGAAAGCGAGCCAACCCGAATTGCATCGAGCCAACTCTTCCAGAGTGAGGTTTTCTGAACCTGAGAAGAAGAGTCGACCCAAGCTGAAAAGAGTCGACTCCTCGAGTTCAAGTTTTTCAAGTTTCAAGTTCGAGCCGACCCGAGATACAAAGAGCTGACTTGTCTAGAGTGACATTCTTTGCCCTGTGTCTAGAGTGACATTCTGCACCCTGAGACATAGAGCCGACTGCATTGAAGATTTGGTGACTCAACCTATCAACTCGAAGGATCCGAGCCAACTCGAATGTCGCTTCTAGGTATCTAACGGTTAGTTCCATAATTTATTTTTGAATGCCAAAAAGTGCTCCAACGGTCACAATTCACATCACAACCATTAGAAATGTCTCTAACCACCTTAGAGTGATGGAGGACCTTATATTTGAAGGATTTGAATTTCAAAAAGAACAAGTTTTTTGAAAGTTCTTCAAAGATTAGAGAGCTTCATTGAATATCCAACCAACCACAAGAGAAAGAGCACAAGAGCATTCAAGTTTGCATTCAAGCCTTCAACAACTCTGATATGAAGCTTGAATCACCTTTGGAAGAAGCCACTAAGGTAATTAAAGCTTATTCAAGTGCATTCAAGTGGACTTCCAACGAGCTGCACCGGTAACTATCCGACAACTTGAGTTTGTCATTTCTTGTTGCATTTATTTTCAATTCAATCTTTGAATTGTTGGGTTATTAGTGAGCCCGGTTGAAAAGCCAAATAGGTTCTTGGTAAGCCTTGTTAAAACCAAGGGTTAGGTTCTTGGTGATCCTGCGAAAACCAAGTTGGGTTTCTTTGGTGAGCCTGTTAAAACCAAAGGGTGTTAGGTTTTCTTTGGTGATCTCGTAAAACCAAAGTATAGAGGTTTTGGATTGTGATCCTATAAAATAATCCTACTATATTCAAATGTGAATATAGTGCAAATCCGAAGTGGTATCTTGGGTAGTGGATGTAGGAGCTGGGTTGCTCCGAACCACTATAAATTTAGTGTGTTTGTGTTGTGCTTTCTCTACTCTATTTAGCTTCTGCATTTTATAACTATATCATAGCACCTACCACTTGCAAAGGATTTTGAATTGCACATTACTTGCTTTAAATTTTTTAAATTTTCAATTCACCCCCCTCTTGGGTAGCCACCTGGGCAACAACTGGTATCAGAGCAGTGTCTCTGAATACATTAGAGTAAAGATTGATGGCTCATCCTATGAGTACATCTTTGGCCGAAGGCCAGTCAACTAATAGACCTCCATAATTTACAAGCACAAATTATGCATATTGGAAAGCACGAATGAAAACATATATTCAAGCTATTGATTTTCAATTATGGAAGGTTATTTTTAAAGGGCCAAGTATTTCCATGATCAAAGTTGATGGCGTGGATGTCCCTAAGCCTGAAAAGGACTGGGATGAACATGACATGAAATTAAGGGAATTGAATGCCAAAACCATGAACTTGCTTTACTGTTCTTTGGATTCAAATGAGTTTAATAGAATTTCTATTTGCTCCTCAGCGAAGAAAATTTAGGATAAACTTGAGGTGACCCACGAAGGAACTTCACAAGTGAAAACCTCAAAGATAAATCTTTTAGTGCACAATTATGAATTGTTTAAGATGGAGCCTAATGAAAGTATTTCTGCCATATATACTAGATTTACAGATATTATTAATGGTTTGAAAAGTCTTGGCAAGGTATATTCAAATGCTAATTTAGTATAGAAAATCTTAAGATCACTTCCTGACAAATGGGATCCTAAAGTCACTGCCATTCAAGAAGCCAAAGATTTAAACATTTTATCAATGGATGAATTAATGGGATCTCTCATCACTCACAAATTAGCCATGCAGCATAGAACGGATGATGATCAGAAAAAGAAAAAGACAATTGCATTCAAGGCTGCATTAAAATCAAAAGATGATGAAGAGACTGAAGATGACTCCTTCTCCTCCGAAGATGATCTTGAAGATGAAGATATTGCAATGGTCATGAGGAGTTTCAAAAAGTTTATGGGAAAGAAGAAAGATGGATACAATAGAAAATTCCATAAATGAGGAGAGCATTCAAAAGAGAAGGACAAGGACAAAGATAAAGATAAGGAGCAAGTCCCCACCTGCTATGAATGTAAGAAACAGGGGCACATTCGTCCGGACTATCCTCAACTAAAGAAATCCATCAGAAAGAAGAAAAAAAATAGCAATGGTTGCCACGTGGAGCGATAGTGAAGACTCCACTTCAACTGAAGAAGAAGAGACCACCAAAATAGCAAATCTATGTCTAATGGGTCTCGAGGATGAGGTAAATTCCCCCAATGCTCAAATTGAATTTACTTTTGAAGAATTAAATTCTGTATTCCATGATTTGCTATCTAAATTTAAAAAAGCGAGAGTAAAGATTAGATCATTAAAACATATCAATATTCTTTACTCAAAGAGAAAAATGAAATTTTATAAAAGAACAGATTACTGCAAAAAGAATTTCATACCTTTTCTGAAAAATGTAATGCTTTGAAAATTGAGAACGGAGAAGTTCAAGATAAAAACAATGTTTTGATAAAAGAAAACAATGAACTGAAAAAGGAGGTTGAAAAACTCAAGCCACTTGTTGAAAAATTAACTTTATCTTCTAATAAGCTTGAGTTAATTCTTAAAGAACAAAGAATTTCTGGAAATAAAGCTGGAATAGGTTTTGATATGGCTACATCACTGACGTGGAACATGTGTCAGATCCAGCTAGATGCCGTGGCCACGTGGATTTTTCTTTCAAAATTCCCCGCTCGGGAAATGATGCCCCTACTCCCTTACTAGGTGGCACCCCAAGACAGGTCCACCTCTGCCGAGTTCGAGCCGGGCTCTCCTGCTCCTTCGCCAGGTGGCACCCCAAGACGGGTCCACCTCGACCGAAGTTAAGCCCCTCTCTGCCACTTCGCAGCCATCGTCCAGCAGCTACAAACACTGACTACGGCCGTGCAGCAACTGCAGCACCAACATCACTCCTTAGCCACCCAACCCCAGCTGGGGACCCCCACGGCCCGAGCCACGGGCCCCTGTGGAAGCCTGCGCTCCATCCAAGGTAGGCCTTCCCATCCGTGGGCAGTTACCAATCCCCGCGGGAGCCATCAAACTCTCGCAAAGAGAAACCACACTGATTCGGTGGATAACGAGAGTAGATCCCCGGCCGACGATGCTGAAGTAGTATGGCGCAGTAGGCGCCATCGGGGCAAGGCACCTCGCCATGACCGATCGGCACCTCCTTCTCTAGCAGCCTCGGTGGAAGGTTCCACCGATGAGGCCATCGAGCGCCTGGCCGAGAGGCATCTGGAAGAGCATGAGGCAAGTTGGCGGAGTTCTCCCATTGTTTTGCTAACTTGCAGAGCTCCCCAGCCGAGCCAGTGGGCTATAACGCCCAACCACCATTCTCCCGAAAAATCCAAGAGGAACCGATCCCGAATTGATTCCGCATGCCTCAGGTGGATCCCTAAGATAGGACCACCGAC
Source organism: Areca catechu (assembly GCA_021397845.1). Lineage (NCBI taxonomy): Eukaryota > Viridiplantae > Streptophyta > Magnoliopsida > Arecales > Arecaceae > Areca > Areca catechu. The sequence continues at coordinate 123,106,577 of CM038040.1, read as the reverse complement.
CCCTTGGACCACTTAGAGAGCTATAAGTCTCTCATGAGGGTCCAAGGAGCGACGGGCGCTCTTCTATGCATCACCTTCCCAGCCATCCTCTGGAAGGCTACTCGAGTTTGGTTCACCCGTCTCGAGCCAAAATCCATTAGCTCATTTCAACAGCTGTAAGGAAAGTTTGTGGCACACTTCGACGCCTGCCGAAAGGTACCAAGGGAGGTGGATAGCCTCTTCTCTATTTACCAGCAAGACCAGGAACTACTGCAGGACTATGTCACCCGCTTCAAGATCGCCGCCCTGAAGATTTATAGCCTGGATGAGCCTATCGCCATGCTGGCATTGAAGCATGGCCTCAAGACCTCCCGCCTGACATATTCCCTGGATAAGAAGCCTCCCAAGACGTATTCAGAGCTCCTCCTCTGCATCCACAAGTACATCCGAGCTGAGGAGACTGACCGTACCAGGCAAGAGCTGGACGGGAAGCCCTTGAAGAAGCCTACCCCAAGGGATGTCCCTGGGACCCGGAGGCCTGGACCACCTGCAGACATCCATCCAGGACCGAAGCCGAAGAATGGTGCTACCCTGGAGCGAGCCTTCACCCCTCTCCTCGCTCCTAGAACGAAGATCCTCATGAAAATTGAGGGTGAGAACTACCTCCACCGACCTCCTCCTCAGAATCCAAGGTACACCTGTGACAAGATGAAGTATTGCCAGTTTCACCGTGAGCACGGCCATGACATGGAGGATTGCCGTAATCTGAAGTGGGAGATCGAGGAGCTGATCAAGAGGGGCTACCTCAGGAAGCTCGTGAGGAATGAGGCCCCGGTGGAGGGCTAGCCGCTCGCGGCCCTTCCCCCTATCCCTGCAATTGACAACCGTCCAATAGAGAAGCCGGTGGGCATGATCTCTTGGGGGATAGGGCGCACGTCGAAGAGAGCCCGGGAGGCGGGAGACCCGGAGAATGTACTCCCCTTTGAAAAGGGGAATGAAAATGAAAATGTAAACAATGATGCAGTGGTGGTCGAGATAACCATCGCAAAGCATCCTGTACATCGCATTATGGTGGATAGTGGGAGCTCTACTGACATACTTTTTTATGATGCTTTCTCCCGAATGAATTTTTCTCATGATCAGTTGAAGCTGGTGCACACCCCTCTTGTGGGTTTCACCGGAGATTCTGTGGGGGTCGAAGGAGAGATCACTCTCCCTATTACCGCCGGATCCCCACCCTGGCAGAGCACGGTCATGATGATGTTTACCGTCGTCAGGCTTCCATCACCTTATAATGCTATCCTAGGCCATCCAGGGCTCAACCAGCTGGACGCGATCATTTCTACCAAGAGGTTGCTAGTGCAGTTCCCTACCACTTCTGGGATAGGAGTGATGAGAGGGATGGCCCACCTTTCCCGCATTGTTTGCAGATGATCCCAAGGGTCCGGAGTGCCGAGCTCGGCTCCGATGTTGACGATCTCGACCTAGGAGTGCAAGACCTCAAGAGAGGCCCCGTAGAGCGCTTATTGACGTATCCCCTCGGCTCGGACCCTTAGAAAATGATGTAGATAGGAGCCCAACTCCCGAAAGAAGAGCAGACTCGCTTGCTGGAATTCCTCTGGACGAATGTTGATGTGTTCGCTTGGTTTACTGCGGACATGCCAGGTATCCCCTCGGAGGTTATCACCCACCAACTGAAGATTGATCCAAGATGCTGCCCAGTCCGTCAAAAGAAGAGAAGTTTTGCTACAAAGAAACAGAATGCCATCAATGAGGAAGTAGAAAAGCTTCTCGCCGTCGGCTTTGTACGAGATGTACAGTATCCCAGTTGGCTGGCGAATGTGGTATTGGTAAAGAAGTGCAACGGCAAGTGGAAAATCTATGTGGACTACACCGACCTCAACCGAGCTTGCCCGAAGGATAGTTTTCCTCTTCCTAAGATTGACTAGCTCATGGATACTACCTCGGGGCATCGCCTCCTATCTTTTATGGATGCTTTCTCCGGGTACAACTATATTCGAATGCACCCAGAGGACGAGGAGCACACCACCTTCATCACCGATCGCGGGACCTACTACTATAAGATGATGATATTCGGCCTCAAGAATGTAGGCGCCACGTACCAACATCTGGTTAACAAGGTCTTCAAAGACCAAATCGACCGCAACATGCAGGTGTACGTGGATGACATGCTGGTGATGAGCAAGCCAACTTCAGACCATGTCGGCGATCTGGCAGAGACCTTCAGTATCCTCCGTCTTCACCAAATGAAATTGAATCTCGCGAAGTGCACCTTCGGCATATCCGTAGGGAAGTTCCTATGCTTCATGGTGACCCAAAGAGGGATAGAGGCCAACCCGGAGAAGGTTCTGGCGATCATGGACATGGAGCAGCCCACCTCCATGAAGCAAGTATAGTGACTCACTGGTCGAGTAGCTACCCTGAGCCTATTTATCTCAAGGACCGCTGTCCACTACTGACCCTTCTTCAAGGCGCTAAGGAAGATACACGACTTTACCTGGACGAAGGAGTGCCAAGAGGCATTTGAACAGCTGAAGAAGACATTGGCATCGCCGCCCTTGCTTTCTCGGCCAGAAGAGGGAGAGGAGCTCCTCCTGTACCTGGCAGTCACACCGGAGGTCGTCAGTTCGATCCTGATTCGGATGGACGATGAAGGGATGCAGAGGCCGGTATATTACACAAGCAAACTTCTCCGTGATGTGAAGCTCAGGTATTCTCGATTTAAGAAACTGACTTTTGCGCAAATCATGTCCACCCAGCATCTCAGGCCTTATTTCCAAGCGCACCCCATTGCGGTCCTGACGGATCACCACTGAAAGCGGTGCTAACCTGACCTGACACGTTTGGGTGCCTTGAAAAGTGGGTGCTCAAGCTCAGCAAGTTTGACATCACCTACCAGTCGAGGTCGGCCATGAAGGCATAGGTACTCGTTGACTTCTTGGTTAAGTGTGCAGGCCTGGGCGAGGGGTCGGAAGAAGGCCCCCAAGATCGACAGCTAGGGCCTGGACCAGAGGAAGATATCTGGATCCTTCACGTGGATGGAGCCTCGAGCTTCGGTGGGAGTGGAGCCGAACTCATCCTTGCCAACGGTGAAGGGGTCGTCGTCGAGTGTGCGATCCGTTTCCAGTTCGCTGCCACCAACAACCAGGCGGAGTACGAGACTCTCCTCGCGGGGCTACGAGTTTCCCACGAGCTGGGCATGGCCTACCTCAGGGTCTTCACCGACTCGCAGCTAGTGGCCGGGCAGGTCTCGGGGGAGTACGAGGCACTGGATCCCCAAATGGCAAGATACCTGGAGCTCGTACGAACAAGCACGGCAGGTTTTAGGCACTTCAGTGTCTCCCATATTCCTTGCGGAGAAAACACTCATGCAGATGCCCTCTCCCACCTGGCAACCCTGCAGGACTCATCACTGGGCCGCGCTTACATCGAGCATCTTAAAGCCCCGAGCTTGAGACACCCATGGAGGTCTAGCAGGTCAACCCAGAGCCCAGCTGGATGGACAAGTACATCGAGTACATCACCAACTGCACCTTGCTAGAGGATCGCATGGCGGCCGACCTCATTAAGAGGAAGGCCGCACGGTTCGTATTGATGGATGGGCTACTGTATCGGAGGTCCTACTCCTACCCGCTCCTCAAGTACCTAAGATCCACCGAAGCCGCACTCGTGCTCCAGGAGATCCACGAGGGTATCTGTGGGAACCATGTGGGGGGTAGGACGCTGGCATATAAGGCCCTCCATCAAGGCTATTTCTGGAAAACAATGAGAGAAGACGCAGCTAACTTCGTGAAAAGGTGCAATCGATGTCAGCGACACACCGTGGTGCAATGCCAACCTGCTGCTCCGCTCTCCCAACTCTCCATCCCGTGGCCGTTCGCTTAGTGGGGCATGGATCTCCTCGGACCTTTTCCCCCGGCGTCCGGGTAACGAAAGTTCCTAATTGTGATCATCGACTACTTCACGAAGTGGGTCGAGGCCGAGCCCTTGGCCTGGATCATGGAGGCAAATGTCACCAAGTTCCTTTGGAAGTCAATTATTTGCCGTTTTGACTTGCCCCACACCATCATCACCGACAACGGATGCCAATTTGATTGTTGGGAGTTCGAGGAGTTCTGTGATGACCTCGAAATCCATCACCATTTCACCTCGGTGGTGCATCCTTAGATAAATGGAGAAGCCGAGGTTACAAACAAGACTATCCTGCAAGGCCTCTGGACAAGATTAGACCAGGCCAAGGGGAGGTGGGCAGAATAGCTCCCGAGCATCCTGTGGGCGTACCATACTATCCTGAGGACGGCCACGGACTAGACCCCTTTCAACCTCATCTTTGAAGCAGAAGCAGTTATTCCAGTGGAGCTCAGCCTGTCGACCTTGCGCATGGAGCAGTATGACGAGGCGGAGAACCGGCACGGCTGCTACTGAACCTGGACCTCCTTAAAGAAATGAGGGATAGGGCCCGAGTTTGGATGGTGGCTTATCGACAATGAGTGGCCAGATACTACAACTCCAGGGTGCGACTGAAGTCCTTCCGCTAGGGAGACTTAGTGCTACGCCGCACTGAGGCTTCCCAGCCACGGGAGTGCGATAAGCTCTTCCTAAATTGAGAAGGCCCTTATAGAGTGGCGGAGGCACTTCCCCATGGGACGTACTACCTAGAGGAGCTAGGCGAATCCCGGTTCCCACGCACTTGGAATGCCTCAAACTTGATGATGTATTACCAATAGTGTATGACTCCTTAAACTTCAACAACAAAATCTTATTTCACCAAATGCCTGTTCTCGTCTCGTAGGACAATCGCCATCCATCTCTAGATTCAGCGAGCAAGGGAACGGCGAAAGATCCGCGAAAGCGCAAAATCCCCTCTCTCAAAAATCCCGAAGTTCAGTCTGGAATGTTGCATGGAATTAAATTTCAACATGCGGCCCTAGAGTTCAGTCTGGAAGAGGTCCCGAAGCCTTAGGTCTCGGTCCTACAAAAATCCTGGAGAACAGCTCAGTAGGTCGTGCAAGGCTCAATCCCAGCCTGCGGCCCCGGGGATCAATCCGAAAGTTCACAAGGAACCTGGTTCCAAAGCGAAGTCCCGGACCTCGATTTGGAAGGTAGAGCAGAACCCAGTTTGCCCACACATCCCAGAGTTCAGCCCATAACACACCACGGGACTTAGTCCCGGTGGCTGGCACTGGGGTTCAGTCCGGAAGATGCAAAAAAAAAGAAAAGAAAATAAAAAAAAAAGGGAGACAAAGAAAAGAGAAATGAGAAGAAATGAATTGATACAAGGAAATCTTCATTTCTATTAAATGATTTCTTACAAAAGAGGGGCCCGACAGGCCGGGTGACCCGAAGAAACAAGAAGTGAATTCAGGAAAACAAAACAAATGGTGCCACCGGGCTACTTCGCTGCAGCCTCATCCTCCTCTGGCTGGGGGGCACCCTCTCCACCGGCGGCGTCGTCTAAAGGCTGTTCGGGAGCCGCCACCTCAGCAATCGCCGTAGTTGAAGCTCCCTCACCGGGCTCCTCCCTCCGGCCACCCAGAACGACTCCGCTGAGGTCGAGCTCAGGGAAGAAGGAAATTACTTTCTCCTGGCACACCTCGAAACCCTTCAGGAAGGAGTTGATGGCTGCCTCATGCAGCTCGGCCATGAACTCCTCGGATGCCCGGAACTTCTGCATAGCCTCCTGCGCCTCCTTCTTGGACGCCTTCAGCAGCCCGTTAACATAGGAGTTCTTCTCCTTGGCCGCGCTCAGCTCTTTGAGGACCTCTTCAACCTGGCGCTCCAGCGACCGGGATTGGGCCCTGAGGCATGACACCTCCACCGCGTCGTCCTTAGCACGATGCTGGTTCGAGATCCTCTCCTCCGACAGAGAGGTCTCGAGCTCCCTCACGCACCCCTCGGTGCAACCCAGGTCCATCCGAAGGGCCTAGTTGTTCTCCCGCAGCTCGACCCCCTTTTTCATGAGGTCCTTGATATCAGTTACGAGTTTGCCGAGCCTCTTCTCCTTCTCAGCATCTTTCTTTGCATAGCCCGAGAGGAAGTTCCTCAGCAATAGAACATTAGTCCCGATCTGCATAAAAAAAGAGATGAGATGTCAATAAGATCCAACTGGAACACTAAAAGATAAGAGCCCGGGGCCTACCGTGAAGAGCAACGAAAGGATCCCGAGCAGCGCATCAGCATAGTCCCGGCCGCCCCTCAGAAGGCAGTCTCGGGGGGTGCTCGCGAACTCTGAAAGGATTATGCCCTAAAGGCCAATCGAAATGTTGTATTTCGATGGGATTTTCTTTTGTATCCGAAACCAGAGTATTGACATTATCAATTAATAAAGGCATTTTATTTTTATCATACGCTATGTCTTATTAATTTTATTAAGATATGATGAACCCCATAGATTAGGGCTATGGTTCTAGGATTATGATGAGATCATACCAGTGAGACCTAAAGCCTTAAAACCCTAATCTAGAATATTCCTGATCGATGGGATATTGAGTAGGGGATCAATGTTTCCAGTAAGACCAGCACATCCTATGTATGCTTGGTGAAGAGGGTGACTGATCTCACAGTCACTTGTGTTTGACACTAATACTAGGATGTGGGTGCTCATTAGAGAATGAGTTCACTGAATGGATCCAGCTTGAGAACATCTAATGGAACCTTATCTGTTTGTCAATAGATAGTTCTCATAGTGGGAGTAGTGCATGTGGTCCTTTGACCTGAGACTGCCATGGTACCTTGTATGCATGAATCCATGCTTTGGTTCACACTCAATCATGATACTGAGTCATGCATGGGGTGATACTGGGTATGGTGGACTGCATATGGAGGTTGTGAGTATGTCAAAAAGGAATCGATCAACCCTAGTAAGAGGAAAGCGCATCTAGATGATTTCAATCAAATGAAGATTCAGAAAATCTTTGATCAAAGTATGAACATTAGAAATAGTTTCTAATGGCTCATTAATGAATCATCATTATCAGCTTGAGCAAGGAATGAATATGAAATTGGATTTGACAAGTATCCATATCCATAGTCATATTCAGGGTGCAAGTAGATCGAAGGACTGAATTGCCCGGTAACTCACCACTGAAGGGTATTTTGGTAAATCCACTAAAATTCCTCATCTTCCAGGTAGGCATGACACATTGCTAGATGTCAATCTTGTCTTGTAGGTCTTCATGAACCAATTGATTTGGTTTCATGAGTCAATTCGATGTGTGATTCAAATTGGACAATTAGGTGAGCCAATTTGACCTAATTAGGTCAATCGAGTTCGATCGGATCGAATAGGCTCAAACCTAAACCTACTGCTAGCTAGATGTAGAACCCAATGGGTCACACACAATAGAGACTTGGTCAAGGAAGTCATTCAGGATTTAATTAGGATCATAGGATCCTAATTGGTTAGTCGGATTATATACTAGCATATGTAGGCTAACCAAATTCCTAACCCAATTGGATTGGGTTCGGTTGCTTGCTAATTGGGCTAACCTAATTATGGAAAACCTAAATTAGGTTGAGTTCTAAGTGGGGCTATTCTAATCAGAGCTAAATCTGATTTTAATTTGGATTTAAGGGCATTTTAGGTGCCATACATGAAGAGTCCCAATAGCATGGGACTCTTGGTACCTAAATGATACCTTAACTTCAAAAGGGCACAGAATGAGCTATAGATCTCTGATTTGAATATAATTTATATGGTCAGAAAGAAAATTTTATGCTCTTTCCAATGACACCCATATTGCCTATGTTTTGACTAGTCAACATTCTTTGAAATTTGCGTGGAAGAAGGATGGCGCGTGCGGTGTATGAATAGTCGCAACTCTTCATGTAGCGCGCGGTTCTGATGGAGAGTCCTTCTGCTATCATGACTCTTCATAATCTCTGATGTTTAGAGATTGAAGAGGAACCTCTTGGCTTTCTAGGGACTGGTAATTGACATGTGGCAAGTGAGAATTCGTCCAGATAAAAGAAGGGAGCTGAATAAGGCCTTCGGTGCATGAATGGGCTTATTAGATATGATTTTTCAAGCCAGATAACTTCTCTTCGGTCTTAAAAAATCATATCTGATAAGTTTATGAGAGGACATACCACACCCCTCTTGTATCTATAAATAGGGGGCGGTGAAATGAGTCTAAAAAAAAATGAAGAATTCCATCGAAGTATTATTCTGAGTGTCTCTCTCTCCCTCCTTTCTTTAAGACAAGACTTGTCTTGTTAAGACAAGGTCTTTTCTACTAGGACAAGGCTTTGTTTTAGGACATAAGCCTAAGGGGTCCTTGAGGAGGGTTGTCCTAAAATCAAGAGTGGTTTAGGAGAGTGTCTTTAGTGCCCTACAGTATGATAGGGTGTCCTACAATGGTCAATAGACCAAAGGCTATCGAAAGAGTTCCACTTCTCCAAGCAACTTGAAGAAGGAGTTCTTCCTTGGTCCGAGTTTTGTGTGGATCACTGTTGGAGGGTGAACATTTGGGCGCCTGGTGGAGAAGGCTGAATCAGGGTTTTCTTCATCGGATTGGATACTAGCGGTTCAGGTTGGTGCCTAAACTCTAGTTTATATTATATATGCATGTTTGTATGTTTTAATTCCTAGTAAGGAGTCTTGGGTTAAGGGTTTGGTAGTGGTTTCATAATAAATTTTTGAAATCCACGCTTCCGCCCTGGTCACCAAAACCATAACAAACTCTATCACCCTCTCTGCGAGCCCCTGATCACGGATAACGGAGGAGCTGGGGGTGAGATCAGGGGGTGGAACGCGAGCATTGGCAACAGGCTGGGTGGCCGTCCCTCCGTTGGGCGGTGCGGTCATCGGTGGAGCTGCCATCACCCTGGTGGCCACCGTAGAGACGATCGACGTAGTGGTCGGAGCAGGCGTCATCTGAGGAGGTTCCGGTCTCCTCTCTCCCTCGACCCTGTCGAGCTCGATAACAGGGACATCGGGCGCTTGGGACTGAGGCAACCTAGGAGAAGGACCCGTTGCTCCGGGGCCGGTAGCGGCAGGAGTGGGCACGGGCCCCTGGCTCGCCTCAGTACGAGCCCTCTTCGCTGGAGCCTACTGGGCCCCCTCAGCAACATCCCTCTTCCAGGAGCCCTCCATCAGGCTTTCGATGGAGAACTTCACACCTGAAGGAAAAAGATAGTTAGGCCAGTTTAAAAGAGAAGAAGTGCAGAGCAGAAAATGAAGGCAAAGGTAAAAGAAGAAGATCCGGGGCCTCACCCAACTCCCGGATGGGACTGATTCCTGCCTCGAATAAATTCTGCTCTGAAAGCAAAACATTGAGAACCAGGACTACGTCACCCAGCATCTGTGTATAGACCTCTTGGTCCGCCGGCTCAACCTGGGAGTTTCGGTTCAGGGACCGGTCCGGCTCACTCTAGGCCCAGTCGACATCCTCAACTGAGGCGAAGAAGAAGTGGTTCTTCCAACCCTTGATCGACGAGGGGAGGTCGAACCTGAGGCACCTAGACCGGGGCAAAATATACCACCAGCCATCATCGGTAGAATAGCTGATAGAACCACGAGGTTGTCGTTAAGACACCATGGCTATCAGTTTAAAATCTGACTTCTTAAAATATTTAAAAATATGTAGCAAGAGGAGTCGGGTCGAATCCACAGAGAAGGCGGTGTTTAGGATTTAAGATTTTTTGATCTTGTAAAAAAAATATTTGAAGTCGAAAAATATAAAAATTAAAATTGCAGGAAAACTTAGCACTAGGATCTATTATTTAGATCCTAGCATCTATTTGCAGACAAGACGAAAGACAGGAATTAAAAAGAGATATTGCATTGATTGAAATTTAAGGTCTAAGTACAATGCAGTAAAAATAAATTAACAAAACAAATAACAAAGACAAGAACAGATCAGCGCAGCCTCGTCGGGAAGATAGCTCCTTCCTTCCTACTCCGTGGAGCGAACTGGGCTTCCTCTGCATCTTCTTCTTCAGATCTTGATCTCAGAGAGGGAGAAGGCTGGAAGATGGTGTAGGGACACGCTCTCCTTTGAGAAACCTCACTCCCAAAAGCCAACCCGCAATCCAAGCAATGCCCTCTACCCTGTACCTTGCCCTTTCTCCAGGATACCTCTGCGTTGTGCTATGGTGTTCATTTTATAATTGACAGGAGAGAAGAGCTCATTGCACACTAGCGATGTGGGACAAAAAATACCGTGACCGCTCCATGTTTACCGAACTGAACGTTAGCCACCATCATCGGAGCAGATCCGCTGATCCCATGCTCACCGCCCTGCAGCGCCCGTACATCACGCCGCTCGTGCTCAGCTCGGCAATGCTCGTGGACTGCTCGACAACGCGTGAGAAGCACCCACAATTTCAAGCAGCCCGTGAAAAATGTGGACTGCTCCTCCGTGCCCGTGGACTGCGTGGTGACGCCCGTGGTTTGCTCGCCTGGATCACGCCGTGACGAATGCTTGGCAACACCCATGAAGATTGCCCATCTCGTGAAGAATGCCCAGCCATCAGCTTGTGAGGAACGATCCACGCTCCTCTCGTTTGCCGCCAAAGACCGCCACCACCGCCCGTCAAACCACCGCCGGAGCTTCTCCTCCGGCCAGGGACACCGCTGGCGTGCTTCCCGACGAGTTTCGGCACCTCTGGAGGGCTGTGGTCCACACCCTGTTCCGTGGACTGGCAGCAATGGTGCCGGTGGACCAACCTGTGGTGAATAAACCCAGCAGCCGGTCCAAAAACTGTGCAAAAATCCTAAAAAAATTTATAACTTCTTCATTTCAAACCTGATTTAAGTACCGTTTGCGTCGTTGGATTTCATAAATCAAGCTCTACCTATTGGCAGGTTTCAAACTTATTAATTTTATCGATTCCATGATCATTAATTATAATTATTAAATATTTTATTAATCATTTAAATGGGTGTGTGTGCTTTGACTTGAAATCTATTTTTCATGAGCGTACTCTAATTTCACATTTTTCAAAGATATTTTTAAAATAATTAGTTTTGCAAGAAAGTCCAAATTAATTATGAAATTAGGTTATTAAAAGAATGTTAGCACCATTAATTAACTAAAATACTTAAAGTAAACGTGCAAATCCATGATTTCTCACACCCCCCAACTTACTTATTGCAAGTCCCTTAGCAATGCAAAAAGTATAACTATGTGTCACAAAGATCATCCTTTACAAAAATAGATCCAGGTTTGAAAGTAAAAAGATCTAGCAAGTATCACTAAGTATTGAGTTTCAGAAATAAATTTTGCAGTCAGCATAATTAGAAACTTTCTTAGAGTTCATCTAAAGATCTACAGCACTTGTGTTTGTGATGACTAACTTAACATTTTGGTACTAGTTTGCAAGAACAAATGTATCTTTGATTAACACTTACTTTGGTTAATTTTCTATACATCCCTAAATTAAGCTTATGAACTGAGTTAGCTTTCACACTACCTGATTTTTTTTTTTTTTTTTAAGTGCTGAGCATCCTGGCCTTCCCTTCACCGTTTGACGCGAACCTCTACACTTGACTTAGGTGAGAGACCCGGTTACTAAGTTTAGGGTGATCCACATATACTCTATGTTTTGCACTTTTATTTCAGGTAGGTAGCTTTTTCCTCAATTCAAAAAAATTTAAATTGGGATATATATCAATTACCAGTTTTCAGTGATAATTAAGTCCTCAATTGTCCTTGCAACTAATACTTACTTTGTCTCGTCAGTGTACATGTGCAATGGAAGTGCTAATAGCCTTTAGGTGATCTAAGTAGGCCCTAAAAGTCTGACACGCTAGTCTACTTCTTGACTCGCTACAGTCATTAGCAACACTCTCTAACTCTTATTACTTTTCCTAGTCTATCTTGCTCCAGATTTATTTTTGACACATGAAAACTTTTTTTTTAATTTTTTTAAATTTTAAAAAATTGTCCCGACCCCCAACTTAAATACCATTGTCCCTAATGGTATAAAAAGGCAAAGGAACAAACCATAAGAACTAAAAAATGTAAAGGGATAGGGGTTACCTGAGAAGAGGAGCTCATGAACAATGTAGAGGCTGCAAAATTTTTTTTTTTTTTTTAAAAAAAATAGAGTACATATTGGGTTGCCTCCCAACAAGAGCTAAGTTTAATGTCTTTAGCCAGACATAATGCAGCTTAGTTCAGTGTGGGTCAGTTAATGTTACTTGGTCAATGGTTCGATTTGTTGATATTCCTTCAATGTATGGTTTTAAACATTGACCATTCACCTTAAAGAAGTTTCCTGACCTAGGATCAAAAATTTTGACTGCACCATGGGGGAATACTTGATTAACAATGTAAGGTCCATCCCATCTAGATCTCAATTTTCCAGGAAATAATCGAAGCCTTGAATTAAATAACCAGACTTGTTGATTTGGCTCAAAGATTTTCCTAGAAATAAATTGATCATGAAAGGCTTTCATTTTCTCTTTATAAATACGTGAATTTTCATAAGCCTCTCACCTCAGTTCATCTAATTCACTCAGTTGCAACATCCGGTTAGAACCAGCTTGCTTTAAATCAAAATTTAATTGCTTAATCGCCCAATATGCTTTATGTTCAAGTTCTACCAGAAGATGACAAGCTTTTCCAAAGATCAGTCTATAGGGAGACATTCCAATGGGATTCTTGTAAGCTGTCCGATAGGCCCATAATGCATCATCTAATCGATCTGACCAGTTTCTACGATCGGGCCTAATAGTCTTTTGCAAAATGTTCTTGATCTCCCTATTGGATACTTCCACTTGGCCACTTGTTTGCGGGTAATAAGGTGTAGCTACTTTATGTGTGACCCCATATTTTTGCAAAAGCATTCGAAATTGGTAGTTTGTGAAATGGGCACCTCCGTCGCTAATGATGGCACGTGGAAATCCGAACCTAGAGAATATATTCTTTTGAACAAACTTTATGACTACCTTATGATCATTGGTTCGTGTTGCCATTGCCTCAATCCATTTAGAAACATAATCGACAGCCACCAAAATATATTCAAAACCATTAGAGGGTGGAAAGGGTCCCATAAAATCAATTCCCCAAACGTCAAAGATTTCAACTACCAAGATGGGATTTAAAGGCATCATGTCTTTCCTTGAAATATTTCCTAAGGCTTGACACCTAAGACATTCTTTGCCAAAAGTATAGGCATCCTTAAACAATGTCGGCCAGTAAAATCCACTTTGCAAAACTTTAGCCGCAATTTTTGACCAGAAAATGTCCTCCGCAAGCAAGGGTGTGGCAAAAGTTTAAAATACTCATATGTTCAGATTCAGGAACACACCTACGATGATTTGATCAGCACAAATTAGAAAGAGTTCAGGATCTTCCCAAAAGTAATATTTAATTTGAGCAAAGAATCGATCCTTTTCATTCTTGGACCAGCCATCAGGGATTTGTCCAACCACTAAGTAGTTAACAATATCTGCAAACCAAGGGGCCTTTGCATGCGAAACTGCTAAGAGCTGTTCATCCAGAAAAGATTCTTCAATTGATGCAGGTTCACACTCTTCAACTAAAATCCTAGATAGATGGTCTGCTACAACATTCTCAGATCCTTTCTTGTCTCGAATTTCAATGTCAAACTCTTGTAGCAGTAAGATCCATCTAATCAATCATGGTTTAGCATCTTTCTTTGAGAGCAGGTATCTCAAAGCTGAGTGATCCGAATAAACCACAATCTTGGAACCTAAAAGATATGATCTAAACTTTTCCAGGGCAAACACCACAGCTAGCAACTCCTTTTCAGTAGTGGTATAATTGTTTTGGGCTTCATTCAAAGTTCTGCTAGCATAATAAATCACTATGGGACATTTGTTTACCTTTGGCCCAAGACAGCTCCTATGGCAAAGTCTGAAGCATCACACATGATTTCAAAAGGTAGTGACCAATCAGGGGGTTGGATGATTGGGGCTTGGGTCATAGCTTCCTTTAGAAACTCAAAAGCCTTAAGACAATCTTCATCAAAATTGAAAGGAACGTCCTTAGCGAGCAGATTACACAAAGGACGGGAAATTTTGGAAAAGTCTTTGATGAAGCGACGATAGAATCCTACATGGCTGAGAAAAGATCGAATTTGTTTGATAGAGATGGGTGGAGGAAGTTTAGAGATCAATTCAACCTTTGCTTTATCTACCTCGATCCCTCTCTTAGATACAATATGTCCTAAAACAATCCCTTCTCGAACCATGAAATGGCTCTTCTCCCAGCTCAGAACCAAATTCGTCTCAATACATCGTTTTAATATTTTCTTCAAATTATTGAGGCAACTCTCAAAAGATTCTCCAAAGACTGAAAAATCATCCATAAAAATTTCTAAGAAATCTCCTACCATGTCCGAGAAAATTGATATCATGCACCTTTGAAAGGTTGCAGGTGCATTACACAATCCAAAAGGCATTCTACGGAAAGCAAAGGTTCCATAGGGACATGTGAAGGTGGTCTTTTCTTGGTCTCCTGGATAGATTGCTACCTGGTTGTATCCTAAGTATCCATCTAAGAAGCAAAAGTATTGCTGGCCAGCTAATCTTTCTAGGATATGATCAATAAATGGTAAGGGAAAGTGGTCTTTGCGGGTAGCTGCATTAAGTTTTCTATAATCTATACAGACACGCCACCCAGTAGAAAGTCGTGTTGGCACTAAATCCCCATGGTCAGTACGGACAACCGTGAGTCCAGATTTCTTTGGAACGACTTGAGTAGGACTCACCCATTGGCTATCAGAAATAGGATAAATAATACCAGCATCTAACCATTTAATCACTTCCTTCTTGACCACTTCTTGCATGTTTGGGTTGAGCCGTCTTTGCATCACTCTAGTTGGCTTGGCACTATCCTCAGTATAGATATGGTGCATACAAATTGATGGACTAATGCCTTTTAAATCAGTAATGGCCCAACCTATGGCCTCCCTATGTGTTTTCAGAACATCTATCAATTGGTTTTCCTGCTCAATGGTTAGGTCAGAAGCAATGATTACAGGCAGGGTTTTGTCGGGTCCTAAAACACATACTTAAGTGATTCAGGCAAAGTTTTTAGTTCAAGTTATGGTGGGGCCTGAATCAAAGGGTGCAAAGGCTCAGTTCCTAGGTCAGGTAAGGATTCAGTTTGCATTGACCAAGGTGGTGAAGGTTAAGGTGAATCAAGTAGGGCATTTACCTCTTGGACTTGGGTTTCAGCAATAGGCTCGTCATCTTCCATCAAATTGGAGGAAAATTCAGACTCAACAATCTCATCTATTAACCCAATCACAGAACAATTTTCCTCCTCTCGAGCAAACTTTGAGGCATTAAAAATATTAATTCTCACCTTTTGATTCCAAAAGAAATGTCCATAGCTCCCATTTTACAATTGATTTTGGCATTGGCAGTGGCTAGGAATGGACGACCTAAGATTATGGGATTCTGATTTAGCTCTTGGGATGGTTCCATGTCTAGTATGAGGAAGTCTACTGGGAAATAATATTGGTTCACTCTAACTAAGACATCCTCAATCAAACCACGTGGTGTCTTGACAGATCTATCGGCTAGTTGTAGAATGATTGACGTGGGTTTTAGTTCACCTATCCCAAATTTTTCATAGACCGAGGTTGGAAGAAGGTTCACACTAGCTCCTAGGTCTAACAGGGCTCGATCAAAGGTAATGCCTCCTATAACACAAGAAATCAAGGGAGCACCGGGGTCTTTCATTTTCTGAGGTAATTGATTCAACAAGACTGCACTTACATCCTCAGACAATATGATTCTCTTTATGGTTCGTGGCTCACACTTTTGGGTGCAGAGTTCTTTGAGAAATTTAGCATAAGCTGGAACGTGCTGAATTGCATCGAGGAGGGGTAAATTAATATGGACTTGCTTGAATAATTCCATCAGCTCCTTGTTGCGTGCTCCTTGCTTTTTACGGGAAGAACCAGCTTCTAGGGCTGAAGGGAACGGGACTCTAGGTTTATAAGTCTCAGGTAATTCATCTGCTCTCTTCTTCCCTTTCTCATTTAAATTGGAACCAGTATCAGTACTAGTCCCGGGCTCAGGCTCTTCTACATGGTTAGTTTTAGTACTAACATCTTCTTCTAAATTCTCATTCTGGCTAGCATTAGTACTAGCCTCTCTCTCCTGGTCTTGATATGGGTCCTAAGAATCCTACCACTGCTAAGCTCAGAAATTGCTTTGGCATTCTCAAATTAAGGGTTCTTAGGTGGAACATTAGGCTGAAGAATGAGTG
The DNA here is from genome assembly GCA_021397845.1 of Areca catechu. NCBI lineage: Eukaryota > Viridiplantae > Streptophyta > Magnoliopsida > Arecales > Arecaceae > Areca > Areca catechu. The sequence continues at coordinate 123,090,384 of CM038040.1, read as the reverse complement.
GGTTGTTTCTAGGATTCGGTATTGGTTGACTCGGTAGTTGACCTGGTTCTCTCCTCATAGTAGATTCAGCTAACTGTCCTATTTGAACTTCTAACCTGGCGATAGATTGTTGTTGGGTCATGATTAATTGTTGGAGTTGATCAAACCTATCGTCGGCCAGATTGGTCTGTTGAGGAGGTTGATATGATGACTGATGATGATATGGTGGCTGATATGGTGGCTGAGCAGGCTGACTAGGCTGACCTCTATTATAGGCATAGTTTTGGTATGGGGGCCTATTTTGAAAGTTCTGTGCAGGAGGAGTTTGGGTCTGAACCTGAGTCTGTTGTGGTTTCCAAGAAAAATTAGGATGGTTTCTCCAACCCGGGTTATAAGTATTTGAAAATGGGTCATTACCCGGCTTGGAGTAACCTTGAGCAGCTTGGACTTGTTCTTGGATGAAAGGTGGTAACTGTGCAACCGTAGGACATTCATTCATGTGATGGGCTGGGCTAGCACAGATAGAACAAATCTCTGATGATTAGAGGGTGATGGGTATTGTGATGGGTGTGATGGGTATTGTGCAGGAGATTGAGATTGTTGACTGAGGGCTAGGACTTGGTCCAACTTTTGGGAAAGGAGGTCGACTGTATCTAATCTTTGGGATATTAGGTTCAAGTCAACATTGGAATTTGAATGTCTAATTTATAAATCCCTGCCCGCTTTTGGTGAGGAATCGATCTTTCATATGAAGTCAAAGAAGCATGGTTGATCAAATTTTCACTTAGGGTTTCAAACAAGGTATAGGCTTCATCCTCACTTCTACTCATGAATGCACCTCCACAAGATGTATCCACCATCTGTCTATACTGGTCTCCTAATCCTTCATAAAAAGCTTGGACAATTTGCCACTTAGACAGACCATGATGTGGGCATTTTCTAAGGAGTTCCTTAAGTCTCTCCCATGATTCATGAATTTGTTCACTAGGAAGCTGAGCAAATCCAGTGATGGCTCGCCTCATGGTGTTGGTTCGACCTATAGGATAGAATTTCTTAAGGAACTCGTGCTGCATTTCAGCCCAAGTTCGAATTGGTTTCCCTATTGTGCCAAGCCAGTACTTGGCCTTATCCTTAAGTGAGAAGGGGAACAAGGTTAGCCTAAGGGCATCATCAGTAAAATCTTGGATCTTCACCGTAGAACAGATTTCTAGAAACTCATCTAGATGCTTATAAGGATCTTCGTTGGTATTCCCATAAAAGGAAGGGAGCATCTGGATTGTGGCAGACTTGATCTCATATTGTCTAGCAAGTATTTCAGGTAAATGGATACAAGTCGATGGGTTGTAGGTGGAAGGAATAAAGTATTCCTTCATCTGTCTAGGTGGTTCTTCTGGGTTTCCAGCCATTTGATTTTTTGGTGTACTATGGATCAGCCGTTCGATTTCAGGGTTGAAGTCAACTAGGTCTGGAAATAAAGATCTCCTACCGTGCATGTAACAGTGCAACCCAAATAAGTGAATCAAGATTTTTTTATTTTATATATATATATATTTTTTGTTATTTTCAAACACTTATCAAACAGATTTCTATCCTAGGCTCCCTAATTCTAGACAGCTCCTAACTTCCAAGACTGCCTTGGAGCCCTCCAAGTCAAAGACCAATTAGCTAACTGGCCAGGTAAGGGTAAGGTCGGTAGAGTTTCCCTCTTTGCTTGCCTTAGACACCAATTGAAAATTGGCCAGGTAAGCGGATCCAACCACCTTCCTTCGGGACGTAATCCCTGAACCCCTTCCTAGACACCAGTCAACCAACTAATCTTGACCCGGTCCAACTCTTCCGGGTGCCCTGTCCTATTGAGCTTGAGTTCCTTAGGGCTGACGTCTAGTTAATTTTATTTAGAAGGCTTAGGTATGCAAAATGAGGGGTGATGGTTTGTGGGCTAAGGGTATTGAACTCCCTACCTTATCTTGTTTATGGATAAGTGCCCTTAAGATGATTATGAAATTATGAAATGCAATAAATAAGATGTCAAAATAAAAGTTATAAACACACAAAATTAAATTAAAGCTATATATATATATAATTAATTTGTGATTAAGTTTCTAATCCTAATAAATTATGAAATGTCTGGGCAATTTTTTGGATTTTGCAGAAAAGATAAATTTGCCTAAATGAATCTAAAAACAAAAAAAAAAAAAATTTTTTGAAATTTGAAATTTGAAATTTTTTTTTTTTGGAAATAAGAAAGGAAACTAAAAAGGAAAACAATAATATGTAAAAGAGGAAAGAAAGTTTAGGATGGATCTTACTGATTGGGAGACTTTCTTCCTCTTCTGCTTTTCTCCCTTTTTTTTTTTTTTAATCTGCAAGAAAAAGAAAAGTTAGCACGGAATAAAAAATCAAAAAGATCAAAAACTATTATTTTAATGCCTTCCCCGGCAACGGCGCCAAAAACTTGATAGAACCGCGGGGTTGTTGTTAAGACACCATGGCTATCAGTTTAAAATCCGACTTCTTAAAATATTTAAAAATACGTAGCAAGAGGAGTCGGGTCGAATCCACAGAGAAGGCGGTGTTTAGGATTTGAAATTTTGTTGATTTTGTAAAAAATATATTTGAAGTCGAAAAATATAAAAATTAAAATTGCAGGAAAACTTGGCACTAGGATCTATTATTTAGATCCTAGCATCTATTTGCAGACAAGACGAAAGACAGGAATTAAAAAGAGATATTGCATTGATTGAAATTTAAGGTCTAAGTACAATGCAATAAAAACTAAATTAACAAAACAAATAACAAAGACAAGAACAGATCAACGCAGCCTCGTCGGGAAGATAGCTCCTTCCTTCGTACTCCGTGGAGCGAACTGGGCTTCCTCTGCGTCTTCTTCTTCGGATCTTGATCTCAGAGAGGGAGAAGGCTGGAAGATGGGGTAGGGACATGCTCTCCTTTGAGAAACCTCACTCCCAAAAGCCAACCCGCAACCCAAGCAATGCCCTCTACCCTGTACCTTGCCCTTTCTCCAGGATACCTCTGCGTTGTGCTATGGGGTTCATTTTATAATTGACCGGAGAGGAGAGCTCGTTGCACACTAGCGATGTGGGACAAAAAATACCGTGACCACTCCATGTTTACCGAACTAAACGTTAGCCACCATCATCGGAGCAGATCCCGTTGATCCCATGCTCACCGCCCTGCAGTGCCCGTACATCACGCCACTCGTGCTCAGCTTGGCAACGCTCATGGACTGCTCGACAATGTGTGAGAAGTGCCCACAATGCCCAGCAGCCCATGAAAAATGTGGACTGCTCCTCCGCGCCCATGGACTGCGTGGCGACGCCCGTGGATTGCTCGCCTGGATCACGCCGTGACGAATGCTTGGCAATGCCCGTGAAGATTGCCCAACTCGTGAAGAACGCCCAGCCATCAGCTCGTGAGGAACGATCCACGCTCCTCTCGTTTGCCACAAAGACCACCACCACCGCCCGTCAAACCACCGCTGGAGCTTCTCCTACGGCCAGGGACACCACCGGCATGCTTCCCGGCGAGTTTCGGCACCTCTGGAGGGCTGTGGTCCACGCCCTGTTCCATGGACCGGCAGCAATGGCTGCCGGTGGACCAACCTGTGGTGAATAAACCTAGCAACCGGTCCATGATGGACCGGCTGCTCCAAAAACTGTGCAGCATCAAAATGTGTGCAAAAATCCTAAAAAAATTTATAACTTCTTCATTTCAAACTTGATTTAAGTATCGTTTGCGTCGTTGGATTCCATAAATCAAGCTCTACCTATTGGCGAGTTTCAAACTTATTAATTTTACCGATTCCATGATCATTAATTATAATTATTAAATATTTTATTAATCATTTAAATGGGTGTGTGGTGCTTTGACTTGAAATCTATTTTTCATGAACGTACTCTAATTTCACATTTTTCAAAGATATTTTTAAAATAATTAGTTTTGCAAGAAAGTCCAAATTAATTATGAAATTAGGTTATTAAAAGAATGTTAGCACCATTAATTAACTAAAATACTTAAAGTAAACGTGTAAATCCATGATTTATCAATAGCGCTTCAGGGTGAAGAGGGCCCTGAACAGAGAGAAATGGGCAGCAAACCCATGGAAATGACAAAAGACGATGAAGGCAAAGATGACCCGGATGGCATTGGAGCCAACTGAACCGGGACGAGGCGAAAGTGACTGAGAAAGGAAAGAAAGAAGGGATGAAGGAGGAAACGAAGACCCCTGTTGCCCAGGTGGCTTCCCAGGGGGTGGCTTCCCAAGAGCGGGGTGAATTGGGATTAAAAAACTTTTTGCAAGTATGTACACTTTGAAACTCTTTTAGTGTAGAAGTGAAGTGTTTAAAGCGGAAGTAAACAAATTAAAGCAATCAAGCAGTGAAAGTACAATCACAAACACCAAGAAGTAGAGTGTTCGGAGCAACTGGCTCCTACATCCACTACCCAAGGACCACATGGGATTTTCACTATATCCCCCAACCGGAATACAGTCGGATTGTTTTACTAGACTCACAATCCAAACCTATACACTTTGGTTTTACCGGGATCACCAAAGAAACCCAAACTCCCTTTGGTTTTACAGGGATCACCAAAGAAAACCCGAACACTTGGTTTCAAATCGGGAAAACCAAGAACCCAAACTTAGGTTTTCCAAGGTTCACCTAAAACCTTCAACTCTCTCTCTAGACACAGCCCATTGTTGTTCCAAGAGAGAACCAAAATAAAGAATGAATAATAAGCAACTACAACAAACCAAGTTTGTTTTGATGTTACCGATGAAGATCAAAATGAAGTCAAGCCTTAAGTGCTCTTCAATGCTCTTCAATACTGCTTCTTCCCTTCTTCAATGAGTGGATTCAATGATAGAGTGGAGTTGGTGAAGCTTTGAATCTCACTTGAATGCTCTTTGAGGTAGGTAGAGAAATAACTTGGAAGCTCTTGGTTCTTTCAAGAATATTCAGCAATAAGTCTCCATTAATTGATTAATCCTTCAAAAATGATCCCTTTATAGTTTTTCATGTGATATGGCCATTATAGGGCCTTGGGATTCATGAAATAGCCGTTGGAGGTGATTCGGCATTCAAATTTTGATTTTTGTAGCTAGTCGTTGAAGTGCAGACAATGGCTTTATGAGCCAGCTCGAGCTCCAGGAGTCGGCTCGAAATCTCAAACATGCCAAAAAAAACTTCTGTAGGAGTCGGCTCTTGGACTAGGAGTCGGCTCTTGCCTTCAAGCTTTTGTCTTGACAAATATGCATACCTGGAGTCTGCTCTTGATCTGGGAGTCGGCTCTAATTCTCAGAATTTCAAAAACTATACTTCTGTAAGAGTCGGCTCTTGAGCTGGGAGTCGGCTCTGAGCTGGGAGTCGGCTCTTAGTTCTGAAACTCTGAATCTTCCTCCGTGCTGTGCCATTTTGAGTCGGCTCTTACAAGTCTTTAAAAACTTGTTTCAAGCTTTCCAAAAACTTCATCATTGAAATAACTAGAAGCTAATTTACATACTTTATTAAATTATTTACACTTTTAAGCCCATTTTTCATGATTACAATATTCATAACTTAGGGCCTTTACAAACTCAATTGAATTTTCTTAAGTGAATTTGAATACCATTTTAAAACCAAGGTAATTCATTCATGCAAAAACTTCTTAAACATTTGTAAAGAGTTCGTATCAAATACATGCTCCAATGTTTTGTGATTATCAAAATCATTGCAGGAGTCAACAATCTTTCCCTTTTTGATGATGACAAAACACTGGACATGATAAAAAAAATTGAAATCACTTTACAATTGCAGTATTTTCAAGTCTATGCGTATCATATAGGTTAGGTATCAGTGTATCAATACAATGTGCCATAATGTATCAAATGTATATAACTGAATACTAAATATTATGTATCAAGTGTATCAAAACATGAACTTTCATATGTATCATAACATGATGTATCAAAGATATTAACTATACAAAGCATATCGAAACTTATGGAATTTTCAAACTTTTGAAGCAAACATTTAGTTTCATGAATCAATTATCCATATAGCATTTGTGAACAATTAGAACAATTTTCATGAATCAACATAACTTCCTTTCATGAATCAATATAGCATAGATTTATTAATATAGCTTTTTCTTTTTCATGCCAACCACAGTTTCCATTCTCCATTTTCTTTTTCTTGCCAACCACAATCTCCATTCTCCCCCTTTTTGTCATCAACAAAAGGTAGATGAGAAATGGACAAACATTCGCAACATATATTCATAACAAATGAAAAATATTGATTCAATCATAACATTAAGTCAAGTAAATATGTATCATAAGAAGTAAAATATATATAATATATATGAGAAATAAGTCAAAACATAGTATATGTGATACTTTACAAACATGACACGGCACAAGAAAATAGTATCACATAACCAAAATACAACAACAAAAAGTCTCAAAAGAGAAAACCTACAACATCAAAAGAAGTGCTAGGACCACTATCAGATTCTTCCTCATCAGAGGAGGAACCAATCTCTAGAATACCTGGACTAGGCTTGAATTTGGGGAACCTAGGGCGGAGATCCCTAATCCTAGTCCTAAGGGTGTGGAAGTCCTAGTAACTTTAGATTTAGGTTTATGTTTGGTTTTGATTCAGATGAAATAAAGATGGGTGTAGGTCTGGCAGTAGGTGGATCAAGAGATAGGGCCAATGTGCTGATGGATGAAAGTATCTGAGTGGCAGGAGTCACTCTAACATCAGCAGATCCAGCAGCCTCCATAGTATCCCGAGGCTCACCAATAGCAGGTGTGGCATGATAAGGTGCATCAGCACAATGTGTCTCCTGTCCCTGCTCAGCATGTGTGCCAGTATCAGTCTCAATGCCCGTGCTAGTCCCTATGCCAATAGCTATGCCAGAAGAAGGTGCATGCTGGCTGGCGGGGATAACTGCCTCAATATACCATGATGTCATGAAAGCCCTGCTGCATCTCGAATTATAGAGAAATAATCCTCCTGTCAGTATCAGTCCTAAGACAAGAAATCTCCTCCAAAACTCTGTGGAATCTATCATCAGTATAGCTCTAGCAGTAGTAGGAGTCCTGTGATAGGTGAATGTGGTGAAGCAGGAGCTAGCTCAGAAGGTCCAGCCTCATCAGTATGTCCCTCAGTCTGCTCACCATGACCCTGTGTAGCCTGAATATCATCACCTGAGTCCTTTGAGTGTGCTACAGGTACTCCTAAAATCTTTCTGATCCAGTTTCCATCAACCTTGACAAATCCCATCCTAGTCACGGATTTCACTGTATACTTGTCGATGTGCAGCAACAACCGACAGTCCTCTCCAGTAAGATCTATGTCAGCATTCTAGAACAACAAAGTGAATACCATCCTGTAGGGCAAACAGTCTCGTGCCCTACGTACAGCCTCTCTCATCTGTGAGATCATAATGAGTGGAAGGTTGAGGGGCTCCCCTCAATCAGTCACCTCATGAATACAAGATCTCTCTCACTAACCTAGTCGAATCTGCCCATCCTGGGTAGGAAAATCCGGCTAATAATGTTGTGCAACAGTCTCATTTCCAATGAGAGCTGATTTGCATGCACATGAATGACTCCTTTCATAATGGATCTTTTCAAGATAAGTCTGAGAGTCTTCACCCTTTCCTTCATAACCAAATAACAGTCCCCTTCTTTAGGAATATTCAACATATTGAAATTTTTTGCTCATTTATCTCAATCAGTTTTCCTTTACTGTTCCCTCAATATGGAATGCTCCTGGGAACATATTCTCAAAGAATTGTCTAACCAAATTTGGGTAAGCTGGAATATTTAATTGACAAAGCTCTTTCCAACCCTATCTTTCAAGCCACATTCCAATATTCAACTGTTCTTGCTCAATAAAATTGAAATCTATGCACCTACCGGGGGTCACTAGTCGATTTCCCATTGGAATGATCTGCCGGGGTGCTGGAACAACTTCTTCTTGCTCAGGCTGCTGCTCTTCTTGCAGCAGAAATGATGTATCCAAATACCTCTTGCTTCTCCTTTCCTCTGCTGTAGTCCGAACAACCGTGTTGCCTTCTTTGCCACCGCCTTGCGAGGCCCCATTCTCCAAAGATAAAGGATTTGAATAGGTAGAAAGGGTTTTGGAGTGGTTTTTGGTGAGGAGCGAAGAGTCGGCTAGAGAGAATGGTCGAAATCTAGAAAGTGATGAATAAGGAAAGTGGAAACCCTATTTAAAAAGTTTCGGTCCGTCCTGCGAGTCGGCTCACAGAGTACTGAGAGTTCGAGTCAACTCGAGCTAAAATCTATTCTAAAATTCAAAATGGGTCAAACTCAATTTCTAAGGGTTCCTAGAGTCTAAACTAGGTTGCCCTATACTCTAAAGAGAATTTTGAAATTTCTAGATAATTTTTTCTTAATTTTCAAAAATTAGGTTAGATAGGTTCAAACTGGGTCACATAACCCTAATTCTCCTCTAATTTTCTCAAATCTATCTTGATTTAATGGTTTAGTGAAAATATCTGCTAGTTGGTCTTTAGTAGGTACAAATTCAAGTTCAACAATATTATTCAAAATATGATCACGAATAAAATGATGTCGAATTTCAATGTGCTTAGTTCGTGAGTGCTGAATTAGATTTTTTGATAAGTTAATAGCACTAGTATTATCACATTTGATAGGAATTTTAGATTGGACAACACCATAATCTTCTAGTTGTTACTTGATCCATAACACTTGAGCACAACAGCTCCGAGCAGCTACATATTCTGCCTCAGTAGTAGATAAAGCTACAGAGTTCTATTTGCGACAGTGCCAAGAGATCAAGTTAACACCTAGAAATTGACAGGTGCCACTTGTGCTCTTTCTATCTATTTTGCATCCTCCATAATCAGCATCAGAATAGCTAATTAGTTTCAGTGATGTGTGTTTAGAATACCACAAACCTACATTACAGGTGCCTTTCAAGTATTTAATAATTCTCTTAATAGCTGTGATGTGTGATTCTTTAGGATTAGATTGAAAACGTGCACACATACAAACACTAAATAATATATCAGGTCTACTAGCTATTAAATAAAGTAAAGATCCGATCATTCCTCGATACAGCTTTTGATCAACATTTATGCCATTCTCATCTTGTCAAGTCTACATGTAGGACTCATTGTGTTCCAATTACCTTGCTTGATTCCATGCCAAATTTCTTGATTATTTCTTTAATGTACTTGGCTTGGTTGATCAGAATACCTTCTTTAGTTTGTTTAATTTGAAGTCCAAGAAAGTAACTTAATTCGCCCATCAAGATCATTTCGAATTCTCCCTGCTAGCTTAGCAAAGACTTGACACAAAGATTCATCAGTAGATCCAAAGATAATGTCATCAACATAAATTTGAACAACCAAAATATTATTTTTCTTTCTTTGAATAAATAGTGTGGTGTCAACACTACCTCTAACAAATTCATTTGCAATTAACGATTTGCTCAGTCTATCATACCAAGCTCTAGGTGCCTGTTTCAGACCATATAAAGCTTTATTCAGTTTAAAAACATGATTTGAAAAAATATGATCGATAAAACTGGAAGGTTGCTCAACAAAAACTTCTTCAGATAAAAGATCATTCAAAAATGCACTCTTTATATCCATTTGAAATAACTTGAAATTCATAAAACATGCATATGCTAGTAGCAGTCTAATGGCTTCTAATCTAGCTACTGGTGCATAAATTTCATCAAAATCTATTCCTTCTTCTTGATTGTATTCTTGTGCAACAATCTAACCTTATTTCTAATTATATTTCCATCTTCATCTAGTTTATTTATGTAAACCCACTTAGTGCCTATAACAGGATGATCATTGGGTCTTTCAACTAAGGTCCAAACATTATTTCTCCTAAATTGGTTTAATTCATCATGCATTGCTAACATCCAATTAGGATCAGTTTCGGTCTTCTATATTATGAGGTTCTACATGAGAACAAAAGCAATTAAATCATGTGCATCTCTATGTGCAGATCTAGTTTTAACACCTTGAGATGGGTCTTCTATAATTAATTCTTAGGGTGTGAATGTACATACCTCCATTCTTTAGGTATATCATCATGCTTTTTACTCATCTCTTCTTCATGTGGTTCACTGATCATTTGTCTTTAAGAGTCAAGTCTTTCATTCCATACTCTAGTGTACCTGCATCATCATCAGCAAAATCTTCCTTTTTGAAGATGTAATGTCAGATTCATTGAAAACAACATACACAGATTCTTCAACAATCAATGTTCTTTTATTGAAAACTCGATAGGCTTTACTATTTAAAGAGAATCCAAGAAAAATAGCCTCATCGGATTTTGCATCAAATTACTAAGATTATCTTTTCCATTATTGAGAACAAAACATTTATATCCAAAAAATTAAAATATTTGATATTTGGTTTTCTATTGTTCCAAAGCTCATAGGGGGTTTTTTGATAATAGGTCTAATTAAAACTCTGTTTAAAATATAGCATGTGGTATTAACAGCTTCTGCTCAAAAGTATTTTGGAAGATTTCTTCACAAAGCATTGTTATGGACATCTCTTCCAAAGTATGATTCTTTGTTTCTACAACACCATTTTGCTGTGGTGTTCTAGGTGCAGAAAAGTTATGATCAATACCATACTTTGCGAAAAATGATCAAAATATTGGTTTTCAATTCGGTGCCATGATAACTATGAACTGAAATAACATACAAGTTTTTCAAATTTGTAACTCTTTTGTAAAGCTTTTTGAATACATTAAAAGTATCATCCTTATGTGCAATAAATAAATCCATGTGTATCTTGAAAAATCATCTACAATCACAAGTCCATATTTCATACCACCTAGGCTGGTAGTCCTAGTAGGTCCAAATAGATCCATGTGAAGTAGCTCTAAAGGTCTAGAAGTTGAAACTATGTTTTAGATTTAAAACTCTCCCTCACTGGTTTGCCTAACTGATATGCATCACAAACATAATCAAAATTAACTTTAAACTTTGGCAAACCATTGACTAAATCTTTTGCAATAAGTTTAGCTACCGTGTCCATACTAGCATGACCAAGTCGCCTATGCCATAGTAAACTTGATTCATTGCTCTTGTCATTCATGCTACAAGACTTGTATTACTTGACATAGCTAGATCATTAAGATCTACCACATAAATATTACCAAGTCTGTGTCCAATGAACTTAGTACTAGAGTCAAGTGGATCAACTATATACACATTGATGACTTGAAGAATACATTATAACCAATGTCACATAGCTGACTAATACTCAAAAGATTATGCTTTAATTTTTCTACAAGTAATATATTTTAATAAATATAGGAGTAATTTTGATTTTACCAATTCCGACTATCCTTCCTTTTCTATTATCACTAAATGTTACCATTCCACCATCTTTCTGTTCTAGGGTGAAGAATTGATCAGCATCACCCATCATGTGTCTTGAATAGCCGCTATCCAAATACCATCCTTTCTTTATGCTTATGGCTGCAAGACATCCCTGCAAAATAATCATTTAATAGATTTAGGTATTGAAGCTCTCTTGGATCCTGCAAGTTAGTGGAAATGGGTCTTTTTGGAATCCAAACTTTCTTAATTTTCTTTTGTCATTGTGTTTCAAATGACATTCAAAAGCTTTATGACCAATATTATTACATGCATAGCAAACAATCCTTGAATTTGAATAATAACTACGAGATGATGCAAATTTAGGTCTAACATGTTTAGAACTAATAAATTTAGGAGCATATGAAGTAGAAGCAGAAAATGTATTTGAAATAGAGCTTTTATAACCAATTCCAAATCTATTATTTATTTCTTTTTGATCTTTTAAGATTAACTCAAGTTTGTTAGAACCTAGGATTAATTTTTCAACTAAAGGTTTCAATTTTGAACTTCTTTCTTTAGATCATCATTTTCATTTTTCAAATTCTTATTTTTTCAAAAAGTTCATCTTTTTCAATTTGAACAATCTTAAGTCTTTCACAAACCAAATTTAGTTTTCTTTGTAAGATTTTGTTTCTTTCACAAGATTCATTTTGTCATTTTCAAATACATCACATCTTTTTTAATTCTCTCAATATCAAACCAGCTTTTTTACATTCTATCAATAGTTCACAAAAAAGCATTAATAATTCATCATAAGTGAATTCTAAGTTAGGTTTAAAGTACTTACCTCATCTCCAAACCCATAAGACAGATTTTGCTATTTTTGTTGTCTCTTTGTCCTCTTCAGTAGACGTAGTTTAATCACTATCACTCCAAGCAGCTAGCATTGCTTTCTTCTTCTTTCTAGG